>CM048751.1:16380000-18780000 GCA_026315105.1 Locusta migratoria
ATACGGAGCGCGGGGATCGACAGACCACCTCTGAGGTGCCAAATAGTGGGATACTCGAAGGCCGTGTGTCCTGGAGCGTTGTCGTCTTGCAGAAAGCAGTCACCTGATCGCCAAAGTTCCGGGCGTTTCCTCCTCACATCCTCTCGCAGACGCCTTAAAACATCCAAGTAAAAGTGCTGGTTAACAGTCTGGCCAGGGAGTACGAATTCCCGATACACAATTCCACGAACATCAGAAAAGACAATGATCATCGTCTTCACATTTGACGTCACTTGTCTTGCTTTTTTGGTCTAGGAGAGTTGGGAGTCCTCCACTGGCTTGACGCTTGCTTGGTTTCTGGGTCATACCCGTAACACCAACTCTCATCCCCTGTTGGCGTAACGACTTCGCAGGGGCAACCCGCCAACAGTCAGAGAAACACAATACCACACTGGCACGTTCAGCTCTACACTGACGCAGTCTGCACAGCTGTTTCATGAAGATCTCTACTAATGCCATCTAGCCTGAGAACCCTGTACTACGTATACGAATGGCAGTGCTCTCCGAGTCCGGTTTCTTTTGGGTCCCCCCTCGTATAAAAGTTTTGGAACGACATGTTTCACGACCAACGTTCAAAAATGTTTGTGTAGTCTATGGGACTCAACTACGGGGTCATCAGTCCCTAAACTTACAAACTACTTATGAACTACTTACGAACTAGGACGGCACAAATATCCATGCCCGAGGGGGGATTCGAACCCCCGACCATAGTGGCCGTGCAGACCGTGACTGGAGCGCCTGTTAACTGGCGGCCGCGGCGGCGCAGAGAGGGCGACCCGGAGCTCCAGCCGCCGACGAAGTGGTGGGCGTCGCTAGGCCACGAGTCCGCTCGCGGTTGCGTCACAGCTGGGCTGAGGCGGCTTCCCGCCAATTGGCGGCTAATTGTGACGGACAATGGGCGACCGGCCCGCGGTGGCCGGCGCGTCACTGTGATCGCCGGCGCCGGCCAGGCCTCTGGATCGGGTGACGAAAGCAGCCGCCCCCCAGGGAGCGACCATGGCTGACGGACGCCTCCGCAGCCGCCTGCCCTCTGGTCTGTCAATGGATGGACGGCCAGACAGCTGCTGCCGTATCACATTTCGTCACCGAGGCCAGCCGAGTTTAGCGCTTCATTCAGCTCCAAGCTTCTCTCCGAACACAGGAAACAAATAGTTCAGGGACTTCCTTTATTCATCGCGTATCACTGCTCTGCATCAAGTGAAGCAGTTCAAATGTCTGAAAATCTATCGGATTCAACTGCGTGGTTATTAGTCCGTAGCTTACAAACTACTTGAACTAAGTTAAACCAACATAAGGACAACATAAACATCCATGGCTGAGGGGGTTTATACAAGGAGAAATAACAGGGGGAACATGCAGGATACATGTTGGAAAGGAAACATCACAAAGTTTCATCCCATAAGCCGGAGTACCACAGGGCGGAATACTATCTCCCCTATTATACACAATATACACGGCAGACATCCCCTTGCCAACCACAAACCAAGAGGCAGTTGCATTATACGCGGATGACACAGCTTACTGGGTATCCGTTGTCAACACAGAGAGAATAAATAGGAAAACCAACACATACCTAAACCGACTACAAGGCTGGATGGCAAAAAAACAGGATTAAACCGAACCCCAACAAAACGCAAATGGTGCTGCTCAGACACAGAAACCTAAGAAAAAGAAAAACCAAGCGAGAAAGACATAAAACCCACACTCTGGGGAACACCACTCCAACTGCACAACACAGCGAAATACCAGGGCCTCCAATTATGACAAGATTCTTAACTGGAACACACACCTGAAAGAAACACTTACCAAAACAAGGAAAAGGCAAGGCCTGGTTCGCCTAATTCAAGGAAGGTTCGAAGGTTGCAACAAGACAGAAATACACACATATAAAGCATTTATAAGGCCACTCCTAGAATACGAATGCCCAGCATTAGCAGGAATGAACCCCACGATAGAAAACATAATGTTTTCATCAGAGAGGAGGCTGCTGCACAGTTTCATGAGGATGGAACACAGAACACCCAGAACACAATTATATGCTACAGCAAAAATTCATCCCCCTACATTCAAGGCTAACGAAACTCAGAGCAAAATACGGCAAAAGAACCTTAGAACATAGGCCAGACCTAGAAGAAACCCTAACAAAAAGAATATCCAAAACTCGCAAACCAAAATACAAATACATACTCCCAAACAGAACAGTTGCCCAGAACACAACAAAAAGATACCCTGTGCTTACACTCACAATGCTGCCACTGACACAAAATGAAGCCACACCAGCACATCTCGACGACATCACATAACTCAAACAGACAACAACAAGACACAAGCCAAAGGAACGAAGAAAGAAGAAGAAGCCAATACAAAATGTAGTAACCAACCATTGTACACTGCAGTGGAATTTGTA
Organism: Locusta migratoria; assembly: GCA_026315105.1. Classification (NCBI taxonomy): domain Eukaryota; kingdom Metazoa; phylum Arthropoda; class Insecta; order Orthoptera; family Acrididae; genus Locusta; species Locusta migratoria. The sequence continues at coordinate 16,382,447 of CM048751.1, forward strand.
ACAAATAGAATTAATCACTCTTGATTCCATGTTGGAATTGGTGCTCCACGACTGTATTTGATTTGTGGTAATTGTTTCAGCAATCAGTCGTAAAACATATATATATTTATTTGTTTGCAAATCTAGATTTCGACCACTGTGTGGTCATTATCAATGCTTAAAACCAATTAAAATACTTAAAACATCTCGACCTCCATGTTGGAGGTTGCGTTCGTAGAATATATATATATATATATATATATATATATATATATATATATATATATATATATATATATATATATATATAATCCTCTGGCTGAATAGAGCATAAAGGCGCTCTCGAGCAGCCCACCACCTCCCATTAAGGGAGTGGAATGTAATTAAAAAATGGCCGAGGGAGGATTCGAACCCTCGACGCGGGAGGCCGCGCGATCCACAACGTGCCGCCACAGACCGATTTTTTTAATTTTTTTATTTAATTTTTTTTTTTTTCACGTTGATCTATGCCTTGCGGCCATTGGTTCATTTTTTTCTTTCTTCAGGTAGATATGCAGTCTGCGGGCGTTGGTTCAGTTCATTTCTGTCGTTCGTTCGATATTTGGCTCAGCTTTTTTATTACAGACGGCGTTTAGCCACGGCGCCCGGCACCGATCGGCTACTCCCGCGCTGCAAGTCAAGCAGGCAGAAGGGAGTACAGACGTCTGATAGATTGACAGGAAGTGCAGACTAAGTAGGAGTGGCTTGAGGACAAATGCCTGACCGTAGAAGAATGTATAACTAGGGGAAAGATAGATACCGCCTACATTTGGAGACAAGACAAGCAGCGGTATGAACTCAGATGGAAAACCAGTACTAAGCAAAGAAGGGAAAGCTGAAAGGTTGAAGGAATATATAGAAGACCTATACAAAGGAAATAAAATGAAATACAGTGTTCTAGAAACGGAAGACGAAGTAGAAGAAGATGAGATAGGAGATACGGTACTGCGAGAAGAATTTGACATAGCACTAAAAGATTTGAGGAAAAACAAGGCCCCTGGAATAGAAGATGTTCTGTCTGAACTGCTATTATCGTTGGAGAGACAGTCGTGAAGAAATTGTTCGACCTGGTATGTAGGATGTATGAGACAGGGAAAATACCCTCAGACTTCAGGAAGAATGTAGTGATTCCAATTTCGAAAAAAGCAAGTGCAGACAAATGTGAAAATTACAGAACTATCAGTGTAACAAGTCATGGTTGCAAAATAATAACACGAATTATTTACAGACGATCGGAAAAATTTGCGGAATCTGACCTTTGGACAGATCGGTTTGGATTTATGAGAAATGTAGGAACACGTGATGCATTACTCACATTCCGACTTATCTTAGAAAATTGGTTAAGGAAAGGGAAATATACAAAAAATGTTCAAATGTTTGTGATGCTTACGGAACTACGGGGTCATCAGTCCCTAAACTTACAAAGTATTTATGAACTACCTTATACTAAAGACAGCACTAACATACATGCGGGAGGGGGATTCGAACCCCCAACCAGGAACGGCCTCGCGCATCGCAGCATAGCGCCTCAATGCGCTCGGCCGCTCCGCCGCGGCTAGAAATATACGTTTTTAGCATTTGTTGATCTGGAGAAAACTTTTGACAATGTTGACTGGAATACACTCTTTCAAATTCTAAAAATGTAGGGAGCCAAAAGTTATATTCAACTTGTACAAAAACCAGACAGCAATTATTAGAGTGGAAGGGCAAGAAAGGGACGCAGAGTTTGGGAAGGGAGTAAGACAGGGTTGTAGTCTTCCTCCAATGTTGTTCAATCTGTACATTGAGCAAGTTGTGAAGGAATGTGTGGAGAAATTTGGAGAGGGACTTAAAGTCCAGGGAGAGGGTATAAGAACCTTGCAGTTTGCTGATTACATAGTAATTCTGTCAGAGACAGAAAATGACATGCTAGAGCAATTAACCGTATTGTACAGTATCTTGAAAGAAAGATATTAAATGAACATTAACCAGAGTAAAACGAGGGTAATGGAATGGAATGTCAGAAAATCAGGCGATGGTGATGGAATTAGATTAGGTAATGAGACGATAAAATTTCCAGGTGAGTTTTGTTATTTGGGTAGCAAGATAACTTCTGAATCTCTATACTATAATCTTCATATTGTAAATCTTCATATTGTAGGTGAATTCTTGTTACTCTTACATATTGGGAGCCACGACACTGCATTCAGCTGTTTCGGTGGAAACCAAGAAGGTAAATTCAATCTGACAGTTACCAGAATACACAAATAGAATGAATTATGTAAATCTTAGTGATAGCTTGTCATTTCCTGTTTCCAGAATGGTCGATATTGACAGGAGAGTCAATGCCCAGTGATGACGTGTGGTCTGAAAACGAATGTGATGAAGAGGCAGCAGAAGAAGTTACAGAACTTGATGAGCCAAATGTGAGTGCCACAGGTGTACTTGCAAAGCTATATACGTATAAAGAGAAGGGGAAGGCATTCATTGCAAACAACAAACAAGGAGTTTCTGCCGTTCCTGATGATTTGCACAGTTGGTAAAATTTCTTTCAACAATGAGCAAGTAGAGGGGATTTAGACAACGCAGCTCACGAAAGAAAAAGTCATGGGTAAATTTCATATGTATCCACTGCAAAGTACCAATATGTATTCAGCCAAGTTAAAAAAAAAAAGAAAAAAGAGTTTGCAAATTTATCTGACCAAACTGCGTGGTCATCAGTCCGTAGCTTACAGAAATGACACGAATCTCCGACGGCGAGAATCAAATGTTTGTATAGCTTATGGGACTTAACTACGGGGTTATCAGTCCCTAAACTTACAAACTACTTATGAACTAGCTAACAGTAAGGACGGCACAAATATCCATGCCGCAGGGGCGATTGGAACCCCCGACCGTAGTGACGGTGCAGACCGTGACTGGCGCGCCGCAGTCCCCTCGGCCACCGCGGCCGGCCCGGCGAGATTCCGCGCGCCCCGCAGCGAAGCGCTTTAGACCGCTCGGCTACTCCACCGCGGCTTTTGTGTTCAGACTGTGGGAATTACAACCCGTAATAGTGCAGCTGGCATTGCATAAATAATAATAGAAGTAAAGTTCAAGCAGTCAACAATCCGAAGATTGGTTTGAACACCACAGTGCTTTACTAGGCATGGCCCTGTTTGGAGGAAGTATTTCAAAGAAATGCAGCAGAAACAATAGCACGCGCGAACTCACTGAAGGTTCCACAGTACTTAATCTCTGTATTTTAAACATATTCAACAAGCACTCGGGAATTTAATATACTGTACTTTCCACTATAAACGTTATACTTCCGAAGTATGAGGCGAAGCAAATACAGCGAATCGGTTACACTCACGCACACGAGTTAGCATGCAACACCACTTTGTTTTGCTCCCAGGTGTCCCACAGTGACGTCATGCGCAGAACGGCGAAAACGCGTTTCGTACTGCGCATCGCTTAATGCGCGAGTGTCACACAAATGCTCCGGTATCTCAAACGGGGGATCGCTGGAGGAAAGACGACGTTCTTTTCGAGAGATTCTATTGAGGAAATTTAGAGGGCCGGAATTTGAAGGTGAATGTAGAACGATCTTGATGCCGCCTACTTACATTTCGCGTAGTGATCACAAAGACAAGAGGAAATAGGGTTCGTAGGGGGCGTATAAACATTCTTTTTCCTCTCGTTCTATTTGGGAGTGGAATAGTTGTACAGTGTATCTTTCACCACGCACTTTACGGTGGACTGTGAAGTATATATGTAAATGAAGACGCCGCGGTGGAGTAGCCGAGCGGTCTAAGGCTCCTCGCTGCGGAGCGCACGATTGCTCGCCGTCGGAGGTTCGAGTCCTTCCTGGGGCATGGGTGTGTGTGTCGTCCTTAGGTTAGTTTACCTTAGTTTAAGTAGTTTGTAAGCTACGGACTGATGACCACGCAGTTTGGTCCGATAGATTCACAAACATTTTGTAAATGTAGATCACATTCTATCACAGACAGTCGCGAAACTCTGTAGGAAAAAATTGCAACTGAAGCGATACTAAGCGTTCCAAGCGACCAGTATGGAGTAACAGACGAATGGCGTGATATAAACTGAGAAGTTGCTGTTTTTAATGGTGTTGCTTTCAGATTTCTTAGTAACTGGACGTTACTGTGAACTTTATAATACAAATATGAAAACATTCTTAAAGTAATATCACTGCTTCTGTTAATAGCAGTCTATAATAACGAATTGTTAGTGTAGTGTAAGTCATAGAATTCACAATTCCTGAGTTGCAATCATATCGTCCAAAAACGTTTTGAAAGCAGAAATAAATCGCAGCCTACAGTGCTCATGTATAAAAGTAAATGATTTTGATTATGTTCGTGTGCTCGGTAAGTACTGACATGTTGCATGAGTTTCGTTTTAGCGGATTTCTGAATATTGTAATATTTTCACAACTATACACTTTTTTAACATTTTAGAAAACTTAGACTATACATCACTTTTTTTCAAGTTGTCCTTGCTTCTGTGCATTTCGTGTACCTATCATAATTTTTTTGCTGCTTGGTAGGTATCAAATTGAATATCTTTGAGAATACGACGTGCCAATATTAACAGTTTATTTATGGACATATAATTTATTTGTAGCTACGCATTCACTTTATCAAACTAGTAGGTAACCGCCAAAATATGTTGGTATATAGGCTTATAATAATTGTGAAACTGAGGTACGAAACTAAGCAGGCTCTACAGAAATAGTTGATTAACTGCTAATGGAAGCATTCAGACATTACTTTTATATAGTAGTAATATTATGAAACAGTAGTAAAGTATTTGTGATTCTGATTAAGAGCAGAAATATGTAAGTGAATGAAGTAAAGATTTACTTCTATGCCTAGAAGTATAACAAACCATGGTAAATGAACACTTGTTATTCGAAACATTATTCTCTTACTTCTGAGCATCCTTTGCAAATGAGAGATTTACGAATTACATTTGTAATAGTTGCTACAATTGATAGCGTCGCAAAAGCTCCTGGATACGAAGTATGTTGATTGTACTGCTTCACTCCAAATTAGTCTCGTGTATTTCGCGTACCAACTAGTTCGGGAGAGCTCCCACAGGCGAACTACGAGAACTAGTTCGCAGATTCCTCGCCTCTTAGTTCGTCCGCTCTTTCCCGAAGACTGACGGGGAACAGCGAGAGGACGCGCGAGCGCGCAGAATCGCGTGATTCCCTTCTGTTAATTACCGTCATTTTGAACTGAGTGCATTTTTATTCAAGAAAATAGACGCATTTAGTACATTTTGTAGGTAATGTTCCTTCAATGACCTATTAAATAATTAAATAAATCCATTTTAAAAATAAACTACGAGTACCCTGTATGAAGAGTAGTTGAATACCATTGTATCACCCATTCGTGTAAGCAACAGGTTTATTTGCTTAAGTATTTGATGTCTAATTGCCCAAAAATACGGGCAATAGCACACGCTTCGGCAACACTGATCATTGTATAAAAAAGCTGTCATGACAAAAGAAAGAGCTCTTTTAGTAGCGGTAGCAAAAGCCAAAAAGAGCGGACGAACTAAAAAGAGCGACCTACTTCGCGCCCGAGCTGCGAACTAAAAGGAGAGCTACCGGTCGCGAACTAAAATATGCGCGATCGGTCGTGAACTAAAATATGCGCGATCGGTCGCGAATTAAAACATACGTTACCGGTCGCGAACTATTAATGCAAACGTATCTCGCTTCTTAGTTCGTTGGATTCTTTTAAATGTTCAAATGTTTGTAGAACTTATGGGACTTAACTACGGGGTCATCAGTCCCTAAGCTTACAAATTACTTATGAACTAGCTAAGACTAAGGACGTCACAAATATCCATGCCGAGGGGGGATTCGAACCCCTGACCGTAGTGGCCGTACAGACTGTGACTGGAGCGCCTCAGTCCCCTCGGCCACCGTGGCCGGCTTGGATTCTTTTCCGAAGACTGACGGGCAATAGCGAGAGAGCGCGCAGCAGAATTAAAAATCACGTGTTTGCCTTCTGCTGATGAGAGCTATTTCGAGGTGAGCGTCTGCCTGCTAGATTACATAGTTCAGTGCTACAAAATTTATGTATTGAAGTATTCTGCACTCTTCAATATCTGACTAATAAATTCCATAATGCCAAGATATAGAGATAACTTTAAACTTAAACGCGATTCGATTGAACGGTTGCAAACTAATATTTCAAGAGCTCGATCAGAGGCGCAAGGATTATGATATGAAGATCAGCATTTTCAAAACAAAAGTAATTTCTGTGGGAAAGAGATTTAAACGGATTGAGTGCCAAATAGGAGGAACAAAGTCAGAATAGGTTCTTTTGGTTTGCGTGATATCGTTATCGGCTCACGCAGCAAGCGCATGAAGCAGCTAGGTGGGGGAACTTCTCGATCCACCTGCATGCGCAGACCACGCCGCTCAGCCGTCACTGGGAGCGGACGAACTAAAAGAACGAACTAGTTTGCGGCAGAGCCGCGAACTAAAGTGAGCGCTCCCGATCGCGAACTATTATGCGAAAGTCTACTCCAAATATACATTCATTACTCAATCGTTTCGCGGTATGTTTTTACGACCCAGTCGCTTGACAGCGCTGCAGTCGCGAGGTTGCAAAAATTTCACTTGTAGTTTCGTGACTCTTATGCTAGACTCTGTGTAGATGCAGTGTGCAGAGACTACAGTTTCACGGCGACGCTGCCTTCCCTCCCGCTGCCGCTCGATGTGAAATTACCATCAATCTGTGCCTCTGAAGCGCCCCTGGCTGGCGGGTAGAGCCGGTCAGCAGGCGCCAGACACTCGCTCGTCACTCGTAAGCGCGGCCGCTGCTCGGGAGTGGCGCAGCGAGCAGCTCGTAGCTCGAGCACAGGCGCGAGCGAGCGAGGCGACTCGGTCAGACTCGTACCGGAAGGGAAATCGACCAAGTGTGGTGTACCGTCCCTTAGAATGTGGCATACGAAAATAATAATTATAAATATTACGAACTGTTAACAGCTGTACTGTGTGACATGAAAGAAACTCAAGATAAAATATTCCTTCTGTGTAAATATATGGCGGTAATAAATGTAACAAGAGACAGTGACTGGTCATGAACGACGGTAGAGATAAAAGGAAGAACGATATCGGTTAACTAGATAGCAGAAAATAGCAATCTTTTGTCTAGTTGTCTGCTATTCTGCTCGTTTTATCAAATGTTCAACTGATTGTAGAGCTTATAGGACTTAACTACGGGGTCATCAGTCCCTAAACTTACAAAATACTTATGAACTACTTACGAACTAGGATGGCATAAATATCCACGCCCGAGGGGGGATTCGAATCCCCTACCGTAGTAGCCGTGTAGAATGTGACTGGCGCGCCGCAGACCGCTCGACCAGCGTTGCCGCCTGCTTCTTTTAGAAGGAAATATATTTAGCTAATCTCCCCAACAAATAATGCAATCGGGCTAATATGTGATAAGGGGTGTACTATTATAATACATAATATGCGGTAAAGGGTTGTATTATAATATATAATAGTGCCCTTTACCGCATATTAGCCTGATTTCATTATTATCTGGGAGATTAGCGGCGTCAGTACATATTTTTAATCAACTGTCGCTGAATGCCACCAACACATTTTCAGCTAAATAGGGCCACAAGAACCGCTAACATCCAGAGGACAATAGTTCATTGTTGGCCTTTCATAAAATCTAAACGTCGCAAGAAGGACTGCAAAATCATTTAGAACTACAGCAGTAACATTTATGTATGATGTCCGATGTGTGTGTTTGTTTGTGTGTGTGTGATTGGGCTCACAGAAAGATAGACGGGCATTCGTTTTTCCAGTGTTCTACTTGGAAGTGGGGTATATAAGCCAGTGACCTGTAGTGGGACGAGGTGCCCTCCACCATCCAGATTACGGTGGATTGCGGAGTATGTACATACGTGGATGTAGGTATAGATGAGCGCACGGAAGAAATTTATTCTAAAGACTACAAAATGTTTAACTCAATATTTCTGTTTAGAATCTCTCAGCCGACCGCGGTGGCCGAGGGGACTGCGGCGCACTAGTTACGGTCTGCACGGCCACTACGGTCGGGTGTTCGAATCCTCCCTCGGGCATGGATATTTGTGCCGTCCTTAGTGTTAGCTAGTTCATAAGTAGTTTTTAAGTTTAGGGACTGATGACCCCGTATCTAAGTCCCATAAGCTATACAAACATTTTAACATTTCTTTTAGAATCTCTTACTCGTAAAGAATATCCGTTACGAACGCGCAACGTCGCATCTGTAACAACATTCTCAAACAAACTGAATGCTTAAGTATCATAATTACCGGAAGTTTAATGTGTATGAAAATAAATCTTCAGCAGTCTTGTTTTAATTGGCTATAAAAATAAACTTAAAAAAATCGGCTGTATAAACGTAGGCACCGCTTTTATCTAACATGAAATGACACAAATTTCTAATTTAATTAATTCATCCAGCAGGAACTACCGCGGCTTGTTCTGGGTCTGTCCAGCAGAACGTACTTCCCACCTGCTAACACTCGCAGAACGTACTTTCTCGTCGTCATTGTAAGAAGCGGCGCTGCGAGTTCCTATGGGCGTTACGAGTCTGCGAGTCTCACGAGCGCTCGAGTTTCTACGAGCGTTACGGGTCTACGAGTCTCACGTGTGCAGTGGAAGCTCAGCTGGTAGCAGACTTGGCAGTGCCCCATCGCCCCTGAAGGCTGAAATGACCGGCTGTGGCTCTGCTGGCAGGACTAACGAGGGCAGGTGGGTGGGAGAGGCGGGCAGCTCTGGGCGGGAGCGGCCGCGCTCTCTGGCGGAGGCGAGGCGAGGCGCGGCCGGCGGCGCCTGGCGGCCACACGCAGGCTCACGCGCGGCGGCGGGCACGACCGCGGCCGTGGCGGTCGCGGCCACGACCACCGGGCCACCGGGCCTCGACCGCGCCGGGCTGGAGGCGCGCCGCGCGCTCCGCGGTGGTCCGCGGCGGTCCGCTATTAGGGCCGCCTTCCAGGAACGGCCGCCACCTGCCAGTTAGCGACCCGCCCTGCCCGGCGCCCGGCGGCGGCTGTCCCTGGTTTTTGTGTACCTGCTGCTGCCTCGCCTCCGCTCCCTGCGTCCGACGTGTCGACAGCACCACGTAGTTAGCACCCGCCACGTAAACGAGCGCACGTGTGAGGTCCGTCACGAGATTGCAGTTTTCCGACCGCGAAGGGGAACAGACGCGGTATAGGGGCGGTGGTGTGGGGGCAAGCGCCTGGCACTGCGCCCCGCTCGCATGTCGGCTCGTTAAGGTGTCGAGGATCGCAGAGTCCGATGAAGTGATTACGTCACGCCACGCGAGGTAGTGTGTAGGGGCTCGTCCGAACTGGGCAACTTCTACCTGTTGGTGATAAACGGAAGACTCGAACTGGGCAACTGTCCCCTAAGTGCATCCTGAGTGGCACTCGCCGGCCGCGGTGGCCGAGGGGACTGAGGCGCTCCAGTCACGGTCTGCACGGCCACTACGGTCGGGGGTTCGAATCCCCCCTCGGGCATTCATAAGTAGTTTGTAAGTTTAGGGACTGATGACCCTGTAGTTAAGTCCCATAGACTATACAAACATTTGAACATTTTTTTTTGAGTGGCACTCACGCAGTCTGACTCGACTTTTCATGACTACCATTAAATCATACAGCTAACGCTGAGTCATATTCGTAATTGCGAATACATTTTTCTTGTATTTAATTTGAAAGCTCTAATTCTAATTGTTTGCATCAATAGAACACGAATACTGCACATCGTATTCGTACAAATAATATCTGGACTACAAAATTAAGCAAGAAAAGCTTTCACAAAGAACACCCAAATGCGCAGTTAAAAATTAATTTACTCGGCATCACGATAACTGCACTATAACGAATTGCCTCTTTCCTAACGTGGTTGTGTGCTAATGTATTGTTGATTATCGAAGAGCAGAAGTATGTTAACTTCAGTTAAGTTAAGCGGATTGAAATGTCTTATGACTATAGATTTCTTTGTTCCACTACAATCTTGTATTTAAATTTACGACTGAAACCAAGTCAGAACTTCTTCAGCGCATCAAAACATCCCATTCATTCTTAAACTTTATTAAAGTGTCTTTCATGTCATTGAAATTCGCGGCTTTATGAACGAGTTTGTATATATCCTTATGGTATATTGTCCTTTATGCTAACAAACTCCTCTAGGCGTAAAAAATACGTTGCCATATAATAAAACAACAACTGCGCTCAAGAAAGACCAGCGATGTACAGTAGAAATGACACAGAATTTGCTTGTCTTGTGTGAGTGTAGTGAAATACAAAGACGTGTAAATATGTGCAGTTTGTAATATGCTGAATAGATTGACATCTTAATTACATGAGATCTTTACATATAGGGATATACAATGTTTCTTAAGAAATAAGCCTACATGGGAACTGTATCATGATGTCTAAGTTTTACAATAGCGTTAGGCCTACATCGAAGTTACTATTTTTGTGTCCCTGCCTCGTCGCCGCTTTTGTGTCTCGTTTCCGTCGTAGGTGTCGGTGGCCGAGTGGAAAGAGACCGACACAGGAATAAAGATTGCACGCTTGTGCAGGTAGAAGGTGACCAGCCAGTGGGACAGCCGAAACTAGAAACACTATAGTAAATTAGAACGAGATATATATTGCACAGAATTTATACAATACTTAACTTTTACATAGTTTAGTAATGCAGAATGATGATACATAATTGAGGCCTGCTAGAGGCCTGCCTAGTGCCTATCCGATAGCCAAGTCTTCACTGGTGCCTATCTGATTCCGAAGTGTTAACCGGTTCCTATCTCAGTCCCAAGTGAACGATGTCGTTCAGTGGTGGCCACGAGCGGAGTTGTAACAGAGGGCGCTCGTGGCTGACGTCGTAAGAACGCCGCGCTGTGCGTGCATGGCGGCGCGCGGCGAAAGTATGTGGCGCGCACTTTGGACTTGTGCGACACCACAACTATATGTAAGTTTGTGTAATTATTATTGTTGGTATAGATCTTAATTAACTAGTTAACTAATGTTTTCAGTTCGGAACATCGTTAATGATACAACTGGGTTTCCGTAACAATGCATATTTGTCTTGCTTCAAGTAATTCGTAATATTTGATGAACTTTAATTAATTTCCAAACAGCTATTAATCGAAATAACAATGCCTTAATATAACACATTCTTGAATATTCGCTCATTTAATATAATAACTTTACAGATTTCTTAAACAGAATCAGTAATTATGTTCCCTCTTAAATCCGTAGATGCCATAAATTGACAGGAATGTCCAAAACTACGAATGGAAAATTGTGAATGGAAAGTTACATGAAGTATTGCAGGTCATGCTAAAAGTACTGTGTCGACTGAATGGTAGCTTGTAAAAGAATCAGGGTATTGGGTACTAAAATAAAGATGTGCATCGAGTGATATAATAGAAAGTGGTATCGAGTAGTAAAATAAAAGCATACTCTTACAGCATGTAACATTCACTGTTTCTACTTTCTCGCATACTTCCGTAAGCCTTCTTTCTGTCTCTTCTTGTTTGATCGTTGTTTAACTTTTGATGGTATATCCACTGAGCCAAATTACCACTGAATCTCAGAGGGGAGCCGGGGGTGAGTGGTGACGGGGAGTTTCCCTTGTCAGTAGAATAGGGAAGTGGCATATCTTGACTAAATAGGGGATCGATTGGTAGGACACATTCTGAGACATCAAGGAATCGTCAGTTCAGTATTAGAGGGAAGTCTGTGTTCGCGTGTGTTCCTGGGAGTGGGAGGGGGGTGGGGAATCCGATCTTACAAGGAGACCTCCGGGTCTCGGATGTTAATAGAATACCATCCATAAGAGTCCAAGAAAAAGAGCATCACCTTACATTTCATAATCTTGTCAGCGAAAATTACAATGAAGCGTGCTCGGATAGCGCAGGTGGTAGCGTAACCACGTGTCAGGTGGACGATCCGTGTTCCATCCCACCTTGAAGAAACATTTTTAATGTGTTTTAAAGCTTATAATGACTTTTAATAAAATTCCATTATCTGAAGTATTATCGATTAGTTCTGAGCAGGCCTTGACTTTTTCTGACCGTCTTTCGGTTTGTGTTCATACAATAGGGCAACAGTTATACTCTGCTTTTCCATGAAGAAACCGGTTTCTGGAATTTACAACGAATATTTATAATCTTTCCGCAGCTTAGAATATTGAGTAATTTTGAAATAAAATTGTAATGACAATAATATTTAACGCTTTAATCTACCTACATTAATTTTAAAATGAGTTTGGAATTATCTGAGTTTATAAAAAGAAAATACTGTAATTAGAATTTTAATTAGATGCAACTGTTATTTCATATATGAAATTAACTTCTGTATGATGTAGCAGATAATATTAATTATATCCATTTTATTTACTAATTGTTATAATTTTCAAAGTAAATAATAAAAATGAAGTGTTTCTGCACGTGGCGTCGAACGAAGGTGGTTTAGAGCCCTTTTTCTAGGAATTTTTTTGGATAGTGCGCTTTTGAAACTTCTATGATAATACCCTTCACGTATACTAACGTGCGAAGTTTCATCTGAAACTGAATTTCCGAGACCTTGTTTGTCTAGTATTCACAACTTTTCTCTGACTTTTATGTTCCCTTCTCCATTTCAGATGGAAAAACAGCATTGTACCTCGTTCAGATATGTCTATGAACATACAGCCGGATCATGTTGACGTCTTCCAACGATATTTCGGCTGACAAACATGCTCCACGCATCTTTCTCGTACTGTGCGAGTAGTTTGGCCAATGTAGGATTGACCACATTGACAAGGGTCAATCCTACATTGGCCAAACTACTCGCACAGTACGAGAAAGATGAGTGGAGCATGAGCGCCACACACATCTACTGCAGCCCAGCCATATCAGAACACTGTATTTCCACGAGACACTCCATGGATTATTCTGCAACAAAAATTTTGGCAACGACAAGATCCTTTTGGGATTCAATTATTAAGGAGTCCGTTGAAATACGGTAGACAGAAGACCTGATTAATCGGGATGGCGGCTTTCAAATGGATAAAGCATGGGACCCTGTACTTTCTTTAATTGCTTCACAGAGACATAGGCCTACATCTACATCTACATGGGATACTCTGCAAATCACATTTAAGTGCCTGGCAGGGGGTTCGTCGAACCACCATTATACTATTTATCTCCCATTCCATTCTCGAATAGCCGCGCGGGAATCTCTCTGTTCGAGCTCTGATTTCTCGTATATTATTCTGATGATAATTTCTACATATGTAAGTGGGAGTCAACAATATATTTTCGCATTCGGGGGAGAATGTTGGCGATTGGAGTTTCGCAAGTAGCCCGCGCCGCAGCGATAAGCGCCGTTGTTGTAATGATTCCCATCTCAGATCCTGTATCATTTCCGTAACGCTGTCTCCCCTGTACGACAATACGAAACGAGCTGCCCTTCTTCGGACCCTTTCGATGTGCTCCGTCAAACCCACCTAATAAGGATCCCAACTGGGCAACAATAAATGTAAACGAAGGCTTCCGCGGCCGTTGTCATTGTATATAAAACTCTTCTGGGTTTTGGACCGCATCGTCAAAATATCAAACACTTCACCAACGTTTCGGCCGCTATTGCAAGTGGCCATCTTCTGGCCAGAAGATGGCCACTTGCAATAGCGGCCGAAACGTCGGTGAAGTGTTTGATATTTTGACGATGCGGTCCAAAACCCAGAAGAGTTTTATATACAATGGGCAACAATACTCCAAAAATGGACGGACAAGCGTAGTGTATGCAGTTTCTTTTGTAGTTTTGTTGCATGTTTAAAGGGTTCTGCCAATAAAACGCAGTCTCTGATTCGCCTTTCCCAAGATATTACCTACGTGTTCTTTCCAATTTAAGTCTGAAGTAATAGTAATTCCTAGGTATTTTGTCGAGTTTACGGCCTTCACTTTTGATTGATTTATCTTGTAAACAATGTTTAACGGATTTTTTTTCGTACTCATGTGGACGACTTCACACTTCTCATTATTTAGAGTCAATTGTCAATTTTTACACCATACTGATATCTTATTCAAATCGTTCTGCAGTTGGTTTTGATCTTTAGATGATTTTTCTAGACGATAAATGACGGCGTCATTTGCAAACAACCTAAGAGAGCTACTTAGATTTTCCCCTAAATCGTTTATGTACATAAGGAACAGCAGAAGACCAATAACACTTACCTGTGGAACGCCCGATATCACCTCAGTTTTAGTCGATGCTTTACCATCGATTACTACGAACTGACAAGAAATCCGCTATCCAATCGCAAATTTGGGGCGATATACCATAACCACACAATTTGATTAAAAGCCGTTTGTGAGGTATAGTGTCAAAAGCTTTCTGGAAATCAAGAAATACGGAATCGATTTGCGAACTCTGTCGATAGCACCTATCACTCCGTGTGAATAAAGAGCTAGTTGTGTTTCGCATGACCGATATTTTCTAAATCCGTGTTGACCTAGGGTCAATAGATCGTTGTGTTCGAGATAATTCATAATATTTGAATACAGGATATGTTCCAAAACCCTGCTGAACATTGACGTTAATGAAATAGGCCTGTGGTTTAGTGGGTTACTCCTACTGCCTTTCTTGAACATAGGTGTGACCTGTGCAACTTTCCAACCTTTTGGTACAGATCCTTCTTTGAGAGAGCGGTTGTATATGGCTGTTAAGTAAGGGGCTATCGCTTCAACATAATCAGATAGAAATCGAATTTGTATACAATCCGGACCAGTAGACTTGTTCTTGTTAAGTGATTTTAGTAGCTGCACTACTCCGATGATATCTACTACGTTACTCATTACGGCATCTGTTCGTAATTCGAAATCTGGAATATTGGTTTCGTCTTCTTTGGTGAATGAGTTTCTAAAAGCTATGTTTAGTAACTCTGCTTTAGTAGCGCTGTCATCGGCAGGATCGCCATTACTATGATGTAGTGAGGGTATTGTTTGTGTTTTGCCCCTAGTGTGTTTAACATATGACCAAAATCTCTTTGGGTTTTCAGTCAAATTTCGATAAAGAGTTTCGTTGTGATACGTATTGTAGGCATCTCGCATTGAAATCCTCGCTAAATTTCGAGCTTCCAAGTACGATCGCCAATCCTGGGGATTTTGTGTTCGTTTAAATTGAGTATGCCTTTTACTTTGCTTTTGCAACAGTGTCCTGACCTGTTTTGTGTACCAAGGGGGATCGCCTCCTCCTTTTATTAATTTATTTGGTATAAAACTGTCAATTGCTGTCGATATCACTTCTCTGAATTTGAACCACATCTGGTCTACACTTACGTTTAGTGTTAGAAACGAGCGGAAGCTGTCTTTCAAGAAGCAGTGTATTTTGTTTCTATCTGCTTTCCTGAACAAATATACTTTTCGTTTATTTTTGGTAACTTTGGGACTTTCGATATTCAATTTCGCTACGACAGCTCTGTGTTCACTAATACCTGTATCCGTTTTGATGCTCGTTATGAGCTCAGGATTATTTGTTGCTAAGAGTGCAACCTCTGACAAAAAGTGATTTCCTTCGACCACCGCGCTTAAGATGCACGAAGGCGCGTTCCGACAGATGACGCGAATGTAAGTACACCAACACGCAGACTCGGCCCGCTTCTACCGCAGAGCGCGCCAAATTCGACCGTGGGCGCGCTAGTACCTCCTCACTGCGCAGGCGCCGCCGCGCCAATCTTCGGTATATATAGAACGACGCACACCAGTAATCTTCGGTAGCTGACTCGTCAGCGTGAGGAGAGGAGCGTAGCGCCGCTGCTATAAGTCCGGCAGTAACTTCGCACAAGATTTCTTACGATGATGATGGCAGGAACAGCTTCAAGACCTAGCCGACGGGGACGGTCGACTGGCGGTTTCCTCGCGTCGGTAATTCAGCTGCTAGCGGCTGAGGCCTTGGCTTTGGCCGGTGGCAGCGGACAGGCGAAGTTTAAGAAGAAGCGGAAACCTATACAGTGCTTCCGCTGCCAGAAGTTGGGTCATCTTGCCAAGAGCGCATTCGCGTATCTACGGTGCGCGGGAGCGCGGGGCGCCGCCAACTTCCGCCGCTGTCGTTACGTCCAAGAATGGCGCACGAAACGGAAGTCAGAGCGCACTGTGACGAAGAGGACGGGAACTGCGAGGCCGGCCGCTGCCGCGGCTGCCCCACCCCCTCCCCCTCATGCTCCAAGTGGGACACCTCGAGGGACGGCTCGTCGTTCCGCCAATTTGCCGGGTGCACAAGTTCTCTTGCACCCCGAAACGGACGACGCGTTCCTTTGCCACCAGGACGCGATGTCGGCCGAGAGGGAACAGTATCGTGCCGCCCTCGACGCTGCTACCCGTCGGATCGCGGACCTGGAACGGAATCTGCGCATTGTCCAGTCTAATCTGGGCCTCACCCCTCCCCCGCAAGTGGGGTTGACCCGCCAACCCGAAGAAACCGCGCACGTCGGGGCTCGGGGATACTGGATCTCCGCAGGACGCTTCCCAGGCCACCACCCGTGCGGTGGCGGCCGCGGCGGCGTTGATGGAGGTGGACGAGCCTCCGCCACGTCACGACCACGCGACGACGCCTGAGGGGGCGGCCGTTGCGCGAGATGAAGAGGACCCGGACGCATTGGAGGAAGTCGCGACGTACCTGGAAATGCCAACCAGGCGCGATGTGAAGCGGGTCCTGCTCCAAGTCCTCGAGAACATCCGACACCGTCAGGACGACGACGAAGCCTTCCACTACCCATTCGTCCCGGAGGCGCAAATCCCGCCCCCCCCCCCCACTACCCTGCACAAGTACCGGAGGCGATACAACGCCGTATTTGGCGGTTGGTGGGCCGAAAAGACTTCAATGAATTAAATAAGTACTGTATATTTACTGAGGAACAATTCCGCCAACTCGCACAGACTGCCCAGGAGTACTTGGACCGTCGCCGTTCCCAAAAACGAAGCTGCCTTAACTAAATCAATCGGGGTCTCTTACGAACCGAGGACCGTTGGCCCTGCAGGTTCTCAAAAGTAAACCCCCAAAGTTTATTGCAAATCAATAAATAAAGTTAGCAGTTTCCATACTCCTATCATGTTCCTCTTGGAGTGTAGATCGCCAGCTGGCAATGGTACTCCTATCTACGTGGTTCCATTAAAAAATAAAAAAATAAAAAAATAGCAATCTTCAGTCTCTTGCTCACCTGAAGATGGCTGCATGTTTGTCAGCTGAAATATCGTTGGAAGACGTCAGCATGATCCGGCTGCAAGCCCGAAATGTGATGGACCAATCAAAACGCCGGGAACATCTATGAACTTGCTTGACAAGGAACGGTTACTACTTTTGCATAACAAAGTACAGAAAATATTCCTCCTCCTCCAAAATACTGCTCAACTCTCGATTACTACGCACAAGTTTGCAAGAGTATGATACGGTTGCGCCACTTGAGTGACCCGCCCCGCTCGCGAGTGTGCAGTCGAGGTGGTTGTAGCCGCGGTCCGGCCGGTCGCCAGTGATTGACGATCGCCGCCACCGGCTGACGGTAACGCCCCCTTTGTCTTCCGGATACGCATTGTTAGCTGCCGGCAGGTCAGCGGCGGCTTGCGCCCTGCTTGCTGGCACTGCAGTCGGCCGTCATCCCGCCTAGCCGCGTGTCTGACGGCTCCATCCAGGTGGGCGGTACGCGTCGGCTGCTCCTGAAGCTGCCACTTACCGACGCTTTGTCTTCGTTACCAGCGTGCAAGAACTTAATTGACTGCTGAACTGTTTCACTGCAACTAACCATAAATTAACGATGTCATTGAAGGTTTCCTTTATTTGGGTGGGGGCGACAGGTTTCTGAGAGATCTACATCTACATGGAATACTCTGCAAATCACATCTAAGTGCCTGTCAGAGGGTTTATCGAACCACCGTTATTCTATTTATCTCCCATTCCATTCTCGAATAGCGCGCGGGAAGAAAGAACACCTGAATCTCTCCGTTCGAGCTCTGATTTCGCGTATTTTATTCTGATGATCATTTCTACCTATGTAACTGGGAGCCAACAATATATTTCAGCATTCGGAGGAGAATATTGCCGATTGGAGTTTCGTAAGTAGCCCACGCCACAACGATAAGCGACTTTGTAATTATTTCACTTTTACCAGTTTTGGAGACTGGACTTCATCCGTCTCTGTAACCGCTCCCTATCGCATGTAGCTGCATGTCTTTCGCTTCTTTATGTAATTCTAAACATTTCCATGGGTTGCATGCCGTAATTCTTATTTTTATTTTTCCGACTTTGTAAAATTATTTCATTTTTGTGGTTTTTCTGAGACAGGACCTCATCCGTGTCTGTAATCGCCCCCTATCGCGTGTAGCTGTATTTCATTCGCTTCCTTATTTAATTCTATGCATTTCTATGGATTGCATACTGTAATTAATTTTCTTTATTTTTCGGAAACTCAATTAATTCAATTTTATTGGTTTTCAGAACTACGTGGGTCCGAGTTCCGACTTCCGGGGTTTGCAGCTAGTCGCATGAATTCACACCACTTCTCTTATAAAACCAGTACAGTACTTAGATCGGTTTCTAACAGACTGCAACTTAAGAATCCACCGTGATTTTGTATAATGAACCCGATTTTCAACCACTTCACCTTCAGTGGAGTGCGTTCGTGTAACGTAGACGTGTGTCGACGTTAGCGTGTTTGCTCGCGGTACAATTCATAAGTAATTTAACTTGCTATACACACGCACCATCTCAAAATAGGCACGACAGTCCAGAGCCAGCTTCAAAGTGTTTTATTTTGTGGTGGCTTGCTTATTAATTTCTGTGTGTAATAACGTGTGAGCTGCTGTGTATATTGACCACTGTAGTATTAACTTCTACATCTACATCTGCATACATACTCCGCAATTCACCGTAAGGTGCGTGGCGGAGGGTACACTGTACCACTACTAGGCATTTACTTTCCTATTCCACTCCCAAATTGAACGAGGAAAAAAAGAATGCCTATATGCCTCCGTACGAGCCCTAATTTCTCTTATCTTGTCTTTGTGATCTTTACGCGAAATGTAAGTAGGCGGCAGCAAGATCGTACTACACTTAGCTTCAAATTCCGGCCCTCTAAATTTACTTAACAGAAATTCACGAAAAGAACGTCGTCTTTCTTCCAGCGATCCCCAATTTAGTTGCCGGAGCATTTCCGTGACACTCGCGCATTGGTTGAACCTACCGGTAACAAATCTAGCTGCTCGCCTCTGAACCGCCTCTATGTCTTCCTTCAAACCGATCTGCTGCGGGTCCCAAATACTTGAGCAATACTCAAGACGTGGTCGTACAAGCGTTTTATACGCGTTCTCCTTTACAGGTGAAGTACATTTTCCCAAAATTCTCCCAATAAACCGAAGTCGGCTGTCCGCCTTACTCACAACCGTCCTTACATGCTCGTTCCATTTCATATCGCTCTGCAATGTTACGCCTAGATATTTGAACGACGCGACAGCATCAAGAAGCTCACTACTAATGCTGTATTCGAACATTATAGGATTGTTTTTTCTACTCATGCGCATCACCTTACATTTTTCTACATTGAGAGCTAGCTGCCATTCTTCGCACCAACTAGAAATTTTGTCTAAGTCAACCTATGCTATTACAGTCAGTTACAGACGACACCCTCCCATACACCACAGCATCATCAGCAAACAGCCGCAAATTACAACTTACTCTGTCCATCAGATCATTTATATAGACAGAAAATAAAAGCGGTCCTATCATACTCCCCTGGGGCACGCCTGACGATAACTCGTCTCTGATGAACACTCGCCGTCGAGAACAACGTACTGCGTTCTATTACTTAGGAAGTCTTCCAGCCAGTCTGCTCGTATCTTCGTTAGCAGTCTGCAGTGTGCCACCGCGTCGAACGCCTTTTTGAAGTCGAGAAAAACACAATCCGCCTGTTGCCCTTCGTCCATGGCTCGCAAGATGTCATGTGAGAAAAGGGCAAGCTGAGTTTCACATGAACGATGTTTCCTAAACCCGTGCTGATTCATGGAAAGAAGCTTTTCCGTTTCAAGGAAATTTACTATATTCGAACTGAGATTATGCTCCAAAATTCTACATGAAACTGATGTCAACGATATTGGCCTGTAATCGTATGGGTCAGTTCTCTTTCCTTTCTTATAAACGGGAGTCACCTGCGCTTTTTTCCAATCACTAGGAACTTTGCGCTGAATTAAAGATTCGCAACAAATGCAAGCTAAGTAGGGGGCCAATGCCGGAGAATAGTCTTTGTAAAACCAAACTGGTATTCCATCCGGACCAGCAGACTTTTTCGTATTTAGCTCTCTCAGCTGCTTCTCTACACCGGAAATACCTATTGCTATGTCCTTCGTTATCAGTCAGTCCAGTGCCAGCTGCCACCAGTGCCACATCGAAAAACAGCGCAAAGTATCTGAATTTAATTTGTGTCAAATTCAATTTGCCAGTCTAGTTCATTTTTATTAGTACTTTTTTTTTTTTTTTTTTTTTTTTGCTTATGGGACTTAACTACGGTGTCATCAGTCCCTAAACTTACAAACTACTTACGAAGTAGGGCGGCACAAATATCCATGCCCGAGGGGGGATTCGAACCCCCGACCGTAGTGGCCGTGCTGACCGTGACTGGAGCGCCTCAGTCACCTCGGCCACCGCGGCCGGCACTTCTGTTTTAAGAGGTTTATTCTCGCGTACTTGTCAGATTTCGTTTGTACTACTGTTTTAATAGTTTATTCTATCGTATTTGATAAATACCGTTATGTTTAGTCTTCTTCGTCTTTGACTGGTGTATTTCAAAACAAATTTCTGTTATTGAAGTAATTTTAAATGAGTCAATTCTCAGTTTGGGCCAGGGAACAATATTTTGTAGCAGCATGTAACAGGTAGTTCACACGGACCATATTTGCTAATTTTAGTGATAAAACAAAGCTCTTGTTGCGGACAGTGGTCGACTTTTACCATTTGTACACTGTCAAATGTTCAAATGTTTGTATAGCTTATGAGACTTAACTACGGGGTCATCAGTCCCTAAACTTACAAACTACTTATCAACTACCTACAACTAAGGACGCCACAAATATCCATGCCCGAGGGGGAATTCGAACCCCCGACCGTACTGGCCGTGCAGACCGTGACTGGAGCGCCGCAGTCCCCTCGGCCACCGCGGCCGGCACACTGTCCCAGTCATACCTCAATACTTTAGTTTACCTAGAAGAATTCCATGATTTACACAATCAAAAGCCTTGGAGAGATCACAAAAAATCCCAACGGATGATGTCCGGTTATTCAGAGCATTTAATATTTCATTGGTGAAAGTATATATAGCATTTTCTGTTGAAAAGCCTTTCTGGAAACCAAATTGACATTTAGTTAGAACTTTATTTTTACCTATGTGTGAAACTACCCTAGAATACGAAGCAAATTAGAAGAGCTTCAACCGAAATCGACCAGCGGGCAGTGTGTTTGGGCACGCGTTTCGGTCAGGTGTGTTCTCCTGGGCGCGCCTCCCACGCAGAGGTGCAGCGGCGTGTCTCGGGCATTAGCCAGCCGGCGCGACGGCGCGTGCCGTGGGCGGCGGGTGACCGAGCGGTCGTGGGCGGCGGCGGCGGCGGCGGAATCCGCGGCAGGTCGATAAATGGCGGTCGGCCGCTGAATAAGAGAGCGAGCGCCGCGCCGATGAATGATGGAGCGGCGGCCGACTCAATAATGCACGTGCCGGGGCTCGAAGCCGGCGCCGCGCGCCCGCGGCCGGTGCGCCGTCACGGCAGCCAACGACACGCACCTTTGTCTGCGTCGTTGCAAAGTGTGAACGCGATGTAATACCCACCAGCAGCTGTGAATGCTTGCGTAAGTATTTGTATAATTTTTTTGGCCCACTTTAGGTTACGCTAGTAACACTAAAAGTGAGCCTTTGCGATCGTTTTCTGACAGCTCGAAATTTAAATGAAAATAACGGCTTAACTATTCATCTGACACAAAAATTAACTTTGCTCTCTCTCTCTCTCTCTCTCTCTCTCTCTCTCTATATATATATATATATATATATATATATATGTAGCGTTTCAGAGATATTTGCAAAAATAACGGCGATTTTGGGATGTCTGTCTGTCTGTCTGTCCGTAACGTGTTCCCTGTTTTTAAGACAAACCTTTCAACTGATCATCAACAAATTTTACAGGCAGGATTGTAGGCCGCCAGAGACCAGAACCTCCCTTTTTCATTTTTTTTTTCGCACAGAAATACGGTAGTAAAAAAAAAAAAGCCGTTTGTAATATAATTGTAATTGCAAAAGAACCGTTCATCTGACATGAAAATTGAATAACCTAATTGGTAGAGGAGAAAATTCTCTACAACTTAGCTCCCTTATGTTCTTTTTCATATCTCGTATCGTTTGAGACATATTTGCAAAAATAACGGTGATTTGACACCCTCCATTGAATTAACGAAAACCAGCCATTCGGAGGTGTCACGTGACATTTGATGATTTTCTTATTGTAACTTAATAACAAAAACACATCGTTCTTCGTACGATAAATGATAATCTAATGTCTACAAATGCCATATTAACATCATTTAACAACGATCACCAATAGTTCTGAGATTAAAGAACTAGTCTTTTGATTGATAGCCGTAGCGATGCCGGGCGCCGTGGCTCAGCGCGCCCGGTCAGAGAGCTCAACGCTCTGTGTAATAAAAAAACTGAGCCAACAACACATCGAACAAGAACGAACAAAAACGATCAGCGTCCGCAACAAAGAAAACTACCCATAGAAAAAAATTTAAAAAAAATGAAAAAATAAATAGCGTAGTGGGCAAGGTGTTGGACTATGACGCTAAAGGTCGGTGGTTCGGAACCCGCCACTACATAATTTTTTTCCCTAAAAGGGTTTGAGACACTCTTATTAATGAATTTTTTATTATTTAGATTATTATTTTGGTCCAAAATGTTTGCAGAAACGTATAAACTATAAATCTAAAGTGGGCCGTAAAACACGCCACTGCGATTTTTTTCTTCTCTGACTGTGAGAATCATTCAATCAGTTACCATTTTGTGCGTATCCAATTTCAATGCGAAGTGCCTACAATGCGAAGTGCCTAAAATTTGGTTGATATCACCCCAGTGGTTTATGAGAAACTGAGCAGCATTGTCGCTGAATGCAACAGTTTTTCGCGCATCTGATTGTTTGCGACGTCATATCTCGTGAACTATATATCGTACGTGATTCTTAGACTTACAGCGACCGTCCACATGGATTGAAGCTAACTTGACAAAATTTAATACAGATTGGGAAAAAACAGTAGATTTGTATGCAACACGGACACACATACGGACATTTTGTTTCATATATTAGATGTTTCCCGACGTTTCGGCCACTATTGCAAGCGGCCTTCTTCTGGGTGTTACGAACACACGTAACAGCCAGGAGAAGGCCACTTGCAATAGTGGCCGAAACGTCGGTGAAACATTTGATACATTGACAATGCGGTCCAATACTCAGAAGAGTTTTATCAACGCTTTTATTCTATTTATTTATTTCCTTTTTTCACGAAGAGCTTTTCTCTGGGGGTTCAATGAACCGGTGAACACCCAGGACGCAACGCCACTGCCCACAGTGCTATTTCAAGATCAGAGGACTCATCTACACGACTACGTGTGCACTACATATTCACTTCTACAACATAATGCACTCGTGACATGTCATTTTATGTATTTTAACTGTGAAAAACAAATAAACGGTGTACGTGTTATCCTGATTTGTGCGTGCTCCATATCACGGTTCACAAATGTTCAAAACCAACCCTCCTGAAAATCAAGTTCATGCATTTTTGAATGAGCAATACTTGATAAAAGTCTGGCCTGTTAAAGATAGAAGGAAGGAGGACGAAGAAAACGAATGACGCGGTGGAGTAGCCGAGTGGTCTAGTCTGCTGGCGGCCGCGCTGGCGGTAGGAAGTGTGCTGTCCGCTGCGCCTGCTCGCTTCCGCGTGGGTAAGTCTTCGCGCTTGCTGCAGCTTCGTGCTGTACTTGTATAAGTTGTTGAGGAATTATGAGTAGATGTCAGTGATGGCACAACCTACAAGGAAAGATACGTTGAAATTGACGTTTGACAACCGATCCGCGCGACCGAGGTCTTTTGAAATCGAGAATTGGCTGGAACAAGAGGTGAAGTTATCAGCAAACGATCTTATTGGTATCCATATTTCGATTGTAACCTGCGTAGTTTTTGTGAAATTGAGTAGTGCCGAGCTATGTGACAAAGTTGTTGAGTCTTGTGGAGGTATGCTAAAATTTAAATATCCTGATGGGCGTGTTGGAGATGTTACCGTTTCCCATGCAGGGTTTGGCGTTCGGACTATCCGAATATTTGAGCTTCCTTTCGAAATAACTGAAGAACACATAAATGCAGTAATATCACCGTTCGGGACAGTGCTTTCTAATGTTGCAGAGAGGTGGTCGAGCGCCCAAAGTTTCCTGTACTCAATGGTGTACGCCAACTTAAAGTTGAGTTACGACAGCATATCCCGTCATACATTAATGTGTGTGGGTACAGAGGTATTGTCATCTATGACGACCAACCGCGTACTTGTTCTTTATGTAACAAGCCTGGACATGTCCGCATTAACTGTATACAGAGGCGCGTGGCACAACTGCCGGCAGGCGAGCCGGCCAGACCTCAGACTGTGACGTCACTGCCCGTCACTTACGCGGCCGCAGCTCGCGCGCAGCCGTCTGCCTATCCGAGCCCGGAAGTGACTGCAGCTACCGCCGATGCTGAGACTGAAGTATCTATGGATATAACTGTTATCGTACCGGAAGAAATACCTGAAACCCATCCACTTACGACAGCTGCTGCACCTCTGCCGACGCAGGTGGCTGAAATTTCTAAGGATATACGTACTAACGTACTGGAAGACTCATCTGAGCCCCTACCACCTCCGACAGCTGCTGCAGCCCTGCCGACTCAGGTGACCCCAACCGGAAAGGTGGAAAAAACCCCGGCAACGGAGGAAGCAACACCGGTAAAAGAACCAGAAATTGGCATGGTAAATGAAGAGCGCCCGTCAAAGAGGAACTCCCCCAGAAGGACTAGGAAACGGAGGTTGGCACACCAAGGTGCAAACGAGACCGCCCCCTCTTTGCGTCAGAAAGCGAAGGAAATAGGGAGCAGCCTCTGCCAGAAGGACGCCACCGAAATAAAAAAGGCTCCAGCTAAGGAACAGAACCCCATTTCCGTGACGGGAAAACATGAGACAGAAGGAATGACATTCAAGGCAACTGGAGAACGAATAGAAGGAAGTCTGTCTTCGGAAGCTCCCCACGACCTTCCACAGGCACCCAAAACTAACTGGGCGGACGACGACGGCACCGACACGGCGGATGAGGGGATGAATGATGACTCAGAAAGCGAAGCGGCAAGCACACCACCCTCAGACCAGGATGACAAAATTAATGACGATGTCGCAATGAAAGATAAATCCTCTCTTCAGAGACGAATCCCCGACCCCTTTGACACCGACGAATATTATTAAGCTGTTTTTAAAACGTGACTTTCATATGAAGAATTTGAAGTTTGTTTTAGAAGATAGATAAATTAGGAAGAAACATGCCTGAACGACAAGCATACAAGATCGCCACAATCAACCTGAACAAGATACAAAGCTCGTTCAAACTACAAAATTTAAAGGACTTTATATATGACTCTGATAGTGACATCATTTTATAACAAGAAGTGACAGGAATTGATCTTGACCACATAACTGGATTCAACGCAATAGTGAACCCCGGCAATAGTACAGAAATGGGCACGGCTATACTTATAAAAGAGGGCATCATCTTAGAAGACATTGTAAAATTACCAAACAGTAAAGGACTAGCGGGTACCATAAATAAGACACGTCTGATAAATGTCTATGCTCCCTCAGGTTCAAGCAACAGGCAACACCGGGCGAAGTTTTTTAAAGAAGAAATTGTTCCCCTGTTTGGATCCCGGTACGACCATATTATCATGGGAGGGGATTTTAACTGCGTTCTCCATGCAAAAGATCAAATTCCGAATTTTAACAAGTCAACTGAACTAGAACGCATAGTGACTGACTTACGACTAACGGATTCATGGGAGCATATGCACGGTGCAACCCCTGGGTTTACACACGTGACCAACCACTCGGCGAGCAGGCTTGACAGGATATATGTCTCGCAAACTTTAAAAGACCACATTTTACAGTCCGAAGTCTGGCCAACGGCATTTTCGGATCATGCTGCGTTCATATGCACACTTAATATGGACAAACAGGGGACGTTTCGAGGGAGAGGTACCTGGAAACTAAATGTATCCCACCTGAACGACCATGTTTGTAAGGAGGGGTTCCAAACCCTGTGGCGAGAATGCGAAAGCAAATTCACCTCTTACAACTCCGGTATAACCTGGTGGCTACGTTACGCCAAACCCAAAATACGAAAGTTTTTCATTAATTATGCGAAAGAAAACAGCTTTTGGTACAAATCAACCATGGAGTTTTACTTTCAGTGTCTAAGGGATCTGCACACGTCAGATGCAACAATGGTCGGGAATTACGAACGCATTAAAAAGATTAAAGCAAAAATTCTGACTCTTCGGCGCAGACAGTTAGAAGGATACCAAATAAGGTCGCGGGTCCAGAATGTAGCACCACAAGAGGACACTTCAATATATCACGTGATACGTGAATCCAAAAGAGCCTCGCGCAAAATATTAACTGAATTAATAACTGCTGACGGAAGAAAGCTGACGAAGCACTCTGAAATCAAAGAGGCACTACTACAACATTTTACCTCCTTATTGTCCAGCCACCCGATTGACGAACAGCTTCAGGACGAATTACTGACCAACCTGCAAGGCAGAGTAACCCACGCGGAAGCGCTCAGTCTTACTTCAGAAGTTACTGAAGACGACGTTCTAGAAGCCATAAATGACAGTAAGAAAAACAAGTCGCCGGGACAGGATGGAATCCCAGCCGAATTTTATCAGCAGTTCAGGGAACTTATAACACCTAAATTCACCGTAATATGCAATGAACTTTTAAACCCTGACGTTGTTGTTCCAACAGAATTCCGAGAAGGTATGGTAGTTTTAGTGCCCAAGACCTCGACTTCTAACACCGTCGGCAACCTGCGGCCAATCACGCTATTAAATAGCGACTACAAAATCTTTGGTCGCATTATAGCGCGAAGATTGCGTAACACCATGACCGGGGTCATCGGCGCATACCAAACAAGTGTAGGCAAGGACAGAAAAATTCTGCAGGCACTCTGTGGTTACAGGGACCTCATTTCCACGGCTGATGTCTGCAAAATCAAGTGTGCCATAGTGTCGCTGGATTTTGACAAGGCGTTTGATAGAGTTAATCACCAGTTTTTGCTTCGAACTATGGATGCGATGGGATTCCCACCGCAGTTCCTCGCCGTCATACGCAACACTAATGAATAACTCAGCCAGGGTTGTCATCAATGGACAAGTCAGCCGTCCGATTCAAGTCACCAGTTCCATCAGGCAAGGGTGTCCGATGTCAATGGCACTTTTTGCGATCGCCATCGAACCCCTTCTCGCCTCTCTTACAGAGAATCTACGGGGTCTCTATATAAGAGGTGAAAAAATTGTGTGTCATGCGTACGCTGATGACGTTGGTTTCGTTGTTACGGATGGTAATGAGGTACAAACCGCACTACAAATAGTAGAAAAATATGAACAGGCAAGTGGTGCGAAACTAAATAGAGTGAAGTCCGGGATATTCGAAATTGGTCGTGGACTGGGATTGCAGATACAAGGACAGTTACCTGCTCTTTCAATCATGAAATGTCTAGGAATTGATTTTAAAAGAAGTATACAAAACACTGTTGCTGTGAATTACAGGAAAATACTTCACAGAATCCGTGCCACTGTCCAAGAGCACAGCATCAGGAAACTAGATGAACTCCAAAAAGTATCTGTGGCTAATATCTACATCACCTCCAAAGTAAATTATGTTGCGCAAGTGTTACCCTTGCCAGCAACGATGGCTAAATGCATTACATCGGCACTGGGACATTTCGTGAGCCGAGGCCGCGTATTTAAGTTCACGTATGATACTCTGATGCTTCCAACGTATTATGGCGGGTTAAATCTCACAGACGTGAGAATAAAGGCGCGGGCTTTTTACGTATCAAACATGTATAAGAACTGGAAACAGCCAAATGGTATCCTCGCTGGGCATTTGCTGAATGAAATTGCCCCTGAAGATCTCCATGCACCAATCAATGTTCGACATATACCCAACGGTCTGTACCACCTCAAATATTTTTTAGTGGAGTATAGCTACCTACATGACAAAATCCCCGACAAGGACATCGTTAAAGTAAAACATCTTTACAACAACCTGATCAAAACGAAGGCCAGGAACAATATAGAACAAAAATATCCGTTCAACAATTGGAATGCCATCTGGGATAACATACACAGTAGACACCTGCCAACATATGCGAAGTCGAGCTGGTATTTCGCTGTCAACAGAAAACTGGCAACAAACTCCCGACTTCATGCTATTCATTTGGCAGAGACACCAATGTGTGCATACTGCAATGTACAGGACGATGATGAACACAAGTTGTTGTGTGCTAAGGTAACAGACATATGGCACTACATCAAACAGAAGATAGCGAGCATCTGTAGGACCTCGCCCAATGTGATCACGCCGGCTCAATTTTTAAACCCAGATGAAATACCTTACCCAAGAACGAGGAGGAACGCTATCAACTGGCTGAAAGGCCAAACAATACATTACATCCTAACCAGACAATCAACCTCCAGGGAGGACTTCACAACATATCTCACAGTTGAGCACCATATGTTAATGCGTACTAAAAAATATAAAGAGAACTTTGCAAACTTTTTAATTAAAACAATAATGTAGAATAACAAAAGTAAGGAGAGTTATTTACACAGGAAAGGCGGTATCCAAAGGAAATACTTCCGATTAACACCCTTTAGACATGAAGTAAAAGCACATTTGATGAAGTAAGAGAAAGTAGAGAAGAACGTAGTTTTAAAGGACTACCTATACTAAAAATTACAAGTTCAGTTTTTGGTGTTTAGTTTTTATTTTCAACATTGAAGAAGCTGGATAATATCTGTATAATTATATACTTTTCCATTTAACAGAAGTAAAAATTTTGTTAGTTTTGAGACGAAAAATATAGTCTCACCTTCACACAAATGAAGGAAGAATTTTTTTTTTTTTTTTTCTGTATCCTATTATACTGAGCCAAACAAGCAGTATAATTCTATGGATGTGGAGGAAAATTTGGCTCATACAAGAAGTTTTCTTCTTCATTGCCAAAGTGGAATCAAAGATTGAAGTACAGATAAAAAAAATGGTTAAGGCGACCGAAAAAAAAAGTAAAAAAAAAAAAAAAAAAAGAAAAGTAAAACGTCTGCGTAGTAAGCATGGACGTCCGGGTTCGATTCCCGGCTGTATCATAAATTTTAATTCTATGCTTCAGATTTATCAATAGATTAGATTAGTAAAAAAAAAAAAAAAAAAAAAAAAAAAAAAAAAAAAAAAAAAAAAAAAAAAAAACGGTTAAAACGCCTGCCTAGTAAAAAACAAAAAATAAAAATAAGAAAAAAAAAGTGGTCTAAAGCAGCTCGCTGCGGAGCGCGCGGTTGCTCGCCGTGGAGGTTCGAGTCCTCCCTGGGGCATGGGTGTGTGTGTTTTTCCGTAGGTTAGTTTACCTAGGTTTAAGTAGTTTGTAAGCTACGGACTGATGATCACGCAGGTTGACCCGTTAGGATTACAAACATTTGAACATTTTTTAGAAAAGGAAAGCATGGCTGCATTAGGACACTACAATAAAGCGATCTAACTGGCCGAAGTGGATACATCGATATAAGTAACACCCCAAAACTTGTACACGACCAATGAAATAATTTTTCGCTGTACACTAATCTAACACTTTTTGGGCAAAGCTAATCTTTCTGACAAAAGCGTTTGGTAGAACACCATCATCATGGTTTAAAGAAATATTTGAAATATTTTGAGATTTTGAAGTCTGATATTAATTTTTTTTGGTCAGTTCCAAGCAAGAGCAGTATACTTCATCGAAACTTTCATCACTTCGAGATAACTTCATGACATCTCTGACAGTATTAATATAGTCCAAGGTCTTTTTAGGTCTGAGAGAAATGCATTACAAATTTCAACTGAATCAATAATTTTAATAACAAGGGAAGTGACAAAGATAAATGAAAATGGATTAACTTTAGCATCAGGATAAAATTCTTCAAGCTAAATGCCTGAAAGAATACAGTTGAATGTTCATAAACATGTACACCTGAAAGGTCAAAAGCACTGCCGCGCTTCAGGATGAATAAAGCTAGCATAGTGGGTAAAACACGGACACACATTACTGCTCGCTTTGGGACTCGCATACAGAACTGATCATTTCTTTCACGTGTGAAATATCGTCTCTTGCTATGGTCACGTTTTACTTTGCCTGTTGAGTCAAAAGATTTTTATTTTTTCCCGATTTTATTCAATTTATACAATTTTATTTTCCACCTCAATTTTATGCGTGTGCTCAGCACCCCCCCCCCCCCCCCCCAAATTCTTGGGGGGTGCACGAGCCCCGGAGCACCCACGGAGTCGCCGGCCGCGGGGGCCGAGGGGACTGAGAAAATGATTAAAAAAAATAATTAAAAAAAGTTTGTATAGTCTATGGGACTTAACTACGGGGTCATCAGTCCCTAAACTTATAAACTACTTATGAAATACCTACGAACTAGGACAGCACAAATATCCATGCCCGAGGGGGCATTCGAACCCCCGACCGTAGTGGCCGTGCAGACCGTGACAGAAGCGCCTCAGTCTCCTCGGCCACCGCGGCCGGCAGGGGACTGAGGCGCTTCAGTCACAGTCTGCACGGCCACTACGTTCGGGGGTTCGAATCCCCCCTCGGGCATGGATATTTGTGCCGTCCTTAGTCTTAGCTAGTTCATAAGTAGTTTGTAAGTTTAGGGACTGATAAGCCCGTAGTTAAGTCCCATAAGCATTTGAACATTTTTGATTTTGAGCACCCACGGAGTCGGCGCCCCTGCACTCAGGATGTTCATTCCATCAACTAAATTGATACGCGATATTTTTAAATACACATTTTATATCATTACCAGGAAGTTCAAATTTCTATTATTATTTAAGAAAGTACGTTATTTCTTAATCATCCTGCTGTTGCAGTTTCAGTTACTTACCAGAAGTACAGATCCACTTGTAGCTACTTGCTGTATGTGTCGGCGTGACTGGAGGCCACTTGCGATCGGTCAGCGAGTGTACCGGCGGCGCTGGCATCTGTCACCGTTAATTTGCCCTTATTGGTGTTATTGGCCGGCAGGTGTGCTACGCAGGAGGCTATTCTGTCCAAATGGCTGCGGGGTCTGGATCGGCTTCCAGCGTGTGGTTAGGCCTCTGCACTCCACTTTGCTCCCTTACGCAATGTTCTCATCTGTCGTGTGGTGCTACCAAATTTTCTCACGAAAGCACTTTTCTTATAAAACCTTTTCAACGTCAGTACTTTGTCGGTGATGACTTCGATGGCTGCCTCTGCTGCAAGTTAGGACGTCGTCTTCCACATCTCCATCTGCATTTACATGGCTATTTTGCAATTCAGAGTAGCTTTCCTAGTGTGGTTAGGCCAGTCCACTTTGCCCTCTTACGTCGTATTCAGACGTAACACGTGACAGGATTATTCTCGCAGAATCATTATCTAATAAAAGCGTTTAACATCAAAAGCATTCGTCGGCCAGCCTCTGGGTCATCTTTCCACCTACACTATATTCCTCTGTAATTCACATGTGATGTATTTGTTATTCCTCTGTAATTCACATGTGATGTATTTGTTATTTTTAGAGTATTTATCGCCCGAGCGGAGGAGAGCAATGTAAACACATTAGACTCTAGAGCTGTGCGTGTAACGAAATGATGCGTATCCGTTACTAAATGAAACAGTACTCGTTACAAACGTATCGTTACCAGTGCCATCCAGAAATACAGCTGCCACACAGTCTTTGAAAACCGGAAAATTTTTTAACTGCTACTGTTAATATTACTTTACAATTTCAATTTTCCACATAGATACTGTATGCCTGCTTTCTGAGGCAATCCTACAAATTGATGAAGATTAGGGAGATCCACCTGCGGCCCCCATTGTAAGTACTGTTCCCGCACTTTACTTGGAATGCCAGTGTGACCGATCACAATAGTAGCACTACATATGCTAGCCGCGGGACTGTTGTACTTTTTATGTGACATTAACAATTAAGATAATTCTGTCATGAATGAAAATGTGTAGATGATAACTTTTGAGTCTTTTAAAAAAAAAAAAAAAAAAAAAAAAAAGTTTTTATAGTAGAGCAGCTCAAAAACAAGTAATTAACCATTAAACTGAAACCTTTACAAGTATATAAAAAAAAGAAGAACAATAAAACGTGTGTTTGTGTTAAAAGCGGACGTCAGATCATCGAGGTTTAACCTGCAAACACGGGCTAAGAAGTATAATCCAAGAACAAAAATAATCATCTACAATCGTATAGCATTTAAAGTTCGTCAAGGAAGTCTATATATAAATTACTCATCTCATAGTAAATAGTATCACAGAATATATGCATTTTTTGCATTGATTTTCGTTACAGAATTCGTATCGATACGGTAGACATGAATAATGAAATGTATTCATGATTAAGTTCGTATCGATACGGTAGATGCGAGTAACGATTCAGTATTTGGTATCAACCAAAGTATTCGTTACTCAGTAACGAATACATACAGTTTGCTGCACCTCTAGCAGACTGTCATTCGGGAGGACGGCGGTTCAAACCCGTCTCCCGCCAACCTGATTTAGGCTTTCCGTGATTTCCCTAAATCACTAGGCAAAAGCCATGATGTTTTCTTTCAAAGGGCGTGGTCGATTTCCTTACACACACCTGAAAAAAGCATACGCTCCGACTATAATGACCACAATGTTGAAGGGCCATGAAACTCTGATCTTGATTTCTTTCTTTTTTCTCGAATACTTGCGAACAATAAGAACGTACTTAGTTCCCTAAGAATTCTAACTTTTTGTCTTACGGTGTTAATTTTTTGTAATGTATTTCGGAATCAACAAAATATTTTCGATTTCAAAAATGTTCAAATGTTTGTATAGTCTATGGGACTTAACTACGGGCTCATCAGTCCCTAAACTTACAAACTACTTATGAGCTACTTACGAACTAGGACGGCACAAATATCCATGCCCGAGAGGGATTCGAACCCCCGTCCGTAGTGGCCGTGCAGACCGTGACTGGAGCGCCTTAGTCCCCTCGGCCACCGCGGTCGGCATTTTCGATTTTGGAGGAGAAAGTTGATGTCCGAAATTACATCGCCGCATCGAAAAAGGTTTTAATGTCACCCCAACTTGCTTACCTTATCCATGCCATTCACCGTCCAATTTTTCGATACTACAAAACGAGTTGCCCTTCTTCGAATTTTTACGATATCCTCTGTCAGTTTTATCTCCTAAGAAACCCAAAGTGAATATCAGTACTTTTGAAGAGGGTCGACGACTATAGTCACCTCTAGAAATATTTGCACTTATACGTGATACACCATGTGCATACGCACTTCGATAATAAGAAGCTTTTGAAGTATTGTGTTATGATGCTGAAAACGTTGTGTAAACTGTCAGGATCCCCTGTCTGTAGCTATTATTGCTGTAGCTCACATTACTTCGTGTGAATAAAGAGCCAGTTGTGCTTTACCAGTACGATACTTTCCGAATGTACTAGTAAAGTTTTGACAGGTCGTTTCGTTTGAGGTTTTCCGAAATGTTGAAAGACAGTTTATATTTTTAAAAACCTACTGCATATCGATTTCGTGTACTTTTTCGACAGATCACATACATTTCACTTTTTGTACAAGCAGAAGTCAAACATATCAACAAAGACACTATGGTAGAAAAATGGAAACTAGCCTGCATTCTTCTACTTCGTCCCACAGGGAAAACTTGAACTACGGTTGACAACAGTCGAGCAATATTTAAGGAACGAATTTCGTTGGTCAGCAGTCGCTCGTCCTATTGATTGTTCCATTCTTCACTCAATATATATATATATAAGGTAAAGCAGTCAACAATCCGAAGATTGGTTTGAACACCACAGTGCTTTACTGTTTGGAGGTGGTATGCCGTTGCCTTCCTCCGACCTTCGAACTGACTTACCCAGCCAGTTATAGGGGGACCTACAGTTTAACGTGGGTTTCGAACCACGGTGTTCCTCGGTATTCCTCGGTATTTTTCACATGAGCAATACTGCCAGAGGTGAAAGAAGTGGAAAGTGACAGATAAAAATCCTAGGACCTGGCGGCGATCGAACCCGCGACCTTTGGATTTGTAGTCTGGCACTCTACCACTGTGCAAGCGAGGCGCATATATTGTTGAACCTGGACCCAGTCTACCTGGGTTCTCTTTTGTCCTTCTAATGCTCAAAGTACTATTTCCATGAACATTTACGAAATTGTTAATCACTGATCATTTTACAGATTTATTGTTATCACGAGTTTAATTCGTGTTGGTATGCGTTAGTACTGACGATGCTCCTTTCCATTAACAGAAATAACTTGTGTTTTTTATGCTTCTGTAGATGAGTTTTAGTAAGTGTGTGGCAAATGTAAATTAATACACATCGTTTCAGATATCTTCCATATTTTATGACTCAAAATGCACATTTACAAAGCTGCCAACATCATAGACTTACAACATGACTGACTTTCTTCATCACAGACCCAGACGTCACTGGTTGGGTTTCCATAGATTATTAACATTAAACTCTTTGGCAATAATTGTAATAACGCAGTATATTCTTGGTTATAATTAAAATTTGCAGGAATAAATAGTGTTAAATCGTGGTTTCAAATGTAATTAGCTGTGCACAATTTACAAATAAATTAAAAACTGAAATTTGCGCTGCAAGTTGATATTTGCTGTATGATTTTTAATTAAATTTTTACTGAGTGAAAGCATCAATATGGTAACATTTATACAGAATTTTAGCAGATTGCTTACTTCGTTAATGTCTTTCAAGATTCTTGAAAGTAGATCGTACCACCGAAAACGAATATGTGTAAGTTTGTTTACAGTGACTAATATTTTCACACCAATCAGTGTTTAGATTTCGGGTGGTTACATGTTTTTAACAAGCTGCACAAATACAGTTTTATAACATGGAATCTCCTAGAATGTCAAGTACATTATGTCACATATGGAATAATAAAACTTTTAACTCTCTTTTAAATATGAAAAACTAGTTAGTGAAACAACAGCACAATTTGTTTAACATTTAATGTATCAACAAAATTCGAATGTAAAATATCATAGGGTAAATAATGTCTTTTTGTCTACAACTGTAATAACAACATATACCGTGACTTGTGAAAGTAAAGGTTAATATAGTAACAGTATGAGCGTCCATGAAAAGTTCCCAAAACTGCTATCCCTTTAATGTAGTCAGAATGTTCTAGGGACGGAAACTGACTCAAGTCAAATGTGAATAGTAATGAAATCCTAAACTCAGATCGGGACGTGCATCGCAGAATTACTGAAGGCGTTGTACGCTGCATTTTGCTGGATTCGAAGAAGGCTATCAGATTCTGGGGTGCATCTGTACTGAAATAATTTACCTATACTGGCAGTCTACAACTTATATTTGAGCAGTCTCTTCTTTCGTATATGCATGTCTGAAAGAACAGAGCACGATCAATTGAGAAAAAAATGATGAAATTGTGTCATTTATGTCTTTGTTTTATGTTATAGTTAAATGGCATATTACGTCTATGGAGAGCGTTCGAAAATTTTATATAAAAGAAACTTACTTCAGCAAAGATCGCTAGTTTTTTTGCTGGTTTTTACCGGTTTCCATGAACTATGTCATTATCTTCAGAAAAACGTTTTTAACAAATTGGGACCTTTGCCTTATGCCGTAATATATATTAAAATTTCCCAAGTAACTCTTTATTTTATTGAAAATAGGAGAAAATATGATAATATAGTTCATCGAAACCGGTAAAAACCATACCCTGCTAGAGACATGATGTAGTGAAACACTGAAAGCTTCTGGTCGACGCACTCGGGAACATCTAACGTGAAAGGACGGACATACGTCTCATTTAGCTGCCGATAGCTGACTGGTAGCCGTGAACAAGCGCCGCAGACAAAAAAGTTGCCAATTGCTCCCGATACCTTTGGTGTGATGGCACCTTTTCGTGAAAATTCCAAAGATATTCCATAAACTGCACTCCATTTGAGAGCTGGAGCCCAATAATTGCGCGCTCCACTGTCCAGATGGTGGAATTATACTTTGTTCTTGGATAGAGTTATAATTCGGGAATGGTAAACCATTCCACATTTGTGGGGGTGGTTCCATTAATAAGGATAGCTCCCAGTGTTTTCTGGTGTCCAAGACCTGACACAGGGGCAATTGCCATAAACAACAAGACGTATATCTGCCATCCTCTGGTTCGTTGGCAAGACATCGTACACCACCAGCTCGTACCAGAAGCTGCAGACCGCAGGCGGCAGGAGTAGGTGGAAGATGTTGAGCCACACCTGCCGCTAGTTGATGTCTGGATAGCGTGCCTCCGCTTTGTGGTCTGGCGGGCGTCGTAAGAACGCAGTGTACTTCAAGCGAGCCGTATGGTGCCGTGATGTTGCCATCAGCGGTTGAAATAGCGATCCAGGACGTGGGCCATATTGTACAGTGTGGTGTCGCACAAGTCAGAAGTGCGCGCCACGTACTTTCGCCGCGCGCCGCCATGCACGCACAGCGCGGCGTTCTTACGACGTCGGCCACGAGCGCCCTCTGCTGCTACCCCGCTCGTGGCCACCACTGAACTGCATCGGTCACTTGGGATTAGGACAGGCACTAGGACTCATCAGTAGGCAGTCCTCTTACCTAGTTTACCTATGTCTCAGCAGTACACTTAGTTGGCAGTCATGAGCTTTGTAAAAGTTAAGTATTAACCTATTTCTACGAAATATACAACTTGTTCTAATCTAGCTTAGTGTTTCTAGTTTCTGCTGTCCCACTGGCTGGTCACATCGGACTCTGTACCTGCACACGCGTGCATCCTACTTCCTGTGTCGGTCTCTTTTTACTCGGCCACCGACACCAACAACCGGCGGCTACGAGACACAAAATACAGGGTGCCAAGTGGCAACATGAGGGGCCCTCTCGGATGGTGGACGATATAACTCCAAAACTGCTGCTATCTGTTTCTATGGGTGTGTTTATCTCAACGTGTTGGTTCTATTGATTAGTAGGGCCATGCAGTTAATGTAGAAGTGAACGAGGCCTAGTCCTACCACAGAGGGGTCAAAGACGCAAGTGACTGCGTTTACTTAGAAGATTTGATGTTATCGCCAGATCTTTGATTTTCCAGCAGCCGGCTCCTAGTAAAATCTAGGGAGCAGGCCTGGGCCCCTCCTTCTCCCCACCACAGTCACGCTGTACAGCGCACTTTTGCGCATGCGCAACTCACGCGCTGTGGCTCGCAGAGATGCCCAGAAGAATAGCTTCTCGGCTTTTGGCAAGATCAACTTTTTTTTAAATTTTTTTTATAGATAAGGAAAAAAGTTCAAGGACACATACTTTATTCAACTTTTATAATAATAGCAACTTTACCAACAACTTTTGTAGCAAAACATTTGCCGGATCTTTTAACCCATACACAACAGCCCTCTTGTTAATTAAATTTGCGATGATATCTCGTCCCCCATGAAAAATGCGTGTTACACACGTAATAAGATGTCCGAACGTCACGATTGTACATCTCAGCTACTTGATATGTACGAAAAGCAATAAAATCTCTGCTATTAAAGCTCTCCAATCTACCAACTCCTTTTACAGTACTACCAATGTACAGTACTATAGCAACAGTTATCCATCCATTGCCATGACCTGCTGCACTGTTATTAGTTATAATAAAGCTCGAAACAGCTCCATAAAATATAGAGGGACCCTAAAGAATCACTTGACCTCCAACACCCTGCGATGCAGTACTTTCAATATCATCCACAGCCTTATACGCTGGCAGGCGGAAACGCCGAAATCTTTTCCTGTAACGAGGCATCTCTGAAGCCGTTCAATGTATGTCACCTGTGATATGACTCAAATGTTCAAATGTTTTTCAAGCTTAAGGGACTTAATTGCGCGGTCATCAGTCCCTAAACCTACAAACTACTTATGAACTAGCTTATACTAAAGACGGCACAAACATCCATGCCCGAGGGGAGATTCGAATCGACGACGGAGAGCGGCCTCGCGCATTTTTTTTTTTTTTGTTTTTTTTTTGTTTGTTCTATGGATAGATCAGTTCATTGCGGTCGTTGTTCCTTTTTGTTCGTTGTCGTTCGATGAGTTCTTGGCTCAGCTTTTTTGTTACAGAGAGGCGTTCAGCCCTCTGACCGGGCGCGCTGAGCCACGGCGCCCGGTCGCATCGTAGCATAGTGTCTCAATGCGCTTGGCCACTCCAGCGCGGCTGTAATTAATTTTTGGTGTAGTCAGCAGTTGAGAAACGTACGAGTGTCATATATTGATTTTACTGTTGGAATTGTTGAGAAGCTGTGTGAGCCACAGGGACGCACTCCAGGCTGAGAAATAGAGACCATTGCAGATAACAGGCTAAAACAGACACGTATATCGTACGGGATATAGTCAGTAAAGAAATCTCCTAGCGGATTGCTGATGCCCTCAGCCACTGTCCCAGGGTGGAGGTTACCTTTCGTAGAAGATGGGTGTAACTTCGTATAGCGTCTAGACGCTGTTGTAAGACGTTACATTAGTACTTGGTGGTCAACACGCACGTTGTAATGTACGTAGCAAAGTTGATACCAGTCACTTGGGAACAACAATGTCAGTGGTTTCACGAGGCTAGAGTGAGAGGGTAAAGAAGAAAAACTGCAAGTTATGAGCTCCCCTAAGGCGTGGCCTAAGGCGGAGCCTAAGGCGTGGCCAACTGACGTAAAACATTGTTGTTGTTGCCCATACTGGGTAGCGCCGTGACGTTTTCCTTTCAGCTGAACAATGTTGCTACCAAGTATGGAGTTTGTTAGTGCACAAACAAGCCACCTCCCCACCCGGAGAATGGCAGAAAGGACAGGGCTGAAACGTGGTTCGCTAGAGAACTCAGAGAGAGGGCAAGCCACAATTTAGATTGGTTGAACAAAGCAGCGGCCAATAGAAAATTGTTAACTATCGGAAAGTGGGGAAAAGGAGTGCACCCACACCGCCCGTTAAAACCCTCGGTTTTTGGACCAAGAGGGGAGTTCTCAGTCAGACGAGTCGGGCGCCAGCCCGTGACTATTGCCGTCGGCCTCGGGGTGCTCCACGACCGTCTGTTTCTCGCGAGGAGTGCGTCTGTCTAGGGAATGCTGCTAGCGAACGTAATTACTGGCTTCTGTTGTGGCAACCGATTTATACTTTTTAAATGAATAGCCCCAATGTAGTAGACTTATATGGGATGCAATAAATATAATGCCATGTACCTATTTTTGTGTCTCGTTGCCGCCGGTTGTACTATGTGTCGGTGACCGAGTAGAGAGACCGACACAGGAAAATAGGATGCACGCGTGTGCGGGTACAGAGTCTGAGGGGACCAGCCAGTGGGACAGCAGAAACTAGAAACACTAAGCTAGATTAGAACAAGTTATATATTTCGTAGAGAGAGTACAATACTTAACTTCGTTAACTGATGACTAGTGGAATGCAGATACATAGTTTAACTAGGAAGAGGCCTGCCTACTGATGAGAGTGTCCTAGTGCCTGACTTATTCCCAAGTGACCGATGCAGTCCAGTGGTGGCCACGAGCGGAATTGCAGCAGAGGGCGCTCGTGGCTGACGTCGTAAGAACGACGCGCCGTACTTGCATGGCGGCGCGCGGCGAAAGTAGGTGGCGCGCACTTCAGACGTGTGCGACACCACACCTATGAGTTCCATCAAGTTTCCTAAACAAGTATCCTCTCGAGTCCCGAAATCCGCATCTCTAGTAGATGCCTGCTCTTTCTCTCTGCAGTCACTCCTTTCCGCTCGGGATATGCAGACTGACCTTGCTACCTCTTTCCTAAGTAGGACACGACACCAGGCCCGAGGAAGGATGTGGGTGTTGATTTCCTAGAGCAGGCCAAGGCGTCGTGTCGCATTTTCCTCAAATCAGTGCGAGGACGATCCGCAGGCTGCGGACCTGCATCTGCTTGGGTTCTCGGGTCGCTCTGTGCCTCCAGCGTGGTCTCCACAACCGCTGCTTCTTCCGTCGTAGTTCTCAATCCCAAAGTAATTGTGAAGAGACCAGTAGCGAAGCCAAGTGTAACCCTGGGTAGGTGAACTGCAGCTCCATGGCCCCGCCGGCCGCGGTGGCCGAGGGGACTGAGGCGCTTCAGTCACGGTCTGCACGGCCACTACGGGGGTTCGAATCCCCCCTCGGGCATGGATATTTGTGCCGTCCTAGTTCGTAAGTAGTTTGTAAGTTTAGGGACTGATGACCCCGTAGTTAAGTCCCATAAGCTTAACAAACATTTGAACATTTGAACCCCGTAGTTAAGTGCCATAAGCTATACAAACATTTGAACATCCCATGGCCCCTTCCCCCCGTGGAACAGACAATAGTATGCCTTGTTTCTGGGCTGCTAGTTCTCGAGGCGTTTGTGTCGTGTCTGCCGTTCGACAGCCAGCCGGCGCGCTCGGCTGCTGTGCATTAAGCCGCTGCGCCGACGCCTGGTGTGTGTGCGTCTGTCCACACCTGCTAATTAGCGCGGCACACGCGGCGGATGCGCGGCGTCAGCTGCTGCTATTCTAGCGCCGTTTCACGCCTGTTGACTCTGCAGCGGCTAGCGACTAGCGGCTGCCACGCGTCGCCTGTTACCACCCCAGCAGCCGATCGCAGTACCGCCAGATGGTTGGGTCGGTCTCATTCGGGCGTGAACGACGCTAGCGAGACGGCCAACGCTCTACTAGTAACAGGAACTGGCTACTTCCCACCCGTTAGGGGGGAAAAATTTCCACCCCACTGGACGTGTGCCCCAAAGTCCTCTCCTTTATCTCCTCCTCACATACTGATTCACCTAAGCCACCTCCATGGTCCATCTCCTTCACTATCCTCTAGATGCCATATCGGCATGTGAGCGAGTTCTAACGGGGCACAATGATAGGTATCCAGAACATTGTTTTCATAAACGTCATTTCGGTCGCGCAGGGTATTCTGCCACGACAGTGATGCGTGTGTGGAAGCAGTGGATAGAGGAAGGGCGTACACAGCGACGAGTGGGAACTGGACAACGGATCTTGACTACAGCACGGGATAATGGGCATCTAGACCGCGAAGCCGTGACGGACCGTACAGCGTCATCCGTAGTGTTGGCTCGTCGCTGGAGCACTGCATCGACGGTTCGTCGCCGTCTCCTGCAGGTTGGAGTGGTTGTAAGCATATCATTACGTCGGCTTCGATCGTCCAGAAACCACAAGCTCATTTGACTGCAGTGGGCCACGTGAATACCATCATTGAGGTTCTGGGTGACGAAATGTAATTTTTTCAGACGAGTCCCGTTTCAACGTGTCCAACAATGATGGCGTCATACGTGTCTGGTGGTACCATGGCGAGCGCAGCTTGGAGGGCTGCATTGTAGAGCGGCATAGCGGGCGAATACCAGGTTTTGTGGTTTAGGGCACCATTTGTTACAACACGCGATCTTGTCTCCTACGTTTTGAGGGCAATTTGAACAACAACCGGTAGCTAACAGTGAGGCCTGAGGTACTCTCCATGCTTCAGGCATCTCCTCAGGCCACATTTCAACTGGACAATGCCCGGCCACATTTTGCGAGAACTGTACAGGTCTTCGTCGAAGAGCGACGTGTATCATTGCTTCCACGGCATGCACGTTCGTCAGACATGTCACCCAGCGAACATGTCTGGGACATTGTTGGTCGGAACTTGGTGCGTCACGGTCCTCCAGTAACTTGTGTCCCGGATATTTGGCCTCGGATACAAAATGCGTGTAGAGAAATCCCTCAGGAACGTATTCAGAACCCTATTGATTCAATGCCACGGCGAATAGTAGTTCTAATTGCAGCGC
Source organism: Locusta migratoria (assembly GCA_026315105.1). Lineage (NCBI taxonomy): Eukaryota > Metazoa > Arthropoda > Insecta > Orthoptera > Acrididae > Locusta > Locusta migratoria. Next base: position 16,424,647 of record CM048751.1, read on the forward strand.
ACGGAGGCTACACGACATACTAAATAGTATGACATGTTCAGATTTGATAAGGTAACCATTTGTTGTCACTTATGTAACCTGTGGTATTACATTCATTGGTATTGCAATTTCCACGAACAACAGTTTAAGTATATTGTAAGTCTAGAAACTGAAGACCCTAGCAGTTCACAAACGTTTGAACATTTGAAAACTGTTTCGACTCGGAGAACACTATACTAAAAGTAGACTCGGTGCTGACTGAGAGAACGCTGACTAGCCGGCCGTATGCGCGAGCTCTTTAACAGCAGTTTAGGCCAATGGTTCCCAATTTTTTTCCATAATGGGACTCCCAATTTATCTGGAAAAATTTTCGCGAACCATTATAACTAGTAAAGCAACTATAAACCAGTACAGCAACTATACAGCAATTAAAATTTTATTTGTGTAATTTTTTGGCGATGCTGAAGGAATTAGATTAGGTAATGAAACAATAAAGGTGGTGATGAGTTTTGTTAGTTGGGCAATAAAATAACATACGATGGTCGCAGTAAAGAGGATATAAAATGCAGAATGGCAATGGGAAGAAAAGAGTATTTGAAAAAGAGAAATTTGTTGAGATGGAATATTAATTTAAGCCCAAGGAAGTCCTTTCTGAAGGCATTTGTGCGGAGTGTTGCCTTGTATGGGAGTGAAACGCGGACGATAAAAAGTGCGGACAGGAAGAGGATGGAGGCTTTTGAAATGTGGTGCTACAGAAGAATGCTGAATATTAGATGGGTGGATCGAGTGACTAATGAAGTACTGAACAGAATTGGAGAGAAAAGAAATTTCTGGCATATCTTGACTAAAAGAAGGGATCGATTGATAGGAAACATTCTTAGACAACAAGGAATTGTGAATTTAGTATTTGGAGAGAAATGTGTGGGATAAAAGTCGCAGAGGGGGCCAAGAAATAAATATAGTAAACAGATTCAAATGGATATGGGTTGCCGTTCTTATGAAGAGATGAACAGGCTTGCTCAGGATAGAGTTGGATGGAGAGCTGCATCAAACCAGTCTTCGGACTGAAAACCACAAAAACTACAACAAAAACAACACCTACTTTCTGGCACATATCGTCAGTTGCCTTCTCGCTTCCCAGTACAAAATTTTAAAGTCTGAAGTGCAATCAATTAATTCTGGGCACTCTTCAAATATCCACTATTCATGATAGTACCAGTCGTGTGAGACAGAAAACATTATGGGCATGGCAGGATCGACATCTTGTGCATATGTAAAAATAACCAACACTGTAACACATAAATTGGCTTCGTTTTTTAATTTTTCCAGGAATCCTTGACATAATAGAAATAATGAGCCCTGAGGAACCTTTTAAGTTCAGCCTTGAAAGCTAAGTTTTTTGAATTCATGTGGAAGTTGATTAAAAACGGATGCTACCTTGCTACACAAAGGTCAATGAGGTATGATTGAAATATACATTCGATTCTGTCTAATATTAACTGAGTGGAAACAGCTAACTTGGAAATAACCTAGTATTGTTAACATCAAATGGCATTAAAGAAAATATTTATTTAAATGCCCAGGCTACTAAACACCGATCGACAAGAGGTACGCTAGCTTACCATACATATTCCTCGAACAGCCCTATTCTACGGAATACATACCCTTTTTGAATCAGAGGAGTTACCCCAAAAAGTAACTCCATACGGCACAAGCGAATGAAAATAAGCCAAATAGATTATCACTTCTTTCAGAAATGTTCGAGTGGTAAACAACGCAGGATTTAGGTTTTGAACAAGATCCTGAACATGAGCTTACTATCTATCTGAATGCTTAGAAATGCTTAGAAATTTAAACTGTTCAGTCCCAGTTATCGTGTGCCCATTCTGTGTAATACTGAAATGACAGTTTTCGTTTAGTTGTGTGTTAGAACCTGTAAAAACTGAGTCTTAGTGTGATTTAGCGTCTATTTATTTTCCAGAAGCCATGATATATTTCCTTAACTGTATTATTAGATACTGCATCAATATTCCCAACAACACTCTTCACTACCATGACAGTGTCATCACCAAACAAAAATATCTGATAATTACCTGTTATACTTGAATGCATATCATTTATATAAATGAAAAATATCAGTGGCCCCAAAACAGAAGCCTGGTGCACCCCTCACGTAACGGTTCTCTATTATGAGTGCACATCACAGCCATTTTCAACACTGTAGAAAAAAAAAAAAAAAAAAAAAGTGAGCTACTCTCTTGACTCCATAATGTTCCAACATCTGCAACCTTGAAAATACAGCTGGTTCATTAGCTATTGCCAAAAAAGATGGCATATAGATAGGTCTAAAATTGTCTACATTATTACTTTCTCCCTCGTTATAAAGTGGTTTCATTACTGAGTACTTCAATCTGTCAAGAAACTTACCATACCGAAAGGATAAAATTACATTTTTTGTAGAATTTCATGTTGACCACAGCTACTTAATTTATCAGCTCAAAGCTACCGGTTTCGGTCAATACACCATTATCAAGCGCCAGGAGAGCTTAACCAGTTTCTTAACGTGACATGTTACAATATTGAAAAACTTTAAATTAAATGTTTAGCATGGTGTTTGTAACGATCATTCACTGGAAAATTACATACAGGAAGAGAAGCATGATGCCAAATATTTGTTTCAAAGTTTTTCAATAGTGTAACATGTCACGTTAAGCAGCTGGTTAAGCTCTGCTGGCGCTTGATAATGGTGTATTAATCGAAACCTGTAGCTCTGAGTTAATAAATTAAGCAGCTGTGGTCAACATGACATTGTACAATTATTTAAAAGCTGTTAAACCCCACCTTTTCACTTTCCTAGATAAAAAATAGATACGGAATAATACTTGAGTATTATGTTAGATACTCCATCACGTCCATGAGTCCTGAGTCTTTACTGATTTAATTACTGACCCATTCTCTACCTTGTCAGCATCACGGAGGACTACTCCAGCAAACAGTTTCGGAATGCTATTTTCTAAGAAAGCTGTATGATTACCTGTAGGAGCTAAGGTTCTGTTTAATTTATCTTCTACATTTAGAAAATGATTATTAAAAACTGTACATACATATGACATATCTGTAACAGAAAAATTTCCATTACGCATTGATTTTATAATCTCAACTGTGTTCTGCTGACCATATAATTTTTTCACGACTGAACGTATGGTTTTAATCTTCTCATTAGAATTAGCTGTTCTTTTAGCGGACGACATACTTCTTGCCTTCCTAATGATATTTTAAAGAACCCTACAAAACTGTTTATAATGGGCTACTGCAGCTTGATTCTGGCTGCTTCTAACATCATGTTCTACACGATATTCTTATTCATCTTGTCAGCCCCCCGATTGGCAGTACCTTATTTGAGCGTTCTAACAGAAAACAGCTGTCAAAGAGCATGAGAAATGTGCTTAGGTAATCATTATATTTATCGTCTATAATATCAGCGCAATAAACGCACTATCAATTTTGTTCCCTCATTACATTCGAAAAGGTCCCTGCTGCAACTGGATTAGCTTTTTTGAATCGTTCATGATTTAACTGATGTTTGAGCGCAACGCCTTTTAAAGTTAACATTTGTGCATCATGGTCTAAAGGCCATTCCCTGCTCTACTAACAGAATTCCCCTCTAATAATAAAGAATGAAAAAAAAAAAAAAAAAAAGATTGTCCATGGTTTTGCGTCTGTCCCCCTGAACTCTCTATCAGCAAAGGACATGGAAGAACAAGTGAACGGAATGGACAGGGTTTCGAGAGAAGGGTATTAGATGAACATTAACAAGAACGGAACGAGGGTAACGGAATGTAGTCTACGAAAATCAGGCGTCGCTGAAGGAATTAAATATGCAAAAATTGACAGTAAAAGTAGTACATGATTTTGATGGCCGAAGTAAAGAAGATATAAAATGCAGTATGTATGAAGAGAAGAGAATTTTTTGACATGCCATGTTAATTTAAGTGTTAGGAAATCCTCTCTGGTAACATTTGTTTGGAGTGCAGCAGTGGATGGGAGTGAAACGTAGACGATGGGGAGTGCAGACAAAAGATGATTGCTTTTGAGACGTGGTGCTACAAACTAATGCTGAAGATCACTTAGCTAATGAAGACTATGTGAACAGAGTTGAGGAGGATAGAAATTTCTGATGTATCTTGACTAAGAGAAGGGGTTAACTGTTGGGACACAGTTTGTGGTGGGAGGTATGTGGGCTAAAAAGTCGCAGATGGAGACGGGCAGACGAACATAGTAATCGGGTTCAAAAGGATGTAAGCTGCCAATCTTATTCAGAAATAAAGAGTCTTGCACAGGTTGGCGTGGTGTGGAGAATAGCATCAAACCAGTCCCTGGACTGTAAAACAACAAGAATAAACTTCAAAGGCGAAGTGAAAAGTTTTAACTATGCAACATTTTAAATAACTCTGAACTGAAGAACTTTACTTGTACAACATTTTAAATAAATTAACAATTTCAATAAATGAATTACTCGACAATACTGCCGAAGATTATTTTAAATAGCTGTCACATCTTTAAACTGTAATCACATAATATTTGTGGCAGAAGCTGGAGGTACGTGTTGCAGCTTCCTTCAGAAAAAGTACTTTTACGTTATGGATTTCACATAATTGCAAGTCCGTTCAGTCAATGACACCTACGTCCTGTTTTTGTAGACGTGAAAATTGTCATATTACACATAAGTCATGTGGTAAGTATAAACTGCCGTCGCAGATAAATGTGAAGATAGTGAGAGAAGACGAGACCTCTGACAGAAATAAAAACAACAAATAATTAACATAATCAATTTCCCTCTCCGAAGATCCAGGACTCGTTCTGATTAGCTTGGATATATGCAGATTTCGATGATTCACATGTCAAAAACTTCAGAACCAATAAATCATGTTTTTACAGCATACAGGGAAAAGTGGGTGATTGTGAAACTATTGCGTTTATCTGTTGCATTTTTCTTACAAACTGTCATTTTTTCATCATTTCTTTGGGAGTAATGGTTTTTATACTAACGCATCAACTGGATTAAAAGGCATACCTCACTCACTCACCAAGGGTACAAGTTGAGTACGCCGATAAGCGATTCCTGTGGTATGATGCAACTGTCACAAATATTGTCTATTATCAGCTGTATTTTCCTGTGGAGGATTCGGCTGACGTCAGGTCAGCAAACGTTTGTGGCTCCCATTCAAAAGCCACTACCGTTCGAATGCTAATAGAACACTTGCGCGATACAGAATTTACACCCCAAACAGAGATACAAAAATGAATTCACTGAACATGTCAAAGACCGGACGGACAGCAGAATTTGTGAAAAACGAAAATAAAAATGAACAGCATAACGGAGATTTGGACTCGGATCTCCAGACTCGTAGTCCAACGCCCTGACCACATAACCCAGATGACATGCCTTTTGATCCTTCATCCATGTTGCACATCATACGCTCTAACAGCTCAATGTTTACATTTCTGTTCTTGTTTGACAATTCCTTACAAATTCCAGTGTTCATGCTCGATCTTTGTCCAGCTCTGACAGGCTAACCACTGAGCCAACTTGACACTAAATCTTGGTGAAGTGCAATAGTGGGACGGGGAGGGGAGATCATGACTTCAAGGATACACATTTCAACATTCCATGTGAGAAGTTTCATGTGTCACCTAATACAGATAATTTGTGTGATATTCTAAGGTGAAGCAGTGGCTCCGATATAGCCTTTGACATTAATATACGGGGGCAGCGATAAAATTAGGCCTCCGCGGTAATACCGTAGGTAGAAAACGCACTATCAGTTTACTGACAAAGTCTCAAATTTCGAATCACGAACAGAGACTGTAATGAGTAACGTAGAAGCAAATATCATCGGAGTAGTGCAACAACTAAAATCACTTAACAAGAACAAGTCTTCTGGTCCGGACTGCATACCCATTAGATTTCTATCTGATTATGCTGAAGCGATAGCTCCCTACTTAACAGCCATATACAACTGCTCTCTCAAAGAAGGATCTGTACTAAAATATTGGAAAGTTGCCCAGGTCACGCCTATATTCAAGAGAGGCAGTAGGAGTAACCCACTAAACTACAGGCCTATTTCATTGTTGTCAATTTGCAGCAGGGTTCTGGAACATATCCTGTATTCAAATATTATGAATTATCTCGAACAGAATGGTCGATTAACCCAAGGTCAACACGGATTTAGACAATATCGTTCGTACGAAACACAACTAGCTCTTTATTCACACGAAGTGATGGGTGCTATCGACAAGGGTTCGCAAATCGATTCCATATTTCTTGATTTCCAGAAGGCTTTTGACACCGTACCTCACAAACGGCTTTTAATCAAATTGGTATATCACCCGAAATTTGCGATTTCCTGTCAGAGAGGACACTGTTTGTAGTAATCGATGGTAAGGCATAGACTAAAACAAAGGTGAATTCGGGCGTTCCGCAGAGTAGTGTTATTGGTCATCTGCTGTTCATTATTTACATAAACGAAATAGGGGAAAATCTAAGTAGCTCTCTTAGATTGTTTGCAGATGACGCCGTCATTTACCGTCAAGTAAAATCATCTGAAGATCAAAACCATCTGCAGAACTATCTGAATAAGATATTAGCATGGTGTAAAAATTGGCAATTGACTCTAAATAATGAGAACTGTGAAGTGGTCCACATGAGTACGAAAAGAAATCCGTTAAACTTTGTTTGCAAGATAAATTAATCAAAAGTGAAGGCCGTAAACTCGACAAAATACCTAAGAATTACTATTACTTCAGACTTAAAATGGAAAAACACGTAGATAATGACTTAGGAAAGGCGAACCAGAGACCGCTTTTTATTGGCAGAACCCTCAAAAGATGCAACAGAACTACTAAAGAGACTGCATACACTGCGCTTGTCCGTCCATTTTTGGAGTATTGCTGCCCAGTGTGGGATCCTTATCAGGTCGGTTTGACGGAGGACATGGAAAGAGTCCAAAGAAGGGCAGCTCGTTTCGTATTGTCCCGATACAGGGGCGTTACGAAAATGATACAGGATCTGGGATGAGAATCATTACAACAACGACGCTTATCGCTGCGGCGTGGGCTACTTACGAAACTCCAGTCGCCAAGATTCTCCTTCGAATGCGAAAATATATTGTTGAATGCCACTTAAATAAGCAGGAATGATCATCAGAATAAAATATGAGAAATCAGAGCTCGAACAGAGAGATTCAGGTGTTCTTTCTTTCCGCGCGCTATTCGAGAATGGAATGGGAGATAAATAGTAACCGGTTAAAATCAGGTATCTTGCATACGGCGGAAAATCCTCACCATTTAGTATAACGGTGGTTCGATCAACTCTCTGCCAGGCACTTAAATATTATTTGCAGAGTATCCCATGTAGATGTAGATATAGACGGCAGGAATAAGGTATATATTGTCAACGTCAAATGTTTTACTATGTTCCCAACGTGTCGCTCCCATCTGAGTACTGCATATAAACGAACGCTGCAGGAGTCGAAGCTTATCAAAAAAATACTGCTATTGAACCGTTCCCTGACATTAACATATGCTAAAGCTACTTGGGCGGTGGCTTATGGGTCGCCAGACGGCGTCTGTTAATGACTGACACCAGACGTGAGAGGTATGACGAGTTGGCCACTTCACACATGTGCGCATCCGTATGTGAGCCACGCCCCTACAGCTGTGCAACGTCACTGCCTCCCACGAAACACGGCCGACCATGACCTCCTACAGACCTAATGCCAGATCCTTTTACAAATCACAGACATAGAAATAGCTACGTGAACGAAGTACCAACTGCCGAATATTACTTAACTGACCTTTCGATAAGCAAATGCAAGGAACGGTGCTGCTGAGTCTGAAAGTAGTAAAATTTTATTACCGAAGCTTGGAAATAGAACTTATAAAGCTGCAAGGTGATGGTGACGTAATAGCAAAACGCAGTGCCTATAAATAGCAGCTGGCCGCAGTGGCCGAGTGGTCTGCGGCGTGCCAGTCACAGACTACACGGTCTCTACGGTCGGGGGGTTCGAATCCCCCCTCAGGCATAGATGTTTGTGCCGTCTTTAGTATAACGTAGTTCATAAGTAGTGCCGGCCGCGGTGGCCGAGGTGACTGAGGCGCTCCAGTCACGGTCAGCACGGCTACTACGGTCGGGGGTTCGAATCCCCCCTCGGGCATGGATATTTGTGCCGTCCTAGTTCGTAAGTAGTTCATAAGTAGTTTGTAAGTTTAGGGACTGATGACCCCGTAGTTAAGTCCCATAAGCTTAACAAACATTTGAACATTTTCATAAGTAGTTTGTAAGTTTAGGGACTGGTGATCCCGTAGTTAAGTCCCATAAGCTCTACAAACATTTGAACATTTTTTTTAAACAAATAGCCCGAGTACTCCGCAGTTATCACAACATCACAAAAGTTGCGGATTACATAACTGTGAACTATAATGATGAAGAAGATGCAACCTTTCCTTCAAACGTTTGGGCAGCAGGTTGCGCTTCCTTGTGGAGGACAACTAACGCTTGCGAAAGTTTTCATTCCCGATTCAATGCTTCATGTGAGTCTCAAATTCAAATGTTTATGGGACTTAACTGTGGGGTCATCAGTCCCTCAACTTACAAGTTATTTATCAACTAACTTATAATAAAGACATCACAAACGTCCATGCCCGAGGGAGGATTCGATCCTCCGACGCAAGAGGCCGCGCGATCCGTAACGTGGCGCTTCAGTCCCGGTCGGCTGCTCCTCGCCCAAACATCTTTCAGTTTGTGAAAAGTCTGAAGCATGAACAGACTGATACTTATATAACAATCAACTCAGCAAAAAATAATATCATCATCCAAACGGACTCAAAAACCAGGAAGAGGCACGCTTTCCTGCAACAGATATTAGTATTACTTAGGAATGGTGAAATTTGCCGTGAGCAGAAAATGAGGCAAACTAAATGCATTTGTTTTCTGCAAACGCCTTGGGTCGGACCGTCCTGCTACCTGCGAGCGGAAGTTGCCCAGTCCGAGTGTGGGATTAACTGTCCTTTCTAGGTGTCCTTCCTAGGTGACCATTTCGGGTCTGCCCTTTTCTCTTACTGACACGAATTCGGTAATTAAGGACCGAAATCCATAACCTGACGTTTCCGTCGTCATCACCGACGGGAATTAAAGCAACGAGTCTGCTGACTTTCAGCCGGCGAGCAAGACGCTTTCATCCCGGGCCGGGTCAGGGGGGAGTTGGCTGGCTCCCAGCCACGAGTCCCGCATTGTCCCCTTATCTCTCTCTCTTTCGGCGCTTCCCTCGCGAAATTACGAAACTGCTCCGCGACGCGAGGAAATGGCATCGGTCCGAGTAAGAGAGAGAGAGAGAGAGAGAGAGCTGCGGGGGTGGGTGGGTTGGGGAGGGGGGGGGGGGGGGTTAGCAATCGCCAAGCAGGCGGCTGCCCGGGCAATTACAGCGCGTCTGGGGTCGACAGCAGCGGTCGCGGCCGTGCTTCTCTATCTGATCCGCGCGGCCCAGATAGGGCATCAGCGGTCCGCTGCGCCGCGCCGTGTCGCGCTTGTCGCTGCCACCCCGCTGATATATTTGCAGACGCTATTGCCGGTGGCGCCCCACATGTCCGCCGCTGCCAATATGCCGACTGCGACATGTCGCGCGCTGTTCCTTCCCCCCGCGCCGCCGCTGTGACAAATGCTTTAATAACACGGCACATTCGTCAGCGCGACCGCAGCCGCCCCTGCAGCAGAGATACCGCTGTCGGGGGTGGCAACTCGGGGAATTTGTTTCGCGGCGCCTGACAGACGGGCCGCCCTTGTTACTGCGCGCGCTTTCGACACGCGCGGGGGTGGAGGGCTGGCGGGTCGTAAACGGTGTCCTGTCACGGTCGCCACTCCGAGTGTCAAATCACGGGCAGCAGTGGCAGGATGTATTGCTCATAAGACTTGACATCATCAGGGTAAAGAGATTTTTGTTTAAAAATGGTCTATTTTCTTGACCACAATTTAGAATAAAAATTACAACTTGTGGTAAAAAACAGTCTTGGTAGTAGAAATTGATGTTTAATTTTGAAACTTCCTGGCAGATTAAAATTTTGTGCCGGAACCGGGACTAGAACCTGGGACCTTTGCCTTTCGCGGGCAAGCGCTCTACCGACTGAGCTATCCCGACACGACTCACGATGCCGCCTCACAACTTCCGCCAGTACTTCGTCGCCCACTTTCCAAACTTCACAGAAGCTCTCCTGTGAAACATGGAAGACTAGCACTGCTGGAAGAAAGGATATGGTGGAGACATGGCTTAGCCACAGCCTAAGGGATGTTTCCAGAATGAAACTTTTCACTCTGCAGCGGAGTGTGCGCTGATATGAAACTTCCTGGCAGATTAAAAGTAGGAGGCGATGTACTGGCGGAAATAAAGTTGAGACGGCATCGTGAGTCGTGACGGGATAGCTCAGTCAGTAGAGCGCTTGCCCGCTAAAGGCAAGTCCCAGGTTCGAATCCCGGTTCCGGCACACAATATTAATCTGCCAGGAAGTTTCATATCAGCGCACACTCCGCTGCAGAGTGAAAAGTTTCATTCTGGAAACTTTCTTTAGGCTGTAGCTAAGCCATGTCTCCACCATATCCTTGCTTCCAGGAGTGCTAGTCTTGCATCTTTCGCAGGAGAGCTTCTGTGTGGTTTGGAAAATAGGAGACGAGGTACTGGAGGAAGTAAAGTTGAGACGGCATCGTGAGTCGTGTCGGGATAGCTCAGTCAGTAGAGCGCTCGCCCGCGAAAGGCAAAAGTCCCAGGTTCGAGTCCCAGTTCCGGCACACAATTTTAATCTGCCACGAAGTTTGATATCAGCGCACACTCCGCTGCAGAGTGAAAAGTTTCATTCTGATTTTTCATTTTTTACACATGACGCGTTTTGCATCTTCAGGACACCATCAGCAGGGCCACTGAGAGCCAGCACCGGGCCCGCGGCAGAAAGCAAGATAGGGCCCAACTCCAAATATAGCAGTCAATTTTTTAAAGAAGGTTTTACTTTGATTTTAATCCTTTATCTCCGATTGTTGCAAATTCGCATCATACCATTGTAATCTTTATATGTGGAAGAATAAGCATGTTCGAGTGCCAATGCCGACTGAAGCATGTGCCGCAAGTACCTCCAGAGGATTTCGTACCGATTCCGCCGGCAGCAGCTCCATTTGACGGAGTTGGGATCGATCTTTTAGGAAGGTTCCTGAAGTCGACAACCGGTAACCGATGGATAATAGTCTGCACTGACTACCTCACACGTTACGCTGTCACCAAACCTGTGCCGACTGCAGATGCTCTAGATATCGCAAAATTCCTTTTAGAAGACATTATTTGAAGCATGGAGCACCACGTGTCATGATATATGATCGTGGAAAAGTATTCCAGTCAAAACTAGTATCAGAGGTAATGTCACGGTGCGACATTGTCCACAGAATGACAACTGCATACCACCCTCAGACAAATGGTCTTACGGAAAGTTTTAACAAGACATTAGCTGTCGATGTACGTCGTTGTTGAGCAGAAGGATTGGGATACAATACTGCCAGTCGTGACATTTGCTTACAATACCGCAAGATTCCACAGCTTCACGCCGTTTTTCCTGCTCCATTGCCTTGAAGCTGAGACGACAATGGATACGCTGTTCCCGTTCCAACCGGACGACACTCGGGATGATTATGTTAAACAGCTTATCACCACGGTCGAAGAAGCAAGACAGCTGGCTCGCATACGGTCACTGGACGCCCAAAAGAAGGACCGTCAGCGGTATAACGACAAGCACCGACCTGTTGTGTACAGCCCAGGAGATCCGGTGTGGATTTTTACCCCTGTACGGAAGGTTGGACTGTCAGAAAAGTTATTGAAGCGATACTTTGGCCCGTATCGTGTCATACGCCGCCTGTCAGACGTCACGTACGAAGTTTAGGCTTATGAGCCGCCGTCGAAACGACAAAAACGAAGAGACATTGTTCACGTCCTGCGAATGAAGCCTTACTATGATTCTGAAGAGCAGGTAGACGACAATAGCTCCTTGTTCAAGGACTGTAAGGACGGTAATGTTACTGATGAAGCCACGACAGGAACGTCTGTCGTCGATAATCGTGGAGAAGGGAAGGATTCTCTTGAACTGCCATACAGAGGGCCCATGACAAGGTCAAGATCCAGGACATTGCAACTGGCTCCACAGGGAACAAAACAGCGGGTCACTGTCTTTCCAGGAGAGGAAGCAATGCCGGGAACACCATGTAAACCGACTGCCGGCGTGGCGCAGGGGATAGCGTCACCGACTGCGACGCTGAAGGTCGCCGGCTGAATCCCGCCCACCGGCAAAAAATTATTTATTTGTAATGAACAATTCCAGAATGTTCTACATATTTCTTATGTTCATTTGTAAATTCTAATTGTTTCTTATGTTAACTGTTCTTCAATTTCCGGTACATTCTGTCTGTGTATAAATAGCAGACCACTTTGCCCGAGAGGCAGTTAGTGCTGCGTGTACGTTAACTTTGCAATAAACCTGCTTTCAGTAAAAGTGCTGTGTTCATTTGAATATCCTGCCTTCGAACTCAAGGCTGCTTCCATTTCAACGCGACAATATATAATGTTTTTCAGTGAGATGTATGGAAAGAGTGAGAATCACAGAGAACCGGGACTCGAACCTGGGACCATCGCCTTCGCTGGCAAGCGCTCTACCGACTGAGCTATCCCGACACGACTCACGATGCCGCTGCACAACTTTACTTCTGCCATTACCTCGCCTCCTACTTTCCAAACTTCACAGAAGCTCTCCTGCGAACCTTGCAAGACAAGCACTCCTGGATGAAAGGATATGGTGGAGACATGGCTTAGCAACGACCTAAGTGATGTTTCCAGTATGAAACTTTCACTGTGCTGTGAAGTGTGCGCTGATATGAAAAGTTGTGAGGCGGCATCGTGAGTCGTGTCGGGATAGCTCAGTCGGTAGAGCGCTAGCCCGCGTAAGGCAAAGGTCCCACATTCGAGACCCGGTTCCGGCACACAATTTTAATCTGCCATGAAGTTTCATATCAGCGCACACTCCGTTGCAGAGTGGAAGTTTCATTCTGGAACACCGCCGCGGCGGTTATATATGCACCTGGTTTGTAGTTACTGATACCGTTGTCTACAAATGATTTACAGATTTGGGTAGCCGCTGCGTAGCCGATCCAGTGTGTGTGACATTTGTAATTACAATTACCGATTTGGCTGCCACACACTTGTCTATCATTTATCCTATATCCATATTAGCTGGCTATAAAAATAACAATAATAAGGTAGCGAATGGTTTGTTAAGTCATTGCACAAAGTGAAAGTGATATGATTTAGTGCTACAGCAAACGACTGGTTACTCCAAAGAGGTATATGAAACAACACAGAGAGGCTACAGGCAAGTACAGCGCTCTGGGTGACAGCACTAAGCAACACTGGCGGCCGAGTGCACCAACCTCGGTCAAAAGTTAATCGCGGTCAAGTCGGCATTTAACCGTGGTCAACTCAAGTTTCTGGTGCACCGACACCGATCAAAGTTAAACGAGGGAGTTGATCGCGGTTAAATTTGATCGTGGCTGACGCCCGGTTTTGTCGAGATGATCAGGGTTATAGGAGTGTGCAGTATCAAGATGGCGGCGCGTTTTGCTGTTTTAGACGGAATTGACAAAGATTTATGTTACCTCAATCATTTAAATCGGGATCAAAACCGGAACGTCGTGATTGTGGAAAGAGGGACTCTTTTGACGATTACAGTGACAAAAAGTTCGAAGAAAGATTTTATTTGTCCAAAGAAAGTGTGGTGGTTGTTAAACCAAATCAGTGACAGGTTAGAATTTCCTACCGATAGAAATAACCCTATTTCGCCTATGAACAGACTATTGATTACTTTAAGAGCATATGCAACTGGTGCATTTAACATACTTATTGGTGGCAACAGTGTCATATATCGCGACGACACATTGCCAGGAAGAGCAGTTTGCCGCGCCATAATTAATGAATATTTCCAGTAAGGTAACTATCAAATTCAAAAAAGTTTTGAATAAAAAATTACAATATGTTCCGTAACTATAATCGTAAAGCTTTCGTGTTATTAAAACATGTTATTTGTATATTTCTGTTACCAGGTGAACATGCGGTGCATGGGAAAGTAAGCTGTGAACAACAATGTCATTTGAGTTGATTTGTTCGAAACAATAAATCATAATTTAAGTAATTATATAAATCTGTCTTAGGGTGTTTTTTTAATAATCATTTCTCTTTGCAATATGACTGGATTCGGTAAAATTTTACGACGCTTCTCGCTAAGCTCCAGTGCTTATGTTGGCAACAGATGAACAATGAATTGTAGAATTGCGTTAATATTTTTCACAAGCTACAGAGTAAATGTTATTGCTGCTCGTTTCACTCGCAGCAAAATTAATACTGTACCTGCTCTATGGTTGAAAGGTTCTTGGATGTACCCTTGTCCGTTCAGAAGAAAATAATTTTCGTTTTAATTGAAGTAGTTACGAAAAAATATTTATTGGTCATCTTAGTTGCTGTCATTACCATCGATGCCAACATAACCACTGCAGCCCGGCGGGAAGCGTCGTACAATTTTACCGTATTTACAATCTTGTACATACAAATCACGTGGTTCTGTCGTCATTCACCAAAGATAGTCGAGAATACACATGTAGGTAAGCTCAAGTAACACCTTTGCATCACTTGGGTGCCTTCCATTGCGCTACACGGACTTGATCACGATCAAATGTACGATTGGCTGACGACGGTTTGCTGACCGGTTGGTGCACCGCAGAGACGTTTTAACTGCGGTTAACTTTTGACCTTGTTCTCGGAACCCTTGATTATCGTGCTTTTTGACCGAGGTTGGTGCACTCGGGCATGGGCGCCACATTTGAGAACGTCATGTTTGATGCAGCAGCGTGAGCAGACGCTTCTGTTTGTAATCTAAACTGACGTGTAAGCGCTATTATTAGTGGCAAATCAAGCCAAGTTTATGTTCGGTGTACAATTGAAGCAACCACAGTGATAAAACTGTTGGAATATCATACATAAAGAAAGAGATAAGTAATTATATAGGTCGTTGTGTATCAGCGTGTATTTGTCTATAAACATTCATTATACTTAACTTTCTCATTTACCAAGTTTTAAAATTATGTTTACTTCACGACCATCAAAAAGCTACGTAGAGGACGGATGTATTTGGTGTGTTGTAATGTATTGACAGTTGTTTAATAGTGTACAAAAGCGTATTAACCACTGGGTAGGTAGCCTAGATATATGAACTATTCTTTACACAGATTTTCTCTGAAAAACAAGGAGTTGCTAACCCATTGGGTAACCAGTATGAGGCGTGATAAGTGGCAGCCTACAAAGTATAGTTACAAATGCTCTTGTCATTTTGAAGAAACGTTATGGAGGCTATCACCGACCGAAAGCGGATATTTGCAAATGCCATTAAATCACTATTTTCATTTCCTGAGCACCTACAGAAACCAAAAGCTGTAAGGAGAGTACCAAGGTAACGTCAAATTGTGGAGAGTTTGATAAATACGTAATGTACTTCAAAGCATGAAACATTATTTGAACCACAGGCAGAATAAAGGTAATTAAAGAAATTAAAGACTTTATAGAAATTTGCCTGCCGGCCGCGGTGGCCGAGGAGACTGAGGCGCTTCAGTCACAGTCTGCACGGCCACTACGATCGGGGGTTCGAATCCCCCCTCGGGCATGGATATTTGTGCTGTCCTTAGTTGTAGGTAGTTCATAAGTAGTTTGTAAGTTTAGGTACTGATGACCCCGTAGTTAAGTCCCTTAAGCTTAACAAACATTGAACATTTTTTGAAATTTGCCTGTATTCATAGGGAAGATATGTAGGCAATTACAAACGATTATTGACATTATAGTAACATCAAATAATGCAGCAGTTCGATGATTGTAAACACTACACATACGATGAAGTAGTACACGAGAAATGCTATTCGTAGTGGGAATTACTTTCCGAATTGCGTCGGCCAGAAATTATGGAAAAATCAAGACTGGCAATGATTAATATAAAACTTATGATTCGGCGTTATCAGACGCCCAGTAACACCTGGCCTCAGTATTCCAGACCGAAATCACTGCCATCAGGGCATGTGTGGAGGAGAATTTGCGTAGGTGCTACAAAGATCGTAGCATCTATATCTATTCAGACAGCCAGGCAGCCCTGAGATCACTGGCAGCTCCTACAACAAGGTCTAAAATTGTTGCAGAATGTCACAGGGTTCTGGTGGAGCTAGGGGAAAGCAATAGAGTAAACCTATTGTGGGTCCCTGGCCACTCGGGGATCAGTGGCAACGAGCATACCGACAGATTAGCCAGGATGGGGGCAGAGACTCCATTTATTGGACCGGAACCTGACCTGACAATCACCAAGGCAATGATTCAATTGGAGCTACGTAAGTGGCTCAGAAGACAGCACGTAGAATATTGGACCAAAGTCCATCAACAAAAACATGGCAAGGTAATGATGGCAAAGCCTTGTTTTAAAAGAAGCTCTGCAATCCTGGGTCTGAACAGGAGAGAGATTAGACTCATGGTTGGATTGCTGACAGGCCATGGGAATTTCAAAAAACACCTACACACAATGGGAATAACAGAAGAGGACCCTAAATGTAGGATCTGTGATGACGGTGATGAAACTGCATCACATCTGATCTTCGAATGCATTGCATTGGAGAGTAAAAGGCACAGAACATTTGGGACAACCAGACCCGAAGAAATTGTGTCTAATAAAGAACCGGTTAAAGGGACTCCTTGCACTGTTCAAGGGCATTGGTTGGCTTTACTAGACATACAGGGAGCGATACCGTACAATAAACTTAGTTTCGGTGCGGGCAGTGGCGTGTTAGACCAAGACTGTTTTGGCTTCCCTGAAAGAATCAAATCAAATCAAATCAAATCAACACCTGGCATGACACTGACGTTCTCAAAGATGGCGGCAACCTTTTCAATTGGCTTCAGCTATGGCGGCGCTGTAGCCAGTCTATGGTGTTTATATAGGTCTTTGGGTTACACCTACGTGACGTTGTAAAACGTGGCGGCCGAGCTTTCAATTTGCTTCAAGTATGGCAGCACCTTAGCCAGTCTATGTTGTTTACATAGGTCGTCGGTAGTAGGCTCCGCCAGGGAACGCCGGCCAGTTCTGAGTGGCGCACAGTGGTTCAGAACGGCCGA
Source organism: Locusta migratoria (assembly GCA_026315105.1). Lineage (NCBI taxonomy): Eukaryota > Metazoa > Arthropoda > Insecta > Orthoptera > Acrididae > Locusta > Locusta migratoria. The sequence goes on from CM048751.1 coordinate 16,441,899, forward strand.
TTCCCTGGCCAAAAGTTGAAAAATGTAGGTTGAAAGATCAATATTTTTGGAATGGATTCTTGTTGAGGGAGGTTTGGGGCACTCAGATCTCATTAGCAGAGGTCACAATATTGTACACCTGGTTCCCTGCGACAGTCGGTAGTTGCCTCTCATAGAAACACACGAGCGACGCGTCAGTGCCCAGTTATACAGTGCTTCAGAAAACATACATAATCTTAAAACGAAGCGTCCGATTCCAATTTTCCAAAATGGAAAATGTTTATGAAGGTATGTAGAAACATTTTATGTACTTCAATGTTCGAAAGTGTTTGTTGTTATTTATGAAACGTTTCGCTAAAGGTAATCGTGATTATTATGTTTTCTCGCTTCCTTAGAAATACATTTGTGGCGATACAAAAAAAAATTTAACACATTTTAATGCTGGAATTGTCAGGGACATGTTTGTTGAACTATCTATTAATTAAAATTTTCAAGAATTAGCTGCTCCAAAGTTGCTCATTTAGAATAATATCGATTTTAGTGTTACTGTGCACGCTGTCGTGCGCTTTACGTACTGTGACTAATGGCGATACTCTCTCAACTTTCTATACCTGAGGCTTGAAAGGTCCCAGGTAAGGAAGGTTTTTCGTAGATGTTTTCTATCTCTTTGTAAAATATTCTGGAGATAAGTACGATATATTATTGCAACGGTGTAGCTTTGTGAATACAGATTTTAAATAAAATTTACCATTTTTATAGAAATATGTTTACAAATATTAATAATATCGATTGTTCACTACTGTAGGACTGCTTATAATATTTTTATGTTATAGATATAAACAATTTTTTTTTTCAATTTTAACTGGACTTACATGCAAAAAGATTATTTATACACGCAGACAAATATTTTTAGTTCTACGTGATGAATGGAGCTCGAAATTTGACATAGAAGTAGAAGTTCTGGAAAAATATTTTACTGAATCGGAAGGATGTTCTTTCTCAATTTTAGTTGATGAAATTTACAATCAAGAAAAAATGGCAGGATAGCTGCAGAAGCGCTTTTACGCCAATCATGAAGAATGGCTTGGCCAGGACGTAGCTATTGCGGTTTGTATATTTTCCTTTTTCTTATATCATTGAAATATTTCATTTAAACGTTTTTTCCACTTTCCAGTTGACGTTATTGCGATTTGTTGTAGAATGCGGAATTCAATAACAGGGACGAACCTACTCCTAATTCTGATACATCACGATCGGATAAAAGTCACAACTTTTGATGAACCTCATTGGACTTTTAATCGTAGCAAGTTGTAAAGTAATTTTGCAGACAATGACGAGTGGTTTCGCTGTACATATCGACAAGTTCAGAGTCTATTGACGCGGTGGAGTAGCCGAGTGGTCTAAACCGTCTCGCTGCGGAGCGCGCGGTTGTTCGCCGTGGAGGTTCGAGTCCTCCCTGGGGCATGGGTGTGTGTGTGTTTGTCCTCAGGTTAGTTTACCTAGGTTTAAGTAGTTTGTAAGCTACGGACTGATGACCACGCAGTTTGGTCCGATAAATTTGACATTTTTTTTTTTTTTTTTTTTTTTTTTTTTTTTTTTTTTTTTTTTTTGCTTTGACAGCGCGAAACGATATGTTAAGCTATATTCCTGGTATCCGATGCCAATATTGGTACATACCGTTTTACTTCACGGCTACGCGATAATTGAGTGTCTTGCCAATCAGACAACTTTCCGAGGATGCTCAAGAAGCGAGGAACAAGCACATTCGTCGGTACCGCGAAAACTTTTCTCGAAAATGTACGCGAGAGAAGACGATGTCTGACGTTTTTCGTCGGCTTCTTGCATCCTCGAACCTACTGATAACTAATTTTCAAAAATTAAAAATAGTGCACCATTACCTTCTGATGTAATAGAACTACTGGATACACCAGAAGAGTATGTCACAAATAGTAGCTTACCCTCAGCAGAAACCGAAACATGTACGACGGATCCATCTGACGTATATTATGATTTTTAATTAATCCAATGGATCAATCTAATGGGATGTATTGTATGGAATTGTGTTGTTGTCGTCTTTAGTCCGCAGACTGGTTTGATGCAGCTCTCCAGTCCACGCCACCCCGTCCTCTGCAAGTCGTATGGAATTACGTACATAAAATAGAAATTTACATATTCTACAATATTGTTTTCCATTTTGGATTTTCAAATGTCAAGAGTCTATTATCAAATTTGTAATCAGCAACCCCAAATACCTAAAATTAGAAATTTTGAAATTATTATTCTCGCTTTTCGACTTTTGGTCAGGGATTAGGCCGTTCTGAACCACTGTGTGGCGGTCGGGCGGCGGCGGCCGGTGCTGCAGCTGCGGAAGTGGCGGCAGTGGGCGGCATTCCTGGGCAGGAGCGGCGCTGCTATGCGACCAGAGGCTGGCAGGCGGGCAGGCGGGCGGCCTTGGGCAGGAGGCGCCGGCGCCTCAGACGGGGCGGCCACGGCGGTCAGCCGGGCACAGCGCGGGGCGGCGCGGCGTGGGAACACACACTGACCAGGCCGGCCGCCGCGGCGTAACCCCGCAACTGCCGGCGGCGCAGCAGCCGACAGGTAGTCGCGCGGTGTCCGTGCTGTCGACGTGTAAGGGAGAGACCATCGGAATGGCGCGTTGGCGGTTTTTTTACCTTATTTGTATGGAGTGTTGCCTTGTACGGGAGTGAAAGCAGGTGCAGTCAGGTGTGAAAACTACAGAACCATCAGTTTAATAAGTCATGGTTGCAAAATATTAACACGAATTATATACAGAAGGATGGAAAAGCTGGTAGAAGCCGACCTCGGGGAAGATCACTTTGGGTTCAGGAGAAATGTAGGAACACGGGAGGCAATACTCACTTTACGGATTATCCTAGAAGATAGATTAAGAAAAGGCAAACCTACATTTTTAGCTTTTGTAGATTTGGAGAAGGCTTTTGACAATGTTGATTGGAATAAACTCTTTCAAGTTCTGAAGCAAGCAGGAGTAAAATATAGGGAGCGTAAGGTTATTTACAACTTGTACAAAAACCAGACAGCGATTGTCAGAGTTGAAGGGCATGAAAGGGATGCAGTGGTTGGAAAGGGAGTAAGACAGGGTTGTAGTCTTTCTCCATTGTTATTCAATTTGCACATTGAGCAAGCTATAAAGGAAAGCAAGGAGAAATTTGGTGAAGGAATTAAAGTTCAAGGTGAAGAATTAAAAACGTTGCGTTTTGCCGACGACATAGTAATTCTGTCAGATACAGCAAACGACCTGGTAGAGCAATTGAACGGAATGGACAGTGTGCTGAAAGGTGCATATAAGATGAACATTAACAATAGTAAAACTAGGGTAATGGAGTGCAGTGTAAGAAAATCAGGTGATGCTGAAGGAATTAGATTGGGAAACGAAGCAATAAAGTAGGTAGATGAATTGGGCAATAAAATAACAAATGATGGTCGGATATAGAATGCAGAATGGCAATGGGTAAAAAGGCGTTCTTGAAAAAGAGAAATTTATTAACATCGAATATTGATTTCAGCGTAAGGAAGTCCTTTCTGAGGGCATTTGTATGGAGTGTTGCCTTGTATGGGAGTGAAACATGGACGATAAACAGTGCGGACAGGAAGAGGATTGAGGCTTTTGAAATATGGTGCTACAGAAGAATGCTGAAGATTAGGTGGGTGGATCGCGTAACTAATGACGAGGTACTGAACAGAATTGGGGAGAAAAAAATTTCTGGCATACCTTGACTAAAAGAAGGAATAGATTGCTAGGACACATTCTTACATCAAGGAATTGTGAATTTAGCGTTGGAAGGAAGTGTGTGGGGTAAAAACCGCAGAGGAAGACCAAGAGATGGATGCAGTAAGCAGATTCAGACAGATGTAGGTTGCCGTTCTTATGTGGAGATGAAGAGGCTTGCTCAGGATAGGGTATTGTGGAGAGCTGCATCAAACCAGTCTCTGGACTGAAGACCACAACAACAACAACAACAACAACAACAACCTTATTAAAGGTGTGTCCGCATTGGGTTACCCGGGTAACCTTTCTAACTGTAACAGCCAATTTTTCATGTATATTGAAACTAGTGGACACAAGCCTCAGGTTATTCCTCATTTGCATCTTTATAAACGTCATAACAACAATAAAAAATTTAAATACTTTCATAGAAGAGCATTTAAATGGAAAGCAACAGAACACATCCTCTAATCTATATATTTGGCTACCCAGGTAACGATATATATCCATCATAACAGGTGGCAAGTTCATAAATGTCATACTTTATTTTATACAGGGTGTTACAAAAAGGTACGGCCAAACTTTCAGGAAACATTCCTCACACACAAAGAAAGAAAATATGTTATGTGGACATGTGTCCGGAAACGCTTAATTTCCATGTTAGAGCTCATTTTAGTATTTCTCTTTAAATGTAAATTTTAGTAATTCGCGCAGACAATTGTCAAAATACCCAATTGTGTCATTAGTTTGTACTGTACTTGCTCGTTTCACGTCATCAACACAGTTTTTCTGTGAACGTTTGGGCAGGATTGTAGGTGATGTCTTTGATTGGGCCTCATGTTCTTTCACCTACGCTCACTGGAGCACGTTATCATGATTTCATACGGGATACTCTACCTGTGCTGCTAGAACATGTGCCTTTACAACTACGACACAACATGTCGTTCATGCACGACGGTGCTCCTGCACATTTCAGTCGACGTGTTCGTACGCTTCTCAATAACAGATTCGGTGGCCGATGGATTGGTAGAGGCGGACTAATTCCATGGTCTCCACGCTCTCCTGACCTCAACCCTCTTGACTTGCTTTTATGGGGGCATTTGAAAGCTCTTGTTTACGAAACCCCGGTACCAAATGTAGAGGCTCTTCGTACTCGTATTGTGGACGGCTGTGATACAATACGCCATTCTCCAGAGCTGCATCAGCGCATCAGGGATTCTATGCGACGGAGGGTGGATGCATGTATCCTCGCTAACGGAGGACATTTTGAACATTTCCTGTAACAAAGTGTTTGAAGTCACGCTGGTACGTTCTGTTGCTGTGTGCTTCCATTCCATGATTAATGTGATTTGAAGAGAAGTAATAAAATGAGCTCTAACATGGAAATTAAACGTTTCCGGGCACATGTCCACATAAAATAATTTCTTTTTTTTGTGTGTGAGGAATGTTAACTGAAATTTTGGCCGTACCTTTTTTGTAACACTCTGTATAATATTTCGATTGTTGTATTGTTTATTAGACAACCATTTCTGAAGATTTGAATTTAGCATTTCAAAAATGTCAGATATTGCAGTAGCTTTCTCATTTTTCAATCGCTCACTCCTAGTGTTCACATTTTCAAAACTTACAAATCTATTTGTCTTTCGAAACCTGTTGAGCGATAGACTTACACGATATAATGAGAATGCATTTGTTTTCCACGTTTCCATCGTTTGTTCAGTCTTAGAGAATCTTACTCCAGCTGTAATCAGCATACCAAGATATGGTATCAAATTGTTCAGTTGTCAATGGCTTCCACACTTTTGCTGGTACTTCTGATTTGATATGATAGTTTGTGAATACCTGATTTGCCTTCCTGTTGGTTTCATGTAATAATATATTACACATTTCTTCTGTAAATATAGTTTTTATAGAAAAAAATGTACGTGTTAGACCAACTCTTTGCCGCAAAATATTATGCTTCAACAACTTTCTTATACCAAAGGGTTTCTTATGCCATTTGGCTCCTTCTTTGTCACGTAGAATGCCTGCAGAAAACACGGTTGCTTCACTGTTTTCATCAGCTCAGTCATGTTGACTACTACTAGTACCACTTTTCTGTATTTCAACTTCAATATCACTTCAAGCACTAACAGCATATTCAATGTCTCAAGCAGCAGCATCCTCCTATCTAAGATTCCATTCATTTGCAGAAACTTCGTCGTTGAAATCTGAAGTAACATCCTCTTCTGTATCAATAGTTAATAACTTTCTAATATACTTCTTAGCTTAATCTGCTGTATTCAGATTTGGAGAGTTCCAGCTTATCCATGAGAATCTAGAAATGATGTATACAGTAACAAAGCTTACACAATAATTCACAGTTCACAACTCTGTGAAACAGTAGCAGCTGTACTTAGAAACAATTAGAATACCTTGCTGCAACAGTTGTGTATATACCCAGGGCTAAGTGTTGCCAACCGTGACTGTACGACAATAAATTCATTGGGTTACCCAGGTAACCTGGTTATAGAACAGGGTGTAATTTTGTGATTGCGGACACAAGGGTTAAAGGTATGTCTTTTTCGTAAAGAATAATTCTACAGATTCTCCAGCTAATACTACTGTATTATAATTTTTTTCAGAGATGCTTTTTGTTCAGTTTTATTGTTAAAAAATATGCTGTGAAAGTATACACAGTGGCGCCATTACCCTGGATTCCGGAGTAATGACATTTGAAAATCAAGGACAAACCTACACGATGAGTGAGTAGTAGTAACTGTTACAACCGTTGTAATTTATACTTATCACTCTTCTGTATTAGACATTTAGAAGGCTTCAAGTACTTGTCGATGTAAAATTGGAATAAAAAATACATTTCATAATTTAGGCTTGATTAAGACATCTCAAAAGTCAGAAATACCGGTATAGTTTTTGACACATTCTCTACATTCTGCAAGTGTCCATTTCTCAAGATCTGTATCTGTATTACACTTCATTTTGCCTACATTCCTCATCATGGCGTCATTGCCCCAATTGAAAAATATGGCTAAGAACGTTAATTTAAAGCGAATGATTTTGCGAAACAATTAGGTTACAGACACGAAATCGAGGCTAAATATCTACAGATTACGTTAATACGAGTATTAAAAAGCACTGACAGCCTTTAGAGGTACTTATTTCAATAAGACACAGGTTCGAAAATTAGATCCAAAACGTCGAAACTAACAATTTCTTTCACAAAAATAATACCTGTCAACAATTACAGGCTGCGACCACAGGAATTAGTTCCGCTGTAGGTAACGGAGATAGAACACTGGCAAGCGTACTCGTACTGCACACCGTTCGTCATAAAAATGGGGTGGCGCGATTACCGCAGGGTGGCACCGTTACCCTGGTTTCTCCTATATGTAGTAGACAGTGCCAGAGCAAGAATCTCGGATATATGTAATTATTTAGTCCAATCTTCACTCTTCTCTCTATGATCACCTTCTACTTTCTTCCCTTTCTGTACGTCTCCTCCCGTCCCACTTTCTCTCTCTCTCTTCATCTCCTCATCTCCCATCCCTCTGTTTAGATGTTCCTCCCCCGTCTCCTCCTGTCCCTTTCTCAGTCCATTTCCTCCATCCCCTCCGTTTGTTCATCTCCTTTCACCTGTCACCCGAAATTTGCGATTGGATAGGGGATTTCCTGTCAGGGAGGACACAGTTCGTAGTAATCGATGATAAGGCATCGACTAAAACAGAGGTGATATCGGGCGTTCCACAGGGTACTGTTATTTGTCCTCTGCTGTTACTTACTTACATAAACGATTTAGGGGGAAAATCTAAGTAGCTCCCTTAGGTTGTTTGCAGATCACGCCGTTATTTACCGTCTAGTAAAATCATCTGAAGATCAAAATTAACTGCAGAACGATCTGAATAAGGTATCAGTATAGTGTAAAAATTGACAATTGACTCTAAATAATGAGAAGTGTGAAGTCGTCGCACGAGTACCAAAAGAAATACGTTAAACTTTGTTTACAAGGTAAATCAATCAAATGTGAAGGCTGTAAACTCCACAAAATACCTAGGAATTACTGTTACTTCAGACTCCAACTGGAAAGAACACGTAGATAATGTCGTGGGAAAGGCGAACCAGAGACTGCGTTTTATTGGTAGAACCATTAAAACATGCAACAGAACTACAAAGAAACTGCATACACTACGCTTGTCCGTCCATTTTTGGAGTATTGCTGCCCAGTGTGGGGTCCTTATCAGGTGGGTTTGACGGAGGACATCGAAAGAGTCCAAAGAAGTGCAGCTCGTTTCATATTGTCACGATACAGTGGAGACAGCGTTACGGAAATGATACAGTATCTGGGATAGGAATCATTACAACAACGGCATTATCGCTGCGGCGTGGACTACTTACGAAACTCCAATCGCCAACATTCTCCTCCGAATGCAAAAATATATTGTTGACTCCCACTTACATAGGTAGAAATGATTATCAGAATAAAATACCAGAAACCAGAGCTCGACCGGAGAGATTCAAGCGTTCTTTCTTCCCGCGCGCTATTCGAGAATGGAATGGGAGATAAATAGTATAAAGGTGGTTCGATGAATCATCTGCCAGGCACTTAAATGTGATTTGCAGAGTATCCCATGTAGCTGTAGATGTAGATGAGTCAAATCCTATTTTTAAAACACACTGTCTCGATTGCAAGAGAATTTTTTTAAATTATTTTTATTGGACAGTCGGTATCAGTCTGCTTGTGGGACTATCTTCAGGCCAAGTGCACTACAATAATATTGCAGAAGAGTAAATACAGAATATGATACTATGATAACTAATCTAAGAGTAAAAAATAGCAAAATGAAATGCTATACCCATGGCAGACCGCTGTGGGCAGGTCATGAACCGTTGGTCTCGGAAATCGACTGCGGAAAATTGCAGCAACACTAGAGTTTGTATACGGTAAGCTCCGCCACCCACATGCGGCATTACATCATTGGGAGCCAATCATATACTTGTTAATAAAAGTACAGTTATGAAATAAAACAAGGGGACAGATATACAAGAGCGTACACATGTTTACAATGCCTAAAGGACCAAACTGCTTAGGTCATTACAAACTACTTATAGGAACAAAGTTTTGTTAAGGTGAGTGCTAACAGCCGTCATGTATTTAATAAAATGCATCTCTGACCATCAGCTGTTTTATTAAATCCTTAAAATCGACTAGTTTTGTTCCAGGACCATCATCATAGATAAAAAGGTATTAAAACAGGTTAGCGAATAGCATAAATAAAATATATCTTGAGAGTCGGCTGTCTGCCGTCTTCCCTAGGTTTTTAACTTTGTAATTTATCTAAGCTCACTAGACGGTCTTTTCTTTTCTTTTTTTTTTTTCCTGAAGGCGACCGCTCGCGAAATGCGGAAAACCCGGGTTCGAGTCCCGGCCCAGCACAAATTTTCATATGTCACCATTTGGTAGAACACCTATAACTTATACAGTAACGCTAAAAGAAATTCGCTATTGCGAGAAAATATTGCTAATATTATCATCACTGTAATTCGTCACCATACAGTAATTTAAAGGAAGTCACATAATAAAAGTTACAAATCAGCTGTAAACTTAATCAAGAAATATATATATATATTCTTTTTCAAAGAGCCACTATGGGCTGCACGCCTGCACGGAGACATCAAACATTTTGTGACGTAAGCTGTTTACAGCTGAGTTGTAATTTTTATTATGTGATTTGTTTTAATTTATAATTTATGAAGAAGGCAATCATAGTTATTGCCGAAAGCAGGTTCAAGAATTTTATTTTTGCCACCGAAGGCTGCATTTTTATGCTTTGGCACTAAGATAGGCATTCTCCACGATAGTTCCATCATCAAGCAACACATCTGGGGATGGTCTCATAGACATCGAAATTGTCCGAAATTGCAGGCGGGTTTCAACTCCGTCCTTCCGAATGCGAGCCCGGTGTTTTACCACTGAGCCACCTAAATATTTCTTCAAATAAGCTGTCAGTGTAAAACACTTTTCAGCTCTTCATTCGAATCGGTCTATATTTGTGTGCGATTGTACAAAAAAAAAAAAAAAAAAAAAAATACTATGCAGACGTCTTACCTTTAGACCACTAACAATTAAGGCGCCTTGCAATAGTCTAAGTACGACTTCTCTCCACGTCACAAACTTTAATTCAGCTTCTGTGTTCCATGGGCATGTTTGAGACGAAAAACCGTCTCAAGGTGTCTGAATTCATATTAAAAAAAGGCATTTTTCTGTCATCAGGATAAATACTGCTTACAGTTTTTCAAGGCTGGGAATCCATTACAGCGGCGGAGTGGCCAAGCGCATTGAGGCGCTATGCTCCTTTGCGTGAGGCCGTTTCCCGTCGGGGATTCGAATCCCCCCTCGGGCGTGGATGTTTGTGTCGTCTTTAGTATAAGGTAGTTCATATGTAGTTTGTAAGTTTAAGGACTGATGACCACGCAGTTAAGTCCCTTAAGCTTCTCAAATATTTTAACACAGCCATTACACATGTCTCATACAGTCCCGATTTTCTCCTATGCGATTCCCCTATTTTTTGGAGCCCCAAAAGAAAAAGCAATCATGGTCATCGGTAGGTTAAAATTCATGGTCCTGTAGCTAACTGCAAACATTTGTGCGTGGAGGAATTAACGGCCTCGTAACACAGTGGGTCATCTGTATTAACAGTTATCATGATTACAACTGAAACAATGAGCAGTTTACTCAGCTTTTCCCATGTGCCTTCTTCTAGTTCGTCTGCTTCTTATAGATGAGTGGGATTTGTCTGTTTTCCAATCACTAGGAATAATCACTTGCTCAAGGCACCCACGGCAAAGGTATATTAAGGAGCGGGACTAAATTCGGCGAAAATTCTTTGCAGAAATTGTTTGTGACACTGTCGGATCCTAGAGCTTCGCTGTGCTTTAGAGGTTTGAGCTGTTTTTCAACAGCACTATTAGTAATTAGAATCCCAGTCATACATTACAAAGTCAGCAATATGTTCCTGCTAGCTGCAAGTACCCGACTTTGCCCGGGTTTAAAATAAGGTTTTCTATAGAAGCGTACAAAACCGTTTATTTGCATGTTTAGAGATTGCAATCGAAGTCTGTAAGTAAAGTACTCTCCCCCATGCACCGAACGAAATTTTATGTAGACAGTGCCCTTCCTTTTGTTTCGAAGGTCAATTGTACAACATTTCATCAAGATCAGTGCAAAGATATAGATTTACAAGGACACATTGAAAAGGTACTTTCACTTTTTCTCAAATTTTCCGGTTGGTTTTTCCAAAAAATGGAACTAAACCTGTTTAAGAACCTTTCCCATGTAATTTTGTGTGCGTGTATCAAATTTCACGTTATTTGGTAGGCTGGATCTTGAGTTATAACAGAACAGACAGACAAAAATTCGTCTTATTAGTATAGAGATGTAGACGAATCAAGGTTCCGGTCTGTCGAAGAGTATCTGTATACTCGATGGCCCACTTAAGGTTACGTTAGTAACACTAAAAGCAGGCTTTGCGATCGCCTTTTGGCAGCTCTACATTTAAATGAAAATAACGGCTTAACCTCTCATACCCTGTGTTGTTCCTTGACAACAATGTATTAACAGTTGATTTATTCCGTATTTCGTGCATCAGTCCTTAAAATTTCATTTTTGTTGATGAACAACATACTTCTAGTACGACATTTTGCCGCTTGGTACGGCGTTAGCCACTTCTGAGGCATTTTCTGTCCATCTTGGGGGTTTGTATTACGTTGCTGCCTGTACGTGGCTGAGAGTGTGAGCGTGAGTGTGGTTCCTTTTATTTTGTTCCAGCAGTAAATTGTCTAGTCTTTGGTGCTGTGGCGAAGATTATGCTATTAACTATCAACAAATAACGTCCAAGTAACAAAATACCTGATCCAAACGTCTGTGTTGTGCATGAAATACATGACAAAAACATAAATAGTTAGACCGAAAATTTTAACACACATATTTTGATGTTTAATGCACTGTATTAATACAGAAAAACTGAATTTAAAAATTTCCAAAACTGATTTCCTAATGGGGCTGAAAGGGTTAATTGTTCATCTCACATGAAAATTGAATAAACGAATCTGTACAGGAGAAAATTCTCCACAACTTTGATCTGTAATTTTTTTTATCAGATCTCGCATCGTTTGAGAGATATCTGATACTGTCACTTGATTTTACGTAAACCAGTAAGGCAAAAAAGTCAATTTCCTAAAGACAAACGAACTACCACGGCAAGTCAGGTGACAATATTTTAACGGAAAAAAAGATAATGAAAATATGGGAGAGATATTAAAATAATAGTTTAATGAGGTAAAAATTAAAAAAAGTGTATGTTTGTCAAAGCTAAGCTAACATATGAATAAGTTTTGGCTGTTTGTTAAATTGCGGTCAGAGAGAATATTAAGTGCTGAGTGCACAGATATTATCACAATAGTAGAGTCGTAATCGTAGCGTTCATAATTTTTTTGTTAATTTTGACTATTATTGTCTGAAATGTTTGCAAAAATCATGAAACAACAGAACAACCTAAAGTGGGCCGTAAATCATGCCACTGCGATTTTTTTTTAATTTTTTGCCAGTGACAGCTTACATGTAAAGCAAAAAAAGAAACAGTTAGGGAGTGCTTCTCCAATAATGCTTCATAAGTTACTGAAAACTTCACCATTGCCTTTCTGACTGTCATTCGTGTTTCGATCCGCATTTCCGTATCTTCATGATATGATTTGCCTTGTTGCTATTTTGGGGAATACGTACACTTTTAGACTTTTTCTAAGTTGATTTCTATATCATGGTGACACTCTAGTATACAGTCTTTTGGGTGAAATATAAAATACCCCCCCCCCACCCCCTCAGGGGGGACTCACGGTTCTTTCGTGAGTATGTGCGTAGCAAACACGAGGCCACGAGCTAATGAAGTCTTATTTCAGTCTTTCCAAAAACGACTTAAAGGCGTGAATGAGGTATGCGAACACTTTTTCGTTAAGATAATGTGATAAAACAACGCTGGTAGGTCGTCGACGTTTTAATTAATGGAACTTCTTTATTACTAGTTTCTGGCTTTGCCCATCATCAGATAACCTGTTTAAATATGCAATCATTAGCACAAGAATTCTGCACTGTCAATCATACAACGACATTAAGATAACACGGACAAGCCATTTTACATAAATTACAATATAAAATGCTAACAGATCAAGTGAAGTTTATCCTAAGGTGACTGCTACATAGGTATGAAAATCAAAATACTCGAGATGAAGTAAATTTTGAAACTCAGCAGATGGCGCGCGGAGCAAGGCGAATTAACAAATACAAATTTTTCAAAATAGTATATGATAATAATGACATTTCCTCTTTTTCAATGAAAAGAAGGTTTCTTAAAATTATATATACTTAAACCACGTTGCACAATGAAATGACAGTCAAAAACTTTTAAAAGTAGCTATACTAGACTGTCCAAAGCGCTATCTGGTGATCTTCAAATTTACTTCACAGGAATTTTGATTTTCATACTAACGTAGATGTTACCTTAAGGTTTCCATCAGTGATGTATTAGAATTTTATATTGTAAATTATGTAAAATGGTTTGTATGTGTTATTTTAGAGTCTTTTATGATTCTGCAGAACCCTTTTGCTAATTATTGTATAAAAATGTTGAAATGTTCGTTAAGCTTAAGAGACTTAACTGCGGGGTCATCAGTCCCTAATTTTACAAAGTACTTATGAACTAACATATACCAAAGACAGCAGAAACGACCATGCCCGAGGTGGGATTTGAACCCCTACGTGGAACGACCTCGCGCATCGCAGCATAGCGCCTCAATGCACGTGGCCACTCCGCCGCGGCAATGATTGTGTATTTAAAAAGGTTATCTGATGATGGGCGAAGCCGGAAACTATAGTAAAGAAGTTTCATTACTTAAAACTTCAGCGACCTATCAGCGTTGTTTTATCTTGCGAGCCATGGATGAAGAGCAACAGGCGTATTGTGTTTTTTTCGATTTCAAAAAGGCGTTTGACGCGGTGCCACACTGCAAACTGCTAACGAAGGTACGAGCATACGTTATAGAACGCAGTACGTTGTTCTAAACGGCGAGTGTTCATCAGAGACGAGTGTATCGTCAGGCGTGCCCCAGGGAAGTGTGATAGGACCGCTATTATTTTCTATCTATATAAATGATCTGATGGACAGAGTAACTTGTAATTTGCGGCTGTTTGCTGATGATGCTGTGGTGTATCGGAGGGTGTTGTCTTTAATTGACTGTAATAGCACACAGGACGACTCTGACGAAATTTCTAGTTGGTGTGAAGAATGGCAGCTACCTCTAAATATAGAGAAATTTAAAGTGATACATATGAGTAAGAAAACAATCCCATAATGTTCGGATACAACATTAGTAGTCAGATTATTGATGCAGTCGCGTCGTTCAAATAGCTAGGCGTAACATTGCAGAATGATATGAAATGGATCGAACATGTAAGGAAGTTGTGAGTAACGTGGACAGCCGACTTCGATTTATTGGGAGAAGATGTACTTCACCTGTAAAGGCGACTGCGTATAAAACGCTTGTACGACCACGTCTTGAGTGTAGCTCAAGTATTTGGGACCCGCAGCAGATCAGTTTAAAGGAAGACATAGAGGCGATTCAGAGGCGAGCGTTACCGGTAGGTTCGACCAAAGCGCGAGGGTAACAGAAAAAAAAAAAAAAAAAAAAAATGTTCAAATGTTTGTAAAGCTTATGGGACTTAACTACGGGGTCATCAGTCCCTAAACTTACAAACTACTTATGAACTACTTACGAACTAGGACGGCACAAATATCCATGCCCTAGGGGGGATTCGAACCCCCGACCGTAGTGGCCGTGCAGACCGTGACTGAAGCGCCGCAGTCTCCTCGGCCACCGCGGCCGGCCAGACAAATTCTCCGGGAACTCAATGGGGTCGCTGGAGGAAAGACGACGTTCTTTTCGGTGAAATTCTGTAGAGGAAATTTAGAGGGACGGAATTTGAAGCTGAGTGTAGATCTATCTTCCTGCTGCCTATTTACATTTCGCGTAAGACACGGTAGGAGAACTTAGGGCTTGTACAGAGGCATATAGATAATTTTTTTCCGTCGTTCTATTGGGAGTGTAACAGGAAAGGAAATCCCTAGTAGTAGTACAGTGTACCTTCCGCCACGCACTTTACGGTGGATTGCGGCATGTATCTGTAGATGTAAATGTATTATCATTGCCGCGCTGAAGTAGCCGAGCGGTCTAAAGCGTCTCGCTGCGGAGCGCGCGGTTGCTCGCCTTGGAGGTTCGAGTCCTCCCTGGGGTATGGGTGTGTGTGTTGTCCTTAGGTTAGTTTACCTAGGTTTAAGTAGTTTGTTAGCTACGGACTGATGACCACGCAGGCTGGTCCGATAGATTTACAAACATTTGAACATTTTTGTATTATCTTTCCTTCTTTCCTGCCTGGGCTGCAGTTCCTTTCCCTTTCCGTCCTTTCGTATTCTCACTGCTTCCCCTCTCCACCGCGGGATTGATGATCTTACTTATTTGGTCCACCTGCCCCAAACAACCAACCAAACAACGGAATATAACATATACAGCATTAAAGATAAATGTGAAGCAGTGAATTAAAATTTGTGATGCGGCCGGGAATCGAACCCGTGCTTTCACGTTTACTACGCAGACGTCTTACAACGAGACCACCGCAGTGGTCTAGTAGTAAGACGTATGCGTAGTAAACATGGAGGTACGGTTTCGATTCCCGACGGCATCATAAATTTTAATTCAATGCTTCACATTTATCTTTAATGTTAAAAGGTGTACGTGAAGTTTAAAGTTGAATCTATCGTTCAATAAGACAACAAAACTAGTTTATTTTAAAGTTACTCATTCAAAACCTGATATGATATTAGTTGCAATCCAAATAGTTGTCATATATTGATGTTTAACAGTCAAGATCACTAAGTCATCAAATAACTTCATCAAAATTTAACTGAACCCGTACATTGTTCATTAACACAGTAATTTGGTTAAATTATGACCCTGATATTGCTGTATATACTGTTAAATGAGAAACAGTGCATTAAACTGAATAGGTGCGCAACGGAACTTTTAACAAAGCAACTGTGACATGTAACCTGCATGAAACACACACTGACTATACTCAAAAAATTTGACTGGGAGAAACATATTAAAAACACAAACCACTTTCTTAACATTCGACTAAGAGTATTTTATGCAGATCAGTACACCATAATCCAAACTCAAGATCAATGTTCAAATGTTTGTATAGCTTATGGGATTTAACTACGGGGTCATCAGTCCCTAAACTTACAAACTACTTATGAACTAGTTAATACTAAGGACGGCACAAATATCCATGCCCGAGGGGGGATTCGAAGCCCCGACCGTAGTGGCCGTGCAGACCGTGACTGAGGCGCCTCAGTCCCCTCGGCCACCGCGGCCGGTCAAACCTCAGTATCATACTCAATTAACTGCAGTGATGCATAACAATCATTTACTACGTTATCAATAAAGAAATGTGTTCAATAAGATTACCAAAATCAATACTGCACTTTAAATCCATAAATAATTAATTATCAAATAAAGGAAGTAGGTTAATCTTCTAACTACGTAAATGAAACAGGAAAGAAAGGTCTACTTTGTTATCTAAATGATACAACCGTTTCATAATTACATGAAATGCTATTAGTTTCATTCCAGAGGTGGTACAATCTTTTTCACAATTATATGAAATGCAATATATTCCAAATACAATCAAACCAACTTTCTGGCACTGCAGCCTCTGCTCTGCATCGGAGCCACATACACAACACAACTGCTCTCTAAGCGAGCTGAACCACAAGTCTGACTCTCTGTCTCTCCGCACGAGCTACTGTGCTAAGCGATACATAATCTTTGCCAAAGATGAAACTTCACAACTTCACAGATTTATGTACACATATCGATACACACAGTAGATGCAATATTATACACTTTCTTGCAAGCAAGTTACTCGACACAAAACAGGAGGCACAATATCAGACATTATCTTACAAATTCAGCAATATACATTTTCTATGGACAAGTTTCAATGTCTTTGACATTTTCGAGACGTAAAACAGTCTCAGGATTTGTAAATTTCTCGCGCGTCCAGATAGTAAGTTCCGTTTGGTAATGAAATGAAATTGTACACAGATACAGAAGAAGTTTTTATTGCACAAAATTCTAAAACTCTTAAACTCCTTTTCCACATAACTGCCGAAATTTTGTAGGCACTTGTCATAGCGTGCCACAAATTTTTGTATGCATCCTTCACAGAATGTTGCTGCCTGTGTATTCAACCATGTGGTAATATGATTTGAAGAAAAGTAATAAAATGAGCTGTAACATGGAAATTAAGCGTTTCCGGACACATGTCCGCATAACATATTTTCTTTCTTTGTGCATGAGGAATGTTTCCTGAAAGTTTGGCCGTACCTTTTTGTAACACCCTGTATATATATACGAGGCGCGTCCAGAAATTAATTTCTGTTTGGTATGAACGGGTACAGATACAGAAAAATTATTGATTGTACAACAATCTACAATCGTTAAACTACTTTTCTACATAGCTTCCGAAATTTTTTAGGTAATTGTCATAGCATGGCACAAGGTTTTGTGTGCCTTTTTCATAGAATGTTGCCGCCTGTGTATTCAACCATGTGGTAACATGTTCTTTCAGGTCGTCATCATCGTTGAAGTGTTGTCCACCAAGGACAGATTTTAGGTGTAAGAAGAGGATTACTGTCAAAAGATTTTTTTTTTTCACGATAATGCCTGACCTCACACACCGAATGTGACCAAACAATCCTTACGGAAATTTCAATGGGACCTATTTGATCATCCTACATACAGCTCGGACCTCTCTCCTAGCGACTTTCATCTCTTCTTACACCTAAAATCTGTCCTTGGGGTCAACACTTCAACGATCATATTAATCATGGAATGGAAACAAATAGCAACAGAACTTACTAGTGTGACTTCAAACACTTTGTTACAGGAAATGTTCAAAATGTCCTCCGTTAGCGAGAATAAATGCATCCACCCTCCGTCGCATAGAATCCCTGATGCGCTGATGCAGCTCTGGAGAATGGCGTATTGTATCACAGCCGTCCGCAATACGAGCACGAAGAGTCTTTACATTTGGTACCGGGGTTCCGTAAACAAGAGCTTTCAAATGCCCCCATAAATGAAAGTCAAAACGGTTGAGGTCAGGAGAGCGTGGAAGCCATGGAATTGGTCCGCCTCTACCAATCCATCAGTCACCGAATCTATTGTTGAAAAGCGTATGTACACGTCGACTGAAATGTGCAGGAGCTCCATCGTGCATGGACCACATGTTGTGTCGTACTTGTAAAGGCACATGTTCTAGCAGCACAGGTAGAGTCTCCCGCTTGAAACCATGATAACGTGCTTCAGTGAGCATAGGTGGGAAAAAAATACTAAAATGAGCTCTAACATGGAAATTAAGCGTTTCTGGACCCATGTCCACATATCATATTTTCTTTCTTTGTGTGTGAGAAATGTTTCCTGAAAGTTTGGCTGTACCTTTTTGTTGTTGCTGAGGTTGTTGTTGTTTGGATGTTTTAGACGGAGGTCATCAGTCCCCCTACCTTTTCATAACACCCTGTATACAGGCTGTCCCAGCTATCTTGTCCACCCAAAATATCTCTGGAACAATAACAACTATTGGAAAACGACTTTCACCGGTATCAATGTACGGCTGGAGCCCATGAATGTACATATTTTGGAACATTCTAAAACGAAAGCAACTGTGTTTTTTAACACTAACGTATGTTTTTTTTAAATGACACACTGTATTTTTGCTTCAGCAATCCATAGCATGACAAATCACATAAGCAATGGCGTTGATTGCATCGCAATATTCCAATTACATCCCGAGATATTACGACGCGACGTTGACGCTTGAAATACGTGTAACGCGCGGCTAGCGCACGTCCTGAGCAGCATGGTGTTCTCGCCTGAGTCTCTGGACGTTCGCTAGCCGCGCGTTTCGCGTATTTCAAGCGTCAACTTCGCGTCGCAATATCTCGGGATGTAATTGGAATGTTGCGATGCAATCAATGCCATTGTATATGTGATTTGTCATGCTATGGATTGCTGAAGAAAAAAATACAGGGTGTCCATTAAAAAAAAAAAAAAAAAAAAAAAAAAAAAAAAAACTAATGTTTGGTTGTGTGGCCATATTCCGCAGCAGCTGTTAAAATTGGTTATAAGAGGTAATCTGTCTTATGCTGACTGCAATTAAGAGATTTATTTTTCACCAGACGCGTTTCGCTTTTTTATTTTAAAAGCATCTTCTGTGGTCTGTAAATGATACAAAGGTTTGTACAATTTGTTTTCGCCAGAAAACAAGACGGAGAAGCAGTAGTAACATGTAAAGAAGAGACATCAACACCGTGAGTAGACCGAATATTAAATTAGAAACCCTTAGGCCTAACGTGCAAAATGTTTTTTTAAAAACTGTTTTTAATCTATTTGTCGAAAACAAATTGTACAAACCTTTGTATCATTTACAGACCACAGAAGATGCTTATAAAATAAATAAGCGAAACGCGTCTGGTGAAAAATAAATCTCTTAATTGCAGTCAGCATAAGACAGATTACATTTGCTTTCG
Organism: Locusta migratoria; assembly: GCA_026315105.1. NCBI lineage: Eukaryota > Metazoa > Arthropoda > Insecta > Orthoptera > Acrididae > Locusta > Locusta migratoria. The sequence continues at coordinate 16,461,315 of CM048751.1, forward strand.
TTTTGGAATGTTTCCAAATATGTACATTGATGGGCCCCAGCCGTACATTGATACCGGTGAAAGTTGTTTTCCAATAGCTGTTATTGTTCCAGAGATATTATGGGTGGACAAGATTGCTGGCACACCCTGTATACAGTCTTAGTGTCGTTAGCATTTCTATTATAAGTACACTTTATTACAATGTACATTGAGAACCCCTCCCGAAATGATATTCCTGCCTACGCCTATGCCCATGTGTACATGTGTGTGTGTTAGAGGAGGGGAAGGGGGGATTGGGTCCCCAGGTTCGCGTGACTGCCTCCAGAACACGGGCCTCGGTGGGACAGGAGATACGGTCGCGGCGCGGCGCGGCAGAGGCACGTCCGTTGGCCAGCGGCCACGCGGCGAGAGATTCCTGGCGACTCGGCGACGGCGGCGGTGGTGGGGGGAGGGGAAGGGGTTATTGATTTATAGAGGGGCCCCGCGGGACGGCCGGACCTCCCCGGAGCGCCGGCCGGTATAAAGGCTCGCCGCCGCGGCCGTAAATAAGACCAAAACATATTTAAAACAATAACGAATACATCGGCGTGCTGGTTTTGTTGCGGCTGTCGCGACGCCAGCGCCGGGCCGGAGCCGGTCGGCGGCCGCCTTACGAATCGCCGCGCGCCGGCGGTAACTCATATTTTTCTAATTGGGCCGGTGTGAGGTTTTGGTAGGCGCGCGCGCCGACAAAGGGGGTGCCGACGCGGCCGCCGCCACAGCCTGTAGCCGCGGCCTGTAGCGGCCACCGCATAACTCGCGGCGCTGCGAGGGCGGACCGGACCGGCACCACGCTATGCTGCCGCGGCAACGAGCGGAGGTGCCGAGCCGCGCAATTAGCCGCGCAAGCGGCCTAGCCCACCGTCCCGTACAGTCGCGACTTTATCATGCTTACAATAAAAACGTACGATTCAGTATTGCGAACAAAATTGTACAGAATTCTTTTGGAACTTAGATTACCGAAGAAATGGAAGCGAGTTTCAAAAACACAAGAGGTAGAGTACGCGTCGGGAAATTGGAATCAGGAGAAGCCGAAATAAAGAACGGACTTCAGCAGGTAGATGCACTGTTCCCATTATTTTTTAATTTAGTCCTAGAATATATTGTACGAATGTCAGCAGATAATTCAGAGCGTGTGGAGTTAAATGGAAATCTCTATTTATATAAAAGCGAAAGGACACTCATTCATACACTCACTCACTGACTAAACAATAAATCTCAAAAACGACTTCACCTATTAGGCTGAAATTTGGCAGGAATGTAGTTTATAGGTAGTAACGTCAGCTAAGAATCGATTTTGCGATAGGACCGATAGTTCAGGAGAAATTGCGTCGTAAACAATAAAATCTTCCCCGTCTTGTGGTACGTGATACTGTGACTTTATCAGTCCACTAATTAAGAAGTAGAGCACTTAGCGACTAGCAACATAATTTCAAACCTTTGAGAAACTTTTTTCTCGATGACAACCATAGCAAAGTGATGAAAGGAAAAAAGGTTTCTCGCTTACTACATTTTCGGTGTTCATACAATAAAATTACGGCGTTTGGAATGACGCTACAATTTCTTACTCGCACACTATTAATTGTATTCGTGAGAAATCTTACAGACAGTATACACACATACCACTGAACGTACGTCCAAAAATTTTGTCGTAGTACGACACGCAGTTCATATGGAGTCATAAACAATTAGAATAATGAAAAACCGCTTCATCAGGCATGAAGTTTTGGTTTATTGCGTCTTTCCTACTATCTCTGATCGCGACGTATTTTGCAGACATTTTACATATACATCACTGGATGTACCTTCGAAATAATATCGTATTACGACATTTAGTTCAGGTGCTATGACGTCAAAGCCAATGAAATGCGTGAAAATTCGTTCTAATATGCATGAGATTGTAATTTACTACGTATTTACTACCGACTCCATTAACAACACATTTCGTAGACAGTTTTCAAATAATTCACTGTACGTATCTGGTAAATAATTTTTTTGTAGGGCTCATAATTCAGGAGGTATTCTACTAGGCGCGTCCAGAAAGTAAGTTCCGTTTGGTTATATAAAACGAACGGGTACAGATACAGAAAAGATACTCATTGTACAGAAATCTATAACTGTTAAACTACTTTTCTACATAGCTTCCGAAATTTTGTAGGGAATTGTCATAGCATGGCACAAGGTTTTGTGAGCCTTATTCATAGAATGTTGCCGCCTGTGTAATCAACCATGTGGTAACATGTTCTTTCAGCTCGTCATCATCGTTCAAGTGTTGTCCACCAAGGAGAGATTTTAGGTGTAAGAAGAGGATTACTGTCAAAAGATTTTTTTTTTTCACTATAATTCCTGACCTCACACACCGAATGTGACCAAACAATTCTTACGGAAATTTCAATGCGACCTGTTTGATCATCCTCCATACAGCTCGGACCTCTCTCCTAGTGACTTTCATCTCTTCTTACAAATAAAATCTGTCCTTGGTGGTCAACACTTCAACGATGATAAAGAGCTGTTACTACATGGTTGAATACACAGGCGGCAACCTTCTGTGAAGGATGCATGCGAAAACTTGTGGCACGCTATGACAAGTGCCTACAAAATTTCGGCAGTTATGTGGAAAAGTAGTTTAAGAGTTGTAGAATTTTGTGCAACAAAATTTTCTTCTGTATCTGTGTACAATTTCATTTTATTACCAAACGGAACTCTTTTCTGGACGCGCCTCGTATATATATATATATATATATATATATATATATATATATATATATATATATATATATATATATATATATGCTAAAGGTCAGTCACGCACTCACTCACTCACTGACTAAACACGAAATCTCTAAAACGAATGCGCCTACGAAGCTGAAATTTTGTCGGTATGTTGTTTGTAGGTAGAACACGTCAGCTAAGAAAGCAGCGATAGGACAGAATTAAGGTGCTTTCCCTACAGACTGAAGAAATATATAGTTTCATTCCGATCTTCACGAAATTTGCACGCGTGACCTTCAATACAAGAGGAAGGCCAGCGCCTATCTAAAGTTTCGTACGGTGCATCGGGGAAGGTATCTTGCAACATAAAAATGTATCCTCGAATACCTTGGTCACGCCATAACTTGAGGACAGCTCGACCGATTTCACAGATCTTTTCGGGTAGTTTTCGTTATTCTCAGAACAAGGGAAACTGGAAAATTTGATAAAAACGAAGTGCGTTTTTCAATGTGACCCTGTTTTTATTCCATACAAATCTATAGTTTTTTCCGATACTGATAAAATTTTGCATATCTGAGCTTAAATACAAGAGGAATGTCACTGTCTGTATAAAATTTCGGTTGTTGCATGATGGAGGGTACTTAACTTAAGGACTTTAACAAAATGCATAGTTTTACTTCGATCTTGATTAATTTTTGCACACATGACCATTAAACTAAGAGGGAGGTCTCTGGGTACATAAATGTTGGTATGTTATATGACAAAGGGTAACATTGTAAAAAACTTTGCCGAGAGGGAAAGGTGGAAACGAACAGAGAGATGGGAGAGAAAGAGGTGGATGCAGAGAGAGGGGGGAAGGGGAGGTGGACTACGAGAGTGCAGGATAAGTAAGCAGCCGGGGAACGCCGGGTTTACATATAGTTCATGTTTAAAACTGATTGAGGTCCGGAAGCCTAAAACGCCATGTTACGCACAGGCCCTACTTTACAACCGTTGCGAAGCACGGGCATATAAGCTAGTACTAAGATATTAGTGTATGCAGATGATCTAAAAATCATTAGCAATAGGAAAGAATCTGTAACAGCAAATGCGAATACGTTATTAAGGCTAGTGTAGACGTAGGTCTGAGGATAAGTTAAGACAAAACGATATACTTGATTAATACTAGAATGCCAACAGCAATAAATCAGGAAATGTTAAGAGTTGGTCACATGCAGTTTGAAAAAGTGAACGCGTTTAAGTATTTAGGTGTGGCGATTACATCGAGAAACGAGATTGAATTCGAGCTTAGGAAGAGATTATGGGCTGGAAATGCTTGTTACTTCTCACTGCATTGAGTGTCCATGTCCTAGTTTTCTACGTTGTATCACGTTAAATGGCCGTACGCCAACGTTGTGGAAGAGCATGTATTCCTTACTGGTAAAATCTCTTGTCCTGTAGGCGTGGCCATGTTTTCACTGCATGCGTGACTCTATCGTCATCCTCAAAGAGTGTTTCCCGAAGAGAATCTTGAAGTGACCCAAAGAGATGGAAGTCCGAGGGTGCCAGGTCTGTAGGGTGGATGAGGCAGTGATCTCCATCTCAGTTTGTCGATGTGTTCCCGGGTTCTCATACTTGTGTGTGGGCGTTCATTAATGTATAAGAGCAAGATTTGTGCTGAATTCGTGGCCGATCGAACACATCGGAAACGTTTCTTGACTTTATTCAGGGTCTTCGCTTATGCATTGATGGTTGACCCTCTTGGCATCACATCCACGAGAATGACGGCATCACATGCCAAGAAAACTGTCACTTCCGGCAGATGGGATTGCCTTGCTTTTCTTTCTCGCGAATGAAGATATGCCATTCCAAGGACTGGTTTTTCGATTCTGGCTCAAAGTTACGCACCCAGCTTTGGTCCCCGAGCGATCTCTGGCAGAAAGGCCTCCGTCGGTCTCAAAACACTTCAACAGTTCGGATGAAATGGCCTTTCCTTGAATCTTGTGGTCCACTGTGGGAATTCGTGGAACCCATAATGAACACCTCCTTGAATGCACTAGAGTTTCGATCACTCCAGATTCACTTTCAAGGTTGACCGACAATAGTAGAGCAATTGTGATGCGCCGGTCGGCACGAATAATGGAAGGAAGAAAGCTTAGGGTTTAACGACCCGTCGACAGCGTGGTCATTAGAGACGGAGGTAATGCTTGGAGTTTTGGGTAAGGATGGGAAAGGAAAGCGGCCGTGCCCTTTGAAAAGAACCATTCCGATATTTGCCTGGAGTGATTCAGGGAAATCACGGAATACCTAAATCTGGATGGCCGGAGGTGGATTTTATAACCCTACCCGTCCTACACCACCGGTTAGTATATGATAATTAGAAAAATGACCCGTGTGCCTAATTATCTTAATTTGGTGGAAAAGCTATCGGTAATGAAGCCAATGATGTAGCGGAGGCTATAACCGGAACGTTGCTGCACCTCTTTGGTAGACAACAACGATCGATAGGAATAAAGAAAGTGGAAGGTAAAATTTGGAATAAAATTATTAATGTTTAAATGAAAAAAAAAAAATGCGGAACAAACGGAACACAGGGATTAATTTGGAAAAAGTGAATAACTTATTGATTTACGGTCGCCAGCTCGATGTTCGAGCAAATAATTTGGTGGGATGTCAATAATGGCAAAGTTAATTAAAAACGTGAAAAATTGCGTAAAATTTGGGCGGGCAGAAAATCAGAGTGTGCGCGTCAAATTCGGTACAAAAGACACTGACAATATACTAATTACTGAGAAACAGTTCACTAACACAGGGTTCAATGTAAGACAGAGAAATGCAAGCTATAGCCGCGCAAATGCAACATGCAGCAAATTATGCAAAACTCTCACCTTAATACTTACTATTTACAGTTTCAAATAATTAATTGTTTATATAAGTACCAGAAATTATTCTACAGCGAGTATACCATGCGCTTTAGCAATAATCAAGTTGTAACTGAACTATTAACTGTACTAATGGCAAGCTCAAAAATTAATTAATGACTTGTCCTGATAACACTGAATATTTAGAAAAGAACCATTTAACCTTCTGATTAACTTTTGCTCTATCTTTAACAGGAATTATTAGCATACACTTGTAAACTATTACTATTCTCACTAGTCAGTACTTGCAAGTTAAAACAAACTTTACCTCAAAATAATATGCAGTGGAAAACAATTAATCTTTTACACTGTTATTGAAATATCTTTTGAAATTGAAAGTTAATCTAGCAGTTTCGTTCAACTTAGTAAAACTAATGATCAGCAACACTGGCATAAGGTACGTTTAGTAATACTTTTCTGAACACATTTTTTATTAACGACTGTCACATTATCTTTAATGACTCTGATTTTTAGTTTTTTGTAACCTTGTGAATATCCTCGCAAAAACAATGGATGAGGAAGGAACCTGTCTGGACAATGACTATGGGTAAAACAAATAACAGTGTTCGCTATTGAACAACCATCACTAATACGCTGGTTAGCTGTACATGCTAAGACAAACTGGACATTTCTTACTGAATTTGGTGTGCGACGTGGTGCTGCTGATTGAAGACTGTTGGCACCTAACAGTTGGCAACCACAGGCTCTTCTTGGCGACGAATGTCAATTACAATTTAGGACCCACAGCATTCCTCTTGATGCATTTATTAATTATCTGAGCTGTGGCCGTATGAATAAATAATATTGCCTCTTCGCCGTCTCCTCCACTAGTGCCAATCCAGGTACTTTTTCCGTACACCACTGAGCGCACCGTCTGTCCGCCGCTACTTCTCAACAACGACTCCTTCTCGCTGTGCGTCTCTGCGCTGCCAGCGATAAAAAACTCCCTACTCAAAGATGATTCTATACAATAGCACAGCCCTTGCTAATCCAGCGTGTCTACTACATTTACAATATTTTTGACATATATGGACATTAGCAGGACAATGCAAATATATTACAGAAACAAAATATACAAATACATAATAAATTACAAAAAATACAAATAATGAGGAAAAATACATAAAGCATCGTTTTATATATCATCCTGTACACACACATGACTGGAAAGCACTGTTGGTCACTGTGTTGTTGTGTCACAATTTGAACCACCATCCTCCCGAATACGAGTCCAGTGCGTTACTACTGCGCCACCTGCTGGGTGCCCACGAATAATGGCATCCCCACGATTCAGCATGTCTGGAGCATTGGCTGTGATATGACGTCACATGGCTGATCATGGTTCTCTGTTTATGCATTTTCTGAGACTGTAACTTTATTTACCCATCGCCCAACTGTACTCCTATCAACCGTATCATCGCCACACACTGCACGCAAACGTTTATCGAAGTTCACTACGGTTTCTTGTTCTCCACACGAGAATTTAAAAAAAAAATATTGTAACGTGAGTCGCATGTAAAAGTCATTTTGATGCTTTACTAAGGCTCTGGCATCTGCCGGTATGCTTCGAAACTTCACCGGCACACAAAACAAACATCACATGTGAATGACGTTTGTCTATGCTTATTAATGGTTTAACACAATAAATGGAACATTAGTTATTGAACGAACCTCGTATTACAGGTAGAATCTGCATTTTCGTATGATTGTAGATGGAATTCCATTTATTATTTTTGTTCGTAATTAACTTCAGGCATTACTGTACAGATTCATCTCCTATCGCGAAAGGTAAGACGCTTTCTACTAGACAGGACGTAATTTCCGTAGACAGAGAAGCAGTCAGAGTGTTTTCATTTCCACTAAAGCAGTAGAAGGTTCAGCAGCCAACCTGCAAGCACATGTGGCCCAGTTATAACTTTTCGCTTCATGTAATTGTGAGATGGTTCACTCTTATTCCATGGATTCACTTCCCAACGTTCACTGTTTTGTGAATGATATGGACTGAGCATGCACTTGTGTGTTAGAGAATGAACTGTCTAAAGACGCACATAGAGAGTTCAATGTAGAGGTCAGAGACGTTTGACTGCACGCCGCATTTTACTTGTTACTGCTTTCACTGTTGGATGTAGACCTTAGTGATACTGTGTTAGCAACGAACATTAGCGTCTCCACCAGGGAGAGAACTGGCAGACCACCGTGTGTCCCAAGTACAGTAAATGAAGTATCTACACCTGGCTGAAAGTGATTTACAAGTCCGTGGCACCCTTCTGGATAATGCTGAAATTCAATATACTGTTGGCCCATCATTAGCCTTAATGACAACTTCCACTTCTGCAGGCATTTTTGAACGAGGTGCTGGAAGGTTTCTTGTGGAGTGGCAGCAAATTCTTCATGGAATCTTGCACTAAGGAGAGGTATCGACGTAGGTCAGTTACAGTACATATCGGCGCCCCAAAACATGGTATTCTACATGATTCAGGTGATGACTCTGTGCAGAGAAAAGCATAGAAACAGACACAGGAGTAGCTGAAGGCTTTGTTCTAAGAACACACCACGTGGAGTACATACCACTTGCAGAAGGAGGAAATAGAGAAGAATATTTCACATGCACTACACAGAATAAAAATATTCCTGCACATTAGTTGCATCTCACAAAGCTAGAAAGAAATTAAACCGAGTTCGTACAACGCCATCTAGTCTCACAAAAGTTAACGATTCTCAGCCGTTATCAAACCAAATTAGTTACATATTCACCGTGTTTATCTACGCAAAATCACTGAAATGAAACTGAATACACTTCTGTATATGATCGGATAAACGTATTCCGAAAATGAACCTAAGTTCTGAGGCCTGACTTGGACAAAACCAGACATCTCAAGGAAGGAAATAAAATCAGAACATCTTACCAGGTCGAAGCGCAGCTACAGAATGTCCAGACCATCCACGAGCCCGCCACCAGCAGCCGGAAATCGATAAAAACCCCAGGAAAAACCGCGGTGGTGGGGAGAGTCTAAACTCGTGCGTCTTGCCAAGGCTCGCTACTGGGCATTGCCAGTAACCAAAGGGTGGAGGAACCTCTTTGGGAGCATAAAAAGCAGAGGTTGGTGACGACTACCTATTGATACACAGCCAGAGACGCAAAACGCGCAACCAGCAGCCGTCGACCAAAATTCTCATATATACACTCTGACTGTCATGCTTGAAGATACTCATACATGTACATACAGAATAAAGCAAGTACACATTCTCACTGGGAGAGTGGCGTTATGGAGAAACCGTTCATCTTGCCACATTCATAGACACAATGATAAATTATTCGCTTAGTAAAATCCCAGCAATATTACAGAAACTAACATATAAAAACATGAAATGCTATTCCTCATGGTTCCAAACGAGAGGGGTTCTCGTTTAGCAAAAAAGGCCGTCTAGTGAACTTAGGTAATTTACAAATTTAAAACCGAGGGAAGACGGAGACAGCTGTCTTTCATGTTGAAAGATGCAATCGCCATCCCCAAATTGTTCTTCAACAGTGTTAGGCAAGAAGGTATTTAAACATCACTGGGGACCTGTGCTGTGATAGTGCAACACAAAACAATGAGGTATGAAAGCCTACTTATAAACGGTACCACACCACAACACCACCGACTCCGAATTTTCATTTCGGCACTACACACGCTGACAGATGACGTTTTTTTCTTATGCAGTCGTCCAATTTTGACATTCCTGACACCAAGCGACGCTTTGTACGGGATTGCCTTTGCTGAAGTATTGCTTATGGGCAGCCGCTCGACCATGAAATACAACTTTTCTCACTTTCCACCTTTCATAGTACTTTGAGTAGATCCTGATGCACATTGGATGGATGCCTTCCTATTACACTGTATGATAGCTGTGTGTAGTTCGCGAACGAACTAGTTCGGAAGAGCGCTCCCAAAGGCGAACTACGCGTACTGATTCGCAGATCCCTCGCCTCTTAGTTCGTCCTCTCCTTTTCCGAAGACTGACGGGGAACAGCTAGAGGACGCGAGAGCGCGCAGAATCACGTGATTCTCTTCTGCCAGTTACCGTCATTTCGAGCTGAGATGTAGTTCAGCTGTAGTTTCAAAGACATTGCCCAAAAATACGGGTAAAAGAACACGCTTGGGCAACACTGATCAATATATAAAAAAGCTGTCATAACAAAAGAAAGAGCTCTTTTAGTAGCGGTAGCAAAAGCCAAAAAGAGCGGACGAACTAAAAAGAGCAACCTACTTCGCGGTCGAGCTGCGAACTAAAATGTGCGCGATCGGTCGCGAACTAAAACATGCGTTACCAGTCGCGGACTATTATGCCAAACATATCTCGCTTCTTAGTTCGTTGGATTCTTTTCCAAAGACCGACGGGCAATAGCGAGATGGGTGCGCAGCAGAATTAAAAATCACGTGTTTGCCTTCTGCTGATGAGAGCCATTTCGAGGTGAACGTCTGCCTGTTAGATTACATAGTTCAGTGCTACAAGTGTTATGCACTCTGCAATATCTGACTAATAAATTCTATAATGCCAAGATATAGAGTTAACTTAAACGCGGGAAATTATCCACAATCTGTTCCTTTTGGTTTGCGTGATATCGTTACTGGCTCAAGCAACAAGCGCATGAAACAGCTAGGCGGGAGAACTTCTCCCTCCACCTGCATGCGCAGACCACACCGCTAAGCCGTCAGTGGGAGTGGACGAACTAAAAGAGCGAACTAGTTCGCGGCAGAGCCGCAAACTAAAGTGAGCGCTCCCGGTCGCGAACTGTTATGCGCAAGTCTACTGTGTGACACTCTTCATCTGTCGGCGGTCTCTCAGTCAACGGACGAGGTCGGCGTGTACGCTTTCGTGCTGTACGTGTCCCTTCACGTTTCCACTTCACTATCACATCAGAAACAGTGGACCTATGGATGTTTAGGAGTATGGAAATCTCGCGTACAGACTTCTAACACAAGTGATGCCGAATCACCTTACCACGTTCGAAGTGCGAGAGCTCCGTGAAGCGGCCCAGTCTGTCTACTGATTACTGACGTCGTTGATACGGAGTACCTGCCAGTAGGTGGCAGTACAATGCACCCAATATGAAAGACGCATGTTTTTCGGGGTGTCCGGATACTTTCGACCACATGACGTCTGTCCAGGATTTACAGGGCTGGGCACCGCGCCGTGTAGCTGGGAGCGGCGGCGGCTGGTGCGTGCGGCGACGGCCGGCTGACCGATGCCGGGCGGTCTGGTCCTTAAGGAGCGCGGCCTCTGATGTGGCCGCCGTGGGGTGTCCGGGCTCTCATGCGCCGAGTTACGGCCGCCGATTGAGCAATAACTCCCGCCGAGCAGAGCGGAGCAGGTGCTCAGGCCGCGGTCGCCGCCGCACGCTAATCCTGGGCGAGGCGGCAGCGGCTGTCGCACGCCCACGATAGCCGCCGAGGCCGCCTACTGTGCACTCTCAATTCAGGGAGCCACTCATTCAGCAAGTATGTCTGAGCGAGCACGCGCAGGTTTCTGTGTGTGTGTGTGTGTGTGTGTGTGTGCGCGCGCGGGTGCGTGTAGGGAGGGAGTTAGAAGCGGATCCAAGACGGGGACAGGGGAATGGCCTTAGAAGACGGTTTCCGTTCACACTAGAGAATACCACGACTTCACACAGAAACGATTTGGTCACTATATCAATGGTTTTCAACCTTTTTGAATATGCGATCCCTTTTCAAGTAAAAATATTCTGGCGACTTCCTTCCCCGTACCGCAAGATTTTGTAAACCTTTGGCACCAAACTGCTATGGTCATTAACAGGGGTAAAATACATACATGATTTCTTGTCTGAAGGGCCTAGAAACAAACACAGGGGTAGCTGAAGGCTTTGTTCTAAGAACACACCACGTAGAGTACATATCACTTGCGGAAGGAGAAAACAGAAAAGAATATTTCACATGGACTACACGGAATAAAAGTATTCCCGCATATTAGTCACATTCCACAAAGCTGGAAAGAAATTAAACAGAGTTCATACACCGCCAGCTAGTCTCACACAGGCTACCGTTTCCCAGCCATTATCAAACCGAATGAGCCGCATATTCACCACGTTTACCTATGCAAAATCACTTAAATGAAATGGAATGCATTTCCGTACATGATTGGTGAAACTTATCCCAAAAAATGAATCTAAGATCTGAAGTCTAGTAAACCAGACAACGAATCGCTACCATCTCAAGGGAGGAAAGAAAATCCAGAACGTCTTACCAGGTCGAAGCACAGCCACAGAATGTCCAGACAGCCTACGAGACCCGCGCCACCAGGCCGAAAATCGGCCGGAAATCGGCAAAACCCACGAAAAGTGAGGTAGGTGGAAGAGCTTAAACTCGCGCGTCCAACCGAGTCTCGCTAACTGGACATTGCCAACCTAACGTGGAACCAAAGGGTGGAGGAACCTCTTTGGTAGCATCAAAAGACTGAGGTTGGTAACGACTACCTATCGATATGAAGCCAGAGAGACACTAGTACCAAACAGCCAGCAGCCGACGACGAAAATTCTCATACATACACTCAGACTTCCATGCTAGAAGATTCTCATACATGCACATACAGAACAAAAGCAAGTACACATTCTCACAGGGACAGCGGCGTCACGGAGAAACCGTTCATATTGCCACATGGGTTATTCAGTTTGTCACAATCTTCTTTCGGAAAATAACTGTGTAAAAAGCACCGTCTGATTTGATATGTAGCATCTGGAGATCTTATTTGGTGTTTTTAAACCATGGCGTCATAGTTTTTGGTTTGAATAAAAAAAAGATAAATATATTTTTGATTAACCTATTTCCGTCCATTCGTTTGAGGTGACCATAAAATCGTGCCCGTCTTTTATGGATTGTGTCTGTAATTTTTTCTATTTTGCCGTAGACTTCCTCGTTGGATCTGTTTTGATGAATCCTAAGATTCCTCTAATGATATTATGCTCTTTCTTCTCCAGTTCTTCGAGGAGTCCTTTATCAGCATTTAAGGATGATATTTCAATTGCATACAAAACTACTGGCTTCAAAACTGTTTCGTAGTGACGTATCTTAGTGTTTTGGAAAAGGCATTTCTTGTTGTAGATCGTGTAGGCTGTTTCTAGTTTGCGTAACCGTTCCCTAAGCGCTTCCTTGTACAGTCCATTTTTCGTTATGATCTCACATAGGTACTTGAATTTGTCCACCCGGGCGATGACCCCATATTTAGTACGGAGTTTTGATGGGTCGTCTTTAATGTTAGTCATGACTTCTGGCTTCTCAAATGATATTTGCAGACCAGTTTGTTCAGCGCTTTCTTTTAACCGATTTGAAATCTACCAGAGTCTATGCTGTCTGTCAGAATGACAGTCTACCTCAATCCCCTTCAATTTAGTTCCAATTTGTAACAGGGTATAGTTGGTTTCCACTCATCTTTCGCGTCACGTTCTGATGATCTTTTCAAGGACGCAGTTGAAAAGCACTGGAGACAGACCATCACTTTGCCTGATCCCAGTTTTGACATCAAAGGAATTCGAAAGACACCCACGGAATTTTATTTTCGATTTTGTATCTGTTAGGGTAGATCTAATTAATCCCTGAAGTTTAGGGTCAACTCCGAACTCATTTATGATGTTGAGCAGGACCTCCCGGCCTATGGAGTCGTATGCCTTCTTGAAGTACACAAAAATTGACACGTAGTGTTTGGATCTTAGACTATAATCTTTGATTATTGTTTAGAGGTAATAGATCTGTTCGGCTGTTGAGCGACTTTTGATGAAGCCCCCTTGCTATTCACCTATTTGATTTGCGACTTGGGCTTCGAAGCTCTCAATAATGAGGAGTGAGAGGATTTTGTAAGTTACCGGGAGCAGGGATATTCCTCGGTAGTTGTTAATGTCTTTCATGCTACCTTTCTTGTGTAAAGGACGGATCTACATCTACATCGACATCGATACTCTGCAAATCACATTTAAGTGCCTGGCAGAGGGTTCATTAACCACTCTCATAACTTTTCTCTACCGTTCCATTCTCTAATAGCGCGCGGGAAGAAAGAACACCTAAATCGTTCCGTTTTAGATCTGATTTCTCTTATTTTATTGGGATGGTCATGTCTCCCTAAGTAGGTGGGTGCTAGCAAAATATTTTCACATTCAGAACTAAAAGTCGGTGATTGAAACTTCGCAAACAGATCACGCCGCAATGAATAACGTCTTTCTTTTAATGATTTCCATCCCAATTCGTGCAACATTTCCGTGACGCTTTCCCCCCCGTAACGTGATAAAACAAAACGAGCTGCCCTTCTCTGAACCTTCTCAATATCTTCCGTCAGTCCCACCTGGTGAGGGTCCCACAAGGGGCAACAGTACTCCAGGAGAGGAGGCACAAGGGTGATGTAGGCAGTCTCTTTGTTGGAGCTGCTCCATCTTCGAAGCGTTCTGCCAATGAAACGTAACCTTTGGTTCGCCTTCCCCACAATATTTTCTATGTGTTCTCTCCAGTCAAAGTTGTTCGCAATTTGGTAGAATTTACGACCTTAAGGTTTGACTGATTTATCGCGTAATTGAAGTTCAGCGGATTTCTTTTAGTAGTCATGTGTATTACTTCACACTTTTCTTTATTTAGTGTCAATTGCCAATTTTCGCACCAAGTAGAAATTTTGTCTAAATCGCTTTGCAGTTGCTTTTGATCCTCTGTTGACTTCACTAACCGATAAACGACAGCATCATCCGCGAACAGTCTAAGGGAGCTATTCAGATTATCTCCTAAATCGTTTATAAACACGAGGAAGAGTAGGGGACCAATAACGCTTCCCTGTGGAACGCCAGATATCACTTCTGTTTTACTCGATGACTTACCGTCAATTACAACGAACTGTGTCCTTTCTGATAAGAAATCGTGAATCCAATCGCACAATTGGGGAGATATTCCATAAGCACGCAATTTCATTAGAAGCCGCTTGTGGGGTACAGTATCAAAAGCCTTCCGGAAATCCAGAAATATGGAATCGATTTGAGATCCCTTGTCGATGGCACTTAACACTTCATGTGAATAAAGGGCAAGCTGTGTTTCGCAAGAGCGATACTTTCTGAATCCGTGCTGACTATTGGTTAGTAGGTCGTTCTCTTCGAGGTAGTACATAATATTCGAACAAAGTATATGTTCCAAAATCCTACTGCAAATCGACGTCAATGAGATAGGCCTGTAATTTTGGGGATCACTCCTATTGCCTTTCTTGAATATTGGAGTAATTTGGGCAACTTTCCAGTCTTTGGGTACGGATCTTTCGCTGGGCCGTTTTCCAATCTTCAGGCAGTGTTTCCTCATTCCAAATTTTTTTCGATTTGCTTTTGTAAGATTTCAAGTGAATCCCTTGGGGCATATTATCAACAGTTCTGCTATGACTGAGTCTTCTCCATTCGTTTTGTTTTTCTTGTGACGGGCAATGAGGCGCTTGATTTCATCTATGTCAGGTGGTTTGGACTCTGGACACCTGAACAGTGGTTCTTTGATCTCATTGGGGTTTGGAGGTTTATAATAGTTCAGTAGGTCTCGAAAGTAGTCTTATTATTTTATTCTAGAAATTTCAGCAACCAGCCACTTTTTAATACCTTTTGTTGAGCCAAGACACATTTCGGGTTTTCACCCATTTTCAGTTGCCGTAATTACACTTTGATTTCATCAATTTCTTCGATGAGGTTCATTCGTTCTCTTTTCTTGCTTATTATTTTGGGTATTTTCTTTAAATAAAAAAAATTACATAGAAGTTTGTTGGTGAATATGTCAGCAAGCAAATTAGCAACTGTCCATAGATTCCCCATCTTTCTGCTGGCAAAAGGAAATTAATTATGTGACAGTTCTAGTGTCAACAAATAAATGAATTAATATCTTTCTGATTATGTCAGAGTTTCGAGATTAAGTAACTGTATCTTTGGCAGGCATATTTGTGTGCGTGATATCGAACGCAACAAATTTAATTTGCATCGATTGAACCAAGATCATACTGTAGAGTCAATTTGTAAAGAAGTAGGTCTTTTTTGGGAATTTTTAAAATTACTGACTAAATCTAGTTTATTTAACACTTATAACGAAACATGATTTTTATAACACTAAGCGAAACATACTGCCAATTTACCTGTTTTTTGTGATTTTTATTGTTTTTTCGCAAGCATTACTATAGCTTTTTAGCATTTTTTAAATGCCAGGGCCACTCCAAAAGAAAAGCAAACTTTTTTTAAATACAGTTTATATTCTACATGTTTGAAGATTGTACAGTGTGTAGATACATTCTTTAGGAACGATATTTTCATTTCTCCACATAATCCTCATCCCTCTCAGCTGTCTTCCGCCATCTTGGAACCAGCGCCTGTATACCCGTTGCTAGGACGATCCTCAATATTGCCGTTTCCGCTTTCATCACGTAACCTGCTTGCCCATCTACTAACTGTACTGAGATCGACAGCAGCATCTCCATACACCTTTTGTATCCTCTTGTGGATGTTTCCCGCTGTCTCGTTTTCACAGCACAGGAATTCAGTGATACCACGTTGCTTCTGACGAATGTCAAGTGTAGCAGCCATCTTGAAGACATGCTGTGACGGCGCCACTCACGGGGACACGTTGAACTAAGTTTGAAAACAATCAGGAAGGATGTATCTACAAACTGTAAAACTTTCAAAGATGCAGAATGAAAACTGTATTTTTAAAAAAAAAATAGTGTACATTTCTTTTGGAGTGACCCTCGTATTTATTTTTACTTTAATATTCGAGAAAAATGGAAAAGAATGAAACAAAAACAGAAAAACATATAATAATTCAGAACTACTTACGGTATTCAGATTTTGAAAACAGCAATAAAATGAAGTTTAGTTTACTACATTGCTTATACATACAAATAATTAAATAAACATATTAGTCCAAATAGTTTATGTATATTCTGGAATATCAGCACCTTCAGTAACTGTGTTTATTATATTTTCTGCATTATCTCCTTGCTCGGCTAGGTTGGCATCATATTAATCTTTCGATGAACTGAAACTTGGTTCATCTTGGCCTATCGAGCGAGGTGGCGCAGTGGTAACGCAGTGGACTCGTATTCAGGAGGATGATAGTTCAAATCCACCTCCGGCCATCCAGATTTAGGTTTTCCGTGATTTTCCTAAATCACTTCAGGCAAATGTCGGGATGGATCCTTTCAAAAGGGCACGGCCGATTTCCTTCCCCATCCTTACCCAAAACTCCGAGCGTTAGCTCCGTCTCTAATGACCAAGCTGTCGACGGGACGTTAAACCCTAAGAATCCATCAACATCCATCCACCTTGGCCAAAAGTTTGCTCCTCAGACATGACAAAATCCGGATCAGCGTCTGAATCATAAATGTCAACGTCAAAATCACTTTCATCTTTACTAAAGACCTCAGCCAAATTTCTATGTATTTATTCGCAAAACTATGCATCGCAAGGCGTCATGGCGGTTAGAACCATGATTATCCATTTTATATGCAATAAAATAATAGTTTAGAAGTAAAACAGCGACCAGCAACACATACCACTGCAAGCTGTTGAGCGAAACCTACGGTGTATCTGACTGACGACTGGTCGCCGGTAAGCGAAACACGCAGTGACCGACCGACCGGATTCGTTCAAAAACGAATGTTCAGGGAGACGCAGTCAAGCAGACTAACCACGAAGGACCGGGGAGCTAGGGGAGGGGATAGGAGGAAGGTACAGGGGGTGGCAGCCATCAAAGCCATGCAGTTTAGCCAATATGAAAGCACAATGAACCCAGTCGGTCAAATTGACCGATATTTCGTTATAAGTGTTAACTATCAGATTTGCTTCTGAAAACAGTTTTCTGGCATTCGTTTCTTTATCGTTAACCCGGTGTATTGATTGCAATAAACAACGAATTACTCTACGTAATTTCAATATAAGTTTTAAATTTCTTAGGCATATTATTTGTGTTATGAAACCGTAGTTTTCAAACGTGCACTGGGCTGATGTAACTTCATCCTCCCGTGACTGCGATCCGCTGAACAACGCTTTATGACCCCCCTCCCAATACTCTATAGAATTGCTTTAAACCTCTGATTACTTCCCAAATGAATGAGGTGCTAAATATTTAAATTTAAGGATGAAATCGAGAAAAGAGAAAATGTTCAAATGTGTGTAAACCCTAGGGACCATACTGTTGAGATCATCGTTCTCTAGACTAATTAAACTAACAAATTATGAAGTCAACAGGGTAAAATATAGGGAATGAAAGGTTGTTCGCAACCTGTACAAAAACCAGACAGTGGTTATTACAGGCGAAGGCCATTTCCAGGAAATATTGTTTCGGAAGCGAGTAAGAAAGGGTTGTAGTCTTTCTCCAATTTTATTCAATATGCACACTGATCCAGCTGTGAAGAAAAGCGGAAAAATGTAGAAGGAATTAAAGTTCAAAGTGAAAAAAATAAAAATTTTTCGTTTTGCTGATGATACCGTAATCCTGTCAGGGACGACAAAATTGAATGGCATTCATAGTGTATTGAATGGAGCGTTAAGCACGTTGAAGGGAACTTGTAGCCATCCTTCCTATTCTACATCTACATGGGATACTCTGCAAATCACATTTAAGTGCCTGGCAGAGGGTTCATCGAACCACCGTTTTACTATTTATCTCCCATTCTATTCTCGAATAGCGCGCGGGAAGAAAGAACACTTGAATCTCTCCGTTCGGGCTCTGATTTCTCGTATTTTATTCTGATGATCATTTCTGCTTATATAAGTGGCATTCAACAACATATTTTAGCATTCGGAGGGGAATCTTGGCGATTGGAGTTTCGTAAGTAGCCCACGCCGCAACGATAAGCGTCGTTGTTGTAGTGATATCCATCCCAGATCCTGTATCATTTCCGTAACGGTGTCTCCCCTGTATCGTGACAATACAAAACAAGCTGCCCTTCTTTGGACTCTTTCGATGTCCTCCGTCAAACCAATCTGATAAGGATCCCACACTGGGCAGCAATACTCCAAATCAGGACGGACAATCGTAGTGTACGCAGTTTCTTTAGTAGTTCTGTTGCATCTTTCAAGGGTTCTGCCAATAAAACGTAGTCTCTGGTACGCCATTCCCAAGACATTATCTACGTGTTCTTTCCGGTTTAAGTCTGAAGTAATAGTAATTCCTAGGTATTTTGTGGAGTTTAAGGCCTTCATTTTTGACTGATTTTTCTTGTAAACAAATTTGAAAGGATTTCTTTTCGTACTCATGTGGACGACTTCACACTTCTCATTATTTAGAGTCAATTGCTAATTTTTACACCATAGTGATATCTTATTTAAATCGTTCTGCAGTTGGTTTTGATCGTCAGATGATTTTACTAGACGGTAAATGACGGCGTCATCTGCAAACAACCTAAGAGGGCTGCTTAGATTTTTTCCCAAATTGTTTATGAAAATAGGGAACAGCAGAGGACCAATAACCCTACCCTGTGGAACGCCCGACATCACCTCTGTTTTAGTCGATACCTTACCATCGATTACTACGAACTGTGTCCTCTATTCAGTTGCAAATTTGGGGCTATATACCATGACCACTCAATTTGATTAAAAGCCGTTTGTGAGGTATGGAGTCAAAAGCCTTCTAGAAACCAATCCCCATTCATGTTGTTAGGTAGTTTAATTATTTCCATAGCTTCTCTTATTGAGCGTTGTTGCATCCACGGTTTACGGGCAAGCACGCATTTTTCTCGGTAGTTAATAGTACTGCCGCATTGCTTTTGGTGTTCTGCCACAGCTGACTTATTGACTTGTCCCAATCGTATGTAACGTTCATGTTCCGAAAATTGAGTGCTGATGGGTCTCCCGGTTCCACCAACATACACTTCGTCGCACTTGCATTGGAGTTTATAGACTCCTGCAGTGTGGAGGGAATTTATGGAATCTTTCGTGGGCCTCAAAAGGTGGTCACGGATCTTGCGGCCACTCTCTGTTTGAATCCTCCTCGGATAAGGACCTATCCTATACGTTCGCTGACGTCTCTCACCTAAGGTAGACGAGCTA
Source organism: Locusta migratoria (assembly GCA_026315105.1). Taxonomy (NCBI): domain Eukaryota; kingdom Metazoa; phylum Arthropoda; class Insecta; order Orthoptera; family Acrididae; genus Locusta; species Locusta migratoria. The sequence continues at coordinate 16,480,980 of CM048751.1, forward strand.
TGGGAAGAGTTTCTTCTGCATAATTGCCTATCTTGTCTTCCTTGTACCTCATAGCTTGTTGTGTGTCTCTATTGCTGTATCCATTCGCGTGGAATGTTGTCTTCAGGTGACTCAGTTCTTGTTGTTAAGTTATCAGCGCCGCTAATCCTGTGAGCTCGTGCTGTCAGCGTACGCAATGCAGCGTTCTTCTGTGTTGGATGATGACGAGAATCTGCATCCAGGTACCAGTTGGTGTGCGTCGGTTTCCTGTAGACTCTGTGTCTTAGTGTATCGTTAGATGTTCTGTACACTTCGACATCCAGAAAAGCTATAACTTCGTTAGTTTTCATCTCCACCGTAAACTGTATGTTCTAGTGCAAGCTTTTGAGGTGCTGGTGGAATCTGTGTAGTCCATGCGGCCATATGACGAACGTGTCGTCGACATACCTCAGCCAAAGGCGTGGGCGTAGCGGTACAGTGTTCAGTGCTGTCTGTTCAAAGGCTTCCAGAAATAGGTCAGCTGCTATAGGTGAATGGGGAGAACCCATTGTCATTTCGTCTGTCTGATCATAGAATTTTCCTTGAAACTGATATATGTTAAAGACAAGAACAATTGTACCAGGTCGCAGATGTCCGGAGGTATTTGGTCCTGTAAGATGTTGATGGTTTCCGATACAGGCACATTGGAAAATAGAGATTTTACGTCAAAGCTCATCATAAGATCTGTAGGTAGCACCTGTTATTGGCGTATGAGCTGGATTAAATGCGTGGAGTTTTTCACGTGAGCGTCCATGTGACCAACCAGTCTTCGTAATTTGTGGGCCAAATGTTTTCCCAGGTAGTTTATTCCGTTCACAATGGGTCTCAGAGGATACCCATTCTTATATACCTTAGGTATTCCGTATATTCTTGGAGGCACTGGGACTTTCGTTGTGAGACCCCTGACTGTATCGAAATATTACCTGGCAAAACATTGGGCCCACAAATTACGAAGACTGGCCAAGGCATACTATCATTTATATGTGGAATTTGAAATCGAATTAATACGACATCATTATCATTCAATAATATGACGGTCGTGTGTATTGTCATGTCAAGAGATACAGATTCTTTTGAAGAAGTACTGGATTTCGTTACGTGTGCCGTTTCGCTGTTACCTATCCAACCGGTTACGGGCATCGTTAAGCAAGACGAAGGTTTTACATTTACTTATCTGGGAATTGGCACCATCACATGGACCTGTCATCTCGATTCGCATTGACGAGCGACTGAATTGGAAGAAACATATTGAAGATCTCCTGAAATGTTTGAGTTCAGCTTTATTTGATTACTTTCATATGGGATCATATTCTGGGGCAGTTCAACATTGAGTAAAAAAGTATTCATTGACAAAAGCGTGTAATCAGAATAATTGCTAGAGCCTACCCTAGAGCATCCTGCAGACATTTATATAGGGATCTAGGGATCTTCACTGTAGCTTCACAATTCATATATTCACTCATAAAATTTGTTATTAACAATCCGAGCCAATTCAAAAGTAATAGCAGCGTGCATAGCTACAACACTAGGAGAAAGGATGATATTCACTATTCAAGGTTAAATCTAACTTTGGCTCAGGAAGGGGCGAATTATACTGCCACAAAAGTCTTTGGTCACTTACCAAGTAGCATCAAAAGTCTGACAGATAGCCAACTAGTATTTAAAAAGAAATTAAAAGAATTTCTGAATGGCAACTCCTTCTACAATGTAGATGATTTTTTAGATAAAACTTTAAAAAAATTTAAAAAATAAAAAAACAACAAAAATTGTAATAAAAAAACCCTTAAAATATTGGTTGTCAAGTGTAGACAACATTTACTAGATTGACACGTTCCACATCATTACGAAATGTCGCATATATGATCTATGGAACAAGTAATAATCTAATCTAATCTAGATTATCGGTCAACCGCGCCGCGAAGCTGGTGGTGCAAACTGTGACTTTTGCCGTCTCGCTGACATCAAGATTATCCCGGGCATCTGCGTAGCGAAAAGCCAAGAAATTGTGTTATGTCGACTATGTGACCTAGACCACGAGGGATTGTTGAATAGCGTTTTAGTCAAACTACTGATTTGATTGCTAGTGTTCTTAGTAATTTAAAGGACTGTACCATCTTGCACATGTGTTGTGTATGTCTTCATAAATATGCGCGAATTAGTGCCATCCTAACTGTGATCAGAATTGTGGGCGGTGAACCACACATAAGCCGGCCGCGGTGGTCGAGGGGTCTGCGGCGCGCCAGTCACCGTCTGCACGGCCACTACCGTCGGGGGTTCGAATCCCCCCTCGGGCATGGATATTTGTGCCGTCCTTAGTTGTAGCTAGTTCATAAGTAGTTTGTAAGTTTAGGGACTGATGACCTCATTGTTGGGTCCCATTAGCTCAACAAACATTTGAACATTTGAACCACGCATACATGTGTTTATCTAAAATATGTGAACTTCATTGCATTGATCTCTCTCTCTTTCTTTCAACGTGCCATCCATTAACTACTTTATTAATCGCCATAAGAGAGCTGTGTGTGTTTGAAGGTGGAGAAATTAACACCCCTGTAAACGTTGGTTGGCGGAATAGGCACACGGTCAATTTAACAGTAAACAGCCTTATACACTCCACACATCATATCTTCTATATACATAAAAATGAATGTTTGCCTGTATGTCCTCTTTGAGTTCATAAACCATTCATTCGATTTCAATGAAACTTTGGTGAACTGTTCACCGTACGCCCGCGGAGGTTCGTGACCAAAAACAAAAGAGCACGATTCATAACTCAGAAGATATGACGTCATAAATAATGAGATGCCACCGCGTGAGAATACCCAGATTTCTGCGTCAATTATTGGAAAATGGGAGTAATTAAGGACCTGCAACAAAGTTTACACACACACACACACGAAAAGAAATCTACCGCCCACAACAGTTTCACTTTAGATGACGTGAAACTGTCGCATAAGGCATGACATTGTATCAAATAAAGTTAGTTTTACAGATTTGTATGTTACTATTTATTTTTTCTACAAGTCTCCCTTAATTTTTTTGCATCCAAAATTAAGCAATCTGTTTTCTTAATCTCTATCTATATAAAAGCGAAAGGACACTCACTTACTGACTAAGCACGAAATCTCGAAAACTACTTCACCTATGAAGCTGACATTTGACAGGGATGTAGTTTCTTGCACCAATATGAACAATAAGAATAATTAAAGACATTGAAAAACCGGTTGTGCGAGTCTACATAAGTTCAATAAAATTCAGCTACAGTGAATTAACAGCCTTTCATTCAACAGTTTTGAGATAAACACGTGTTTATCAGCTCACATTAAACACGACGCGCAGAGCACAGCGTTGAAACTCCGGAACCCGTGAGCTGAGAGGAACAAGCAACATTAATTCTTTCTTGCACGCGCGAGTGAAAGCGATGTGAACGAGCTGAGGCGGCCGCGCGGGTGCACTGTGGCCACCCCAATGGGATCACCCACTGGGTTTTCCAGTCACTTTCCTGCCGACGGAAAGCAGGAAGTGTGGAGCGGCTCACTTCACCAAAGAAGACGAAGTGAACACTCCAGTATTCAATCCAAGAACAGCTGCCAGCATGCGAAACTTAGAAGTAGATGTTCCTGGAGTAGTAAAACAACTTAAGTCACTAAACAAAAATAAATCTTCTGGGCCAGATTGTATACCAACTAGATTCCTCTCAGAGTATGCAGATGCAATAGCTCCGTACTTAGCTATAATTTACTACCGATCCCTCAGCAAAAGATCCGTACCCAAAGACTGGAAAGTTGCCCCAGTTACTCCAATATTCAAGAAAGGCAATAGGAGTGATCCCCAAAATTACAGGCCTATCTTATTGACGTCGATTTGCAGTAGGATTTTGGAACATATACTTTGTTCGAATATTATGATCTTCCTCGAAGAGAACGACCTATTAACCAGTAGTCAACACGGATTCAGAAAGTATCACTCTTGCGAAACACAGCTTGCCCTTTATTTACATGAAGTGTTAAGTGACATCGACAAGGGATCTCAAATCGATTCCATATTTCTGGATTTCCTGAAGGCATTTGACACTGTACCCTCCAAGCGGCTTCTTATGAAATTGCGTGCTTATGGAATATCTCCCCAATTGTGCGATTGGATTCACGATTTCCTATCAGAAAAAACACAGTTCGTTGTAATTGACGGTATGTCATCGAGTAAAACAGAGGTGATATCTGGCGTTCCATAGGGAAGCATTATAGGTCCCCTACTCTTCGTCATGTTTATAAACGATTTAGGAGACAATCTGAATAGATTGTTCGCGGATGATGCTGTCGTTTATCGGTTAGTGAAGTCAACAGAGGATCAAAAGCAACTGCAAAGCGATTTAGACAAAATTTCTGCATGGTGCGAAAATTGGCAAGTGACACTAAATAAAGAAAAGTGTGAAGTAATACACATGACCACTAAAAGAAATCCGCTGAACTTTAATTACGCGATAAATCAGTTAAACCTTAAGGTCGTAGATTCTACCAAATACCTAGGAGTTACAATTACGTACAACTTTGACTGGAGAGAACACATAGAAAATATTGTGGGGAAGGCGAACCAAAGGTTACGTTTCATCGGCAGAACGCTTCGAAGATGCACCAGCTCCACCAAAGAGACTGCCTACATCACCCTTCTGCGTCCTCTCCTGGAGTACTGTTGCCCATTGTGGGACCTTCACCAGGTGGGGACTGACGGGAGACATTGAGAAGGTTCAGAGAAGAGTAGCTCGTTTTGTTCTATCACGTTACGGGAGGGAAAGCGCCACGGAAATGTTGCAGGAATTGGGGTGGAAATCATTAAAAGAAAGACGTTATTCATTGCGGCGTGATCTGTTTGCGAAGTTTCAATCACCGACCTTTAGTTGTGAATTTGAAAATATTTTGCTAGCACCCACCTACTTAGGGAGACATGACCATCCCAATAAAATAAGATAAATCGGATCGAAAATGGAACCATTCTTTCTTCCCGCGCGCTATTAGAGAATGGAACGGTAGAGAAAAGTTACGAGAGTGGTTAACGAACCCTCTGCCAGGCACTTGAATGTGATTTGCAGAGTATCTATGTAGATGTAGATGTATGGATGTACCCCGTAGGACACGGCAGACTCCGCGGCGGCGTTGCAGCTCGCCTTAACCGCAGCGCTGGCCACGTGTTGCCTCCCTCGCTCCTGAGGGCTGAGGAGGCGGCCGCCCTAACGACTTGGTGTTTGCGCAGCAAGTAGCCAGAGGTCAGCTAACGGGATCACCGCCGCCCTAATTGGCCAGCCCTGCCCGCCGGCGGCTCAGACGGCATTGCGCATTCCGCTAAGCCCGGCCGTCCCTCATCACCGGGGATCTCCTTAATTCGATGAGGGCAATAGCAGCGAAGCGCCGCGGGGGAGCCGCAAAAATCCCTGCAAGAGCAAGGGGCCGGCGCGGCGCGGCGCGCATCGAGTGGCTTGTCCGGTAATCTGGGCCGCGCGGCCCTCTGCCAGACATTGATATGGGCCCCAAGTCACGCCGGCTGCCGAGGATCAAGGAGTGGAGCGCCCCCTCCACTCCACACACACACACACACACACACGCACGCGCACTGAGGACTGTATCTCGTGCACATCCTGGCGACTAGCAAATTACAGCCGGCCGCGGTGGCCGATGGGTCTGAGGCGCTCCAGTCACAGTCTGCACGGCCACTACGGTTGGGGGTTCGAATCCCCCCTCGGGCATGCATATTTGTGAAGTCCTTAGTCTTAGCTAGTTCATAAGTAGTTTGTAAGCTTAGGGACTGATGACCCTGTTGTTAAATCCGATAAGTTCTACAAACAGTTGAACAGTTGAACAGCAAAGTACAGCCCATACTATTGGAATTGCAACCTTACCGGCCTACTTTACCGACAATCGTGAGTAATTACGCTTCAGTATGCCTGATGAATTAATTACCGGGATAAAGCTCTCAGAGGCGAAACCAATAACGTAGTGGAGGTTACACTCACAAACGATACTTCGCTATTTAATTCGCAATAACGATAAGTGCCCCTCGGTTGCACAGTGGTAGATTGCCAGACTACAAATCCAAAGGTCCCGGGCTCAATCCCCACCAGGTCCTAGGATTTTTATCTGTCACTTTCCACTTCTTTCACCTCTGACAGTATTGCTCATGTGAAAAACACCGTGTAGCACCGTGGTTCGGAAACCCCGGGTCTCCCGATAATCCCTCTATAATTGGCTGGGTAAGTCAGTTCGAAGGTCGGAGGAAGGCAACGGCATACCACCTCCAAACAGGACCATGCCTAGTAAAGCACTGTAGTGTTCAAACCAATATACGGATTGTTGACTGCTTTACTTTACCTTAACGATCGTTTGGTGAGCGAAACCTTGGTACAGTTGTCTTAAACTTAATACGCCCAGGCCCAAACTGTATCAATAGAACAACTGTGAATAGGTAAATATATTCGGTCGAGTAACATATTTAATTAATAAAATGTACTGTCTAATAACAATGATCACCAATTGGTTAATTTGGAACAACGCGGTCACAGAATGCAGATTCAGCGCACACACCACAGCAGCAGGAAACATAGAGCAATATTAAATCAGTAAGCGTAGGTTACTTATGCAGTGGAAACAATTATCACAAATCCTTCTAATGAACATAAAGTTTATTATGAATAAGCATGCTTGCAACAAATCGACGTGTAATCAAACCATCGCCATAATTCCGAGTCTCTTTGCTATACCTTGATTAGCATTATTAATTAAAATTGTTGTGATTGACTTGTGCCTTCAATGACTAGCTGACTAATTAATTGAATCATTTACTGAGACTTATGCAATTAATTTGTCTTTAATAAATTGCATCAAGTGTTAGACTACTGGCCATTAACATTGCTACACCAAGAAGAAATGCAGATGATGAATGGGTATGCATTCGACAAATATATTATATTGGAACTGACATGTGATTACATTTTCACGCGATTTGGGTGCACAGATCCTGAGAAATCAGTACCCAGAACAACCACCTCTGGCCGTAATAACAGCCTTGATACGCCTGGGCATTGAGTGAAACAGAGCTTGGATGGCGTGTACAGGTACAGATGCCCCTGTAGCTTCCAGACGATACCACAGTAGTGACTGGCGTACTGTGACAAGCCAGTTGTTCGGCCACCATTGACCAGACATTTTCAATTGGTGAGAGATCTGGAGAATGTGCTGGCCATGGCAGCAATCGAACATTTTCCGTATCCAGAAAGGCCCGTACAGGACATGCAACATGCGGTCGTGCATTATCCTGCTGAAATGTAGGATTTCGCAGGAATCGAATGAAAAGTAGAGCCACGAGTCGTAACACATCTGTAATGTAACGGCCGCTGTTCAAAGTGCCGTCGATGCGAACAAACAGAATTTGGATTCATCTGTAAAAAGTGACGTTTTGCCATTCGTGCACCCATGTTCGTCATTGCGTACACCATCGCAAGCGCTCCTGTCTGCTGTGCTGCAGCGTGAAGGGTAAGCGCAGCCATGGCCTCCGAGCTGATAGTCCATGCTGATGCAAACGTTGTCGAACTGTTCGTGCAGATGGTTGTTGTCTTGCAAACGTCCCCATCTGTTGACTCAGGGATCGAGACGTGGCTGCACGATCCGTTTCAGACACGCGGATAACATGCCTGTCATCTCGACTGCTAGTGATACGCTGCCGTTGGGATCCAGCACGGCGTTCCGTATTACCCTCCTGAACCCACCGATTCCATATTCTGATAACAGTCATTGGATTGCGATCAACGCAATGTCGCAATATGGTAAACCGCAATCGCAATAGGCTACAATCCTACCTTTATCAAAGTCGGAAACATGACTGTACTCATTTCTCCTCCTTACTCAAGGCATCACAACAATGTTTCGCCAGGAAACGTCGGTCAACTCCTGTTTGTGTATGAGAAATCGGTTGGAAAATTTTCCCATGTCAGAACATTATTATGGCAAGGACTATTGTTCCATATGATATGCCGTGGGGGAGAAGCCGTGCGGTCTGGAGCGACACGTTGCGGATCGCGCTCCCTCCCGCGTTTGAGGTTCGAATCCTCCCTCGGGCATGCATGTCTGTGTCGTCTTTAGTATAAGTTAGTTTATAAGTAGTCTGTAAGTCCCCTAAGATTTACAAACATTTCAACTTTGAACCATATATCAACAACTTAATCTGCCATGAAACATGTTTAGTAGTATAACTGAATTGTTCAGTTTAATTCATTAACCAAGTGTTGCAGTGCGTCTTTTAGTACACGTGAATTGGATACTTAACACAAAATTAATATTCACTGCTTGGTAGTATTGAATGATTAGACAATATGTTCATAGTCAATGATCTGCAGTTGTTATTAACTGTACTTCCAGTTTTTGTAACAGTACTAATTACTCTTGGAACACTGAAATCTTTTGAAATACAACTGATTTTATTTAGATTTATGTAACGTCTTTTATTGTTCTGGTTTAGCCTCGGAATATCAAAGGTAATGGAATAGGAACCTGTTTGGATAGTGCCGCAGGTGAATAATTTTATCGACACTGATTAATTTCACACAAGTTCGCAATTGACTCCTTGCAAAACTAAACGTTGGCTTAGCATTACAGATCTAAAGACGGTCCATTGCTTAGATCTTACTTTGCAGCGGTGGTGTGGTGAAGCTGGTGATTGTTGCTTGAACTTTATCATGATTGGCAAAAATGGTACTTCTTGGTGACGAAATATTGTTTCAAAATTGTGTCCACTGCATTTCTCTTTACAGTATTCCTCTTGAAGTTTTAACGCTGTGCCTACGTTAATTATTTGCCAGTGCCCCTTTGCACGTCGTAAGACCACACTACTACAATTTACTGCTGCTGTCAAACTTTTCTACCGTCCACCTCGAGAGCTCAACAACAACCTTACTCTCTCGCACCTCGCGCTAGACTGCACTTAGTGATAACAACTGCTTCACGCAATGATTCTAGGAACATTGCCCTCGTTAAGCCAACGTGTCTACTACAAAGCCTTACATTTGTTTCTGAGTACAATATGAAATCATTTAAACATTCGTCATTTACATAATTTGCTTACACACAAAAAATTAACTAATTTACACACGATATATATATATATAGGCTATACACATTGCCGGCCGCGGTGGCCGCGGGGACTGAGGCGCTTCAGTCACGGTCTGCACGGCCACTACGGTCGGGGGTTCGAATCCCCACTCCGGCATGGATATTTGTGCCGTCCTAGTTCGTAAGTAGTTCATAAGTAGTTTGTAAGTTTAGGGACTGATGACCCCGTAGTTAAGTCCCATAGACTATACAAACATTTGAACATTTCTATACATATTTCTCATACTATCTACTGTCATTTATACCGATCGTGTTTACACATGCAGACAGTGGCGTTGGTCACTATGTTATTGCGTTACGAAATTTGTTGTGTCACCTGAAGATATGCTGCTAACTGAAACGACACACTAGACGTGATCTCTCAAAAGCTTTTGATTGTGTAAATCAAGGAATTCTTCTGCATAAGCTTAAGCATTGTGGTATTAGTGGGATAATGCAGAAATAGTTTAATTCATACTTAACTGGAAGAGAGCAGAAAGTTGAAGTAAGTGGTTCAGGGAAGCTGCAAAAATTTGTTGAGTGCTCAATCTGGGGGGGTATCAAGAATGGTGTCCCACAGGGTTCAGTCTTGGATCCTTTGTTGTTCTTGATATACATTGTGTATCAAAGAGGATAGCACATACTTACGCGTTTGAAAGTACACTATATTAAAAGCAAAAATGTCCCAGTAAACATGAGTTCGCAAACGAGTCGTTCGAAATAATTACGAATGTATGGTTCCAAGTCGCCATTGTTTGTAACGTACGATTTATCCCTTGCGCAGTTGTAGCTGTCCTAAAAAAAAGAAATTGTTTATAAATCTAAGGGACTTAATTATGTTGGACATCTGTTCCAAGGCTTACAAACTACTTACACTAACTTAAAGTAAATTATGTTAAGAACAACACAAACTAAATGCCCGTGAGTGGACTCGAATCCCCGACGGCGAATGGCTGTGCGCGCCGCAGCTGGGCGACTTAGTGCACACGGCTATTCTGCCGCGGCTGAGGCCGTCCTATGTTCGTTGTTTACACAACAGAACATTGCCAAGAGCTGGAATTTGAATCACAACATATACATAGAACGTACAGGTCGGATACGGTACACAGATTGTATCAGTGGCGTCCGAGGAGTGCAACGTGATGCCGCGGTGGAGTGGGCGCCTAAATGCTGCTGCTACTGCTCGCCGTCGGAGGTTCGAATCCTCCCTCGGGCATGGGTGTATTTGTTGTCAAATGTTCAAATGTTTGTACAGCTTAAGGGACTTAACTACGGGGTCATCAGTCCCTAAACTTACAAACTACTTATGAACTACTTACGAACTAGGACGGCACAAATATCCATGCCCGAGGGGGGATTCGAACCCCCGGCCGTAGTGGCCGTGCAGACCATGACTGGAGCGCCTCAGTCTCCTCGGCCACCGCGGCCGGCATATTTGTTGTCCTTAGAATAAGTTACCTTAAGTAGTTTGTACAATCAGGGACTGATGACTAGTGTAGTTCCATAGATTTAGAACCATTTGAACATTTTTGCCACTTGCTGTGTTGTAGTTAGAATGTAACCTTACAGTAACGAAAAGTACGCGGATATGCATTTCATGTACGGCAAGGCTGACGGCAATGAAGGGGAGGCTGCGCGGTTGTACCAAGAAACATATCATTTCACAAGGGTACAACAACAAGGGTCCGGAGAGCACGGAGATTTTTCACATAGCAGAGCAGAAGGTAGGCCTGTTCGGATTACGCCTTGGAACCTCGAAGAACTGCCACGCAAGTGCCTGTACTAAGCTACACTAGTGTATCGAGAATTTTTCATTGCAACTTACTATACCCTTACCACTGCCAACGAGTTCAATGTCCCAATGATGCGGAATTTGTTCCCAGGGTGATGTGTTGTCAGTGGGTGAAACAGCAGGCTGTAGTCAACCGTTGTTTCGCATGTACAATTTTATTTACCGACGAAGCAGGAGTCACAAGCGATGGTGTTTTTATATATTATGATATATAAGCGAGGTCTGTACGGCTGTCGCCGCCTATCGCATCCATTTCCATCGATTTCGGTCGTTCCAGTCTCTTTCATTAAGACATCTTGCCGCCATTGCTTCGCTGACGTCATTTTCCAGCATCTTGCAGGTCTGCCACGCATTCTTTTATGAGGAGTCCATTGCCAAATTCTTTTTGGCCATCTTATGTCTGGCATACGTTGCAAATGATCATAACATTGCTGGCCCTTTCTCTCTATGCAGTCTAAGACCGTGCTTTCCACTCCCATGACATCTTTGATCCTGTCATTTCCAACATGATCAAGCCTGAAATATCCACAACTCCGTCACCAGAAATCCATTTCAACTGCCAGTAGCCGTTCTTTTTGCCTTTTAGTTAGTTCCTACAACTCTGCGCCGTATGTCGTAATACTTTCAATAATTAGATGGGAGATATGTTTTGTTTCTCGCGTTATGTTGTTATTTCAGAGAATACCATTTAGTTGTTTTATGGTTCGCTTGCCCTGGCCAATTTTATTGTTTATATCACCCATACTTCTGCCGTTGGACGACAATGTCACTCCCAAGTACTTGTACAACACTCTTTAACAATATCAGCACCGAGTTGTATGTCATTAACCATATTCTCTACCACCTTCTGTTTTACCTACGTTGATGACAAGACCCAATTTTTCGCATTCTTCTTTTAATTTGCAGTTCATGTGATTGGCATCTTCCTCATCTCCAGCTACTAAAACTTGGTCGTCAGCAAAAAATAAAGTGAACAACATCTTATCGTCTATGGGGATACCCATTCCTCCATTTTCTTTTGCAGGACTTAAGTGCATCCTCTAGGTAGATCTTAAACAACGTACCCGGGCGTAGTCCCTTTATCTCAAACTCTTGACATAGCTGATATCTTATTTGCCGTACAGTCTTTGTAAAACTGTCTGACAGCTTTCACATAGCTCGATGACATGCCATTATTGATCAGACTTGTCCACAACTTCTTCTGTGGAACTGTGTCATAAGCCTTTGGAAGGTTACAAAGACAAGGTGGGTGACAAGGCCTCTCGCTGTCATTTTCTCCAAGAGGGTTTTGAGTGTAAATACTCCGTCAGTACAGGAGCGACCAAATCTGAATCCATTTTGCTCTTCAGATTCAGTTATTTCTGTCTCTTTTTTAGACTCTCGCCATGGGTGGCATTACACTAATACCTAGATAGTTTTCACAATTTCTTCTCTTACCTCCTTAAATATTGATGTAATTTATGTAATTGTATCACCTCTGAGACATTTGTAAAAAAAATCGATGCCAATATATCAAGGAGTTTCAACGGTGCTGCTTTAATCAATTCTATATAAATTAATCCTGGACCTGGTGACTTTCTATTTTTCGCGGAATTGATTGCATGATGGACATCGTTAGTGGTTATAGGTGGTATATTATCTACTGATTTCAGTTTTCCGATGGGTTCTCAGGGAATGCTGCTCTGTTCTCAGTTAGAAGTATTTGGTAGTGTTGCAACTATTCTTTCATACTAATCAGATTTATATCTGCTTATCTTTATTCTGTGTTTTCACTGTATTTAATACCTTCCAGGCCCTATTTGCTCGTGTATTTCCCGTAATTCTATCTATCTCCTCGCCAGGTTTTTGCCAAGCTTCGTTTTCTGGCTTAATTAATGTTCTCTGAGCATCCTTTCTTTATTCCTGTATTCCCACCAGTGATTTTCTGATTTTGAGTTTAACCATCTATTATAGGTTTTGTTCTTATTTTCTACTTTCTCTTGTACTGTGTCGTTCCACCACTTACCACATATTCTACACTACTGGCCATTAAAATTGCTACACCCAAGAAGAAATTCAGATGATAAACAGATATTCATTGGACAAATATATTATACTTGACATGTGATTACATTTTCACGCAATTTGTGTGCATAGATCCTGAGAAATCAGTACCCAGAAAAACCACCTCTGACCCTAATAACGGCCTTGATACGCCTGGGCATTGAGTCAAACAGAGCTTGAATGGCGTGTACAGGTACAGATGCCCATGCAGCAACAACACGATACCACAGTTCATCAAGACTAGTGACTGACGTATTGTGACGAGCCAGATGCTCGGCCACCATTGACCAGACGTTTTCAATTGGTGAGAGATCTGGAGAATGTCCAGGCCACGGCAGCAGTCGAACATTTTCCGTATCCAGAAAGGCCCGTAAAGGACCTGCAACATGCGGTCGTGCATTATCCTGCTGAAATGTAGAGTTTCGCAGGGATCGAATGAAGGGTAGAGCCACGGATGGTAACACATCTGAAAAGTAACGTTGGGATCCAGCACTGCGTTCCTTGTTGCCCTCCTGAACCCACCGATTCCATATTCTGCTAACAGTCATTGGATCTCGACCAACGCGAGCAGCAATGTCGCGATACGATAAACCGCAATCGCGATAGGCTACAATCCGACCTTTATCAAAGTCGGAAACGGTACACATTTCTCCTTCTTACACAAGGCATCACAACAACGTTTCACCAGGCAACGCCGGTCAACTGCTTTTTGTGTATAAGTGATGGGTTGGAAACTTTCTTGATGTCAGCACGTTGTATGTGTCACCACCGGCGCCAACCTTGTGTGAATGCTGTAAAAAGCTAATCATTTGCCGATCACAGCATCTTCACCCTCTCGGTTAAATTTCTCGTCTGTAGCACGTCATCTTCGTGGTGTAGCAATTTTAATGGCCAGGAGTGTATTTCTATTTTGGATTTCTTCATAAGCTGCGGTAAGGATGGCTTCTTTAACCGTCTCCTACAGCGTATCGGCAAAAGTCTCTTCAGTGTAATCAAGTTTTTCTAATAGCCTTTTTCGGTACAAAAATTTGTGGAACTGTAGTCATGACTTTGTAAATTATACTGAATAATAGTGGCTTTCTGTACCTCTGTTTCCTTTTGGATTTCTGTGTCTTTGATAAACTTGAATAAGATCTTAGAAATTAGCAGAAAATGGTCTGATCCGCAGTCTGCACCTCTGTACTGCTAGCTTTGTTGTTCGCTTAATTATGACATAGTCTATAATGGATTTAAGATTAACGCTTGGTTTGGTCCATGTATGTCCTTATGCTTAAAGCAGCCATTTAGAATTCTCAAGTCAATTCGCAGGCAGAATTCTGTCAACCTTTCGCCATTATTATTTGTGGTATCCTCCCCGTATCTTCCCACTATGTTATCGTTGGATTCCCAGCCTTTTCTTGCATTTAGGTCTCCTAGTAAGATTATTTCTTTGTGATTCCCTATATTTTCAATACTTCTTATCAATTCGATGTAGAAAATGTCTTTTTTAGCTACATCAGCATCGTCATTTGTTGAATAGTTCCACCTTGATTAAACTCTCTGATCCTCTCATTTATTAACCTATCTTTTTCACTACAGTACTGTTCCTCAAGAATTTCATCTCACTAGCTTGTAATTTACTGTTCTCTGTTCCTTTCATAACCCAGGTTTCGGATGCATAGCCAGGATCGGGACATAGTATGACCGGTATATAACTTTTTACTCCTTTGGGATACATCCCTGCTCCATATTAGGCTTCAAACAGTCTTCCGAAATGCTTCTACTTTTCTCCACCACCCGTTTATTTCCCTGTCATTTTCTAGTATCAGGCTTCCTAGGTATTTGAAACTCTCTTCAATCGTTCCCCACCGATTGGTACTCTAGTTGTGCCTCTCTCCTTTGTTATTGTTATGATAACCATCTCACTCTTCCTTATACTAAATTTCATCCCATATTCTTGTACAGTTTGTTCACATACGTCCACCTTCTCTTGTACTTTCTCCTCCTTATTACCCCAAATCATCAGATCATCTGCAAAGACCGTAATTGTTCATGTAAATGGTATAAAACGTAATGCTGATCCTCAGTCGGCGCGCGTGTAGCGCAGGTAGGACATCGTGCGTGTAGCGGAGGTTTAAGGATTACTTTCTATGAAAAAAATCGCACTGACGTGTTTTAGGCCCACTTTAGATTTGTAGTTTCACAATTTTTGGAAACATTTAGGACAACAATAAAAATGTAAATAATAAAAAATTATAGTGGAATGATTACGAGATGTCTATGCACCCAACACCTAATGCTTTTAGTAAAAAAGGAGAAAAAAGTTTTGGTAGTGACGGGTTCCTAACCACGGACCATTTGATTTACAGTCCAACGCGCTGCCGACTGCACTACCGCGCACGGTTGCGAAACGGGTACTTTTTTTTCGTAGTATTGATGGTAGTTGTTAACTGATGCTAATAAGGCATTTTTAGACACTAGATTATCATTTATCGTACGAAGAACGACGTGTTTTTGTTAATTCGTCTGCTTCGTCTGCGCTGCTGCTTTGAAATAACAATGTATAATTTGTAATAAGAAAATTATCAAATACGCAACACAAGATGGCGTATGCCAGAGAGAGTTCTGGGCGAGGAATGTCACGTGACATCTGCGAACGGCTGGTTTTCGTATAATCAATGGACGGTGTCAAATCGCCGTTATTTTTGCAAATATTTCTCAAACGATACGAGATATGAAGAAACCATAAGAGAGCGAAGTTGTAGGGAATTTACTCCTCTACAAATTCGGTTATTCAATTTTCGTGCCAGATGAGCGGTTTATTTGAAATTAAAATGATATTACAAACGGCTTCTTTTGGTGTTACTAATGTAGTTTTTGTCCGAAATATTTGAAAAAGCCAGGTTCTGGTCTCTGGCGGCCAACAATTATTTCTGTAAAATTTGGTGCCGATCCATTGAACGGTTCGACCTAAAAAGCGGAAACACGTTACAGGCAGTCGTAATCAAATCACCGTTATGTTTGGAAATATCTCTGCAACGATGCGAGATATGAAAGAATCATAAATGTTACTACCGTAACCTAAAGTGGGCCAAAATGATACCCCACAACAAAGGCAAGCTTTCAATGTGGAATGGAATGGCCCGTAGTGATACTTTGACGTCTGAAACTGGCCGTACGGCTGTCGCTTGTAGCCTTAGTGCAGCTGCAGGTGTACCTCTTTCACCGTCCTTCGCTGCCGCCCTCCCCGGCCAACCCGCGTCGCCAGGGCAGACTGGCCCTGCGGCTGGCGAACGCCTCGCAAATTAGGATCGGGCGGTGCGCTATTGACACAGGCCAGGCTGGGCAATCCCTTTACCCCGCGTCTTTCCGCTCTCCCTCCTCCCGCAAAGGCGCAGCCACACATGTAACGCATCTCGGATGCGGCCAGAGGGAGGGAAGCTCGGCCAAATGAAATCCCCAGTTAGCGGCCGCCCCGCGGTCGCCTAACGAACCCGCGCGCTTCTTCTGGCCGGCATTAGCAGAGAGTCGCCAAATGAGACGCCGCTAACCAGATTCCGCAATCTGGCGCTCAGGACCCGCGGGCAAACGGGGGCGTTGCATGCAGGACACCGCGGTCACCGGGGGAGTCGCCTGAGGGGCCAACCGAAAGTAAGAGACACGAGTCAAGTCTGCCAGAATGATGGTCAGTGCCGGACCAACCATTTCTTTAGAGGGGGGGGGGGGGAAATCCATAGGTCTTTGGTCTGGGGAAGGGACGAGGTCGAGATGGAAATCTCATACATATGCGTGCAGATGTTGTCCCCTATTAGCAGTCGAAGGCTGAAAAATGGGACGAAAGGAGAGGACAGAATGCAGGTGTTACCGGATGCTTCAGTCAAAGGCAATAGTGGCTACCATCAAAAATACTCTCCAATAATTACTGGTGGCAGCATAGTTTATTCACTGGCTCTGCCAAAATATCAAATAAATCCAAGTTAAAATGGGGGTCGAGTTGTGCAGAAACCGTCTCTTGCCCCTCTAAAGTTAAGGGGGGAGGGGGGAGTGAATGCCGTCTCCTGGCCACTCCTCCATTTAATATGCCGCTGCTGATGCTGCAAATCTGTGCAGGGGAAGGGTGGGCGTAGTGGCCTCGGGTGGCCTCGACAGGCTTTTTTTTCATCTTAGAGTGCTGTCTTAAGGAATAGATTTAGAAACCAGGTTTTAAATTGTAATACATAACCAGGGGAAGATATAGACTCTGACCATAACTTATCGGTTATGAACTGCAGAAATGTAGAAAGGAGATGGAACCTGGACAAATTAAAGGAACCATAGGTGGTTAAGAGTTTCAAAGGGAGCATTAGGCAAAGATTGGCTGAAACGGGGGGAAGTAATACAGTAAAAGAACAATGGGTAACACTGAGAGAAAGGGTAGTGAAGGCCGCAGAGGATCATGTAGGCAGAACGGCATTGCCTAATAGAAATCCCTGGATAACACAGGATATACTGAACTTAATTGATGACAGGAGAGAATATAAAAATTTAGCAAGTGACGCAGGCAAAATAAGTACATACGTCTGAAAAATGAGATTGACAGGAAGTGCAGACTGGCTAAGCAGGAGTGCCTAGAGGACAAATGCAGGGCAGTAGAAGAATGTATAACTACGGGAAAGATAGATGCCGCCTACAGGAAAAAAAAGAGATATTTGGAGGCAAGAAAAACAGATGTATGTATATCAAGAACTCACACGGAAAACCAGTACTAAGCTGAACTGTGGAAGGCATATATAAAGGACCTATACAAGAAAATTAAACTGGAAGGCAATTTTCTAGAAATGGAAGACGAAGTAAACGAAGATGACATAGGAGATTCTGCGAGAAGAATTAGACAGGCTCCTGGAGTGGATGATTCTGAAAAGCTGATATCGTTAGGAGAGCCAATCATGAAAAAATTGTATCACCTGGTATGCAATATGTATGAGACAGGAGAAATACTCTCCGACTTCAAGAAGAATATTGTAATTACAATTGTAAAGAAAGCAAGTGCAGACAAGTGTGAAAAGTACAGAACTATCAGTTTAATAAGTCATGGGTGCAAAATACTAACACGAATTATTTACAGACGAATGGAAAAACTTGTGCAATCCGACCTCTGGGGAAGGAGAAATGTAGGAACACGGGAGGCAATACTCACATTACGACTTATCTTAGAAGATAGGCTAAGGAAGAGCAAACCTACGTTTTTACCGTTTGTAGATTTGGAGAAGGCTTTTGACAATGTCGACTAGAATACACTCTTTCAAATTATGAAGGTAGCAGAGGTAAAATACATGGAGCGAATATTTAGATTCAACCTATACAAAAACAAAACAGCAGTTATTAGAGTCGAAGGACAAGAAAGGGACGCAGCGGTTGGGAAGGGAGTAAGACAGGGTTACAGCCTTTCCCCAATGTTGTACAATCTGTACATTGAGCAAGCAGTGAAGGAATGCAAGAAAAAAATTGGAGAGGGAATTAAAGTTCAGGGAGAAGGAATAAAAATTTTGCGGTTTTCCGATGACATAGTAATTTTGTCATAGACTGCAAAGGATCTGGAAGAGCAATTGAACGGAAAGGAAGATGAACATTAACAAGAGTAAAGCGAGCGTAATGGAATGTAATCTCAGGAAATGCTGTAGGAATTAGATTAGGTAATGAGACAATAAATGTAGTAGATGAGATTGTAATTTGGTTAGCAAAATAATTTCTGATTGCCGAAGTAGAGAAGATATAAAATGCAGAATATCTATGGGAAGAAAAGCGTTTCTAAAGAAGCGAAACTGGTTAACACTGAATATTAATTTAAATGTTAGGAAGAGCTTTCTGAAAGCATTTGTCTGGAGTGTAGCATTGTGTGGGAGTGAAACGTGGACGATAAGGAGTTCAGACAAAAAGATGATAGAAGCTTTTGAAATGTGGTGCTATAGACGAATGATATTAGATTCGTAGATCACGTAACTGCTTAACCGAATTGGGGAAAAAATGTTTCTGGCATATCCTGACTAAGAGAAGGGATAGATTGGTAGGACACATTCTGAGGTATTAAGGAATCGTCAGCATTAGAAGGAAGTGTGTGGGGTAAAAATCGTAGAGGGAGACCGAGGGACAAATACAGTAAACAGATTCAAACGCATGTAGGTTGCCGTTGTTATTTTCAGATGAAGAGACTCGCACAGGAGCCACGCGGGAATAGTCGAGGTCTGTAGCGCCATGTTGCAGATAACGCCGCCTCCCGCGTCGGAGGTTCGAATCCTCTCTCGGGTATGGATGTTTGTGTTGTCTTTAGTATAAGAAAGTTCATAAGTAGTTTTTAAGTTTAGGGACTGATGACCCCGCAGTTAAGTCCTAGAAGCTTTACAAACATTTGAACATTTGATTTGAACTTGCACAGGACAAGGTGCACAGCTGAGCATCAAATCAGTCTGCGGACTTTACACCACTACAACAACAACGACAACATTGTAAAGTATATACGACCAGAAGATGATGGAATGGCACATCGAAACGGGTCGTCAATCAACAAATCATTGTGAGATCTTGGCTTTTATCTTTTGGAGCTAATTAATTACTGCAGATCGCCTCCACTCGCCTCCACCCTGCGATTTCAGGCAATGAAAAATCATTTTCAATGGCCAAAGTAGCTATTTCAATCAAGTATTCTTGGATTTACTCTTCGAAATACTTCTTTCGCCGCTATATACCGATACCGGGAGCGTTATCAGTATCCTCATTGCATGCCAAACATCTTACAAAATGTCTACATAGCGACATCTAATATATAAAAAATTAATGTTTGTTGGTCTTTTTTGTTCGTGTTTTATGCACGGATATACCGTACACCCGATTGCAATGAAAGTTTTTGAACTTATTGCTTGTAATTTCGCGAAAGTTTTGGCATTATTATGTCATTGTACGACAGAAAGTTCAGGAGATATGACGTCATGAACAACGAGATGTGTGAAACACTGTCGCTTTACGAATGACGATTAAATTTATTAATTCTTTGTTACATAATGGATTCGAAACATATTTTGCAAATAGTATCGCTTTATGCCATTGAATTAACTACAAAATTATTTCTTTGTACTGATTATAGTGCAAAAATGACGCCGCCGTTTCCCATGCGTCTCATTGTTTATGACGTCTTATAAACTATGCACTGGACGTCTCAGGACGCCTTACAGGGACAATGACCTCTAGATCGTCTAAAATATTGACATCGTCGTAATTTTCAAGCAAATCTCTTATTCCAGCCATTTTGATCATACCGATTCTAACTTAACTAGTCGTTACCCGTAAGTTTGTATTTTGATATCGCGATAATAATTTTAAGGTTATGTTGCATATCTGCAATATATCAAACTCTTCTAATCGCTACAGACATGGACGGGGTGAGAAATATTACGATACAATTGTCCAGTAAAGATGATTTCCACACTAGTTTTTCATATATGTAGTGCTTCTGTTATTTTGTTCGCTAAATCGGTCTTTATCACGTGAATATAGACCTACTGCGGTATATTAGATTCTCATTAACTGGTCGTTAGCCGTGTAACGAACAGTATTTTACTCGTTAACGTAACGGCCACTTTGAGGTCAACTCATAACGAAACATTGACAAACGTAATTCTCTTCTAACGACAAGTTAAAATCTTAATGGAACTTAAGGAGACATTGACAAACCGGCCCTTAATCTTCAAAACAAGAGGAAAGACGCTATTTACGTAAAATTTTGTGTAGTACATGAGGGTACTGTACCTATGAACTTCCACAATGTATGCGGATTGATTCAGATCTTGACGAAATTTTGTACTTTTAATTTTCAAAATAGAGGAACGTAAACACCAACGTTAGATACCATACGGTGGATGGCGGTGGGTACCGTGCAATATATTCAGAAACCACTTCACCGTGAAAGTTGACAGAGTTATATAACTTTTAACAGATAGAGGAGACAATGGACTGAGGAGGTGGAGGGGGAGTTTGACAGAGAAGACGAGGGGATTGACAGAGAAAGGGGGAGGTGGTGATGGAAAGGGGAGATGAGGAGATGGACAGAGATTGAAGGAAAGAGACGGTGGACAGTGGACAAAGGGGGAGGGATGGACTAACTTAAGAAAGTGAAAAGTGGAGTTAACCGCTTTTAAACATTTGTAGAATGTCATTTTGACCACAGATGCTTAATTTATTAGCCCAAAGTTACCGGTTTCGGTTAATCAAGCGCTAGCTGAGCTTAGTCAGTTACTCAAATGACTAGCCTCTGCTGGCGCTTGGCGGTAGCTTTGGGTTAATAAATTAAGCAGCTATGGTCAACATGACATTGTACAAAAAAAAAAAAAAAAAAAAAAAAAAAAAAAAAAAAAAAAAAAAAAAAGACTAAGACTTGAATAAATATGTACCCGGGAGACGCCGGGTTTTCAGCTGATTTGATTATAAAAGACGAGACTCCAGCAGGGTGACTTTCAGGGGGTATCATCTTAAAACAAATAATAGTTGACGTCAATCTTTTCCATCACTCAAAATGGTTTGAAGATGCTCACAGGGTCCTGACGACCCCGCGGCTGCGTGCTCGTCTGGTACCTCGCGCCGCCGCCGCTACCGGGCTTGGCGCTGGTCGCGGCCGGCCGCAGAGAGCCGGCATGTAAATTGTCGCGTATCGGGAATCAGCGGCCTCGGCTACAGCCGCGGCTGCGGCTGCGGCGGCGCCTTTGAAGTGGCCTAATGAGAGAGCCGGCGGGCGATATGAGCGCCGCATTGTCCGCCGCTGATGTACGGCCGGCCGGAGGTAGCCGAGCCGAGCCGAGCCGAGCCGAGCCAAGTCGAGTCAGGCCGCTCCCAGCAGGAGGGTCTCCACTCAACAACTGGAGGAGGCGGGCCACAACTTACCAAAAAGCAACGCGACATGTCATAGCGTAGCGATATCAACTGGTAAACGTGTTACTACTTAAAAGGCAGCAACACTGAGTTTTGTATATACACATTTGGCGTCTGTTCCGAAAGAACCGACGTCACTTCTGATCCTGCAGTTGTTATTCTTTCATATTCACAGAATATATGACATCAACTGCGAATGGGCAAAGCTGAAAATGTTAAAACTGGTATGTGGTTTGGTGGGATATAGGTAAGGCCGTTCTATTGTTTGGAAAAAACAGGGGCGCTACAAGATTTTGACAATAGTGAGCCAGCTAAAGGATGTCTGTTTCAAAAACTAATCATTCAAAACTAATCTGGTGTTAAATGCAGCATTAATAATTGTCATCAGCTGGTAGTTAACACTCAAAATAACTATCTTTCCAATCAAGCTGATTAAAGAGGCTATGGAGAAAGGAGAACCGACCAATGGAGAGTTCCAACTTATAAACGGAACATTGTACAAGAGCAACTACGATCCACTGGGCCCCAAATGGCTACTTGTTGTTCCAGCTCATCTCCAGCCAGCTATTCTCAAATATTTCCATGATGCTCCAATATCCGGTTATCTGGGATTCGTGAAGACCCTAGACAGAATCAGACGCAGGTATTACTGGAAAGGTCTCTACCGATCTGTCAAGCACTATGTGAGTCACTGTAAAGAGTGCCAGCGACGGAAGCATGTGCCGCAATTACCTCCAGGACATCTCGTACCGATTCCGCCGGCAGCAGCTCCATTCCAACGAGTGGGGATCCATCTTTTAGGGAGGTTCCCGAAGTCGACAACAGGTAACCGTTGGATAATAGTCTGCACTGACTACCTCACATGCTACGCTGTCACCAAACCTGTGCCGACTGCAGAAGCTCCAGAGATCGCAAAATTCCTTGTAGAACACATTATTTTGAAGCATGGAGCACCACGTGTCATGATATCTGATCGTGGAAAAGTATTCCAGTCAAAACTAGTATCAGAGGTAATGTCACGGTGCAACATTGTCCACAGAATGACAACTGCATACCATCCTCTGACAAATGGTCTTACGGAACGTTTTAACAAGACGTTAGCCGACATGCTGTCGATGTACGTCGATGTTGAGCAGAAGGATTGGGATACAATTCTGCCAGTCGTGACATTTGCTTACAATACCGCAAGGCAAGACACCACAGGCTTCACTCCGTTTTTCCTGCTCCATGGCCGTGAAGCTGAGACGACAATGGATACACTGTTCCCGTTCCAACCGGACGACACTCAGGATGACTATGTTAAACAGCTTATCACCAGGGTCGAAGAAGCAAGACAGCTGGCTCGCATACGGACACTGGACGCCCAGGAGAAGGACCGTCAGCGGTATAACGACAAGCACCGCTCTGTTGTGTACAGCCCAGGAGATCTGGTATGGATTTTTACCCCTGTACGGAAGGTTGGACTGTCAGAAAAGTTATTGAAGCGATACTTTGGCCCGTATCGTGTCATACGCCGCCTGTCAGACGTCACATACGAAGTTGAGGATTATGAGCCGTCGTCGAAACGTCAAAAACGAAGAGACATTGTTGACGTCCTGCGCATGAAGCCTTACTACGATCCTGAAAAGCAGGTAGACGACTATGGCTTCTTGTTCAAGGACTTTAAGGACGGTAATGTTCCCGATGAAGCCACGACAGCAACGTCTGTCGTCGATAATCGCGGAGACGGGAAGGATTCTCTTGAACTGTCATACAGAGGACCCATGACACAGTCAAGATCCAGGACATTGCGGCTGGCTCCACAGGGATCATAACAGCAGGTCGCTGTTTCTCCAGGAGAGGGAGCAATGCCGCGAGAGACCACGAACACCAACTGCCGGCGTGGCGCAGGGGACAGCGTCACGGACTGCGGAACAGAAGGTCGCCGGTTCAATCTCGCCCACCGGCAAAAATTTATTTCTTTGTAGTTTACAATTCCAGAAGGTTCTACATCTTTCTTATGTTCACTTGTAAATTCTACTTGTTTCTTATGTTAACCGTTCTTCTAATTTCTGGTAAATTCTGTCTGTGTATAAATAGCAGAGCACTCTGCCTAAGAGGCAGTCAGTGCTGCGTGTATGTTGAGTTCGTAATAAACGTGCTTTGAGTATAAGTGCTGTGTTCAGTTGCCTTCGAAGTTAAGCCTGCTTCCATTGCAACGCGACAATATTAATACCTGCACAGTTAATTAGGAAACAGTGGCTTTAAACTGATTAAAAGCGCAACGGATATTTTGAACACAGCAAGAACAATACGTAGACTGCACTCTGCATAAGGCTCACTCACTAGAGTATAAATTTGACTGCAACAGAAATCTGGAATAACACAAACCACTTTCTAATAATGCGATTACAAGAATTTATTTCGCTAACCTCAAAACAGGACCATGCCTAGTATAGCACTGTGGTGCTCAAACCAATCTTCGGATTGTTGACTGCTTTCCCTTTAACTGACTGATTGCAGAAACTTAGTATCTTGTTCATCTGTGTATTATTGCACAACAATCACTATTTTTATCAAACGTCACATCAATAAAGAAATATGTTAATCAAACTCAGCTTAGTCAATATTATGCTTTGATTTTAATAGCCAATAACTTTCAATGAAAGGAAGAGGGACAGCTTTCTAACTACAAAAGTGAAACATATAAAGAAGTTCCACTTTCTCAATTATTATTAACAATAATGATTACATTACCTTATGATTGAAGAACAACAAATTCTTCTAAGACTGGTACATATATGAATGATACAAAAACTTATAAAGACAGAACTGTGTCTGTGAAAATCAGATTTCAAAATTATTCCATCAGCTCGTACAAAATCAGCGAAGCAAAGCACGTGCGTTCAATACCAGAGCTACACACAGACTCTCTCTTTCTGTTCAGCTACTACTCACATACATAATTTTTGACAGAGATGTTACACAACAGAGTAAACCATAGGTGTAGTTACTCAAAGATGTTCGTACACCATTTTACATCCAAATATCGATACAAGACAGGCGAAACAATATTATTGAATTTGTACAAACATGTTTCAATGTTTACCCATCCGGAATTCGAACCCGGGTCTCCTGCTTTCTAACCAGTTGCGCTGACGACTAGACCACTGGGGACACACTGATCACCACACAACAACTGCAGGATCATACGTGACGTGTATCCTTTCGCCGGTGATGATCCTTTCTTTAATGGGGGGGGGGGGGGGGGGACAAGTTTGGGGACCATACTCTCAAGGAAATTAGTGTCTGGAACTACGAGTTTTAGCTGGGAATTTGTGTCTAACGGGAGGCGTGCTTAGGTAGTCCTTACAGGTGCAGTGATCACTGTGTCCCCAGTGCCGCAGAGAATCTCATAACTTGGGTCAGAGAGCTAGTTGCTACAGGTAGATTTACGGACAAAGTACCATTGGAGTCTGAGTCATGGATTCAAGTGTAGTCTGTTGAGGAGCAGAGTTGTGAAAGTTTATATGATTGCTTTGTAATGGGGTCTGTATATGTTTTTGTCTTAAAAAAATCCAATTAATAAATAAGAAAATGATATGTGACATTATGTAATGGCATAAAATCATGTGAGGACGAAGTTAGGTAATTTCATTCTCTTAAGGAAACGGTTTAGTGCAGTAAAGAACAAGTGGAGGCCCTGTTAGTTACGTAATACACCTAATAACTAATGGAAGGCAATGCTGCTTTTTTTCATGCTCATAACTATGGTGTAGTTCGCTACAAGTGATGGTATCCTTTCTTTGATATCCGTTGCGATGCATGGGTGTACAGATATATATTACAAATCTCTAATCTTAAACTACTACGGATTTACATGGGGCAACTTCGTTTCATAAAAATAGGATCACGGAAAAAAAGATACCGTAATTTAAAGTTTGATATCTACGACCGTCATGTCTATCTGTCTCCAAAACTACTTGAAGAAATTGTCATAGCATTTTCAGAAGTAAAGCATATCGTATGGTTAGATACACGCTTCATTTCATCAAAGTCGGATCAGAGAAAATAAAGATATCATAATTCAAACATTTGTCAGAATTAGACACCGCAATTTTATCTCTACGAATACCAATATCGATAGTTTTCATTTACATAAGAATTCTTTGCAAAGACAATGCAATGTGTGTAATTTGTTTTGTGATTTCGGTGAGTTTAGGCACCATACATATAGAAATGCCTAGAAAACGTTCCAGTCTTTCTAAACTGACACGAGAGGTTAAAACTCTATGAACATTCATCATTTTCTACAGTGAATTCTACTTAAATTTGACCTCTTGGTTAGGAGAACTGAGTTTACTGACAGAGAGATCCAACAAGGACTCAGTTTTTGCTGACCTAGGTCCGAAAACCTGTTGTTGTTGTTATGGTCTTCAGTCCGGAGACTGGTTTGATGCAGCTCTCCACCCTACCCTATCTTGAGCAAGCCTTTTCATCTCCTCATAAGAACGGCAACCCACATCCACTTGAATCTGCTTACTATACGAGTCTCTTGGTCTCCCTCTGCGATTTTTACCCCATACACTTCCCTCCAATGCTAAATTTACGATTCCCCGATGTCTAAGAATGTGTCCTACCAAGCGATCCCTTCTTTTAGTCAGGGTATGCCAAAAATTCCTTTTCTCTTCAATTCTGTTCAGTACCTCTTCATTAGTTATGTGATCTACCCACCTAATCTTCAGCATTCTTCTGTAGCACCACATTTCGAAGGCCTCTATTCTCTTCCTGTCTGCACTACTTATCGTCCATGTTTCACTCCCGTACAAGGCAACACTCCACACAAATGCCTTCAGAAAAGACTTCCTTACCCTTAAATTAATATTCGATGTTAGCAAATTTCTCTTTTTCAAAAATGCTTTTCTTCCCATTGCCATTCTGCATTTTATATCCTCTGTACTGCGACCATCGCATGTTATTTTACTACCCAAGTAACAAAACTCATCTACCACCTTCATTGTTTCGTTACCTAATCTAATTCCTTCAGCATCGCCTGATTTTCTAAGACCGCATTCCATTATTTTTGTTTTGCTCTTGTTAATGTTCATTTTATACGCTCTCTTCAACACACTGTCCATTCCATTCAACTGCTCTTCCAGGTCCTTAGCTGTCTCTGACAGAATTACAATGTCATCAGCAAAACGCAATGTTTTTATTTCTTCCCCCTGAACTTTAATCCCTATTCCAAATTTTTCCTTGCTTTCCTTCACCGCCTGCTCGATGTACAAATTGAATAACATCGGAGAAAGGCTACAACCCTGTCTTACTCCCTTCCCAACTGATGCTTCCCTTTCATGCCCTTCGAGTCTAATAACTGCGGTCTGGCTTTTGTACAAGTTGTAAATAACTCTCCTTTCCCTGTATTTTACCCCTGCTGACTTCAGAATTTGAAACAGTGTATTCCAGTCAACATTGTCAAATGCTTTCTCCAAATCTACAAAAGCTAAAAATGTAGGTTTGCCTTTCCTTAATCTATCTTCTAAGATAAGACGTAAAGTGAGTATTGCCTCCCGGGTTCCTATGTTCCTTCTGAATCCAAACTGATCTTCCCCGATGTCAGCTTCCACCAGCTTTTCCATTCTCCTGTAGATAATTCGTGTTAAAATTTTGCAACCATGACATATCAAACTGATGGTTCTATAATTTTCACACCTGTCTGCGCCCGATTTCTTTGGATTGGGGATTATTAAATTTTTCTTAAAGTCTGAGGGCATTTCGCCTGTCTCATACATCCTACACACCAGTTCAAATAGTCTTGTCATGGCTGGCTCTCCCAGAGACTTTAGTAGCTCTGAGGGTATGTCATCTACTCCTGGGGCCTTGTTCCGACCTAGGTCTTTCAAGGCTCTGTCAAATTCATTCGAAAACCTAAAAACCCATAATATATAGGGTGGTCCATTGATAGTGACCAGGCCAAATATCTCATCAAATAAGTATCAAACGAAATAACTACAAAGAACAAAACTTTTCTAGCTTGAAAGGGAAAACAGATGGCGCTATTGTTGGCCCGCTAGATGGCGCTGCCATAGGTCAAACGGAAATCAACTGCATTTTTTAAAAAAAATAGTTATCCCCATTTGTATTGCATATTCGTCGAGTACGTAAATAAATATGAATGTTTTATTTGGAACACTTTTTTCACTTTGTGATAGATGGCGCTGTAATAGTCACAAACGTATAAGTACGTGGTATCGCGTAACATTTCGCCAGTGCGGACGGTATTTACTTCGTGATACATTACTCGTGTTAAAACGGACCGTTTACAATTGCAGAAAAGGTCGATATGGTATTTATGTATGGCTATTGTGATCAAAATGCCCAGTGGGCCTGTGCTATCTATGTTGATCGTTATCCTGGAAGACATCATTCAAGTGTTCGGACCTTTCGTCGGATAGTTACGTTACTTAAAGAGACAGGAAGTGTTCAGCCACAAGTGAAACGTCAACCACGACCTGCAACAAATGATGATGCCCAAGTAAGTGGTTTAGCTGCAGTTGTGGCTAATCCGCACATCAGTAGCAGACAAAGTGAGAGAATCGGGAATCTCGAAAACGTTGGTGTTGTGTATTCTACATTAACATAAATTTCACCCGTACCATATTTATATGCACCAGGATTTGCACGGCGAAGACTTTGAACGTCGTGTACAGTTTTGCCACTGGTAACAAATTACGGGACGATAAGAGATTTTTTTTCACGCGTTCTGTTTAGTGAGGAAGGGCCATTCACAGAGGTTACGTAAACCGGCATAATATGTACTCGTGGGGAACGGAAAATCCACGATGGCTGCGACAATTGGAACATAAGCGACCTTGGCGGATTACTGTATGGTGCGTCATTATGGGAGGAAGGATAATTGGCTCCTATTTTATCGATGGTAATCTAAATGGTGCAATGTATGCTGATTTATTACGTAATGTTCTATCGATTTTACTACAAGTCGTTACACTGAATGACAGAATGGAGATGTACTTTCAACATGATGGATGTCCGGCACATGGCTTGCGTGCAGTTGAAGCGGTCTTAAATGGAATATTTAATGACAGATCGTAGAAGCACCATACATGAACCGCACGTTCACCGGATCTTACATCCCCGGATTTCTTTCTGTGGAGAACATTGAAGGATATTTGTTATCGTGATTCACCTGAAAACAAGCGTCAGCGCATTGTAAACGCACATGAGAACATTACTGAAGGCGAACTACTCTCTGCTGAGATCAATTTCGTTACGCGTATTGCCAAATGCATTGAAGTTGAAGGACAACATTTTCAGCATTTATTGAAGTCAATTACAGTTACAGCATGCATTCTCACAATATATGATAATGTCACAAAAGTACATGTATCACTTTGGAACAACCGAAATGAAGTTGAAACGTATCTATGTTCTGTGTTTCAATTAAAAAAAAAAAAAAAAAAAAAAAAAAAAAAAAAAAAAAAAAAAAAAAAAAACCTACCTGTTACCCACTGTTCCTCTAAAATTGTGATCAATATGATTGTGAATATTACAGCACCATCTATCGCAAATCGAAAAAAGTGTTCCAAATAAACAATTCATATTTATTTGCGTCCTAGACGAGTATGTAATAAAAATGAGGGTTCCTATTTTAAAAAAATTGCACTTATATCCTTCTATGGCAGCGCCATCTAGCGGGCCAACCATAGCGTTATCTGTTTTCTTCCTTCAAGCTGGAATGGTTTTGTTCTTTGTAGATTTTTCGTTTGGTGTTTATATAGTAAGATATTTGGCTCGGTCACTATCAATGGACCACCCTGTATACAGATCCCTCTATAACAACCGTTGCGAAGCAGGGGCATATACGCTAGTTTTTATATATAACCTTTAATTTATTTGTTTGATTAAATGTTTTATCCATTGCAGTAACAGTCACCAGTTGCAAGACTGCAGATTAATTTACAACCGGTTTAGAACAATTATTGCCCCTCTACAGGGATCTGTACAGGAAAACAGTTAAGAATAATATACAATTTGCATATTAATATTTATTTGTTTGTTGTACCTGAAGAAGGGCAATAATTGCTCGAAACCGGTTGTAAATAAATCTGCAATCTTGCAGCTGGTGGTTGTTCACTTTTCTAACCTAATTTATTTGATAGTACTTAAGCTAAAAGAAACAATACTACGGTTAAATAAACTGAATCAAACTTGTTACCCAGTTTCACAAAATTTATTTTCGGGTTCTGAGCCCATTTTCCTAGTGACGTGCAAAATAAAATAAATTTTGTGAAACAAGGCGACAGGTTTGGTTCAGTTTATTTAATCAAAAATGTTTCACCAAGAACCAACAGTGGAATTAATCAATACCACTATTACTTTAGTGGTTTGAGTGTTTTAGACTGCGCAATAATAGCTTTGTTTTTATGATCACATAACAATATGAGCCAGTGAAATTGAAATTAATTCTCTTAGAAGTTCCAAAAGATTTCGATACACGTTGAAATGAAACAGGTTTTTACTGATTTTACTATATTGATGAACTATATTATTACTTTCCTATCATAATTATTAGCAAGTACTTTCACGATGCGAGTTTTAAGAGCAGCATATGCTTTTTCTTTAATTCTTTTTTTTCATTTGATGCAATTTATAACAGATCCTTTTCATTACCATACTAATAAAAAATGACGTGGGGGATTGGTCGAGCATTCTATTGCTATTGAACACACGGTTGGTCGCCGTCGGAGGTTCGAGTCCTCTCTCGGGCAAGAGTGTGTGTGTTACCCTTAAGATAGTTGAACTTAGTTTAAGTAGTTTGTAAGCCTTGGTACTAATAACCAAGGTAAGTACCATAGATTTACAAACACTCGGTTACCTACTATCAAATAGCAGGCACGTTTTACCTAAATTTTGATAATCTTTATTGATGAACAAGAGAAGGCACGTGTGCGTTATTCACAGGGCAAGGGAGTTACAAGCTCTGACATTTCCGAATATAATTTATAGTGTTGCTTTCAATTTAAAATAATATTAATACAAATAAACAATCCCTGAGACGTATTTTCGTCTCAAATATGTCAAAGACAATAATGATAAATCTGAAGCATAGAATTAAAATTTGTGATGCGGCATGGAGGTCGTACGGGTTCGATTCCCGACAGCATCACAAATTTTAATTCTATAGTTCAGATTTATCATTATTGTCTTTAAAATAATATTATTCCAAGATCGCAAAATTTTCATTTATTTTGACGAGCTGTTTTGATACACTGAGCTACCTACCATGTCTTTAGAGGGCTCGACATTCTACTGGTTGTCGGCGCAATAAAAATATGTCAAATAAAATACATCATTATACACTTACATGCGGGTGCGGCACTGACTCTCTTCATTTTGTTTGCATCGGTAAGCATCTTGGACACCCAGTGCGCATGCATCTTATGATACTTTAGTCCAACAGTTATGATTTAATTATCAAATGTTGTAAACCTATTGGACCAAACTACTATGGTCTTCAGTCCCTAGACGTACAAATTATTTAAACTAACTTACACTAATGACGAAACACACACGCATGCTCGAAGAAGGACTCGAGCCTGCGACTCGTAACGGCCGCGTCCACCGTCTTAGTGCACACGGCCATTCCTCCGCGGCATTTAATTATCAACAGTCCGTGAAATGGTGGGACAAACCGCATGCAGGCCGCCAATTGTCGAATAACAGAGAGAAAAATTTTCTTCAGTTTTCTGCACCATGTCAACGCTCATGCCTCATGGCCTTCCCTTTCAAGTCTTCATTGTAAATTTTTTCCCTTACAAACTGTAATTCGGTACCCATTTCGCATTGAAGCTAATGTTATCAGTTGCCCTATAAACGGTTCCGCGCGAACGCATCTATCTTGCCAAAAGCCGACTACGGTGCTGTAGATCTCAGGGACGCCAAGAAGGGATCTTCTCTTTGTGAGGCACCTCTGGATATCTGAGGCGCGGCACATGATTTGCGCATGCGCAACACTGTGTCGTATATAGAGTTGGAGACTTCGATGCAGGGCCAAGAAATAACGTTCTTTAGTTTTACGAGGAGCGCGCCACGCGGAATGGCCGTTTGGACTAAGGCGTCGTGCTGCGTTCTGGGTGGCCGCTTCTATCGGAGGGTCGAGTCCTTCATCGGTCATGGGTTTGTGTGTGTGTGTGTTTCTTAGCGTAAGTTAGTTTCTTTGTAAGTCTAGGGGTTAATGACCACGTCAGTTTGGTCTAATAGGTTTACAGACATTTGAACATTTTTACTAGGAGCATGATTCGGGTGCCATCGCATCGGAAGTTGATAGGAGTGCGCGACCCGCGACCTGGTTGTACTGTGGCCTGGATCGGGTTGCTACACAGCTTATTGCATTGAGTGGCTCTAGAGATGCCACGATATTTTCGTACGTGTTCGAGCCATACCGTTTATAGGACGTTTGACAAATCAGCTTCAGCATTGCGTCCTCTCCATAAACTGAAATAATTTCGTGATGAATCGCAGCGTCCTTTATGCCCTAAACATTTACTTCGCGAATTGCATCGTGTTCAAAATGTTTGTAATTCTATCGGACCAAACTGCGTGGTCATCAGTCCGTAGCTTACAAACTACTTAAACCTAGGTAAACTAACCTAAGGAAAACACACACACCCATGCCCCAGGGAGGATTCGAACCTCCACGGCGAGCAACCGCGCGCTCCGCAGGGAGACGGTTTAGACCGCTCTGCTACTCCACCGCGGCGAATTGCATCGTGCAGATGGCACTTCGGGGAGGCGGAATAAGAACCTCGTTTCTAAATGTCATCTACATCTACATGGGATACTCTGCAAGTCACATTTAAGTGTCTGGTACGGGGCTCATCGAACCACCGTTATACTATTTATCTCCCATTCCATTCTCGAGCAGCGCGCGGGAAGAAAGAACACCTGAATCTCCGTTCGAGCTCTCATTTCTCTTATTTTATTCTGATGATCATTTCTACCTATGTAAGTGGGAGTGAACAATATATTTTCGCATTCGGGGGAGAATGTTGGCGATTGGAGTTTCGTAAGTAGCCTACACCGCAGCGATAAGCGCCGTTGTTGTAATGATTCCCATCCCAGGTTCTGTATCATTTTCGTGACGCTGTCTCCTCTGCATCGTGACAATACGAAACGAGCTGCCCTTCTTTGGACTCTTTCGATATCCTCCGTCAAACCCACCTGATAAGGATCCCACACTGGGCAGCAATACTCCAAAAATGAACGGACAAGCGTAGTGTATGCAGTTTCTTTTGTAGTCCTGTTGCATCTTTTAGGGGTTCTGCCAATAAAACGAAGTCTCTGTTTCGCCTTTCCCAAGAAATTATCTACGTGTTATTTCCAGTTTAATTCCGAAGTAGTAGTAATTCCTAGGTATTTTGTGGAGTTTACGGCCTTCACTTTTGGTTAATTAATCTTGTTAACAAAGTTTAACGGAGTCCTTTTCGTACTCATGTGGACGACTTCACACTTCTCATTATTTAGAGTCAATTGCCAATTTTTACACCATAGTGATATCTTATTCAGATCGTTCTGTAGTTGGTTTTGATCTTCAGATGATTTTACTAGACGGTAAATGACGACGTCATCTGCAAACAATCTAAGAGAGCTACTTAGATTTTCCCCTATATCGTTTATGAAAATAAGTAACAGCAGAGGACCAATAACACTACCCTGTGGAACGCCCGATATCACCTCTGTTTTAGTCGATACCTTACCATCGATTACTACGAACTGTGTCCCCTCTGACACGAAATCCCGTATCCAATCGCAAATTTGGGGCGATATACCATAACCACTCAATTTGATTAAAAGTCGTTTGTGAGGTACGATGTCAAAAGCCTTCTGGAAATCAAGAAATACGGAATCGATTTGCGAACCCTTGTCCATATCACCCATCACTTCGTGTGAATAAAGAGCTAGTTGTGTTTCGCATGAACGATATTTTCTAAATCCGTGTTGACCTTGGGTCAATAGATCATTCTGTTCGAGATAATCCATAATATTGCAAATTGACGTCAATGAAATAGGCCTGTAGTTTAGTGGATTACTTCTACTGCCTTTCTTGAATATAGGTGTGACCTGTGCAACTTCCCAATCTTTTGATACAGATCCTTCTTTGTGAGAGCGGTTGTATATAGTTGTTAAGTAAGGAGCTATCGCTTCAACTTAATCAAATAGAAATCTAATGGGTATACACTCTGGACCACCACAACAGTAATCGACGAGCTCCTGATTGTTGAGAATGCTCCTTCCGTCCGATGGCTTTTCGCTACTTGGCAGTGGTACCAACTCTCCCCACATATACTCTGTGCTAAAGCTACATAACTATTACCCTTTCGTTTTGGGATATCTCGCGTACGTGAATGGGGTGGTATTTGTTGGCAGATCTGTTACACAGGAAGATGACCTTAAATACTAATAAAACGATGAGGGGGCGGGAAGATTCATAACCGGTCAGTTTGTTCTTTAAAGTTACTGCCAGGCGATTTAAGTCAATTTCGCCTCTTTACCTTCCAATTCCAAAGAAAGCAAGTGCAGACAAGTGTAAAAATTACAAAATTATCAGTTTAATAAGTCATGGTTGCAATATACTAACACGAATTATTTACAAACGATTGGAAATACTTGTGTAATCCAACCTCGGGGAAGTTCAGTTTGGATTTAGGAGAAACGTAGGAACACGGGAGGCAATACTCACATTACGACTTATCTTAGAAGATAGGCTAAGGAAAGGGAAACCTACGTTTTTAGCGTTTGTCGATTTGGAGAAAGCTTTTGACAATGTCGACTGGAATACACTCTTCCAAATTCTGAAGGTAGCATGGGTAAAATATAGGGAGCGAAGAGTTATATTCAACCTATACAAAACCATACAGCAGTTATTAGAGTCGAAGGGCAAGAAAGGGTCGCAGAGGTTGGGAAGGTAGTAAGACAGGGTTGTAGCCTTTCCCCAATGTTGTTCAATCTGTACATTGAGGCAGTGAAGGAATTGAAGGAGAAATTTGGAGAGGGAATTGAAGTTCAGGGAGAAGAAAGAAAAACTTTGGGGTTTGCCGATGATCAGAGATGATCAGAGATCGCAAAGGATCTGGAAGAGCAATTGAATGGAATGGAGAGTGTCTTGAAAGGAAGATATAAGATAAACATTAACAAGAGTAAAACGTAGGCAATGGAATACAATGTCAGAAAATCAGGCGATGCTGAAGGAATTAGATTAGGTAATGAGACAATAAAAGTAGTAGATGAATTTTGTTATTTGGGTAGCAAGGTAACTTCTGATGGCCGAAATAAAGAAGATGTAAAATGGAGAATGGCTTTGGGGAGAAAAGCGTTTCTAAAGAAGCGAAACTTGTTAACATCCAACATTAATTTAAATGTTAGGTAGTCCTTACTGAAAGCATTTGTCTGGAGTGTAGCATAGTATGGAATTGAAACTTGCACGATAAGAAGTTCAGATAAAAAGATGATAGAAGCTTCTGAAATGTGGTGCTACAGACGAATGATGAAAATTAGATGGGCTGATCACGTAACTAATGAGGAGGTGCTTAACCGAATCGGGGAGAAAAGGAGTTTCTGGCATATCCTGACAAAGAGAAGGGATAGATTGGTTGGACACATTCTGAGACATCAAGGAATTGTCAACTTAGCATTAGAAGGGATCGTGTGAGGTAAAAATCGTAGAGGGAGACCGAGGGACGAATACAGTAAACAGATTCAAAGGGATGTAAGTTGCCGTACGTATTCTCAGATGAAGAGACTTGCACAGGACAGGCCATCGTGGAAAGCTGCATAAAACCAGTCTGCGGAGTGAAGACCACAGCAACAATACCCTTCACTCATATTATTACCAGTGTTCCTGTCTGTGATCCTATAGGTATTAAATTTCACAACGTATGAGGGGTCAATTTTCATTCTACCTCATCAGGGCGGAACTCTGTAATTCTATTGATTTTCACTAAACTGAGTTCTTCTTTAGCTGTCGTCGTCTCAGCCTAGCTGTAGTACCCAGGTCGTAGGTGTCTAGTTCTTGATAGGCTGAAAACTGTAATTGGGGTCGCCGAGGCTTTCGAAATTACCAAATGAAATCGCCACTCGAATTTTGGAGTGCAAGTGCTTTTCGATTTGTTCTGTTGAACACCTACACTTGCAGACTGTCTAATATCTTAACTGACAACTGTGCACAAAATTCAGTGAAACGTCTTCTTACTAGATGGATAGACAATCAGATTCAGCTCTATCCTACTTTAAAATGATATTTGTACACTTCTATATTGTTTACTGCCCGCACTCATCTGCATGCCACCTTATATGTGGTAGTGGCCGCACTCCACTGCCTGTTACCGGCCTGTTACTGACTCGACCAGACAAATCAGTTCATGTCAGCTGCTCGTTTTTGCGCCTACTGAACTTAAACGGAAAATATAATATCAGAACATCCGATACGCTGACGACACATCTTAATACTTCCTGATAGTGAGGTTTGTTTGCAGTACCTCGGCGACAGACTTGCGCAAAGAAGCTCTGAATATCGTCTAAATGTCAACCTTCATAAAACGAAAACAATGATAATCAGTAAAAACAGAGCCCCTGCCTGTCACATAAAGATAGGCCAAAATTTCATAGAGAAAGTTCATAAATACAGGTACTTTGGCACTATAATAAATGACCAGTGGGATCCTTCTGATGAGGTGAGAACTCAAATTGGAAAAGCCAGGACTGTCTTCGATAAGTAACCTTTTCAAGAATCATAGCAATGACGTAGAGGATCAGACTTCTACGCTTATACGTATTTTCCACTCTGTTATATGGTGTTGAAACATGTACCCTGACAGAATCGTTGGGTAAGCGACTGGAGGCTTTTAAGATGTGGTTTTACAGGAGAATGTTTCGAATGTGCGCATGTCACAAATGTCGAGGTTCTACAAAGAGTGAAGAAAGAGAAAGAAGTAGTAGCCACCGTGAAAGCAAGAAAGATCCAGGACCTGAGACACATCATGAGGAACAACAACAGATACCATCTCCTTCAGACCATCCTGCTAGGACAACTATCAGGGAAGAGAAGCATTGTCGGAGAAGAATATCCTGGCTTAAGAACATTAGAACGTTGACTTTTAAAACATCTACAGAGCTGTTTAGAGCTGCAAATGCCAGCCAAGATGGTTGCCAACATTCGGAATGGATAGGAACCTGAAGAAGAATAACTTTCTAGGGGAAATGGTCTGTCTTTTACCATCTCGTTTTGTAATCAAATTAACATTGCAAATGCCCGTAAGATTTGTTTTTGAGGGGTTATTTATATTAACGGAAAATATATTTGATTAGGAGTTTCTTAAAAATTGATAAATGAAAATAAGAGGTTTGGCGCACCAGCTCTCTGAGTGATAGCAAGTTGAAAGAAGCGAAATGTTCAAATGTTTGTAAATCTATCGGACCAAACTGCGTGGTCATCAGTCCGTAGCTTACAAACTACTTACACTAAGTTAAACACACACACACACACTCACACGCACCCATGGCCCAGGGAGGACTCGAACCTCCGAAGGCGAGCAACCGCGCGCTACACTGCGAGGCGCCTTAGACCGCTCGGCTACTCCACCGCGCCTGAAAGAAGCGTGCAGTTCTCTAAACAAAATTCTGGCCCAGATAACCAAGCATGTCTTTATTATTTTTCTCGGTTGATCTGCACTTAATAAATTGACGATCCCCATCTATGGATCTTAAATAAAATAATAAATGGTGGCATTTCTCTCCTCCAGAAGGGAGCAAGAGAGAAAATATTTGATTTAACTACGCTACGCTTCGCTATGACTCACTCACATATGAAATAAATAGAAAAGGAAAAACTGTAATTCATGTGAATATAGAATCACCGAGAGAATGCTTCAATCTTATCCCTATCGTTTGTTACGCTACCGTGGCTATGTGAAACGCAAGTTATAAAATGTACAGTTTCACAAATACTCATTACTTTCAATCCGTAAGATAGATTACATTTTTTATCGTTCGTTTCCTCCGTATGGCCAAGGGGACTGAGGCGCGTCAGTCACGGTCTGCACGGCCACTACGGTCGTCGGGGGTTCGAATCCCCCCTCGGGCATGGTTATTTGTGCCGTCCTTAGGATAAGCTAGTTCATAAGTAGTTTGTAAGTTTAGGGACTGATGACCCCGTAGTTAAGTCCCATAAGCTATACAAACATTTGAACATTTTTTCCTCCGTAAACATACAGATCAGTTTACCGACTCTGGATCATGTGATGTATAATTCACCTATGGAAAAAGCTGTTGTTTTCTACATTCTTTCCATCTGTTACCATCCGCTATATCTATCTCCTGCTTCCCTACTATCTACCACTTCATCCTACCTCTATCTAATCCCCAGCCTCTGTTCATCACTTCCTTTCCTTCCATCCATCTTCCATGTTCCTCCTCCTCCATCTATATATATGCCCGTATCGTCTTCCCTCGTCGTACCTACATAAAATGAAGAAATTAATAATTAGCGAATTATATAATTTTGACAACGTTACAGCGTTGATTTTAATGAATTAAATCGCAATTTGCGATCAGTTATGGCTTCACTGTACTAGGTTTAGGTGGAATATCAATGTGCGGCGAATGAAAATTTGTTCCCGGCCGGGATTCGAACACGGGATCTCCTGGTTACTAGGCAGACGCGTTGACAACTCCGCCAGTAACCTACCCGACTGCAGAGGACTCTTCCCTGCACGTCTCCCGCCACATCCAAATCTCCATTCGGCTGTGGTAATAGGAAAGAGACAGCGTGGCGGATGGAGATTTGTGTGTGGCGGGAGACGTGCAGGGAAGAGTCCTCTGCAGTCAGGCTGGTCACTGTGTCCTCGGTGGCGGAGTGGTCAACGCGTCTGCCTAGTGAGCAGGAGATCCCGGGTTCGAATCCCTGTCAAGCACAAACTTTCATTCGCCGCACTCTGGTATTCCATCTAAACCTAATACAGTGAAACCATAACTGATCGCAAACTGCGATTTATATCATTAATTAAGGAATTGCTTCAAATTATGTGTTATCTCTTGGAAACTATCACAAAATTACTGTTAAATAAAATTAAATCAAATAACGACGCAACGTTTTAGTCAGAATTCGTTTCTATGGTCTTCTGATTTCTACTGTTAATATCAACGATCTTACTGAAAATTCACCATTAAACATGTACGTGCCTAAAATGCGTTTCCACGAAAAGTAGTTACTTCAGTGTCGCATTTTTACCATGGCACCTGACCGGTACGCAAGGCAGAAGTTGGTACCACTTCAAGTTTCAATGCTCACTTATTTGGCATTTGGAGAATTTAAAGCGCGATCAGAGCTATAGATATGAAAACATCTGCTTCCTTTTGCCTCTCTTAATGGTTACGTATACACATGATTTTCGTTTTTCACTCATATATGACAAAGCGCCTTTTGAATTATGTAAGTTTCATTGGCCTCCTTGTATAATTATAATCGAAAATCGGCAAGTCATTTTTCATGTCTATGTATTTGTATAATGATTGCGGCAAAACTTCACTTGCGGCAGCGGCTGATGTTGCCCAAAATCTCTTCACTGCGCTTTGAAAACTCAGTTACATACAGTGAGGCTAATGATGTACCGTGTTTACGATGATATATTACATTAGCACCGAATGCCGCAGCTGCCGTAAGTAAAATTAAACCTTCATTCCCAAGTAATTCTAAGATGGTAAACGTCCATTTAGAAGCGCAAATTCGATATATATCATTAGAGGCCCGGCTTCTTCAATTGCAGACATTATTATAAAGCATCTGGTTCAAGAGCGTTACTGGAGAATGTTGTTTTCTGTAACGCAATGGTAATTCGAGGGAGATTTTTATCAGATTGAATATTTTGAATAAATCGTTTTGTTGTCCATAAAAGAACCATTTAATGCTGTTCCTGCTTTGTCGTTAATACATTCTTGTACGAACCACAGTCAATAAATCAATTATCCTTGTAAACTGAATACTTCGTTGCCAACATTACTACTCTACGCTGCTAACACCGTAAGTGAAATATTGCCGAGGAGAACATTCTTTTGTGTTTACAGTTTGACACATAATTTGTGCTTGTTCTATGGTTGACAGCTGCCCTGAGAGTAAATTATTTATCCTCATAAAACGAACATTCCGTTGCCAACATTAACAAACTGCGCCGCCGCCTTAGGTAAAATTTAATCATTACCTCAAAACTGTAAAGGTGACGGAATTATATCTGTTTTTCCATATTCCTGACATTTGTGTTTTTCAACAATGATTCTTTGCACGGTGGAGGGCTATTAGTTGGCACTCAGGGAATAGATATATATTGAGTGGCAGGATCGTCCTCCCAGTCGTCCGACTTAGAAGCTACTTTGTAAGCGACTCCGCTGCGCTCTGCTTGGTAATACTCGCTATTCAACAGAGGACATTGCATAGACTACTTTATAGAGAGATCACAACAGGTTGTAACGCGAGATATCTATATATAAAAAGGCAGTATTCCGAGTGACTGATTGATTAAATGAAAGACTCATCATCGCCCAGCAAAAACTACTAATGATAAAAACTTGAAATTTGCAGAGGGTGTTCATCTTACACCATTGACGTCGTTTAAGAAGCGATTTTTCTATATTCCGTCCCTAAGGGGGTGAAATATGGGATGAAAAGTTTTTTGAAAATACGCTGTTGTACAGTCAATTTTGAAGCTAGACCTACATAAATTTGTATGTGGATTGTTGGTTCGAATTTAAAAAAGGCGTATTTCACCTTTTTCTAAAAATCAGCCATTTAGAGGGTGGAATAAGGGATGAAATGATTTTTGAAAAATGCTGCTATTAAGCCAGTTTTGAAGCCTGAACTACAGAACTTGGTATTTTGAGCCTTGGTTACAATAAAAAAAGTACGGTACGTTTATTTCTCCCCTTCCCCTCTTCGTCGTTGTCTACCTTTACTGTATCTCGTAGATGTTCAGCCTTATGTTCAACATCTTACATCTCCGAAAGTTCTTGAACGAATGCTTTGAAATTTTACAATGTGGGAAAGTTGTTGCCAAAAATCGGAAAAGTGTCATATATATAGGTTATGTGTGAAATGTTACATAATTAGGTATCTAAAAACCTTCCTGTGTTACAGTGCAACGTTGTGACAAATTTGGATCTCATTCGGTGAAGAACATTTTGAGATTTTCAAACACACACAAACACAATATTTTTATACATAGAGATTTTTCTCGGTGACTCTAGACGGCCCAACTTTCTCTGGTCCTATTCCAAAACACGATAAATAAACTGGATTGCCCGAATTGGAACCATGTGGAAATGGTAAATATGATAAAAATAAGCATACATACCGATGGCGTTGCGCTGGGGCCGACCGTCGTCAACTATGTGGTGCTCGTGAGAAGCTGGTACGTCACAAGTACGCATGCGCGAAAATCAAATTGAGCGTGAGGCGGTTAGCGCTGTGAAACAAGTATTGTAGCAGAGAAGGTTGGGCTACATCTTTACATATCACAAAAATTGTTCTTAACGATAGAATGAACTTACACCACTATTTTATATCGTTAAATAAGAAGCCGCCTTTTTTTAATAATATAGATTTTTTGAACACAAATTTTAGTCTGGCAATAAAACGATAGCATATGAATTATATCTTACATTACCACATTAAATATATTGAATTTAAATAGAGCCTACTTAAGCACTAATTAAGCAAGTACCAGCTCGTCACGAGTACCACAGATCGTCGCCACAGCGCAACGCCACCGGAATGCATGCTTAATTTTATCATATTTACCATTTCCACATTGTTTCAATTCGGGCAATCCAATTTATTTCTAATTTAATGGAACAGGACCAAATGGAAAATATCATAATGTGATTGTTAATAGCATTTGCTCTTGTTTGTATACAGATAACCCTAATGTTGTGGCTCTAATGCCAAGAAACTAGATGGTTGAATAAAAGAGTACCATACAGTTGAAGCGGTTTCCATTCAGTATGATTTCAGAAGAGCTACAATGTGATGTTATCAAGAGAAGTGAAATTTCTAGATTGAATTGGTTGTGTAGGTTTCAGGAATGAACCTTGAACGTCTTCATTAGCCTTGGTTTTCAGTTTGTTTGGTTTACAAACCAATAGCCGTATCTCTGTAGTCAACAAAAATTGGACACATGTAATGTCGAGATTTTATTGCATATCGTTCATACTATTTATTGGAACAGCCAATTCTGTTCAAAAGTGAAGTTCTTCAGCTTGATCGTGTTACATTTCGACCCTAACCATTCCAATAAATTCGAATTATAATTGAAGTTTCAGTTTTCAAAAAAGTCTTTAAAAGTTGCTTGCTAAGATTTTGTGCAAGATAAGAGAAAACAAAACTATTCAAAAGAAATATGAAGTTCGAAATTTGAAAAAAAAAAAAAAAACCTTCTGGACATTCAGTCAAATGTTTAGTAAACCACAGATATTCTTCATTGAATGAGTTGTAAAATATATCGATTCAAAAGATGAAAAAAAAAAAAAAAACTTGAACTCATTGTCTTCCAAATAATAAAATTGTTCCTGAGTCCCTAAAACACTTAACATCGTAGTAATCTGTAATAAGTTCCAAAATACAGTTTCAGCACAATATATTAATATTCGTTCTTTTTAATAGTTGAAATAATTGGTTTTCACACATCGACACAGGAAGTAAAATTTCACCCTTTATTAGCGTAAGTCACAAATTGATATCATGCATCACACAAAGTCAGATCTTTCTCGAAAGGACTCAAAATAAAGACTGCAACTGTTTGTAACAGATAATTCATAACAGATTTCATTATAATGTAATTCTTCATTTTTTAAAATTTATTTTATTGTAGGAGTTGGCAACGGAGGTCCTCCAACAGGATCTTCTCTGGCCGTGTGGCTGTCGACTCGAGACGTGGCCAGCTATATAATCTTTGGCTTCAGCAGAGAAGATGCTGCTCTCGTAGGTTATTCTGATGTCACCACATATGAAACATAGGAAGCAACAAGTATTTCTTTTAAGAATCATAACATAAAAATTTTTAAGATTCAAATTATTAACAACAACATAAATAATCATTATTTTACCTGCAAAACTGAGCTGACGTAAGGCAGTAGCAGGGATAATATTTCGTCCCACTATAAAGACCGTGGTTCATGGTGTGGGTTCCTGTAGTCGTGTCCTAGTTCGTGAACCACGGGCAACGTATTAGTGGCCAAGTGGTCCTGACAGTTGGGATACCAGTTACTTTGGAAAAAGGTTGGGCATCTCGGACTTCTTCTGAGTCGTGGCCACCTTTGTGCT
This sequence comes from Locusta migratoria, assembly GCA_026315105.1. NCBI lineage: Eukaryota > Metazoa > Arthropoda > Insecta > Orthoptera > Acrididae > Locusta > Locusta migratoria. The sequence continues at coordinate 16,524,202 of CM048751.1, forward strand.
CAGACGGCAAAGACTACCAAACCCACCGGTTAGTCCCTCAACCGTTAGGGGTAAGACCCAGTGGGGCCCTGGGCAAGTAAGGCTAGCAACCTGCTTCCCAGGCACTTCAATATCATGCTGGCAACAATCAGAGCAAAATGCCTCGGACTTTTGTAGGTGATGGAGTCCCACCTGTAACTGACAGACCAGGGACCCCTCAGATATGACTTGGCAAGAAGGAAGTAAGTACCAAGACTAAGTTAGCAGTGCACCGCTCTATCTTTCGACCAACTTGGTTGTATGGGAGTGAAAGTTGGGTGAATATAGGTTACCTTATTCACAAGGTAGAGGTTACAGATATGAAAGTAGCAGGAATGATTGCAGGTACTAATAGATGGGAACAATGGCAGGAGGGTGTCCATAATGAGGAAATCAAAGAAAAAGTGGGAATGAAGACCGTAGATGAAGCATTAAAGCGAACAGACTGAGATGTTGGGGTCATGTTACATGTATGGGAGAAGCAAGGCTACCTAAAAGACTTATGAGTTTGGCAGCGGAGGGTAAGAAGAAAGTAGATTCGGTGAAGAATGATTTTGAAATAAAAGGCATAATATCAGACGAGGCATCAATGTTAGCATTGAATAGAGGATCATGAAGGAATTTTGTTAGAGGTACTATGCTCCAATCTGAACGCTGAAAGGCATAATCAGTCTCTAATGATGATGATGATGATGATGATGATGATGACAACAACTACCACCTACTAAAATACGAGGTACGTCCAGAAAGTAAGTTCCGTTTGGTTATATAAAACAAACATGTACAGATACAAAAAAAAAATTGTTGTACAAAAATCTACAACCGTTAAACTACTTTTCTACATAGCTGCCGAAATTTTATTGGCACTTGTCATAGCGTGGCACAAGTTTATGTATGCCTTCTTCATAGAAGGTTGCCGCCTATGTATTCAGCCATGTGGTAGCATGTTATTTCAGCTCATCATCGTTGAAATTTTGACCACCAAGGACAGATTTTTAGGTGTAAGAAGAGGTGAAAGTGGCTAGGAGCGAGGCCCGGGCTGTACGGATGATGATCAAACACGTCCCAGTGAAATTCCCGTAACAGTTGTTTGGTCACATTCGCCACATGAGGTCGGGCACTATCGTGGAAACAAACACCACCTTTTGATGGAAATCCTCTTCTTACACCTAAAATTTGTCCTGTCAACACTTCAACGATGACGAGCTGAAAGAACATGCTACCACATGGCTGCATACACAGGCGGCAACCTTCTATGAAGAAGGCATACAGAAACTTCTGCCACATTATGACAAGTGCCTACAAAATTTCGGAAGCTATGTAGAAAAGTAGCTTAACAGTTGTAGATTTTTGTACAATAAATATTTTTTTCTGCATCTGTACACGTTTGTTTTATATAACCAAACGGAATTTACTTTCTGGACGTACCTCGTATTAATTGTGTCCCCTGAAACAAGCCGCCGCGGTGGAGTAGTCGAGCGGTCTAAAGCGCCTCGCTGCGGAGCGCGCGGTTGCTCGCCGTGGAGGTTCGAGTCTTCCCTGGGGCATGGGTGTGTGTGTGTTGTCCTTAGGTTAGTTTACCTAGGTTTAAGTAGTTTGTAAGCTACAGACTGATGACCACGCAGTTTGGTCCGATAGATTTACAAACATTTGAACATTTGATGAAACCTCTGCCAGGCACTTAAATGCGATTTGCAGAGTATCGCATGTAGATGTATAGAAAAGAGGTGCTTTATACTTTATGTACTGCATGTCTCCACCATATCCTTTCTTCCAGTAGTGAAGTTTCGAAAGTAGGAGGTACTGGCGGAGGTAAAGTAGTGAGGCAGCATCATGTCGGGATAGCTCAGTCGGTAGAGCAAAGGTCCCACGATTGAGTCCCGGTTCCTGCAAAAAATTTTAATCTGCCAGGAAGTTTCATAAATTATCAAGATTTTTACCTGACTTAAGGCATTCGCAGGGATAATATTTCGTCCCACTACAACTACCACCTGTTAAAATATATACTGTGTCCCCTGAAACAAGCCGTGCACGGTTGCTGAGAGTCAGTCTGGCTTCCACTGTGCATGACCTGGACCCCGGGCAGCGGCCGAAATCTTCCCGTAAGCGCGTAACTGAATCGCAACCGGGCGCACTCTGGAAAACGTGTCCGTCACAGAGCGGCGATCCGGCTTTGCCGCTGCAGCTGCAGGTGATCTGGCGAGGACCCTGGTAGCCTGGCGGCGCCCGCTGCTAATCTGGCCCACCGCCGCGCCGCCCACAATCGGCTGCTGGCTGGTCCGGCGCCGCTAATGAAGCCAAATCCCGCGCCGCCACAAAGAGGATCGCCGGTCCTCGACCGCAATGCGATTGTGGCGCCTCTGCCGGCTGCAGGCGCAGTCGGGCCGGCGCCGGACGGGCTAATGCGATTTGCCGCCCACCGGCGCCTGCGGCGGCCTCCGCGGCGCTGCGCGGTCCGTCCGGGCTCGACCTGCACGCATGTGGGCGCCAGCCTTATAACTGGCAGCGCGGGCGTCCGCGGCCTTTGTCAGCGCCAGTACATCTCTTTAGGGGGTGAGAGACCTCGTTGCCGAAGTTTCAAACCGTCCGTCGTTTCGGCCACTCTCGTTAGGTTGTCGCTTGCGTACTGCTCATCGGTGTGGGATCCGTACCAGGTAGGTTTAATAGAACAAGTATAGAAGAATTTCTCTGTAGAATTCATGAAGATATTCTCAGTTGTAACACAGTAAATTTCCTAGAGGCAGAGAAGCTTCTGTCCACACATCACCACAGCTTTAGGAAGCATTCAGCATGTGAAACCCAGTTTGTCCTTTTCTCTCATGAGATGTTGCATGGTGTGGATGAAGGGCAATAGGCAGCCTATGTGGCTTCTGCTACTGCGTGGTCTACAAAGGCTGGAAATGGACGCGTATGAGCACAAGTCTAATTAACTGCAAGCGCGGGCCTTAGCGGTCTCAGCGTCAATACAACTCAGGGGGACAGAGACCTCGATGCCAGAATTTAAAACTGTCCGTCGTTTCGGCCACTGGCGTGAGCAACTCTCGTTAGGTCGTCGCTTGCATACTGCTCGTCCGTGTGGGATCCATCCGTATCAGGTAGGTTTAATAGAAAACGAAGAGAAGAATTTTTCTGCAAAATTCATGAAGATATTCTCAGTTGTCCACCTCCATGAACCACAAACTTGCCGAGGTGTGGTGGCTTGCGTTCCTCAACGATGCAGATACCCGTACCATAGGTGCAACCACAGTGGAGGGGTAACTGCGGAGAGGCCAGACAAACGTGTGGTTCCTGAAGAGGGGCAGCAGCCTTTTTATTAGTTACAGGGACAACAGTCTACTTATGAAATTGAGTGCTTATAGAATGTCTCCCCAATTGTGCGATTGGGTTCACGATTTCCTATCAGAAAGAACACAGTTCGTTGTAATTGACGGTAAGTCATCGAGTAAAACAGAAGTGATATCTGGCGTTCCACAGGGAAGCGTTATAGGTCCCCTACTGTTCCTCGTGTTTATAAACGATTTAGGAGACAATCTGAATAGCTCCCTTAGACTGTTCGCGGATGATGCTGTCGTTTATCGGTTAGTGAAGTCAGTTGAGGATCAAAAGCAACTGCAAAGTGATTTAGAAAAAATTTCTGCATGGTGCGAAAATTGGCAATTGACACTAAATAAAGAAAAGTGTGAAGTAATACACATGACCACTAAAACAAATCCGCTGAACTTTAATTACGCGATAAATCAGTCAAACCTTAAGGTCGTAGATTCTACCAAATACCTAGGAGTTACAATTACGAACAACTTTGACTGGAGAGAACACATAGAAAATATTGTGGGGAAGGCGAACCAAAGGTTACGTCTCATCGGCAGAACGCTTCGAAGATGCACCAGCTCCACCAAAGAGACTGCCTACATCACACTTGTGCGTCCTCTCCTGGAGTACTGTTGCCCCTTATGGGACCCTCACCAGGTGGGACTGACGGAAGATATTGAGAAGGTTCAGAGAAGGGCAGTTCGTTTTGTTCTATCACGTTACGGGGGAGAAAGCGTCACGGAAATGTTGCAAGAATTGGGGTGGAAATCATTAAAAGAAAGACGTTATTCATTGCGGCGTGATCTGTTTGCGAAGTTTCAATCACCGACTTTTAGTTCTGAATTTGAAAATATTTTTCTAGCACCTACCTAATTAGGGAGACATGACCATCCCAATAAAATAAGAGAAATCAGATAGAAAACGGAACGATTTAGGTGTTCTTTCTAACCCCCGCGCTATTAGAGAATGGAACGGTAGAGAAAAGTTATGAAAGTGGTTAATGAACCCTCTGCCAGGCACTTTAATGTGATTTGCAGAGTATCTATGTAGATGTAGAGGATTGACTGAGCCGGCCTTGTAACATCAGCTAACATGGATTTGCCATGCAGTTACTGCGATCAGCTGAAAGCGAGGGGAAACTACAATCGTTACTTCTCCCGGGGACATGCAGCTCTACTGTATGAATATATGATGATGGCGTCTTCTTGGGTAAAATATTCCGGAGGTAAAATAGTCCCCCATCCGGATCTCCGCGCGGGACTACTCAGGAGGATGTCATCATCAAGAAAAACAAAACAGGCATTCTACGGGTCGGAGTCTGTAATATTCTAACCCTTAATCGCGTAGGCAAGCTAGAAAATTTGAAAGGAGAAATGGATAGGTTAAAGTTAGATACGGTAGAGATTAGTGAAGTTCGGTGGCAGGATGAACAGGATTTCTGGTCAGGTGTGTACAGGGTTATCAATGCAAAATCAGTTGGTGGTAACGCAGGAGTAAGTCTGATAATGAATAAGAAAATAGGAATGCGGGTAAGTTACTATGAACAGCACAGTGAACGCATTATCGTATAAAGATAGACACAAAGCCAACACCGACCAAAATAGTGCAAGTTTATATGCCAACTAGCACGGCCGATATGAGGATATCGAAAAAATGTATGAGGAGATAAAAGAAATCATTCAGAAAGTTAAGGGAGACGAAAACTTGATTGTGATGGGGGACTGGAACTCAGTAGTAGGAAAAGGAAGAGAACGAAATGTAGTAGGTGAATATGGACTGGGAAAAAAGAATGAAAGAGGAGATAGCTTGGCAGGATTTTACGCAGAGCACAATTTAATGATCATCAACACTTGGTTTAATCATCTTGAAAGAAGGCTATATACGTCGAAGAGACCAGAAGACACTGGAAGGTACGAGATTGAATTTATAATGGCAAGGAATCGATTTAGAAACTAGGTTCTAAACTGTAAGACTCTGGCCATAACTTATTGGTTATGAACTGCAGAGTAACACTTAAGAGACTGCAGAAAGGTAGAAAGGTTAGGAGATGGAACCTGGACAAATTGCAGGAGCCAGAGGTCGTTAAGAGTTTCAGAGGGAGCACTAGGCAAGGATTGGCTGAAATGGGGGAAAGTAATACAGAAGAAGAAGTATGGGTAGCTCTGAGAGATAGGGTAGTGAAGGATGCAGAAGACCATATAGGCAGAAGGACAAGGCCTAATAGAAATCCCTGGATAACACAGGGTATACTGAACTTAATTGATGAGAGGAGAAAATAAAAAAAATTCAGCAAGTGAAACAGGAAAAAGGGAGTACAAACGTCTGAAAAATGAGATTGACAGGAAGTGCAGACTGGATAAGCAGGAGTGGCTAGAGGACAAATGCAGAACCGTAGAAGAGGGCCTATATACAGGAAATAAACTTGAAGTCAGTATTCTAGAAATGGAAGACGAAGTGGAGGAAGATGAGATGGGAGATATGATACTGCGAGAAGAATTTGACAGAGCTCTGAAGGACTTGAGTCAAAACAAGGCCCCTCGAGTAGATGATATTCCGTCTCAACTGCTGATATCGTTAGGAGAGCCAGTCATGAAAAAAAATGTACCAACTGGTATGCAAGATGTATGAGGCATGGAAAATACCCTCCGACTTCAAGAATAATATTGTAATTGCAATTCCAAAGAAATAAAGTGCAGACAAGTGTGAAAATTACAGAACTATCAGCTTAATAAGTCATTGTTGCAAAATGCTAACACAAATTATTCACAGATGAATAGTAAAACTTGTTGAATCCGATCTCGGGGAAGATCAGTTTGGATTTAGGAAAAATGTAGGAACAAGGGAGGCAATACTCACATTACGACTTATCTTAGAAGATAGGCTAAGGAAAGGGAAACCTATGTTTGTCGATTTGGAGAAAGCTTTTGACAATGTCGACTGGAATACACTCTTCCAAATTCTGAAGGAATCAGGGGTAAAATATAGGGAGCGAAGAGTTTATTCAACCTATACAAAAACCAGACAGCGGTTATGAGAGTCGAAGGGCATGAAAGGGACGCAGAGGTTGGGAAGGGAGTAAGACAGGGTTGTAGCCTTTCCCCAATGTTGTTCAATCTGTACTTTGAGCAGGCAGTGAAGAAATGGAAGGAGAAATGTGGAGAGGGAATTAAAGTGCAGGGAGAAGAAATAAAAACATTGCCGATGACATAGTAATTCTGTCAGATACTGCAAAGGATCTAGAAGAGCAATGCAAAGGAATGGACCATGTCTTGAAAGGAAGATATAAGTTGAACATTAACTAGAGCATAACGTAGGTAATGGAATGCAATGGCAGCAAATCAGGCGATGCTGAAGGAATTAGATTAGGTAATGAGACAATAAAAGTAGTAGATGAATTTTGTTATTTGGGTAGCAAGATAACTTCTGATGGCCGAAGTGAAGAAGATATAAAATGCAGAATGGCTATGGGAAGAAAAGCGTTTCTAAATTAGCGAAACTTGTCAACATCCAATATTAATTTAAATGTTAGGAAGTCCTTTCTGAAAGCATTTGTCTGGAGTGTAGCATTGAACGGGAGTGAAACGTGGACGATTGGGAATTCAGATAAAAAGATGATAATAGCTTTTGAAATGTGGTGCTACAGACGAATGATGAAAATTAGATGGGTAGATCACAAAACTAATGAGGAGGTGATCAAAATATCCACGGGTGTACTGCCGGTCTATAGTGTCCAACGGGCACAATATTTCGGCGATCAAACATGTCGCCATCATCAGGTGAACTGACGGACTGAGCTCCTGGAAACGCGCCGGCACGGAGATCCGCACGCTACGGCTGCTCGAAGGGAACTGGGTTCTAGCCCGGTAGCGGGCCATTTAAATACCCTCGGCCCGCGGAGCGACCCCTCCGCGGTCCGCGCCCCGCGCCGCGGATGCGCGGTGGAACCGATTGCGCCGGCGTCTGAGAAGACGTCGGTGTGAGGGCTCTGTCCGCCGTGGTCGTCACTTCGTTACGTTTGCTAGATTTACTTTTAATTGACCCAATCGCTGGTTCCCAAGCTTTGCTAAGATTATAGCCAGAGTCACGGTTTATGAGGTCGTCACTTGTACGAATTTCAATGGCCTCTCTAGCGACGCAGTCCCAGTATCTCGACGTCTGTACCAGAATCCTAGTGTGTTCATACTCCATGGCGTGATTCTCCGACAAACAATGTTCAGCGACCGCCGACTTGCTCGGATACATCATTCGTGTCTGCGTGTAAATACAGATCAGTGTGCGTTGTCTTCCGATATACACTATGACCCAGGGTGCCATCAGCTCTTCTCTTGACCAAGACGTCAAGGAACGGCAATTTACCCTCCGTTTCAGTCACCATAGTGAATTTGATGTTGGGGTGTATGGAGTTCAGATGTGTCAGGAAGTCAAGGAGTTTATCCATACCATGTGGCCAGATGACGAAAGTGTCGTCCATATAACGGAAAAAGCAAGTCGGTTTCCATTCAGATGATGCCAGGGCTTCCTCCTCGAAATTCCCCATGTACAAATTTGCGACCACAGGGGAGAGTGGGCTACCCATGGCGACTCCCTCCGTTTGTTCGTAGTATTCGCCATTGAAAAGAAAATACGTGGAGGTCAAGACATGCCTAAAAAGTTCGGTGGTCTTCTCGTCAAATTTCTGACCAATCAAATCTAGTGACTCTCGAAGGGGCACCCTCGTAAACAACGAAACGACGTCAAAACTCACCATGATATCTGACTCATCCAGCCTGAAGTTGTTAAGGCGTTTCACAAAATCCACGGAATTACGGATGTGATGAGGGCATTTACCCACATAAGGACTTAATATTCCCGTCAAGTATTTCGCCAACAAATATGTAGGTGCTCTGATGTTACTGACAATGGGACGTAACGGCACACCATCTTTGTGAACCTTAGGGAGTCCATAAAGTCTTGGCGGTACCGGACCTTGAGGTAGCAGTTTCTTGGCGACACCCTCTGGTAAATCCGCATCCTTGAGAAGCGCCCTCGTCTTGTTTTCCACCTTCTTTGTGGGGTCAACGCTGATCTTCCGGTAGGAATCTTCATTTAGCAGGCTCTGCATCTTTTCAGTGTAGTCCTTATGGGAGACAACAACCGTAGCATGAGGAGGTGCTTAAGCAAATCGGGGAGAAAAGGAGTTTCTGAAATATTCTAAGAGCAGGGATAGATTGGTTGGACACATTCTGAGAAATAAAGGAATTGTCAACTTAGCATTAGAAGGAAGCTTGTGGGGTAAAAATCGTAGAGGGAGACCGAGGGACGAATATAGTAAGCAAATTCAAAAGGATGTAGGTTGCCGAACGTATTCTCAGATGAAGAGACTTGCACAGGACACGGTAGCGTGGAGATATGCATCAAACCAGTCTGCGGACTGAAGACCACAACAACATCATTCTCAGTTGTAATAAGCCGGCCGTGGTGGCCGAGGGGACTGCGGCGCGCCAGTCACGGTTTGCACGGGCTTCGAATCCCCCCTCAGGCATGGATATTTGTGCTGTCCTTAGTGTAAGTTAGTTCGTAAGTTTAGGGACTGATGACTATGTAGTTAAGTTCATAAGCTATATAAACATTTGAACATTTTGAATGTGTAATACAGTAAATTTCCTTGTGGCGGAAAAGCTTCTGTCCACGCATCACCACATGTAAGCCTACTGTAGGATACATCTTTGACTGTCCGAGTGATATCGATTTTCGATCACGTCCAAGGAGTCGAGTTTAAAAAGAGCAGCAGTTGTTGTACGTGCCTGAGATCGAGAAGATCTAATAACTACGGCAATGGTACGAACAAAATGGTCATTACTGAAGCTGGTGCTCCTAATTGCACAGTGATTCTTACTGATGAGCCACGCTAAGCTATCGTGTATCTTTACAGTCAGTGGAATGCGTATTTCTGTCAAAGTGTGCGCTTACGTGTGTAGTGTCATCAAGAGAAACAATCAACTGCGTCGCGACGGTAACGGTTTTATATATTGATTGGATCTAAATGAAGAAGATCTAAGTGCAATTTTGATCTCGTAAAATACAAACTTTCGTGACATCAAGATTATCGGGCAACTGCGTCGCGATCGGACGTGTCGAACTGGCAACAATTGTTGTAAATGAAGTCGGACTGCCAATGCACATGAATAACATATTGGGTTAGCATATTGTGTTCAAATGTTCAAATGTTTGTTAAGCTTATGGGACTTAACTACGGGGTCATCAGTCCCTAAACTTACAAACTACTTATGAACTACTTACGAACTAGGACGGCACAAATATCCATGCCCGAGGGGGGATTCGAACCCCCGACCGTAGTGGCCGTGCTGACCGTGACTGGAGCGCCTCAGTCACCTCGGCCACCGCGGCCGGCAGCATATTGTGTAATATGTGCTAATACCTGAAGCTATTCTTTATTCTGGAAAAGAACAGTCAATTACTCGCTTGTGTACTGTTGATTTGGGACGATGGGTGAACCTTCAACCCGTCTGTTGTTTTCTTTTACTACAGTGCAACCAAATATTATTGCATGATTTCAATACACTGATTCAAAGCTGAATTAACGTGTATTAAGGAATGAGAATCCCTTATTGAAGATATTTCATCAGAGTGAAGTGCATAGTCTTGAAGTAGGGTTTACTAAAGGCTCAGGGGAATAATGAGGGCAGGCACACGCTCAGTTCCAACTAAGAATCCACCCACAACCATCTAACGATTATGAGCAAAGCGACATTTCATAACTAACGTATATATTTATTACCCCGAGCGCGTTACACACAGCTTTAGGAAACATCCATTGTGTGAAACCCACTTTGTCCTTTTCTCTCATGAGTTCTTGCATGGAGTAGATGAAGGGCAATAGGCAGCCTATGTTGCTTCTGCTACTGCGTGGTCTACCAAGTCTGGAAATGGACGCGTATGAGCACCAGCCTAATAACCGAAAGCGTAGGCTACCGCTGCCTTTGTCATCGTCATTAAAATTCTTCACGGGGTCAGAGCCTCATTGCCAGTGTTTGAAACTGTCTGTTGTTTTGGCCACTTGCGTCAACAACCCTCGTTCGGCCATCGCTTGAGTACTGCTCATCAGTGTGGGATCCGTACCAGGTAGGTTTAATAGAATACGTAGAGAGGAAGTTTGCCGTAGAATTCTTGAACATATTCAATAGAGTAAATTTCCTAGAGGTGTAAAAGCTTCTGTCCATGCAGAAGCACGGCTTTAGGAAGCATCCATCTTCCGAAACCCAGCTTGCCCTTTTCTCTCATGGCATCTTGCATACTGTGGATGAAGGGCAACAGACAGATTGCATATTTCTCAATTTTCGAGAGGCGTTCGACACAGTCACGCCCCACAGACTGGTGACGAAAGTACGGGTATATGGAATATATACCCAACTATGTGGGTAGAACCCAGTACGTTGTCCACGATGGGGAGTGTACATCAGAGGGTGTCGTGAAGAGTGTCCCAAGAAGTCTGATAGGACCGATATTTTTTCTATGTATGTAAATCTAACTGAGAGATTTAGTTAACAATCTGCAGCTGTTTGCTGATGATACTGTGCTATACAAGAAAGTGTCGTTATTGATGACTGTAGTAGGATACACGGTGACTACGACCGTGTTTCTAGGTGGTGTGAGGGATGGCACCTAGCTCTAAATGTAAATGCAAATGAGTAGAAGAAACAATCCCGTAATGTTCGAATGGATCCGTTTACTGTATTTTCCCGCAAATTGCGAGAAATCATGCTACCAAGTTCCAGCTAACGACAATGAGAAGTTAAAAACAACATAAAAGGTAGTCCGACCTAGCCAAAAAAAAAAAAAAAAAAAAAAAAAAAAAAAAAAAAAAAAAAAAAAAAATAAAGATATATATATCCCCCAAATACCGGATAAAAGGCGTTCTGGTTAAGAAAGTCCGGGACGCGTGACATCTAATGCAAATACGGGACTGCCCCGTAAAATCTGGGACGTCTACTACAGGATTAGTGGTGTGTTCCTTGACTGACTCGCGTCAGTCAAATATCCCGGCGGAACAGTACACGGCGGTAGGAAACGGAACGATGATATAAGGACAGTCGTGAAGAAGGCGGATAGTCGACTTCGATTTATTGGGATAATTTTGGGAAGGTGTGATTCGTCTGTAAAGGAGATAGCATATAAAACGCTTGAACGACCCCGTAGCTCGAGCGTTTGGGATCCCCAACACATCGGTTTAATGGAGGACACAGAGACAGAGGCGGGCGGCTAGGTTAGTCATTGGTAGATTCGATTAATGCGCGACTGTTACTGAAATGCTTCGGGAACCCAAATGGGAGTCACTGGAAAGAAGGCGATGTTATTTCCGAGCAACACTGTTCAAGAAATTTAGCGGCTTGGAAATTGAATCGGACTGTAGAAATTCTCTACTTCACGTAAAGATCACAAAGATCAGAGAGATTGGGGTTTGTGGAGATGCATATAAGTATTCGTCTTTCCCTAGTTCTATATGGGAGTGGAACAGGAAAGCAGGTAACTAGTCGTGGTACTGAGTACCCTCCGCCACGCACCTTTGGATGGATTGCGGAGGATCTATGTAGATGAAGATCCAACGGAGAGCAGCAGACTTCGTTATGGGCAAATTTAGAAAGCGTGAAAGCGTCACTGAGAGGATTAAGAAACTCCAGTGGCAGACGCTGGAAGAGCGGCGTTTCATATCGCGGTACGGGCTTTTGTCAAAGTTCCGAGACCAAACGTTTCATGAAGAGTCAACCAATATATATTGCTTCCTCCTACGTATATCTCGCGAAGGGACCACAAGGATAAGATCAGAGAGATTAGGGCGCACACAGAGGCATACAGGCCATCATTTTTCTCGAGAACCATATGCGACTGGATTTAGGAGGAAGTGACAATGGTTCGCGAAGTACCCTCCGCCACACATCGTGGGGTTACTTGCAGAGTATGTAGAGGCAGAAATATTGCGAACACCGATAAAAATGGGAGTTTTTGTAAGCAGAGGAGCCAAAATCGATTGTTTTGAATTCATTTATTAATACCGTTTTCAGCAAATGCACGTTTCCATATTACAGTCTGCAAATAAATAAATGATTTACACAAATTGTATGTGAAACTGATTACATAGTACCGCACTTAACACATTTATTATTCCAGCATGAACCCAATATGAGCACGCGAAGTGTTATTAATGTTACTTCACAGGGTTTGTCTTTTTTTTGGGAGGGGGGTGGGGGTGGGGAATCCATTTAATTAAGCATCCAAGCACTGCTCAGATGGTCGTCGGTGTGTAGCTATAGCAAGTGATCAGTTCAAGCTAAATCCTTCAAGTACACTCCTGGTCATTAAAATTGCTGCACCACAAAGATGACATGCTACAGACGCGGAATTTAACCGACAGGAAGAAGGTGCTGTGATTTGCAAATGATTAGCTTTTCAGAGCATTCACACAAGTTCGGCGCTGGTGGCGACACCTATAACGTGTTGGCATGGTGAAAGTTTCCAACTGATTTCTCATACACAAACAGCAGCTGACCGGCGTTGCCTGGTGAAACGTTGTTGTGATGCCTTGAGTAAGGAGGAGAAATGCGTACCATCACGTTTCCGACTTTGATAAAGGTAGGATTGTAGCCTATCGCGATTGCTGTTTATCGTATCGCGACACTGCTGCTCGCGTTGGTCGTGATACAATGACTATTAGTAGAATATGGAATCGGTGGGTTCAGGAGGGCAATATGGAACGCCGTGCTGGATCCCAACGGCCTCGTATCACTAGCAGTCGAGATGACAAGGATCTTACCCGTATGGCTGTAATAGATGGTGCAGACACGTCTCGATCCCTAAGTCAAGAGATGGGGACGTTTGCAAGACAACAACTATCTCCACGAATAGTTCGACGACGTTTGCAGCAGCATGGACTATTAGCTGGGAGACCATGGCTGTGGTTACCCTTGACGCCGAATCACAGACAGGAGCGACTGCGATGGTGTACACAACTGCGAACCTAGATACACGAATGGCAAAACGTCATTTTTTTTTAGATGAATCCAGATTCTTTTTACAGCATCATGATGGTCGCATCCTTGTTTGGCGACATTGCTGTGAACGCACGTTGAAAGCGTGTATTCGACATAGCCATACTGCCGTATCAGACGGCGTGATGGTATGGGGTTCCATTGGTTCCACGTCTCGGTCACCTCTTGTTCGCATCGACGGCACTTTGAACAGTGGCCGTTACATTTCAGATGTGTTACGACCCGTGTCTCTAGACTTCATTTCTGCAGGATAATGCACGATCGCATTTTGTAGGTCCTGTGCGGGCCTTTCTGGATACGAAAAATGTTCGACTGCTGCCCTGGCCAGCACATTCTCCAGATCTGTCACCAATTGAATACGTCTGGTCAATGGTTGCCGAGCAACTGGCTCGTCACAATACGCCAGTCACTACTCTTGATGAACTATGGTATCGCGGTGAAGCAGCATGCGCATCTGTACCTCTACACACCATCCAAGCTGTTTGACTCAATGCCTAGGCGTATCAAGGCCGTTATTACGGCCAGAGGTGATTGTTCTGGGTACTAATTTCTCAAATGTTCCAAATGTTCAAATGTTTGTAGAGCTTATGGGACTTAACTACGTGGTCATCAGTCCCTAAACTTACAAACTTCTTATGAACTAGCTAACACTAAGGACGGCACAAATATCCATGTCCGAGGGGGGATTTGAACCCCCGACCGTATTGGCCGTGCAGACCGTGACTGACGAGAATCTGCACGTAATTGTGCAGTCACGTCATCAACACAGATTTTCTGGGAACGTTTGGGCAGGAATTGTTGGTGATGTCTTGATTGGGCCTCAGTCCCGTCGGCCACTACTGCCGGCACTAATTTCTCAAGATCTATGCACCGAAATTGCTTGAAAATATAGTATAATAGTATAATATATTTGTCCAATGAATACCCGTTTATCAGTAGTGTAATTTCAGAATAACGGTGCTATCTGGACGGTCAGTTACGCAGTGCTGGTGTGGTAACAGTTCTAACTAGTATTTTATCAGATAATGAGATTTTTTAATGTTTCAAACCTTATGATGTTGACTTCCTTCCTGCATATATCCCGCTTTATGGTAACTGCAGTGCTTACATGAAACATAAGTGACGTTCTCAGGGAATATGATGTTCTTTTTGCCTTGACAGGGGGCCAGAGGGCGAGCGCAGACTCCCCCGGCGTCGAGTGTCGCGCAGCGCCGCAGGAAGCGACGCATAAAAACCAACGGCGCCGCCGCAGACGCCGGCGTCGCGACGCCACGGCCGCGCCCGGCGCCTCGCCTTGGCACCGACCCTGCCCTCTGCTAGCGGTGGCGCAAAAACGGGGTTTTGGTTATACTGCGTTTGTTCATCTGCAGTTCAAACCTTCCTGAGAAAACTGCTCAGAATAAGCGGTTTTTTCATGTTTTTAAATAACCGATTTTTATTGCCATCAGTTGCAGCAACAAATAAAGCAATCAAAATCTGAAAAATTTTCAGACTTCCACAGCCTTTTGCATTACACTCTTCTTCAAGATATGTACAATCAAAATATCTGGTAAAATAGGACTCTCAGAGAACTGTACATTTACTAGCTTCATTCCCGCTGCTTCGCAAACTTAGTCAGGATGGTCTGCATTGGTTGTTTCTACTTCTAAATATAAATTTTCATAGGTTTAGCTTTAAAAATGCTGTCCTAATCAAGAATTTTGATACAAAACTTCCTGGCAGATTAAAATTGTGTGCCGGAACCTTAAGTCGAACCTGGACCTTTGCCTTTCGCGGTAAGGGCTCTGCCAACATTTTTTTTTTTTCGTTCGGTTTGTTCGTGGTTGTTCGTTGAATGAGTGGCTCTGGTTTTTTATTACAGAGGGCGTTCAGCCCCCGACCGGGCGCGCTGAGGCACTGCGCCCGGCGTAAATTTTTGCCGGAAGGCGGGATTGAACCGGCGACTTTCAGCACCGCAGTCGGTGACGCTATCCCCTGTACCACGCCGGCGCGACTGAGCTATCCCGACACGACTCACGATGCCGCCTCACAACTTTACTTCCGCCAGAACCTCAACCCCTACTTTCCAAACATCACAGAAGCTCTCCTGCGAACCATGGAAGACTTCCCTTAGGCTGTGGCTAAACCATGTCTCCACCATATCCTTTCTTCCAGGAGTGCTAGTCTTGCATGGTTCGCAGGAGAGCTTCTGTGATGTTTGGAAAGTAGGGATTGAGGTACTGGCGGAAGTAAAGTTGTGAGGCGGCATCATGAGTCGTGTCGGGATAACTCAGTCGCTAGAGCGCTTGCCCGCGAAAGGCAAAGGTCACAGGTTCGAGTCCCGGTTCCGGCACACAATTTTAATCTGCCAGGAAGTTTCATTACAGCGCACAATCCGCTGCAGAGTGAATGTTTCATTCTATTTTGATACAACTTGCCGCCCTCTATTGCACCATTGTCGGCAGAATTCAAAACATCCCGAAACACATTTGTTTTTAATTCTAACCATCATTTCAAATCCAAATTTTCGTATTTCTAGCATCAAAATAGTCTTAGTAGAACCTATAAAATATTTTCTCTTATTTCACCCACTTCATGGTTTAATTTCCAAAAATATGTGTTTTTAAAATTCCAATCAAAAATCTAAATCCGAAGTTTTGTATTTCTGGCTTCAAAATTGCCTAAATAGCTACGTATTTTCAAAAAACCGTTCATCCCCTTAGGGATGGGGATATCGTAAAAGTGCTGATGCACTTTTCAGCGCCGTTTTTTGTCTTTTAGAAACGGATCGAGAACACGAAATTTCTTTCTTACGCTTTGGCATCTTTCTTGGTAGCTTTACTTTTCAAACTGCAATATGCACTTATTTTTCTTAATCCATGCACTTATTTTTGTTCATTCGTACGCCTGTTGCCGAAAAACTGAAGAATGCGCATCTCGCTTCGCTGTATGTAACCTCTTTGCTATTATAGTGTCAAAAGTTATCGCTGCCCTTCAGTCCAAATGTTATACAAGTCGACGAATATTTCAAGCACTATATCTTCCAAACTCTTATTCCTACCGACACGGAACTGCTTTGGTGTACAACGGGAGACTTTGTACTACAACAACAAAGAGAGATCGTTCGTCTGTGTGTAGTTTTTGCTGAAGAACAAAATATTGACACACGCACGTAGAATTTTATTTAAGTCAGTACGGTAACTTTCAACTGCCATATCAACCACCCCCTCACCGTTATCACCCTCTACCACCATAGTCCACAATGAGAGACTGATACCTACTGCCGGCCGAGGTGGCCGAGGAGACTAAGGCGCTCCAGTCACGGTCTGCACGGCCACTTCGGTCGGGGGTTCGAATCCCCCCTCGGGCATGGATATTTGTGCCGTCCTAGTTCGTAAATAGTTCATAAGTAGTTTGTAAGTTTAGGGACTGATGACCCCGTAGTTAAGACCCATAGACTTTACAAACATTTGAACATTTTGATACCTACTGCCACATACAGACACTGTTCGTTTGCGATGTGCAGTTTTGGCTGCAGAGTGAAATACGGTATAGGTACAAAAACCTCATTTTTATATATATCAAGATTGATTTGAGACGACCGATTTCGACACTCTGTGGTGTCATTTTCTGGTTTCCTGCAATTGGCATTAAACTGCTTATTGTATCTGGTAGATGGACTAGATGATATAAAATCATGTGCTGGTGGATAGTGAGATATAAAATGGATGGTTGATCAAAATAAAAACAGTAAAATATATACAAAAAATTACAACCAAACTGCATATATCTGGTTGAGCACCTCCATAAAACTCAAGCTGCGTTAGTAACAGCTTGTAAATATCAAAAATCTGAACGTGAAAAAAGATTTCTATGTTGTTATACATGAATAAACGACAAATAAAAAAATTGTTCACCGTATTTAGTCAGTGTTATTATTTATAGCCCCATCAATTTAAAAAAAATAATTATATATACAGTATGCAGAAAAGATCTGTCTTTCACGCGCTGTATAAGGAGAACTGTATAAAATAATACTCCTGTGCTTCAAAATATATATGTTTTTTGCCTGTGTGTAGTGTGCAAGTAACATCTGTATTGGATGGTCTCTTCTATAAGGAGAGACTTAAAATTAAACTGAATGGGGTAAGCAGACACACACACGCGGTTTCTTTAACCAACTTAAAAGTAATTTTACATTTTCATATGCACACACAACACTTTTTTTTTTTTTTTTTTTTTTTTTTTTTGTGTCTGTGGAGTCTGTGGGACTTAACTACGGGGTTATCAGTCCCTATACTTACAAACTACTTATTAACTACTTACAACTAAGGACGGCACAAATATCCATGCCCTAGGGGGGATTCAAACCCCCGACCGTAGTGGCCGTGCAGACCGTGACTGGAGCGTCTCAGTCCCCTCGGCCACCGCGGCCGGCTTTTTTTCATTGTTCTTCAGTCTACGGATAGCATAACAGCTTAGGGGTTCCAGGTCTCAGACAGCAGGATACTTGAATATCTGCTGCATCCAGGTAATCTTCTCTTCACCTTTGACATAAATGACTGTACCACGGTAGTCGAATAGTAATCTAAGACACGACTCCATTTCTTCATAAAGTATTCCAGGATCATCAAATGTAATCCACGGTGGTTTAGTGTCAGCCACTTTGCGTTCCTCATGGTTTTAGCAAACTTCACATCCTTGTAACGACTTGGTGAAGCAGTTCTTACAGAGAACGTTTTTATCACATCTTCTATAGAAGTTATGAAAGCAATGTTTTGAAATATGAAGCGTTTGCACTAATGATTGTAGAAACCTTGGATGTCAGCAATGTTGTTCACACACTTTGTTTAAGTGGTTCTGGTGGGTAACAGCACTTGATAATCTATACAGCTCCCTGCACAATACCATTTAGTGTACTGTAAATAATTACTCGCTCGTCTAGAACTAATGCGTATGCAACGGTGCTGTCTGGGAAGTTTTCTGAAGATACAAATCCAGTCCTTACATCTAACTGTCAAGTTATAATTATCCCGTTCGGTTTGGAGCAGTTTAATACAATTATTGATGCAAGCTCCTTGAATTTCCTTGGACTAAGTATACATCCATCCTTTAAATCATCATAGTAAGAAGTGTAGAACCTCACGTAAATGTCATTGCATACATTTTTGTCGTATTGCATTTGTAAGTTGTCGTATGGATAGAAGTCCGAATTCAAGTAGACTCTTACATTAGTTCAAATATTCAAATGGTTGTTAAGCTTAAGGGACTTAACTTGCGGGGTCATCGGTCCCTAAACTTACAAACCACTTATGAATTAACCTATACTAAAGACAACACAAACATCCATGCCCGAGGGTGGATTCGAACCCCCGACCGTAGCGGCCGTGCAGCCTGTGACTGGCGCGCCGCAGATCGCTCGGCCACTGCGCCCGGCTTGAATTAGTTAACTTGCATTAGTCTACCTAACTTGAATACAGTTGAATCATTTACTATATTCCCTCTTCACTTCGTCTGGAACGCAAGCATGATAAATCTTTTCATTTCCAGTAGAATCGATGTTTTAATAACCAAAGTTTGTCTTCTCATTTTCGCTAACAGCGGGCATTCAAACAGCTCCCAGGAAAGGAATGCTAAGTTAGATATGTACCTGCATTCCGAACTTTTAAGCATTACAAACACTCTTCATCTGCTACAAAGATGTGAGACATTTTCCATTGACGATGATCTCATTCTCCTCTGCAGGGGTTCCTTGAATGTAAAAGTTGATATCCGGCGCACTTTTTTATCAGAGTAAGTTGTTGCTTAGTGTTCATGATAATATTGTTCATGTCATCAAAACAAACCGTAAGCATTTTAGAGGTGTGCATGTTGTAAACCATTTGTACTAATCAGTTGTTCAGTCTGTGGTCTCGTCGTTGAAGAATCCTGCATTTTCTAGTTCATTCTTGTCTGAAGGCTTTGCATACCTACATGTTTTAAGGATCGATTTTATATCAGCGTTGCATGTACGGTCAGTTTCAACAGCGTCTAGTTCATAACGTATCTCTTGAAACAGGAATGATTATGCATTACGTGTTAGCTTTGACCCCTCTGCAGTAGAACCATGCAGCTCCAAATACATATGTCCAAGCTGTTCAAAAAAAAAAAAAAAAAAAAAAAAAAGTTGAAATATTTGTAGATCTATCGGACCAAACTGCGTGAGCATCAGTCCGTAGCTTACAAACTACTTAAACCTAGGTAAACTAACCTAAGGATAAACACGCACACACCCATGCTCCAGGGGGGACTCGAACCTCCACGGCGAGCAACCGCGCGCTCCGCAGCGAGACGCTTTAGACCTCGCGGCTACTCCACCGCGGCATGCAAGCTATCACTGCGAGATGTATAACATTGGTTGGATTCTCAATAATCTTGTATCCCGATCCACCTGGGGAAAAGAATCCGTAAATTTTATGAAGTAATCTATCGTTTAGGTATATAGCAAATCAGCAGCATCGATTCAGCTGTTTTCAGAAGCGGGGAAACCGAGCCATTTAACTAATGCTCTTTCCCCTCGTCGTCTTACGTCTCTACGAGACACACATCAGGTTTTCAGCTCTTCTGCAGTTCTTCTGTATAGAAACTTCTTGTTATTTCCTTTCCCTTGCTGGGCTTTAAAAGATACCTTCTAGGATTCGAGCGTTGTACCTTGGAAAGAGAATATCTCTGTAGACCAGTTTGGTAGATATGATTTCTGAAATGGCATCTTGTACTCAGCCGCGGAGGATTGTCCGTGCGCATTGGGGCCCTGAACTGTGGTGCGCGAGACCGTTCGCCGTCGACGGTTCGAATCACCCTCGGGCATGGGTGTTTGTGTCGACCTTGGGTTATTATTATCTTAGTTTAAGTAGTTTGTTCGCTACAGGCTAATAACCCAGCAGTTGAATCCGATAAATTTACAAATACTTTAATTTTCTTGTGCCCTCACTTGCGCACTAAGTCACCAACTTTTGTTTGCGTGACTCAAACGTTTAAAGTCTGAAGTACACTGTATTTAGGAGTTCATTATCTAGATCATCGATGGGTCTCATCTTTATCGTGCTGTGTGTGTTTGGTTTGGTTATACATAGCAATTATCTCTGGAAGGATATCAGTCCATTTGTATCATCCTCGGAGATTAAAACGCATCCACATTGGAGTTTTTATTGTTCTGTTTAGGCGTTCCACAACATTCGCTTTCAGCTTAATGAATATTGAGCAGCGGTTTATATTACATCGATCCATTACAGTCTTGAAATATCCATTGTAAAACTCTGTCACGTGATCTGTCTGGAGGTTTTTAGGCTTTCTGCTTGTTCAAATTTGCAGTAACTGTTCAAACACTTTTGTGACGTTCTTCCCAAATATTGTTTTTTCAGTGGCGGGGCCCATGCCCATTTGGAACATGTGTCAATGAACATTAAAATAAAATTGAAGCCATTATTCTCATATTTACAAGATCAGCTTGCCCTAAGTCATCGAAGCCTTTAATCATAACAGGTCTACGAGGATATATTTTGCGTGTAGGTCTGTGAACTTCTCGAACCATGGTCCCCATTCTTCTTCTTTTTATTCGGTTATGCTTCGCTGTCTGAGCTGTGAGATTATAGAAACAATCTTATTCAAGTGAGCGATATTATCTGCAGCAGCTGATGCCATGAACAATCGTAGACTTTCTATTAGCTCGTCTGGGTGATCGTAATGTATATACTCGAGGGTTTTACTGAAGTTCACACTTCTATGCTGAATATCGATACCTTCGCCACTCCGATTCTCATCCTAGAGTAAAGGTTTTATGATTATGTATTTCATACTGCTTTTGTTTCGTGTCTTCGCGTTAGTGAGATGAACTATTTCCCCATACTGTTTCAGATATGACTGCGTATATTTTTTTCTGTTTTTGCAGTTTTTAGTAAAATAATGTTCAGGAGACCAGGTGTTCTTTGAAACTCCCTACCGTCAATCTGTATTCCGTTCTCAGTTATTCTTATAGGTTTGCTTTTACTCTGTTAACGTCATATATCTCGTCTATTCTAGATTCATTGTGGCTGTTAATGTATGGTGGTCACATAAAAACAATTGTAAATCTTGCATCTGAGTGGGAAGTAATGTAGAAGAGTACTGTTAGACTTCGTTCCGCCCCTCAAGGTCCGGCTTACGGCTTCTACGGTGGCGGTCTGTCGTGGCGGCAACTCTTCAGAGAGCTCGGTAACAGAAGTGTCGTGCCGTGAAGAGACGTTGACTCTTCGGATTTGAATTTAACGGCCCCGGCAGCCTTTGTAGTTGATCACCATCTTGCCAATTTAATGAATTATTCAAGGATCCGGAAAATTATTTCACCCCTAGGAGGCGCTGGTCCTCTGGTCAGGCAAGCAGATCGTGGAAATTATCGAGGAAAATTTGGTAGAAATTACGACCTTAAGGTTTGCATGATTTATCACGTAACTGAAGTTTTACGGAATTCATTTAGTGGTCATATGTATTACTTCACACTTTTAATTATTTAATGTTAATTCCCAATTAATTAAATGTGTTAATTTCCAATTAATTAAATGTGTTAATTTCCAATTAAGGAGAAAATATAAAAATGCAGTAAATGAAACAGGCAAAACGGAGTACAGACGACTAAGAAATGAGATTGACAGGAAGTGCAAAATGGCTAAGCAGGAGTGGCTAGAAGGCAAATGCAAGGATGTAGAAGAATGTATAAATAGGGGAAAAATAGATACAGCCTACAGGAAAATAAAAGAAACATTTGGAGATAAGAAAAACAGCTCTATGAATATAAAGGACACTGATGGAAAAACAGTTCTAAGCAAAGAAGGGAAAGCTGAAAGGTGGAAAGAGTATATAGAGGTGCTCTAAAAGGAAATCGAGACAATATTGTAGGAAGGGAAGAGGATGTAGATGAAGATGAAATAGGAGATACTGTACTGAGAGAAGAATTTGACAGAGCCCTGAAAGACCTAACTCGAAACAAGGCCCCTGGAGTAGATGATATTCCCTCAGAGCTACTGAAGTCCCTTGGAGAACCAGCCATGACAAACCTGTTTCACCAGGTGTGTAAGATGTATGAGACAGGTGAAGTACCCTCAGACTTTAAGAAAAATGTTATAATCCCCATTCCAAAGAAAGCAGGAGCAGACAGGTGTGAAAACTGCAGAACCATCAGTTTAATAAGTCATGGTTGCAAAATATTAACACGAATTGTATACAGAAGGATGGAAAAGCTGGTAGAAGCCGACCTCGGGGAAGATCAGTTTGGGTTCAGGAGAAATGTAGGAACACGGGAGGCAATACTCACTTTATGGCTTATACTAGAAGATTTGGAGAAGGCTTCTGACAATGTTGATTGGAATAAACTCTTTCAAGTTCTGAAGCAAGCAGGAGTAAAATATAGGGAGCGTAAGGTTATTTACAACTTGTACAAAAACCAGACAGCGGTTGTCAGAGTTGAAGGGCATGAAAGGGATGCAGTGGTTGGAAAGGGAGTAAGACAGGGTTGTAGTCTTTCTCCATTGTTATTCAATTTGCACATTGAGCAAGATACAAAGGAAAGCAAGGAGAAATTTGGTGAAGGAATTAAAGTTCTGGGGGAAGAATTAAAAACTTTGCGTTTTGCCGACGACATAGTAATTCTGTCAGATACTGCAAAGGACCTGGAAGAGCAATTGAACGGAATGGACAGTGTGCTGAAAGGTGCATATAAGATGAACATTAACAAGAGCAAAACTAGGGTAATGGAGTGCAGTCTAAGAAAATCAGGTGATGCTGAAGGAATTAGATTGGGAAACGAAGCAATAAAGGAGGTAGAAGAGTTTTGTTACTTGGGCAGTAAAATAACAAATGATGGTCGCAGTACAGAGGATATAAAATGCAGAATGGCAATGGGTAGAAAAGCGTTCTTGAAAAAGAGAAATTTGTTAACATCGAATATTGATTTAAGCCTAAGGATGTCCTTTCTGAAGGCATTTGTATGGAGTGTTGCCTTGTATGGGAGTGAGACATAAACATAGACAGACAGGAAGAGGATTGAGGCTTTTGAAATATGGTGCTACAGAAGAATGCTGAAGATTAGGTGGGTGGATCGCGTAACGAATGAGAAGGTACTGAACAGAATTGGGGAGAAAAGAAATTTCTGGCATACCTTGACTAAAATAAGGGATAGATTGGTAGGACACATTCTTAGACATCAAGGAATTGTGAATTTAGCGTTGTAGGGAAGTGTATGGGGTAAAAACTGCATAGGAAGACCAAGATATCGATACAGTAAGCAGATTCAGACAGATGTAGGTTGCCGTTCTTATGTGGAGATGAAGAGGCTTGCTCAGGATAGGGTATTGTGGAGAGCTGCATCAAACCAGTTTCCGGACTGAAGACCACAACAACAAACAACAACAACAACATTTTCCAATTTTGTCTAAATTGCTTTGCAGTTGCTTTTAACCGTCTGTTGACTTCACTAACCGATAAACGACAGCATCATCCCCGACAATTTTTTTTTTCTTTATTCCATTTAACATCACAGAGTGAGCCACCACCTTGTAATTCTAAAGGGGGTCGTGCACTGCTAAAACTTGTTTTTTGTTGCATATACTGGTTACTTAGCCGCCGTAGATTCTGGAAGTGATAAGCTTCGAGAACCTACGTCGTTGCCTGTCCCTACCACGTGGAGGCGAATCAGTACTCTCTTCCACAAATTGCTCTCTCTGTGATATTCTGTTATTCTCCAAATTCAATTTACAATGTTAATATAACAAAATGCTTTACACAAAAGATAAAATATACAGTTTACTATTTTATATTCTAATACCTATTACGCTAACATTATCTTACGAACTATGTAAGTTTATTCATCTCTTATGGAAAGAAAATAAAATTGATAATAAAAATTAATGTTATTGATTTTGTTAATTCATTCATCTGTTATATAAAAGAGGTATAATCACTATTTAACTACAGTTAATATCATCTGGACAAACAGTATAAAATGTAACATTTAACAATGTATCAATGTTTTTTAAGCGGCAATTATTGTTTGCAATTTTGACTTTATTATAAAAGTTGATCTAGAAACCTTTAACAGTCAGTGGATAAAATTTAAATAAACAACGAGTGGAAAATGTGCCATTTAACAATATATCAGCGTTTTGTAAGAAACAACTATTGGTCGCCTTTTGGCTTTAATATACATGATGATCTAAAACCTATGATAGTCAATGAGTAAAATACAAGTCTACAGCTAAGTCATATTTTGTTCATAAATTACTAAGTATCTGTTAATGTTATGTTCTTGGTTGTTAAGATGATCACAAGAATACAGCAAATGTAGATTCCATGAAGTTAATCATTTTTATTTGTAAAACAGAAATATTATGCTATGGCAATATAGGAAAATAAATTGTACAAAATTATGTCATGCTTCTGACTTAAGAAATATAAATATTGTAACAACACGTAAATACTCATGATTAAGTCGTCTATTATTTACAGAGAATGATGTTACTGTTTGGAATACAGTTAATTACATATGATCAATCAGTATAACGCACAGCAGTAGTACACTATATAAATTGTTAATTACCTGATAAAGATTAATACATGTTTTTTAGTACCCTTGCAGGAAAAACATCAAATGGAAATTCTTGTGAAGTTTCCCATACTAATACATAAAACAGAGATATTGTGCTATGGCAGTATAATAGGATAGATATTACAAAATTTGCCATTGTTATAACGCATACAATACAATTAAAATTTGCCAGCATAATACAAGTCTAGTAATAACTCACATCAGTGTATTACATAATTTATGACAGTCTATGCAGAAATATTAGAAACATCACTCTCCAGATTGACAGTGCCGTCTGTCTCCTCTGCATCCGGTTCAGTGTCATGTATCGTGGCTTCTTGTGTTCTTCCTGCAATAAGGATTCTGTTGCTTAAATTCTTCTTGTTTGCTGCAAATTGATATTTACTTTGTGATAAACTAGCTTTCAGGGCCTAAGAAGCCGAAAGCTAGTTTACAACAAAATAAATATTATTGTGGATGAAATATATAGTGTATTACAATTATATAAAATCATATGTATAATTTGCGTACATTCCCCTTAAGGAGAGCTTCTTGATGAGCCTATTTTCATTCATCCTATTATTATGGCCATAGAACTTTGCCCTTCTTTTTCTGGTGTTGTCTGTAATTTTCTCTGTCTGTTTGTTCTTTTGTTGTGATCTTTATCCAAATCCCCTGTATCTGAACTGGTCCGTAGATCTTCCTTAGAAATTTCCTCCCTTGCTATTCCATTTCCTTGATTTTCGTTCTTCCTCTGATTAGTGTTGTTTCTGAGACATACAAGGCTTCTTGTAAGACTACTGTTTTGTAATGTCTTAATTTGGCATTAACAGAGATACTTCTTTTATTGTAATGGTTCCATGTAAGTCTGAAAACTTTTTGTAGTTTTGCAACTCTTTCTTCATTGGCTGTCGAATTTAGTCCTGTTTTCTGTATAATCTCTCCCAGGTATTTGAAACATTCTACTTGTGCTAACTCTCCATACTTTGTTAACAAATGATTTCTGTCTGCGTATTTCGTGTCCATGTACTGTTTTTTTGCTGTTGTTTTTTCATGCGAAATTTGTAGTCCTGTTCTGGCTGGGATTTCATGTAGTGTCTCTAGGGCTTATTTGGCTTCTTTCTTGTTATTCGTTATGATGGCATTATAGTAAGAGGTTTTCAGCCAAGATCGCTTTCTTCTTTTAATTATATGACCGGTTTCGGCGTGCTAGACGCCATCTTCAGACCTGTCGTAATTTCTTACATCACTGCTATTACAACAACTTTTAACATAGCAACTTGGTATGCATCGACATTGATGTGTCATCCAAATAAAATTTACAAGTCAATAATAAAATGACTGACTCCATCTTTATCAAGGTCTACTGAGCTTGATTCTGAAGTGCCTCTGACGTAGACCTTGATAAAGATGGATTCAGTCATTTTATTATTGACTTGTAAATTTTACTTGGATGACACATCAATGTCGATGTATACCAAGTTGCTATGTTAAAACTTGTTGTAATAGCAGTGATGTAAGAAATTACGACAGGTCTGAAGATGGCGTCTAGCACGCTGAAACCGGTCATATAATTAAAAGAAGAAAGCGATCTTGGCTGAAAATCTTTTACTAAACAATTCTAGATCGCCCGAATAATGTGTTCCAGAAATTTTATGGTGATGGTTTTGTTTTTGTGTTTTCCCATCTTTACCCCATTCACTCCTTTGTCCCAGGTCCTGATTAATTTCTCTAAAACTACGTTAAATAAAATGGGTGACAGGCCATCTACCTGTCTCTCTCCTGCCTTCATGTCGAATGGTTCTGATAACTCCCCCATGAACGTCTGTGTATCTATAAACGTTTGTTTTATATAACCAAACGGATCTTACTTTGTCGACATACCTTGTATTTTCTTTATACCCACTTTCTTTATCAAAAAGGCAGGCAATGTGGTTCATTATACCTATGTGCTGGCCTGAGAAAAGTCTTTACTTCGTTCATCGGGCGACGGTACAGAACGCTTGTAATATTTCTGGCTTAAAGCCATCATATGAAGATCGAAGTATTGCTTCAGTGCAGCCAGTTAGGACCAGTAGGCAACAGATGGTAAAAGCTGGCGAGAACCACGACAGGTGGTACAATAGGTCTGGTTCTCATGGGAAAGAGCACTGGCAAGTTTCCCCGAATTCTAGGGAAGTCCCCGAGCGGCAGGCACTGGACGCCGATTGGCTGTAGCACTGGCGGTCACGCGCCAAAACGCTATCATACTTTTATTAGTATGTAATAAACTAATAATATATTCAATGTCAAACTCAGTCCATAAAAACCCCTCAAACCTAAGCTATACCCTGCGTAGCTAAAACATAATAATAATTGCTAATTCTATAAACAAAACAATTAATTTCAGACGGACGATGCACGGCAGCCTGCGCGCCAAATTGCGGAACGAAGGCAGCCTTGGATCGAGCCGCCACAGTTCAGTTCAGTTCAGAACAGGCGCTCGGTAGAGTAGCATGTGACTTCAGTACGCGCACTCGGTGGAGTAACATGCACACGTAGACGGTCATAAAACATTGTTTAAACATCTTAGATCAAGGGAAATGACGTTATATTTAATTTCAACTAAGACAATGTGTGTCAAGTTGATATTATTATGTAGTTTGCTAGTTGTCTGCCTTATTTAAATAAACTAGATGGCATCCCACAAGAAAATATTATTAAGCAATTAGATCAGTTCCTGCTAATAGTATAATAATTTCAGCCTCAATCAAGAACTCCGACCTGCGTGCTATGCTCTGCGTGGGGACGTCTATAGAAGACGTCAGGTTGGTGAAGTTTCAGAGTTTCTACTCTTCACACAATGCAGTGGGGAGTAACTACAACCCTCGCGTCCACTGTCATTGCGGTACAAACGCAAACTGTTGTGCGTCATCCATGGCAACATGGAGGAGGAAAGGAAATGTTACAGGAACTAATTAAATTTATAAGGGGCAGGCCTCAGTCGCAAAGTACGAAAATAATCGTAACCAGGTTTCAATGCCGCTATGGGCACCTTCTTCAGACGAAGATGAATATGTTAAAACTACATGTCAAAATTTAAAATACAAAAAATATATCTGAGAAATCAGATAGTCATACCTAAAAAGTAAATAGTTGTAGACAGGCGGGGCAGTCACTGCAACTTATAAATTTAATTGTTTTGTAACAGTCGCTGAATCACAGCCATGCACAGAACTGTTACAGGAACGGTTAACAATCTCCCCCCCCCCCCCCCCGTAGACCATTTTTCGCGTTGTACGCTCTGCGGAAGTCAATATTAACCAGTGGCGTAACTATGGGAGGGGACGAGGCACGAGGCACTCCAGTCACGGTCTGCACGGCCACTACGGTCGGGGGTTCGAATCCCCCCTCGGGCATGGATATTTGTGCCGATCTTAGTATAAGGTAGTTCGTAAGTAGTTTGTAAGTTTAGGGACTGATGACCCCGTAGTTAAGTCCCATAAGCTTAACAAACATTTGAACATTTGACGAGGGGGATAGAACCCCCCCCCCCCCCCCCAAGAACCCGAAAAAAAATAATGAATTCGTATAACAGCAATCTGGAAAAGGTAAAGATTGGCAATTTAGGGTGTTTTACCATAAGCTTTCATTGGATGGGAGTCAATTAGTTTCTTCAACGAGAGTGGTAGATGGTAGTCTGTCTGGAAACTGACTAAAATTTTGCTCGTAAGCAGATCTATCCCCCCCCCCCCCCCACCATCAAAGCCAAGTCCTAGTTACGCCACTGATATTAACTGTGGTGTCGCACAAGTCCAAAGTGCGCGCCACCTACTTTCGCCGCGCGCCGCCATGCACGCACGGCGCGGCGTTCTTACGACGTCAGCCACGAGCGCCCTCAGTTACAACTTCGCTCGTGGCCACCACTGAACGGTATCGTTCACTTGGGACTGAGATAGGAACCAGTTAACACTTAGGAATCGGATAGGCACCAGTGAAGACTTGGCTATCGGATAGACACTAGGCAGGCCTCTAGCTCAACTATGTATCAGCATTCTGCAGTACTGAATTATGTAAAAGTTAAGTATTGTATAAATTCTGTGCAATATATATCTCGTTCTAATTTACTTTAGTGTTTCTAGTTTCTGCTGTCCCACTGGCTGCTCACCTCCGTACCTGCACAAGCGTGCTACCTTTATTCCTGTGTCGGTCTCATTCCACTCGGCCACCGACACCTACGACGGAAACGAGACACAAAAGCGGCGAAGAGGCTGGGACACAAAATTAACAACGTCCCTCGTGAGCGCATTCGGGCGCCGCGAAGTATCTCAAACACCTGCTGGTCTTCGCAAAGCATCAGACTCGTACCGGAGGTAACGACGCGCCACAAATCGCGTCGAAAAACTGAAACCTGAGCAAACCGCCGGCGGCTGGGAGGTCGCGAAGCAGCTAGCAGCTGTCCCGTCTGTGAGAAGAATGCGCCAAGTTGCGTCCGGCGCCATCTGCGGCCGTCGCCGGCTGAGCTATCCTCGCGCTTTGTGGCGGCGCAACAGCGCGGAACGCGGCGGCTGGGAATAACAGTCGCGCTATATCACGCCGGGGCTGAGTTATGGCAGCGCCACACCCCGCACAAAACCCGCCGCCGCCAATCATAAACAGCGCAGGCGCCGCCGGGGTATAAATTTGTTGACAATCTCTTAGCCGAGTGTATTTTTTTCGCTCGCCCCCGCAAACTTCCTCGGCCCCCTCTCGCTAGCACCGCGGGCGCCCCTCCCCTCGCTTTCTGAATTGCTCCCCTTTCCCCGGCAGTGCCAGTTTCTTGCACTCTCGGTGTTCCTGCGGTTCTCGTCCTCCCAAACACACACACACACACACTCACACACTAGCCTCCAGAGGTCCCGGCGACACATCTTCCCTTCCCACCAGGGCAGTAATTTCGCCGGGACATTTCTTCGCCCCCTCTCCCGTTCGTGCGAGAGACAGAGAAGGAGAGGGCAAGCCCGGGGGAGGAAAGAAAATAAGGAAACCGCTGCAGGCGCAGAAGAAAGAACAGCGGCGGGAGGAAGCGAGAAGAGGAGGTGGTGGTAGCAGTTTCTCGTGGGGTGGCTAGGTCCGTTTTCCCAGCGCCATTCCGGAGGCGTTCTTTTTGCCACTCGGCTCCTGGCGCCGCCGCTTTTATTATCTGGGGCTGACGGGGGAACCCCCGAGAGCGGCGTCGGCGGCGTCGGTCGTATTTTTTATTTGTAGCGCCGCGACGCCGGACCCGGGTTGGGCGGCGTCGGCGTCGGCGGCGGTGGGCGCAGCCGACCGTGGCGACATCTGTGCGTGAAGGCGGCAGTTACAGCGCCCGGGCCGGCGCCGCTCCCAGACGACGTCACGTCCGGTGGCAGGGGGAGGGGGTGGAAGGGGGGAGGGGGCAGAAAAAGCGACGCCCCCACTGGACGGCGCGGGGTCGACGCAGCACGTCCGCCGGGCGCCTGAGGCTGAGGAAAAAGCGAGGGCACTGCAGTTCTGGCTGTGCTGCGGTCGCGCAGTCAGCATGCCTGTCTCCACTGGCACTTTTAATCCTTTAACGCATGATTTTTATTTGAAGCTGTAAAAGCTACCACAATTAATGTATAGTGCGTTTATACTGAGAAAAATATGGGGGAAAAATCCTTAACATTGTTATGCACTACTAGCAACAAACATCTTATAGCTGGTCAGCTATATAACCAGTAGCGGAGCGTCCTATATGTTAACTATTATATATTTTTGACGAGTTCAGTGAATGAAATAAATCTCAATTTGCGATCAATTATAGCTTCTCTGTACTAGGTTTAGATACAATACCAACGTGTGGCGAATAAAAATTTGTTCCCGGCCGGGATTCAAACCCGGAATCTCCTGCTTACTAGGCAGACGCTTTGACCTCCTTTTTTTTAATATATTTTTTTTATTTACAAACTGAAGCCTTTATTAATATCATGAAATCAAATGAAGTCCAGCGCCCTATCTGGAAGAAATTTGTCAACTAATACATAATGGAAAAATAACTGTATAAATGATGCCACTTCCGGCATGCTGCATCATTCGTGGCCTTTTCGAACTTAAAGGTATATAACGTAAAATAAACTGGGGTCTCCTCTGTTAGTGTCCACCACCGAGGACACAGTGACCAGCCCGGTTCCAGAGGACTCTTCCCTGTACGTCTCCCGCCACACCCATATCTCCATTCGCCAAGTTGCGTCTCTTTCCTATTGCCACAGCCTATTTGTTCTGTAATGCTCGCCGACTGAATACTGTATTCCCGCATCAGGGAGAACATAACATGATGTATCGAGACACAATTAATTGTCGTCAGGAGCCCAGCCTCGGCTTGTATACAATTATGTATTTTTGACGAGTTACAGCGTTCAAGGAATGAAATAAGTCGCAATTTATACCTTCTCTGTACTAGGTTTAGATGGAATATCAACGTGTAGCGAATGAAAATTTGTGCCCGGATGGGATTCGAATCCAGGATCTACTGCTTACTAGGCAGACGCGTTGACCTCTCCGCCACCGAGGACACAGTGATCAGCCCGACTGCAGAGGACTCTTCCCTGCACGTC
This sequence comes from Locusta migratoria, assembly GCA_026315105.1. Classification (NCBI taxonomy): domain Eukaryota; kingdom Metazoa; phylum Arthropoda; class Insecta; order Orthoptera; family Acrididae; genus Locusta; species Locusta migratoria. The sequence continues at coordinate 16,555,716 of CM048751.1, forward strand.
TCCTGCCACACCCAAATCTCCATTCGCTATGCTGTCTCTTTCCTATTGCCACAGCCTATTTGCCTAGTAAGCAGGAGATCCCGGATTCGAATCCCGGCCGGGCACAAATTTTCATTCGCCCCACGTTGGTATTCCATCTAAACCTTGTACAGAGAATCTATAATTGATCGCAAATTGCGATTTATTTCATTCACTGAACGCTGAAACTCGTCAAAAATATATAATTGTATACAAGCCGAGGTTGGGCTCCTGACGACAATTAGTTGTATGCTATACGTCATGGTCTGTTCTCCCCGATGCGGGAATACAGTATTGTGGCTGCGAGCATTACAGAACAACATATTTTTATTGTTTTTTGTTTTAAGATTCTTGTACAGATTATATAATGATGAGGGATTGAGCCTAGAAACGGGTTATATTTTAGTGTTTTTACACGATGCCTGTGGTTGAGCCTAATTGACAAAATAATTAAGTTATTTTGTCTTTTGGTATAGCTTTCTTTTAAATTGTCGGCTAAAGTTCTTTTTGTGTATTTTTAGGAATGGAGCACATTATCCTATTTTTACAATATTTCCGACAGAAAAACATATTTTGCTTAACCACTGTATTGCTTTTCAGATAAGACGCAGACGCAGACGCGAATTACGCTCGTTAAGAAAGGTTCCACTATACAGACAATTTGTAAAAAAAGTTTTCTCGAATTTTTCAGATTTACGAGGGCAGATCAAAAATTAAGTTTTTACCGCGGTGGAGTAGCCGAGCGGTCTAAGGCGCCTCGCTGCGGAGCGCGCGGTTGCTGGCCGTCGGAGGTTTGAGTCCTCCCAGGGGCGTGGGTGTGTGTGTTGTCCTTAGGTTAGTTTACCTAGGTTTAAGTAGTTTGTAAGCTACGGACTGATGACAACGCTGTTTGGTCCGATAGATTTACAAACATTTGAACATTTGAAAAAGTAAAGTTACACTTCCACGTTATGGCTATTCATTAAACCACCTATACCCCTTTTCACCCGAACCCACACGATCATACGGGTTTCTCATGTTTATGTTGCCATTCGGTACCAATGGATTGCAGTTGATCAAGAAGTGAGCGTTATGGCGGCGCCAGGTTAGTAGCTCATAATTATGTTAAATTGAATTGTTTCGGCGATTTGATGGATCTGGTTATTTGTAATAGTGTGTACAACGTTCTGATATTGATAATTATTAGTAACTTCATATCTTTGCACAGTAATTGTGCCTTACATTTGTACTAGCACAATTGTGCGGACTAGGTGTTGACTGTGTAACTTCATCCTCGACTGGGTGTTGCTGAGTGTGTCATTAGCCTCCCTCATTTACTGCTTTTCATACAGTTTTGAACGGGAAAGTTTTTATGCACATTCCCGTTACTGTATGCAGGTTTATCAGACAATCAAATTCGTTCTGTATTAGAGGATTCGAATATGAGTGGCAAATGTTCAAATGTTTGTTAAGCTCATGGGACTTAACTACGGGGTCATCAGTCCCTAAACTTACAAACTACTTATCAACTACCTTATACTAAGTACAGCACAAATATCCATGCCCGAGGGGGATTCGAACCCCCGACCGTAGTGGCCGTGCAGACCGTAACTGGTGGGCCTCAGTCCCCTCGGCCACCGCGGCCGGCATATGAGTGGCATTTCGTCAGATGAAGATGACGAGTTTGATCCTTCTCTTTCAGACAGTCAGCAGTCAGATGACTAGCCTGATGATCTGATTGCCGAAGAAGTTTCTGGAGTTCTTGAAGAGCACAGGCGTTCACACAGTGTCACAGAAGGTGTCAGGTCACTGCTTTTTCGCAGATCAAATTTTTCTCGGAAGTTTCATCCACCAAAAATTAATTACAGTGCTGTTGAGGTCAGTGACAACGAGGTGCGATGTGAGTTACCTATTTCCTGTATCATTCCCATTTTCTTACTAGAATATCTTCTTTTTAATTCACTAATTGGAACTCCTGTTAAATATTTCTGTGAATGCATCAGTGCATAAAATGCAACCAGGGGAGATACTAAATTTAATCGATGAAAGGAGAAAATATAAAAATGCAGTAAATGAAACAGGCAAAATGGAGTACAGACGACTAAGAAATGAGATTGACAGGAAGTGCAAAATGGCTAAGCAGGAGTGGCTAGAAGGCAAATGCAAGGATGTAGAAGAATGCATAAATAGGGGAAAAATAGATACAGCCTACCGGAAAATAAAAGAAACATTTGGAGATAAGAAAAACAGCTCTATGAATATCAAGGACACGGATGGAAAACCAGTTCTCAGCAAAGAAGGGAAAGCTGAAAGGTGGAGAGAGTATATAGAGGGGCTCTACAAACGAAAGGAACTTCGAGACAATATTGTAGGAAGGGAAGAGGATGTAGATGAAGATGAAATAGGATATACTGTACTGAGAGAAGAATTTGACAGAGCCCTGAAAGACCTAAGACGAAACAAGGCCCCTGGAGTAGATGATATTCCCTCAGAGCTACTGAAGTCTCTGGGAGAACCAGCCATGACAAACCTATTTCACCTGGTGTGTAAGATGTATGAGACAGGCGAAGTACCCTCAGACTTTAAGAAAAATGTTATAATCCCCATTCCAAAGATAGCAGGTGCAGACAGGTGTGAAAACTACAGAACCATCAGTTTAATAAGTCATGGTTGCAAAATATTAACACGAATTATATACAGAAGGATGGAAAAACGGGTAGAAGCCGACCTCGGGGAAGATCAGTTTGGGTTCAGGAGAAATGTAGGAACTCGGGAGGCAATACTCACTTTACGGCTTATCCTAGAAGATAGATTAAGGAAAGGCAAACCTACATTTCTAGCTTTTATAGATTTGGAGAAGGCTTTTGACAATGTTGATTGGAATAAACTCTTTCAAGTTCTGAAGCAAGCAGGAGTAAAATATAGGGAGCGTAAGGTTATTTACAACTTGTACAAAAACCAGACAGCGGTTGTCAGAGATGAAGGGCATGAAAGGGATGCAGTGGTTGGGAAGGGAGTGAGACAGGGTTGTAACCTTTCTCCAATGTTATTCAATTTGTACATTGAACAAACTATAAAGGAAAGCAAGGAGAAATTTGGTGAAGGAATTAAAGTTCAGGGTGAAGAATTAAAAACTTTGCGTTTTGCCGACGACATAGTAATTCTGTCAGATACAGCAAAGGACCTGGAAGAGCAATTGAACGGAATGGACAGTGTGCTGAAAGGTGCATATAAGATGAACATTAATAAGAGCAAAACTAGGGTAATGGAGTGCAGTCTAAGAAAATCAGGTGATGCTGAAGGAATTAGATTGGGAAACGAAGCAATAAAGGAGGTAGATGAGTTTTGTTACTTGGGCAGTAAAATAACAAATGATGGTCGCAGTACAGAGGATATAAAATGCAGAATGGCAATGGGTAGAAAAGTGTTTTTGAAAAAGAGAAATTTGTTAACATTGAATATTGATCTAAGCCTAAGGAAGTCCTTTCTGAGGGCATTTGTATGGAGTGTTGCCTTGTATGGGAGTGAGACATGGACGATAAACAGTGCGGACAGGAAGAGGATCGAGGCTTTTGAAATATGGTGCTACAGAAGAATGCTGAAGATTAGGTGGGTGGATCGCGTAACTAATGAGGAGGTGCTGTACAGAATTGGGGAGAAAAGAAATTTCTGGCATACCTTGACTAAAAGAAGGGATAGACTAGTAGGACACATTTTTAGACATCAAGGAATTGCGAATTTAGCATTAGAGGGAAGTGTGTGGGGTAAAAATCGCAGAGGAAGACCAAGAGATGGATACAGTAAGCAGATTCAGACAGATGTAGGTTGCCGTTCTTATGTGGAGATGAAGAGGCTTGCTCAGGATAGGGTATTGTGGAGAGCTGCATCAAACCAGTCTCCGGACTGAAGACCACAACAACAACAACTTACCAAAATGGAAAGGATTGTTTCAAATTCTTTCACGAAAAGTGAAGCAGTCTCCAACATGACCTTGTTACAAATAAATAAATTTTTTCTGATCATTAAATTTTTTGCTGCAGAATATGATTTGTAATCTGTGTAACAGTTTTTATACACGAACATATAACAAAGATCTAAAAGAATGTAAGAATAACTTTTTATTGATAACTGTTCCTAAGATAACTTAAAATATCAAACAAATGGTAGGAAGTCAGAGAACAATTTTGGTGAAATAAAACCTGACCCTCACAATTGTGTTAGCTGTTTTTCCGCTAATGTACGTTCACTTTTCCACGTAGTCTCCAAGAACCTGTAAACATTTGTCCGAAAGGTCAATTAACTTGTCCATTCAGGATGCATAGAAGTGTCCTCCAGCGTTGGGTAACAACACGGAGACGTCCGCTTTCACCTCCTCATCGTTTCGAAATCGTTGTCCACCGAGACCCGTTTTGAGCTTATCAATAAGATGAAAGTCGCATGGCGCTAAGTCCGGTCTGTATGGAGGATGTTGCCACATCTCCCACTTGAACCGGTGCAGCAGTTCGCACATTCGGCGATCTTTTGAGATGAACTTTTTGATCTGCCCTCGTACTTATTGTGTCATGTTATTTTACCTACTAACTGGTTCCTGGAAACAGTTTTCAGATTTTGCGCTTTTACATCATTAACTCACTGTTTTTACAATAAAATTTTGACATATTTAATTGGTAATCAGTGTTACACAAGGAACTCTGTAATTTTAACATTAAATAAATTTCACTTAGGCTTAGGTTGTTGTCTTACTCAACCCCGAGTTATTTTATGGTACAAGTATTTCCTCCTGAGCAAGACTTCGCAACCCCCCCCCCCCCTCAGGTTGAAAAACACTGCACTAACGTATGCGGGAATTACAGATGCAGTATCGGTTCAAAAGGAATGTGTGGGTCAGTATAACTGGAACCGAGTTTTGGAACCAGTCCTCCTACCACTTCGCCTAACAGGTCCGAACGATGGGCGTTTCTTCCGGGTAACGACGCCACCTACCCTACTGTAAGAAATGCCATTGATGGTTCAAAGGGTGATGTGCCTACTGGTGTTGGTGCCCCATCTCACTTCGCCGTTAACATCGGGAAGCGTCGGAGTCGTGTCTTCCCCGGACGATGAATCGGAGACGACGTTCAGTTCGTTCATCGGATCACAGCCCGTGCGATTTCTGGTTGTGGGGTCGTTTCAAAAGTAACGTGTATGAATAGCCATTCCTGATTGGAATCACTTGAAGCTGATTTGACACTGTTAGCATGCATTTTGTCTGAAGCGAACGTGTGAGACAGAACGTGCTGCGGCGTGTAAACGCTTGTGTTGATGCAACCTGGAATCGTCTTCAATGCATACTGCAACTGTGTCTGCATGCTACGCCGTGTATTAGACGCAGTCTCTGTAACAAAGTGTGATCAAGTAGCCGGCCGCGGTGGCCGAGGTGACTGAGGCGCTCCAGTCACGGTCAGCACAGCCACTACGGTCAGGGGTTCGAATCCCCCCTCGGGTATGGATATTTGTGCCGTCCTAGTTCGTAAGTAGTTCATAAGTAGTTTGTAAGTTTAGGGACTGATGACCCCGTAGTTAAGTCCCATAAGCTTAACAAACATTTGTGATCAAGTAAATGGTATTTTTCATGGAAACTAAAGATTTCCGGAAGTAAGTCCATTAGACCTTTTTATGTCCCGTAACCTTGATCAATCGCCAGTTTGAACACGGTAGAAAAAAATCACCCTTTTATTTCCTCCAAGGGTCCGAGGCATTTTGCTCTGATAGTTGCATCATACTGAAGAACCTGAGAAGCAGGTTGCTAGCCTTACTTGCCCAGCTCCCCACTGGGTTTTACCCCTAACGGTTGAGGGATTAACCGGTGGATTTGGTAGTCTTTGGCGTCTGAGCACAAAGGTCGCCACGTCTCAGAATATGTCCAAGGTGCCGAACCTTATTCCAAAGTAACTGGTATCCCAATTGTCAGGACCACTTACTTGGCCACTCATACGTTGCCCGTGGTTCATGAACTAGGACATGACTACGGGAACACACCATAAGAACCTAGGATGTATCTTCCCACAGGATGGCAACATAGCCACTCATACGTTGCCCGTGGTTCATGAACTAGGACATGACTACAGGAACACACCATAAGCACCTAGGATGTATCTTCCCATAGGATGGCAACATAGTAAAGGAACTTGAATCAAGGTGTAGAAAAAGCTAATGCAGTGAGCGCTCAACTAAGATCTGTTCTCCTCTACAAGAAGGAAGTCAGTACCAAGACTAAGTTAGCAGTTCGCCGCTCTATCTTTTGACTAACCTTGTGGTATGGGAGTGAAAGCAGGGTGGATACAGGTTACCTTATTCATAAGGTTGAGGATACAGATATGAAAGTAGCATGAATGATTGCAGGATAGATGGGAACACTGGCAGGAGGGTGCCCATTATGAGGAAATCAAAGGATAACTAGGAATGAACACCATCGATGAGTCAGAGCGAACAGGCTGAGATGGTGTGGACATTTTAGACGCATGGGAGAAGCTAGGTTACCTAAGACACTCATGGTCTCAGCGGTAGAGGATAAGGGCAGTAGAGGTAGACCACGGAGGAAAAAACTTGGTTCCAGTCAAAAATGACTTCGAAGTAACAGGCTTATTGTTAGACGAGGCATCAGCAGTGAATAGGGGAGCATGGAAGAATTTTATTAGGGAGGTCTATGAAAGGCATAATCAGTCTCTAATGTTGTTGATGATGATGATGATAATGTGTGTTATTTCGAGTTAATTGCAAGTGAATACCTCTCCTACAGTGAAACGCGTAAAAACTAATTGAATTTATGAATTAGAAAGCAAATCACGTGTTTGGCTGCCTAGCGGAGAACTCCCCACTTCGCCTCCCTCCTACGTAATTGGGTCGGAACGTCGGGTGATGGGACGCGCATGCGCAGACGCGGGGCCCGGCGGACCGGACAGGCAGTGGCGCCGGAGGGCGTGCATCGTGCATTCCCACGGCCTGGAGGGTCTCCACTCCACAGCGGCGTCTGGCGGCCCGCTCTCACGTTAAGAGGCGGAGGAGCAGACCAGCTGGGCGGAAGGCTGCACCCGCTGTGGCGCCAGGCACCGTACCTGCGGCTGCCGTATCCAGCTGACACCTCATGGGGACACTCTTACAAGGGGAACACCGGGTATGGTACAAACGAAATTTGATGGGACGCAGGTATGTTCTGCGAGAACTCCTCTAGGCCACAAAGCTAGAAGGATTTGTTCCAGAGCTCGTCGATTACTGTTGTGGTGGCCCGGATTGTACACCCCTTAGATTTCTATCTGATTGTGCTGAAGCGGTAGCTCCTTACTTAACAGCCATATACAACCGCTCTCTCAAAGAAGGATCTGTACCAAAAGATTGGAAAGTTGCATAGGTCACACCTAAATTCAAGAAAGGCAGTAGGAGTAACCCACTAAACTACAGGCCTATTTCATTGACTTCAAACTGCAGCAGAATTTTGGAACATATAATGTATTCAAATATTTTGAATTATCTCGAACAGAAGGATATATTGGCCCAAGGTCAACATGGATTTAGAAAATATTGTTCGTGCGAAACACGACTAACTCTTTACTCAAAGAAGTGATGTGTGCTATAGACAAGTGTTCGCAACATGATTCCGTATTTCTTGATTTCCAGAAGGATTTTGATACCGTACCTCACAAACGGCTTTTAATCAAATTGCGTGGTTACGGTATATCGCCTCAAATTTGCGACTGGATAGGGGATTTCCTCTCAGAGAGTAGTAATCGATGGTAACGCATCGAGGTGATATCGGGCGTTCCACAGGGTAGTGTTATTGGTCCTCTCCTGTTTCTTATTTACGCAAACGATTTAGGGGAAAATCTAAGTAGCTCTCTTAGGTTGTTTGCAGATGACGCCGTCATTTACCGTCTAGTAAAATCATCTGGAGATCAAAACCAACTGCAGAACGGTGTAAAAATTGGCATTTGACTCTAAATAAAGAGAAGTGTGAAGTCGTCCACATGAGTACGAAAAGAAATCCGTTATATTTTGTTTACAAGATAAACCAATCAAATGTGAAGGCCGTAAACTCCATAAAATACCTATGACTTACAATTACTTTTGACTTTAATTGGAAAGAACACGTAGATAATGTCGTGGGAAAGGAGAACCAGAGACTGCGTTTTATTGGCAGAACCTTTAAAAGATGCAACAGAACTACTAACGAAACTGCATACACTACGCTTGTCCGTCCTTTTATTTATTGCTGCCCAGTGTGGGATCCTTATCATATGGGTTTGACGAAGGACATCGAAACGTCCAAAGAGGGGCAGCTCGTTTCGTATTGACATGATACAGGGGAGACAGCGTTACGCAAATGATACAGGATCTGGGACGGGAATCATTACAACAACGGCGCTTATCGCTGCGGCGTGGGCTACTTACGAAACTACAATCTCAAAAATTCTTCTCCGAATGCGAAAATATGTTGTTGACTTCCACTTACATAGGTAGAAATGATCATCAGAATAAAATACGAGAAATCAGAGCTCGAACAGAGAGATTCAGGTGATCTTTCTTCCAGCGCGCTATTCGAGAAATGGAATGGGAGATAAAATAGTATAACGGTGGGTCGATGAACCCTCTGCCAGGCACTTAAATGTGATTTGTGGAGTATGCCATGTAGATGTAGATGAAAGTCAAGGCGGGATTTTATTTATTTATTTATTTTTCACTTGTGTGTAATTATATTCCCTTTTTCCACTTTATCAGTTCTTATTACAAAGATAAAGTTATATTAGGTAATGACAGTTACATGTGATACGCTACGAATGACTAGCCGCCTGGCCGCAGCATAATAATCCGCTGGGACGCGTCAAGTGGACACACACTGCATTGGGCGGTATAACAATGGGGCCGGGGACTGTAAACGCAGCTAGCAAATGCTGCAGAAACGTTATAGATGATAACTACAGGCGGTTTCCTGATCTTTCAGTCACCGTAAAAGTATGCTTCGAAATAACGAATAAAATAAAGTAACCGCGCGCAATACATAACATATTGAGCAATTAACATAAGTTATTATCATCACCCATTACTCAAGCATTAACATAAGATTGGCTATGAAAGCATATAATTATGCACAATCAGTCGTCGGGCAAGTGGAAAAAATATAAATAAGAAAGTACGTTCCAAGCAGGGTTTGAACGGGGGACGTCTGTGTGACAGTCGAGCGCCTTCATAATTACACCAGGCTGACTAACGTACTGCTTGTGCGTCAGTACAAGTATAGCAGTTACGCGCTGGACTTTGATCTCGATTTTCGTGGAAACCAAGGCGCACTGGAACAAATCCTTTTAGCTTGGTCCTCTGTAGGCATTCCCGCACAACATACCTGCGACCCATCAAAATTCTTTTGTACCATACTCGGTGTTCCCCTTGTTAGATTAGGGGGAGGGGGGGTACGAAGGAGAACATTTTATAATTAACCACTTTTTGTACGAAACACAGTTACGTGGAATATTATCACACGGAGACACCAGGGGGAAAAGGGAGTTTGTTAACAACGCAAAAAGAAAAATAAATAAATAAATAAATAAAAATTCTGTGATCTTGTTTGAAGATTTTTAGTGTGTACTCCATCACACAGGTCAACACTTTCCCTATTTTCAGATCAGATGTCTACTACTTAGTAATTAATTGTCCTCATTTTTTCTGTAGCTAGAACGTAGCCCAGTAAGGTGACACAATTTGTATACCGTGGGATACATCATTTATATTCTTTTTTTATGAAAATTTTTGAATCTAACTGTTTTCATGGTGTGCTTAAAATTAGTGAATAAGAAATAAAGTACCATAGCCGCCTACAATAAATTAGTAGACTTCAGTTTGTGCACATAAGCTCTTTAGTCCTAGTATTAATTAGAAACAACTGTAAAAAGTAGTTCACATTGCAATTAATACTTTTTACTTCCACTTAAACGTGACTGTATTAAATAAAGAAAAAAAATGTCAAATTTATTAAACGTAGTCCTGGTGGGGCAGATTGACAATTTAATCTCAACTTCATTATACTCTGAAATTTTAAAATATCTGGTGCCAATCTTTCTTCATGGGCAGAGAGAGAAACGAAACTTATGCTTACTCATACCAACCACAGTAAACACTACATGAAATTGAAAAATAAAAGTCACATGTATTACTTCAAAAATGGTATCGAAATGTCATTGGTTAACCTGAAGGTCACAACAGTAAACAGGTGTGAACTAGACACAGTTATCAGACATTTTTATTAATTTTTATGTTGTATTTCACTGTTACATGTCTTCAAAGTATTACAAGATACAGCTTAGGTGATCAAATGTGGTGGTATATTCTTATTTTGTCACTGTACATTCCTGTCACCTTCCAAAACCAATCCTACAGCACCATCACCTGAACACAAAAAGCAGTATCGCCATGTTTCTTACTTATTAATAGTATTATTTTTACTATTGTAGCTTGAAAACAAAGGAATCAAAACGTTAGCAAGTCATCTTTCATTTCCATGTGATCCCGTCGGCATCTCAACGATTCTGCTCTATGAGTCTCTTTTTTCTCAATTACAATCTTATTTGTTTTTTGGTTCTAGATTTGCAGATAAATAATGCTATGTACAAGATGGAAGACTCTTAAATGAGGAATTCCTGCTTTATGCTCATAACTGTTCACTAAATCATTGCCGAATTTTTGAGTATATTAATACCGTCATATTAATGCAGTGCATATAAAAAAATAATGACTTACATCTTTTCTCTTATGCCGATAGTGTAATATTATTAATTTTCGGTGATAAAATAGCGATATATCAGCACACTCCCATATAAAAGCTGTATATTTTAATCACAGTGAAGACATTTAACAATGCAATACAACATATACGTTAAGAAACGTACTTGATAAACGTTATCTCACTGAAACCTGTTTTGAGTTTTGACCTTCAGGTTAACCAAGCGTAGTTTTACAACATATTTTTTTCGGGAATACTGTAGCTTTTATTTTCCAGTTCCTTATCATGCTCAATTTGAGTAGTACGAGTAAGTGGAATTTCTATCTTTGGTAAGAAAGACAGTGAATTAAGATATTCTTCCCTGCGCATAAGATTTCACCATATATGTTAACATTTCGGAATATAATGAAGTTGAGAATTAACTGTCTACCTAAACTGCCAGGACTTAGAATTTTGATAAATTAAATGTGTTTTTGGATGATCTTTAAGTAAGATTGAAATGTTAATTGAAATGTGAGATTATTTGTGTAACTATTTATAATTAAGAAAATGACTTAAGGTTACATGAGTCTCTATTGATTCTCTACATAGAGTTTCAGTAACACCACATTTCAAAAGCTATCCTCTTCTTGTCTGGATTACTTATCGCCCATGTTTTACTCCCATACAAAGCTACTCTCCAGACAAATCGCCAGCTTCTTTCACATGGATTGTTAACAAATTTCTCTTGTTCAGAAATGATTTTTTTTCTTATTGCTATTCCTAATTTTATATTTTCTCTTTTTTACTGTCCAAATAACAAAACTTGTCTATTGCTTTTATTGTCTCTTTTTGTAATGCCATTCGCGTAGTATCAGCTCATTTAATTATACTTCATTCCAATACCCTTTTGCTCTTGCTAATATACCCTCCTTTCGGAACACTGTCCATTCCGTCCAGTTGCTCTTACAAATCCTTTGCTGTATCTGACAAAGTGTCATCGACAAATGTCTTCTTTCTAAACCGTAATTCCCTTTGAAGATGTACCGTTGGCTTTCTTAACAGCATACACAGTGTACAGATTGAACAGCGATGAGTAAAGGCAACAAACAGCGATGACTAAAGGCAACAAACCTGTCTTACTCGATTACAACCACTGCACCCCTTTCATGCCCTCTCATTCTTATAACTACTGTCTGGTTTCTGTACAAGTTACTAACTTTTCGATCCGTTTATTTTACCTCTGCTACATTCAGAATTTTAAGGAATATATTTCTAATCAACATTTTAGAAAGGTTTTCCCAAACCTACAAACGTTAATAACGTAGGTTTACCTTTCCTTAACATACCTACTATACATATTTAAATGGTGTAGCATACAAATTGTATTTTGAACATTCTAGTAACTGCTTAGCAATTTTTGAAGCAAAAACTAGTTGAAGTGGAAATGGTTTTATTATTAACGGATTCGGCACACGATGAAAGGACTGAGCATACAGAGGCACCAATACAGGCAACTGAAGAAGGGCCCTGTAGCAGCCAGAGCCAACCCTGTCCCTCCTCCTGCTGCCTCTTATTAAATCTGCAACTGGAACAACATTGATAGTACGTCTACTGAGACTCTCCTAACCATTCATACAAATTTTCCACGAACACTTAATTCGAAAAATTAATTCCGCAACGGGATAGGAAGATTACATCTGTGAATAACGGGTGTGGGCACTGTTTACCCAGAGCACATCCCTGTACCCAATGGTACGCTGAACGCGAATCCACTCTCAAGGTCAACAGCTGAAGTTTAGCTGACTCCTCCTTGCAGCGGTAAGTGGCTATAGGGAGGTAAATTCATTCTGACAGCAGGCCCTCGTTGGAGGCAAAACCAGTCGAACACTAGGTCTTCCACAGTAGTGGCCATTACTGGAATTTGCAACTTTCTACATCACACCATAAAATTCGTTTAGTATTTCACGAAAATTATAGTATTGATCCTCAGGCAAGCAAAATAAAATGAAACTTTTAACCATTAATGATACTGACATAAAAATTAACTGTATATCATTACTATATTCGTAAAATTATCAAGTTAAAGTAAAAAATATCATAAATGTCTATGCAGTATTACGCTCAAATGTTATAATATATACATTTTGAGACAGACAATTAAAAATCGTTAACAATAACGGTTACTTGGTGTAAAAATAAACTTATTGTGAAACACGCGGAGAAGGGAATTGAACAATATTTAAAAACTTTAAATGCAGTGTTAGATGTGTTCATTGTAAATGTACTCAAAGCAGTCAACAAATGTAAATGGCTTATGCCAAGCATACGACATACGAACACATAGATATATCAAACATTTTGGGAACTTTTCTAAATATTTAACCACCGAATAACAACACTTGAAGAAGTCTCCTGTAGGACGGAGAAAAACTACAACACTTAACCCTCGATTGGTATCAGCTCTAGAAAAACGTATTGTATGCGTGGGATCTTTTATTACCCTAAAGTGATTCAAACTATTTTAAGGAGATAAAATTTGAAATATGTCCATAAAGAGTAAATATAATTTGTTGAGAAACATACGCATAAAGTTGATATTACAACATCAAAATTTTTTCATATAATTAAGATACATATAAGTTGTAATTACTTACTACATTTGTTTCAAATATGAAAACATATTTTGTTTAGTTTGTTTGGCTCCAAAAAGTATGTTAACACAATATATTCATAACCCACAGACTATGTACTAGTACTGTAATTTATTAGTATTATGTGTAATATCATTTACATGTAATTTTATTAGAAATACACTCCTACTCGCTCTCAGGCTCAATCCAGTTCAATCCAGCGCTTCAGAGTTGGATGCATAATTTTATTATCTTTTGCATGATTGTTGGTATGCATTACTATTACACTCTGCACGTGATTGGTGATAAAAAGTCTGAAACAGTCTGCCCTTGTCTTTAATTGTGGTCTAAGGTGACGTGGAATATGCGCAGTTTCACGTATTACTTTCTTTGAAACCTGCTTGCGCACATCAGGTGGTACTGTGTTATATGTTATCTGTTCACTTCTAGACACAAAAGTACATGCACTAGTTACCTGAATGCCATTATCATCTTCTTCACACTCACACACATCCACTCCACCTCCGACCTGTAATCTTCCTCTATCATATCTCCATCAGAATCACTATCATCCTCGTTTCCAAAAATTGATTCATTATCATTGTCAGTCTTTTATAAATCTGCCAAAGCCTTGCAGCGCCTTGCAAAACGTATATCACCAACCATTACGAATGACCTATCGCACCACGTCTTTTTGCACAAAGCTCCATTCCACACTGTGAATTAGTCGTAACAGTGCACGTAATTGTATTTTCTATTCATTGTTTACAACAATGTACAAATGATTGTAGGTTTATAAGGTACATTGTTGCCAAAATTTATTTTCGTAACAAAACCTGTATATCTGGGGTATTTTCCAACCCCACTGCAAAAATTTCAAATTGTTGTTCTGCAAAATGAGATACAGCCATAAATATTTTACCCAGTTACAATAAAAAGTCCGTGGAAAGCATATATGAAGGATGAGTTGTCCACACCAACTTTTGAATTGTTTATTTATAGTTAAATGTGCCTTGGGGTCTAAAATGACCCCAGGCGAGGGTTAAACACATTTTTCCTTTTTGAGGTGTAATACTCTACTCTTTTAATTTATTGTAGAAAAATGAAGATTTATCTCCATGTAGTGTACACAAAATGAAGTGTGATTTCTGATAGAAACACAATTTCAATTTTAATAGTAAAACACACGAACACTTCACTGATAGTGACTGTGGAGTGAAAGTTCTGTCTCTTGTTTGTGAGCTGTTACTCGTTCTTAGCCCTAATTTCTGAGACAAGCTTGGTGACACATGGTTTCTCTAGAAACACCTTATACCTTGTCATTATTGATTTGGCTGGTCAGGTTTGAAGACAGTTGTAATTCAATCGGATAATGTGAAGATGGGCGAAATTCACTATTGCAAATAAAAATTAGTACAGTCACGTAGAGTTTTCCAGTTCACCCAAGATTTATTGTAGAAACAGTGCATATGGGGTACATGACACGAGTACATTCACAGATCGATAGCTCAAACGGTACTCAAGTATCTGGTGTCTGTTGTTGTGGTCTTCAGTCCGGAGACTGGTTTGATGCAGCTCTCCACAATACCCTATCCTGAGCAAGCCTCTTCATCTCCACATAAGAACGGCAACGGCAACCACCTAATCTTCAGCATTCTTCTGTAGCACCATATTTCAAAAGCCTCAATCCTCTTCCTATCCGCACTGTTTATCGTCCATGTTTCACTCCCATACAAGGCAACACTCCATACAAATGCCTTCAGAAAGGACTTCCTTAGGCTTAAATCAATATTTGATGTTAACAAATTTCTCCTTTTCAAGAACGCTTTTCTACCCATTGCCATTCTGCATTTTATATCCTCTGTACTGCGACCATCATTTGATATTTTACTGCCCAAGTAACAGAACTCATCTACCTCCTTTATTGCTTCGTTACCTAATCTAATTACTTCAGCATCACCTGATTTTCTTAGACTGCACTCCATTACCCTAGTTTTGCTCTTGTTAATGTTCATCTTATATGCACCTTTCAGCACACTGTCCATTCCGTTCAACTGTTCTTCCAGGTTCTTTGCTGTCTCTGCCAGAATTACTATGTCGTCGGCAAAACGTAATGTTTTTAATTCTTCCCCCTGAACTTTAATTCCTTCACCAAATTTCTCGTTGCTTTCCTTTATATCTTGCTCAATGTACAAATTGAATAACATTGGAGAAAGACTACAACCCTGTCTTACTTCCTTTCCAACCACTGTATCCCTTTCATGCCCTTCAACTCTGACCACCGCTGTCTGGTTTTTGTACAAGTTGTAAATAACCTTACGCTCCCTATATTTTACTCCTGCTTGCTTCAGAACTTGAAAGAGTTTATTCCAATCAACATTGTCAAAAGCCTTCTCCAAATCTACAAAAGCTAGAAATGTAGGTTTGCCTTTTCTTAATCTATCTTCTAGGATAAGCCGTAAAGTGAGTATTGCCTCCCGTGTTCCTACATTTCTCCTGAACCCAAACTGATCTTCCCCGAGGTCGGCTTCTACCAGCTTTTCCATCCTTCTGTAAATAATTCGTGTTAATATTTTGCAACCATGACTTATTAAACTGGTGGTTCTGTAGTTTTCACACCTGTCTGCACCCGCTTTCTTTGGAATGGGGATTATAACATTTTTCTTAAAGTCTGAGGGTACTTCACCTGTCTCATACATCTTACACACCAGGTGAAACAATATTGTCATGGCTGGTTCTCCCAGAGACTCTGAGGGAATATCATCTACTCCAGGGGCCTTGTTTCGACTTAGGTCTTTCAGTGCTCTGTCAAATTCATCTCTCAGTGTAGTATCTCCTGTTTCATCCTCATCTACTTCTTCTCCCCTTTCTACAATATTGCCGCTAAGTTCATTTCCTTCATAGAGCCTCTCTATGTACTCTTTCCACCTTTCAGCTTTCCCTTCTTTGCTGAGAACTGGTTTTCCAGCAGAGTCCTTGATATTCATAGAGCTGTTTTTCTTTTCTCCAAATGTTTCTTTTGTTTTCCTGTAGGCTGTATCTATTTTCCCCCTATTTATACATTCTTCTACATCCTTGCATTTGCCTTCTAGCCACTCTTGCTTAGCTATTTTGCACTTCCTGTCAATCTCATTTCTTAGTCGTCTGTACTTCATTTTGCCTGTTTCATTTACTGCATTTTTATATTTTCTCCTTTCATCTATTAAATTTAGTATCTCCTGTGATATCCAAGGATTTTTTGTAGGTCTTGTCTTTCTACCTATTTTGTCCTCTGCTGCCTTCACTATTTCATCTCTCAATGCTACCCATTCCTCTTCTACTGTTTTATTTTCCCCCGTTTCTGTCAATTGATGCCTAAAGCTCCCTCTGAAATTCTTAAGAACTTCAGGATCCTTCAATTTATCCAGGTCCCATCTCCTTATTTTCCTACCTTTTTGTAGTTTCTTCAGTTTCAGCCTACAGTTCATAACCAACAAGTTATGGTCAGAGTCTATGTCTGCCCCTGGGTATGTCCTACACTTCAAAACCTGGTTGCGAAATTTATTCCTTACCATTATAAAATCTATCTGGTATCTCCCGGTGTCCCCTGGTCTCTTCCACGTACACAACCTTCTTTTGTGATTCTTAAACCAGGTGTTTGTTATAACCAAATCATGTACCGTGCGAAATTCTACCAGGCAGCTTCCTCTTTCATTCCTTTTGCCCAGACCATATTCACCTACTATCTTCCCTTCCCTTCCTTGTCCTACTACCGAATTCAAGTCTCCCATAACAATTAAGTTTTCCTCTCCCTTAATTGTCTGAATAATTTCCTTTACGTCCTCATATATTTCTTCGATTTCCTCATCATCGGCAGAGCTAGTTGGCATATAAACCTGTACTACTGTTGTCGGTGTTGGCTTCGTATCTATCTTGACAATGATAATGCGATCACTGTGCTGGTCATAGTAGTTTACCCGCATTCCTATTTTCTTATTCATTATCAATCCTACTCCTGTGATACCCCCAATTGATTTTGTACTTATAATCCTGTACTCACCTGACCAGAAATCCTGTTCATCCTGCCACCGAACTTCACTAATCCCCACTATATCTAACTTCAACCTATCCATTTCCCTTTTTAAATTTTCTAATTTTCCTACTCTATTAAGGGATCTAACATTCCACGCTCCGACCCGTACAATGCCAGTGTTGTCTTTCCTGATGATCACATGCTCCTGAGTAGTCCCCGCCCGGAGATCCGAATGGGGGACTATTTTACCTCCGGAATATTTTACCCGAGAGGATGCCATCATGATATTTTCATACAGTAGAGCTGCATGTCCTCGGGAAAAGTAACGGCTGTAGTTTCCCCTTGCTTTCAGCCGTTCGCAGTAGCTGTGTGGCAAAGCCACATTAGCTAATGTTACAAGGCCAGCTCAGTTAATCATCCAGACTGTTGCCCCTGTAACTACTGAAAAGGCTGCTGCCCCTCCTCAGGAACCACACGTTTGTCTGGCCTCTCCACAGATACCCCTCCGCTGTGGTTGCACCTAAGGTACGGCTATCTGTATCGTTGAGGCACGCAAGCCACCCCACCTCGGCAATGTCTGTGGTTCATGGGAGTGGATCTGGTGTCTATTCACACTGAAACACCCTATTAGTACATGATATAGCCTCCACGGGTGGCATTGCAGATATCCATTCGGTCGTACAGTTGTTGAATACTGCCTTGGGATACATTATTCAACGCCTGCTCGACCTATTTGTGTTAAAAACACTGATTGTTAGAACACTCTATAGCTTTTGAATTGTCAGGAGATTATATATAACACAATTGAAACATGTGATGTTTTTTACGTACTCATTGGTAAATGTCAATGTCTTTACAATGCTTTGCGGTTAAGGCCAAGTGTTTGAATATGGACCAAATCTGAAACTAGTCACACAAGATACTACAAATTATTGCAGAACCTCTGGATGGACCATCTGGTTGTCGCCATGCAGTGAATCAGGCGCCACTTGGGATTTAAATATGTGTGTATTTTCTTACATTTTAAATATAATAAGGTACGTTCTGGACATGAACGAACGAATAAACGCCTTTCAACTGCGACAGCTACAATAAACATGAAGAAGTAGTTTGAAATTTTTGTTACCATTCGTATTTCGCCTTTATTGTTCGATAGGTATTACCAGTGGCCTGGATTATGTCTACATTTGTTTATAAACTAACATTTTGAATTAATTATATTGAAGTTATAAATAGTTCAATACCAATATTGTGTTAATATTACAAATACTTCAGTGACAACTCCTAAAATATAAAGAAGTCGTATAGAAGAAAATTGTATATATTCTAGGCCATGAAAGAAGTAGTACTTGCATTGCGAACGGCAATGAATATTTTATTCTTTTCAGTTCCAATGGATAAAGTTAAAGTTATAAACATAACATTGCGCAGCTGAGGATGACAGGACAAAAACTGTCTTTATGAACTCGGTCGCCTTTCTTCCGGTAACTGGATAAAAGCGATAACTGAAACGATATGTAACAGGAAATTTTCTCCTCCGTGTGTGTCATACATCATTATCTCAATTGTACATGCCATTGAGAAATTAGACGTAAATTGGAACTGTTTCAGTTCACGTATACGTTAAAAAAACGACTTGAGTTGCGTAGCTCTGCACGTAACATTCCGCCTGCTAGTTGTTACACGGTAATGACCCAGCAGTCAGAAAACGACACCGCAATCTAGTACGGAACAATACGTAACAATCGTCAAAGTTGTATATACTTCCCAAAACCTGGTGACATCCCACAGTACGTTTCATTATGGATTGATCTGCTTAATTCTCTCTCTCTGTCTCTCTGTGGGTGAAGACTATCGACGGTGTGTGACATCGTTTTACTTTTCGGCGAGAATAAGGGCTCCCGGTATGGGCGTCAGAAACTTTTGTGGGCGAGTTATTCACTTATACATTTATCTATTGCCGTACACTTACGAGAAGAAATGAAAAATAAATCAGTCGCAACAGGAGAAGACTGTTATTGAGAGACCGAAAAATAACAGTAATACCTGCGCCGTAATAACAGCATCGAGCGTGTGTTTCGCTCGGTATTTAGGCCTTGGTGATTAGGACTCTCATGCATAAACAACGGCTGCATACGGGATTCACGAAAGAGATTTCTTAGTTCTTAAGGAGGCTTGGATTACAGTAATTTATACTTAAGCGTGTAAATCACTTGTCTTAAGAGTGTTATTGAACTTGTTTTTAGTTTCTACTGTGTATGTAATCCGTTACAGAACTTTATAAGATTGCAATTCACGCCAATTTCGCCAATGTGAAGTACATCTTTCTTCCAGTTTTTTTCCCCTCTCTTAGGAGTTCAGTGTCTAATTTTCTTGAAGAATTATGTTCGCCGAATGAAAGTTTTCAGTTACTTAGTTACAGAAAATACGTTACTTATTTATAATCCAGCCAATTTCGCTGGAAAGAAACCAGCTTTTTACAGTTTGGTTATTCATTCCAGGTAAGTTGTTGCTGAATTCTAGAGTGGGTTCAAGGAGTCTGCCAAAGTTTCGTAAGATTCAAGCTAAAGTTTTAAGATATCCGATCTTGTTGTTCACCAAAATGTCTCACAAAAAATTTAAACATATATCGCGACTGTACAACTCTACTTTCTTTCACAATGTTGACGGCTTAATTTCAATGCAGCTGCTAACGCTGCTTTTGGGTTTTGTTTTATTGAAATACTAATAGCCTTAGTATTTATATCATTCTTCTGTAAGTCCAGTGCCTTCATCGCCGCCTTCCCCTGCCATCCGCCTCACTATCTGTCCATTTCACCTACATCTACAGCGAATTTTGCCCTGTTGTATCGTATTCACGCAGTAGAGGCTTCATGAAGTCAAGTCTCCTGAACAATGTGTTGTATAGTAATGTAATATTTCAGGTATGTAGAGTTGAATATTAGGAAATGGTTTACGAAATGTGTTGCGAATAGAGCCAGTAGTAAAGACATTATAAATTAAAACCTGATGTTTGATGCGACAGTTTTCTGGCGTCTCTTTTCATACATCGTTCGTGAGCCATGTGTCTTACCCCAGATCACGTCTTATGTGATTTGAGATCGTACTATATGCGACGGTTGGAACTTAAGTAGTGGCAACTATTTATTCACTTCCGCTACAAAAGCTTCACATGTTTGCACCTGTTACTGTTCTTCAAAAGTAGTCACCAGCGTTGCGTTGAACCAGCGATATGGATGGCGAATTATACCGTTAGCAGAGCCTCTTCCGTTGTTGGTACGACTAGAGCGGTCTACTGCCTGTAGAATCTCTGGAACAGTTCTGAAGCGAATGCCACGACGTGGTTCCTTCATCTTCGGAATCAAATCAGATTAGAAGGACCTACGTATGGGGACTATGGTATGTGGTACAGTACTTACCAGTGCCATCGATCGAACAGAGCAGCCACAACTTGCGCTGTATGCGCCCAACCATTGTCGTGCAAAATGATACGTGGATTGAGCAAAAAGTTACACTTCTTGCGCAAAGCTGGTCGCAAGTGATGGTCCAAAATTGAACAATAATACTGCCCGATGCATGTCTGTCACAGGTTGCCGACATTCGTTGTAGGCTTTTACGCAAGAAGCCACTGTTCTGTACGGCAATGCCGATTCCCCACACGCTACTTCAAGACCTTGATGACACTGTCGTGTTATACGACCTTTGGCTCATTCAGTCTTGATCCAAATGCGTTGTTCCTGTTTCGAAAACGTAGTGACACCGTTACGTTTGAACGCTCGCTCACAAGTGACTGTTTTTCCCTTGATTTTGCGCACGCTGGTGACGTGGGACGGGAGAATCCTTTTGTTCGGAGGTAAGGCAGGTATATCAGCAACGTGTGCTATCATTGTCAATAGTAGATTTCATTGCATAGTGTCTAAACAGCAGTATTGCCATTGTTTAAGTTAGAACCCTCGTATAATTGTGACTAGTAATGCGAGCCTGTCTATAAAATGTTTCTCGTATACTGTTAGTAGTTTTGACATAATAAGTTGTAACTTTATGCCGAATCCAGTACTTTTACTGTATGAACAACGGAAAAGTACGATGCGCATCCGTGAAGTTAGTTTCGACACACACACACACACACACACACACACACACACACACACACACACATATATATATATATATATACGGTTATATGAACAAACGTAATGGTAACAGATACAACAATGAACCTTTCGGGGAGATTAAAACCGTGATTCGCACGTGGGACTTGTGTCTTGTGCGGCCATGCGCTCTACCACCAGAGTTATCCTGGCACGCTTCACGGTCCCGTTTCATAGCTTTACTTTCGCGAGTACCTCGCCTCCTACTTTCCGAACTTATACTAGCACCCCCAGAAGAAATGATATGGTGGAGACATGGCTTAGCCACAGCCTAAGGGATGTTTCCAGAATGAAACTTTCACTCTGCAGCGGAGTATGCGCTGATATGAAACTTCCTGGCAGATTAAAACAGTATGCCGGAACAGGGACTCGAAACTGTGGCGTTTGTCTTTAGCGGGCAAGCGGTCTAGGTTTTCTATTTATTTTCTTTTTTTTGTCTTCAGGTCGAACGATTCTTTGCAGTCGTTTCGTAGTGTTCGTTCTGGTTTGTTCGACAAGTTTCACGGTTCTTTCCTGAGTACGTGCGTGGCGAGCACGGGGCCCCGAGCTAATGCAATCTTTCTTCCTTCTTTCCTCCCTGGACTGCATTTCCTTTCCCTTCCCCTCCTTTCTATCCTCCCTCGTTCCCCTTTCCACCGGGGGACCGATTACCTTATGAGTTTGGTCCCCCTATCCCAAACAACCCACCAACCAACCAATATCTCAAGCGCCACTGAGGTACGACGTGTCCAAGCATGCTGAAACCTCCATATCAGTACATGCTGTAGCTTTACGTGAGACAATGCAGGAACTGATTCTGGCATCAGTTACGCAAGAGTTGTGAGTTGACCAATCACACGTGTCAGTTTTCCTGCCTTGACATCACACACATGCTTGTTTGGAACCAAATCCCGAGATGGTCTGGTCAGTGTAAGAATGTCTAAAAATACGGGTCTTACAATACTCAGCACGTACCAAGCGCTGGTGAGCGGTTCCTCTACAAATACCTCGGGCAAATGAGGGCTGTAGTTTATGGCACCTGCCAACAAATAGGTTAGGGTTAGAGCCAGTGTGTCTTTGACGAAACAGAACTCGCCACGTCTACGTCGTATGCGGAAAGAACCATCCCTTTCGAGCAGACAGAAGCTGCTTTTATCACTTGATACCAGGGTTCGACATTCCAACTGATCCTCGCACGTCGAAGCTGTGGCGTGAATAGAAAAAGTGGAATGTAATCCCACTGCTAGTATTTAATTTGGACAACATTGTCAAAGGAGGAGAGCGGCGATATTCTACGGAGGTATATTATAGTCGAAACCGGTTGAATAAAATAACGTTGTGTGATCTAGACTGTTTTTAACAAAACTACCGCTGCCAGTAACCGGCTGGTAAAAGTATGTAAACTTTGAGCTAGGACTAGTCAGTGGATGCCATACAACAGTGACGTAGCCAGGATATTAGGATATTATCAAAGGAGGGGCCCGAATGGTTAAAGAGAAATTTACAAAGGCTCATGTTTTTTATTTATTCTAAAACTAAACTTAGACTAACATATTTTTGATATTTTATGCACAGAGTTTCCAAGACCTTCTTACAAATTCTGCAATATTTTATGTAAAAAATTGAGGAAAATATTTCTTAAAAATTGTTTCAATATACGCCATTAGAACCTTTCTTTGTTATTCCAAACGAAGTCATGTTATCTGAATGAGAAGTGTTTCTTTGTATTTGAACACTGGCAACGACACAGTTGCACATCACCAAGCTCGCTGCCTGTCAGCCACGACTGCAGCTCGGTGTTTCGCAAAATCTGCATTAATTTTTGCATCAGTATGAATACCTTGCATATTTATGTAGGAAGCGTAAGTCTATAATTTTATTTCCAATATTATTGGTTCTTTTGTTGGCATAGCAACATATCCATCCTCTACATAAAATATTACTCTTCAACATAATTTTAAAAAATATTACATATACTGAGTGAGGTGACTTATGATATACTGTAATATTGCCACTCCAAATAGCGACTCCACTGCTGTAAACAGATAAATAAGCTATTATAGTAGTACGTATTTTAAATTAACATAACGCTAATGGACAAATAAAAGTCGGGTTTTCTCTTTTTTCTTGTTATGAACTTAGTCATAATTGGAAACTTATCTTAACAGCTCAAAAGAAATAAACGATAGCGGCAGCATTCCACTGTAGTGCTTAACATTGCAATAATGGAGTAAGGCCAACAATGAGCTTCCAGCCCATGCTGTAATCAATGTATCGATAATTAAAATCTATACATGGCTTTGTTGACTGTCGATAATGCGTATACCTTTTACGGCGTATGACTGATAACAACATCATTCATTTTCACTATACGGTACCTAGGTCGTGTCTTATTTCATTTAGTCCCTTACGAGGTTCGAGTCCACCATCGAGGTGTGTGTGTGTTGTCCTTAGCATAAGTTTAAGTACTATTTTATCGTTAAGGTGATAGGGGGGTCCGGACCCCCAAGACCCCCCCCCCCCCCTTTTGGCTACGTCCTTGCATACAACAAACCCTTCCAAAACCCCTGAAGTCACTGTTTTATACTGTGAAGATGAAATACAAAGGAATCAACGCGCCTAAACCATAATGGAGCATATCTCAAGTATAGGCGGAGAAACACCTTCCAGCGTCGCTGATTGTCGTTGTATAAATGGCATGGGATCAAAGCAAGACGTCAGTCTTTAGTTTCACAGCACTGCCAGCAATCCTGACAGCGCATGCGCTGTACATGGTGAGTTAAATATTTTGGGATATAGGCCTATATTGGCCAAGAAGGTCCCCATAAACCACACATCTCAACGTTAAGCGGCGCTTGAGGTGGTATAAAGGTCGACGACAGCGGGCAGAGGAATGAATTTGGAGTGATTAATCACGCTTTACCCTGTCGGTATGTGGTGCAAAAGTACGCGTTTGACGAATGTACGGAGTTACTCGCCATTAACTGAAGAGACTGAAGAACGGAGGTGATGTAAGGTATGCTGTTAGTTTGAGGTCCAGTTTACGATCTCACAAACTGTCTTATCAGTGCTGTCATATCAGTACCATGTGTCACTACTGCCAATACAAATCCGCGATCTTGGGCGAAGTCCGTGCTGCGTGGAAGTCCAGAACCTCCTGTACAAATGTGAAAACGTTCACTTGACCAATGCAATCAGCATTGCTACTCAACTGAGACAGCACGTCGAACTTGGGTGGCAATTATCCTAAAGGACCACTCACAAGGCCACAATTTGACCCTTTTAAATTCGCTCTGTTGACTGTAGGGAGCTCGATTGTATCTTCGTGGCAAGCCACCAGTTTGCTTCACACGCTGATTATCACAAAGAGACTTATTGCGGGAAACAGTTTCTATTAAAGGGTTCACACAGATGGTGTACTGGCACCCACTGTTTGTCGGTGGACGACACTGAAATTATTATCAAATGTAGTTGATGTTGTTGTGCTCATAAAGCTCCTCCTTGACTTAAACCTAGGTTTTCTTGGCTCATGTGCAAAGAGGGGGTGTCTGGGGTCGGTTTCCTGTTTATTTTCTCTGTTTCTACAACTTTTCTTCTGCGTATGTCTGGAGGCGCTATGCCCATAATTTCGTAGATTTTTCTGGCAGGAGTTGGTCGAAGGCAGCCAGTTACTATGCGTCCAGTCTCATTTAGTGCCCGATCTCTCTCTCTGGTATGTGTCGAGTTTCTCCAAACGTGTGCTGCATACTTCGCTGCAGAGAAGCACAGTGCCAGGGCAGATGTGCGGAGCACACTTGGCTGTGATCCCCATGTGGAGCCAGTGAGTTTACGTATGATGCTGTTCCGGGCAGATACTTTCATCTTGGTTTCCTGGCAATGATCCTTGAATTTGAGGCTTCGGTCAAACTTTACTCCCAAATATTTTGGAGTATCATAGTGAAGCAGTTGTTGACCTCTCCAGTTAATTTTTAACTTCTTTCTGGCTTCCTTGTTTATTCAATGTACAGATTGAACAACATTCGG
This sequence comes from Locusta migratoria, assembly GCA_026315105.1. Classification (NCBI taxonomy): domain Eukaryota; kingdom Metazoa; phylum Arthropoda; class Insecta; order Orthoptera; family Acrididae; genus Locusta; species Locusta migratoria. The sequence goes on from CM048751.1 coordinate 16,581,237, forward strand.
GATATGCTACAACACTGTCTTACTCCCTTCCCAACCACTGTGACACTTTAGTGCCCTTCGACTCTAATAATTGCTGTCTGGTTCTTGTACAAGTTGAATATAACTCTTTGCTCCCTATATTTTACCCCTACCACCTTCAGAATTTGAAAGAGTGTATTCCAGTCAACAATGTCAAAAACTTTCTCCAGATTCACAAATGCTAAAAACGTATGTATGCTTTTACTTAACCTATCTTCTAAGATAAGTCGTAATATGAATAGTGCCTAGCATGGACCTACATTTCTCCTAAATCCAAACTGATCTTCCCCAAGGTAGGAGTCCACCAGTTTTTTCGTTCGCTTGTAAATAATTCGTGTTAGTATTTTGCAACCATGACTTGTTAAACTGATACTTCTGCATTTTTTACATTTGTCTGCACTTGCTTTCTTCGGGATTGGAATCGCTATATTCATTTTGAAATAGGAAGGTATTTGCCCTGTCTCACACATCTTGCAAAACAAGTGGAACAATTTCTTTATGACTGCCTCTCCTAATGATAACAGCAGTTCAGATGGAACATCATCTACTCCAGGGGCCTTGTTTCTACTCAAATCGTTTAGTGCTTTGTCTAATTCTTCTTGCAGTATCGTATCTCCTATACCACTTCCTGTCGGCTACGGTGGCCGAGGGGACTGAGGCGCTTCAGTCACGGTCTGCACGGTCATTACGGTCGGGGGTTCGAATCACCCCTCGGGCATGGATATTTGTGCCGTCCTTAGTTGTAGGTAGTTCATAAGTAGTTTGTAAGTTTAGGGACTGATGACCCCGTAGTTAAGTCCCTTAAGCTTAACAAACATTTGAACATTTGAACATCCCACTTCCTCTACTTCGTCTTCTATTTCTAGAACACTGCCTTCAAGCTTATTTCCTGTGTACAGGTCTCCTATATATTTCTTCCTCCTTCGAACCTCCCCTTTTTTGCCGGAACCATTACCATTATAAATCTTGGAAAAAAATAGTTGTTAGGTATTTTTCTACAAGGCAATGATGAACGTTTTTCGGACATGACCGAAACAACAGGTACCACATACGTATATGGAGCTACATCATTTTTGATGGTAGTCCTAGAGGTTCATTCTGACAGGAGAGCGAGTTAGGTAAGGCGGAGTGTGTCGGAGTGGATCAGATCGCGCAATGATGGAGCGCTAATGAAGAGGCCGCAGCCACGCCTCTTGTATCGCTCCTGGTCCGCTCTCCGGCGTGCCTAATGAACTCATTGTGGAGGGTCGCAAGCGGCTCGACGAGTTCACGACCGCCTGCGGGCGTCGATGGGTCTCGACCAGAGCAGCGTATCCGTGAGCGATACGTCTGCCGGGAGCCACCAACATGATCAGCGTATTTTCAGCCGCGACGAGTGTTTCGTCGGTTATAATGGTGGTAATTGGTGGTAATCCGAACATAGGATGAGTACTCTCTGTGAAAGCTAAAAGCCCTGTCCCGCTATACTTGTCGTATCGCTCTTCCATTGACGGAACTAGTAAAAACGTGTCGGAAAGCTGGAGGTCGTGGTATCAACTCGTGCAGTATGCAACAAAGAAGCAATATTACAACTTTTGAGTAATATTAGCTTAACGATTCATTTCCAAGACCGTCTGAGAGACCCTATTTAATTTCTTATACCATGCCAAGTTTTAGCTCAACGCAACCCAGATTATCTGTCACAATCCTTACATTTCCAGTATACTGTGTTCGGATTGTGACGATCCTACTTATCAGTTACAACACAAGTTCTGATAGTTTAATTTCATCACCTGCTTCCCTGATGTAGACAAAACTGCTGTGTTGGTCAGCTTCTCCGCAGTATACAATATTGTCCTAAATTGTGATTCTTCAGTTTCTCCCGGTGTATTTGATGATCAAAATATCCACGGGTGTATTGCCGGTCTATAGTGTCCAACGGGCACAATATTTCGGCGATCAAACATGTCGCCATCATCAGGTGAACTGACGGACTGAGCTCCTGGAAACGCGCCGGCACGGAGATCCGCACGCTACGGCTGTTCGAAGGGAACTGGGTTCTACCCGGTAGCGGGCCATTTAAATACCCGCGGCCCGCGGAGCGACCCCTCCGCGGTCCGCGCCCCGCGCCGCGGCCGCGCAGTGGAACAGATTGCGCCGGCGTCTGAGAAGACGTCGGTGTGAGGGCTCTGTCCGCCGTGGTCGTCACTTCGTTACGTTTGGTAGATTTACTCTTAATTAACCCAATCGCTGGTTCCCAAGCTTTGCTAAGATTATAGCCAGAGTCACGGTTTATGAGGTCGTCACTTGTGCGAATTTCAATGGCCTCTCTAACGACGCAGTCCCAGTATCTCGACGTCTGTACCAGAATCCTAGTGTGTTCATACTCCATGGCGTGATTCTCCGACAAACAATGTTCAGCGACCGCCGACTTGCTCGGATACATCAATCGTGTGTGCCTCTGGTGTTCAACGCATCGATCCTCGACGGTACGCATCGTCTGTCCAATATATGACTTTCCACACTGACACGGAATCTGGTACACGCCCGCCTTCCTCAAACCGAGATCATCTTTAGCGCTCCCCACCAGTGAATTTGATGTTGGGGTGTATGGAGTTCAGATGTGTAAGGAAGTCAAGGAGTTTATCCATACCATGTGGCCAGATGACGAAAGTGTCGTCCACATAACGGAAAAAGCAAGTAGGTTTCCAGAAAGATGATGCAAGGGCTTCCTCCTCGAAATTCTCCATGTATAAATTTGCGACCACAGGGGATAGTGGGCTACCCATGGCGACTCCCTCCGTTTGTTCGTAGTACTCGCCATTGAAAAGAAAATACGTGGAGGTCAAGACATGCCTAAAAATTTCGGTGGTCTTCTCGTCAAATTTCTGACCAATCAAATCTTGTGACTCTCGAAGGGGCACCCTCGTAAACAACGAAACGACGTCAAAACTCACCATGATATCTGACTCATCCAGCCTGAAGTTGTTAAGGCGTTTCACAAAATCCACGGAATTACGGATGTGATGAGGGCATTTACCCACATAAGGACTTAATATTCCCGTCAAGTATTTGGCCAACAAATATGTAGGTGCTCTGATGTTACTGACAATGGGACGTAACGGCACCTCATCTTTGTGAACCTTTGGGAGTCCATAAAGTCTTGGCGGTACCGGACCTTGAGGTAGCAGTTTCTTGGCGACACCCTCCGGTAAATCCGCATCCTTGAGAAGCGCCCTCGTCTTGTTTTCCACCTTCTTTGTGACGACCTTCAAGTGACGACCTCATAAACCGTGACTCTGGCTATAATCTTAGCAAAGCTTGGGAACCAGCGATTGGGTTAATTAAGAGTAAATCTAGCAAACGTAACGAAGTGACGACTACGGCGGACAGAGCCCTCACACCGACGTCTTCTCAGACACCGGCGCAATCGGTTCCACTGCGCGGCCGCGGCGCGGGGCGCGGACCGCGGAGGGGTAGCTCCGCGGGCCGAGGGTATTTAAATGGCCCGCTACCGGGCTAGAACCCAGTTCCCTTCGAACAGCCGTAGCGTGCGGATTTCCGTGCCGGCGCGTTTCCAGGAGCTCAGTCCGTCAGTTCACCTGATGATGGCGACATGTATGATCGCCGAAATATTGTGCCCGTTGGACACTATAGACCGGCAGTACACCCGTGGATATTTTGATTGTCCTAAATTATTTAATTTTGCAACCTGGCTTTTTCATAGTAAGTGAAAGAACACGACTGCATGTTTGACTTCTTTTTAAGCAGACACGACATCACGGTGTTACAAGCAAAACTGAGACAGACCCTAACTAAAAGCTGATTACGATGCGTCGCATTCATATTTATAGATAAGCAAGGTCTAAAGAGTTCCAGAATAAAGTTGGCATAATAACATTCCTGAATTATGTTTCCGTATATGAATAACGCGTTTTTCACAAATAAGATATACATACAATTAATCAAAACGAACAGCTGAACATTTTTCAAATATTTATGGATCAGATAAAACTATATACCAGACATGTATGCAAAAATATTAGTAGTGTAGTTTTCGTTTCTTTACATAATTGAAATGGTTAAATAGTTAAATAGCCGTATAAACTTTTATTAGATTGACTGCTGCACTTTATTTTATTTATAGGTCTTAAGTAGTCAGTCAATTGCAATATATACATACATATAAATATAGCAAATCTCTAATTCACCATTACTTAATCAATCCATCTAACGTTCAGCTCTCACCCGAAGCAGCATATTTTAAAAGCTGCAGTTTCTCATCTGAAATGATGATCGCCCACAGATCACCCCCATACATGGCATCGTAACACTTACATTTATATTCCATGTTTTTTGATTGTTTTTCTACATCTACATCTACATACATACTCCGCAATTCACCGTAAGGTGCGTGGCGGAGGGTACACTGTACCACTACTAGGCATTTCCTTTCCTATTCCACTCCCAAATTGAACGAGGAACGAAAGAATGTCTATATGCCTCCGTACGAGCCCTAATTTCTCTTATCTTGTCTTTGTGATCTTTACGCGAAATGTATGTAGGCTGCAGCAAGATCGTACTACACTCAGCTTCAAATTCCGGCCCTCTAAATTTATTTAACAGAAATTCACGAAAAGAACGTCGTCTTTCTTCCAGCGATCCCCAATTGAGTTGCCGGAGCATTTCCGTGACACTCGCGCATTGGTCGAACCTACCGGTAACAAATCTAGCTGCTCGCCTCTGAACCGCCTCTATGTCTTCCTTCAAGCCGATCTGCTGCGGGTCCCAAATACTTGAGCAATACTCAAGACGTGGTCGTACAAGCGTTTTATACGCGGTTTCCTTTACAGGTGAAGTACATCTTCCCAAAATTCTCCCAATAAACCTAAGTCGGCTGTCTGCCTTACTCACAACTGTCCTTACATGCTCGTTCCATTTCATATCGCTCTGCAATGTTACGCCTAGATATTTGAACGACGCTACAGCATCAAGAAGCTCACTACTAATGCTGTATTCGAACATTATAGGATTGTTTTTTCTACTCATGCGCATCACCTTACATTTTTCTACATTGAGAGCTAGCTGCCATTCTTCGCACCAACTAGAAATTTTGTCTAAGTCAACCTGTATGCTATTACAGTCAGTTACAGACGACACCCTCCCGTACACCACAGCATCATCAGCAAACAGCCGCAAATTACAACTTACTCTGTCCATCAGATCATTTATATAGATAGAAAATAATAGCGGTCCTATCATACTCCCCTGGGGCACGCCTGACGATACACTCGTCTCCGATGAACACTCGCCGTCGAGAACAACGTACTGCGTTCTATTACTTAGGAAGTCTTCCAGCCAGTCACAAATCTGTGAACCTATTCCATAAGCTCATATCTTCGTTAGCAGTCTGCAGTGTGGCACCGCGTCGAACGCCTTTTTGAAGTCGAGAAAAACACAATCCGCCTGTTGCCCTTCGTCCATGGCTCGCAAGATGTCATGTGAGAAAAGGGCAAGCTGAGTTTCACATGAACGATGTTTCCTAAACCCGTGCTGATTCATGGAAAGAAGCTTTTCCGTTTGAAGGAAATTTACTATATTCGAACTGAGAATATGCCCCAAAATTCTACATAAAACCGATGTCAACGATATTGGCCTGTAATTGTATGGGTCAGTTCTCTTTCCTTTCTTATACACGGGAGTCACCTGCGCCTTTTTCCAATCACTAGGAACTTTGCGCCGAATTAAAGATTCGCTATAAATGCAAGCTAAGTAGGGGGCCAATGCCGCAGAATAGTCTTTGTAAAGCCGAACTGGTATTCCATCCGGACCAGCAGACTTTTTCGTATTTAGCTCTCTCAGCTGCTTCTCTACACCGGAAATACCTATTGCTATGTCCCCCATTTCGGAATTAGTACGTTGATCAAATGATGGTATATTTGTGCGGTCCTCCTGCGTGAAAGATTTCTTAAAGGTTAAATTTAGAACTTCAGCTTTCCGTTTGCTTTCTTCTATTACTGCCCCGGAATGATCATCTAGTGACTGGACAGTGGGCTTTGACCCGCTTATCGATTTTACATAGGACCAGAATTTTTTCGGGTTCTCGGAAAGATCTTTTGCTAAGGTATGGCTGTGATAATTATTGTATGCTTCACGCATCGATCTTTTTATAGACGCACGAATCTCTACTAACTTTTTCCTGTCATCATTTGCGTGTTCTTTTTTGAATCGAGAGTGCAACAGCCTTTGCTTTCTCAGCAGCTTTCTAACATTATTATTATACCACGGATCTTGTCCATCCTTAATCGTCTTTACTGGCACATATTTCTCTAACCCTTTATTAACAATGCACTTAAATTTAGTCCACAATTCCTCTACATCCATAGTCCCAGAATTAAACGATGCCCATTCATTTTCTAAGTGCGATCGTAACATTTGCTTGTCGGCTCTTCCCAACAAAAACACGCTCCTAGCCTTCTTGACTGGTTTATGAACTTTGGTCACCATCGACGCTATGACGATATCAAGATCACTAATTCCTGTCTCTACACAGACATCGTTAATCAGGTCAGACCTGTTTGTGGCTATAAGGTCTAGAATATTTCCATTGCGCGTGGGTTGCCGGTTTAACTGCTCAAGACAGTTTTCGAAGAATGTGTCCAAAAGTAGCTCGCAAGACTGCTTGTCTGTACCACCTGAAATGTAACTAGCGAGGTCCCAATCTATACTCTTAAGGTTGAAGTCACCTCCGACTAATATCACATGGCTCGGATAACATATGTACTATCTGGTGTAGACTTTCCTTGAATGATTCTAAAACTACTACAGCAGCACTGGGGGGCCGGTAAAAACAGCCAACTATTAACTTTACTTCTTTTAGACCTGTTATACGTGCCCAGATAACTTCACAGTTACTGAAATGCTTTCCTTGCTATAGCCCCCACTACTCGGTCATCAACAGTTGTTCCCCCCTGTATTCCCGTTGTCTCTCTAACTTCCTCAATGGTTGCCTGATTTAATTACACAACATTCCATTACCCACGTTTTGCTGATACTCGTCTTACAGCCGCTGTTGAAGATTCTACCCATTCCATTCTGCTGCCGTCCCAGTCCAAGCTATAAATTCCATTTCGATGTCGATAGATGCAAAGTTTTTATTTCTGCTTCCTCAACTTTATTGCCCATTTCATATTTCTATTTTCTTTTCCTTACTATTTGTTCATTGCACAGACCGGATAAATATGGGAATCGGCTGAACCCTTTCTGACACCCTTCTTAACTACGGCTTCCCCTTCGCGTTCTTAGCCTGCCTAATTACGTCGGGAAAACACCAAGAATCACAACTGTAAGTACGACTGTAGGAAGAATTCGTATTTACAGGTTTTAGAAGGTGTTCCAGGCGAATAGAGACAGTTTAGATGGCAGACTGTGCTAGTCCTTGCCTAATTCTGTGTATCATAGTCACTTTCGATCTGTCTTACTTCTGTGGAGAATATAGCTCCTAACGGGACTCCCACTTTTCATTCGAACCACTGATTCGTTATATCTTCATAGCAAGGAGCTTCTCCAAATGATCAAATTTGTAGATTATGTTTTAAACCAACATTCACGTTTTAATAAGTTAATAAAACCGTAAGTACGTGATTCTTATTGCACGGTATTTGCCTTTCATTTTCCTTTTGAGAAATTTTCCAAAAAGAGTCTTTGTAAATGTGATACCTTTCAAATTGGACCTATGGTATGGATAAAAATGCATGTAGAATATGGCTTATAGGTGCTCAACTCAACTAGTGTCCAAAGCAAAATGGATTTATTTTCACCAATTCGAGTAAAGAAAGAAGTACAACAGTCACTTAAAAAAACATCCGAAAGAGGAGAAAAACTTACTAAATGGACGCAGAAAAAAATATATATTGTACAAAAATCTACAACTATTAAACTATTTTTCAACATGTTTCTACATAGCTTCCAAAAATTTGTAGGCACTTGTCATAGCGTGGCACACAAGTTATTGTAAGCCTCCTTCATAGGAGGTTGCCGCCTGTGTATTCAACCATGTGGTAAGATGTCCTTTCAGCTAGTCATCATTGTTGAAGTGTAGACCATCAAGGTGGATTCTGCTGCGAAAGGACAAAAATTAAAGGCGTCTTTCCAGGTGTACAATGTTTTCGGCAATTTTGACTAGTGTATCGGAGTGTTTTCATAAGGCAGGAAATCAGCATCGATTCTCTGTTAGATCAACTGTTTCAGCCGCCGCGAGAGCAGTCATTTCACCAATTACATTCTCATTGAGCATTTTTATAAGTGCAAACTTGTGTAGTTTACCAATTCATTTTAAAGGAACAGAAAATATACCACTTTTATTTCACAGCTGAATAGTGCTCGACGCTAATCTTCAACGTCCTCTTGTTTTTCAATGTTCTTATAGGCACACATATTTGTAGAAATTGAACCTGATGAAACATCACAAAATGGCCCACCCTTTCTTCTGCTCATACCCATAATTTTTAATGACTAACGTAGTTTCGTGTTGTCCTTCTTCATAGGTTTCGTATAGATAGTCCACCGTTTTTTAATACCGGACCTGAAAAAAGACAAGTGTTTATAAATAATGATTTATAAATCTCAATAATTTAGTTATTGATTCGAAAGTGTAGGTTTCACTGTAATTAAATGTCGTAAGAGTAATTAATTAAATACATGTTTTCTAAATGACTAATTATTAAGTACTTGCCAATGCCTTAGTCACTAAAAACTGAGGATTGTATAAAAATAATCGTAATTATTGTCGTATCACATTTATAGCGGATTGTTTAGTCATTGAACTACACTCCTGGAAAACGAAAAAAGAATACCATGAATTCGTCGGCCCCGCAGAGGGAAATTTTATTGACACATTTTTGATGTTGTGTACAACACACGATCAAACAGGCAGAGCCGTACGCATGTGAGTACAGTCACCAGAGCGTCCGCAATGTTGGCGTTAGTACCGTGTATACCCCCCTTTTGCAGCAATTCAAGCTGTAATTCTTTGGTGCAAACTACCGTAGAGGTTCCGAATGTGATTATGTGAAATGGCCTGCCATGCAATTTCCCCCTGGTGCCTCAGTTGGGCCAGATTTCGTGTTGCTCAAGCAGACCGCCCAACATGACGTTTCATGCGGTCCCAAAGATGCTCAATGGGGGAGATATCTGGGGATCGTGCTAGTCAGGGTAATTGACGTACACCTTGAAGAGCACGTTGGGCGGTACAGGATGCACATGCATTGTCCCGTTGGGAAAGCATATCACCTTGTTGGTGCATGAGTGGTAGCAAGACGGGTTAAATAATGGTTTCAATGTACAGTACACTGTTCGATGTTCTCTAGCCGATCACTAGAGGAGAATGGCGAGTGTAGACTATCGCTCCCCTCACAATGATGCACGATCATGCGTGCCGTTAATGTCCTTCGCTCACGCCGCAACATTGTTCAGCAAGCCTCCACTGGCGCTTATGAAGGGTCGAATGGAGACGTGTCGTCTTCAGTGATAAGAGTCGTTGCTGCCTCGGTGCAAATGATGGTTTTTCGCGTGAGTGAGGTCGTGCGGCAGAGGCAAACGGGGCCGACCACTGGAATCATGGGTGGGGAGCCATACCCTACACTGGCCGTTCTCCTCTGGTGTTCGTAGTGGGAAAATTGAACAGTACACAGTACATTAAAAGCATCATTCAATCCGTGTTGCCATCGTTCATGCACCAACAAGGCGATGTGCTTTTCCAATAGAACAATGCACGTCCACACGTATCTGGTACAACCCAACGTGTACGTCAGCTAACTTGCCTTTCATTTTCCCCTGACATGTCCCCCAATGGGAATGTCTGGGACCGGATGGAACGTCATCTTGGCGCGCCCTACACTACCAGCACGTGATCTGCTCCAACTGAGGCATCAGATGGAAATTACATGGCAGGCCATACCGTAAGACTTCATTCGGCTCCTCTGCAATCGTCTTAATGAGAAAGTTGCACCCTGCATTGCTGCAAAAGAAGGGTATACATGATACTAGCGTCGACATTGTACACGCTCTGGTGACTGTACGTACGTGCATATGATTCTGATTGCGTGAAAGTGTGTTCTATACATCCTCAAGAATGTGTCAATAAAATTTCTCTCTGACGAATTCATAGTGTTCTTTCTTTTTCAATTTTCCTGGAGTGTATAAAGGTTATGGGTGTAAACCGAAAGGTCTGGGGATCGTAAGTTGATCGAACTACAAATTTTCTCAGATTGCCTTTAATCAAACCTCAACCTCTCAATGACGTGAAGATTCGCCAGCCAATACTATGGATTGGGTACCACTTCCAACTGCGGCTGTCCTTTCCCATCTGCATATGAACATCCAATCTTTAGAGAATGACCTATACAGAGTCACATTCTGAAGTGATGTTTTCGTTTTCCCCCGATACAGACTGGGCACTACATTCGTAACGCAATACACACATTTCACATTAGCACAAAAAATGAATAACTTTCTGAAAATGTTGTGTAAGTAAACCAAAAACAACAGTGACTAGTATTAATAAACCTTGGTGTTTTATCCTTCATCATAATTATTGTAACCGGGTAGTGGCACACTATCACAATATATATTGTCAGAATGACAAAGTAGTTGCACTCCTGATTAACTCCTAGAGAACATCCTTTTCGTGACGTGAAGATAAACTGCTAATCCAAAAGGATGTCCACATAGCTTCTGTTGGCACGTCCAGATGTGACTGAACTACCGATTGATTACTTGAAAATTTTTGCACTGTTGGCAACATCTTTTAATAAAGGTATAAATCAAATTTTGGTTAAATATTGTATTTACAAATTCCTCCACGTTTCACATGGTAGCAGAGCCAAAATAAAAAATAAGCAGGTGGTAGGGTTCAAATTTTTACATCTTGAAAAAAAGAAAGTTCTGTCATACTTATGTATATTTTTTCATATTTAATAGTTGTACTATATTGTTATCTTTCTGTTTCAGATTTTTCTGCGAACGACATGGAGGCTAAGGGGCATAACTAGTGGGGAGTGTGTGGAAGATAGCAAGGGAGCGAAGGGTGTGCGCGGGAAACAGGTCTCCATATCTAGTTTTGGCAGAAGAAGGACCCTCTACGATGATAGGAATGATTCGATCGGTCAGAGTGATTTTGGCAGCGATGGTCGCCTCTCGGGACCCTTAATGTGGCGAGAACAGTGCAGCTGATGTGTGTTTATGTCTTTACACCAGAACGTAGGAGTGTAGAAATGATGTTTGTGTTATTTTGAACAGTTGATAGTTTCATGTTGAGTGCTTGCGAAACAATACAGATTTTCTGTGTTTCTTAAAGTTATGATTACTTAGTTTTGGTTAGGTACTACCAATTTATTATCGCAGACAATGCAACTGTTAAACCATTTTATTCGGTTTATGATTAAGAAATCATCTGTTTCCAATAAGGAACCAATTTGTTTGAATAAATCTTATTCAACTTTGCGAACTGTACATCATTTGTAGACGTTAGAATAAAACTATTTTTATTGGTGAACCAGTTTTTAATGTAACATTTCTCATTTGTTTCGCGAAATACAGCCTATGCATAGTGCTTTTAACTGCAGGATCACGGGTAAAAGATAATACCCGCAACTGAGGTAGTTGTTGGGGCATGTTGGGGTATGAGAGCAGATATGTGCGATTGGACCCAAAGATAACAGCAAGCCAAACATCTAAAACAGAACCGTACATAGTCCAATAGGTAGGTTCTTACAGAATATAGTCACACTTGCTTAAATCTTAGCTGTGATAAAAACGCTAAATGATACATCGTACAGTAGCATGAAGAATTAGATTAGGTAATGAGACAATAGAGGTAATAGACGATTGTTTTATTGGGGTAGCAAATTAACTTCTTATGACTGAAGTAATGAAGATTTAAAAGGTAGAATCGCTATGAGAAGAAAAGCATTTCACTTCAATCGAACTATGTTGATATCCAAAATTAATTAAAATCTTTTCTGAAGGCATTTGTCTGAATTGTAGCATTGTACAGGACTGAAAAATGAACTATAAGGAGTTCAGACAGATAGATAATGGAAGCTTCAGAAATCTGGTGCTTTAGACAAATGTTGAAGATTAGACGGGTAGATCACATAACTAATCACTCGGTACTGATCAGAGTTGGAGAGAGAAGAAATTTCTGGCAAAGCTTAACTAAGAGAAGGAATCGATTGGGTAGAAACATTCTGAGACGTAAAAGAAACGTCAATTTAGCATTGGACGATAGTGTGAGGGGCAAAAATCGTAGATGGAGACCGAGCGAAAGACGCTGTATGCAGGCTTGCACATGATAGGGTAACGTGAAGAGATAGCTCTCTGGACTGGAGACGTCAGGAAGAAAAACAATATGGGAATGTAACCAGGTTGTACGAGGTACTAAACACGCTCCATACAGTTACTTGCACAGTACCTCTAAGAAGATGCAGATATTTCCCTGCTCTGAGTCTTCTCAAGTACTGAATATTATTACCCACTCTGGTATAACAGATCAGGTCATATAGACAGTGGTATCTTCCTTGATTTAGAAATGGAAGAGGAAAGGAAGTGGCTAGTGGTGAGGTTGCTTCAGTCACAGTGGATTTCGACACGTGTCTCCAGATGTATATAGGCGGAGAATAAGTGAATTTGATTTGATTTGATATTAAAATGGAAGGCGACCCAGCCTTGGTCTAACCCGCCTCTGCCCGCACCGAAACCGAGTTTATTGTGTGGTATGGCTCCCTTTATATCGTGCAAAGCCGACCAATGCGGTTCTGGTCTGGTTGACCCCAATATTCTGTGTCTCTTGCTCTCCAATGCAGCGCATTCAAATGTTAGGGGCGATGCAGTTTCCCTGCATTTAGTTAGGGTCTCCCCTTATGCTCATTGTATGTTTTTTGAACTTCCCATGACCGGTCTTCAGTCCAATCATGTGTTTAATCTCTTTCCTGTTTAAGCCCACGATTACAGAGCTTCTTTCAAAACTCGGCTTTGGCATCATTACGTTGCCATGTTTTTTTTTTTGTTTTTTTTTTTTTGGCTTTTTTTTTTTTTTTTTTTTTGTAGACCTTGGTCCAGTATTGTACGTGATGTCTTCTAAGCCAGTTCCTTAATGCTGGTGTAATCATTGCCTTGGTAATTATCAGGATAGGTTCCTGTCTAATAAATGGAGTCTTTGCTTCCTTCCTGGCCAATCTGTCGACTTGTTCAATGGCACGCCCTCAGTGGCCAGAGAACAATGTTAGGTTTACCGTATTGCTTTCTCATAGCTCCACCAGAACACTATGACATTCAGAATTAATCTTAGAAACTTCCTGGCAGATTAAAATTGTGTGCCGGAACCGGGACTCGAACCTGGAACCTTTGCCTTTCGCGGGCCAGCGCTCTACAACTGAGCTATCCTGACACCACTCACGGTGCCGCTCCACAACTTCAATTCTGCCAGTACCTCGCCTCCTACCTTCCAAACTTCACAGAAGTTCTCCTTAATCTTAGATCTTCTTGCAGGAATTGCCAATGATTCCAGGGCTGCCTGAATAAATATAGATGCTACGGTCCTTGTAGCACCTACGCAATGTCTGCATACACGCTCGGGTGGCAGTGATTTCGGCCTGGAATACGGAGGCCAGTTACCCTAGAGAGGTGACGCACTCCAGTCCTGGCTACTATGCGTATACCCCACCTTGGCGATATCGACCTGTCAGTGAACCAGACAATGACCCCGTACGGTGTCAAACTGTTTTGTCCCTCTGATCCCTGCTTCCAATTGGTATATAGTAAGACTTCTTGAAGCATTTCCACAACTGTTCCTACATTCACCACACTCGCTATTGTAGTGTGTGACTATGGATATCCCAATGAGATACAGTGATTGAGTTTTTGCCAGATGTGAGTATGAATTTGGTTAGTCTGAGACACTCGAGGCTTCCGTCAATCAAGGGAGATGTGGGTACAGTTGAATATATAATTGACTAAAGAAGGTATATGCCAATATAACATGCTCAAGTGGGGCTCTTCTAGTGACTGCATGCATGATTGTAGTGACATCCAAACAATGAGTCACATAGCAAACGAATGCCTTATTACATGTTTCTATAGAGCCATTTGGCAGCTACATGAAGCGTTCGACGAGACACTTTGCAGGGTCAGGTCTAGGAACATGTCTGTTGTCTGCGCCGTTTAATTTTCATGTGTTGTAATTAATTCCATGTGTTTACCGGTATATTTTGTTTCGTTTAAATGTGTGTTATAGCTATTGTAACTGACGCATTGTTGTTGCCGCGGCGGAGTGGCCGAACGCATTGACGCGCTATGCTACGATGCACAAGGCCGTCCCCCCTCGGTCACGAATGTTTGTGCCGTCTTTAGTATAAGCTTGTTCATAAGTAGTTTCTAAGTTTAGGGACTGATGACCCCGTAGTCCCATAAGCTGTACAAACATTTTGCATTGTTGTTGCTGTTGTTGTTGTTGCGGTCTTCAGTCCGTACACTTGTTTGATGCACCACTCCACGTTATCCTGTCCTGTGCAAGTCTTCATCTGAGAATACGAACGGCAGCCGACATCCTTTTGTATCGGCTTACTGTATCATCCTTCGGTCTTCCTCTACGATTTTTATCCCACACACTTCCTTCTAATGCTATGTTGACGATTCCTTGATGTCTCAGAATGTGCCCCAACAACCTATCCCTTTTCTTAGTCAGGATATGCCAAAAAATCCTTTTCTCCCCAATTCTGTCGAGCACCTCCTCATTAGTAACGTGATCTACCCATAAAATATTCATCATTCGTCTGTAGCACTACATTTCAAAATCTTCTATCATCATTTTGTCTGAACTCCTTATCGTCCACGTTTCACTCACATTGAAGGCTACAATCGAGCCAATCCTTTCAGAAAGAACTTCCTAACATTTAAACTAATATTGGATATCAACGAATTTCGCTATTTCAGAAGCGCTTTTCTTCTCATAGCCATTCTGCATTTTATATCTTTTTTTATTTCGGCCATCAGAAGTTATCTTGCTACCCAAATAACAAAACTCATCTACTAATTTTATTGTCTCATTACCTAATCTAATTCCTTCCGCATAACTTGATTTTCAGACACTACATGCAATTACCCTCGTTTTACTCTTGTTAATGTTCATCATATATCTTCCAAGAAATTGTACATTCCCTTTAATTGCTCTTCCACGTTCTTTGCTGCCTCTGACAGAATTACTGTGTCATCAGCAAACCGCAAGGTTTTTATCTCCTATCCCTGTACTTCAATTTCCTGTCTAAATTTCTCCTTTCATTCCTTCGCAGCTTGCTCAATGTACAGATTGAACAACATTGGGGAAAGACTACAACCCTGTCCTACTCCCTTTCCAACCAATGCAACCTTTCATGCCCTTAGACTCTAATAATTGCTGTCTGATTTTTGTACACTTTGTATATAACTCTTCGCTCCCTTTATTTTATCCCTGCTACCTTCAGAATTTGAGAGAGTGTATTCCAGTCAACATTGTCAAAAGCTTTCTCAAGATCCACATATGCTAAAAATGTAGGTTACACTTTCCTTAACCTGTCTTCTAGAAAGTCGTACTGTGAGTATTCCTTCGCGTGTTCCTGCATTTCTCCTACATCCAAACTTATCTTCTCCAAGGTCGACTTCCACAAGTTTTCCCATTAGTCTGTAAATAAATGGTGTGGATTTTCCGTCGTATGCAAGACACGTGATTTTTAATTTTTCCCAAACATGTTTCAGCAGATTTTGTGCTATCATTAATGGGATGGTTTACTTTTATTCTGAAAAATTATAGTTACTGTACAATAGTCTTTTCAGTTACTTCTAAAATGTTTTTGTAGCTTCATTCGTTTTTAATTTTACTTAGGTTATCTGACGATATAACTATTTCAGTTTAGTGAAAATTAGGCCTAGATATACGAGTATCACATTTTTTTACATACCTTTTACATTGTGCTACATAAAACTTGTTAAGTAGCCCACATATTTTTTGTTTCGGTAATACTATTTACAAGCTTGTCATCCGCAAACAGAACAAACAATTTAAAGTTTCTTACTTTCTAATTTTCGGTTTGGTACTTACAATTCTTTTCTTTCTCTTTAGAATCTGGTTGTTGCTGTTAATTTTGTAACGTGGTAATATTCGGCGTATGAATACAGCTGAAAGCAGTTCATTTGTTCTCTTTGTGTTTTGTTTTGAAGAGTTGCGCGCGAAATACGAGTGTTTACTGTTAGTGTCGTGCTATATTTGTCTGTTGATGGGAAATGTTGGAGTAAACCATTAGTGTGGATGCGTATTCTTGTTTACATTTCGTATTTGCATATACATCTGCCTGTGTGTGTGCGGTTTTTTTTTTCTGTGTGTTGTGTTTTTATGTGTGTGCATGTTGCGAAAATATTAGGTGTTTGTTGGTATTTAGGTTTTTCTGAAGTGGTTGTGGTGTGTGTTAGTGGAGGATTTATGTGGGCATTTAGTGTGTGTGTCTGAGAGGGAGAGTGAGTTAGTGATAGGAGTGAGTGATCAGGATACTAGTATGAAGACTATTTGTACATCTCCTCTATTCAAATGTTCAAATGTTTGTAAATCTATCGGACCAAACTGCGTGGTCATCAGATCTCCTCTATTGTGGTAAATAGTGTTCTTTTTCAGAGTGAAGTGTATTCATTGAGTTCAGTTTTTCCTTGTGCTATTGCGTTTTGTATGGGATAGTTCTCTTCTATTGTAAATCTATGGTATAAGCTATTATTGGTCTTAAGAACTTTTAGGTTTCTCCACGTTTGTAGGGTGGTGATTTTCTGATATTAGATGGTCTGCAAAGGCTGCGTGGAAACTGTTACTTTTCAGTGGTCTTAAATGCTCAGTAATAATTCGTGTTATTACGAGGGTAAGTCAATTATTATCCGCAATTTAGTTATATTTTTGTTTATGTTGGTAGTACTGTCGTTTTACGTTAGTGACGCATGCTTTGTTTATTTGTTGTTATATCTTTGCAGTTTTCAAGCTGCTGCATTAGTTTCGTTGTCGCTGCACCAAAGAAGAGCAACGTTCAGTGACACGTTTTTTGTGGGCGGAAGGTGTATCAGGGGCCGAAATTCATAGGAGAGTTTCAGTACAGTACGGGAGCAGTGTTTTGCCACAACGAAGTGAGTACGAGTGGATTGAAAAATTCCGAAATGGTTGCACGAGTGTTAAGCACGATGAAGGAGCCGGACGGCCGTTTACCGCCACAAATGAAGAAACCATTGAGCGATCACGTGAAATGATTCTCTTAGACAAACGATTAACTATTGATGAAGTGGCTCATCGTCTTCAAATTAGTCATGGTTCTGCCTACGAAATTATTCACAAAAGACTGGGCTTCTTAAGGTTTGTGCAAGATGGGTCCAAAAAAACACACAGTTACATAAGCAAACGCGCCTCGACATCTGCAAAAAACATTTGGATCGCTATGGTAAGGAAGAGGACAACTTGTTAGACAATCATTACTGGTGATGAAACATGGATCCATCATTACGAGCCGGAGAGTAAACGGCAGAGTATGGAATGGAAACATCCAAATTCGCCGTGCAAGAAAAAGTTCAAGACCTACCCGTCCGCAGGAAAACTGATGCTTACGGTTTTTTGGGATGCACGAGGTCCTGTACTGGAACATTATGGTGAAAGGGGCACAACAATAAACAGTGTACGTTACAGTGAGATACTTACTGACAGGCTAAAGCCTGCAATTCGAAGCAAACGCCGAGGATTGCTGTCAGAAGGTGTTGTGTCCGCATTTATTTTTATACGTTTCTACTCTTTAATTACAATTTCATATACTGACTCCTTGCATGACCTTGGAGACTTGCTTTTTTATTGGGCCCTGTGGAACACTGTATATACATAAACCTGACCAACATTTTTTACAAACCAATCACTAACAATTGTGACCCAGTGATATGGCGTACTGTTATCCAAAACAATCCATCGCTATTTAAGAATATTAAGTAATAAATGGCTGCAACTGCTCTTTAAGTAGCCGAACATAATCATTTACAGTCACTGAGCGGTTCAGGTGATAGAGGGTTTAGTCCAATCCCTCTAAAAATCAGACCGTATCGCTGTAGAAATACCACCAGCTCGTACAGTGCATTGTTCACGATCTGCTCCAGAAACTGAAATTCGAAGTACTGGATCATCCTCCATATAGTCCCGGTCTTGCCCCCTCCGGCTATCACTTGTTTGGTCCACTCAAACAGGCATTAAGGGGCCGTCGATTTGACTCGGACGAAGCAGTGAAGGAAGCGGTGCATTCCTGGCTCGCAGCTCAACCGAAAACCTTCTTTTATGAGGGCATAAGGAAGCTTGTAGAGCGATGGACGAAGTGCATTGAAAAGCAAGGAGACTATGTCGAAAAATGATCTTGTAAGTTTCGTATTTTATTACAATAAATGTTATAACTACTTTGCGGATAATAATTGACTTACCCTCGTATTTTGAAACCATTACTTAAGGCAATAAAAAAGTCAAGCATTAACACAGAACGCGGAAGTGAGGAATGGGATTAAATGAATGCGGGGCAGAGTTTTGTCGTGTGGGAATAGGGAGTGGTGGAGTTTGTTGTGTGCGCGGCGCGACGTGCGGTCCAGCAGGAGGATAGGAGGATGCGGGGGCGCCGGCGCCGCCAGCCAAGCAGGAAAGCGCTAATAAAGGCGGCCGGGCGGGCGGGCAGTAATAGATTTTTAATGGCAGGAAGCGGCCCGACCCGACCGGCGATCGCAGGCGCCGGCGCCGGCCGGCCGGGCGCCACGGCGAGCGCGGCCGTCAAACCGCCGGAGCCCAACCCACAGCGAGGAGCGTCGGCGCGAAACGGCAGTGCGGAGGAAAAGGGTAGCCAATGCGGCGTAGTGTTACATGCGCCTCCACATACAAAACAATATTTATTTGCCCATATTTAAATTAATTATGCTTATATTTGTATATTTTTTTCTTGTAATTTCGTATCATTTTCAATGTGTCACTAAATTCTTAAAGACGCAATATATTCTTTGGGAAAGGGGAGTTACTTACAACTTGTACAAAAGCCAGACCGCAGTTATTAGACTCGAAGGGCATGAAAGGAAAGCATCAGTTGGGAAGGGAGTAAGACAGGGTTGTAGCCTTTCTCCGATGTTATTCAATTTGTACATTGAGCAGGTGGTGAAGGAAAGCAAGGGAAAATTTGGAATAGGGATTAAAGTTCAGGGGGAAGAAATAAAAACATTGCGTTTTGCTGATGACATTGTAATTCTGTCTGAGACAGCAAAGGACCTGGTAGAGCAATTGAATGGAATGGACAGTGTGTGGAAGAGAGCGTATAAAATGAACATTAACAAGAGAAAAACAAAAATAATGGAATGCGGTCTTAGAAAATCAGGCGATGCTGAAGGAATTAGATTAGGTGACGAAACAAGGAAGGTGGTAGATGAGTTTTGTTACTTGGGTAGTAAAATAACATGCGATGGTCTCAGTACAGAGGATATAAAATTCACTATGGCAATGGGAAGAAAAGCATTTTTGAAAAAGAGAAATTTGCTAACATCGAATATTAATTTAAGTGTAAGACAGTCTTTTCTGAAGGCATTTGTGTGGAGTGTTGCCTTGTACGGGAGTGAAACATGGACGATAAGCAGTGCGGACAGGAAGAGAATAGAGCCTTTTGAAATGTGGTGCTACAGAAGAATGCTGAAGTTAGGTGGGTAGATCGCGTAACTAATGAAGATGTACTGAACAGAATTGGTGAGAAAAGGAATTTTTGGCATACCCTGACTAAAAGAAGGGATCGCTTGGAAGAACACATTCTTAGACATAGGGGAATCGTAAATTTAGCATTGGAGGGAAGTGTGTGGGGTAAAAATCGCAGAGGGAGACCAAGAGATTCGTCTAGTAAGCAGATTCAAGTGGATGTGGGTTTCCGTTCTTATGAGGAGATGAAAAGGCTTGCTCAGGATAGAGTAGGGTGGAGAGCTGCATCAAAACAGTCTCCGGACTGAAGACGATAACAACAACATATTCTTTGAAAAACTTAAGTCAAAGGCTAACTCTGAACAAAGAGCAATCAGAATAATACATAGATTTAACTATTGTTTCATTTAAAAGAAAGGAGTAGTGACGCCCGTTTTTCTCTTCTGTATTATGCTCTCGTCTAGTAAACTTCTCTTCCATATTACGCTTGTATGACCCGATGAATTGTGAAAATGTCTGTACAATATATCTCAATGAGAAAGTTGTAATTGAAATGATGTACTGAATTTGTGACCTGATCTCGACTGTATGAATTTAGTGAGATTTCACAAAGGTAACTGAACTTTGAATGTGATGTATATGTAGACTTGCTTCATTTATTTTAATAATAATTGTTTCGTGAGTTTACGAAATTTGTCGGAGTCCTTATTTGTAGTGAGATTGGAACCTTATTTTTTCCTTTCACATTTTTCATTTAACTGTGATGCAACTTATTTTTCAGGAAAAAAGAATAACGAATTACACTTATTTACGAATCTAATTGTTGTAGATGTGTAGGCCTACAATAGGACCTATTTTTATCACGTTCTTTTATTAAATAATTATTCTAAGAGATTACGAGCGACTTACCATTTTCGATTAGTAACAGATAAACTAGCCGCAAACTTAGTTACAAAATCAGCAATAGTGGTAATGTCTCCAACAGTTAGGTTCTCGTTGCTTATCAGTGTCAGCCACGTTAGAAAAGGATTTTAACTACTTTCTTGGTGCGTAGCTCATTAATTTCTCATAGTAGATTCATTTCAATAGCTAGATGATTTTGCTACGTGACCAGTATTGAAATATTTCTCCCAACCACTCTTAACAGTTATTCTATTTCGTGCTCACATTAACTTGCAAAAATTTATACTGATTTAAAAATTTAAATTAAAATAAGAAATTAAAGAGGGAGGAATGTTTCAGCGGTAGTGCCTAGACGACCCGTGCCAATACTTCACGCCGTTACTGGAATGAGAAAAGCTTGGATAAAATGGAAGTAAAGTTGAATGCTCACGAATAGCTCTCTTCAGAATGAATCAATGAATTTCTCGAAATTTGACTGAAAACCCTAAGAGATTTTGGCCATTGCATACATAATCAAAACTGAGATTTAACTTTTGAGTCAAAGGGGATTAATTAAATAAAGAAAAGAAAATTCAATTTCACGCTGACTTGGACGAAACATAATCCGCAGACTGAGAGAGAATCCGCTATTCCCGAAAGCCAAGAAGAGAAAGACAACTAATGACGCCCAGCCTTCCCCTTTTAATTGTAACAGGCCTAAATTAACGACGGAAAGATATAGAAGTGCGAATTACTAGAAGAACGCTGACATGCGACAGCAAATTTCTATCAGTTCTTGCTCTAGCTCACATATTATTATATCCCCCCTCTCTCTCTCTCTTCCTGTTGTCTCCTCGGGTCGCTCAATCCATCTTCTCCACTCCGTATTAAAAACTACTATTATCAACTAGCATTATCAATCAATTTTTATGGCTATCTTTGAAATGGAGTCGAGTTTTATTCCGTGGTACTCTATGCTATGTGCAATACGGTGGCTTGCAGACTACAAAAATGTTATAAATATAACATTTTCTTGTGCGGTCAGCTGTATGTTTTCAAACACGTTTTGCTTGTTGCAACCATCTTCACGTTCCGTACTCCACAATCAAGATAATGTTGCTATTGGACATTACCAAGTGTCGCTGATACAGGAATGTAATGAAGAACTGCAAACGCGATATGCCTATGTATTTCTAACGACTTTTGACATCGTCTGGTGTGTTATTATGGCCGCGCGGGAGTGATCATGCGCTCTAAGGCCCCCGTCGGAAGTTCGAGTCCTTCCTCTGAAACGTGTGTGTATTGTCCTTACGATAAGTTAGTTTAAGTAGTTTGAAAGTCTAAGGAGTGATGAGCACTGCAGTCTGGTCCCACAGCTTTAGAAACATTTGAACATTTGAGTGCTCTTCTGGACTCGTGGCCACATCTGTTCGAACCTAGACAAATGGAAAACTTTGATTGCTATGATGAGTTCTGTTGCCAGTAGGTACAAGCTGATGATATATGTCGGTTGTGGTGCGGACGCAAGCAAGCCTTGGACCCAGATCGTGAACAATGCACTGTACGAGCTGGTGGTATTTCTACAGCGATACGGTCTGATTTTTAGAGGGATTGGACTAAACCCTCTATCACCTGAACCGCTCAGTGACTGTAAATGATTATGTTCGGCTACTTAAGGAGCAGTTGCAGCCATTTATTGCTTAATATTCTTAAATAAACGATGGACTGTTTTGGATAACAGTACGCCATATCACTGGGTCACAATTATTAGTGATTGGTTTGTAAAAAATTTTGGTCAGGCTTATGTATATACAGTGTTCCACAGGGCCCAATTAAGAAGCAAGTCTCCAAGGTCATGCTACGAGTCAGTATATGAAATTGTAATTAAAGAGTAGAAACGTATAAAATAAAGAGTATAGAAATCCTATGCAGACTACAGGACTAAAAGTAAGTAAATAAAATCAACAATGTAACAAAGAGTAGTAGCTTTAGTTTTTAATGTTTCTGAGAGTTTCTCGACCGAATAGAAAAAAGTGTGCCATGAGGAAACTCCAGTTTGGCATGAAATGCTATTAATTACATTTCATTCCATTCCATGAAGATGATGGTGGTGGCGGCTGGTGCAACAACAGTGTTGAATAATTAAATAATTCGCAGTCTCTGTTGCAGTATTCTTTATTACTCCAATTACGCGTTTCGCGCTGTTAGCGCATCATCAGATTGGGCGGAGATGGAGCCACAGAACTATGTAAAGCTGTGCTGGAGTTACCTTAACAATTTGTGTTCTGTCATTGGGCCCCATAGCAGCAGAGGAGTCGCTGTCGCGGCCGGTCCACGTTTGCAACTCCTCTGCTGCTATGGGGCCCAATGACAGAACACAAATTGTTAAGGTAACTCCAGCACAGCTTTACATAGTTCTGTGGCTCCATCTCCGCCCAATCTGATGATGCGCTAACAGCGCGAAACGCGTAAATTCTATCAACATTTTTTTAAATTCTTGTGGCAGCTTATTGACAATGAATGCAGCATAATACTGGACGACTTTCTGCACAAGGATCAAGGAGGTGTCAACCAAATGCAGATACCAAATGCAGATAGCATAGAGCGAGTCAAAGCTACTAAATCTTGGGAATAATCTGGTGCTGTTAACAGCGAAAGACATAGAAGAAAATACCTATTGAGAGGCTAACGTCAGAATCATCAGACAACTGAAAAAGGCCAAAGGTTGGATACGACGTTCGCGAGTTTACACTATATATTGTTTGAACAGCCCGATTCTGAGTCAAAACTACCCTTTTGGAAACAGAAAGTGTGCCCTGTTGTGTATCCAGTTGTGAGCGCATATCACAGCCATTTTCAACACTGTAGACAATTGCCTTCTACCGTCTGTTATTAAAGTAAGAGGTGAACCAATTTCGAACTATCATAACATTACAATTTCTGCAACAATATTTTCAGATCAACACAAACGTCTTGGTCAAATTAAAGAATACTGATTCTGTTGACAGCCTTTTATTTAATCGAACCAGTGACACGCGGAGAAAAGAGAATGCAGCATTTTCAGTAGTTAAACCACTTCTCAAACATTACCATAAAAAAAATGTTTTTTAAGCTTATGGGACTCGACTACGGGGCCATCAGTCCCTAAACTTACAAACTACTTATGAACTACTTACGAACTAGGACGGCACAAATATCCATGCCCGAGGGGGGATTCGAACCCCCGACCGTAGTGGCCGTGCTGACCGTGACTGGAGCGCCTCAGTCACCTCGGCCACCGCGGCCGGCAAACATTACCATAAATTTAGCAAATACCGATGACATAGAAATTACTCTAAGGTTGTCTAAATTATCTCTTTCTCCCTTTTAAAGTTTCATTACAGGGTAATCAGTTAGGAAGTTGACCATTCCGAAAGGATACATTACAAATATGACTAAGGTCTTGGCTAACAGATGCAAAGAGTTCTTCAGTATTCTGATAGAAATCCCGTCATATCCGTAAGACTCCTTAGTCTTCAGTGATTTAATGATTGACTCAATCCTCCCGTTATCACGCAGGACTATTTCATGTAATAGTCTGGAAATGCTATTTTGTAAGAGGGTTATATACAGAAAATAAAGTTCTGTTTAATTGACCTGTTACATTCAGAAAGTGGTTATTCAACGCTGTACATATATATGGCATACCAGCAACAGAAACATTTTCACTACGCACTGACTTCTAAACTTCGTGCTGTTGGCCACATACTTCCAGCTACTGATCAATAGCATCTGACATGTTTCTCATTCAACATTCACGAGACATAATCGAGAGGTCAGTTTGAACACAAAATACCGCGGCGACAATTCTATCAAAATTATACTGTAGGTTGATTTTTTAGTAGCTTGCTCAGTAGTCCTCCAGAAGACTTCCGTCCATGCCACGTCGACTTTCTTTACTTCATGGACAAACGGAGAACCGACGCGATATTACAAGGTATTGCATAACTTTTGACACATCGGTGAATGATCAGCTTTGTACACTATGTGATCAAAAGCATCCAGACACCTGCCTGAAAATTACTTAAAAGTCCGTGGCACCCTCCATCGGTGTTGCTGGAATTAAATATGACGTTGGCCCACTCTTAGCCTGGATGACGGCTTCCACTCTCGCAGGAACATGTTCAATAAGGTGCTGGAAGTTTTCTTGAAGTATGGCAGCACATTCTTTACGGAGTGCTGCACTGAGGAGAGGTTTCGATGTCGTCGGTGAGGACTGGCACAAATTCGGCGTTCCAAAACATTCAAAAGGTGTTCTGTAGGATTCAAGTCAGGAATCTGTGCTGGCCAGTCTACTACAGGAATGTTACTGTCGTGTAACCACACCGCTACAAGCCATGCATTGTAAACAGGTGCTCCATCCTGTTGAAAGATGCAGTCGCCATCCCAGAATTGCTCTTCAACAGTGATAAGCAAGAAAGTGTTTACAATATGAATGTAGGCCTGTGCTTTGATAGTCCCACGTAAAACAACGAAGGGTTAAAGCCTCTCCCATGAAAAACATGACCACACCAGAACTCCACCGCCTCCGAATTTCACACGCTAGCAGATAACGTTCACCTGGCATTAGTCATAACTCACTCCCTGCCATCGGATCGCCACTTTGTGTAGCGTGATTCGTCACTCCAAACAACCTTTTTCCACAGTTCAATCGTCTCAATTACGCTCCTTACACCAAGCGAGGCGTCGTTTGCCATTGACCTGAGTGATGGGTGGCTTATGGGCAGATACTCGACCATAAAATCCGCCTAAATGTTACAGTCTGATGCTGTTTGGAATTACTGTGTGATAAGTCTGGATAAATGCATGTGTATTATACTGAACGACCCACTCCGTCTGCGGTCTCTGTGAAAATATTATAATATTTGTAAATCTAAGCGACTTAACTGCTGCGGTTATCAGTCCCTAGCCTTACAAACTACTTAAACTAACTTATGCTAAGGACAACACACACCCACCCACACACACACACACACACACACACACACACACACACATGCCCGAGGAAGGAAAAAATGTTCAAATGGTTGTAATTCTATGGGACCAAACTACGTTAAACTAAGTTAAATTAACCTAAGGACAACACACATCCATGCCCGAGGGAGGATTCGAACCCCCAACGTGGGACCCCGCGCGATCCACAACTTGGCGCTCCAGACCGCTCAGCTACTCCCGCGCGGCTTCCCCAGCGAGGACTCGAGCCTCTGACGGAGATGAATTAGTACGACCAGTACATGTATAAGAATAACCAAATGCGAAATTAGGAAAGTCTAGGTGGGTTTCCTTACCTTCAGTATTTCGAGTATACAATGTTTATTAAATATCAATAGGAAGTACACAATTTAAGTGACAAATATCTGATAGATAAACACAGCTTGCCGACGGCACGAATTTTAACCATTAAGAGAAAGGCATGTGTAATTTAAAATTTAAGAAAAGACTTCACTTTACATTAGAAAAAACTTCACAAGTGAAGCAAGAAGTTTAGCATAAATTGATCCGGTGGGCACACTTTAAGAGATACAGGAATAAAATGAAAACAGAATAAACTCGAAGAGAAAGACAATTAAGATTAAGAACAAGCATGCATCAACAATAGACAATACATGATATCAAGGCACTATTTCTTAAATAAACTTGTCTGAAGGACAAAATTTAAATTATTAAATATTAATTAAAAAATTACAATTTTCCCTTTTTTAAGCAAGGAAGATTGCAGATAAGGCCTGAAGGGCACATTTAAAAGAAGGAAACAAAACAACAGCAGTTTACAATTTTAGTTATACTTTCGTCAATAGTCGATAATAATTAATTGTGAAGGGCAACCACAGCACCAGTACCACACACATCAAGCAAATACCCAAGTATATGCTACAAAAACAGGGCTCACAGACACACGGCCCCACAAACAAGTTAACACTTTAGGTGAGCAATGAATATATACCACAAATGACAAGGCCTAAACACAGTCCCACTGCAACAAACTCAATGCAGCAATGTAAAAAAAAAGGAAAGGGAATGGTTTGAGGAGTGTCTGAACCAATTAAGGAGCTACTGCCTTAACTTGAAAGGAAGTCCCACAACATTGCCCAAAATACGACTATGGGTTGGCATAATTTTCCTGCAGAAGAAAAATACTCCGCGTACGATTATAACTGTCTCCCAGATGTTTTCAAATGTTTGTATAGCTTATGGGACTTAACTACGGGGTCATCAGTCCCTAAACTTACAAACTACTTATGAACTAACTAAGACTTAGGACGACACAAATATCCATGCCCGAGGGGGGATTCAAACCCCCGACCGTAGTGGCCGTGCAGACCGGGACTGGAGCGCCTCAGTCGCCTCGGCCACCGCGGCCGGCCTCCCAGATGGGCCATGAGGTCACAGACGAGTAAATTTTACCAGGAAAAAAACCAGAGACACTTAAATATGGTGCCATCGGCGAATAACAGTTACGAAAACAATAAAGATTCAAATTTGAAGGGTTAAAAGTCGCTCTAACAGAAGACCTAGATGCTTCAAGTACAACACCTACTATCGGTCATTGAAGTACACATATTCACAAGGACGCAGGCGTGGAAATCCGCTGGGATTCAGCTAACCACCCTAAACTAACACGAGAACACAAAGACAGGGAAGTACATGGCGAGCCAGTAGTAATATGCGCCAAATAATTAGACGTGGCCAAGAAAGCAACTACTTAACTTCAGAGTCCAATAATATATGTACACGATGTGCCGAAGTGCATGAATAGACTGATTTCAATCGAACTTGAAGACTCCGAAAAAACAGGCAGATCACAGGCTCCAAAGTACATGTGGCCACCGCCACATGGACTGTACTAGGCGCTTGCCCGGCAACTGCCCCAAAACTCGGTAAAGATCGTCAGGAAGGCCGACCGATGCCCGTTCAGAGTACCGCCGCTGAGCACACCACATTCAGCCCTTAAGGCCCTCTCGCCACCTCCTTAA
The DNA here is from genome assembly GCA_026315105.1 of Locusta migratoria. Classification (NCBI taxonomy): domain Eukaryota; kingdom Metazoa; phylum Arthropoda; class Insecta; order Orthoptera; family Acrididae; genus Locusta; species Locusta migratoria. The sequence continues at coordinate 16,608,879 of CM048751.1, forward strand.
CTCGGCGCCGATCTGCCGTGCCCTACTTTTCTTTTCTTTATTGCTATTTTAAATCCACCGAAGGTGACAGGCTTTCAGCAGCTTCATTGCTGCTCTTCAGCCGAGCGTATTTATAATGTTAACAATGTGATAAAAACAGAGGAAGGTGATAAAATGTGATTAATTTAAAAACTACAATGGAGATTAAAATGAAGGAAACAGACATAAAGTAAAGAAGTTGAAGTAAAACATTCAGAATTAAAACTGCCACGGTTGATAAAATCACACAGAGATACAAGTTAAATATCCAGGGTAATTAAAAGCATTTTGGTGGAGCACAGCCGGCCGCGGTGGCCGAGGGGACTAAGACGCTCCAGTCACGGTCTACACGGTCACTACGGTCGGGGGTTCGAATCCCCCCTCGGGCATGGATATTTGTGCCGTCCTACTTCGTAAGTAGTTCATAAGTAGTTTGTAAGTTTAGGGACTGATAACCCTGTAGTTAAGTCCCATAGACTATACAAACATTTGAACATTTTTTTTGGTGGAGCACACTACACGAAGAAGACACTGTTTAAAACACACGGTAACACTAATATTCTGCCTGATTGGCGGCTGCTTAAGTATTAAAATACCACTTGGGCATGAAGCACAAACGCTGGCACAACACTAAACACCGCACTGTTAAAATACGTCGAACCGGGGACCCTGCAGTCGGATAGAGGAGGAATGGGAAGCGCGGTGGGAGAAGGAAGAGAGGGGTGGGGGAGAGGGAGGAGAGGGGAAAACGCAAGGACTCATCATGGGAAGGAGCTGGGAGAGGAGAGCTAAACGAGGGAATGGACAGGGATGAGAGGGGGGGGGCAGGAAGGGAGACGTACAAATATGGGGATGGACTAAGGTTGAAAAGAGGGGTAGATGTCGGGACTGAGTGCGTCATCCAGAAGAGGGAGTTGACGGAAGTTACCCTCGGAGAGGACGCGGAGAGTGTGGAGGTGAAGGGAGGGAGCTATTGGCGTGGCAGAGGCCCAGGATGCAGCAAGAGGTGGGAGATAACTGGATGGCGAGATTCTATTTTACGGGACACATAGCGGATGCGCAGGTGTTCAAGGGACTTCAGAAGGTGAGGAAAGGGAATCGTAGAGGATCCCCGTGGGGATACCATAAGCGAGGCGGAGGGCGTGGCGTTCTAGGATCTGGAGGGATTCGTAGTGGCAGTGGGAGCGGAGACCCAAGCAGGATGGAAGGAGCAGAGGATAGGACACATGACTGAGCGGTAGGTGAAGAGGGTGGAGGATGGGTTGAGGCCCCATGTCCAAACGGACAGAAGATTGAGTAGGTAGAGGCGTGAGAGGGCTCTCTGACGGACGGATTGGAGGTGCGGTTTCCAGGAGAGGGAGCGGTCAACGGCGAGGCCAAGGTACTTGAGGGTTTTGGTTTGTAGGATGGGACGGCCATGGAGTGTGAGGTAGACGTCGCGGTGACAAAAGGAAGGCGAGGTGTGACCTATGATGATTTTCTGGGGTTTTGGGGGGTTAACAGTAAGGAGCCACTGGTTGAACCAGGAGGAGAATTCAGAGAGATGGGACTGAAGGAGATTTTGGGAGCGGGCGAGGGAGGGGGCAATGGCAAGGAAGGCGGTGTCGTCAGCATATTGGAGGAGATGGACAAGAGGCTGTGGTTGTGGAGGGGGGTAGAGGAGGGGGGAGAGGACAGACCCCTGGGGCCCCTCGGCAGAGGGGAAAAACAAACAGGAGTTGGAGTTGTTGACAGTGACATAGTATGGGCGATGGGCAGGAAAGGAAGCAACGAAGAGGACATAATTAATGGGTTAGGCATAGAGCTGGAGTTTGGAAATGAGACCGAAATCCCATACACGGTCGTAGGCCTTCTTAATGTCGAAGAAAACGAGGATAGCGGCGCGACGGGAGTGCACCTGGACGGAAAGGAGGTGGGTGATCGGCAGAGAAGGAAGGTCGGAAGCCACATTGGGAGAGCGGAAGGAGCTGTTGTTGATGGAGATGGCCGTGAGCTACGCACGCGCCCCCAGATATACCCACTACCCACCGATCAAGGCAAGTAGCGCTGGTCGAGAGACAAATGACAAAGCAAAACTAGCGACGCCACCAGTGGTGTAGTAACAAAGAGATACCGATACGCGAGTTGGAGCGAGATAACTGGTGCCAATACTAATTAATTGAGCCAGCACGAATGGACAATCTCGCGTACGGACTTCTGATGCACCGAATCACTTGACCACGTTCGAAGTCCTTGAGTTCCACGGAGCCCCCATTCTGCTCTCTCACTATGTCTAATAACTACTTAGGTCGCTGATACGGAGTAACTGGCAGTAGGTGGTAGTACAGTGCACGCAATACGAAAAAAACACACCTTTTGGGAGGTGTCTGGATGCATTCGTTCACATAGTGTAAGAACGATCAGCATGAAACGCTTGTCAATCATTGAACTGCAATTTTTTGTAACGGTACTGGCTCGCCGACGGGCGAGGTGGGTGCGCCGCTGGCCGCAGCGCTGCGGTGTCGGCAGCCGTCCGCCAGCCCGCGGGCTGTGGGCGGGCTCGCGCGGTCCGCCTGCGGCGTCATTAATGACGTCGTATTAATGACGTCGTATTAATGGCGTCCTGCGGTCGCGCCCCAAAACCGGCCGCTGCGGCTGCGGCCGCGGCTGCGGCTGCGGTGAGCCTCGGCACGGCACAGCACAGCGCCCCGCAGTGACACATCAGGCCGCGGCTACCGGCTGCACCTGATACCTACCTACACCACGCGCGGTCCCCCACACTACCACGACCGCGGCTTTGCTTTGGCTTACAATACAGAGTTGTTGTTGTTGTGGTCTTCTGTCTGCAATTCAAAATGTTCAAATGTTACGAACTACTTATCAACTACTTACGAACTAGGACGGCACAAATATCCATGCCCGAGGGGGGATTCGAACCCCCGACCGTAGTGGCCGTGCAGACCATGACTGGAGCGCCTCAGTCCCCTCGGCCACCGCGACCGGCCTTCTGTCTGCAGACTGGTTTGATGCAGCTCTACACGCTACCCTGTCCAGTCTCTTCATCTGAGAATATACTCGGCAACATAAATCGTTTTGAATCTGCTTGCTGTATTCGTCCCTCCATCTCCCTCTACGATTTTTACCTCACACACTTCCATCTAATGCTGTTGTTGTTGTGGTCTTCAGTCCGCAGGCTGGTTTGATGCAGCTCTCCACGCTACCCTGTCCCGTGCAAGTCTCTTCATCCGATAACACTTTCGGCAACCTACATCCTTTTGGATCTGCTTGCTGTATACATCCCTCGATCTCCATCTACGATTTTTACCCCACACACTTCCTTCTAATGCTAAGGTAACGTTTTCTTGATGTCTCAAAATGCGTCCCACCAACCTATCCCTCCTCTTAGGATACGCCAGAAACTCCTTTTCTCCCCAATTCTATTGAGCACCTCCTCATTATTTACGAGATCTACCCATCTAATCTTCATCATTCGTCTATAGTACCACGTTTCAAAATATTCTATAAGCTTTTTGTCTGAACTCCTTATCGTCCACGTTTCACTCCCATACAATGCTACACTCCAGACAAAAGTTTTCAGAAAGAACTTCCTAACATTTAAACTCATATTGGATATCAACAATTTTCGCTTCTTCAGAAATGCTTTTCTTCCCATAGCCATTCTGCATTTTATATCCTCTCTACTTCGGCCATAAGAAGTTATTTTGCTACCCAAATAACAAAACTCATCATCTACTAGTTTTATTGTCTCATTACCTAATCTAATTCCTCCAGCATTGCCTGATTTTCTGACGCTAAATTCCATTATCTTTTTTTTTACTTTTGTTAATGTTTATCTTATATCCTTCTTTCAAGAAACTGTCCATTCCATTCAATTGCTCTTCCAGATCCTTTGCGGTCTCTGCTACAATTACTACATCATCGGGAAACCCCTAATTTTTTTTTTACTTCTCCCTGCATTTTTATTCCGTCTCCAAACCTCTTCTTACATTCCTTCACAGCTTGCTCAAAGTACAGATTGAACAACCTTCCCAACCTCTGTGTTCCTTTCTTGCCCTTCCACCTCATAACTGCTCTCTGCTTTTTGTCTAGGTTGAATATTACTCTTCGCTGCCTATATTTTACCCCTGATATCTTCAGAATTTGGAAGAGTGTATTCCAGTCGACATTGTCAAAAGATTTCTCCAAATCTACAAATGCTAAAAACGTAGGTTTGCCTTTCCTTAGTCTATCTTCTAAGATTAGTCGTAATGTATTGCCTCCCGTGTTCCTACAGTTCTCCTTGCTCCAAACTGCTCTTCCCCGAGGTCGGATTCCACAAGTTTTTCCATTGGTCTGTAAATAATTCGTGTTAGTATTTTGCAACCATGGCTTATTAAACTGATGGTTCTGTAATTTTAATATTTGACTACACTTGCTTTCTTTGGAATTGCAATTGCAATATTATTCTTGAAGTCCGAGGGTATTTACCCTGACTCATACATCTTGCATACCAACTGGAACAATTTTTTCATGACTGGCTCTCCTAACGAAATCAGCAGTTCAGATGGAATATCATCTACTACAGGGGCCTTTGTATAGGCCCCCTATATATTTCTTCCATTGTTCAGCTTTCCCCTCTTTGCTTAGTACTGGTTTTCCGTCTGAGTTCTTTATATTCATACAGCTTCCTTTCTTGTCTCCAAATATCTCTTTTAGTTTCCTCTACACAGTACTATCTTTCCCATAGTTATATATTTTTCTACGGTTTTGCATTTGACCTCTAGCCACTCCTGCTTAGCCAGTCTGCTCTTCCTGTCAGTCTCATTTCTGAGACGTTTGCACTTCCTTCTGCCTGCTTCACTTGCTGAATTTTTATCTTTCCTCTCTCACCAATTCAGTATAGCTTGCATTATCCAGGGATTTCTATTAGACCTTGTCCTTTTGCCTATATGATCCTCTGTGCCCTTCACTTCTCTACGTTTCAGAGTTACCCATTCTTCTTCTACTGTATTACTTTCCCCTGTTTCAGCCAATCCTTGACTAATGCTCCCTCTGAAACGCACAACCACCTCTGGGCCCTTCAATTTGTCCAGGTTACATCTCCTAAGTGCAGAGTAAGTCAATGTTAACCTGGTTTTCTGGTTTCTGGGTGAGTTTTTCTCTAGTTCCCACATAGTTGACCCATCGTGGATGGACTTCTAGTCCAAATGTAGAGACAATCAAAAGCTTATTGTTTTACGAGAGTATAATACAATCAGTAACATGTAGGCAATGGCTCTCTCAACAAAGCCCCTCTCCTCTTGAAGCATATCGAACACATCCGCATCTCCTGTTCAAAAATCAAATATTTGTAGAGCTTATGGGACTTAACTACGGGGTCATCAGTCCCTAAACTTGCTTTTACCATCTTCATAGTTCGTACCCAACATTGTCCTAACTTTTCCCCGGCCAAATCCCTCAACATTACTACTCCCCAATCCTTATCTCGCAATACAGGTACTTCAGCATTACTGTGACAATGTAGAACCGTGTTTTTCACACATATTTTTCTCTTATAATTCAACATTTCCTAATTAAAACCTTTATAAGAAATATACATGAGCATAACACATACATCGATGAAGAGAAGAAGACTGCACTGCTGGGAACCCACTTGCGCCCATATATGGCAAGTATGATAAGAGGCGCGGTGGAGTGGTCGAGCGGTCTAAGGCGCCTTGCTGCGGACCGCGCGGTTGCTCGCCAAACGTGGTTCGAGTCCTCCATGGGGCATGGGTGTGTATGTGTTGTCCTTAGATTAGTTTAACTTAGTTTAAATAGTTTGTAAGCCTAGGGACTAACAATCAAAGATTTTAAATCCGATAGATTTACAAACATTTCTATATGATGAAATAACAGTCGAAAAAGTCAAGGGATCTTCGTGGAATTCATGTCCTTCCGAAGTGCGTGTGGTAAATCCAAAAGTTATAACTAAATAAGTGCAAACTGTCACAACTTGATGGATCCTCAATGACAAAAGCTAATAAACATCCATCGCCGAATGCATGCTGTGTATGGGGCAGCACGTTCGTCGAAAATCATCGTTGTGAAATATTGCAAATACCATGTTGGTGGTGATGACACACGTCTCCATGATGTAAATATAGCACAACAGTTACACTAACTTAAGTGGAACATCTAAATTACCCCACCTTATTTATCTCTTACCATGAAATTAATATACCCATCACGTGTTGGTGTCACATGTGTGGGAAAAAAACTGGTTAAAATATTGATTTTCTGGACAAAACTGGTACCACTAGATTCAGTTTGTTGTTTATGCTAGAAAGCCTGATGAACTACCGAGGCATCGAAAATGGTAGCCGAAATAAACTTGTATAAAAACAACTATCGTTAATACACTATATTACAATTCATCGCCCAGCCAGAGTCCCACGCTCCTGAAGTGCAGAATGGAGCTATTTCTTCGGTCCATTGAGAAAGGTTAATCACGCTCGAGCATTCCTGTCAATCGAGGGTGTGCAGCAAGCAGATACGGACTTCTCCACGCAGCCCAACACGTGATTTTCAGCGTGAAGCTTCGGTGGAATGACTGTTTCAATGCCCACGGCGTTTTGACTGATTGGCATTGAGAATCCGGACTGTACGGCCTTCGAATCTAACCTTCATCGCCGCAACTTTAAACAATAAAACCAAAAATACCTTTACTTTGGGATATTTAACAACGTATGGCTACGCGAAGGCCTACAAACACCGCGATATCGGTGTGACTCTGAATTTCACCAAATCTAAATGGGTTACCAGTTACGTGCATAGAGCCTACCACTTAGCTACAAAAGGGAAACTGAACACGCATTGCCGCGGTGGAGTAGCCGAGCGGTCTAAGGCGCCTCGCTACGGAGCGCGCGGTTGCTCGCAATCGGAGGTTCGATCCTTCTTTGTCCTTAGGATAGTTTACCTTAAATACCTGTTTTCATTAGTCAACGATAGAAGCATATCTCCCTGTTCTGAAGAACCACAGTCCACGCATCACCAAGCTCCCCACCCCTTTATCAAATGTTTCAAATGTTTGTATAGTCTATGGGACTTAACTACGGGGTCATCAGTCCCTAAACTTACAAACTACTTATGAACTACTTACGAACTAGGACGGCACAAATATCCATGCCCGAGGGGGGATTCGAACCCCCGACCGTAGTGGCCGTGCAGACCGTGACTGCAGCGCCTTAGTCTCTTCGGCCACCGCGGCCGGCCCCCTTTATCAAAATATTTACTGATGGTATGGGAAAGATTTTACAAAAACATGATATCAAACCGATGTTTAGTCCAATAAGGAGATATGTGAAGCATTCCGATCCGTGAAGGTGAAACCCGCTACTCTGTCAGCATGTGGGGTGTATAAGACTAGCGGAAAATTATACAGTGGAACCACGAAGAGAAGAACCAGTACAATACTGAAAGAGAGGTCGTTACCAACTAGGGATTACTGAAGAAAATCAATTGCAGATTTGCATGCAGGAAATCTTGAAGTATTCGAATATAAAATTTTATCTATAACGACTGTTATCCACAGCAGCTAAGAGAAGCAATTGAAATATATGGGTATGGGGATAATTTTAACAGGAAGGAAGAAACCATTAACATTTGTGGTGTGTGAACTGCGGTTCTTCAGAATAATTTTTGTTTCATAGTCTAGTGGCACTCGATAGTTAAGTATTATCTTTGACAAAGATCATCTCTGGTGATCATGTGGAAACTTCGCACGCCCATTCAGACAGTATTTATGCCGCTCTCCGACAGTCGGCCGAAACTCTGGACGAAACGTCTGGAACAGAAATGTTTCATGGACTACTGCCTTACATCCTGGAAGATTCTCCTATTACGGTTCGAATGTTGTGAAAACATGAAAATATGTGACACTGGTAAGATATCCTCAAAATCTGCCAAGGACCAAGAAATGTGAGCGCAGACAAAGCTTCTACAAACATACATAAGAGTACAATATAGTACCAGTGAACAACAGGAAGAAACTGGAGAATTAATGAATGTTTGAATGAATTTAAGATCAGTACCTTTCCTGGAAGTTTCATAAACTAATTTGGCTAAAATATAGGTAACATTTCTTGTAGGCAAACCACGTGTAATTAGGATGTGAACTTTATACCGAACAGATTCGATTATGGCAGTACAATATGCCGAAACCGTTCATCTAAATAGAAAATAATTATCGATCTTGGCTGTTATTTTTAATAATAAACTTATACCGAACATATAACGTTTGTCCACACGAGAATATGAAATATAACATTCACGTCAAACGTAGTCTAGAAAACAACGTAATGTTTCAGAGTGTGTACAGCGTTACTTACCTTCCTAGCTGTAAAGACATACAAAGAATTGTAAAATATTCTGGTGATTGCAGTTATGAGAAAGTACTTGGATGATTAATATTCCTGCTGAAGGTTGAATTTGTTGTTGCGTGATTAAAGGAGACTAAATTGGTAGGTTATCAGTCCAAAGGGTGAAATCACAGTAAAGTTAGTTGTCGAAGTAAGTACAGTCTCAAATCACGTGTGGTTTCAAAATTTAGTATGAATTTAAAAAGTGGTTGAGGACGGAAAATAAATGGTAGATGTTTTATAACAGTTCTTTTTTCTAAGATTCATTTCGAAACCAGTAATATAATTACATTTTCACAGTGATTAACATCGTGCATATATGATAAAGAACGGCCGGCCGCGGTGGCCGAGGGGACTGAGGCGCTTCAGTCACGGTCTGCACGGCCACTACGGTCGGGGGTTCGAATCCCCCCTCGGGCATGGATATTTGTGCTGTCCTTAGTCTTAGCTAGTTCATAAGTAGTTTGTAAGCTTAGGCACTGATGACCCCGTAGTTAAGTCCCATAAGTTCTACAAACATTTGAACATTTGATAAAGTACGGTAAATGCTACAGTTGTTTTACTACACAGCCTCATGACTGGGTTGATGCTCCCTTCCAATAGCTACTTTCTGCGCCAACATCGTCATTTCAAAGTAGCTCTTGCACAGAACGTCGTCTATTATTTGCTAAAATTGCATCGATGGCGGAAATGGATAATGGAGTTGCAGTTGTAAAGTGTATGGTTATTAAAAACAGCGCTGTGAGCTGTAGTGTCTTTACTTATTGACAACCAGTTTCGGTGGACCACGTAGCCATCTTCGCGTTCTCTATAGAAATAGATGAGTGAACATAAATTGGCCACAATAATTGGGACTCGATGAAACTTATGAATTTCAGGCTGAGAAACAGAAACGAAGTCACTTTCTTTCTGTTGCCCAAGATAGCGGGGCTTAAATTCACAAGCTTGTACGGATTCCAGTTATTCCTTCCTATGACATTGTGCCCTAGGAAGCTTCAGCCACCACTTTCTAAGACGGGTCTTAATATGGCGGCATGGTGCGCAAAAATTTTTTGCTGATAAGTTAAGACATGTTCCTTCAACTGACGGCGCTCTTTTTTAATAATCAATTACTTTCTGGAAGCATTCCCATCTTCTCATTCCCCTGCAGTTTGTACCCTCTTCAGCTGCCTCTAGTACCGAGGAACCTCGGCGGAGTGGCCGAGAGCACTGAGGCGCTATGCTCCGATGCGCGGGGCCGTTCCCCGTCGGGGGTTGGAATACTCCCTCGGGCGTGGATGTTTGTGTTGTCTTTAGTATAAGTTATTTTTCTAGTGGTTTGTAAGTTTAATCAGTGATGACCCCGCAGTTACGTCCAACAAACTTAACAAACATTTGAACATTCTGAGTACCGAGGAGGTTCAGCGATTCTGTGGAGAGCCTCCTCGTTCGTAATCATATCCGTCCACCTAATTTTCAACAATCGTCTGTAGTCCCTCATCTGCAATGCCTCGCTTTTCTTATGTGCCGGTTTTCCCACTGCCCATGTTTCACTTCTATACGAAACTGTGCTCCAGACATACATTCCCAGAAATTTTTTCCTCGCATTAATTCCTGTAGACTCATCTTGGTCAAGAAACGCTCGTTTTGCCTCTGGCAGTTTTCCTCTTTATGTCCTCTTTCCTTAGTCCGTCGTTGGCTGTTTTGATTCCATGGTTTCAATCGCACCTTGCCTATGTGGTTCACACCAGTGGTGTCTCTAGTATGGTAAGGACAGCATTTTCTGATATGGGAGGCAACCTTTAATTTTAGTGGAAGGTGGCGTGGTGACTTAGCGCTTATAGCACTTGCCTGCTATGCAAGAGTTCCTGGGTTCGAATCCCAACTGCGGTACTAATTTTTGATCCAATGCCTCTTTTTCTATTCATTGTCTTTGATATATGTGGAAACACAATATGTATCTGGACACTGATTTATTATTTAATATTTAAACAATATCCACGCGGAATTTTGCATTGAGTGGTCGATTTCAAAATCAAATCAACCTCTCCGTTGACGACCTTGGCGTATTATGGAAAAGAGGGGGCTGCCTAGGAGGCTTCGTCAGTGTCCAGCATCAACGGAAATCTACCCACTACTAACATTCTTCGATCGAAATACTAACCCATTAGTACAGGAGACAGCAGAACTTTTGCGATGACCCCTATGCGCTTGCAAAACTGGGGTTCGCGGCCTCTCTTGTTTATCTTCCAACGTAGACTCCATTACATTGTTCTAAGTCCTTTAGTATAGTTGACGGAACAGCAAGCCAGAACCTGAAAATCAAACACAATACAGTTTAATGGGAAGCCACCAGAATGTGCCTGGGAGTAGGTTTGAATGCTAAGTGAAATCAGAGACAATGTATTCGTTATAGAATTAGAAGTATTAAAGGCTTTCATGTAATAATACTGTAGACTCCCGAAAACTCGGTTTAATGTGGGCCGAAGGTTGCCCGAGTTTGTGAAAATGCCGGGTTAACGGGAACGGTGTTAAAAATGAATAGGTAAGATATTTTGTTATAAAATACTTTCTATTGTTACAGAATAAAATACAAATGATGGACTACAGTAACACAAAATAAATTTAAGACAATATCTAACCAAATGATATTCGTTACTTATGAGTATGCAGTTTAATTTACATTTAGAAAACTACTTTAAGAATGCATACAGCCTTTAACAATGAAAAAGTATCGACAATAGGGATTTACTTCCTAAAATATATTCCACTAAATTTCCCATCACGCCTAAGCTGATTTTAAAAGGCACTATGAAAAAGTGCACTCCCATAATTTTGATAACGACTGTTTTTTTTTTTTTTTTTTTTTTTTTTTTTTTTTTTTTTTTTTTTTTTTTTTTTTTAAATATGAAGACTCATCTACATACTGAATTAATGAAATTCAAAGGATTTTTAAATAGAGTATAGATTGCACAAGAAAAGATGATGACCACGCCCATTTGTAGCATAGCCTGTAACTAGTGATGGGAACAATCGAATGAAAATAATCGATTCATTCGGTTGTTGGAAAAAAATCGATCATTCGGTTGTAGTTTTTCGTATCGGTTGAATTATTCATTCATTCTTCTGAGTGAAACCAGTCGGTGGGACCAACCGAATGAAACAACCGATTCAGTCGGTTGGACTATTCATTCGTTCTTTTGAGTGAAACCAGTCGGTGGGAGCAACCGAATGAAAAAATCGACGCAGTCGATTGGACTACTCATTCCTTCTTTTGAGTGAAATCAGTCGGTCGGAGCAACCGAATAAAAAAATCGACACAGTCGGTTTGACTACTCATTCCTTTTCTTTTGAGTTAAATCAGTCGATGGGACCAACCGAATGAAAAAATTGACACAGTCCGTTGGCCTCTTCATTTGTTCTTTTGAGTGAAACCAGTCAGTGGGAACAACCGAATGAAAGAGTCAGTCGGTGTAGTTTTACTATGTTGGATTAATATTCGTTTATTTTTTCGAATGAAAGTAGTCTGTGGGAACAACCGACTGCAAACCTGCGACACTTTTGCAGTTTTGTACATTGACTGAATTACTCATTCTTTCTTTTCAAGTGAAAAGAGGCAGTACGTTTTTCTGTCGGTTGTAGAAGATAAGTGGCCAATGACCACGAGGTACCGGGGGGAGCGGGGACACGAGAGGGGGTGCTGCCTCGCTTGCGTTTTCACTGCTGACAGCGCTAGTCCAGCAGGCGCGCGCCAAACTCCACACAATAGTGTCTGGCGGCGTCGCGGGGCGTGCCATCGCTGATTGTTGTCAGTTTCTTACTGTCTCAATAAAGAAGCGTGCAAACTACAGGGTGTTCCAAAATGATCGCTACAAGTTTAATCTCGCATACTGTATCTCCGAAGTGAGAACAGGTAGAAACGTGCGGTTTGCGGCTTATTGTTCATACATATCTCAGGTACTAGTAGGACAAAGTTAAGTATTTTAACTTTGAGCATATTTCCTAGATACAAATTCGAAGATCACTAAAACATTGGGTATTGCAAAAAATAAAAATAAAAATAAAAAACCGTTTTTTAAAGTATTTTGTATAAAAATATCTTTGTTAACTCCATATAATTTGTAGGAGTACGAGAAGACATACAACATTTATCAGTGCTGTAAATTTTCTTCAGCGCGTCTGTACTCGTCAACAGTGTATGAAAACTTTTTTTATTTATTTATTTATTTATTTATTTATTTATTTTTTTTTTTTTTTTTTTTTTTTTTTTTTTTTTTTTTTTTTTTTTTTAATAGTCTATGGGACTGAACTACGGGGTCATCAGTCTTACTTACAAACTACTTATGAACTAACTAAGACTAAGCACGGCACAAATATCCATGCCCGAGGGGGGATTCGAACCCCCGACCGTAGTGGCCGTGCAGACCGTGACTGAAGCGCCTCAGTCCCCTCGGCCACCGCGGCCGGCGTGTATGAAAACATTCATCTCAAATTTCATAATTATTCACTCTTGTCACAGATATTTCTGTGGTTATCGGTGAAACGGTGTGGAGGTTTATTCCATCCCTCCATGTACCACACAAAATCTTAGATGAACAATGAACTGGCACTTGTTCTGAAAGTCAAGTGTACAAAATTTCATCAAGATCGGAATAAAACTCTATATTGGCGTCGAAGTCTGGAATACCTTCTGTCATGCATCAAACTAAAGTAGATGTAGACGGTGATCATTCTCTTTCTTTGAAGGTGAAGAGTGAAATATATCATTAAAATTCGAATACAAACGGAATTTGTCGAAATTAGTAGGTAAAGTACCCTCCGGCATGCACCTACGAAATTTATTGTACACAGTTGCCTTCACCTTGTTTTAAAGGTCAAGTGTGCAAAATTTCATCAAGATCGCAGCCAAATTGTGGTTTTTGTCGAAGTTAGTATGTAAAGTACCCTCCGCCATGCACCGAATGAAATTTGATGTAGACAGTGATGTTCCTCTTGCTTTGAAGATCAAGTGTGCAAAATTTCATCAAGACTGGAACAAAACTGCAGATTCGCATGCAATAGAAACACACACACGGACGCACTGCGATATTTTTAAGATTTGTCTCTAACAATGTTTCATGCTGAATCACGGTTCATTTATACCCGAAAAGGCTGAAGGGGTATGCAAATAAAGTCACACAAAGTCGATGAATTAATAAAACATCCATATAACTGCAGAAACCGACAAAGACTTTTCCAGTCGGTTGTATCGCATCAAGTGAAACCACTCAATGCCGAGAACATTCACATAAAGGACAGAGACTTTTTTCATTCGGTGCTCGCGCATCGACTGAAACCACTCAAACCCACTGAATGAGTGAAAACATTCATATAGCGGCTGCAACCGACAGAGACTGGTTTCATTCGATTGTTTCGCATCGACTGAAACCACTCAAACCCCGTCAGTGAGTGAAAACATTCATACGGCCACAGAGACTAATTTCATTCGGTTGTTTCATTCGACTGAAAAAACCGATTGAACGAAAAAACAACCGATTGACCAATCGGTTGTTAAAAACAGTCGGTTGTCTCATCACTAAGGCTGTAACTGTTATACGCTACGATTTCAATTCTATCTTACATTCTGAGAGCACGGAATAATTCCAGAGGGGTGGCCGAGTTTTCTGGACTGCCGGGGTACCGAGTATCGAGCTTTCGGGACTCTATTGTAGCCTTCTTGCTTCCACCAGACTGTTAGAATACAACACAGCCGTTCATCCACTTCGATTAAGCTTAAAAAGCTTATTGCTATAGACACCGAGGCATAAACTAACGCAATGTGCAACAATACTCTCTACCGTTCTAAGCCTAAACTGATTGCTTGCAAATGTCTACTTACTTGTTCGGTCCTCAATTGAGAAACCACATAGCACTATATACATTTCCTTCCTTTTGGCAATGAAATGAAATAATAGTAAGGTTTTTCGTGGCCGGTTGGACCCAACGGGATTCGCCGCCTACTACAACACTTGTTATTGGCACCACACGCAGTCCACTGCCGGAAATCGACCCTGTACACCTTGCATGGCGGTCAGTGACGTTGCCACTGAGCTCCAGTGCCAAAGTGAAACTACAGTTGTGTTGAAAGCGTATCTCTGTCATGCTATCAATTTCTGAACTCATGGGAGCTTTCCATAAAATCACGTGTTTATTAAAAATGTTAGCACACCGCGAAGAGTTCTCCATAAATCTTAATTTAAAAAGAAGTTGCTTAATCAAATATCAAGTATGGATATCTCATTTCACAAAATTTGTAACTTATTATAAAAGGAAGAGGAGGGTACCAAAAAATCTTGTTTTTTGAAAAGTAAATATGTTTGGAAAACATGGTTTCTTTATTTGAAAAACAACAGCGAATTTATAATTATTTAATGATAAAAATAATAGTCTAGTTCGCAAAATTTTTACAATTTATTATTATAGGTGACAGGTTTCGACCTAACTTTAGATCATCTTCAGACTTTTAAAACAGTAACCGGTCACCTGTAATAATAAATTGTAAAAATTTTGCGAACTAGACTGTTATTTTTATCATTATTTGAAAAGTATTAACTTCAATATCAAACTTTGTCACAATAAAGGATAAGTATAAATTTCATGAAGTTAGAAACGGATTAAGTTTTCTGAAATTTTGTTGAGATAAATTAGTCGCAATATGCCTGCATCAGATATTAATTCGCAATTTGTGAAAACTAGCGACTGTATTTTCTCTTCTTAATCTGGTGTATGAGTTCTTGACATGAAAATTTGTACCGGACCAGGATTCGATTCGGGATCTCCCGAATTTCGGTGGAATGACACTGTATGTATGCGAGTACAAGGATTATGTAGGTAGATGTGACATATGGAAGTTTTATCCGGCCGGAGAGCGTGTTCGGATGGACGAGTCGTTGGCATTAGAACCGCTGATATTTGGGCATAAGTAGAACCGCGGCTGGGTCACCTATAACAGGGGTATTTTCTCCTTTTATTCTCCAAGGTCATTAGATTATTGTTCCTATTAATAAATCCGTTCTACGAAGTGCTAGGTTTTTTATTATAAAATAAACAAATGTACAGAGTTTTTACAAAATATCAGTTATTAAGCAAAAAAAAAAAAAAAATGTTTGTAAAATTTATCGGCTGGGTCACCTATAACAGGGGTATTTTCTCCTTTTATTCTCCAAGGTCATTAGATTATTGTTCCTATTAATAAATCCGTTCTACGAAGTGCTAGGTTTTTTATTATAAAATAAACAAATGTACAGAGTTTTTACAAAATATCAGTTATTAAGCAAAAAAAAAAAAAAAAAAAAAAAATGTTTGTAAAATTTATCGGACTTAATTGGAGGGTCATCAGTCCATAAACGTACAAACTACTTATGAACTATCTTATACTAAAGACAGCAGAAACATCCATGCCCGAGGGAGGATTCGAATCCCCAACGGGGAACGGCCTCGCGCATCGGAGCATAGCACCAGCACAACTGCTATTAAGAAAATTTGAACGCCTTTGTTGAGTGTTTTCACTGGCTAGCATTACATAATGTGCACAAATAATAGTCTTTTGAAATGTATTTGTTGGAGACACTTTTCTTACACGTGTGACTCATTACAAATGGTTTGTTTCCTGTGCAGTCTGACTTCACAAGACAACGTGTTCGTTTTTCTTGTCTCCAAGGAATATCTTCAGGAGAAACGCAGGCACTAGTCTTCCTGGCTGCTGTGTACCTCACAGTTTTTTTTCTCATTTAGAGCATTGTTCAATATCCAGTCGTATATTGCAGCTAAATCCAACAATTTGTAACATGTGTGAACAGACCAACGGCTGGATGGGCTTCGACCATTATCGAGCCATCATTATTCAGGAAATCGTCACGTGGTGTTACATCATCAGCCGATGAAAAATCTGAAACTACAGAGTGTTACAATTCTTCCTGAGATGAAAAATCCAGTGACTTACACTCAGTTTCACGATCCAAAATGTCATTTATGGCATTTGCAATGTACTTTTCTGTTCTTAGACGTATGGTCATATTAGATGTGTGTGTCGCAAGCACTGTTTAACATAGTAAGACTGCACTACTCAAACCGTCTTACACTGAACAAAGCAGTCTTTGCTCGATATTTGTGTACACGTTCAGACGGCTTCACACCTTATTTCCCTCCTCTTGGTGCTGAAGAACGGCAACAGTGTCACGTAGCAGCACAACAGAGTGTCTCGTGATTGTTGAACACGAAGCTCTACGAAATAGGAGATTGCTTTTACGGCTGCAGCGGGGGGCAGAACTGACCTTATTTGATAAAATGTAACAGCCTAGGCAGAGGCGACGACTTTTGAAAATCAGCGTGGGTGCTCTATATCACGGTTCACGGTTCACCAACCCTCCTGAAAATCATGTTCATGCACTTTTGAATGAGCAATACTTAATAAAAGTAAATAGGCAGTTGTCTGGCCTTCTAAAAATAGAAGGAAGAAGGAGGAGGAAGAAAGTAAAGCATGGCTGCATTAGGACACTACAATAAAGCGATATAATTGGTCGAAGTGGATATTTCGATATAAGTAATACCCCAAAACATCTACACGACCAATGAAATAATCTTTCACTGTACACTAATCTAACACTTTTTGTGCGAAGCTATTCTTTCTGACAAATGCGTTTAGTAGAACACCTACACCAAGGTTTAAGGAAATCTTTGAAATATTTTGAGATTTTGAAGTCCGACATCAATTTTTTTTTGTTCCAAGCAAGATCTGTATACTTCATCGAAACTTTCATCATTTCGAGATAACTTCATGACATCTGACAGTATTAACATAGTCCAAGGTTTTTTTAAGCCTGAGAGAAAAGCATTACAAATTTCAAGTGAATCTATAATTTTAATAACAAGGGAAGTGACAAAGATAAATGAAAATCGATTAACTTTAGAATCAGTGTCAGATTCTTCGAGCTAAATTCCCGAAAGAACACAACTGGATGTTCATAAACACGTACACCTGAAAGGTCAAAGGGACCGACGTGCTTCAGGATGAATAAAGTTAGCATAGAGGCTAAAACAGGGACACTCATTACTACTCGCTTGGGGTCCCGCGCACAAAACTGATCATTTCTTTCACGTATGAAATATGGTCTCTCGCTAAGGTTACGTTTTTTATTGCCTATTGAGTCATAAGGTAGGTTTTAATTTTTCCCGATTTTTTAAAAACTTATACAATTTTATTTGCCACCTCAATTTTATGTGGGTGCTCAGCACCCCCAAGAAATTCTTGGGGGGGGGGGGTGTACGAGCCCCGGAGCATTCACGTAGTCGGCGCCCCTGACCCTAGGTAATAATACAAAACCGTGGCAAACGAAAGAATTAGGGAACGGGTCACGAGTGACCCAGTGGCGGTTCTATAATCGGCGTCATGTAGAAATGCGATTCCGCACATAGAGAGGGAGCTATAGGGAAAGCGTGGAGAGGACGAGTTAAGGCCGAGTGCAAACAGTTGAGCCTACGGGAGAAACGTTGAGTAACTCCAGCCAGCCAAGCGCCTCGAGAATTAAGATTATTGGCTGCTAGTGCAGTAATGGACGGGGATGCGCACAATGATTAAAATCTGTGACACCTTCATACGTGACGCCGACTATAGTGCTACGTCAACCGCTTGTGAAACGCGGGAGGTCCGGGTTCGAGTCCCAGTCAGTTACAAATTATATGTCACCATTAAATCATACCCCTGATGCTGGTTCATATTCGGAATTGCAAATACATCTTTTGTATTTAATATGACCGCTGTAGTCTCATGCACGTCTGAAGGACATTTGGTTTGTTCTTTCGATAAACACGGGCACTGCACATTGTACTATACTTTACAGTTTCAAAAAACGGTAAATTAGCCTACAATTACAGAGAAAGAGGCCTAAGAAACAATGAAGAAACGTGTAATAAAATGTGCCCCTGAAGTAACGTGATGAGTAATTTTAAGCGAGAGAGAGAGAGAGGAGAATCAACACGTTCGAACTAGGAAAAAGGTAGGAATTCTTCATGCAATATTCAATTTGTTTTTTAGTGCTTTTTACTGTTTTCTGCAACTGTGTTAGTAATAGTTTCAGCAGCTCATTCAGAAAATGCCAACCTAATATTTAAGCTTCACAAGGGGAACCTATGCATCACCTTACAGTCACTGAGGGAAGGAAGGAAGGAAGATTAGTGTTTAACGCCCCGTCGACAACGTGGTCATTAGAGGCGGAGCTTACGCTCGGATTGTTTGGGTAAGGATGGCGAAGGAAATCGGCCGTGCCCTTTGACAGGAACCATCCCGGCATTCGCCTGGAGTGATTTAGGGAAATCACGGAAAACCTAAATCTGGATGGCCGGAGGTGGATTTGATTCACCATCCTCCCGAATGCGAGTCCAGTGTGTTACCACTGCGCCACCTCGCTCGGTTTACAGTTACTGAAAGTGACCAGCAAAAGGAGTACTGAGATTTGCATCTGATGACGGACGCACGGAGTCCGAAATGGATGTTGTATAATTAAGCGGGAAATAATTTGTGGCTGAAGGCGTCTTCAATTAATACAAATAAACAATCCCAGAGACGGATTTACGTCTCAAATATGTCAAAGACATTATTGATAGTTCTGAAGCACTGAATTAAAAATTGTGTTGCGGCCGGGAATCGAACCCGGACCTACATCATTACTAGACAGACGTCTTAACCTTTTTTTTTTTTTTTTTTTTTTCTTCTTCTTCTTTTTTTTCAGTTAGATCTACGATCTGCGGTCGTTTTTATTGTTCGTACTTGGTCGTTCGTTGATGATGTGGCTCAGCTTTTTTTGTTACAGAGAACCTTTAGTTCTCTGACCGGGCGCGCTGAGCCACGGCGCCCGGCAACCGTTAGACTACCACACCACTAACGATTAAGGCGCCTTGGAATAGTCTATGTACGATTTCCCTCCACATCACAAACTTTAATTCAGCTTCTGTTCCTAAGATAATTGCCACTACTGCCAAGGCTCTCCATGCAGCGGAATAGCACCTCGGCAATGGACATGATGGAACAATCCTGTTAAGGTGATATAAGGTAAGGTAAAGCAGTCAACAATCCGAAGATTGGTTTGAACACCACAGTGCATGGCATGGCATGCACTAGGCATGGTCCTGTTTGGAGGTGGTATGCCGTTGCCTTCCTCCGACCTTCGAACTGACTTACCCAGCCAGTTATAGGGGAACCTACAGTTTAACGTGGGTTCCGAACCACGGTGCTACTCGGTATTTTTCACATGTGCAATACTGCCAGAGGTGAAAGAAGTGGTGACAGATAGAAATCCTAGGACGAGGCGGGGATCGAACCCGGGACCTTTAGATTTGTAGTCTAGCACTCTACCACTGTGCAACCGAGGCACACTATAAATATCAATTAATACAAATAAACAATCCCAGAGACGGATTTACGTCTCAAATATGTCAAAGATGTTATTGATAGATAGTAGTGGCAATTATCTTTGGAACACAGAAGCTGAATTAAAGTTTGTGATGCGGAGGGAAATCGTACATGGACTATTCCAAGGCTGCTTAATCGTTAGTGGTGTGGTAGTCTAACGGTTAAGACGTCTGCCTAGAAGGCGTTTTCATTCGAACCTCCTGTTTCATAGTACCAGCTGGCGAGTTTAGAACGTGTATGTACGGACCTGTTTTCCCGATCTCTGGTAGACAGGTCATCTTCACTTTTTACGACCTCGTCAGCTGCGATGGTTGGCGATAACGGACAACGTACGAGAGACATTTTAATTAGCAACAAGCAGCGCCATAATGGTGTTGGTGTAGGACGCGCTTTAGACTTGCCGCGGGGTGCGGGTTAAGCCGCCCCGCTTCGGGACGTACCCCGGGCCCCACGCGCTCGCCTCGCGCATGCGCACAGGTGCGCCACGTCCACCTGTGAGGTCCGCCCTTTACAGCGGCCGTAAACAAACGGCCTGATTAATGAACACCCATTGGCCGAGCCGTGGCGGGGAATCCCAGGCGAGACGGCGTCCCGGCGCGACCCCGGGGCGTAAATCGCAATCAGCTGGTGTGGGGCGACGGTGCTGCCCTCGCGTTTACTGCCGGGCAAACACGGCCGTCATTTGTCCGGGCGCCGGGGAGATGGACGGGCCGCGATGGAGTAGCCGAGCGGTCTAAAGCACCTCGCTGCGGAGCGCGCGGTTGCTCGCCGTGGAGGTTCGAGTCCTCCCTGGGGAACGGGTGTGTGTGTTTGTCCGTAGGTTAGTTTACCTAGGTTTATGTAGTTTGTAAGCTACGGACTGATGACCACGCAGTTTAGTCCGATAGATTTACAGACAGACAGATGAACGTGGCTTGGGCTGAGAAAACTCCGCCGCCAGCGAAGGTCCTGTGGAGGGTTCGTCACGGAGAGCGCAACTTCGTAACAGGCTGACTCACCTATAGTGCCTAAGGCCGTCGGCACACGGAGCGTGTGTCTGAACGTGTGTGGTCGACGTGCCGTGCCCACCGTGCGGCTGAACGCTCAGAGACGGCGCGACTTGAGCATACGAGACGTGTGCCTCATCGAGCTACACGCGATCTGAGCGCGCTCCAGCGACAGTTGTCGGCGGTATCACTTGCTGCAATCACACTGTTTACCAAATCAAAAGAGTGGAATTCCCGCTTTACCTCTATTGAATCGCTTATTTCCGCGCTTGTGCTTATGTTCATTATCTTCTGTGATATGCCAAAATAATAATAATAATAATCATCATCATCATTAGAGACTGATTATGCCTTTCAGCGTTCAGTCTGGAGCATGGTACCTCTAATAAAATTCCTCCATGATCCCCTATTCAATGCTAACATTGATGCCTCGTCTGATGTTATGCCTTTTATTTCAAAATCATTCTGCACCGAATCTAAGTACTTTTTTCTAGTTCTACCTCGACTTCTCTTATCCTCCGCTGCCGAGCTCATCAGTCTCAAAATTTTCTAATGTTTGAAGAACTTATGGGACTTAACTACAGGATCATCAGTCTCTAAGCTTACAAACTACTTATGAACTACCTAAGACTAAGGACGGCACAAATATCCATGCCTGAGGGGGGATTCGAACCCCCGACCGTAGTGGCCGTGCAGTCTGTGACTGGAGCTCCTTAGTCCCCTCGGCCACCGCGGCCGGCCTCATGAATCTCTTAGGTAATCTTGCTTTTCCCATGCGTGTAACATGGCCCCACCATCTCAGTCTGTTCTCTCTAACTGCTTCATCTATGGTGTCCATTCCCAATTTTTCTTTGATTTCCTCATTATGGACACCCTACTGCCATTGTTCCCATCTATTATTACCTGCAATCATTCTTGCTACTTTCATATCTGTAACCTCTACCTCATGAATAAGGTAACCTGTATACACCCAACTTTCACTCCCATACAACAAAGTTGGTCGAAAGATAGAGCGGTGCACTGCTAACTTAGTCTTGGTACTGACTTCCTTCTTGCAGAAGAGAGTAGATCTTAGTTGAGCACTCACTGCATTAGCCTTGCTGCACCTCGATTCCAGTTCTTTCGCCATCCTGTGAGAAAATACTTCCCAGGTACTTGAAACTATCTACCTGTTCTAACTTTGTTACTCCTATTTGGCACTCAATCTGTTTAAATCTCTTTCCCACAGACATTTCTTTCGTTTTGGAGATATAAGTAACAACAAAATACCTATGAACATAAGACTCTGACACAAGTTGCATTTTATGTCAATAAGTGCAGCGAATAATAAAAATTTCGCACAAACTGTGCGATATAAAATTAGAATAGGTCTTCAAAACACAAAGATTATTGCAAAAGTCTCGTCTTTTCGTAAATTTTAAAAGATCATGCTTCCACGGTCAATATTACTATTCAGTAGAAGAATGTTAAGAAGGTGTAAAATGCAATACGTGAAACAATAAGTGCGAATTTTACTCTAAGTGAGGTGCAAACCGTCTTGTTCATAAAACGAATCCAACAAACTCACTCCTCAGAGGGTGCGCACTTATTTATACATAGCATCGAATATTATGCAGTATACTTCTAAGAAATTTATAGGAAAGTCTTTGAGTCTATCAGAAAACCGAATAAAGGAAGAATAAATATTTGCTTACGAGGAGACTCGAACCAACACCGCAACCTCTTTTAATTCCATGACTTAGCACCTTACGCTATTTTTTTTCTCTGAGTTAGTTATGTTCATTGCAGACGCTGATCGTATTTGTTCGTTGATGTTCGATGTGTTCTTGGCTCAGCTTTTTTATTACAGAGGGCGTTGAACCCCCCTGACCGGGCGCTACAGCCAGTTACATTACCAATGGATTCCCACCTACGGTATTACACGTGTCGTATATGCTACCGGGCGATATGTCGGTTGTTGACATATAATTACAACAAATGTTACAAAGAACTATTGGTGTTGATAGATCTTCAGTCCGCCTTGCCTTGAAACGGCAGATTACTGTAATACGGAAACTTTCAACGACGTATAAGACGTTTCCAGTCATTTATTCCAACAAATAGTACCTTTATTGGCCGGTTTCCGAGAGATTCTCAATTTACTCAGTTACTTTTACTTGCTTTGAAATGTCATACATTCATAAGATCTAAGTTATATACAAAAAAAAACCACGAAATACGACGGCCAACATGGCGTCTTCGTCTCTCTACCGAAAAGAGCTGCCACCCCCCCCCCTCCCCCCGGATAGCTACGTGGTGTGACGTCGGGGGCGTTCTCCCACCTTATTGGTGATCGTTCAGACGATCGTTGAGAATATCTGGCATGCTTGATACTGCCCGACACGTTGGGAAAGACTCGCCAACGTGCGGTTCGCACCGCGGCCAACGCTAAAAACAGGCCCCAGAGCGGTCGTCTTGCCAAGTAAGCAAGGTAGTTTCGAGCCGGCGCGATCGCTACCCGATTGGCCGGGCGCTGGGACACAGTCCACTGCCTCGTAGCGGGCAGCCACTGAGCTAGCGATCGCGCCGGCTCGGAACTACCTTGCTTACGTGGCAAGACGACGGCGCTGGGGTCAGTCTTTCCGGTTGGCCGCGGTTCGCAGGTTGTGAGGTCAGAAAATCGTCACGTTGGTCACACTCGGTCAGATACACGCTCCGTGTGCCGACGGCTTCAGAGTGCCCCCCCCTCCCCTAGATAGAGGGACACTTTCAACACTAATTGCAACGCAGAATGATAAATACTTACATTTAAGAAGACTACTCGGACAGTTTCAAACACTCGATCGGTCATCGAAAATGTAACGTGGAGAAGTTCAATCAAATGTTTGTAAAGCTTATGGGACTTAACTAAGGGGTCATCAGTCCCTAAACTTACAAACTACTTATGAATTACTTACGAACTAGGGCGGCACAAATATCCATGCCCGAGGGGGGATTCGAACCCCCGACCGTAGTGGCCGTGCGGACCGTGACTGAAGCGCCTCAGTCCCCTCGGCCACCGCGGCCGGCATGGAGAAGTACTCATCAAGGTCCAATTTATGTGATCAAAAGTATCCGAACACCTATCTCTCTAAGGAAACTGGCCTCAGTATTCCAAGCCGAAATCACTGCCATCAAGGTGTGTGTGCAGGAGAATTTGCGTAGGTGGTACACGTCCATATATATATATATATATATATATATATATATATATATGTCTGTATGTCCTCTATGTGTTCATAAACCAGTCATTCGATTGCAATGAAACTCTGGTGAACTGTTCACCGTGCACGCATGAAGGTTCCTGACACAAAAACAAAAGAGCACGACACATAGCTCAGGAGATACCTAGATTATGAGTCAATTATTGGAAAATGGAAGTAGTTAGGGACCTTCAATAAAGTTTGCATGTAATTTCGGACGTTTATGAAGCGTTTTGTAACTGACACCCCGCCTCAACGCACACGCACACAAAATGATGAAACGAAAAGAAGTCTACCGCACACAACAGTTTCGCTGTAGATGCTGTAAAACTGTCGCATCAGGCATGACCTTGTATCAAATAAAGTTAGCATTACGGATTTGCTTGTTACTATTTAGTTTTGTCTGCCAGTCTCCCTCAATTCCTTTGCACCCAAAATTAATCAATCTGTTTTCTTAATTTCTGTTTATATAAAAGCGAAAGGACACTCACTCAGTCAAGGGTTCGAATCCTCCGTCGGGCAAGGATGTTTGTGCTGTATTAGTATAAGTTATTTCAAAAGCAGTTTATAAGTTTAGGGACTGATGACCCCGTAGTTAAGTCCCATAAGCTTTACAAACATTCACCTTACGGTGAATTGCGGAGTAAGTATATAAATAGAACACTCAGTCACTCACTGACTAAACACGAAATCTCGAAAACTACCTATGAAACAGAAATTTGGCAGGAATGTAGTTTATAGGTAGAAAATGTCAGCTAAGAACGTATTTTGTGATAGGTGCATGGCGGAGCATACTTTTCCTACAGGCTCGCCAAGTCTAGTTTCATTCTAATCTTCAAAACAAGAGGAAGGTCACAGTCCACCTTTAGTTTCATACGGTGCATGGGGGAGGGTACTTTGGAACCTAAAAATGGACCCTGCGCTTCTGCTGAATAGAAATCTATAATTTTGTTCCGATATTGATTAAATTTTGCATACTCTACCTTAAAAACAAGAGGAATGTCACTGTCTGTATAAAGTTTCGTTCTGTGCATGGTGGAGGGTAATAAACTTACATAATTTTACATAATGCATAGTTTTGCTCCAATCTTTATGGATTTTTACACACATGACCTTTAAAATAAGAGGAAGATCACTGAGTACATAAATGTTTGTGTGGTACATACAAACCTTGCAGAAAACTTTGCTGAGGTAGGGAAATGTAGAAACGGAGAAACAGATGGGAGAGAAAGAGGTGGAAGCAGGGAGAGGGGGGAAGGGATGTGGACTACGAGAGTGTGGGATAAATGAACATCCGGCCAACGCAGGGTTTACAGCTGGCACCTTATAAAGGCTGGAGTATGTTGTGGTCCGAGGTTTCACACCAAAGAACCTTTCGTCCTAGTGCATCTTGGTTAGCGAGTAAATGACGAAAAACTGTAATTTCATTTTTGACTCCGGTACCTTAAAACTGAGAGAGAGAAATAATAATAATAAATGAAATGCAGGCGCAAATCACTAAAAGTGAAAAATGAATCTCGACCGCAGCCATGAGTAGAATTTTGCACCTCACCTCGGACACGTTAAGAACATTTTTCGTGAAATTACAGGGCGCGTCCAGAAAGTAAGTTCCGTTTGGTAATAAAATGAAATTGTACACAGATACAGAAGAAATTTTTATTGCACAAAAATCTAAAACTCTTAAACTACTTTTTCACATAACTGCCGAAATTTTGTAGGCAGTTGTCATAGCGTGCCACAAGTTTTTGCATGCATCCTTCACAGAAGGTTACTGCCTGTGTATTCAACCGTGTAGTAACAGCTCTTCATCATCGTTGAAGTGTTGACCACCAAGAACAGATTTTAGGTGTAAGAAGAGATGAAAGTCGCTAGGAGAGAGGATGATCAAACAGGTCCCATTGAAATTTCCGTAAGAATTGTTTGGTCACATTCGGTGTGTGAGTCAGGCATTATCGTGAAAAAAAATCTTTTGACAGTAATCCTCTTCTTACACCTAAAATCTGTCCTTGGTGGACAACACTTCAACGATGATGACGAGCTGAAAGAACATGTTACCACATGGTTGAATACACGGGCGGCAACATTCTATGAAAAAGGCACACAAAACTGTATGCCATGCTATGACAATTGCCAACAAAATTTCGGAAGCTACGTAGAAAAGTAGTTTAACAGTTGTAGATTTTTGTACAATCAATATTGTTTCTGTATCTGTACCCGTTCGTTTTATATAACCAAAAGGAACTTACTTTCTGGACGAGCCTCGTAATTTTGCGAATAAATGTCGCAAATATATACATGTGGCGTCTGTTCCGAAAGACCAGACGTCACTTCTGATCCTGCAGTTGTTATTATTTATTACTCATAGAATATATGACATCAATTGCGATTGGGCAAAGCTGAAAATGTGTACCCAGCCGGGATTCGAACCCTGGTCTCCTGCTTTCTAGGCAGTTGCGCTGACCCCTACACCACTGGGGACACAGTGATCACCGCACCTGCAAGGACTACCTAGGCACGCCTCCCGTCAGATACAAATTCCGGTGATCAGTGCGGTGATCACTGTGCCCCCAGTGGTGTAGGGGTCAGCGCAACTGCCTAGAAAGCAGGAGACCAGGGTTCGAATCCCGGCTGGGTACACATTTTCAGCTTTGCCCAATCGCAGTTGATGTCATATATTCTGTGAATAATAAATGTCGCAAATGACACCGTCTACAGAAACCTGGCGACCCCTAGCTGAGATTGTTGCCACTGCATGCCACCCGGTCGCCAGAACCAGCCCGTCGCCATCGGCAAACTGCCTGCGGAGATAATAGCGTGGTAACAAGTGTCCGTCACCAGACGGACGCGGCCACAGTTCTTGCCCGCGCGGGACTCGCTCTGTGCGTAGCGAAATGTGGCGCGGCCGCGGCCGCTCTTTATATGGCTGTGCATTTGAAATTGAGATGCTCAAAACGCCGAGCGAATAAGGCAAGCGCCCGTGTGATTTGTTCGCTTGCGAGTGCGCGTCTTTTTGTTGCTGCGATGGTCCTCACTCTCGGATCAGAGAAGCGTGTGGCGAACTGAACACGCGTGCAGATGTTGCAGGTGGTACTGGGAGCTGGTATATTAGTTTTCTACAAGCTTACTTGTCACAGCAAGTGCTCTTCTGTTGTCCAGGTCTCACTTGTGATACAGGACGGTTTCGTGTCTTTCAATTATCTTTGAGTAGTGTTGGTAATTCTAGAATACCAACCGGTTTCAGTATCTTATTGTAAACATCAGATGTAACAAATAATCCGAAAATAATTTCGTCATAATACACAAACTCTAGTAATACGCATAATGAAGTTCATGAAAATGTATTTACATGGTCCAGTAACCTCTTGTCATTTAATTCTATTCTCAATTTATTTTAATAGTTGAAACCATTATATTTTGGTTATCAGTCTACGGTTGCAACTGCTTTTTGTTATTTTTTTTTTCATTTATATGTTTCTATCCACCAGGATCATCTTCAGAAGCTAAAGGAAGTTAGAAAAGAAAATATGTACTAACTGAAAAATTTTACAATAATTTGATTGTAATATTAAAAGACTTTACGTTTAACATAGTTGTACATAATTGAAGAGGTTCGTCTCATCTTTGTTAAGACAAGTACTGTGATTTATGAAGGTATTTACAACTTCTATATATCGAGGCTGGCCGCGGTGACCGAGGGGACTGAGGCGCTTCACTCACGGTCTGCGCGGCCACTACGGTCGGGGGTTCGAATCCCCCCTCGGGCATGGATATTTGTGCCGTCCTTAGTTGTAGCTAGTTCATAAGTAGTTTGTAAGTTTAGGGACTGATAACCCCGTAGTTAAGTCCCATAAACTCTACAAACATTAGAACATTATATATCGAGCTGAGGTAGAGGTAGAGGGGATGTAGGGGGAGGTACAGCTGGGGGAAGGGGGAAGGGAGAAAATGGGGAGGTGGGTGCTATGGGAGAAAGTGAGTGGAACTGCTGCGATAGTGATTGGAAGAGAGGAAAGAAGCAGGTTGTTGAGGAAGGGGGGCGGAAGGGGGGCGGAAGGGGGGGGGATTGAGCACATATGAACTTAACTGAACTTCCAAAAAGTGGGATTACATAAAAATATTTTCACTTTTGTTAGAATATAGAAACTGCGACCTAATTAATGTTCAAATGTTTTTAAGTCTATCGCACTCAACTGCTTGGTCATTAGTCCGTAGTTTACAAACTACTTAAACTAAGGTAAACTAACATAAGGACAACACAAACACTCATGCCCGAAGGGATGGGATTCGAACCCACGACGGCGAACGTCCGCGCACTTCAGCATTGCGCTCCAGTGCGCACGGCTAATCCGCCGCGGCACCTAATTAATGGATTATGCTGAAAAAACCGTAAGAACCTCGATAAAAATGTAATGACATAGATAATTAAAATTCTTATTAAGTTATAAAATACCACTGAGGATATAAATCAATAACGTATAAAATTATAAAAGTCGTACTATTGAAACACGTCCACTGATTGTGTGGTCGTATTCCATTTTGATTTATTCATTAACCTAAAGTGTTTCTAGACCATTAATGTTATCTATCTGTGTTAATTATTTTATTATTTTTTTATCGGTGGTCAATGCCCTATGTTGATATATGTTTGCCCCATATTTATATATGTTTCCACCCGCTTTAGGCCTAGTTTTGCTGTAGTTAAGAACGCATGGCTTCGTTTGTCGTCTGCGCTGGCGTCTGCTGGATGGCCAGAGACAAGCATGCTTAGCACGGTGGCGAGGTGGCCGTGTTCTTAGTGTTGTACCAACCTAATCGTGGAAGAAAGAGGGACAGGAGACCCCTCTGGGGGCAGTTGAAGAAGGAATCGCCTTGGCCAGGTAGCAAGAGTTGGTAAACACTAGTCCCTGAGCGCACTCTTCGTTGCTTTTAGCGCGCTCTACATCCGGTGTATGGTGAGGGGGGGGGGGCGGAGGAGGTTTTTCCGTGGACTTAGAGCTACAGTCTTCACTCTTAATTCTGGTTCCGACGACTGAGATAGTAAGTACTCCGCCATATCGTGCTGAGGGGTAGGCATGCTGTTAGGACTTTGATTTATTTGTGATCAGGTAGTCTTGGTTTTTCATTGATAGTTCTTTTGAGTGATTCTTTCGCTATGAGAGGCGAAGTGTTTCTTAATTTACAAAACTGGAGTAAATTCAATGTAAATTTAGTATTTGCATTTTCATTCCAGTGTTGATTGTGTGTTCAGTTTTGCTCAAATTAGAATACATGAGTGTGGCCTTCAGCCTTTATGTAAACTTAGTGTGTTTGAGTTTCCTTCTGTTTTTAACTAAAGTTTTGCATCGTTTCTGTATCTGCGAGTATGCTAAATATTTCTCAGAGTTTCTGATTTGATTCCATCTTTCCTGTCTTGTATGACTGATTGCACCACGTTCTTCCGTAACGTTCGCTACTTCGGCCTTCAGCCAAGCTTTTATTAATACTAGCTTTCTTCTATACGAATTCTCGCATGTGCTCTATTCGCTTATTCTGAAATAATTTCCGTTGTAAATTCTATGTAATTCACCGTGGACGCACATCAGGTGGTACTTAAGAATAGT
This sequence comes from Locusta migratoria, assembly GCA_026315105.1. Classification (NCBI taxonomy): domain Eukaryota; kingdom Metazoa; phylum Arthropoda; class Insecta; order Orthoptera; family Acrididae; genus Locusta; species Locusta migratoria. The sequence continues at coordinate 16,638,507 of CM048751.1, forward strand.
ATACTGCTGCCTTCCCACACATGAGTTCGATTAGTGAACAGTATAATTTAAAATTTGTGATCAAGACACCCACCATCTCGTCAAGACGCTGCCGTTGCTTCGTTTCGCCGCTGCTTTTATGTGTTTCAAGATTGTAATGTACCACCTAGCTTAATGCGCATGTCTGTGAATGAATGTGCTTTCTGCTACCCATTGTGTATTTGAAAATTTCCTCCCATGTTACCTCCATATTCATAAAGGTCAGAAACAATTTTAATATGGGCAGTAATTGTATGATTTAATTCACTTTTGTACAAGGCGTGTGCTTCATTTGGTCTCCCCATATTTATTTGCTTGTTATTTTAGTGAATAGATTATGATTTTAAAGTATCAAACCTTCGTTTTATGATTTCATGCTCCCCATCCAATGTTTAATTATCTATTCATTTATTTTTTAATATTGATTTTGTGTTTGTTAAAACGTTGGCTGCTCTCTTAAGGAGTGAGCAGTTAGATAAAATTCTGTTGCACATAGGCTATGGCCACTCATAAAGTAATTTAAAGCAGCAGTGAGAATTTTAACTTACATTTGCAGATCTCATCTGCCCGAGATCTTGCCAATTTTAATAACAGGCTACTTTCAAATCGTAGTGTAGGCAAACTCTTTGTATAGTAATTCTTTACATCTTCTGTTTGTAGTACTCTATCTTTGGTACTCGTTTTCCGCAACTTTTCTAAGTTTTTTTTTTCCAATTTAAGACTGTGTAATTGTAAGTTTTCGGTATTTTGTTTAACTTTCGGCCTTTAGATTCGATCAGTTTATTTTTATAAATGATGTTTAGCAGATTCATTTTAGTCCCCATGTGGGCGACTTCACACTTTTGATTATTTGGGGTCAGGTTCTAATTTTCTGACCATACACATATTATACTCGAATGTACATGGATACTCTGCAAATCACATAGAAGTGCATGGCAGAGGGTTCATCCCACCACTTTCATGATATTTCTTTGTAGTTCCATTCTCTAATAGCTCACGGAAAAAAGGAACACCTAAATATTTCTATTTTCGATCTGAATTCTCTTATTTCATGATGATGATCGTGTCTCTCTATGTAAGTGGGAATCGCCGTTCTATAGTGGAAGTGCTTATAAGACCACTATGTAAGTGGCTGCTAACAATATACACTTTGGCCGTTAAAATTGCTACATCACGATGACGTGCTACATACGCGAAATTTAACCGTCAGGAAGAAGATGCTGTGAAATGCAAATGATTAGTGTTTCAGAGCATTCACACAAGGTTGGCGCCGGTGGCGACGCCTACAACGTGCTGACATGAGGAAATTTTCCAACCAGTTTCTCACACACAAACAGCAGTTCATCGGCGATACCTGGTGAAACGTTGTTGTGATGCCTCGAGTAAGGAGGACAAGAGCGTACCATCCCGTTTCCGACTTTGATGATAGGTCGGATTGTAGCCTATCGCGATTGCGGTTTATCATATCGCGACACTGCTGCTCCCATTGGTCGGGATCCAATGACTGTTAGCAGAATATGGAATCGGTGGGTCCAGAAGGGCAAGACGGAACGCCCCACTGGATCCCAACGGTCTCGTATTACTAGCAGTCGAGATGACAGGCATCTTATCCGCATGGCTGTAACGGATCGTGCAGCCACGTCTCGATCCCTGAGTCAGTAGATAGGGACGTTTGCAAGACAACAACTAGCTGCACGAACAGTTCGACAACGTTTGCAGCAGCATGGACTATCAGCTCGGAGCCTATGGCTCCGGTTACCCTTGACGCTGCATCACAGACAGGAGCGCCTGCGATGGTGTACTCAACGACGAACCTGGGTGCACGAAAGGCAAAACGTCATTTTTTTCGGATGACTCCAAGTTCTGTTTGCAGCATCATGATGGTCGCATCCGTGTTTGGCGACATCGCGGTGAACGCGCATGGAAACGTGTATTCGTCATCGCCATACTGGCGTATCACCCGGCGTGATGGTATGGGGTGACATTGGTTACACGTCTCGGTCACCTCTTGTTCGCATCGACGTCATTTTGAACAGTGGCCGTTACACTTCAGATGTGTTACGACCATGGCTCTACCCTTCATTCGATCCCTGTGAAACCCTACATTTCAGCAGGATAATGTACGGCCGCATGTTGCAGGTCCTGTACGGGCCTTTCCGGATACGGAAAATGTTCGACTTCTGCCTTGGCCAGCACATTTTCCAGATCTCTCACGTCTGGTCAATGGTGGCGGAGCAACAGGCTCGTCACAATACGCCAGTCACTACTCTTGATGAACTGTGGTATCGTGTTGAAGCTGCTGGGACATCTGTACCTGTACATGCCATTCAATCTCTGTTTGACACAATGCCGAGGCGTATCAAGGCCGTTATTACGGCCAGAGGTGGTTGTTCTGGGTTCTGATTTCTCAGGATCTATGTACCCAAATTGCGTGAAAATGTAATCACATGTCAGTTCTAGTATAATATATTTGTCCAATAGAAACCCGTTTGTCATCTGCATTTCTTCTGGGTGTAGCAATTTTAATGGCCAGTAGTGTATGTTTGCATTCTGAAGAGAAAGTTGGTGAAAGAAATTTCGTAAACAGATAACGCTTTTCTTTTAATTATTTCCACTTCAACTCGTACATCATTTCCGTGAAAATGTCACCTTCATTTAGCGGTAATACAAAATGAGCAGTCCTTCTCTTAACTTTCTCTAAATCACCTGTCAATACCAACCTGGTGGGGATCCCACAGTCGGTAGCAATACTTCAAAATTGGATGTTCCAGTCTAGTGTAGGCGGTTTCTTTAAGAATTGTTGCATCTTCTAAGTGTTCGGCCAGCAAAATGTAGCCTTTGGTTCAGCTTCCCTACAATATTCTCTATGTGTTCTTTGCAATTTAAGTTTTTCGTAATTGTTACTCTTAGGTATTTAGTAAAATTGACGGCTTGTGGGTCTGACTGATTTATAACTAAAATTTAACGAATTTTTTTAGTGGTCATATGGATGAACTCAGGGTTAATTGCAAATTTTTGCACCGTGCTAATGTCCAAATCAGTTTGCAATTGCTATTGACATTCTAGTGGCTTTACTAACCGATAAATGACAGCATCATCCGCGAACAGTCTAAGAGAGTTCTGTAGTTGGTTTTGATTTTCTGATGACTTTGAAAGTCGTTAAATGACAGTTTCCTGTGCAAACGAATCAAGAGGACTGCTGAAATTCTCTCCCAGAGTATTTACACAGATAAGGAACGGCAGAGAACCAATAACCCATCCCTGGCGAACGCTAGATATCACTTCTGTTTTAGTCGACGTCTTTCCGTCAGTTACTACGAACTGTGTTAGTTTCAGGCAGTCATTTTCACACATTGTACCTCCGCGGGTTAGAAGCAAAATCTTGTTTATCCTCTGTGACCTAAGTATAAGTGGTATAATACACTAATTGGTGTATCTCAACAAGATAAAATAAATAACACGGTTTTATACAACCACTGACTATATCTGGTCTAGCGCTATGAGTCAAATGTGAGAATATTACAATATACTCCTTCACGTCAAATACTGAGTCGTGGCGTTGGAGACATATTAGTTCTGTTGATCCGCGTCAGTTTTACGTTTTTCACTTTATGAGGCGCTTTTTGTAAAATGCACGTATTAACAATAGATATAATGTTATTCGACCTCTCCTTAATGATGGAATCTGCAACAGCTGTAAAAATTTAAAAAAAATGTTAAAGGTAAGCAATATTCGAGTTTCAAGACCTATGGTTGATTATCAGGAGTATCTGCCATTTACAACCAAATAAAATAGTGACGCCAGTCCTGCAGAAAACACTTACCCTACTTCTGTATTAAAAATGTTATGAACAAATTGAGTATACGTAAACATAATGAGTTCATAAAACTGTACAGGTAAAAAATAAATATAAATAAAAATAATTAAAAAAAAATTAAAAAAGGGTCTCCCGGCTTGTTACATATACCAGGTACGATCTATTTTAACCCTTTAATGCTGATGTGCCTGGTAATAAGACATTGGTCTAGAAACTGGAAAAGTGCTTACCTTTAACAAATAATTTTTTGAGTATTTAGAGCTGTTGCTGTGTCCATTATTAATGAAGATGGGCAGTTCTGGATTTCCCGAAGGAAAGAACTATGTTTGTCAATAAAATGAAACTTCAGGTTTGAACTAAATAGTTAACAATAAACGACGATATCTGCGCTTTATTTCATGAGTTTGAAATGCTCTGCAATTCCACAGATCTGTTTGTGACAGCAAATACGTTAGTTTCAGTATGGATTACAGGGGAATTTCTAGCTGTATCTTATATTAACAGTAATATAAATAATACAATTAAATTCCGAAATGTTTTCAACCTACTGACACAATTTAGTATAGATGTTTGTCGTTAGCGCAAGGTATTTGGGGTTCAATGTATCTGTTTTTAGTGCGTTTATTTCAGCTTAGCCTTTATGGCCTGTGAATAATGTAACCACTAAATAACAAGGAAAACTGAACAAACTGCATTTTACTCCTCCGTGTCACGTGAAATTACAGTCGACAAATGCGTCCTGTGACAGTAAGCACTAGATTACGTTGCTCAATTACAGCTTTTGCTTCCGCTATCACGCTACAAAACTTCTCCTGTTAAGTTGATACGTGAATGAAATATTCTTCCCTCTGTGCAAGTTAAGGACAGTTTGGGAACAGCTCTGTTTTCATTAAAGCGGGGAAACTTGTGTTGTCCTTTTATTAAATCGAATAAGAGATGAACGATAATACAGTACACGCCAGTACCACGATAATGTAGCGAGAAATTTCTCTGTGAAGAACTGCAACAGGTCAATTGGGTATTTCTGAACAGTAGCTCTTTTATATGCACACTCGGTGTATAGGAATGTTTCAGACGACAAGCCATGTACTGAGTAGTTTAAAGCTGCTGCTAATGAAGAATTGCACACTCATGTTCATATTCAAAGGTGTCCATCAGTATGTTCTGAGAATTGATTCGCCGGCCGCAGTGGCCGAGCGGTCTGCGGCGTGCCAGTCACGGACTGCACGGCCGCTGAGGTCGGGAGTCTGAATCCTCCTTCGGGCATGGATGTTTGTGCCGTCTTTAGCACAAGATAGTTTATAAGCAATTTGTAAGTTTAGGGACTGATGACCCCGTAGTTAAGTCCCATAAGCTCTACGAACATTTGAACATTTTTGAAGAATTGATTTATACTTCAGTCACCTTGATTCAGCATGTGTCATGTTGTATAGTAGGCACCGGGTCCGGCGTAGATCCTCATAACTTGTTCCACTGGAGATGAATTCGACGTTTACACAGTGTAACAAAAACAGTCGCGACACTCACTGCTGTGAAATTAGTTACCAACTGACAGTTGTAACGACGCTAGCGCTCTTAGTGGCGGATGAGGAGTGGTATGAGTAATGTTCGTTTATAATTATTTTTCTATGTAATTAACCAAATAACTTATATAATTTTGCGTTCCAAGCAATAGTAAAATATCGAGAGCATAAATAATCGTGAAATAAATGGAAAAACAGATGAATTTCCTTCATTCAGTGATATTAACAACAACAGTTTATTAATAAGCAAATACTTACGAATATGTGTATATTTTCTGGCCTACTCCGCTGAAAGTAACAGAATATAAACAGACGAGAAACCATAATTCCTGTTGTGGTCTTGTTCTTATATGACAGGCACGTTCTTTGACGTGTAAAAATTCGATGTATAGGCTAATGATTTTACCACTTCACTTGAATTTGTTATTAACGCATATACTTTTGAGTGTACTTACTTTCGCTTATAAAACCAAGTCTTGAAGATTGTTACGGTTTGTGGTTCAGATGTGGTTTGGTTTCTGCTATGTTGGGAAACTATGTTTTTGCTTTGTATATTGTATTGTCAGGTTTTTGAAGATTTTCCTTCAGCTACAGCTTTGCTGGCTGATCTGGTACATTGCATAATGCAGGTATTGCATTTCATATAAGTTTCCTGCGTTCACCACTTACCGATGTGACTGGAGTTGTAGTGAAGAAACCTTGATAAATCTTAGTGGAAAACCGACGTCTTTCTGCAGAAGACCGAGTCTTCTGTTGGTCATCAGCCATGTTTTATTCTTAAAGAAAGTCTTGATTAAGAAGTCCTAAATTTCAAGATAATCTTAAATTAACTGTCCTGCAAAGAACTGTTTCATACCTTCCAATCATTCTTAGGAAACCTAATAAAGACAAATGTGGAGTTTTTTTTATTATTATTATTATTATTATTATTTTACATATTACCAATTTTTGTGGCACTGCATACCTTCCCTTTTGTAAAAAAAATTGTTAAAATAAATTTCAAGGATACTATTCACGCTCGTCCAATATCGTATTCAGAAATGTACCTTGCCAGTCACTTGGAGCGCTGCTATCGTGGCGTACAACAAAAATCTTTGGGAGTGTCGCGACTATATGACTGTGGCACCTACAAAGCAAGAATAGCGTCATGGGGAATAGCCATGCTTGCTGCATACAAATATTCAAAATTTATCTGTGGGGGTTGGCTGTAGGTCAGAGTGCTGCACCAATCGTTTTTCACATTATACCACACATTTTCAGTTGGCGGCAAGTTTTGTAATCTGTCGGGTCATGGCAAAAGGCACGAGGATTCACGTTTATACAGTAACATGTGGTCGAGGTTTGTCTTGCTGAAAAATGGCGTCTGGGGTGTCGTGCAGAAAGGATGTGGCTACGGATCACAGGATGTCAGTCACGTAGGTCAAATTTGTCGTAGTGCCCTGGACACGGAAAGCTGTGATTTCTGGTTATACCCAAAAGAGAAAGCTTTTGACAATGTCGATTGAAATACACTCTTCCAAATTCTGAAGGTAGCAGGGGTAAAATATAGGGAGCGAAGAGTTATATTCAACCTATACAAAAACCAGACAGTGGTTATTAAAGTCGAACGGCAAGAGAGGGACGCAGAGGTTGGGAAAGGAGTAAGACATGGTTGTAGCCTTTCCCCAATGTTGTTCAATCTGTACATTGAACAGGCAGTAAACGAATGGAAGGAGAAATATGAGGAGGGCATTAAAGTGCAGGGCGAAGAAATAAAAACACTGCGGTTTACCGTTAACATAGTAATTCTGTCAGAGACTGCAAAAGATCTAGAACAGCAATTGAATGGAATGGGCAGTGTCTTGAAAGGAAGATATAAGATGAACATTAACAAGAGTAAAACGAAGGTAAAGGAATGCAAAGTCAGAAAATCAGGCGATGCTGAAGGAATTAGATTAGGTAATGAGACAATAAAAGTAGCAGATGAATTTTGTTATTTTGGTAGCAACATAACTTCTGAAGGCCGAAGTAAAGAAGATATGAAATTCAGAATAGCTATGAGAAGAAAAACGTGTCTGAAGAAGCGAAATTTGCTGACATCCAATATTAATTTAAATGTTAGGAAGTCGTTTCTGAAAGCACTTGTCTGGAGTGTAGCAATGTATGGGAGTGAAACGTGGACGATAAGGAGTTCATACAAAAAGATGATAGAAGCTTTTGAAATGTGGTGCTACAGACGAATGATGAAAATTAGATGGGTAGATCACGTAACTAATGAGGAGGTGCTTAACCGAATAGGGGAGAAAAGGAGTTTCTGGCATATTCTGACCAAGAGAAGGGATGGATTGGTGGGACACATTCTGAGACATCAAGGAATTGTCAACTTAGCATTAGAAGAAAGAGTATGGGGTAAAAATCGTAGAGGGAGACCGAGGGACGAATATAGTAAGCAGATTCGAAAGGATGTGGGCTGCCGAACGTATTCTCAAATGAAGAGACTTGCACAGGACAGGGTAGCGCGGAGAGCTGCATCAATCCAGTCTGCGAACTGAAGACCACAACAACAACAACACCCAACAGCACCCCATGTTGTGTCTTCGCTATTCGCTGCAACGCAGGCGGTCCACGTAAGTCGCCGCGCCACTACAAGACGAGGTAAGTCGCTCCACAGTACTTCGGCCGCCGGGGCGCCCGCAGTCTCGGTACCTCTTTGCCTGCTTCGCTCGCCGGCCAATATGAAGAAGGGGCTGGCCTACATATGGCGGCGCATCACAGCAACACCGGACGGTTCCACGGAGTTCTACAGTTCGACAGCTACTATTCAGGAGTTCCGTAGACAAGTACAGTCTACCTTTAGCACAAGCCGGAACAGTATTATAGCCAGATTTTGCAGTATTATATTGCAGAAATGTATTTGTTAGGAAGACGTTGTATCACCACAAGCACCTCTAAGTTAAGTATTGCTTTCACAACCTGAATTCGTCCGTCCGGTAGTAACGTCGTTCAATACACCATTGTCATCTGGCATGTTCCTGCACATAAATTAAAGGAATATGGAAAAATATATGATGCTTATGAACAGCGACGGACAGTGGTCGCAGACCGTGTACGAAGTGTTCCACTGTTCGCCAGATCTGAAGATGACGTAGATCCGTCATGAAATTTCATTCCACTTAGATGTCGATCTTTTCTGGGCGGTTCGACCTGAACCACCTTGTCGTGTTCTGCGGTCTTCCGTGAACCACTCTGCAAACTCCTGTGACACTGCCGAAACACTTCGTCCCACACGAGCATCAAAAATGTTCAAATGTCTGTAAATCTATCAGACCAAACGGCGTGGTTATCAGTCCGTATTTACAAACTACTTAAAGCTAGGTAGCCGGCCGCGGTGGTCGAGGAGACTAAGGCGCTCCAGTCACGGTCTGCACGGCCACTACGGTCGGGGGTTCGAATCCCCCCTCGGGCATGGATATTTGTGCCGTCCTAGTTTGTAAGTAGTTCATAAGTAGTTTGTAAGTTTAGGGACTGATGACCCCGTTGTTAAGTCCCATAGAGTTTGCAAACATTTGAACATTTGAAACCTAGGTAAACTAACATAAGGACGACACACACATCCATGCCCCAGGGAGGACTCGAACCTCCGAAAATATTCAAATGTTTGTATAGCTTATGGGACTTAACTACGGGGTCATCGGTCCCTAAACTTACGAACTACTTATGAACTAACTAATTCTAAGGACGGCACAAATATCCATGCCCGAGGGGCTTTCGAACCTACGACCGTAATGGCCGTGCAGACTGTGACCGGAGCGCCTCAGTCCCCTCGGCCACCGCGGCCGGCCGAACCTCCACAGCGAGCAACCGCGAGCTCCGCGGCGATTAGACCGCTCGGCTACTCCACCGCGGCACACGACAATCAGCTTTCCGGGTGGATACATCACATTCTCTCATGTGAATAAAGCGCCCTGTTTCAAATTCGCTGATTTGACGCCGCTACGGTTCACCCGTACGTCTGAGAGGCATCCTGCGCCCCGGCTCAAATCACAGTGAGCCAGAGCCTTCGGCTGACAGCGACAACGATAGACGCAACACTCTTTACCGGTAGGCGGTGTTGACTTTCAACTTGTGGGTCGCTGCGGCTACGTACACGCGATGTGTTTATGATTTTCCTATCAGTAGTCTTTAAAGATGTTATGTTTATTTTGAATATTAGGGTATGAGGGGCGTTTGAAAAGTTCGTGCAAAAATAAAAAACTACTAACGTGTTTGAGGAAAATTGTTAATATTTTTCGACACAGTCTCCTTTTAGGGTGAAACTAAATTCGCGCACTCGGGCTTCGCAGCGCGATTCCTCACCTGCTAGCAATAAAAAAATGTCTCCCACAAAATTTCGTCCTGTGCGTATTTCCGCCAGTAAATTGGACGTCAATGTCTGAGATGGGTGTGTGTCCCATACGTCAGTGTGTTTCAGAATTACACTACTACACGAACAAAATTCTAGGGGATGCGGGAGGTGTCTTGAGGAACAAAGTGAGCATAGAAATTCATGCCCGGAAACGTCATCCAATGACGCTACAGAGCGTCGAAGTTGCTGGAAGGGATGTCTAGCCGCAGGAGCTGGTGCCTGTAACTTGGACTCTCCGTAGCGTCGTTGAATGGCGTTTCCAGGCATGGGTTTCCTTGCTCATTTTATTCCTCAAGACGCCTAATGCATCCCTTACAAGTTTGTTGGTGTAATTATGAAACATATTGACGTATGGAACATACAGCCGTCTCAGACTTTGACGTCCATTTACTGGCGAAAATGAAATTTTGTGGGAGACATTTTTCATTTTTGGCAGGTGAGGAATCGCGCTGCGAAGCCCAAGTGCTCGAATTTAGATTCACCCTGTATACACTTCGTCCAACGCTGTAGTAATTTGCTGATCTCTTCCCTCGTCCCGCCAGTCATTTCCTCGAATTGGGAAACAAATAATAGTCCGAGGCAGCCACGTCTGGAGAACAGGGGGGTTGTGAAACGAGTTGGATTGCTATTTCACCACTCGACCCCCCTCACTCCACCACCCCCTTCACGGTTCTTTCGTGAGTACGTGCGTGGTGAGCACGGTTCCCCAAGCTAATGGAGTCATTCCTCCTTCTTTCTTCCCTGGACTGTATTTCCTTTCTCTTCCCCTCCTTTTCTATTCTCATTCCTTCCCCTCCTCACTGGGGGACTGATGACATAAGCAGTTTAGTCCCCCTGTCACAAATCACCAATCAACCAACCAACCATTCCTATTTCCAATAATTTTTCGACCACAACTGCTGACATGTGTGCTGGTACATTGTCGTGATGTAAAAGGACTTTTTGTGGGTCAATCGCCGGCGTTCCATCTCAGTTTTCAAACGCTCCAATAACGATTAATAATATACACCGATAATATTTTTACCCTGTTCCAGATAGTCGATGAGGATTATCCCTTGGGAATCCCAAAAGACTGTCGCCATAATCTTTCCAGCCGAAGGACCGATCTTCTTCTTTTTTTATGGTGCAGATTCCCCCTTGGTAAGCCATTGATTAGACTGTTCTTTGGTCTCAGGAGTATGGTGATGTATCCATGTTTCATCTGCAGTAACGAAACGACGTTTAAAAACCTGCGGGTTCCTCCTGAACAGCTGCAAACCTTCCTTAGAACATTTCATACGATTCCGTTTTTGGTCATGCGTGAGCAATCGGAACACCCATCTTGCGGGAAGCTTTCTCATGTCAAATGTTTATGCTAAATATTATCTACCCAGTCATTCGAGATGCCCACAGCACTAGCAATCTCACGCACGTGAACTCGTCTGTCACCCGTCACCATATCATGGATTTTATCAATGATTTTCACTGGGCATCCGGAAAGTTCAGCGTCACTTGTGGCCATACGACCACTCCGAAAATTTTGAAACCACTTATAAACTTTCCATGGTTTGCGCTCCACGACTGTGATATGTTTCCAATATTATGAGAATTTTCAGCTTTCAGTCGATCTTTTATCTTTTTATTTATTTATTTATTTATTTATTTATTTATTTTATTTTTTCATTTTTTTTTTTTTTTTCATTGGCAAATCATGATTTCGGCCAGTAACTGGCCATTATCAATGCATGTGTTTAACTGTAGATGTTATTAATATGGAAAAACTGGACTCTTTGTCGTTCCAAATCTACATAAGTGTTTATGTGTGCTCTTTTAAAGGAACTATCGCGTTTGCGTGGAGTTATTTAAGGAAATTACGGAAAACCTAAATCTGGATGGCCGGAGATGGATTTGAACCACCGTCCTCCCGAATGCGAGTCCAGTGTCTTACCACTGTGCCACCTTACTCTGTGATTACACAAAAGATTTAGTGTTTCTAATGAATGTACACACTTATTGAGCCGTATTTGTCTCATTACTTTCGTATGTGTCTTTCGATGCGTTCCTAGAGTATGAACTTTTCCGTTTTACGCAGAATATGTGTTATCAACAATCAATAGCACGTCTTGTTTCGGAACGTTCAACAGTCCTCACGTTAGTAGTCATGTTGGGATCCCAAATATTTGTACGCCATCTCATGTTCTATGTTACGTCAATGTGGGAAATATAAACTCCAAAGAGCTCCATTCTGCCTTATTTCAGACAAGCAATAAAGAAACGAATGTCTGCGATCAGTTTCAGAATAGGTTATTAAGTGTTGTGTTTACAAATATCAGACAAAGAAGAGCATTAGGTAGAGAAAAAGAAACAGGAAATTTTACCCTGAATTTACCCTCAGATCAAAACAAAGCTCGCTTTAGGGGGCGGAATATACTCAGGTTATTGCAGGCCCCGTCGTGTTATGCTCTAAAACTCAAATATTGGTGCCAGACGTAACTAGTACTGCGCATGTCACAGGCAGCAGTTGTGTTTACTTGTTTATTGTTATCATTTTACTCTATCTTTCTGGGGATTGATAGTAGGCTGACAGTGTAAACCTGACACTCTCTTCAGTCGCAGACATTAAGGTAAGATTGCCGGATAAAATTATTGTTCACCTAGTCGGTTTAGATTAGCGTAAAGGTGCAACAAAGCGGTCATGATTATATCGTGGCTGTGAACTGGAGTGTATGTACCACACGACTGCACGCCATCATCGCATTAAGATTGTCGCCCTGGAGACGTAGCAAGATAGCAGAAAGGGACGATCGTGCTTGTACTTGCGTATGTCATCACAACATACTGTTGTCCGATCTGTCAGAATATGATCGTGGATTCTAAACGGTGTCTTTAAACAGTATGAATCAGTCACCTCCTGTATCACTATAAAGGAACGGAGGACTCTGATTGATATCAGCGTGTAAAGAATGGCACGATTTATCACAGAGAATTACGTTCATATACTACAGTTCGTAGTAATTATGGTAAGTCATCGAGTAAAAAAAGTGATATCTGGCTTTCCCCAGCGAAGCGTTATAGGTCCCCTACTCTTCTTTGTGTTTATAAACTATTTAGGAGACAATCTGAAAAGCTCTCTTAGACTGTTCGCGGTCGATGCTGTCGTTATCGGTTAGTAAAGTCAACAGAGGAACAAAAGCAACTGCACAGCGATTTAGACAAAATTTCTACATGGTGCGAAAATTGGCAATTGACACTAAATAAAGAAAAGTGTGAAGTAATACACATGACCACTAAAAGAAATCGGCTGAACTTCAATTACGCGATAAATCAGTCAAACCTTATGGTCGTAAATTCTACCAATTACGAACGACTTAAACTGGAGAAAACACATAGAAGAATTGTGTTAGAAGAAGTTAACACTATCGACAGATAGGTCATTAGATGGATATCGTCATTTGCGTAGACAGAAATGATGTATAATCGAATAGTGTCCGATTAGATTTGATTAATACGACATGACGTCGAACATGACAACCTAATAAAAGATATCTATATATGGCAGTCAATATTTTAAGGATTTCTTTATCTAAAAATTCATCTAATATGTTGAAGGACATGCAACCCAGAAATTCTTTTAATTTATTTTTCAATAGTAGTTGCTATCTGTCAGACTTTTGAGGGTACTTGGTAAGTCATCGAAGACTTTTGTGGCAGCATAATTCACCCCTTTCTGTGAAAAAGTTAGATTTAACCTTGAATAGTGAAGATCACCCTTCTTCCTAGTGTTGCAGCTATGCACACTGCTATTACTTCTGAATACTTATATTATGAAGCTACAGCGAAGATCCCTAGATCCTTAAATTAATGTCTGCAGGATGATCTTGGGTGGGCTCCAGCAATTATTCTGATTACACGCTTTTGTACAACGAATACTATTATTACTCAATGTTGAATTGCCCCAAAATATGATCCCATACGAAAGCAGTCAATGAAAATAGGCATAATAAGCTAATTTACCGAGGTGTATATCACTAACATTTGCAATGACCCTGATATCATAAGTACCTAAACTCAAATATTTCAGCAGATCTTCAATGTGTTTCTTCTAGTTCAAAATCTCATCAATGCAAACACCAAAATATTTTGATTATGCTACCTTAGCTACGGATTTCTGTTCAACGTGTATATTTATTAATGGTGTCATGCTGTTTATTGTATGAAAATTTATATACTGGGTTTTATCAAAGATTAATGACAGTCCATTTGTAGAGAATCACTGTATAATTTTATAAAAGGCATCATTTACAATTTCATTAGTTAATTCCTGTTTGTCAGGCGTAATAGCTACACTTCTATCGTCATCAAAAAGAACTAGCTTAGCATCTTCGTGAATACAGAATGTCAAGTCATTAACATATATTAAGAACATCAAAGGATCTAAGACCGTATCTTGTGCGACACCATTTTTGATAGCTCCCCATTTAGAGGGATTATCTGTTCCTTGCGTATTACGTGAACTACCTATTCCAAGTTTCTGTACTCTTCCAGTTAAGTATGGTTTAAACCATTTGTGCACTGTCCCACTCATACCACAACTTAAGCTTATCTAGAAGAATTCTAAGATGTTCACAATCAAAAGCCTTTGAGAGATCACAAAAAATCACAACGGGTGTAGTCCAGTTATTCGGATCATGTAATATTTCATCAGTAAAAGAATATATAGCATTTTCTGTCGAATAGCTTTTCTGTAAAGCAAACTGACATTATGTTAGAACTTAATTTTTACTAATATGTGAAGCTACTCTAGAATACAATACTTTTTCAATAATTTTGGCCAAAGCTGTCGGAAGTGAGATTACGCTGTAGTTCTTGACGTCAGGCGTATTCCCTTTTTTATGGAACGGTTTAACGATAGCATTTTTCAGTCTATCAGGGAAAATACTCTGCCTTAGTGAGCTATTACATATGTGGCTAACAATCCTACTTATCTCTTGGGAACAAGCTTTCAATACCCTGCTGTAATTGCCATCAGTTCCATGTCTACCTACATCTACATGGGATACTCTGCAAATCACATTTAAGTGCCTAGCAGAGGGTTCATCGAACCACCATTATACTATTTACTTCCCACTCCATTCGCGAATAGCGCGCGGGAGGAAAGAACACCTGAATCGCTCCGTTAGAGCTCTGATTTCTCGTATTTTATTCTGTTGATCATTTCTACCAATGTACGTGGGAGTCAACAATATATTTTCGCATTAGGAGGAGAATGTTGGCGATTGGAGTTTCGTAAGTAGCCCACGTCGCAGCGATAAGCGCCGTGTTGTAATGATTCCCATCCCAGATCCTGTATCGTTTCCGTAACGCTGTCTCCCCTGTATCGTGCCAATACGAAACGAGCTGCCCTTCTTTGAACTCTTTCTATGTCCTCCGTCAAACCCATCTGATATGGATCCCACACTGGGCAGCAATACTCCAAAAATGATAATGTCTTAGGGATAGGGTAACATAGGGATAGGATAGGTAACACGTAAGTGGAAATTACTTTCAAGAGCAGAACAACGCCATTGTCCTGAAGTGTTACGTGATTCATCGGGTAGGTCACAGTTATAATTTTACCGCGAGTCAACGTCTTTCTATTCGTCGCAAAAGGTACCTCACCGTTTGACTTTTATTCCCTCCTGCGGAAAAAAGACGTTGCAACTTCTGTTCTGCTCGTATTGGAAGGGTGTGTGAATATCCCGCTCCCATAAATTCCACATTTTTAATGCGAGTATGCCTGTTTCCGAGATTAATGTGAATAAATTAATGTTAAAATTACTTTTGAAATGTTTATTAATTTTTTTTCAGTCACATATTTTCCTTACATCGGCGTTAATAATTATCATTAACCAAATCGCTGCTATTTAATGTCATTTATTCGAACACGACAGTCCCGTTTCGGCTTAAACTCCCATTTTAAGTGACCTGACTTACAAAGTCAGTAGCATTTACGTTGAATAATTACTACGTTAGAGTTTAATATTACAATGACCATTCACTTACGTTTATGTCTAGATGGTCTGACTTACATAAGACATTTAAGGCTTCTGTATATTGACTGTCAAAATTAGTATTAAAATTACCAACCAATTTTGACAGTCAATATACAGAAGCCTTACGTGTCTTACGTATCAAACTCAAATGTTTGTACATCTATGGGACCAAACTGCATTGTCATCTGTCCGTAGCTTAGAAACTACTTAAACTAAGTTAAACTAATCTAAGGACAAAACACACACCCATGCCCCAGGGAGGACTCGAACCACCGACGGCGAACAACCGCGCGCTCCTCAGCGAGGCGCCTTAGACCGCTCGGCTACTCCACCGCGGCTGTTTTATGTATGTCAGACCATCTAGATATAAACTTAAGTAATATTTTGCTTTATATTGTTATATTATTCTACAACGTAATAATTATTGAAACTACATATCACCCACTTTGTAAAGCAGATCACTTGAAAATGCCAGTTTAAGCCGAAACGAGACCGTGTTCGAATAAATAACATTAAATAGCAGAGATTTGGTTAATTATTTTTATTATGTCATTTGCTGACCTTTACTTCGCTGCGGGCCCTATGGTATATAAAAATAGTGTTAATGTTTGAGTGCTTAATCTTATGGTGATTCGGAAGCCGCTATGGTGAGATGTATCACGTACAAACCGTTATAATATTTCGTGAATAATGCAACATTTCCCTATTTCTTATTTACAATACCAGTAGAACCTGCAGTCATTCTTTTCTGCTGCAATTTATTCATTTATCTTTTTTTTTTTTTTCGAAGTCCGATATCTATTCATGATTTTTTTTCTTAATTTCCAAATGTTCAAATGTTTGTAAAGTCTATGGGACTTAACTACGGGGTCATCAGTCCCTAAACTTACAAACTACTTATGAACTACTTACGAACTAGGACGGCACAAATATCCATGCCCGAGGGGGGATTCGAACCCCCGACCATAGTGGCCTCTTAATTTCCATTGTTACGATTTGATGTCGAACTGTCCGCTCGGTCCTGATGTGCTTCATACAATACTAATAATTATTCCGGGTCACTCTACGAAGAAGTTAGCAATAAAAATACATTAAATTTGCAGCAAAATGGACTGCAGAAAGTTGTAGAAGCAGTATCGTCTACAACAATGAAGCAACTTTATTCCTAATTTTTGTAGTGCTACTTACCAGTGGCGTAACTATGGGGAGGGGGTGGGATGAGGGGGGAATGGCCAAAAAACCAAGAAAACTTGAGTTTGTCCTGTAACTTGCTATGGTACATCGCCTTCATTTTCATTTTCATACAAACAAACAGAAGTCTTGTAAGTATTATTATTGTTCATTATTTTACCTTAATTTTTTTTTTTTAATTCTAAAAACAGTCAATATGCTTTCGAGTAACATAATTTTCTAAAACAACTGTATTATAAAGTTTGTTTTAATTTGACTAAAATTTTACTCGTCAAGCAGATCTATCCCCCCGCCCCCAAAGCCAAGTCCTAGTTACGCCACTGCTACTTACGACCTTCATGTTCATATTATGTACCAAATTGTAATCAGTTATCAGTTTTAGGCCTTATTTATAGTTCAATAATCTTTTTTTTTCAAAATTTTTTTCGCAATCTTTTGCGAAGTCTTGGACTTATGAAAATTCCGTAAACCAAACAGACTCAAATAGCCAGTAGCATTATAGTACGTGTGCTACGACTGCTGAAGAATCATCACTATGTGTTTGTTGACATCCAGTTTATTCTTCCGACGAACAAAGTATATAATGAAATCAGGGACGGTCTGCCTACAAAGTGTTTCCAAATCGACTGTAGAGCGACTAAATGATCCTGTGGATCGTGCTGGAATTAACAGTTTTACTGTGGAGTAAAGCGTGTTCGCCAGCGATTAAAACGTCCCGGCTATTCGATCGACAGAAAATTATGACTGTCGGTCCCTGTGTCCCCCGGCAGACGCCGCCAGCGTTGAATAATTTCCGCCTCAGAACCGGGCGATGACACAGCCGGCAGCGGCTCGCCGGCGCTAGTTCCGGTAATTGTCGCCAGGTGGCGCGCGCGTCGCTTGCCAGTGGCGCCTCGCGGTGTCCGGGGCTGAATATTAACGCGACCCGCCAGCTAAACGCTGTCGCCAGCGCGTGGCCGCCGGACTGAATATTTTACGGTCCATGAAAATGTCGCCCCGCATTGCCGTAAAGACGCGGGAAAGGCCCATTAAATAAAACGCGCCTCTTTCGTAATTACCTCTGATTTTTTTTGAGGACTATTCATAAATTTTCACTTCTCTTCCCATCCTCTCTTTTTTCCTTCCAGTTCTTCGATATTTCTTTCCGATGTGATCGTAAGCGTGAGGAGGGCGACGGTTCCTGGACTTATTAGTGAAAAAGCAGCCTGAAATTGGGCCGAGATTAAAGCGGTGTCTTTTCCATAGTTGCTGTGGTCAGTGTGAAATCGAAACTGAGCAGCTTACGTGGAAGCAATTACGGGAAATGGACAAAACAGTACGTGTATTGGGTATAAACTGCTTATTTCCTAAGCTGGAATTCTAACTTGAATGTAACTCACGTGGGGAGTAAAAACAAGGGGAGTTGTTACAATTTCACAAAGCCGACGTGTACCATCTTCTGTACAACGTAACAATTGCAGACTGCTGTTTACAACTGCTTCTTTGTTACTCTTCCAGAAATTAACGTACTGCCAGAAAGAGGGTTTCTAACGTTTTTCTGATATGGAATAGGTACTTACTTAGGCCACCAATACATGTCAGGCCTTGTTACTGTAACCGTGCTGTTCTGAAGAAACGATCTATGAAACTACAGAAACTAAAATATTAATCTCAATCATTTACTTTATACAAACGTAATAACTGTTTGAAGCAAATTGCTTTGGAAACCTGATTAATACCAAAAGAATAAACTAGAATGTTAAATAAAAACGGATTTGTAAGTGAATATTGCCCGAAGCTGATGTTGGCAACGGTAGCTGAATGAAGAGAAAATAATCTTTTCTTTTAACCATAAAATAAGTAAATGACGCTGGTCCTCCTCCATGAAAGACAAGTTCTTGTATGTCCGCTCAGCAAATTAATTATCATATAACATTTCGTTGCCAACATCATGACAATACGCCATTGTCCCAAAATTTTCTCTTAAATGCACCTATGACTTTTTGATACCTGGTCTCAGAATTAAACAAGATATAAAGGAACTAGCGGTGTGTGTTCTTTCGGACACGTGAAAAAACGACCCATAGATGTATTCGTATTAATTATATATTTCTTTAGCGCGGATGCACTCTATACCCGAACTCTTACGGAAAACGGCGCAATGATGCGAGTTATAAATGTTCAAATGTTTGTATAGCTTATGGGACTTAACTACGGGGTCATCACTCCCTAAACTTACAAACGACTTATGAACTGCCCGAGGGGTATTCGAACCCCCGACCGAAGTGGCAGTGTAGACCATGACTGACGCGCCTCAGTCCTCTCGGTCACCGCGACCGGCTTATGAGTAATAATGGGCAATAATACGTTATTAGTGTTTTGGACAAGTTGATAATTTGCGATTGACGGCGTAATGGTGAGCGTGACTTCCTAGCATCGGGTTGGAGTAGCCGAGAGCACTAAGTCGCCTTTCTGCAGAGCGCGAGGTTGCTGCCGTCGTAACTTCGAGTCCTTCCTGAGGCATGCGTATGTGCATGTTGTTCCTACCTTAGTTTAAGTAGTTAATAAAACTCTTCTGGGTATTGGACCGCATCGTCAATATATCAAGTATTTCACCAACGTTTCGGCCGCTATTGCAAGCGGAAGAAGATGGCCGCTTGCAACAGCGGCCGAAACGTTGGTGAAATACTTGATATATTGACGATGCGGTCCAATATCCAGAAGAGTTTTATTAACAATGACAACGGCCGCGAAAGCCTTCGTTTACATTTAGTTTAAGTAGTTTATAAGTCTACGGAATGATAACCAAAACAGTTTGGTCCAATAGGTTTACAAACATTTGACCATTTTTGAATGCGCAGTAAGCAGGGTTTGAATCTCGGCTGGGCATAAATTTTCAGCTTTCCCTATCCCTTTATTTCAATGTCCATCGACAGTTAACGTAAATGTCTTTGTGTGCTAACAATTGTTTGTTCTTACGTTTACAATAACAAGAACTATGGGAATGTGAGAAATATTTAGCTCCTAGCACTATGTTTGGAGTCTCGATGTGTGGTAAAAATATAACAGCCTGCGTATTTCCGATCGCAAAGTTTGAAGAAGTCACGTTTCATTCATAAGAGGAGTTGACATTCAAAAAACATACAGCATGCCGCGCTTCTTTCCTGATTGGATATGTCGACGGTCTATAAAAGAAACAAAAAAATGTTTGTAAATTTATCGGACCAAACTGCGTGGTCATCAGTCCGTAGCTTACAAACTATTTAAACCTATGTAAACTAACTTAAGGACAAACACACACACACACACACACACACCCAACCACAGGGAGGACTCGAACCTCCACGGCGAGCAACCGCGCGCTCCGCAGCGAGACGCTTTAGACCGCTCGGCTACTCCACCGCGACTATAAGAGAAACAAAAAATTGTATTAGCAAATGTGAAAAAAAATGTTTTTCATATTAACTGATATTGATAATGTAACAAATAAGAACCATTGCCAGTAAACAAACAAGCATTGGTTTCATAGTTCCAGCTTCTTAGGCTATGAGCGCAAATGACAGATTTACCCATCATATGCATCTCTTCTTGGTTATTTGAAAGGTACCAGCAAAATTAAAAGAAAAAATTAAAAAAAGACTAAGCATTAACGAGGGCAAATATGCCTTATTAATGGATCAAAATTGCATTCGAGACCAGAAAATCATTTCAAAGTAATTTTTCGAGACTATGGTATTCACATAAGAACTGTATTATTTAACAATTAAAACTATTACGGGCATACAACGAAAATTAAGAACAAGAAGAAATCATAAAAGGCAGTCTGCTGAAATTTTAAAGTATTTAAAATGGCGGCAGGCCTCGACCATCGGATAAGCGTTGTCTGGAATTATTTCCAAGCGTATAATGAAGATCAAAGTGATATAGTTACGTGAAACTATTACGACGCTGTTATTAACATTTTACACTGCGGGATCAAATCTCCATTAATGCGAGTATCTGTTTAGAAAGTATTTATTAGTAACAGAAATTTTCTCAGCTCTTGTTGTTACGGAAACATCGAAATTTTTCGAAGGAAGGAAACTTAATTTTCATAGGTAAGTACCAAAAGATTAATTATAGTTATCGTTTCTTTAGAATTTGATTAATATTGAGACCAGGCATCAAAAAGGCATAGGTGCATTTAAGAGAAAATTTTACAGCAAATATATAATGTGTGCGTTTGCTGGCAGTCAATGAAGTTAGTTTTGTGATGATAATCAATTTACTAAGCGAACAAGGGTAAATGCAATAATCTGTCATTAATGGAGGTTTAGCAGCTTTAATTACTTATTATATGGTCAATAGAAACGGTTATCGTTGCCTACATCGGCTACGAGCAATGTTCACTTACAAATCCGATTTTATTTGACAGTCTAGTTTATTTTATTGCTATTATTCGGACATCCAAAGCATTTTACTTCAAACAGTTATACCGTTTCTGTAAAATGAATAAATGAGATTAATATTTTAGTTTCCGTAAGAGTGAATAAATTAAAAATTACTGTGTAAGGAAACGGCGATACGATAAAGTGCTGCATGAAATTTGAAAAAAAGAAAAAAAAAGTGACATCTGAGCTCTGAAATTTGCCATTAAACAAAGGAAATGGTCTTGCATTTAACTCTTATTGTTGGCTAACTTATTAAGATTCCCATTAAGCGCGGGTACAATATACTTGTAGTTTCGAAATGATCCTATTTGTATTAGAAATGTACTGATATTTAAAATCTGCAGAGCACTTACGAGAAAAACTTATTTCGTCCATAGTAACGTGACTTTTCCAGTCAATATATATTGGCACCAAAATTTACCTTCCACACATTTGAATGTTTAGTCCACCGCGGTGGAGTGGCAGAGCGCTCTAAAGCGTCTTACTGTGGAGCGCACGTTTGCTTGCCGTCGGATGTTCCAGTCGTCCCTTGGGTACGCGTGTGCGTTTGTTGTCCTCAGGTTAGTTTAAGTTAGTTTAGGTGGTTTGTAAGCCTAGGGACTGATAACGACAAAAGCAAAGTCCCATAGATTTACAAACAGTATTTAACGTTCAGTCAACAGATAATCCTTCTATTGATATGTTAGAATCAACAATGAAAGGAAAATTAAATTAAACTGCGTGGTGTAGAGAGAATTTTTTGCTACCAATTTACTTAAATAAATAAAAACGACTTCCATATGAGCTTAAAATCAGAGAACGAAAGACAAACATATTCGCTAGCGAGCTGATTCTACTACAGCTATTGTAAATAAGTGAAGTGCGAATAGTATTATACACGATTTGATTACTGTCGCGTGACATTGTTAGACTTCGTAAGCTGGCGACAAAGCGCACGTTTTTCTTTTCTTTCTTTCCATTAGTGTTGTAGCACTTGCACCCTACACCCTCAATTATTTGGTGGATTTCTCCTACAGTTTTTACCCTGTTTACCTCCCTTTAGTACCACGGAGGTTGCTCCTTAATTTCTTAGTAGACATAGTCTGTCACCTTATTCATTTTTTTGTAAGTGTGTCACCTATGTCTCTTTCTTCGCGAATTCTTCGAAGGACATCCTTATTTGTAATGTTATCAGTTCACCCCATTTTCAACATTCGTCTGTAGCACTACATCTCAAATGCTTCGATTCTCTTCTGTTCCGGTTTTCACACTGTCCATGTTTCACTTCCATACAAATCTGTGCTCCAAACATACATCCCTAGAAGTATCTTCCTCGCATTTAGGTCAATGTTTGGTGGGAGTAGTCTCGTTTTGGCCATGAAAGACCTCTTTGTCTGTGCAAGTCTGCTTTTAATGTCCTCCCTGCATCAAAGATATCAGAATTCCTTAAATTCGTTGTTGTATTCATTCCGGAGACTGGTATCCTGCAGCTCGACACCCTACTCTGTCCTGAGGAAGCTTCTACATCTCGTCATAAGAGGAGAGATCGAGCAATTCTCTTAGTCAAGATACGCCAGAAATTTCTTTTCTCCCCAGTTATGTTGAGCACCTCCTCATTAGTTACGTGACAAACACATCTAATCTTAAACATTCGTCTGTAGCACCAAATGTAAATGATTCCATTGTCGTTTCTATCTGAAGTACTGATCGTCGACGTTTCACTCCCGTACATTGCTATACTCCAGACAAATGCTATCAGAAAGCGCTTCCTAACATTTAAATTGATATTGGATGTCAACAAATTCTGATTCTTCAGAAATGCTTTCCTTCCCATCGCCATTCTACATTCTATATCTCCTTTACTTCGGCCATCAGGTTTTGCTACCAAAATAATAAAACACATATACCACCTTTATTGTTTTGTTACGTAATCTAATTCCTTCAGCATCGACTGATTTTCCTTAGACTACATTCCATTACCCTTGTTTTGTTTTTGTTAATGTTTATTTTATACGCTCCATTCTAGACTGCCCATTCCGTTCAACTGCTCTTCCAGGTCTTTTGTTTTCTCCGACAGAATCATAAAGTAATTTACTAACTTCATAGTTTTAATTTCTTCACCCTGAATTTTAATTCCTTCTTCAAACTTTTATTTTCTTCATAGCTTTAATTACATTGGGGAAAGGCTACCACCCGGTCTTACTCCTTTCCCAGCAAATGCATTCCTTTCATGCCTTTCGACCCTAACATCTGCTGTCTGGTTCCTGCACAAGGTGTAAATAACCTTCTGTTTACTATATTTTACACCTGATGATTTCAGAATTTGAAAACGTGTATTCCAATCAACATTGTCAAACGTTTTCTCCAAATCCGCAAAAGCTAGAGATGTAAATTTGCCTCTTCTTAATTTATCTCCTAAGACAGGTATAAGGTGAGTACTGCCTCATATATTCCTATATTTCTCATGTAGCCGATCTTCCCCGATATCGACTTCTGGCAGTTTTTCCTTTGTTCTGTAAATAATTCGCGTTAAAATTTTGCAGTCATGACTTATCAAACTGATTGTTGTGTAATTTTCACACCTGTCTGCGCCTGCTCTCTTTGGAGTGGGGATCATTAAATTTTTCCTGAAGTCAGAAGGTATATCTCCGTTCTCATACATCTTACAAGATGATATAGTTTTGTCATGGCTGGCTATCCCAGAGACTTCCGTTGTTCTGAGGGAATGTCATCCACTTCAGGGGTCGTTTTTCGACTTAGGTCTTTTAGTGTCTTGTAATATTCCTGTCTCAGTATGCTATCTCTTATTTCAACATCTACTTCCATTTCTCATCTTAATATATTGTCGCGAAGTTCATTTTCTTTCCTTTCAGATTTCCCTTCTTTGCTCAGAACTGGCTTCCCACCTGAGTTCTTAACTTTGTCAATGTCGTAATAATTAATTTTGATATAAAGTTTTGGTTCATTTCATTTCTGCTCGTATTTTTTTGTGGCTTGTGGCTTACTTTGCTTCCTCATTAGACTATTCATTCAACACATAGTGTAATTATTCATCACTTTTCACTCAGAATTGCAATCTTACCAGCGAATTTTATGATTCATCTCGATTCATACTCGATTTATCCAACTTTAAAACGTGTATTTCATTTGGGTCTTCGACGACAATATTGAATAATGGGGCGACAAATTGCGTCTCCCTCTTGCACCCTTTTTAACGGGAGCACTTGGTTCTTGATTTTGCAGTCTTATTATTCCATCTGGTTCTTGCATTCAATATGTATTAACCGTCTTTTCTCGTAGCATACTCCTATGTTTCTCGAATTTTCGAACATCTTGCTGCATTTTTGCATTGTCTAACGCTTTTCCACGTTGACAGATCCTATGAACGTGTTTTAATTTTTCTTCAGTTTTGTTTCCATTATTAAACACACCGTTTATCTTTTCTAAAGACAGACTGGTTGTCATCTAACTGATTCTTTTTCTATCATTATTCTTGTGCGTATTATTCTAGTCAGCAGCTGGGTTGTCTGAGTTACAAAACTGATTGCGTGGTAGTTCTCACACTTATCTATCGTCGCTATCTTCGCAATTGTGTAGCGTAATGGTACACATGCGACTCGCAATCGAGAGGACGGTGGTTCAAATCCGCCTCTGCCCCTCCAGGTTTAGGTTTTCCGCGATTCCCTAAATCACTCATAGGCGAATGTCGGGAGTGTTCCTTTGAAAGGACAAGGCCAATTTCCTTCCCCATCCTTACCCAAAAACCTGAGCGTAGATTAATCTCCGTCAGCTGCGGTGGAGTGGTCGAGCGTTCTAAGGCGCCTTGCTGCGGAGAGCGCGGTTTCTCGCCGTCGGAAGTTCGAGTCCTTCCTCGGGCATGGATGTATGTGTCTTGTCCTTAGCATAAATTTGTTTCAGTAGTGTGTAATTCTAAGGATCGATGACTTAAGCAGTATGGTTCCTAAAGTTTACTAACATTTGAACAATTGTAAATTGCTTTGAGTTTGAAAGTGGAATTTCGATTGCATTCCTAATGAATACCACCTTTGCTTTTGATTTAAACAAAGGATTTATTTATTTCTGTATCTTAAGTCTTCACTTTCTCTGCAGTCATTTCGTCTCGTTTTCCCTGCACTTCCTATTTATTTTATTTCGCCGGCCGGGGTGGCCGAGGGGACTGCGGCGCGCAAGTCACGGACTGGCGGCCACTACGGTCGGGGGTTCCAATCCCCCCCTCGGGCATAGATATTTGTGCCGTCCTTAGTGTTAGCTAGTTCATAAGTAGTTTGTAAGTAGTTTTGTAAGTTAAGTCCCATAAGCTGTACAAACATTTGAACATTTGATTTATTTTATTTCAAAGTGACTCCTATTACTGTTTTCTCGAATTTCCTTCTTTCGTAGATCAGCTAAGAATTTTTTTCATTACCCTCTGGAATCTTTTCAGTTAGCTTCCTTGTACCCACGTTTGTCTTTCCTACGTTTGTGATTGCTCTTTTCAGTAATAAGCACTCCCTTTCAACTGAAGTATCTACGCTGGTGTTTATTGTCGTACTGCCTGTATCTCTAAGGATTTTTAAACGCATCTCGTCACTCCTTAGTAATTTTTGACGATTCTATTAAACTTTAGTCTATTCTTCATCGTTACTAAAGTGTGTTTATCTGCTTCTGGGCACGCTCTACAATCTGGTATCAGACATCGTATTCTCTGTCTGACCATGATGTAATCCAGATGGAAACGCTGCCCTGTCTCCAGTCCTTTTCCAAGTATACCTTGTCTTATTGTTGTCGACAGAACGTTAGATCTTCCTTCCTTCTCTTTTCATGATGCTTTTAGTATTTGGTAATACCCTCTGAAAATTATTGCGAAACATAGTTTACGTTTTCTGCTCTCTCATTTCTACTGCTTAACTCATATTCTTCGTCATCCCTTTCCTCCTATTCCTTTGTCTAAAATCGAGTTCCAATTCCCCCTGAATATCCGTTTCGCCCTGAATACCCGTTTATACACAACGTTCCTTATAATTAATACAAGTGACATTAGCGAAAATATATGGCAAAAAAAAAGGAAAAGGTACCACTAAACTTGAATCCACGATGTGTGGTACGTCCGCCCAGCGCAAGAGTGCCCATGTCACAGTTTTTAGGGCGGAGGAAGGTGATGCAAGACGAATGGCGACTTTCATGTACTCATAAATAAATTTAATTTCTGTATTAAAACATTGCCTGTTTCTAAAAGACCAACTTTTTAATCATTATCTCAGAGAAAAGTACCTGACTATTCTATTTTTTTTCTTTCCTTTCCTGAGCTGAGGCTTCCCTCTTTCCTATTTCACTGCCATTTCAGTTTGATGTATTACCCAGTACAAAACCGGTTGAAATATAAACCTGAGATTAAGTATCCATCCCACTGAGGTCACTGTTCACATGCCCTCTATTTTAATAAGAAATCAGTACACAGCATGTTATATGCCGTAATTCACTTTACATATCTACTCGTTGAAAAAATTCCACGTGTCGTCCTCGTATGCGGAAACAATACTACACTACATTCTGTATAGAGATACAGTTTATTTTCAAACACTTCCGGTTTCCCTCGTACACCTTTGTAATGTTACAGCTGGCCACTCGGTTTTCAACCACATAAATGGGAACCGTACACTGTTCTGAGATGACCTCAGAAGACAATGTTGATTTGACTTGAAGGATAAAGTAGGGGCCATTTTCGACTTGTCTGTCCTGGTATACCGCGGTGTGTTAGTTGTTACCTACGAAGTACCAGCTACCATATTATGAAAGCTCACTCAAGGGGTACGTTGTGGAACATCCAAAAAGATCTAGAAGGCATTCTTATCCATTATGTTTTGTTGGGAGAGTGTTTGGACCACTGAGACGATCACCTAGTATCAGTACCAATATAGTGAGAAACATTTCTGGATGTGCTGATTCCTGTTCATCACGTCCTTTTCACCTAACTTGAGCCAGTTAGGCGGCGAAATACTGAAAATGTGTAGGATTCAGATGGTTTGTAATAACCATGTTTACATTTCACACTGCAGCGAAGTCAGTGGGGCACTTAACAATAAATTCACATTTATATCTCAAGTGTCTCTTTTTCTGGTCCATGTTTACTAAGATTTATTTCCTGATGTATATACAAACGCGGAAACGTCTGAATATTTTTTCGTCGAAATGCGTCACAAATTTCTGACGGAATCATATGTCAGCAGGATCTTCCAATTTGAATTTACCACTCTACCTTTCAAAGTAGAAGAATTCGTAATTTCTAGAAAGAAAAGTCCAAATGTTTGTAGAGTTATGGGACTTAACTACGGGGTCATCAGTCCCTAAACTTAAAAACTACTTACGAACTAGCTTATACTAAAGACGGCACAAACATCCATGACAGAGGGGGGATTCGAACCCCCGATGGGGAACGGTCTCGCGCATCGTAGCGTAGCGCCTCAATGCGCTCGGCCCTCCGCCGTGGCTCGTAATTTCTACTGAAATGTCATGAAACCTCTGCGTTCTGTAATATTGTTCCATGACCATCTTTGTTGGAGATTGATCCCAATGTGTAGAAGTGGATGTAATAGAAGATTTAAATATGAAGTACAAGCACCAATAGTATAGAGAGCTTGATGTAAGTAATGACAAGTTGAGAGTTCTCATCCTAGAATGAAAAATCGGGACCGACCGACCGACCGCCATGTCATCCTCTGACAATGACGTCCTAGGGTAGGTGGGAAGGTTTTTAACACACCGCTGTGCTATGTTGCCCTCGGAAGCGCTACTACTCGTTCACGTACCTCTTGCCTCAGAAGGAATAAGTGCAAACCGTTCTAGTCTACGGTATAAATCCCTAGCAGTACCCGTGGCCGCCACTTGGAATTAGAGCGCGTAGACGACTAAGCTACAGAGGCAGATAGAAGTAAGGAATGGGACTAAAACAGTAGAGGTTCGTGTTTTCGGGCAGAAGTGCAATGGAAGTGATGAGTAGGTATGATCGTCTCGAAAGAGGATGACTGTGAAATTGTTCTAATGCGATTTGCAAGCTCAGATTGAAGAGTAACATTGACAATAACTGTGTTTCAGAGGGACTGACATCTGTGAGGTATGAGGTATGATGGAAGAAAAACTACTTGCGTTTATCGGCTTGGAAACGTTGATATTGAGGCATCGATAATTTCAAATAAAATCTTTATGCTCAGTCACAATTAAGAAGTTGTGTTATTTTCTTATTAATTTACCGACTTTTTAACTCTCACGTTAGCTACTCATTCTGTGCAAAAAGCCCCTTTGCTTAATAACAATTTCTTTATTTCGACGGTAGTCTGCAGTACCATTAACTGTTCAGTTACAAGCTGATGTAATAACCAGCCAGCAAAGGTCAAATTAATCGAGTGAATATTAATCCCAAATTAATATGAAAATATAAACCGAGAGAGTTTAACATTGTTTGATGGTGCCTTGATCTGATGGTAGCCCCTTAGCGGCTTGCCACTATGTTAATGATTTTTATTTGTTCAGACTGGTAGCCAATAAATAGCATATTAATTCATTATACAACATGAGCATTCATCACTCCTGTAAAAGTCTCATGTGGTAATTTTACATTTCTGATGATGACCTACGTAGTGTGGTCGAAATCTGGATAAATTTTTTTTGTAATTAATTTAAAGCAGCTTGGGGGGCTGCAATCTCTCAAAATTAATATATATATATATATATATATATATATATATATATATATATATATATATATATATATATATATATAATTATTCGTTTTCATGTATTGAGAACAATTATTCGTTTTTAAATATAAAATTTTATTGTTATTTTCTTTACGACAAAATTGTTTAAATGTATTACTACACTTTCATTCATTTCTAAATTAGGTAGTTTACCTCTGTATTGCGCTCAAACAATAAGAGTCACACACACAGACACACAGACACACACACACACACACACACACACACACACACACACACACACACACACACACATATATATATATATATATATATATATATATATATATATACCTGAGTTACTTTAGAGAATGGCTTATCTTAGAGTGAGGATAAGAGATAAGAATGTTATTACACTTCGTAATCATTCGGTGAATTTCCTGTATTTTGTTGCTACTTCAAATACGTAGGAATTGAAGGTATGTAAGGCTTCCACAGAATAAAAGAAAGCATCGTCTTGCATTTATCATGAATGTGCATTATGTGACTGCATTTCTTTATAGCGTCTATTGTGTGAATCTCCAAAACACAATGTAAAACTTTATTGTGAGATTTTTCTTTGGCCTGATTTTGCTTCACTACTTGAATTTATTTATTTGTTTAATTTTCAAATTGTAGTTTTCTAGCGCTGTTTCGACCTTGCATACCTGTCTTCAGCGTAGGTAACACCAACTAAATTATTACAAAAGATTATCAAAATTTCATTATTAACGCTTCAGTATTTTGTTAGTAGTACATGGCACGACTACAGTGTGTGTGTATGTGTATGTATGTGTGTGTGACATGATATGTCTACTGTGTGTGTGTGTGTGTGTGTGTGTGTGTGTGTGTGTGTATGGTGTCGGTATCAAGATACAGTCCAGATTCTATAAATACATCAATGGTTTAATGAAACTCCAGCTCCAGTTGCATTTATTGGTGCATTATTTAAGACCACACTACCGGTTTCGGCCTCTATGTTAGGCCATTTTCAAGTGTGACAAACCTCTTTATATGTCCACTTAAAGTATTATGATCTCATAAACTTTCATTATCTTTTTTTGTTCATAGGACTGGGCCTTGACCAATACAAGAGGTACGACCCGAAGATAAGTTACCTGCTTAGTAATTCTTGTGACTCTGGTATGGTGGAAACCTTTTCTCTTAAATTTATTATCGTCATTGGTAGTGGCTAATTTGCAAAATTTCTTCATACTTCTAACTTACTAAACAAATGCTATTTGAGAGCTGTAATTTAAGAGAAAAGGTTTCTACCATACCAGAGTCACAAGAATTACTGAGCAGGTAACTTACCTTCGGGTCGTACCTCTTGTATTGGCCAAGGCCCAATCCTATGAACCAAAAAAAATAAGATAATGAAAGGTTATGAGATCATAACACTTTAAACGGACATATAAAGAGGTTTGTCACACTTGAAAATGGCCTAACATAGAGGCCGAAACCGGTAGTGTGGGCTTAAATAAAGCACCAATAAATGCAACTGGAGCTGGACTTTCATTAAATTGAACCACAGTTGCGGCAACAGCAAGCATCCAGTCATGGAGAAACTAACATCAATGGTTGTTCAGTTTGCGGAGATTAGAGAAAATGAAGAACAGCACAATTTAGCTTGGTTTCTTTAACACTTTCGCGCCTGACCCGGTGCTGCCCCGGGCGCCCAACTAACTGAGCATTTTCCATGACTATTATGAATCAGTAACTGTTTAAGCTGTAATGCTACAGCTAAGAAATTTTTATATTTTTCCAGCTCAAAGAATCCTCTTTTTAAAAAGTAGGTTTTGACAGGAGACAGAAGGAAACACATTTTATGCACACACAAAAAATCTTGTTATGTATTTTCAGATTTTTAAAACAGGCCGCGGTGGAGTAGCCGAGCGGTCTAAAGCGTATCGCTGCGGAGCGCGCGGTTGCTCGCCGTGGAGGTTCGAGTCCTTCCTGGGGCATGGGTGTGTGTGTGTTGTCCTTAGGTTTACCTAGGTTTAAGTAGTTTGTAAACTACGGACTGATGACCACACGCAGTTTGGTCCGATAGATTTACAAACATTTGAACATTTTTTTTAAACAGTCTTACTTTCAATTTAAGACACATAATTTGTTTTTGTGTGATAATCCCTAAAACGTTCTAGTATACGACGCTACATTCCTGACACCACCAGGAAATTCCTTCCTGACTTAGCAGTTTCTGCTTTGCTTCTATCTGAACAAACTCTACAAACCCGCATGGGGTTTGCTTTTTTCTCCGTCGCTGGTATCTTCTGCACAAAATGTCTTCCTTTGAGGCTGTCGTTTGTTAAATTAACCACAGGCTCAGTTTCCTTGTGTGGTCTTTTGACAAGAGACTCTCCAACGTGAAGAAGAAATATCTTCAGACTACATTTTTTCCTGTCGTCAGCACTTCTTGTCTCCTTGTATAATACATACGCACTTGTGAGACACATTACAAACACGCGGAAAAACATTTTTTTTTCACCATTTGAACTGCTTCCTGCCAAATAGATACAAAGCCACCGTTTGATCAGTACGACCCACTCCTGTTTTGTAGGTGTTGTAGTCCAATACTGCAACTGGTTTCATCTTGTTGATGCGCCCCTGTTTAGTACGAACCAAGACTTCCGACTTTGTGGCGTTGTGACACGTTGAAAGCATCAACACGTGCCTTGTATCTTTGCTCTTCAAGCAAAAGTAAATGTTCTAGCCTCATAAAAATCACAGCCGCCCGAGTTTAAATCGGGCTCAGGCCGCTCGGCAATGCCATGCAGCCCGAGTCGGGCTCGGACGTCGTCACAGATGTGTTAATCGTTAATACGAAATTTTGTGAGTTAGGCTCGACTGGATGAGTAATTACGACAAGGAAGGCGACGTGGGGAGCTGCCCGGATGTCAAGCTTTGTCCAGGTGCCGGCGTGTGACACCAAGCCGACAGCCGCGAGATAAACAAACGGAATAAATTCCCCGCGCCCGTTGTGGAAGTGCGTAATGCGCCGCTGTAATCGGACCCAGCGGGCGATAAGAATAATACCGAATGACGCGCTCGCGCAGGTGCGTGACACGGGCGACGCGCCGCAGTTAAGTTCTCAAACTAATTCGCGCTGGGCTTAGGCGTAGCACGCAGGATTAATTAACCGCGAGGGCCGCTGACACGGCTCTTAGTTACGACTATACGCCTGAGCGCAGCTGGGTCGGCATCGGGGAAGTCACTGCAAGGTGTCTGCCGATGGATAGGTTTTACTAGCCTCATGCACGTCACCAAAAATCATTTACAGATGATGCGAGGGAAGAGCTGTTTGTTGTGTTTTTAATATCTATAAATGTGAATGTCTGTTCGGTATACGTTTATCACGTCTGAACCACAAGACATAAAGAGCTAAAAAATTTGTACAGTTACTAATGTCTATCCGAGGAAGCCTTTAGGCACGGTTTTATGGCGATCGGATAGCTATTTATCTACATATATTAATGTCAATGTCTGTTCGGTGTACGCTTATGACGTACAAACGACAAGACGCAGATACTTGAATATTTGTACAGTTGCTAATTTACACCTGAGGAAGGTTTTAGGGCCGGCCGCGGTGGCCGAGGGGACTGAGGCGCTCCAGTCACGGTCTGCACGGCCACTACGGTCGGGGGTTCGAATCCCCCCTCGGGCATGGATATTTGTGCCGTCTTTAGTATAAGGTAGTTCATAAGTAGTTTGTAAGTTTAGGGACTGATGACCCCGTAGTTAAGTCCCATAAGCTTAACTAACATTTGAACTGAGGCGCTCCAGTCACGGTCTGCACGGCCACTACGGTCGGGGGTTCGAATCCCCCCTCGGGCATGGATATTTGTGCCGTCCTTAGTATAAGGTAGTTGATAAGTAGTTTGTAAGATTAGGGACTGATGACCCCGTAGTTACGTACCATAGACTATACAAACATTTGAACATTTGAAGGTTTTAGGCCGCGGTGGAGTAGCCGAGCGGTCTAAAGCGCCTCGCTGCGGAGCGCGCGGTTGCTCGCCGTGGAGGTTCGAGTCCTCCCTGGGGCATGGGTGTGTGTGTGTGGTCCTTAGATTAGTTTACCTTAGTTTAAGTAGTTTGTAAGCTACGGACTGATGACCACGCAGTTTGGTCCGATAGATTTACAAACATTTGCACATTTGAATGTTTTAGGCATGGTTTTATAGCAATCTGATAGATATTTAGTAATTTGAAGAATATAACGCAAAATGCGTAACAATAATTACTCTTTGAAAATTATATTTGCTCTTTGGTTGCATTGTTGCTTGAGAGTTGATAATGATAAAAGGGGTGGAGTATACTGAGATGGAAAGTTATGGGTGTATATAAAATTCTACGGTGTGCGCGTGTGTTAGTATTTCGCTCTCAAGCGAAAACTTCAGCACGCTAACGAATGGTCTTTGTGTAATTGTTGTCCGAAGTCTTCTGTTGTACACCACAGCAGTTCCATGCCGATAGCTGTAAGGGAGCGGAAGATATGCTGCTTGAAAATCGGCAAATTATAAAAAAATTCGGACTGAAGGCCAGCGATGACGTTTGCGATTCTGCAGCAAGGGCGTTACATACAGCGAAACGTGATGCCACAGACCATATCTTTGCTCTATGCGTGCTACAATGTCTTCAGCTATTTCTCTGTAAGAATAAGCATACGAATAAGGAAATATAAGAATAAATAAATAAAGCAGTAAAAAAGAAATTTCTTTTAATATGTGGGAACACGACAAATTACTATTTGTTCAAATGTTCAAATGTTTGTTAAGCTTATGGGACTTAACTACGGAGTCATCAGTCCCTAAACTTACAAACTACTTATGAACTACTTACGAACTAGGACGGCACAAATATCCATGCCCGAGGGGGGATTCGAACCCCCGACTGTAGTGGCCGTGCTGACCGTGACTGGAGCGCCTCAGTCACCTCGGCCACCGCGGCCGTCAAATTACTATTTGTATTTTCTGAGCTGTATTAAGCTAATTGGTATTCTCTGTTATTATCTTTGATCGTAAACAAAAAAGAGTACAAAAAACTGTTCTTCTCTTGTCACTGTATTACGCTTCCATGATGTGTGATGTGCAAGATAAAAGTAAATAAATGTATGGAAAAATAAGGGCTAAATTTAATGTTTAATGAACCGTGTGCTACAAATACATCTCTTTAAAAAAAATCGTTTTGACGTTTCGCGCATTATCTATCATAATCAACCAACACACGAGTGGAGCCGCGGTATTAAGCTAGTGTACCTCTATTTTATTTTAATAAAGAAACAAGAAACGTTCATGCTCATCAAACTGTGATGAATAAATGTAGTTCATTATTACACCGACACCTAATTGAGACTGTCCCCGCAGGGGGCAAACCCTAATACACTGAAAGCTTGATATGCGGACCGTAGTGCTTTATTTCACGGCAAACGAGCACAGTGTGCGTTCCACGTCAATTTTTTTTCTCTTCAAAGCTAACTCAGCGTAGTATTTTGTACCAAACCAATGCATTAATCCTTGGAAAAATGGATGGAAGTATTTAACAGTGGTAATTAAAAAAGGGAAAAGAAAACATTAACCACTTGATCAGTAATTAACATCATAGGTGTGCTGTAGTCATTTGATAACATTAAATGGAAGAAACTCTTAAAATGTCATTTTATAACATTTGGTCTGGAGACAGTAATGGCGAGGTTGAGTTAAATATTTACTCAGTCCTTCGATTGTTATTTCACAGGTTATGTTACATTCCTGCTGTGTGGCATTCTCAGAATGTCATGTATTGACAAGTTATTGCAGAAGCCTTGATGTTGGATTTAGTAATAATACAAAAATATTTAATTTACATTGTGAGCACTGATATTTTCTTGGATTTATTACTAGAAGTAGATTATTAAAAATTGAGGTACAATTTTCTTCTGGTACGCGTCACCTCGTTTTCGTTATTATCACATCAATCCAACTAACAATTCTACAATTTTCCTTTGCTGAAAACATAATGTAGTACCTCTTTGAACTCTCTCTGCGTGTTTATTGCTTGCAGACTCATCCCCCAGACTTAACTGAGTGAAAATGTAAGGAATCTCTTCCATCGATATTCTGCCCTCCTACCCAATGCTTGAAACTACTAAAATCTACCTCATTTTACATTGCTCTCTGTGCTCGTACAGTCATACATGGCGTGCTCAAGAATGGTCGGCCGCGGCGAAGTGGCCGTGCGCACTGGGCCGCGGTGCTGCGGAGCGCACAGCCGTTCCCCGTTGGGGGTTCGAGTCCCCATCGTCGGTATTTGTGTTGTCCTTAGGTTAGTTTACCTTGTTTTTTGTAGTTTGTAAGCTACTGACTATTGACCACGCAGTTGAGTCCGATAGACTTACATACATTTGAATATTTTTTTTGAATAGTCGTTACTATTATCATAATCATCATTATTATTTCCATATAGAGCCTAATGTATCAAGCAATGCACATATGATGCATCTTTTGTTTTCCTTTTTCCATAATACGGCTTTCACAGTCTCTCCATAGACACTTCGTTTCTGGTCTCTTTAATTTCGTTTTGTTTTTTGTAAACCGAAGTGCTAAGGTCATCGTTCCCTAACTTCCGAATTACTTAAACTAACTTACGCTGAGGATAACACACACACACACACACACACATACAGATGCCCGAGGGAGGACTCGAACCTACGGCGGGAGTGGCCGCGCAATCTTTGGAATAGCGGCTTAGACCACGTGGTCATTCCCGCGCGCCTGAACTTCGTTATCTAACATTACAACACACCTTTATTATATTTAACTGGCAATATTCCTAAGTAATACTTCAGCTGTTTCCAGCTGGAATAATTATAGATTCATCTTGGGTCAGGATATGCTCTTTAGCCTTACCAGGTATGTTATGATTTTGTGCGTAACCCATTCTGACCGTGTTTGAACATTCCCATAGAATTTTAGCCTCCGTTTCCTGATGGCTGCCGTAAGGTTGGCTAATCCGTCTGTTGCTCTCCAGGATATGAAAATATACCCCTATTATGTTTATTTTTGTCAATAATTTTTATTATAATCTTTCGTTCTTCCTTCGGGATGTTTCCTAAATCACCTTTTCATATGAGAATTTACGGCCGTATAACAACCGTTATAATTGTTTGATTAATCATATTTTAATATTTTACTACTGACGTCGTCAAACGATATCGTAAACTTCGTCTGCTTATGTATTTATTTTCAAGTAATATAAAACCAAGTTAAAATATCAGACACTGATTTATTGAGTGAGTTTTCATGATTTAGGGGGAAAAAAAATCTTGACGTACCTCAATTTAATATATCAGAGTCGCATCACTGGTTGCTTTCCTGGAAAGACAGAGGAGAGGATAGACAGCGGAAACAGCCAAAGAATCACTGAGATAACTTTCTGAGGTTTTTCCGATGCACGATGCATTATCTTTATTGTAATCGAAAAGCTGCTGGATAAAGTGACGTATGTTATGTCATTGTCGAATATTATACATTCTTTATCGCTGTTAACATCTGCATCATACAACGTAGAGCTAAGTTCGCTTCTTAAAATGTTTCAGTTATCAACATCATACACAGATGAAGGCCACTGTAACGTTGGCCGAAACGTCGGTTTTTAAGTAATAGCCTTACATCATGACGCGGTACCATACCCAGAAAACTTTTATGTCATCATACACTGTGTTTTCCTGTCAATAAATAGGCCTATAGGACTATACATTAGATTTGCCGTCTAGCTGATATACAGGAGATAAATTTGTTATATTGATTAAATTACAGTCATCAGGGGGGAAAATTAGTTTCTTGTAATTTTTCTAACTGGTTATTGCTACCAGGGTGTCAAGGAAGAAAAAAATGGCGGTTTTTCTCCTTTTAATTATTAGATAGAAATGTTATTTACACGCACGTCTATCACAGCCTTATATTCTATGCTTTGAGAAGAACGCGGGAGACTAAATGAATAGGGTTTAGCGATAATAAGTTGACAGGAAAGGAGAATAAGGAAGGAACCGTATATTAATTGTGAGGTAGACCATCATCGGTGCTGATAAACCACTGTGAACACTGGATTACTCACAAAGACAAGTAAAATAGTCTACTGAAAAACAGTCACTGGTTCTGTCTGATTTCTTAATACTTCAAGTTGCATCTTTCTGCTACTATTTTTCTTGAAGAAAATTACAAACTAACCGTTTGAAACGTATTAAAAAGTTATGATAAGCAAGTTTTGGTTTGTTGCTGTTTTCTCCATAAATTATATTCTGTGTTACACAACAGCAATAGTTATGATGAAGCAGCATCCACAGAGTTCATGTATGGGGAATGTCATGATACACAGCAGAGGGTACGCGGAAACGGAAACATCTAAAAAGTACCTGATATGTAGTTATATGAAAGTATATGCCAACTACATGTGCGAGTAATGAAAAGTTACTTTGTCCCTAGTACACGAAAAACAGCCTAATTTGATACTACAAATGTGGTAATAATAGTTTCTTAAATTTATTCATTACTTTTTCTTATGAACAGAGCCAGTTCGACACTGCTTCATCTAATTCAGTTTTGTACTGGTATTTAAGTGATAACTCAGTTTATTAGTAAGCTACAGATTTACTAGATACCCTTCACTGCTCATTAAACAAATGTCATATCACTACTCGCAATTATTTTACGTGCCTTTCAGATCATTCTTGGTTCGTGCAACACTCACGCTTGTCCCTTTAATTATTTATTTTATTTGTTTAATTAATTTATTTTTACCCTGTTGTAGTTAGACGTCTGAGGGTGTCTCCTGTAGCGATGAGTGAAATAGAGGTGCTGGTCAGTGTTAAAGGAACGTTATTAATTCAGACTATGTTGTGGGAATTATACTGCGAAATGAAACACTGTTAGTGCTAGTTAAGGTACGCAGCTTGAACAACTCACTATGGCTAAAGTATGGAGGATAT
This sequence comes from Locusta migratoria, assembly GCA_026315105.1. Lineage (NCBI taxonomy): Eukaryota > Metazoa > Arthropoda > Insecta > Orthoptera > Acrididae > Locusta > Locusta migratoria. The sequence goes on from CM048751.1 coordinate 16,676,538, forward strand.
AAAACCGGCGATAACGAGGAGAGCGTTCTGGGAAAGAAGAATTTATGAACATCTAACTAAAACGTCAGTTTAAGTAGTCTTTTCCAGAAGCATCTTCCGGTGTGTAGCCTTATACGAAAGAGAGACATCGACGTTAAAGAATTCAGGCAAAAAGGGAGAGTTACAGAAGGCTCACTAAGAGCTATGCGATGGTTCGAGTTGACGAGGAAAGAAATTTACGACAAAACTTGACTAAAAGAAGCGATCAGGTTTCAGGAAGCATCCTGAGTAATCAAGAAATCGTATTTACCAAATATTAGTAGTAACAGATGAAACTGATAAAGATGTGAAGAGATAGCCAACGAGGAGAGCTGCATGATATCAGTCATCAAACTGAATCAAACTGAGAAAGACCGCCACCACCACAACAACAGAAGCAGCGATAACAACAACAAAAACAAATTGCAAGGTGTGTTCACTCGCTCTGCCGTTCAGTACGTCATGAAGCTTCAGGGTAGTTTGCAATTTGCATGTAAATGCGCCAGTAGTGATTTAGTACTACAGTTAGTACAAAACAAAGGAAATTAAAAGCTAACTTTCCGTGTCTATTTTTTAGTATTTCCCAAAACGACCTCATTACTTTAAATTTTACCTATAATATAAATTGAAATACAGATGTTTATTAAGTCTGAGGTAAATGTAACCGATCTGGAGAACCAAACTGAGACGCTACATATAAACAGAAAGGCTTTCGATATTGAACTGTATACTGGGTGCTTCATCCGCAAACGAGTAGAACATTTGTAGAATATAGGGCAGAAAAAATACACAACTTCTGCCAGCGATATCACATTTTCGTACTTTTAATCTGATCTTAATACAATGTTAACTTCAGGCTCAGTTGTTCAGTGGATTTTTTTTTCAATGGATTATCACATAAAAATGAATATAAAGACTCCTTGCAGACGATGCAGCAATTTCAAATTCAAACATCACCAAAAAAAAAAAAAAAAAAAAAAAAAAAAAACGTTGGTCAGGATGTCTGTACTCCTCAGAAGTAACAAAGAAGTACAAGAAGAACTGCCCGCGTCATAAACTTCCGTTTTGACTCTATCAAGGCAGATATGAATGCAATTTTGCTACCTGGCGATACATGATGCTTCTTCGGCGGTTCACTAAATTTCAGGCGAAATTAGGGACGTGTCACCTAATTATCTTCCACAGTTACATTTAGACAGTAAATACGGAAAGGAAGCTTCCTTCGTTAGTAACATACTACGAGCTAAAAGAGACCAATTATCAGTAGGAAAGAAACCCATTTCCGACCATCAAAAGAGATTCCGAAGCAATGAGTAACATTAATTAATTAAAACTGCATAATTTTTTGGATAAAAAAGTTTTATTTTATTTTTTGAACGTAGTATTAAGCTGTAAGAAGCGTCCTTCAGTGAAAGGGTATGAAGAGAAGTCTTTCAAGTATTATTCCCTCAACTTGGAGTCGAAAAGCATGCCAACGCACTGTTGATTAATTCTTTTTCGATTGCATAGTAGTTTTATTCTCGAGGAGAATGTCGCATAAAACTGAACTGTTTAAGTAAAATTATTTACAGAGATTTAAATAAATATGTTCCTTGAAGAGACGTAACATCAATGATGTAGAACTGAAATTTCAGTTAGTTAAATGATCGCAGGGAGTCAATAAAAATTTAAATAATCTTCTCTGCGATACTTACACGAAAAATATTCCTGCACTGCCGTCAACACTTTTCTATTCTTTTCTTTTTTCTTTATTATTTTATTTATTTATTTATTTGAGAAAGGTGTACGAGTGAAACCCTGAAGATGCACTGTTCTAACTAGATACAAAGCGAACTTCCTCTTTTCCCTCACAACGTAGCAGCACAGCACGATCGAGGGACCTACTACAATTATTATTGCGTTAAAAATAAATTGTCCTTGCTTGTTATTACTTTCCTCTGCCACAATAACAAAAGTCGTTTGTAAGGCACATAATATGAGCACGCCGCAGATGCCGTGCGTAGATAATTACAGAATACAAAGTCGTAAAACATTCGTTTCATATTGTGTGCCGAGTGACTGCCCATTCGTGAGAAGCGTATTCCTACGACAAAACAATGCGGTAAGTTGGTGTCCTTTTATTTATGTAAGGAAGATAACAATACAACACTGCGTGGTGGTCACTTATACATGACTGACCATTCACAAGTTGCCGTTAGTAATACAGGAACTCTACCTAGGAAAGCGGAACGTCGATATTCCAGTCTTGCGATGTGACAAAAGAAAAACTAGTAAAGAAATAAAAATTAACCTGAGATTGTACGATATGTATAATTTCTTTTGTAACAGTTGGCGTCAGTTAAATATTTTCTTAAATATTTTTTTTCAGTTACTTATTTGCAACGGCCTCGCTTTTAAATGTTTAAAGTTTTATCTGCAATCAGCTCAGCATTGTGAATGATTTTCACAGGTTGACATAATGCCAGAGAGGCAAATATTTACGTCATTTAAACGTACAGTTGATGTATTGTTAAGACAGAAAAGACGGAAGACCTATCACATACGATATAAATATATGATTATACATTGGGTGAACTAATGTCGATGAAAATTGCCCGTGAGATAAATGGGGTACGAGTTTTCAGATTTTGTAACATGTCTGAATTACTCCCTAAACGATTAGAGGTTTTACAAGATTATTTCGCCGTTTGATGGATTAATTGTTATTTATTGCACTAGCCAGAATTCGTCCTTGACCATTTTGAAGTGCTACACTGGAATGAAAAATAACCCAAGTAATTGTTTGAAACACTAAAATCATTAGGTATTATGTAAGTGGCTACACATGTGTAACGATTTTAGACAATGGAATAAAGAACAATTTCTCAGTCGGTGGAAAAAAAATGACATGTTTGTGACTCCTCAGAACGTTTGTGTTTTTCGTCAGAACGGAAAAATCATAATTTGGGAGAACTTTTAATGAGGCATAATATTTTAATGTTTTTTTTTTTAAGGTGGTTAGGCGGTAGGCTCTTCCGAGGTTTTTGTACATTATGAACTAAGCGGACGTTTCTTACAACATAGGAGTTTCAACTCTACGAATTATATTCGGGTGAAACTTATCTTCAAGGCTCATTTCGAGTAGGTGAATGTAATGTTGGAGATCCCTGTGAAACAAACGCCTTCTTTCAGAACAGCGTTAGCGGGAAATATTGTTGAAGCTCTAAGTGACATATTTATTTTTGTCATTTAACACGAAAATGTTTTGCAAATCGAACATATTGCTTATTAGTGCCTAGCCTTCCTGCTAGAAAATTAGTCCTTTCTTAAACAGGAGACTGGAAATAAGCGTTGAATATGCGTTTCACCTCAATACAACTCATAAAGCTGAACCAGGAAATTTGTTAATTTTTTAAACTTAGATTTAGTTTGTCAGAGGAAGTGGTTTTACGTTCCGTCTAAAAGGTGGTTACTAGAGACAGTTAGTAGTTCACTTAGTTTGTAGATACCATATTTTGATACTGCGTATTTTGATGTGGTTGAAAATAGGGAAGTGTGATGTTAAGGGAAATTGTAGTCATTCATAGGCATTTTTGTTTTTGGTATTTAACCATATTCGTTCGAACTACTGAGTAGCGGCGTTGAAAACATTGACGTTGAGCAAGCTTAAAACTAGGGTTGCCAACTTTTTTTCTCAAAATAAGGGAGACTTCGACTCGACAAAATGAATAGGCCTAACACAATTTATTTACATCTTAAAACAGGTTTATTACATGGACCAATCACAAAACTTCTTCATAACGATTATAAACTGAAGGTCTACAGAATTTTTTACTTAAAACTAGATTTGTTTACACTTTTGGCAGCAGTCTGAAGTTTGCTATCGTTCTTTACAAATTTGACAAATTCATTACATGTGTAACAAAAATTTACACTTATTTGTAATTCAGCCTTCGTTAAATCTAGGTTGCAACGGTTTCTATCATCAGACCATTTGCTATTCATTAAAGAAAAATTATTTCATTCTGAGCATTAGATGCCGGAATACTGAGAACAAAGCCAAGAATCTTATTTATCTCCTTGGCTTTAATTCCTTTGGCCTCTGCCTCCATCATCACGGATACCCAAATTTCAACTGTGTCAATTTTTGTATTTATTATATTTTTCAAAGAACAAAATTCATCATACATGTTATCGTCATTCATGTGTACCTGAACATGAGTAATCATGTAATTCTTCATGCTTTCCCGGCGAGTAATCATGTTCTGAAAATCATTAAAATCAACCGAATTTCTTTAGGGACAATGGGAGTAAGGACTGAATTGTAGCATTGTCAGAAATGTTTACCGTGTTTGTGTTTTGTTTTGTGTTCCCTACAAACGCTGTAGTAACTATCGATAATGCTATGCGGTATCGATTAATCAATGTTGTAACTGTAGTCCAGCAACGAGATTTGAAAATGCGGCGGGTTTAAATCTTAATCGGTGTCATTTTCCTCAAATACGGGAGATACAACATCACGTATAAAATAAAAACGGGATACGGGAGTTGGCTTAAAAATTAAGAAAAATACGGGAGTTCCCGTATAATACGGGAGAGTTGGCAACCCTACTTAACACGCACGCACACACACTTTTCAAGTCCGTTGTCACCGTGTTGATGCTATAGGAAAAACAATTTAAAACGATACAGTCATATATACATATATAGAAGGCAGAGTGCTTGACGTAACACAGAATGCGGTGCATCTCGGACCACAACAGTATTCCTCGGATCTCTCGAATCGATACTGAAATTTGTTTACGAAACTCACCTGCGGATAACGGAGACATTTTTTTTCACGCTCGCCTCGGAGTAAAGCATTTCGCAACGGCTGCTTCTGTACTGACCGCCCGGCGGAAGCACAAAAGAAGCGGTGGTAGAGGCGGGGCCGGAACTGGCGAACGGCCGGGGTTCGACTCCCTGCGGAAGCCTTATTAAGTGGCGCCACCGGGAGATGTGCCCCAGGCGCGGCAGGAAGTACCGATATCTGCATCGACAGGGGTGCGAGGAAGGGGGAGCAGGGAGGGGGCGAGGAATGCACGGAAGACTGGAGTGGGAAGTGTCTCAGTGTCCGATCTGGTTAAGGCTGCGGCCCACGCGGATTCGGCCGGTCTCTGCGGCTAGCGGGAGCTCACGCATTCACTCATTCACACACACACAGACACACACACACACACAGCCGGGAGGCGGCGCAGCGCGGCCTGTAGGATGTGTCTTTCTCCTCCGAGTGTCTGAGGTCCGGCGCAAGTGGAATAACAAGAGCGCGCGGTGGCTCGTGGGTGGGGGCGCGGGTACGTGCGCCGCGGCTGGGGAAGGGGGAGTGACGGCCCCCCTCCCCTCCCGCCGGCTTTGAAACAAAACGCGCTGGGCCCGCCCGCCTGGAGTGGGAGGGGGGCCGCGGAGGCGCGTGGAGGGGGCGGGGGTACCGCCCCCTAGCCGCGCTGGTTGGCGGGTAACTACCGCGAGAAAAGGATTGAGTGCGTGCCCGCGCCGCGCGAGCCGCGGGCTGGGGGGGGGGGGGGGAGGGGGAGGCGCCGCGGCGTGTGTGGCCCGCCAGACCGGCAGACCGCCCACACGCCGCCGCCACCTGCGCACGTTAGGTGCACGCGGGCGTGGGAGGGCCCCACGTTGCTGCTACTCTCCCTTTTTTTTTATCCATTGCCTAGTATGGAGTCGGAGTAGTCACCGTACTCTCGTATTTTCACGGTTATTATTATTAAAGCAGAGGACGGAAAAAAAGGGGGAAGGGTTGAGTCGCGCACGGGTGAGAGAGCCAGTGAGGGGGCAGGCGAAGAATGAAGACGAGCGCCGACTGCGTGTAATACGGCGGAGGGGGAGGAGGAGGGGGAGGGGAGGGGGCGCGGCAGATTGTGGGCGGAGCCGACCGCAGCGCCGCCGAGCTGCGTCACAAAAGGCGTCGTGCTATTTATAATAAGCGAGCAGCGCTGCGCTTCGGCGCCGCGCGTGTGTTTTGTTTGAGGCTGCTCCGCGCGCGCGTGTGTGTGTGTGTGTGTGCGCGCGCGCGCTTCCTCAGCTCCGGTGGTCTTGTTGTGGAGGTGGACGGAATGGATGAGGGAGAGAGGGGGAGGCATGTATAATGAATGAGAGCAGACGCCGCCTCGTGTCCCGGCAATCACTCCCAGCAGAGAGAGAGAGGACCGGCCACGCTCAGACGCCACGAAAAAAGCGAACCGCGCGCGCGCTGAAATATTTTTTTATTAAATATGGTCGAGACTGGAGGAGAAAGAGAGAGACAGAGAGAGATGATCCCGCGGGGCCTGTTCGGCTGCCTAATTTGGAGCAGCGGCGGCCGGGCTTTTTGGGGCGCGGGTGGCTGCTTCCACCTCGGCCGGTGTAGGCGCGCTCTTATCCGCGCCGTGACGCGACGAATCGCGGGGGAATGCGGCGGAGGCGCGGCGATTTACGAGCGGAAGGCTCTGCGCCGTCTGGCGCCGCCGAGCCAGGGAGAGACAGAGACAGAGATAGGCAGTGAGATAGGCAGGCTGGCAGGGGGAGCGCTTGGCGGATAGCCGCCCTGCAGGGGCAGTGGCCAGTCGGATGCTTATACCCGGGCCGCTGAAACATTGCACTTGACGTTTCGCGTTACGGCGAGTTCAGTTGGCTACACTGCTTTAGCGACGTTGCAACACTAGCCACTATACACACAGCAGACGAAACGGTTTTCGGTTGCATCTCGTAAATGTAAACCATTGAGCAATAAAAGTGCATATAATAATTCGTTCTTGAGCAGCAATCAGTTAACGGCATATTAATGAAAACCAGAGCACAACAATACACACGCTTTCAATAACGCAGCAAATCAATATAGAAAATAAGCATTGGATCACGCCAGATACGAAATAAGCAATAATCAAGATAGTAAGTTCTCTCTCTACATTTTATGATCAGAATGCTTTTCACTCACCAATTTACGGCGACAATGGTACATTACATCCAGCTCCCCATCATCACTGTTGTCGTCACTGCCAAAATCGTCATAACCACCAAGACAAATTATTAACTAATTGTTCATGATCCCTTCACTTTGTTTGCGCTGCCGGAATCAGTTCTTCAACGTGCTCGACCCCCTTTATTTTATTTTATTTTTTCCAAGTTGCAGCATCCACATTGGCAACAGCTTTGTTATTGACAAAGACTTATTGTTCCTTAAGTAATTCTTCACGTCACTCCATACCAATTTTATAGGGCTAAAACGGCAGTAAAATGGGGCAGATTTATTTCATTGCGACTCTGCTCCTTTGCGATTTCGTCTGCTGCATATGTGGGTGTAATAGGCTTATTTTGTTTCACGAGCGAATATAAATGAAGTTTTGACATTGACATATCTGCAGCATTATTTCTTTCTTATAACCACTAACTTCTTTCCGATCGTTTGAAGCGAGAGTGAACTTCCCGCTCAGAGCATATGCTTCGAAGCTTTCATTCATACGAAATTGAGTCAGAAAACTTCACTAGATAAACGTGTTTTCGATGACATTATCCAATTACTTGAACTCGGGAAGTCAATTTAAACCACTCACAGTAAAACAAATCGCAGCGAAAAAAGCACACACAAAGTAAACACAGGATAAACACGATACACAACTTTGTTTACGGTAGAACTGAACAAATCCGGCAACGCGAGAACGTTGACGTCACGGCACGTGACCACCGGAAGTGTTTATCGCGCTGTGATTGGACCGTTCCCAGCGACTAGCGCCTCGCGCTTCTTGCACTTCACTTATTTGTAAACGTCAAGTGCAAAGTTTCAGCGGCCCGGGTATATACCGAAGGTGTCTCTGGTAGTTAAGTCGACGAAGGAAAAACAGGGAGGAAAAGCGTGTAGTATCAAATGTTTTGTAGACCGGTAGCGAAGACCGTAATAAACGACATACTAGAAGTCCCGACCTCTGGGTTATGCGCTCGAGCGTGGGTGAGCGTTTAAAAGTACACTGACAAGTGTTTGTTAAGGAGGGACGTACAAGAAAATATCCAAAATTGTAAATTTTTTTAATGGCTTTTCATTTACTACATGGTATTGAAATTTCCATTACCAAATACGATAAACGTTCAGAAAGTAAGTTCCGTTTGGTTATATAAAACGAACGGGTACAGATACAGAAAAAAATATTGATTGTACAAAAATCTACAACTGTTAAACTACTTTTCTACATAGCTTCCGAAATTTTGTAGGCAATTGTCATAGCATGGCACAAGGCTTTGTGTGCCTTTTTCATAGAATGTTGCCGCCTGTGTATTCAACCATGTGGTAACATGTTCTTTCAGCTCGTCATCATCGTTGAAGTGTTGTCCACCAAGGACAGATTTTAGGTGTAAGGAGAAGATTACTGTCAAAAGATTTTTTTTTTTCACGATAATTCGTGACCTCTCACACACCGAATGTGACCAAACAATTCTTACGGAAATTTCAATGGGACCTGTTTGATCATCCTCCTTACAACTCGGACCTCTCTCCTAGCGACTTTCATCTCTTCTTACACGTAAAATCTGTCCTTGGTGGACAACCCTTCAACGATGATGACGAGCTGAAATAACATGTTACCACATGGTTGAATACACAGGCGGCAATATTCTATGAAAAAGGCACACAAAACCTTGTGGCATGCTACGTCAATTGCCTACAAAATGCATGCATAACAAAAATTCCGGAAAATGTAATAAATTTGATAGTACTCAGTATCACATATTTCCCACTCGAAGAAACTCACTATTCTGGGAAGGAAATGAAATACCTACATGCAAGCTTGGATCTGAAAACTTTTTACGAAGTGTTCCTTAAGAAATATTCAGACGTAAATGTGAAATACGAGTTCTATAGGAAACATTTTCATGAAAATTACGAAGTGCGAATCAATATAAAAAAAAAACTGAAGATATTTTCGGAAACTGATGAAACACATTCGTGGAGAATACACTGAGATTTTTTATGAAGAGATTTTGAAATGGCTAACTTCAAGTGATAACTCACTGTGATATGAACTATTCCGATGTTTGAATTCTATTAAATAGTTGTTTTCATGTTCAGCTGAAGATAATTTACCAATAAATTTGAGATTTCATCCAGAAATGTGTATCTCTGAATGTATTATACTCTCTAAAAGTACTAATTCCTTCGTTGACTGGAGAAAGGAACTATGTTACAAATTTCAAATTTTTTTTTATCAGAAGATACTTTGTAGAATACATAAAAATTATTTTCATTCACAGTGTGTATGGTTAGAGTACAGCAAATATAGAAAATTTCAATGCAACCTGTTAAATAGTTCAAGAATAAATCAGTTTTTTGTCTCTCCTGAAAAGTACTAAAAAGTGACATAGCTCCTTTCTCCACCGACCGATTCAAATAATAATTTATAACAGCTTGCACAGTGCCAGGCCTTCTTCCTTGTTCTTAATTATCTCGTATTATCTGTTTATGTAGCGTTCTCTTTTCAGTGTTGTACAATCAGAATGCAGGGAATGTCTGTATACTACATCAAGAAGGCTGTTGAATAACACTCCTTCCAGGAAATTGTGTTCATGGCAAAACGCAGAATCATTATATAAATACGTTAACACGAAAACTGTGGTACAGATTACTAATTTATTCGTACAAGAAGGCCAATGAAAGTTACATAATTAGAAAAATTGTTTGTCGCAGATTTCACGAATATAAATATTATGTGTGCATTTAGCCATTAAATGTGGTAAAGGAAGTAGAAATTTTCCTATCTACAGTTTGGATCAAGTTCTACATTCTCCAACAATCAGCTCACTGATTGAAACTTCCTGGCAGATTAAAATTGTGTGCCGGAACCGGGACTCAAACCTGGGACCTTTGCCTTTCGCGGGCAAGCGCTCTACCACTGAGCTACCCCGACACGACTCACGATGCCGCCTCACAACTTTACTTCCGCCAGTACCTCGCCTCCTACTTTCCAAAATTCACAGAAGCTCTCCTGCGAAACTTGCAAGACTAGCACTCATGGAAGAAAGGATATGGTGGAGACATGGCTTAGCCACAGCCTAGGGGATGTTTCCAGAATGAAACTTTCACTCTGCAGCGGAGTGTGCGCTGATATGAAACTTCCTGGCAGATTAAAATTGTGTGCCGGAACCGAGACTCGGCACACAATTTTAATCTGCCAGGAAGTTTCATATCAGCGCACACTCCGCTGCAGAGTGAAAGTTTCATTCTGGAAGCTCACTGATTGAATTTTGGCCTCACTGTAATGCTGCTCATCTGCAGTATTAAAATAACAAATTAAAAATGGGTGAATATCGAAACATGGAGTGCTCCCAACTCACTTTCTTGTGCCGTTCAAATGTTTCATTTCCGCAGTGATTAAGAGTGGTTAAAGGAAATGGATGTTTTCATATGAATGCCGATATAAAATATGATGAGCCGGGAGAGGCATCTAGCGGTGCTCGGGTGGAATTACGAAGTCGAGAATGCCGATATGCCGGGAGAGACATGTAGCGGTGCACGGGTGGAACTACGAAGTCGACATGTTGTCAGCTTTGGAATCCTGACTATCGCAGTATCGAAATAACATTAATTCTTGGCGTTGTATAAATATACGAACAACGAAATTGTAGTTCCATTTCAAATATTAGGCTAATTAAAGTTATATAATTCGAAAATGGCATGATAAGTATATACTTCCGTTTTTATTTGTTGTCATTGTGTCAGGCATTTTCCTTAACAGGTAAAAGATTCATACCTCCTAGTGCCGGTTAAATTTTACCAAATATCCCAGTGGCCTCCTATGATTATGTTGGCAACAGATGCTGAATAGTGAGAATCCTGTGAGTCTTCATTGTAGCCAATCGCTTGTCAACGCTGATGTTTTCTCATAGAATCTTCGCTTTACGAGGTCAATTATTTTTATTGAGCGGACGAGGGTACATACAAGAACCTGTCAACCATAAAGCAGAAACAGCATTATTTGTTTAGTTAATGGTCTGTGCGATACACTAATCGAGTCCTTCTATGTGGTTCGAACAAATGGGCAAAGATTTTGTATCGTGTTCTTGATGTTGCCAACATAATCACGCGAGGCCGCCGACATGATACGTAAAATTTTACCCCCAGTGACCATTGGTCGAATTTCGACCATTTCTGAAGGCCCTCATCTGAAAACGTTGCTCCAAAACTACATTTTTGTCTTGGAAAGTAGGAGGAGAAGTAAAGTTGTGAGGACGGATCGTGAATCGTGTCGGGATAGTTTAGTCCGTAGAGCGCTTGCCCGCGAATAGCAAAGGCCCCAGGTTCGAATCCCGGTTTCGGCACACAATTTTAATCTGCCAGGATGTTTTACATTTTTCCCATCTAACGTAGATAATATTGCAGTTTATGATGCAGTTGTTGTCTTTAATGGTGGCAGTTCAGAGAGGATAAGAGTCCTGCAGAGAATGGCTTCAAGCCCGGAGTTCTCACTCGCGACATCTTGATGGGGATAGACACTCTGCGTATACTGGCAGCCATTAAATCCATTGAAGACCTTGCAGAACAAACAAGACAGAGAAGAAGAAGCTAGAAGAGAAGTCTGAAGGAAATGAGGACATTCATTACAGATCTGGAGGCTTTTGAAGTTGGGAATGGCAACGAGAAAGCATGTTTAAAATGAATTTTCTTAGAACTACCGTTTTCATTACTCAGGTTCATTTTTCTCCAAAACAAGATAAGATTTAACTGTGATTTTTGAAATTTCTCTTGCATTATATATAAGAAACATGTATACCGAGTCAATATTTAATATCATTCAAGTATGTCAAGATATAGAATAAAGAAGGTAGATTTACTATGTGTACTTTTTCAATTAAAAACAAACCTAAAACGTCGTTAAATATCAATAAATTGATATCATTCTGTGGGTTTCTTTATATGATTGCAGAGATGATACTGCAAAAAAGTCAAGGCAATTTCGTAGAAACTTTCTTGGTAAATGGTACCTTTGTGAATCATGATTACATAAACTTGAAAACTTCCAAAAAAATTAAAAATTTCAATGGAAATTACAAAACAATTTCAATAGATGCTTTGAATTACCATCAACCATTGTACATAATTTCATTTTTGATGTAGATCAAAAACACACTCCATTTCAATGCACCAATCCACGGTATTGGAGATATGGCAATGAAATTTTGTACCACGCTTTAAATGAAAGAAACACATTTACATATAAAATCCTTTGACTGTATATATTAAAAATTTTTTGGAATGAAATTTCAACTTTATTTTCAAAAAAGTAATGTATGTTCCTTTTTGTCAGAAAGTATTCAAGAGATTTATACAAAGGTTCTCTGTTTCTCTTTTTGCAATGCGTCAAATACGAGAATTTCATAATTTTTTAATTATAATTGCTCAAGTACAATTTTAATTTCATGCAAAATTCCAAGAACGTTGCCCCATATCACATCTTGCAATCAGAATTTCAAAACTAGCTTTTGGGATAATGTTTATTAGGTTTACAGAAATGTGTGTACAAAATTTCATAGTTCTAGCATTCATAGAATTTCAGGAAAAGGTACCTAAACTTTTCAGGTAACGTAGTTTAAAGTTAAACCTAATTTTTTTCTTATGTCACTTCTTCAGAAGGTACCACATTTGTGCTCTGAATCGTCTTTCCCTTCAAGGCGTCTTCTCTGGTTTCTTGTTGTCTGCCTTCTTTCCTTTACCAGGTCATCAACTGACTTATCAGCTGCAGAGACGCGCTATAAATTTATTTTTTTCAGGATGTCTTGAGAAAAATTTCCTATCTAATTTTTCGCTAGGAGCTACTAGGAGACGAGATCACATTTTCAGCTGATGTTTTTACTTCGGACGTAGCCTAACTGCTGGTTTGTCGTTGTTTCTCACGTCTACTATTCACTAACTTACTCAAACGCAGTTTATCCAGTTCACTTGTACAAAACTCCATCAGTATAAATAAATAAAACCCAAGGAGTATGCATCACTGCCTTCTAGGTGTATCCCGCACCATAATCGTTATACATTGAGCTGGTATTGAAGTGGCAGGAAGGAGGCCGCGTCACAATTTTAATTAACTTTCAGGCACTTCTGATGAGATTCCAACATTGAAACTTTGGGAACTTATTGTCCCTGAGCTGTACTAACAAATAGAAAAATAAATCGAAAAGTGACATTTTTGATCAACTTCATCAACGTCCAAATATTCAAATGTTTGTAGAGCTTATGGGACTTAACAACGGGGTCATCAGTCCCTAAACTTACAAACTAGTTATGAACTATTAAATAACTTTATGGTGAATTACAGTGTTGATTTTTTATCAGTATTATTTCGCAACAGCGAATTTTTCTTAGCGTCACTATGTAAGGTAGGGATGTTATACCAAATGGTGACTTATGAAAATTTGTGCCGGGCTGGGACTCGAACCCGGGTTTCCCGCTTTTCACGAGCGGTCGCCTTAACCACTAGGCTACCCGAACATGACTCCAGGAACGTCACAATCTTCCATATGCCACACCGACTGCACACATATAAGGCTACTACATTCATCCCTAAGCACTCGCATCTGTATTCCCGCACCTCGGAGAATGAAAACAACGAAGCATTAACCTACGCTGTTATCGTCATTGCCTCGCTTAGCCAATTTGTTATAACATCCATACCTTATACAGTGACGCTAAGAAAAATTCGCTATTGCGAAATAATATTTATAAAAAAGAACTTATGAACTACGTTATACTAAAGACGGCACAAACATCCATGCCTGAGGGGGGATTAGAACCCCCGACGGCGAACTGCCGCGCGCACCACACCATCAACGTGCCCCCTTAAATAACTCGAAAATCGTGATATCTAGAGTAAACGTGCAATGGTACAAAATTAAGATGCATAAAGCTTACAACAAAAGAGCTGCTATTCATAATTCATCTAGCGTAAATATTTTTCGAGATACGGGTGAAGCAAAATTAGCAAATTCTCAAAAACCGAATTTTTATGATTGAAGTAGTAGGTGAATTGAAGTAGTTAGAGATCGAATAAAAATGTGTTAGAACACCTAAGAGCCTCATGCCGTCTTAGGGGATACATTGTGCGCTTTTCATGTGGTATAAGAACAGCTGAGCCCGAAGTTGGCAGGTAGATGACTCAATATGTGGCCGAGCGCCTGCCAGTGCTGTGCTAACGCCTGCCTGCCTAGCACACCAAACAGTCTGAAAATATTTACGTGTCAGTGTCAGTTCTCTTCAGTACCAATTCTCTACAGTGAGTGTGCGAAGTATCTTTATACCGTTTAAGTTATTTATTTTGAGTTTATTACGTGAGTACTTGTTTCCAGATAGTGTCGTTTCTTGGTTAAGACATCTGTGAACAATGGTCGAGAAGTATTTAGTCTGTGAATATTATGTTGTCAGTGACATTTGTAACATTCAGGGAAAAGGAATTAGACAATTGGTTCATGCAAGTAATTTAAGAAAATATGGGAAACTTCAAGGTTTTTTGAATAAGAACCACGGTGTTGTTCATAAGTCTTGTAGGAAAGAACACAAAGAGGAAATTCAATTTATAAAATCAGAGCACCACTCTTTCAGAGCAACAGTTTTCAACTTCTCGTGATTCCCCACATTTGAAAGCAAGGAGAAATTTGGAGAAGGAATTAAAGTTCAGGGTTAACAATTAAAAACATTGCGTTCTGCCGACGACATAGTAATTCTGTCAGAGACAGCAAAGGATCTGGAAGAGCAGTTGAACGGAATGGACAGTGTGCTAAAAGGTGCAAGAGCAAAACTAGGGTAATGGAGTGCAGTCTAAGAAAATCTGGCGATGCTGAAGGAATTAGATTAGGTAACGAAACAATAAAGGAGGTAGATGAGTTTTGTTACTTGGGCAGTAAAATAACAAATGATGGTCGCAGTACAGAGGATATAAAAGGCAGAATGGCAATGGGTAGAAAAGCGTTCTTGAAAAAAGAAATTTGTTAACATCGAATATTGATTTAAGCCTAAGGAAGTCCTTTTTGAAGGCATTTGTGTGGAGTGTTGCCTTGTATGGTAGTGAAACATGAACGATAAACAGTGCGGACAGGAAAAGGTTAGAGGCTTTTGAAATGTGGTGCTACAGAAGAATGATGAAGATTAGGTGGGTGGATCGCGTAACTAATGAGGAGGTACTGAAAAGAATTGGGGAGAAAAGGAATTTCTGGCATACCTTGACTAACAGAAGGGATCGATTGGTAGGACACATTCACAAATTGTGAATTTGGAGGGAAGTGTGTGGGGTAAAAACCGCAGAGGAAGACCAGGAGATGGATACAGTAAGCAGATTCAGACAGATGTGGGTTGCCGTTCTTATGTGGATCTGAAGAGGCTTGCTCAGGTTATGGTATTGTGGAGAGCTGCATCAAACCAGTCTCCGGACTGAAGACCACAACAACAACAACAACAACAACGTTCGGCTGAAGTGGAATTTGATTTTAAATAAGAAAATGTATGCACAAAATTCTGAAAACAATCAAAATATCCGAAGAAGGCAAACTCTTCTTTCGGACTTTTCCTAGACTTTAAACAAAATATAATCCAACATAGCCCACTGAACGTACACCTCTAACAAAAATATTGACCATAACAACAGGGATAATGGAAAATATCGGCAGAATGTTTCAGATGAACCCAGAGAAGAAAAATTGATTTAAACTGTAGAGCCTCGGTAGAAAAATAAACCACATCAGAAATATCATTAGATATGGCCCAACTAGCTCCTGAACATGTTTAAAGAAACCTGGAAAAATGAGACAAAATCAGATGAGTGAAGATATCGGTCAATCACCCACTCCACAATATGGGTTCCAAAAGAGACCCTTAAAGCTATAGAGAGAAAAATCTCACTGATTTATGTAACATAGGCTTACAAGATATTCCCCAACGTCTACTAAACATATCAGAACCTCAGATCACCAACTTAGAGAACACCTAGCGGAAATCAGGAAAAGAAGGTCCTGCTCGGAAAAAAAAAATTATATGCCTCAGAAATCTCAAGAGCAACATCATATTTTTCATTGATATTCAAAAAGCAGATGACTTGATACAATTCACATACAAAGTGAATTAAGTAACTAAAGTAATGTAAAATACACAACAAAACTAGAAACTTAATCACAGAAACCGTTAACCATACGACTCCATATTAAAATTAATGGGTGAAGTCCCTAACACTTTTGACACAAAAACTGGAGTATGACAGCGAGATAGACCACCACTGCTTTTAACTGCAGCCTAGAAGAATTTGACGCAGAGTGGAACTCCAAGATCCATAGCGGAACCCGACTAAGAATAAAACAAAAGACATCAAAGTCAAAAGTGTAACCTCTGCAGATGATATGTCACCACTAGGTGGCACTTGGTAAAAATAAAGTTAACAGACGCTCTAACTATAAGGTCTTTTAATTCTTCTTCGAAAAGACAAAGATAATTTCCGATATAAAATGCACCGAAACATTTCAATGTAGAGGAACGAAATAACAATAATAATAAAATGTCGTCAAAATATTCAACTGGAATGCCTTCCAGAAAAAAAGCAATGGTATCTACGATAAGTGAAATTGATCTGGTAATTAAACTTCTCAAAACACGCTGGAAATAAAAAAAGTTCATCTGATATAATGTAGACGTAAGTTATAATAGTACACTAATCCAACCGGAAGCCTTGTATGTAGTCGAAATCCTATCCATCATCAACCATTACATAATTAGGAAACATTCGTGCCCGAAAATTCCACAACAACAGACCAATCCATGTTGTTATTGTGGTCTGCAGTCCTAAGATTGGTTTGATGCATTTCCCCACGCTATCCTGTCCGGTGCAAGCCTCTTCAACTCTCAGTAAGAACGGCAACCTACATCCTTTCTAACTTGCTTACTGTATTCGTCTTCCTCCGCGGTTATTTCCCACACACTTCCTTCCAATGCTTCAATGATGATTCCTTGACGTCTCAGAATAAATACTACCAATCGATCCCTTCTCTTAGTCAAGATACGCTAGAAATTTCTTTTCTCTTCTGTTAGGTGATATACGCATCTAATTTTAAACATTCGTCCATAGCACCAAAGGTAAAATTATTCTATTACCGTGCTATCTGAAATCCTGATCGTCCATGTATCACTCCCGTACAATGCTAAACTCCAGAGAAATGATATCAGAAACATTTGAATCCTAACATTTAAATTAATATTGGATGTCAACAAATTCCTATTCTTCAGAAATGCTTTCCTTTCCATAGCCATTCTGCATTTTATATCTTCTTCGGCCATCAGAAGTTGTTTTGCTACCCAAATAAAAAAACTCATCTACTACTTTTACTGTCTCGTTAACGAATTTAATTCCTTAGCATCGCCTGATTTTCTGAGACTACGTTCCTGTACTGTTGTTATTCTCTTGTTAATGTTCATCTTATAAATTCCTTTCAAGGCACTGTCCATTCCGTTCAATTGCTCTTCCAGGTCCTTTGATATCTTTAAAAGAATTACAATGTTATCGGCAAACCGTAAAGTTTTTATTTTTTCCGCTGAACTTTAATTCCTTCTCAAAATTTGTCCTTCATTCTCTCATAGCTTGTTCAAAGTACAGATTGAATAAGATTGTGGAAAGGCTACAACCCTGTGGTTCTCCCTTCTCAACCACTGCATACCTTAAATGCCCTTCGACTCTTACAACTGCTGTCTGGTGTTTGTATGTTGAAAATAACTTTTCGTTTCCTGTTTCTTTTGTTTACTCCTGCTACCTTCAGAATTTGTATCCAGGCAAACATTATCATAAGCTTTCCTCAAATATACATAAGCTTGAAACGCATGTTTTTTCTGTCCTGAACCTATCTTCTAAGATAAATCGTAATGTGAGTATTCCCCACGTATTCCTACATTTCTCCAAAATATAAACTGATCTTCGCCGAAGTCTGAGTCTACCAGCTTTTCGATTCGTCTGTAAATAATTCATGTTTGTTATTTGCAGTTATGATTTAGTAAACACATAGTTCTGTAATTTTCACATTTGTTTGCAATTGCTTTCTTTGGAGTTGCAGTTATTACATTCTTCTTTGCGTTTGAGGGTATTTCCCCTATCTTATACATTTTTCACACAGGGTGGAGCAGTGTCTATATGCCTGACCCTCCCAACGATGTCAGCAGTTCAAAGAGAATATCGTCTACTCCAAGGACCATGTTTCGACTCAAATCTTTTAGTCATCTGTCAAATTCTTATGGCAGTATCGTATCTCCTATCTCAGATTCATCTACTCCTTCTTTCCTTTCTACAGTACTGCCTTGAAGTTAATTTCCCTTGTACAGGTCCTCAATATATACCATCCACCTTTCTACTTTCCCTCCTATGCATAGTACTGGCTTTTAATCTGAGCTCTTAATACTGATGCAGCTGCTTTTCTTGTCTCCAAACGTCTCTTTTACTTTCCTTTAGGTGGTATCTATATTTTAGTTATGCATATGTCCTCTAGCCATTCCTCCCTAGCCAAATGTACTTCCTATGACCCTCACTGTTTGCCTGCTTCACTTGCTGCATGTTTATATTTTCTCCTTTTATCCCTCAATTTCAGGTCTACCTTATTATCCCAGAATTTCTATTAGGTCTCGTCTTGTACCTACATGATCCTCTGCGGCCTTCACAACTTCGTCTCTCTGAGCTACCCATTCTTCGTCTACTGTATTACTTTTCCCCGTTTTTATAAATTCTTGTATAATGATTTCTTTGAAACTCTCAAAAACCTCTGGTTCCAACAATTTATTCGGGTTCTATCTTATTAGTTTTCTACCTTTTCCAGTTCGAGGGATTCAAACTACAGTTCTTAACCACTAAGTTATGGTCGGAGTTTACACCTGCCCCTGTAAATTTAGAATCTGGTTTCGTAATCTATTTCTTGCCTTTCAGTAGAAAGTCAGTGTGTTACCTTCCAGTGTCTTCTGGTCCCTTTCATGCATACAACATTCTTACATAGTGCGTAAACCAAGTGTTTGATTAATTCGTGCTCTGCGCAAAATGCTACCAGTCGACTTCTCTATCATTTCATTTACCCTCCTCATAGTCACCTACTATTCTTCCTTCACTTCATTTTCCTACTACCGAGTTCCAGTCCCCGATGACAAACAAGTTTACCCTTCCTTAATTATTTTACGTCATCGACCATTTTTTTCAGTCTCATCATCAGTGGCAGACCTATTTGGCATATAAAACTTGTACTACCTTCGACTCTATCTTTGCTACGATAATGGGTTCTCTGCGCTGTTCACAGTAACTTACCAGCATTCCCATTTTCTTATTCTTTATTAGGCCTAATCTGCGTTCCCACCAACAGATTTTGTATTTATAACTCCGTGCTTACCTGTTCATAAATCCTGTGCATCTTGCTACAGAACATCGCTAATCCCGAGCCTATTCAATTCTCTTTTCAAATTCCAAGCTCTCATACCCGATTAGGAGGTAGAACATGGCAAGCCACGTTAGCTGGTACTACAAGGTCAGCTCAGTCAGTCATCCAGACTGTTGCCCCTGTAACTACTGAAAAGGCTGCTGCCGCTCCTCAGGAACCACACGTTTGTCTGGCCTCTCCACAGATACCCCTCCACTGTGGTTGCACCTACGGTGCCGCTGTGGAGTAGCCGAGCGGTCTAAAGTGTCTCGCTGCGGAGCGCGCGGTTGCTCGCCGTGGAGGTTCGAGTCCTCCCTGGGGCATGGCTGTGTGTGTTTGTCCTAAGGTTAGTTTATCTAGGCTTAAGTAGTTTGTAAGCTAAGGACTGACGACCTCGCAGTTTGGTCCGATAGATTTACAAACATTTGAACATTTACACCTACGGTACAGCTACCTGTATCGTTCAGGCTCCAAAGCCATCTCACTTCGGCAGTATCTGTGGTTAATGGGGAATGACGCTCTAATCCATATCGGTACTGAAATCGTTTACGAAACTACCAACAAAGTGTCAGTCACAATGAGGAAAATAATAACTGATTTTATGGACAACTTCTGCAAAAATATTCAAATGTTTGTATAGCTTATGGGACTTAACTACGGGGTCATCAGTCCCTAAAATTACAAACTACTTATGAACTAGCTAACACTAAGGACGGCACAAATATGCATGCCCGAGGGGGGATTCGAACCCCCGACAGTAGTGGACGTGCAGACCGTGACTGGAGCGTCTCAGTCCCCTCGGCCACCGTGGCCGGCGGACAAATCCTGCGAATGAACTCAAATAGATTTTTAAAAAATGATTCATTATTACTGCAACAAAAATAAAAACAAAACTTGTAGAAGGGAACGGAGAACCAAATGAACAGTACAAACAACTGAAGAAGAAAGGAAAGTAAGATCAGAATGAATGAAACGATACTAGATTGGTACATACATATAATTAAAAAGTTATTTTCTAACGTAGGCCTACTTGTACATGAAGGACATGTACAATTATTACATGTACGAACACTACAGATTCAAAAAAGTAAACGCAACAGACCTCTTAAAGTCACAGCAATCTGGGCGCATAAAATTCTCGTATGCATATCTCCAAAAATCAATTTTTGTAAACAGTTTTAATGCATGCGGAACAGTGAGGCTATGGGGGGAGGGTTCCTCCTGGCCTAAATTTTCGTCTCCTGAAATCGGACCCCATTTTTCATTTGATTGCCAGAGACCGATCTTAAACACACTGTAATACAACAAAACAAGTGATCAGAATAAAACTTTCAGTCTGCAGCGGAGTGTGCGCTGATATGAAACTTCCTGGCAGGTTAAAATTATGTCCCGGAACCGTGATTCGAACCTGGGACCTTTGCCTTTCGCGGGCAAGCGCTCTACCACTGAGCTATCCGGGCACGCTGTACCGTCCGTCCTCGGTAGAGCGCTTGCCAGCAAAAGTCAATAATCTCAGGTTCGAATTCCGGTTCTGCCAGGAAGTTTCAAAGCAGTTGATACTCTTGATACCTGCTAAATGCGCTTATGTCGTATTTTCTAGTTCTAAGTAACGGTCTTAACAATAGAAAAATAACGTAGCAGCTAACCGACATGGCCTGCCGACGTGCCCGCGAATCAAAGCGGCATCAGACCAGAAATTTAATTTCCTATTATGTCAAAACAGATACAGATAAGGCTATACAGCGTGCGTTTTAGTTGTTGACCATAAATAAGACAGAACACGTATTATTTCTCGATGTTATTTACTGGATCTGACTCGGGATCTTGTTTTCAACCATCACGGATGATAGAGAACAGTAAATATATTATTTGAAGTCAGGGACCCTAGTCCGGAAATGACGGAGTTGAAAGGTATAAGCGAAAATGTACTCCTTCGCCTCTCACAGTGCTATATCCTAGGAATCCAAATTCTGAACCTCTTCCCTATTGTTGGGTTACTAATGACGCCCGTAACTTGATATCCAACAGTCTGAAAATCTTACGTCTACGTAACAGCAAATTATGAATTCCAGTTACAAATGGCAAACTTCAGTGTCAATAGGGGATACCGCATAGGTAACAAATAGAGCGTCTTAACACAGATTTCTCTGATTTTGCTGGTGATATGACGCACTTTGCTGAATCTCGGGAATCAGTGAAATTTCAACTCAATTTCCTGAGAAAACAGGCCGACTAGAAAATGTTTCAAATGTTTGTATAGTCTATGGGACTTAACTACGGGGTCATCAGTCCCTAAACTACTTATGAACTACTTACGAACTAGGACGGCACAAATATCCATGCCCGAGGGGGGATTCGAACCACCGACCGTAGTGGCCGTGCAGACCGTGACTGGAGCGCCCCAGTCCCCTCGGCCACCGCGGCTGGCAGGCCGTCTAGGTGAGACTCCAAATTTCTCAAATGTTCAAATGTTTGTTAAGCTTATGGGACTTAAATTCGGGTTCATAACTCCCTAAGCTTACAAACTACTTACGAACTAACTTATACTAAAGACAGCACAAACATCCAAGCCCGAAACGAGGTTTCGAATCCCCGACGGGGAACGGCCTCGCTCATCGGAACATGGCGCCAAATTTCTCTGGAGAAAACAAAGGCCTTCCGTAACATCAAGGTCGCAACAAAGTGATATTATTAGATCAGCGCAAAATAAAACGAACAAAAAAATTCAAATACATCAGTGAATGACTCGACAGAGAAAATAAAGAGTCAATAAGATGGAAGTGGCTTACCATCTCACAAGAAACATCTAAAGAAACAACGTCTCTCACGAAATATGAAAGTGGAACACTACTCAACAATTATTCGACCACACGTTCTGTGTGTTTTGAACAGAAAAGGTCTGATAGCGAAATCGGAGACAATTGGGCGAAGAATTCTTAGTAAGATACTAGGCCCAGTTCAACCAAATTAGTAATACTGAAGAAGACACAGGTCAGAACTACAGATAGAAAGCTTTTTTTTTCACAGTGAAAAGGAAAAGAGGGCACAATTCTATAGCCATCTATGAATAGTATCTTCAACCGCACTTGATAAGTGTCTATTTACCTTCTAGCAACACAAGAAAGTCAGTATCACTTAGATGAAATGGACAGAATGGCATTAAAGAAGAAGGTCTAAAAGACGCCAAAACAGGCAGGATGTCAAACATGTCCTAAAGAACGTGTATAATTTTCTAGGAAAACCTCCAAGAAAGGTTCCCCCTAGACAGAGGAAAGGAAGAAAACATACGGAGCAAAAGATGCGACAATACTACATAAAAATCAAAACCAAGCGCTGGAATAAGTAATCCCATTCAAAAGAAGACGAAGAACTGCATGAATTTCGCAAGCTGTTAGATTTATAACACTTGATGAAAAACGGCGAAAATTCTGAGATAACAGCGTCACACTAAGTTCTGCCGTACCCGTTCGAATATACTCGACGTCGTTTAACCTATTTCGCTGGAAGGTGTATCGTATGTGGCTCCAAAATAAGAATCAAATGGGATGAGGTCAGATGGACATGCTTGCCAAGAAACAGTACTTGCTCTAGCACCTCAGATGATCAAGAACCCTAGTGACGTGGGGTTCCATCGTACAAGATCATAGATTGACGAATAACACCTGGTGTATGTACAACAATACCGGTAAATTATTTCATAGTCCGTGGTATTCATCGCTCAAAGCTTTCGCTGAGCTTCCACGGCTCAGATTGATACATTTACTCTTCGCAATCGTCTCTGAAAGTGAGTAACATTATCAAGCTTCCACCCTGTACATAGTTAACAAGTTCACTGTTTCATACGTTACTGAACGATACTACCAATTAAAAATATAAGAAATGCTGTGACAATACATGAGTACCGGTATTTTTTTTTTTTTTTTTTTTTTATTTTACCCGAAACTGTATGTGACACTGGTACAAAATAAGAGTGAGAGATACATCTTATTTCATAATTTTCCTAACAAACTTCGACGCTTCACTGAAATTGTAGCTCGTGCACACCGAAAAGAGCTGACATGGAAACTCTGTTGGACTTTTTCTTACGACGCACACACCCCTTCACTGGCCTAACACACATTACATGATCTTGTTATATAACCTAGGATGTGTAGGAGGGGGCTCATCCCATTGGTCCGTGGGGAAGGGGTTCGGGTATAACCTGATATTGTTATAACCAGATATCGCTGCATATCACCGATAGTGATAAGTTTCTCAATGTTTATGTTGGCTTGAAACGTCGCTGCTATACTGCTGGTTATCAGTTACAGCATAATCTTATCATCTGAAATGCAGGCCATTATCACTTGTACCAGCTATGTATATATATTAAACACCCTCCACCGCAAACTATTCTGTTTCAACTATTCGACTTATGGTGACTTATGTTAACAATAATAGTAATAAATCATAGAAAAATTCCGGCCGCGGTGACCGCGGGGACTGAGGCGCTCCAGTCACGGTCTACACGGCCACTACGGTCGGGGGTTCAAATCCCCCCTCGGGCATGGATATTTGTGCCGTCCCATAAGCCATACAAACATTTTTCATAGAAAAACCAGGATTTATCATTCCGTCGACAACGATGTAACAGTGCGCACATTCGAATTAGGAGAAGACGAGAAAGTAAAAAGGCAGGGTCCTTTCAAAGGAATCCGACAGTGACCTTACGCGATTAAGAGAAACCATGGAACACATAAAGCTGGATGTCGGAAAGGGGATTTGAACAATCGTCCTGCCAAATAGGAGTGCACCTCATCATTACGTCAGCACGCTCGAGAAAGAACACGTCTCTCAAACAATCACCAGCACAATTTTACAAACTACTGAAATGCAGTTCATATGAAGCAATATATGCACTATTTTGAATACAGAATTACCGATGAAAATAAGGACGGATAAACACATAAAAAGTGCACAAACTCGTTAGCAAAGGTAGCTCGTAGCTACGTAACACTTGCAAGCACTGCCGGGCGGGATGGATATATAGTTGAGGTATTAGGATTTCTGTTTAGAAAGAGCGTCATTCAAATCCTCAGAAGATCGTCCAGATTTTGGTTATTTGATGTGTCGGCTACTTATTTCTTTTGCGTCCCAAGTTGTTGGCGCTCAGTCTGTAATGTAAGTAAGACGGACGAGACGAACACTTAACGTTCTTTTTTTTCCCTGGCGGTTGGTGGAAAATATGAACGCAGGGAGGACCTTCGGCACTACAAAACTCTTATGAGTAAGAGTAACACACAGGCTACGGCTCATCGACACAATGAAAGCAGAAAGATGTTTTCCGAACAACTGCGTTCAGTTTACGTATTAAAAAAAATATTTCTTGAAGCCAAGGCATAATAAGAATAGCAGTGTCCTTCACGCCAAACTTGCAAGCATTTGTTATTTTTGACGCGAAGCCTTTTTATAAACAGACAATTTCTCCCATGTCTTTGCGGTGAGTATTACACGCCAGATCGTTTTGAACAATATCCATCTAGAGCCGTAGTAAAGTGAACACACGAAATTTCACTTGTTACGGAAATATGTAAAAGTAATTGCAGTTCTGATGAATAGGGTGAATAAAATGTAGTTAAATTTCTCTGGCAAAGCATTTTGTCGAATTAGATATTGTGGTGATACATCTACATCTACATGGAGAAACACTGCAAATCACCACAATGTCTAATTAGACAAAATACTATATAGGTTAAGAATAATTAATGTTTCATTCCTTGCATCACTTTTTTCGGGGAAAATCAGCGCCTTTTATTCATTGCTTTATTTCTATGACAGCTCGTTTTTTAAGAGAACTATGAAGTGGTGAAGCCCCGTCTGAATTAGAAACCAAATCGGAGAACGAAAGCAATTAGTTTTCTTTCGAAAAACATCCAAACAAGCGAGGAATTTAATTTTGAATGCATATTAGATTTACTGCATCATCTTGAACAAAGCCTCATAATTAATTATTCACGAAAGAATGATCGTATTGTTCAGTTTTGTATGATAATGGCGCCTGTATTGCGAGTTGAGCTCCTAAGTACAGAGACGCTTTCCGACAGTCTGTTGTTGTTGTGGTCTTCAGTCCGGAGACTGGTTTGATGCAGCTCTCCACGATAACCTATCCTGAGCAAGCCTCTTCATCTCCACATAAGAACGGCAACCTACATCTGTCTGAATCTGCTTAATGTATCCATCTCTTGGTCTTCCTCTGCGGTTTTTACCCCACACACTTCCCTCCAACGCTAAATTCACAATTCCTTGATGTCTAAGAATGTGTCCTACCAATCGATCCCTTCTTTTAGTCAAGGTATGCCAGAAATTTCTTTTCTCCCCAATTCTGTTCATTACCTCCTCATTAGTTACGCGATCCACCCACCTAATCTTCAGCATTCTTCTGTAGCACCATATTTCAAAAGCCTCAATCCTCTTCCTGTCCGCACTGTTTATCGTCCATGTCTCACTCCCATACAAGGCCACACTCCATACAAATGCCTTCAGAAAGGACTTCCTTAGGCTTAAATCAATATTCGATGTTAACAAATTTCTCTTTTTCAAGAACGCTTTTCTACCCATTGCCATTCTGCATTTTACATCCTCTGTACTGCGACCATCATTTGTTATTTTACTGCCCAAGTAACAAAATTCATCTACATCCTTTATTGCTTCGTTACCCAATCTAATTCCTTCAGCATCACCTGATTTTCTTACACTGCACTCCATTACCCTAGTTTTACTCTTGTTAATCTTCATCTTATATGCACCTTTCAACACTGTCCATTCCGTTTAACTGCTCTTCCAGGTCCTTTGATGTCTCTGACAGAATTACTATGTCGTCGGCAAAACGCAAAGTTTTTAATTCTTCACCCTGAACTTTAATTCCTTCTCCAAATTTCTCCTTGCTTTCCTTTATAGCTTGCTCAATGTACAAATTGAATAACATTGGAGAAAGGCTACAACCCTGTCTTACTCCCTTCCCAACCACTGCATCCCTTTCATGCCCTTCAACTCTGACAACCGCTGTCTGGTTTTTGTACAAATTGTAAATAACCTTACGCTCCCTATATTTTACTCTTGCTTGCTCCAGAACTTGAAAGAGTTTATTCCAATCAACATTGTCAAAAGCCTTCTCCAAATCTACAAAAGCTAGAAATGTTCCTTTGCCTTTTCTTAATCTATCTTCTAGGATAAGACGTAAAGTGAGTATTGCCTCCCGTGTTCCTACATTTCTCCTGAACCCAAACTGATCTTCCCCGAGGTCGGCTTCTACCAGCTTTTCCATCCTCCTGTATATAATTCGTGTTAATATTTTGCAACCATGACTTATTAAACTGATGGTTCTGTAGTTTTCACACCTGTCTGCACCTGCTTTCTTTGGAATGGGGATTATAACATTTTTCTTAAAGTCTGAGGGTACTTCACCTGTCTCATACATCTTACACACCAGGTGAAACAATTTTGACATGGCTGGTTCTCCCAGAGACTTCAGTAGCTCTGAGGGAATATCATCTACTCCAGGGGCCTTGTTTCGACTTAGGTCTTTCAGGGCTCTGTCAAATTCTTCTCTCAGTACAGTGTCTCCTATTTCATCTTCATCTACATCCTCTTCCCTTCCTACAATATTGTTTCGAAGTTCATTTCCTTCATAGAGCCCCTCTATATACTCTTTCCACCTTTCAGCTTTCCCTTCTTTGCTGAGAACTGGTTTTCCATCAGTGTCCTTGATATTCATAGAGCTGTTTTTCTTATCTCCAAATGTTTCTTTTATTTTCCTGTAGGCTGTATCTATTTTCCCCCTATTTATACATTCTTCTATATCCTTGCATTTGCCTTCTAACCACTCCTGCTTAGCAATTTTGCACTTCCTGCCAATCTCATTTCTTAGTCGTCTGTACTCCATTTTGCCTGTTTCATTTACTGCATTTTTATATTTTCTCCTTTCATCGATTAAATTTAATATCTCCTGTGATATCCAAGGATTTTTTGCAGGTCTTGCCTTCCTACCTATTTTGTCCTCTGCTGCCTTCACTATTTCATCTCTCAATTTTACCCATTCCTCTTCTACTGTTTTATTTTCCCCTGTTTCTGTCAATTGTTGCCTAAAGCTCAATCTGAAATTTTTAAGAACTTCAGGTTCCTTCAATTTATCCAAGTCCCATCTCCTTATTTTCCTACCTTTTTGTAGTTTCTTCAGTTTCAGCCTACAGTTCATAACCAACAAGTTATGGTCAGAGTCTATATCTGCCCCTGGGTATGTCGTACAATTTAAAACCTGGTTCCGAAATCTATGTCTTACCATTATAAAATCTATCTGGTATCTCCCGGTGTCTCCTGGTCTCTTCCACGTGTACAACCTTCTTTTGTGATTCTTAAACCAGGTGTTTGTAATAACTAAATTATGTTCTGTGCAAAATTCTACCAGGCGGCTTCCTCTTTCATTCCTTTTGCCCAGACCATATTCACCTACTATCTTACCTTCCCTTCCTTGTCCTACTACCGAATTCCAGTCGCCCATAACAATTAAGTTTTCCTCTCCCTTAATTGTCTGAATAATTCCCTTTAGCTCCTCATATATTTCTTCGATTTCCTCATCATCGGCAGAGCTAGTTGGCATATAAACCTGTACTACTGTTGTCGGTGTTGGCTTCGTATCTATCTTGACAATGATAATGCGATCACTGTGCTGGTCATAGTAGTTTACCCGCATTCCTGTTTTCTTATTCATTATCAATCCTACTCCTGTGATACCTCCAATTGATTTTGTATTTATAATCCTATACTCACCTGACCAGAAATCCTGTTCATCCTGCCACCGAACTTCACTAATCCCCACTATATCTAACTTCAACCTATCCATTTCCCTTTTTAAATTTTCTAATTTTCCTACTCGATTAAGTGATCTAACATTCCACGCTCCGACCCGTAGAATGCCAGTACTGTCTCTCCTGATGATCACATCCTCCTGAGTAGTCCCCGCCCGGAGATCCGAATGGGGGACTATTTTACCTCCGGAATATTTTACCCAAGAGGATGCCATCATCATATTTCCATACAGTAGAGCTGCATGTCCTCGGGAAAAATAACGGCTGTAGTTTCCCCTTGCTTTCAGCCGTTCGCAGTAACTGTGTGGCAAAGCCACATTAGCTGATGTTACAAGGCCAGCTCAGTCAATCATCCAGACTGTTGCCCGTGTAACTACTGAAAAGGCTGCTGCCCCTCTTCAGGAACCACACGTTTGTCTGGCCTCTCCACAGATACCCCTCCGATGTGGTTGCACCTACGGTACGGCTATCTGTATCGTTGAGGCACGCAAGCCACCCCACCTCGGCAATGTCTGTGGTTCATGCTATCCTTTGAGAAACTTATCTCGGTACCGCTACGGTCACCTACATCTACTTGAATCTGAAGAGTGTAGTCAAATATTGCACATCTTTTATCATATTTTTGTTCTCAAAACTTTTTACATCAGCGAAATGACTTTTTCTTGATGCCTTAGGACGTATCTTACCAAACTATCACTTTTTTTTTCTCCCAGTACACTTTTCCTCTCTCCATTACTTCTCTGACCTTCTTACCCAATCTTTAGCATTCGTCCGTAGCAACACCGTACAGAAAAGTGTAATCTCTTCTTGTGTGTACCGTTTATCGTCCTGTTCCACTTCCGCACAGGGTTACATTCAGACAGGTATTTCCAGGAAATGCCTCCTGATACTAAATTAATATTCGATGAGTTTTTTCTTCTTCTTTCTTTCTTCGTTTCGGCCATCTAAGGACCACGCACCAATTTCAATGTTTCCTCGTTTGTTCTTCTTTCTTTTTCCTCCAGTATTCTTTCATCTTTTCACTATGCATCCTTTTTCTCTCCTCAGACCACTTTACTCCTGTCTTCTTCTTCCTCCTGCCTTGGAATCCTTCCATTTTTAACACTTTCTTCTTAAAAGTTTCTCTTTCTGTTGCATCTTTTTCACTTATATTGTTTCTTTCTAAATCTTTCCTAACTTTTTGAATCCATGCTATTGTTGACTTCTTGTCCCAGAGATATTTAAAAATCTGTTTGGTCAACCTGTTGTTGTGATGAGTTTTTCATTTATTTATTTTTTTATTTTAGAAATTCTATAGCTGCTACTGTGATAGTACACATGTTATCATCTCTACTTCGGATATAATCAATAGTTTTGCTAAGAAAATGGCTAAACTTAGCTACTACTATTTATGTATCAGTTCATATGCCAGTACAATGCGACAGTGTAGCCAACTGTTCTGTTGAGATATGCACTTACAATTTACTTACAAGAAATTATCTGAAAATGAGTGTCATACTCCAAAATCGGTCATCAATAGGATAAAAAATATCATCAATCTCTGGAAAGATAAGCCATTATTGGGCACAGTTCCTTCAAAATCGCTGGGCGTCTTATGCATCGGAAAAAAATGAATAAAACAGCACTTCTCATATTTACTTACGAAATAAATCCTTGAACGTTGCTGTATGAAGGAGTACAGTGAGCACCTTGCCTTTTTCTTGGGATCTTGTAACTTGTCGAAATCTTGTTTTTGATTTACTGGAGAAGTATACCAAGATAGCTACGAAATAGTGTCCGCTATGATACGGTATCAAAAACGACAAGAAATTGAAAGTAAGGTAAGCAGTAATTCCTTAGCTTCAAAACATCTCTTGCATGCACGTATTTACAGCGGAAGCTCGCTGTCAGATGAAAATTACGCTTGCTTCTAGTTAAAAAGTTAAAGTACTGGCGCTGAGGACAGTTTTGCTTAAGTTGTAGAGTTGAGCAGGTAAAAACATCGGAGTTTTTGTGGGCCGCTAAAAATATCTGTTTGTCCAGTAGAGAAACATAATGGTAGTCTAGTACTATTTAACTAACAATGCACATAAACCCTTTCAAGTAGTCATTCTTTCTGTCCCTCATTTGGAAATGACGAATGTTTAATGTATGATGTGACAAACAGTACACTCTTATAGAAATCAATACGTCAGGAACATACCGCAGATATATGTCTCCAAATTCCCTCCATCCAATTCCGTCCGCTGGCAAAGGTGAACTACGGAGCTCACCGAATGAATGATTGTAATTAATGTGTGTTTTGTTTGTGAATATCCTCTGTTCGGCGGCAGCATGCTCTCTCGGTCCGCCAAAGCATCATTCCTCCCTGCCCCCTCCCCACTCCCCCATTTTCCCTACTCTTCACTTTCTGAAATCTACCCCCATTCTCCATTCCCATTTTCCGCCCACTTACACGAAATGTAAATTCTTGTGGGTGTGCGGTGTCTGTCATGGCTTTTAATTAAGAAGATTGCATTAATACACTGTTTGCATCGCTTACTCGCTTCTGAGTCTCGTTTTAGGGTAATAACCAGCCCGCCGGTGTGGTTCCTAATCAAACGGGAGTGGCTCCTCCCATCGCGTGCGTTTCGATTACTCGATATTTAAACACGGCCCCCGAAAAATAGGTTCGGCCGCACATTTTTTCGCTGTATGGAAAGCGAGCGGCCATCTTCATTCCTGATGGTGTCGAGTGTATATGAAACAGCCATGGCCCCTCCAGTGTGGTCATGTAAGGAAAATGGACAAAAATACTTCGAAGTCGTGACGTTTTTCCATTATTATATGACTTCCACTAATAGAATACACCTCACAATAATTTCAATAATGTAGTGAAAGCTGCATTCGTTTTTGAGATGACCACGTAATTGTCTGAAGTTTTCGCGCTAAAAACCAAATCATTTCGCCGAGATTTTACTAAGACTGTTAGGGACACTTCAATAATTTCATTTCCCACTCTCTTCCGTCCTTTCCTTTCCAATATATTCTCTTGCACCTTGGCCATATGGCACATCAAATTCACTCCCCTGGAATTTATTTTAAAATTATAGAGGAGTGACTAT
This sequence comes from Locusta migratoria, assembly GCA_026315105.1. Classification (NCBI taxonomy): domain Eukaryota; kingdom Metazoa; phylum Arthropoda; class Insecta; order Orthoptera; family Acrididae; genus Locusta; species Locusta migratoria. The sequence goes on from CM048751.1 coordinate 16,707,886, forward strand.
TGTGTGCCATATGGCCAAGGTATACGAGAAGATATTGGAAAGGAGAGTACGGAAGAGAGTGGAAAACGGGTTGAAAGAACAGCATTATTTTTCAGACCAAGGAGGTCAACAGTAGACCTGATTTTTAACCTAAGACAACTGCAAGAGAAAAATTATGAGTTTGGTAGAGTTTTGTTAGTGGCCTAATAGAAAAGCAAATGATAGAATAGTGTGGAAAGAAGCAAGGTACGGAAAGCACTGGAAAAAAAGGGAGTCAGGAGGCAAACTGCTTGGACAATAAGGGAAAGGTACCAAGTAAGTGTGTACTGTACAAACGTAGGAGGAGAGAGGACGGATTAGTTTGGGCAGAAGAATGGAAAGGGGTGCTCTATCTCCTCTACTATTCATCAATGTAATGGATGAAATAATGGAAGGGGTTGCAACACAAACAGGAGAAAATATGAAAGCGACGGTGTTTGCAGATGACATGATGGTGTTGGGTAATGGAGAAGGAGACGTAACAGAGAGATCAAATCCATGAAAAGGGTGGTAGCTCGGTATGGAATGAAATTTAATGCTACCAAGTGTGAAATTATGGTGACAAGGAATAAAGAAAGAGCAGCAGGTGTAAAAAGATTGGAGGGGAAATAGTAAAGAGGTGGACAGTTTTAAGTATCTGGGAAGTGTGCTTGAAGAAAGTGAGAGGAATGATATGGAGATCAGTGGAAGACGAAAGCAAGCCCACAGATTCCTGCAAAGCGTGCGAAGCCTGATGTGGAGCAAAGACGTACTCGAGAAGAGTAAGCAGGTGATTACCGACAGTATAGACTCGAATACTCACGTATACATCAGAAGCGTGGGTTATGAAAAAAAGGCAGGTGTAGAGGATTCAGTCTCATGAGATGAAATTCCACAGAAGCAGGATTGGAGTAACTAGAATGGATATAATGAGGAACGAGATCAAATGTTTGTGAAGCTTATAGGACTTAACTGCGGGGTCATCAGTCCCTAAACGTACAAACTACTTATGAACTACCTTATACTAAAGACAGCACAAACATCCATGCCCGATGGAGGATTCGAACCCCTGACGGGGAACGGTTTTGCGCATCATAGTTTAGCGCCTCAATACGCTCGGCCACTCTGCAGCGGCTGAGAAACGACAGGGTGAGGGAAATTTCGTAAGAGAAATCTCTACAATAGACAGAGCAGTCAAGACTGAGATGGTACGAACGGATATAATGAGGAACGAGATCAAATGTTTGTGAAGCTTATGGGACTTAACTGCGGGGTCATCAGTCCCTAAACGTACAAACTACTTATGAACTACCTTATACTAAAGACAGCACAAACACCATGCCCAATGGGGGATTCGAACCCCTGACGGGGAACGGTTTTGCGCATCATAGTTTAGCGCCTCAATACGCTCGGCCACTCTGCAGCGGCTGAGAAACGACAGGGTGAGGGAAATTTCGTAAGAGAAATCTCTACAATAGACAGAGCAGTCAAGACTGAGATGGTACGAACATGTCGAGAGAATGGCAGACGGTAGGAATCCAAAGAAGACCCATGAGGTGGAAATAGGAGGCAGGAGACCAAGAGGAAGACCAAGAGATAGATGGATCATGGGAGTAAAGGAAGGAGTGCAGCAGAGAGAAGAATGGGACAAAGTGCAAGAGGAAAGGTAGTCGGGGGTTGGAAGCGGTGGAGAGGCATATGTTCCAAGCAGACCCACCCAGGCGCTGGAAACTCTAGGAGATGATTATGATGATGGTATAATAATTAATACACTTATATACGTTACTACAATTATTTTTTGTTCTTATCACGGCTATGAGAGTAGTAGGCGTACAGAAAGTTTTGGAAAACACGATCGTCACGAAAGGGTGTAAGTCGTCTGCAACCAGTGCTCGATGCTTCTTGACCATCATGGTGCCTTGCTCGAGTTCCACTGGCCTCATGATTCCCCACGAGAATGTTCGCCGGAGTATTACTCAGCCGCTGCCAATTCGTCTCCACCCTGCAGTAAAGGCGTCAAGGAACTATTCCCCTAGTCACGTTGCAACACTCCTGCTATCTAGGATACTCTAGCTAAATAGCTGTTTCCAGCATAAAACAGTAGTTATCTTTAGTTATTCTTACTGTTACCCTTCAGTAAATTCAAGTGACTGCAGAATAATTAATTTGAAAAGCAGGAAAGTTTACGCTGATATACAAAATTTGAACAGAGTATGAAGTAGGAAAAAATTATTCTGTTGTTCCCTCTCTGTTTTAAATACTCTGAACTGACTAAACTATGTCAAATCTAATACTGTCTTTGAATACTTTATATGGCAAATTTTTATGAAAAAGTCACCAATTCTAGCTATCGTCTGATTTGGTAATTTGAGTAATTACTCTTTATCAAAATCTGTTGATGTAAACTTCTGTCTAGACTATCTAAGGAACGTCAAACGTATTTCCTTATATAACACAATGACGAAAGAGAAACATCAGTTGTTTTAAAGTTCACTGAATTGTCTTTTGCTCTTATAAGTTTGGGACCGTACACTGGTCAGTGACTTAGGAAAATGACGGGTGGAATGAAATTAGGTTGTTATTCATAGCACGCACACAAATGTCTCTGACTGTAGTTACAAAAGTCATGAGGTTTGCATGGCCTGTGTTCGCAGAGAAGAGCAGTCGTACAAATGCGGGCTCATACTGCGCTGTGTCTTTTACAGACTTCTTGCCGTCAGAAATTCAAAACAATTAAGCCACCAATATTTGCGCCGTTGTCCACAATATGCAGCGTTCTTCATCCGAGGCCTTTTCTATAAATTTTTCAATATTAGCCTTAATGCAACATTGCCTCCGCTGCATGCTGCTAGCCCGTCAAAGACTCAGATACTACTGTTCTACTGGAACCTTTGTAGCGCGCAACTACGCTGTTTTGGCGCGCTTTCCCACCTGTTCCATTCCCGCTCGCTCTTTCCGTTTTTCTGTTTTTCCCAAATACTATTTATAAAAACCCTAAGCCTAAGTCTGTATAAAGCTATTACAATAAAGTAACCACAACATTATTTACATTACAATCCACATAAGATTAAAATACACTTTTTTTAAAGAATACATCAGTTAAAAATATAAAAATACCCAAAGATCTTATGCGTACAAAGACATCTCTATATACATTCATAGCTGGAATATTACTTCAGATACATTACTACAGTTATGGAAGAAATCGATGTGCAACAAATTTGTACATTTTGATTTACAAAAAAAAAAAAAAAAAAAAAAAAAAAAAAAAAAAAAAAAAAAAAAAAAAAAAAAAAAAAAAAAAAACACTAGATGACCCGATGAACTTCGTATCACTTACCTCTTAAAATAAACCGTATTAATTTAAGTCCTGTAGCTTTATAAAGGCATCATCATATAGTCTAAGTATCGGTTCGATACCGGCAGAAAGAGTGGGCAAATCACGCACACATGTCCAGTATAATGTTCATGTCTCATTCGTAATCAGATGAATGGTACCGATATTTTATAGAATGTTCCAATTTTCGAGGATACTTTTCCAAATTTTTATTTCACAAGAACATTACTCTTGCTTCCAACGTCAAATATGCAAACTTTATCGAAATCAGACGATTGATATTGATATCCCACTGAAAAAAAAAACCCTTTCAGTTTCTCGCGAATTTTCAAGTAACTTTCCTAAATTTTTAGTTCATAAGAATGTCCATCTTTCGTTGAACGTCAAATAATCAAAACTTTATCGCAATCGGATGAACGGTTCTCAACTTATAGTGTTGAGTACATTTAGAAACACATTGAAAAGGGACTTGATTCGAATTTTTGGACTCTCCTTTGTAAGTGTCCCTATTTTTTTTCTTTTACTGAAAACTTTCCCAAGACCATAATGTACAAAACAAAGAAAGAATTACCCCTCTCCGTCGTGCGAATAGTCAGTTACAGTGCTGAATTCAATCAAAAACACATTGAAAAACGCACTTTCGTTTTTTCTCAAATTTTCATATTTTCCGGTAGATTTTCCAAAAAAAATATTTCATACAAGCGTTGTCCTGTCAAGCCGTACTCAAGTGATGCTATTACAAGCATGTGGCAATTGATTTTTATTCATCTTGGAAAAAAAAATCTCTTTCGGTTTTTCCTAAATTTTACTACTTTTCGGGCGACTTTTTCAAATTTTTATTTGATGCGAACCTTCGTCTTGCTTTCAACATGAAATGTGCAAAATTTTATCGCAATTGGACGAACGGTATTGACAGCTCAATGGAAAAAGCTGTTTCAGTTTTTCCCAACTTTCCTCTTTTTCTGGACAACTTTTCGATATTTAATCACGGTTTAAACCTGCCCTGGACTTGCACGAATATTTCAAGACTAAAATGAGCCAAATCGGTTCAGTCGTTCTCGAGTTTCAGCGAGACTAACGAACAGCAATTCATATATATATCAACGTGCCCATTTCAGTCGTAGCTGCCGATGTCGTGGTGTGAACCTCGGCACATGACTATCACTGGCTGCAGAGCCCCTTTAGCTAGGACTGTTCGGTATACTGTGTACTCAGACATTTACTCTGCCCAGTATTGAAGTCTGGTGTTAATTTTGCTGCGGTTCGCCCCCTGTCCCGTTTTAGCAGTCCGTCCATCTAAAGACGTCAGACTCGGTAATGTGGGGAGGCTGCCCAAACCGTCGACGTTTGAACGTGCTTTAACCTCGGTTTCGCCACTTGTTGGATACAACGCAGCACTCATCATACACCCGACAAGTCGTGAAGCTCCCCAAATACTGGTGCCGAGCCTCCGGGCCCTCACAACCTACCCTCGGTCAAACTCAGGCAGATCGCGTCCCCCCCCCCCCCCCAAGACTCAGCACGCTCACTGAAACTACATGCAGCGTACGTGCGTCTGTAGTTCATCGTTTCGTCTGGACAGGTTTATTAAAGTACTTCCAAACTGGATTATTTCCTCTTCGTGGTGACATTTTCTACCTAAAAAAAAGAAAAAAAAAAAAAAAAAAAAAAAAAGCGATAAGTTAGAAAGTCAGTAAACTGAACTCGATACAGTGGATTCTCAATATTTCGCGTCTCGGAATTACGAGTTTCGCATAAATCCGAGCGCCACATGACAAAAACGGCGACTGCATCTAACCTAACCTAACCTGTCTTCACCGGAAAAGGCACTCCACCTTTATATCACGAAGAAAATCCTTTAGGGTACCAATGTAAATGTCTGTTTAAAAACTTTGTTTGAAATAAGATTTTTTACACGTGTATTCTTGTCAAGGTCGATTCATTTATTTCCCGCTCATAAATTTCGTTAGTTCGAAGTAGTCCCGTTACTGTTACTCTCGAATTAACGAGACTCTACTTTACAGCTACAACAAATCCCACAGTCCTATATATCTTCTTGTAGGAAATTAGTCTTTAGGTACACAACAAACATACCAAAAATACTACGAAATACTAGAGCCTCAACATGACTACCACAATACAAAGTATGCAGTAAGTAGTAATTCGATTGCTTCCATAAGTAGCCTTTAAAAATCTTTTCTTGAGAGCGCTAATTTTTTTTCGCCATCTTCACTTCCGCTTTTGCACTCGCCAAAGAAATATACAAGTATCTGTTTTGGCATTGCTAAATTCATAACGCAGGTCAGTTACAGTCAATACATCAGCTTTACTCAGTACTGCCGAAATCTAAAAATAACAGTTCCAACTAACAGTATGGTTGTTGTCAGTATAAATGTATGCAAATTGAACAGTAAAAGCTGTGTACCACATGATCAATGTTTCCTAAACATATGTTAGTTATTAAGAAGCTCCTCGCTTTTAAGGAAACACATTAATACAACTTTTCAGCACAACAATACGACAAACCGTTCCATTACGTACTGTACTGAATAATCAGTTCAATTGTTACTAACACAGTATAAGAATTCACTGAATAGGTCCCTTAGACTGTTCGCGGATGATGCTGTCGTTTATAGGTTAGTGAAGTCAACAGAGGATCAAAGGCAATTGCAAAGCGATTTACACAAAATTTCTACATGCTGCGGAAATTGGCAATTGAGACTAAATAATGAAAAGTGTGAAGTAATACACAAGACGACTAAAAGAAATCCGCTGAACTTCAATTACACGATAAATCAGTCTAACCTTAAGGTCGTGAATTCTACCAAATACCTAGGAGTTAGAATTACGAACAACTTAGACTGGATTAGATTAGATTATTTATTTGTTCCGTAGATCCATATTGAGGGGATCCTCGTGGATGTGGAACATGTCAAGAAACAAAATTTACAAGTTGAATAACAAATAATACTAATAATATAAATACATACACTTATAATATAAATACAGATACATAATTTTTTAAGGTTTTTTTTTTTTTTTTTTTTTTTTTTTTTTTTTTTTTTTTTTTTGCTGATAATATAATAATACTAATATAGTATGAGTGCATGCATCATTTGGTACAATTTAGAAATTCACTAATGGAGTAGAAGGAGTTGGCCACTAGAAAGTCTCTTAGGTTCCTCTTAAACTGATCTTTATTTGTAGCTAAATTTTTTATACTTGATGGTAAATTATTGAAAATGTGTGTTCCTGAGTAGTGGACCCCTTTTTGAACTAAAGTAAGTGCTTTTAAATCCTTGTGTAGATCATTTTTATTTCTAGTATTGTATGTATGAACTGAGCTGTTTGTTGGGAAAAGGGATATATTATTTATGACAAATTTCATTAAGGAATAAATATACTGAGAGGCAGTAGTTAATATACCCAGTTCTTTGAAGAGGCTTCTACAAGACGTCCGTGAATTTACTCCACAAATAATACGTATTACACGTTTTTGGACTCTGAAGACTTTTGACTGACTTGAAGAGTTACCCCAAAATATTATACCATATGACATTAAGGAATGAAAGTAAGCAAAGTATGCAAGCTTTGTTATTTTTATGTCTCCTATGTCTGATAACACTCGTATTGAAAATACAGATTTGTTGAGTCGTTTCTGCAGTTCTGTGGTGTGCTCCTCCCAACTAAATTTATTATCAAGCTGTAATCCCAGGAATTTAATTCTGTCAACCTCTTCTATCTGCTCTTCTTCATATTTAATGCATATGCTGTCAGGAAATCTCTTACATGTTCTGAACTGCATGTAGTGCGTCTTTTCAAAGTTTAATGACAATGAGTTGGCTTTAAACCATTTATTAATGTTCATGAAAATATCATTAGCAGACTTTTCTATCACTATACTTGACGTACTCTTTATTGCAATACTTGTATCATCTGCAAACAAAACGAACTCTGCTTCTGGTAGTGTAACTGATGAGAGATCATTAATGTACACAAGAAAAAGCAATGGCCCTAAGATGGATCCTTGTGGGACACCACATGTAATTTCTTCCCAACCCGATGATGACTGTTGGCCTAATTCACTAGTCACTTGCACTGACACCCTTTGTTTCCTGTTAGTGAGGTACGACTTGAACCATTTTGCAGCATTTCCCGTGACCCCATAGAATTCTAATTTACTTAAAAGGATGTTATGGTTCACACAATCAAATGCCTTTGACAAATCACAGAAAATACCTGCTGCTTGCAATTTATTATCTAATGAATTAAGTACATTCTCACTGAAAGTGTAAATAGCCTTCTCAATATCGGAACCTTTCAGAAATCCAAACTGTGTTCTAGACAATATGCCATTTGTGGTTAAGTGGTTGAGAAGCCGCTTGTACATTACCTTTTCTATAATTTTTGAGAATGCTGGCAAAAGTGAAATGGGTCTGTAGTTTGATGGTATCTCTTTATCCCCCTTCTTGAAGAGAGGTTTAATATCTGCATATTTTAGCCAATCAGGAAATGTTCCCGTTATAACAGACTGGTTACACAAATAACTTAAGATTGTGCTAAGTTCACAAGAACACGCTTTAATTAACTTTGTTGATATTTCATCGTATCCACTGGAATTCTTTGTTTTTAAAGATTTTATTATGGAAGATATTTCTTGTGGTGAAGTGACTGACATATTCATGTGTGTGAAGTTATTTGTAAATGCTAGTTTCAAATATTCAAGCGCATTATTTACTGACCCAGACAATCCCATACTATCAGTAACGGATATAAAGTACTTGTTAAATAGATTTGCCACACTATGCCCATCAGTTACTAATGTCTCAGCTACTCTTAACCGTACCTGCTCTTGTTCCTTTCTGGTTCTACCAGTCTCTTCTTTCACTATATCCCATATTGTATTTATTTGGTTTCCTGATGTTGCTATCTTCTTTTCATAGTGCATTTGTTTAGATACCTGAATAACTTTTTTTTAATATTTTACAGTATTCCTTATATTTAGTTAAATCATCATCATTGCAACTACTCTTGGCTGATAGATACATACTCCTTTTTGTCTTACATGAAATCTTTATTCCTTGTGTAATCCAAGGTTTTATTATAGACTTCTGTTTAATTCGCGTTACTTTTAGAGGAAAACAGTTTTCAAACATGATACTAATATTATTAATGAATACATTATATTTTTCATTCATGCCATTAGCTCTATATACATCTTTCCAGTTCATGTCTTTGAGGAGTTTTCTAAAATTTTCAATTTTTGGTGGGTTGACTACTCTCCTGTATGTACATTTTGCAGTCTTCATAATCTGTTTAGAATCTATACCTAAAACAAGGAGCTGCATATCATGATCTGACAGGTCATTTATTATTGGTTTTATGATATGATTTTGTTCCTTTGATTTGTCTATAAAAATATTATCAATTGCTGTCATAGAGGTTTTAGTTACCCTAGTTGGAAAGTTTACGGTGTGTGTTAGATTGAAAGACAAAGTTACTGACTGCAATAAATTTTTACTGGAGGACTCCATAAGAAAATCTGTATTAAAGTCACCAGCAACCAGGATTTCTTTATTTCTTCCTGTTAAATAACCCAATAGAGCTTCTAGATGATTTAGGAATAGATTATAATTTCCTGCAGGTGCTCGGTAAATAGTTACTATTTTATAGCATCTGTTATGGAATTCTACTTCTGTTGCACAAGCTTCTAAATGCTGCTCTAGACAGAATTTATTTATATCAATATTCTTGAATTTATAGCAGTTTTTAATGAATGTGGCAACTCCTCCTCCCTCCATATCTACTCTACAGAAGTGTGAAGCTAAATTAAATCCTGGAATGTTTAACATATCTATACCAGTGGCCACATGATGTTCAGAGAGGCAAATTATGTCAATTGGGCTAGAGGAATCTATTTCATCAATACAAATGAGTAGTTCATCAAGTTTATTTCTGAGTCCTGGAATATTTTGATGTAATAAAGATAACTGATATCGCATACTAATGGCTTGAGTAAGATTTACTGGAAGTTTCTGACTACTTTCTGTTAAACATTGTTTGCTAAAATCTATCTCCTGTTTATCTGCTTTTCCAAACTGAGGGTGTCTTACAAGCTCTCTCAAAACTGGTTTTCTTCCCCCCCTCCCTATCCTAAAAAAGGCATCCCTCTGACACCTGTAACCACTGGTATTTTACCATTTGTGACAGTGCCCCCCCCCCCCCCCCCTAAGTTACTTGCAATCAACCCAGACAATTTTCCCTTCCCTTTCCTGTTGAGGTGAAGGCCATGCCTAGTATAGTCCCACCTACAGATATCATCCACAGGAATCAAACCAATATGGGACCCCATATCTGACATGAGTAGCCGTTCCAACTCCAAGTTTATTCTCCTGACAGAAGAGTTCAAATGAGGCCGATCATGGCGACTCAAGACAGATACAAATCCCACACTAGTATGCTTCGTTGCCGATGATATCTTCCCCAGGTCACACTCTATAGAATATTCACAGTTTCTGTCAATGCTGTTTCCCGGACCACCCAATATAACCACGGTATCCTCCATTGTGAAATCCTTACATAAAGAACCTATATCCTCTGTTACCTGACCCAGACCCGCATTTGGTTTGAAAACGTTTGTGACCTGGTACTCTGGTCCTAGCTCTTCCTGCAGTAGTTGGCCAACACCTCTACCATGTGAACTACCTAACAACAAGACTTTCTTTCTTTTCTCAGTTTTCCCTACCTTTTTCAAGGAGAGAACACATAGAAAATTTTGAGGGGAAGGCGAACCAAAGATTAGGTTTCATTTGCAGAACGCTTCGAAGATGCACCAGCTCCACCAAAGAGACTGCCTACATCACACTTGTGCATCCTCTCCTTGAGTCCCAGTGTGGAACCCTCACCAGGTGGAACTGACGGAAGACATTGAGGAGGTTCAGAGAAGGGCAGCTGTTTTGTTTCATGACGTTACAGAGGCAAGAGCGTCACAAAAATGTTGCACGATTTTAGGTGTAAATCATTAAAAGAACAACGTTATTCGTTGCGGCGAGATCTATTTGCGAAATTTCAATCACCGACTTTTACTTCTGAATGTGAAAATATTTTGCTAGCACCCACCTACATAGGGAGACATGACCATCCCAGTAAAATAAATCAGATCGAAAACGGAACGAATTAGGTGCTCTTTCTTCCCGCGCGCTATTAGAGAATGGAACGGTAGAGAAAGGGCCGGCCGCAGTGGCCGAGCGGTCTGCGGCACGCCAGTCACAGCCTGCACGGGCGCTACGGTCGGAGGTTCGAATACCCCCTCGGGCATGGATGTTTGTCGTCTGTGGTATAAGGTAGTTCATAAGTAGTTTGTAAGTTTAGGGACTGATGATCCCGCAGTTAAGTTGTTTAAACTTAACAAACATTTGAACATTTGTAAAGAAAGGTTATGTAAGAGGTTAATGAACCCCTCTGCCAGGCACTTAAATGTGATTTGCAGAGGATCTATGTAGATATAAGATGTGACTGCGTTACATGGTGCTTAACAACAAAATGCCCACAATTTTTACGAACGAGGAGAGACTCTTTATAGTTAAACGGCGCTCCGTCAACTGAAGTAACGCGTTATTATTGACTGAATTCATCCCCAAAGCTACCAGCTTTCATAAGTACAAGAAAGATCGTTCGGTCAAGCCGAAGATTGGACTGATATCTGGCCGAAACCAATATTTTGGCCGAAACAGCCCAAAACGAAATATTCAGTCGGTCTTTAATATCGATAGTTTGCTTGTTGTCATAATGTTCTGACTGGTCAGTGTATTGACGTATAACGTTTTCTTTGTCAGTTTCGCTGTAGCCACGGTCGATGTCAGTAGATGTACACACTCATTTACATTTGACCCATTTGCTGAAATATATGGGTACGCGGAAAAAAAAAATTGCTCTTTTTTTTTTCTTTGTCGGACTCGTGAATGATTGTTTTTCTTGTTAAAAGCTGGACTGCCGCAGCAGGGTGTTCGGGCGACTGTAGACGGAGACGCGCGCCGAGCAACTCGTCCGTCCAACATCGGAGATAAGGATCTCGGGCAGCTGTCGGCAGCTCCGCGCCCTGCCCTGACGCCACCATCACGGCGTCAACATCTGCGTCAGCAGGGGCCGCTCCATGACGAGACCGAACAGCTCGGCGTGAGAGCCACAGGTGTACCCTAGCGAGCGAGTGAAAACAGGTGAAACACATTCGCTGTCGACGTTATTCTGTTTCTTATGGTAGTCAGTTCTTTCTGGCTGAATGCCATCCCAAGATTTTACTTGTCTTGTGTCCTTCTCTTATTGCAATCTGCCACGCCAATCTGTGCTAGCTAGGCAAATCCTGTACCCAGTCGGTAATTGAGTGGACTGATGAGATAACGAATCGTCCAAGAAAGGACCATACAGAAAACCCAGACGAAGAGGAGTGACAGACTGATCGAACTTGTCTTGACATCAGGGATTAATCTTCATGGTACTTGCGAGAGCTGTAGAGAGGAGAACTGTAGGGGTAAATAAAGACAGGAAAATAACCAACAAATGACTGAGTTCATGGGGTGCAAATGCTGTTCTGAAATGAAGGGAATGATGCAGGAGGGAAATTCGTGACGGGTTGCGTCAAATCTGTTACAAGACTGTTGACCCAAAAATAAGTAAATAGAATAAAAATTGTCTGCATCTCCCAATTTATAAAAGCATATATCAAGATAGACGATTCAACTACCCTTCATCCTTCGATGGGACATTCTTATAAACGTTGTCCTCAAAAAAAGTTTTTTTTTCTTTTATTTATTTATTTATTTATTTATTTATTTGGGGAGGGGGGGGGGGTCATGAAAAACGTAACCGTCCAGGTGGTCCAACCACAAAGCGCATGTCAAGAAATCGTAAGTTTGTGGAGTTGAATCCTGGAATGACCATCGACTTTTATCAGTCGTCTTTTAGACTAGTCATCGTGTCTCAACGTTATGTACATCTTTTAGGAAATACACGTTGTTCAGATCCGACATTGAACTCTAGGTCTCTTTTCTCCGGTGGAACTAATAAGTTATAGAAAGGTAAATAGGTCGGGTTTTAATAGCTTTAAGACAATTGCAAAATGACATGTTGACCATAGCCGTTTACTTTATTAACTCAAAGCTACCGGTTTCGGTTAGTGTAGCATTTTTAAGCGCTAGCAGTGTTTAGTCAATACCTTAACTCATCATGATACAAAATTGAAAGATTGTAAAATTAATATTTGTCATCATGCTAAACTTCTTATAGATATTTCCCCAATGGCTGATTGCAATCAGTTACTTGTAACTTATATTCTCTGATACAGTTTTCTACAGTGTCTTAGCCAACCGTGTCAAGTAAGTGTCTATCATACGCACATACAGCCTGTTACGTATTGGCCGAAGGGGTCTTGAAATACACTTATCAGCACTGATATTACTAGTCGACTGCTTTGATTTGTTACACCATATCGCACAAATAAATATGAATAAAGTCGACCACGCAAAAGTGTCATTAATTTATTCCTACCTTTCTCAACATCTTCAATATTTGTATGGTGAAAGCAGGAAGTCGTTTCTGCTTTAAAGAACTTCTGTCGGTGTTAACGAGGATGCTCTGTGAGGCCCTCGACAAGGCACGAGCGTTCCCGGACGTCATCGGAATCTTTCGCGAGTGGCATTATTCCCTTTTATTTCCTTTTCACAGGCATAACGAGATGTCCCACCAGCTGAGTAGCTATTGGCATCGGGAGGGGGAGGGAGGAGGTTTGGGGGGAGTTGGGCAGAGGGGTGTGGGGCAGCGAGACTCCCTTTGATACTGCTTGCCGACACTCGTCCTCGAGTGGTGTCTGATTTCACACTCTCCGTACAAATAGTATTCAGCAGCTCTTAATGAGCCGGCGATATTCTGCTCTTCAGGGACAAAGGTGGCGACTAAGCGAGAAGCTGGCAACCTTCAAACGGAGCGACGAGACGAGGATTAATTCATTCCGCCTTCTTACCTCCAGCAAAGGACAATTTTTATTTCCGTAACTCAAACCGTAATTCTTGGTTCTCGTAAGGTGCTTGTCGAACGAGTAGGAGGGACCACTCAAGTACAGGAGTCGTGTAATGGAGGGCGGGAAAGCAATGGCAAAGCGTAGAATATTTCCTTTTTTACGTAATTTGTAATACACAGAAAGCACCGGCGCGGTTTCCCTGTACACGCCTGTCTGCCCTTCCAAGACTCTCCACATGAATTGTTGACCCCCAAGCTGCCACACCAAGAAGAAGCGGAGATTTGACAGCCTACATTGTTAGTTCCTTCTTTCGTTTTGTCTTTCCTTTTTTACTTTCTTATTTTATAATGTGGGTATTTATGTAAACCGTCCATGCAACTGAAAAATGAAGGTTTTATATTGCCATATGCATTTCGCCTTTATTTGGAAGGCATCATCAGTGGCCTGTAATATATACATAATTATGTTTTAGAGTATTTCGTTTTTTACGTTTTCAGTAGTTTAGGCTATAAACAGTTCTGTTGCGTTATGGAAGTATAATTAATGGTATTTGGATGTCATTACTTACAATGTTTAGTGGATGGTGGTTTACATTTAGTGGTGATTTTTGGGTTTAGGTTGTTTTCTTTCCAATTAATTTCCCTTGGCGTTTTTATGATTTTTACCACTTCACCACTAGCACCCTTACGCATATGCTGTTTTTCCCTCTTTTTGTGTTGTGTTGTTGTTTTGAGTGGTGTTGCCAACTAGAACCACTAGGCACATGCCATTTTGATTTTGTTTTGAGTGGTGTTGCCAGCTAATGAACGTGTGTGTGACCTACTTTGCTTTATGTCAGCATGTGTGAGTGTGTGTGTGTTTATCCGATGTAATTGTATGAAGGACTGCACCAACACTTGATTGATTTATTTATGTTTTTATAATTTTTTTAAAATTATTTTAATCACCCTGCCGCGGTGGAGTAGCCGAGCGGTCTAAAGCGTCTCGCTGCGGAGCGCGCGGTTGCTCGCCGTGGAGGTTCGAGTCCTCCCTGGGGTATGGTTGTGTGTGTTTGTCCTTAGGTTAGTTTACCTAGGTTTAAGTAGTTTGTAAGCTACGGACTGATGACCACGCAGTTTGGTCCGATAGTATTACAAATATTTGAACATATTTTTTTAATCATCCCTTTCCCCTATATCCCTTCATGAGGAGGAATCATTAAAATAAAAAATAAATCATATACTGGTACAGTTCTTTATGCAATTACACCGTAAAACACACACACACACACACAAAAACACACACACATACACACACACACACGAGCACACAAGCTGACAAAGCAAGGATAGGACAAACACACATTCAGTAGTAGTTGGCAACAGTGAAAGCAATAACATAGCACAAACAAAATGGCCTGTGCCTAGTGGTGCTAGTGGTGAAGTGGTAAAAACAGAAAAACGTCAAGAGAAAACATAAAAAAAAGAAAAAAAAAACCCTAAAGTCAGTAATCAGCACTAAATGTAAACCACCATCCAACATACTTGTAAGTAGTAACATACAAATATCATTTCTTACACTTAGATAACGCATGAGAACTGTTTATAACCTAAAATACTATAAACGTAAAAGAACGAAATATGCGTTTAATAAATATGCACATTATAATATCACAGCCTAATATGTCTGGCAGATAACACGCTGTTCAAAGACAACACTACTGAAAATACAGCTTCGTGTGAAGTGATGAAGATTATGAAACCATTATTGAGTGTTGCCGCCATTGCTGACTATGACGAATGTTATAGTAGTGCAACAGTTGATGCTGCTTCCACATATTGCTGGATCTACGTTTGGTAAATCTCGCTCCAGTCATTCCGCAATCATCGAGCGGACTATTTCGATACGCGCGACATGAGGAGAACAGGAAAGCGCAGGTAGCAACGCGATCTGGTGGGCGGCGACGACGTTTTGAACGTTGCCTGTCACGTTTTGTGGCACATGTTATTTCAGTGTGGCCGTCGGCGTGTTACGGAGGTACGGGAGCGCAACAGGCCGCAACTCTGCAGAGACGTAACGCTAGCTGGGTGGTGCACGGGCAGCGCGCACGAGAAAAGGGCGGCAGTGGAATCTGATACCACCCCACAACCAAAATACCTGGCACAGTTCGAAAGTGTCTCACCGACGTGTTTCCAAATTCTAACACGAAGTGGTGAGTGCTATTGAAAAGGGTTCTCAAATTGATTTCGTATTTCTTGATGTCCAGAAGGCTTTTGATACCGTACTTCACAAGCGGATATTAATCAAATTGCATGGTTATGGTATATCGCCGCAAACGTGCGACTGGGTAGGGGATTTCCTGTCAGAGAGGACACAGTTCCGAGGTGACTGAGGCGCTCCAGTCACGGTCAGCACGGCCACTATGGTCGGGGGTTCGAATCCCCCCTCGGGCATGGATATTTGTGCCGTCCTAGTTTGTAAGTAGTTCATAAATAGTTTTAGGGACTGATGACCCCGTAGTTAAGTCCCATAAGCTTAACAAACATTTGAATTTGAGGACACAGTTTGTAGTATTCGATGGTGAGGCATCGACTAAAACAGAGGTGATACCGGGCATTCCACAGGGTGGTGTCATTGGTCCTCAGCTGTTCCATATTTACATAAACGATTTGGAAGAAAATCTAAGTAGCTCTCTTAGGTTGTTTGCAGATGACGCCGTCATTTACCGTCTAGTAAACTCATGTGAAGATCTAAACCAACTGCAGCACGATCTATATAAGATATCACTATGGTGTAAAAATTGAGAATTGACTCTAAATAATGCGAAGAGTGACGTCCTCCACATGAGTACGAAAAGAAATACGTTAAACTTTGTTTACATGATAAATCAATCAAAAGTGAAGGCCGTATACTCCACAAAATATCTAGGAATTACTATTACTTCAGACTTAAACTGGAAAGAACGCGTAGATAATGTTGTGGGAAAGGCGAACCAGAGACTGCGTTTTATTGGCAGAAACCTTAAAAGATGCAACAAAAACTGCTAAAGAGATTGCGTACGCTACGCTTGTCGTCCTTTTTTGGAGTATTGCTGCTCAGTGTGGGATCCTTATCAGGTGGGTTTGACGGAGGACATCGAAAGAGTCCAGAGAAGGGCAGCTCGTTTTGTATTGTCACGATATAGAGTAGACAGCGTCACGGAAATGATAAACAACCTGGGATGGGGATCATTACAACAACGGCGCTTATCGCTGCGACGTGGTCTACTGACGAAACTCCAATCACCAACATTCTCCTCCGAATGCGAAAATATATTGTTGACGCCCACCTACATAGGGGTAGAAATGATCATCAGAATAAAATACAAGAAATTAGAGCTCTAACGGAGAGATTCAGATGTTCTTTCTTCCCGTGCGGTATTCGAGAGTGGAATGGGAGATGAATAGTGTAAATGTGATTCAATGAACCCTTTGCCAGGCACTTGAATGTGATTTGCAGAGTATCCCATGTAGATGTAGATGTAAATTCTACAATTGTGGTTGTGCCATTAGGATCGGGATTTGACACTAAAAATTAATCTCTATTCATTCGATTGTATACGTTTGTAGTTCCTGTCACTTCGAATCAGTGGTAAACGCAAAAATGGGCGCCTTGAGAACTGTCCACTCTGCGGCAAACTAAGCTGAATGGTAGAGCTGGAGCAAGAACTCGTGGCCCCTGCTTTATCGACATACATTCTTGGCGAGTCCATTCCTTTGTTTTGGAGGGGCGGCCGCCTCAGTTGCTTGTTGCCTACTGGTTGCGGCGTGCAATTGACAGCCGACTGACGATGCGAACGTTTCAGCAGGCAACAGGCAACTAAGCCGGCGGACCCTCAGAAACAAAGGAATGGACTCGCTCTGAGCACTACTCGAGAATGCCTTTCTGCACACGGACCACAACTTCTTGCGCGAGGACTGTGTGTGAACGCTGCTTGTTGCGCAACAGACTGAATTTGTCGTGGAGTGTTTCTCATGACGTGGTGGAGCCATCCATCAATAGTAGTGCTACGACGAGTCGGGTGCAGTCGGTCCCATTCAGCCCTCCTACACCCAGCGACTGCAGAACTTCATCACATTTGCTTGGGTATGTCTGTCACAATTGCCCTTTTCTTTGAAGGATAACCCACAATGCCTAGAGGCGAACTATTCTTCCTTCATTGAAACCAGCTCGCTGCCTTCTACATGGCATACTGAAGTAGATTCCGCACAAGAGCCGTCCGATAGAACATCTCTTTCGATCTGATTTCTCTTATTTTATTGGGATGGTCATGTCTACCTATTGTAGGTGGGTGCTAGCAAAATATTTTCGCATTCAGAAGTAAAAGTCGGTGATTGAAATTTCGCAAATAGATCTCGCCACAACGAATAACGTCGTTCTTTTAATGATTTCTACCTCAAATCGTGCAACATTTCGGTGACGCTTTCCCCACCGTAGCATGATAAAACAAAACGAGCTGCCCTTCTCTGAGCCTTCTCAATGTCTTCCGTCTGGTGAGGGTCCCACACTGGGCAACAGTACTCCAGGAAAGGATGTACAAGTGTGATGTAGGCAGTCTCTTTAGTCGAGCTGTTGCATCTTCGAAGCGTTCTGCCAATGAAACCTAACCTTTGGATCGCCTTCCCACAATATTTTCTATGTGTTTGTTCTGCTTCCAACCTTCCTATGACTCTCCATGTCATAGCTTCGAGTAAGTCGCGGTGTTGTTGCATTGCACTACCTGAATACTACACTATCTGAACCCAACTGCTGTTGGAACTTATATGGTAAAAAAAAAAAAAAAAAAAAAAAAAAAAAAAAAAAAAAAAAAAAAGAAAAAAAAAAAAGAAAAAAAAAATCGGTGGAATGAGCTGCTGGAGGGAGAGGAGAACGACTCTTACCCCTCCCCCCCCTTTGGGTCCGCCTATGATAAGACTTAACTACTCTGGTTATGAGTCCCTAGGCTTACAAACTACTGAAACTAAGTTAAACTAACCTAAGGACAAACACACATACACACACACACACACACACCCATGTCCGAGGCAGGACTCGAAACTCTAACCTTGAGAAACGGTGCGCTCCATAGCAAGGCGCGTTAGAAAGCTGCCACTCTACCGCGGCACAGGTCAACTCCGACCCCTACGCAGTAACTTTATGTTATTACTACTATCTCGTTTGATGCATTTGTCTCCACTCTGCAGAACGGACAGAAGGTCGTCGAAGCATTTTAGTTCAATCTGCCGATGATAATACTTTAGAACCTGGCTATCTCAACTGAGCCTCTAATTGTTTTGATCATTGTATAAGGTATTAAATTTTTCATAAGTGCGCATTATTCAATTTATCGCCTTAGTAAATAGCGCAATATTAGGTTTCAAGAATGTTTTAAATGTTTGCATTCCAAAGGGTCAAAACTGCAAAGTTCATCGGTCCCTTGATTTAAAAATTACTTTAACTTACGCTAACGGCAACACACGCAATCGCCTTCGGGAGGGATCGAACCTCCCTTTGGAGCGGACGAGCAATACGTGACGTGGTGCCTAAATGTTCAAATGTTTGTAGATCTATCAGACCAAACTTCGTGGTCATCAGTCCGTAGATTACAAACTATTTAAACTAAGTTAGACTAACGTACAGGACAAAACACACACACACACACACACACACTCACACACACACACACACATCCACACACCCACACATGCCTCACGGAGGACTCGAATCTCCGACGGCGAGCAACCGTGCGCTCCGCAGCTAAGCGCTTTAGACCGCTCGGCTACTCCACCGCGGCCGTGGAGCTTTGGTGAAGCTGAAATTCAGTGTTTTCTCTATTAATACAGTGCAGTAAACATCGAAATATGTGTTTTAAAATTTTTTGTCGAACTATCGATTTTTATATCGTGTATTTCATGCACAACACAGACATTTGTTCGAGGTATTTTATTACTTTGACGTTATTTTGTTGATAGTTAACACTGCCAGATCAATAATGCTAGCATAATCTTCACCACAGCACCAAAGATAAGACAGCTCCCTGATGAAACAAAATAACACGAAGCACACTCACGCTCACACTCTCAGCCAAGTACAGACGGCAACGCAGAACAATCTCAAAGATGGATTAATACTTCAGAAGTAGCTACACGCCGTACAAAGCGGTAAACGTCGAACTAGCAGCAGGTTGTTCATCAATAAAAATGCAACTTTAAGGATGAATTCTCAAAATACGGTTTAAATCAACTTTTAATATGTTGTTGCCCAGGAACAACACTGGGATTGAAAGGGTAAAAGAGTCAATACCTGGAAGCTCTTACAAGGAGACCACATGGGTAGCGGATTTTGTAATTATTTTTTATTTACGGTACGTGAAATTAAGAACACAAATAACAATCACCCAAAGCCATTCGAAACAACTCTCAAAAATACTCGAGAAAATCGACATTAAAGTTTTGCAAGTACATGGAGGTAACAAAAATTAAAGGTGTTGCACTATCGGTTTGTGTAGCTCGGATGGTAGCGGCGTCACAACCATAGGTTCCGTGTTTCGAATCCTGAAGAAACTAAATTATATTTTTATTCTTTTCATTGTGTTCGAATACCTACACAATTTTAATACCTAATGGTAATTTTTATTAAAAAAACGTAGTTTTGTTTATTCGTAATTTTCTATATTTTATAAAATAATGATGGTTTCAATCAAAAAACATACGTTACATTTTTACAGTTTGTGAAGAGCTACGACGCTGTTTTTGTTTTTTTCCGTAGCTAGTAATGGCTTTCGAAGCAGCTAACCTACTCGACCATCACTTTAGGTGACGACATGGTGTTCAGCTCGTCTACATATAAGTAAACAAAAACTGACAACACATGGAATTAGAAATCCATAAACGTTTTAGATAACTGAACTCGAAAACAACGAAAAAATAGCTCATCAAAGACTACCGTCGTCAACTAACAGTGAAGCTGATCTGTAGAAAATGTAAAGTATATTTTTTGATTGAAACCATTATTTTATAAAATATAGAAAATTACGAATAAACAAACATACATGCATTTTTCATAAAAATTACAGTTAGATATTAAAATTGTGAAGGTATTGGAACACAACGAAAAAAATATAAATTCAAACCAGTTACTGTAGCAACCATCGACCAGATGATTGCGAATCCACAAAGCTACCACCTGAGCTACCCCAGCTATTAGTGCAAATGTTTTAATCACTGCTACTTATGTGTACCTACAAAACTTCAAAGCCAATTTCCTTGAGAATTTTTTAGAGTTGCATAGAATGGCTTTGGCTGATTGTTATTTGAGTTCGAAACTACACGTAACATAAATATAAAAAAATTCTAAAATCCGACACTCATGTGGTCTCCTTGTTAGGCTTACTTACATGACTTTTTTCACGGCCTAAAGCAGTATCGTCAATGATAATGATAACTAAAGTATAGGATTCGCCGACTTTTCGACCACTTCGCAACGGTACTCATGAGGGCGATTAACTGCATAGATATCGAAACGTAGGCAATTGTTTGGATAACTGCCCTGAAGAGTACCGCTGGATAATGGTCAAACGTCGGCAATTCCTTGGTTACCTGCTCTGAAGAGGACCACTGCTACTACATCTACATCTACATACATACTCCGCATTCCACCGTATGATGCGTGGCGGAGGGTACCCTGTACCACTACTTGGCGTATCCTTTCCTATTCTACTCCAAAATAGAACGAGGAAAAAAAGAATGCCTATATGCCTCCGTACGAGCCCTAATTTATCTTGTCTTTGTGATCACTAAGCGAAATATAAGTAGGCGGCAGCAAGATCGTGCTACACTCAGTTTCAAATTCCGGCCCTCCAAATTTCCTCAACAGAAATTCACGAAAAGAACGTCGCCTTTTCTCCAGCGATACCCAATTGAGTTGCCGGAGCGTTTCCGTGACACTCGCGCATTGGTCGAACCTACCAGTAACAAACCTAGCTGCTCGCCTCTGAACTGCTTCTATATCTTCCTTTAAACTGATCTGCTGCGGATCCGAAACACTTGAGCAATACTGAAGACGTGATCGTACAAGCGTTTTATACGCGGTCTCCTTTACAGATGAAGTACATCTTTCCAAAATTCTCCCAATAAACCGAAGTCGGCTGTCCGCCTTACTCACAACTGTCCTTACATGTTCGTTCCATTTCATATCGCTCTGCAGTGTTACGCCTAGATATTTGAACGACGCGACAGCATCAAGAAGCTCACTACTCATGCTGTATTCGAACATTATGGAATTGTTTTTCCTACTCATGCGCATCACCTTACATTTTTTTACATTGAGAACTAGCTGCCAATCTTCGCACCAACTAGAAATTTTGTCTAAGTCATCCTGTATGCTATTACAGTGAGTTACAGACGACACCCTCCCATACACCACAGCATCATCAGCAAACAGCCGCAAATTACAAGTTACTCTGTCCATCAGTCATTTATATAGATAGAAAATAACAGCGGCCCTATCACACTCCCCTGGGGCACGCCTGACGATACACTCGTCTCTGATGAACACTCGCCGTTGAGAACAGCGTACTGCGTTCTATTACTTAGGAAGTCTTCCAGCCAGTCACAAATCTGTGAACCTATTCCATAAGCTCGTATCTTCGTTAGCAGTCTGCAGTGTGGCACCGCGTAGAACGCCTGTTTGAAGTCGAGAAAAACACAATCCGCCTGTTGCCCTTCATCCACGGCTCGCGAGATGTCATGTGAGAAAAGAGCAACCTGAGTTTCACATGAAACCGGAAAGTCGGCAGTTTCTTCTACCCTGAAGAGCACCACTGGATATTGATCGAAACGAGGGCAGTTGCTTTTCTTTAGTACGCGATCCACCACTCACAATTACTTTATTCGGTAAGTGAAATTGTCTGTCGTGAGCGGGCAAGTGGCGTGACGAGTGGGCCCGGCCGGTATAATGAAGCCGGCAGCGGCAGCGGTAGCGGGCTGTGGCGGGCTACCGCGTCTCCGCGGGGGGTCGCGGTGTCCATTACCTCAGAAGCAGGCGAAGCGCCGACGCCACAGAATGGGGCGCCGCCGGTAGGCAGCTAAGCCGCTTAGCGAGGCAGGTAGGGCCGCGCCGCCCGGCTGACAAACATCTCGTCAGCCGCCGCCACAGATCCCATCTCCCCGGCGACGCGGCGGTCGCCACTCACGGCGTGTCAGCGGCCTGCATTAAGAGGGAAACCGCCACTCCAGGACAACAACAGTGAGAGGCGGCAGTTGTAAACAACGCACAGCGCGGTTATTCACAAACGTTCAAATGTTTGTAAATATAAGGGACTTCACTACGTTGGCCATCGGTCCCTAGATTTACAAACTATTTAACTGAAGGTAATTTAAGCCGACGGCACACGGACCGTGTATCTGAACGAGTGTGGCCAACGTGGCGAGTTTCTGACGTCACAACGTGCGAACCGCACGTTGGCGAGTCTTTCCCAACGTGTCGGGCAGTATCAAACATGCCAGATATTCTCAACGATCGTCTGAACGATCACCAATAAGGTGGGAGAACGCCCCCGACGTCACACCACGTGGCTACCCGGGGGGAGGGGGGGTGGCAGCTCTTTTCGGTAGAGAGACGAAGACGCCATGTTGGCCGTCGTATTTCGTTGTTTTTATGTATATAACTAAGGTCGTATAAATGTATAACATTTCAAAGCAAGTAAAAGTAACTGAATAAATAGAGAATCTCTCCGAAACCGGCCAATAAAGGTACTATTTATTGTAATAAATGACTGGAAACGGCTTATACGTCGTTAAAACGTTTCCGTATTACAGTATTCTGCCGTTTCAAGGCAAGGCGGACTGAAGATCTATCAACACGAATAGTTCTTTGTATCATTTGTTGTAATTACATGTCAGCAACCAACATATCGCGCAGTAGCATATACGACACGTCTAATATCGTAGGTGAAGATACATTGGTAACGTAAGTGGCTGTAGCGTACGGGGCTATGACGTGGACTATGAAGTGTTACATGAGGTTGTGGTGTTAGTTCGAGGCTCCACATAAGTCAACATTTTTTCTTCTTTTATTCGGTTTTCTGATAGACTCAAAGACTTTCCTATAAATTTCTTAGAAGTATACTGCATAATATTCGATGCTATGTAAAAATAAGTGCGCACCCTTTGAGGAGTGAGTTTGTTGGATTCGTTTTATGAGCAAGACAGTTTGCACCTCACTTAGAGTAAAATACGAGCTTATCGTTTCACATACTGCATTTTACACAATCTTATCATTCTTCTACTGAACAGTAACATTGACCGTGGAAGCATGATCTTTTGAGATTTACTAAAAAGCGAGACACATGCAATAATTTTTGTGTCGTGAAGGCCTATTCTAATTTTATATAGCACAGTTTTTCATGAAACTTTTATTATTCGCTGCACTTATTGACATAAAATGTAACTTTTATAAGAGTCTTATGTTCATAGGTATTTTGTTGTTACTGATTTAGGTCTATCACAGAACATAACAAACATAAGCACAAGCTCGGAAATAAGCGATTCAATAGAGGTAAAGCAGGAATTCCACTCTTTTGATTTGGTAAACAGTGTAATTGCAACAACTGATACCGCCGACAACTGTCGCTGGAGCGCGCTGCGGTCGCGTGTAGCTCGTTGAGGCACACGTCTTGCCTCGTATGCTCAAGTCGCGCCGTCTCCGAGCGTTCAGCCGCACGG
Organism: Locusta migratoria; assembly: GCA_026315105.1. NCBI lineage: Eukaryota > Metazoa > Arthropoda > Insecta > Orthoptera > Acrididae > Locusta > Locusta migratoria. Next base: position 16,731,953 of record CM048751.1, read on the forward strand.
TGGACTCGGCACGTTGACCACACACGTTCAGACACACGCTCCGTTTGCCGACGGCTATACTCTAAGGACAACACAAACAACCATGCCCGAGGGACGACTTGATCCCCCGTCGGCGAGCAATCCTGCGAAATTTTCAGATGTTCAAATGTTTGTTAAGCTTATGGGACTTAACTGTAGGGTCATCAGTTCCAAACTTATAAACTACTTATAAACTACCTTATAGTAAAGACAGCAAAAACATTCATGCCCGACGGAGGATTCGTACCCCCGACGGGGAACGGCCTCGCGCATCGGACCATAGCGCCCAATACGCTCGGCCACTCCGCCGCGGCTAACAAATACACCCATGCCCGAAGGAGGACTCGAACCTTCGACGGCGAACAGTGGCGCGCTCTGCAGTTAGGTGCCTTGAACGCTCGGCAACTCCACCGCCGCGCATGAATTTTGCTACACTATACAAACTATAGGAACTGATCGAGGTGTGGATACGAAACAACAGAGGTCTAATGAACTTAAGTCAGGACATGCATTTTTTCTACGCTTGAGTCCGTTTGTTGAATCAAACTTTGTTACAGAGACTGCGGTCCTGTATGCACTGTGCAGGCTGACACAGTAAAACGGGAACATTTCCACAGTCCAAGAGATTAGAAGTTATGAAGGAAAGAAATGCAATTCAAAGTAGGAGGGTTGGAAGTGAAATAGATGTTCAAATGTTTTTATAGCCTATGGGACTTAACTACGGGGTCATCAGTCCCTGAACTTACAAACTACTTATGAACTACATACGAACTAGGACGCCACAAATATCCATGCCCGAGGGGGGATTCGAACCCCCGACCGTAGTGGCCGTGCAGACCGTGACTGGAGCGCCTCAGTCTCCTCGGCCACCGCGGCCGGCAAGTGAAATAGTGGCAACTATTTATTCACATCGATACAAAAGCGATACATATTTGCACCTGATACTGTCATTCACAAGCGTTGTGTAGAACCCGTTGCCAGCGGAAGGCTTAATACACCGTTAGCAGAGCGTGTTCTGTTGATGATGCGAATTGAACGGTCAACTGCCTGTCGAATCTCTGGAAGAGTTCTGAAGCGAATTCCACGAAGTGGTTCTTCACCTTCTGAATAAATTCAATGTCACAAGCAGTTGAGGTCGGGGAGTATGGTGTATGGTACAGTACTTCGCAATCCCATCGACCGAACAGAGCAGCAACAATTTGCGCTGTATGCGCCCACGCATTGTCGTGCAAAATGATAGGTGGGTTCGACACAAAGTGTTGCCGCTTCTTTCGCAAAGCTGGTCGCAGGTGATGCTCCAAAACCAAACACTAATATTGTGCATTGACTATCTGCCGTGGAGGTACGTAATGGTTTGAACGAACGTGCGTCTAATGTATACGGCAATGACGATTCCCAGCACGCCTCTTCAAGACCTTGATCACACTATCGTGCTGTACGACCTCTGGCACTTTAATCTTGATCTAACTCCGTTGTTCCTGTTTCGCAAACATAGTGACACAGTTACGTTCGACCGCTCGCTCACAACTGTGTCCCTCGACTGTGATCAAGCCCATTTGCTCGGAGGCAAGGTAGATATGTCGACGTGTGCTACTAGCGGCAATAGTGGATTCCATTACATATTGTCTCCACGGCAGTGTTGCCACTATTTATGTTCCAATCCTCGTAACTGAAATCTTACTACTTTTCCATTTACGAAAGATTGTTGTCATTTATCATACTTTAGAAACATTCGTGAAATCTGATATGGAGATTCCACATTGACCGCTGCAATATCTTACCTGGGATACTGTCAATTTCATCCCGAAGTCTCTGTCTTAACTCATCCACGGTTCTTGATGGAGTCATGTAGACTTTGTTCTTGAGGTAGCTCCAAAAGAAAAAAATCACAAACGGATAAATATGACCATCTCGGGAGCCATAGAATGTTCTCGAACTGTAAAATTACACAGTTGCCGAACAATTCTCGCTCGTATGCCATTAATTGCCGTGCAGTATTGGTGTCTCTCGGTCCTCCTGAAACCAGACGTTTTGAACTTTTAAGTTGTTCAAGGCAGGTGTAACGAAATTTCATAATATCACTACGTAAATATCTGCATTGGCAGTTGTTGTGTTTCCCCATTCAGTTGCAAAAAAATCCCATGTGATGGAAAACTACACCATATTGTCACTTTCATTGCGTATAAATGGCGCTCACGAACGTCATTAGGATCTATGTTAGTCTAGTAACGGAAGTTCCTTTTGTTCACATAACCTATGAAATGAAAATGTGCCTCATCTGACATCCACACCTTACAATATTACTAAAATTTTCCTGGCTATTAAGCCGTGGTCTTATGGATTTGTTTTTGAATCCCAACGTTTCGTCCCCATCTGCGGAGGACATTCTCAAGGAGGATCCTGGCTCGTTTGTACGTTCGATACACATCGTGGCTCTTTACTGACTGCATCCGAATTCCGTTTACGAGAGCTCGCGCGCAGAGGTGTGACGTCACATGTTTTGGATACTCGCGCACAAATCGTCGTTGCCGATTGCCGTTGTCCGTTGATAAAATCATCCCATGGTGGAAGACTGTTACATTTCATCTTCAACAACGAAATCCAGATTTCGTTCAGTTTCACGTCCTCCTCCATCCTATTGAAATTACTGGGATGTTTTACAATTTCTTAAGCCTCTCTATACAGTCTTTCGTGATATCCATTTGTGGCTGCCAAAACCTGAGTCTTATCAAATTGAATAAGGTGGTCCCCTGGTTTAAAAACATGTCCAGCAAAAGCTGATCTATCAATCTCTAACCGCTACATTTACCCTTAGCTCTTCTAATCGTTTTTTGACCTTTTTTGTGGTACCCACATATACGTCTCCACATTTACTCTTAGCTCTTCTAATCGTTTTTTGACCTTTTTTGTGGTACCCACATATACGTCTCCACAGCTTTACGGAATCCTATAAAATACTTCTTTTTACAGCAGTTTGCGAGCATCCTTTGCCTATTTCAGGTGAACCTGTATCTTCCGAGTAGGTTCGTATATAACGCTAAAATTTTACCGATGTCGTCAAAATGTTCAGATGTTTGTTAAGCTTATGGGAGTTAACTGGGGGGGGGGGGGGGGTCGTCAGTCTCTAAACTTACAAACTACTTATAAACTAACTTATGCTAAAGACAGTACAAACATCCATGCCCGAGGGAGGATTCGAACTTCCGACGGCGAACGGCCCCGCGCATCGGAGCATAGTGCCTCAATGCGCTCGGCCACTCCGCCGCGGCAACGATGCGGTCGGTGACGTCTTTAATAAAATGCAGGAAGACTTTAGATTTCACAAGAACCTTTTCATCGCTTTGAGTTCTACGTGTCGGTCTTAACGCTGTCCTTATCTCTGTGAACGAACAGCCATTCTTAAGTAAAGCACTACTCAGGTGTTTCAATTCTGTGTCGAGTAATTACGGTTCGCAGAAGTTCCTTGCTCTGTCCACCAACGTCTTTTGCTGCGGGTGGTGGTTTGAATCTCGGTGTAGATAGCGGTCTGTGTGTGTGGGCTTCCGATAAACTGTATAGCCCAAACTGCCATTCCCCTTTTTGAAAACTGACACGACAAGAAAATTCAGTTTTCCGTCTGCCTTCTTCCCCATGGTAAACGGAATTCTAGAATTAATCCCGTTGAGGTGTTGAAGAAAACGATGTAGTTTCTCTCTACCATATCTCCACCCAAAAAACGTATCGTCTACATAGTAGAACCAAGTGGCAGGTTTGGTTTTTGCTGTTCTCTGTTTTCCATGTAGAAATTTGCTATAACCGGGCTTAAAGGCTACACCATCTGTCTGTTCATAGTAATCATCGTTCCATTTGAAATAAGTAGTCGTGAGGCAATATCTTAACAGATCTGCAATGTCGGGAGGAAAGATGAGATTCAGCGGTTGCAGCACTCCATTGACTGGAAACAGTAAACATGGACACTGCGTCTAACTAACTAATATGTCTTCTGGCTTTACTACTATGTCATTTAATTTACTTATAAAATGTCTCGAATTCTTGATATAGGAATCTGAGCGGCTCACATGAAGTCGTAATAGCGTTGTCAAGAACTTGGGAATCAAATAGGTAGGCGAAGGAATAGCTCTAACAGTAGGTGAGGAGGACCAATCTCCTTTTCTTTGTGGATCTCCGGCAACCCATTAAAGTCATGACTGTAGTGCAACTACATGTACATCTACATAGATACTCTACAAATCACATTTAAGTGCCTGGCAGAGGGTTCATTAACCACTTTCATAACTTTTCTCTACCGTTTCGAGGGAAGATAGAACACCTAAATCGTTCCGTTTTCGATCGGATTTCTGTTATTGGGATGGTCATGTCTCCCAAAGTAGGTAGGTGGTAGCAAAATATTTTCAAATTCAGAAGTAAAAGCCGCTGATTGAAACTTCGTAAAAAGATCATGCCTCTATGAATAATGTCGTTCTTTTAATGATTTCCACCCCAATTCGTGCAACATTTCGGTGATGCTTTACCCCCAGTAACGTGATAAAACAAAACGAGCTGTCCTTGTCTGAGACTTCTCTATATCTTCCGTCAGTCCCACTTGTTGAGGGTCCCACACTGGGCAACAGTACTCCAGGAGATGACGCAAAGGGTGATTTCGACAGTCTCTTTGGTCGAGCTGGTGCATTTTCGAAGCTTTCTGCTAATGAAACGTAATCTTTGGTTCGCCTTCCCCACAATATTTTCTATGTGTTGTGTTGAACTGAACAGACTTTTTTGAACACTGTGTTCAATGGAAAACTTTTTAATTAACTGTCTGTGGATCTAACAATTGCTTAATCTTGCAGTGGTAGGCAGTCACATTTAGAACCACTGTACAATTACAACCTCAACCCGAAGACGTCAACGGACGCGCAGTCGCTGATTGGCTGACTGTCCGGAGCCGCTACGTTTCAGGCAAGTAGCTCACGAATGGTCTCACAAGACGCGGCCGGTGCCCATCGAATTGTTGGCCAAGCCAGATATTTCTTCACTTCCGCGATGTACCAGGAACCGGTGCAACTCCTCCACGACCGTTGACATGAAGTTCCATCATCCGCGACTATGACGGCACGAGGTGGACCAAATTTCATCGTCCCCGTCGGGCAGTTGCAATCTGGCAAATTGCAGCGCGCTGCTGGTGCCAGGGCGCGGAAGTTATCGAGCACATATGGCGCCCCGGCCTGACCCAGACTGTCCGCCAGATGCGAGTAAACACGGCGTGGGCGGCGGTGGGCGGCGGTGGGCGGCGCGCCGGCGGAGCGTGGCGAGACACGGCCGGCCACTTAGCGCGCGCGACGCTCCAGTGGGCCAGCGCTCTGTCTCTCTCTCTCTCTCTCTCTCTCTCTGGTCCCTCACTGCTGCTGGCAGCACACTGCTCAAGGACCTCTTGCGCCGCTGCAACGAATTAGACAGCTCTTTTTCCCAGTCCTGTGAAAATGTACTTTTTTTTCAGAGTTCTAGACAGATATGCAATAGTTCTGGAGTTCTCTGTACGAAAATTAAATAGTTCTGCAAAATTTTGCCGAAAAAAATACGAAAAATTACCACAAATTTTAGTTTTTTTTCAAAATATTATTTGCCTATTAGTACAAACATAGTTCTGATCACAGCTCTAAATAGCTCTCAAAGAGTTCTACAGGATCCTAATGACATATTTTTGCCCAGATAATAGTTCATGAGCTAATTGCGTGAATCAGGGACATAAACTACACAAAATTGCACCAGAGTCGTGTCAAGTTGGCACCCATTTTATGTGGAACATGCATTTTTTTCGGCGTTCTGGGTAGTTCTTCTATAGTTCTAGAGTTCTCTGTACAAAAGTTAAATAGTTCTGCAGAATTTCGTGAAATATCGCAATTCTGAATAGTGGGAGAGCTACGCGTTGGCACCCCTTTTTTTAAAAAATGTATATTTTTTTCAGAGTTCTAGACAGATATGCAATAGTTCTGGAGTTCTCAGTACAAAATTTAAATAGTTCTACAAAATTTCGCCGAAAAAATAGTAAGAATTACCACAAACTTTAGTTTGTTCCAAATAATTATTTGCCTATTAGCAGAAACATAGTTCTGATCACAGTTCTAAATAGCTCTCAAACAATTCTACAGAAAATCCTAATGACATTTTTCTGTGCAGATTATACTTTATGAGATAAATGCAGTAATGTGGAATTCATTTTCACGTTACTGTGAAATTGGCACCATTTTTTTCGAGAAATACACGTTGTTATTTGGGGTTCTGTGTACATATACTGTAGTTCTAGAGTTCATGTGAATACTACTATGTAATTTCCCGAAAAAAAAAAATATGATCACAATTCTGAATATCTGATAAGCTGTGTATTCGTGCCCCTTATTCGAGAAATATACATTTTTTCTTAGGTCTTGACATATATTCTATCCGCTGCACATTCAATTTGTTGTTTTTACGTCTGAGTAATTCCTGCTTATCGTAAACAACAACTATTGCACATCTCCCTAGAACTCCGAAAAAAAAAAAAAAAAAAAAAAAAAAAAAATAACTGGTGCAAATTCCACAGTAGCTTGTAAACGGATACTCCATTATTGAAAATTATCTCATAAAGTATAAGCTGCACAGAAAAATGCTATTAGGATTTCCTGTAGAACTCTTTGACAGCTATTTAGAACTGTGGTCAGAACTATGTTTGCGCTAATACGCAAATAATTATTTTGAAAAAAACTAAATTTTATGGTAATTTTTACTATTTTTTCGGCGAAATTTTGCATCTAAATTTTGTACATAGAACTCCAGAACTATTGCATATCTGACTAGAACTCTGGAAAAAAAAATTTACATTTTACAAAAAGCGGTGCCAACTTCACAGAACTCTTTTTCCCCGAACGTCTTCCTCGACGCTTTTCGACTGCCACCTGCAGGTGTGGAGGTAGAAATCACCAGCAAGCTATCTCAGAGTTTTTGCAACGCCGCCTTTAGGCTGAGGCCACACTGCACACACCTCGCTTGGCGCCAATGTAGATAATACCTCGCGATTCACCTGGTGACTCACCGTGCTAAAGGCGGCCACATACGTAACAGCATGCTTGACAAGCACGCTTGCACAAGCTTGCTTGCACGATCAAGCACATATTGTTGCTCACGCACCTACACGGCTCAAGCATGCTTGTACGAGCAACGGTTTATAATACATCTGAAAATTTCGAGCTCAGACGACGATCTGCTGGCTGTGGCAGCTTTTATGCTCGTGTTGAAAAAAAGAAAAGAAAAAGAACGTAAAACTGGCTTTAAAGAATGCCCAGGAAAATGAACATCGTATTCACATACAAATTTACTCAGTGAATTGAAGATATATCCTCATGACTGGCATAACTGTCTCAGGATGTATGGAGATACGTATTTTAATCTTCTGTCTCTCATTATTCCTTTGATCAAGAAGCAGGATACAATAATGAGGGAGGCAAAACACCACATGAAAGACCAACAGCAGCATTGTAACTTGTCGCGACAGGAAGAAGTTATGAAGACCTCAAATATACTACTGTTATTTCGCAAAGGCACTTGGTGAGATATTTCTCGAATTGTGTGTCATATGCAGCGTCTCTTATTTTTATCATGATAGTCCTTACATTTAATACTCCACAAGCAGGGATGCGTTTCAACACAGTCTAATAAATTCCTCTAAGAGGTCGTGGTTTATGTTTCTTAATTCAGACATTGCTATTACAGCACTAATTGAAACTTATCGAAATCAAAGGATGCACCCTCACTCAAACTGTCAAATGCTTACACAAGCATCTTTATTGTCCACACACGCTCAAGCACGCATGCACTTGAACGCTTGCACAACCACGCATAATCGAAATTTGATTCAGCATCAAGCTGCTCGTACAAGCTTGATGATTGATGGAATTTACCCTACACACGCTCAAGCATGCTTGTGCAAGCACGCTTGTGCATGCGTGCTTGTTAAACATGCTGTTACGTATGTGGCCGCCTTACACAAACAGCTGTGGTCTTATGGGACCGGCCGCACTGAACGCCAGGTGATTACGTCAGTGGCTCGGCATGTCGCTAGACGAACGGTCGCGTTGGTCCTTCCATGCTTGTCGCCTAGTGGTTCCCAAGATTATATCACCAGATTATCACTGTGAAATCATAATTTCGTCTGTTTCATGTAAAACATGTAAAAGGGAGGTGGAAGAACTTGCGGTCTTTCCTTCTTAATGAACTGAGACAAGTCGGCAAAGCACGAAATGGAGCTGATGATGTTGCCACAAGCTATTGTCTCTATTTTGAACAGTTGCAATTTAAAAAATACTAGAATGAGATCTGAACACAGAGATCCCATAATTTCAGAATGTGAAAACCAATTAACAACAGATGAAAGAACTACATCGAAAGTACAGTCGCCGGAGTTTTCAGATGTTCCTCAGATAGTTATCACACCTGAACCACAGAGGAAAAAATTGCGCTCCACTTTGTCTACAAGCAAAGGCGACCAGATGTAGGACCTTGATTGAATACTGGAGCAAGAAATCAACAGAAGTAAAAATGACGATCTTCTGTACTTTCAGAGTTTTTACCATATATGGCTAAAATTCCACCTTTGCAAAAACTTATATTTCGAAGCGAAATTCAAAATTTAATGCTTTGAGAACTTCAGTCGGTTCAAGAAGGCATTTGCCAACCACGTTGGACAGTCATGTGTTAAACAAAAATATACCGTTACAGCCAACTCAGGAAGAAGAGCAATCATTTATTTTTTATCAATAACATTATGTTGACGTCTTGGTTGCAAATTAACGTGATGAGAAACTGATAGAATACATCTTGAACGTTAGCACCCACTTACATAGTGAGACATGATCATCATAATACAATAATAATCATATCATAAAAGTGGTTCAATGAACCCTCTGTCATGCACTTCAATGTGACTTGCAGAGTATCCATGTAGATGTATCGATAACCAGCTCCCGGCCAACAAACCATACTCCTGGAATTTGAGCTAATTTCATGACCTGTCCATTGATATGTGGTACATTATGCCTTCGTAAACATACATCCCATGAAGAACAGATACTGCGTTGTCTTCCGAATGTAGTGAATTCATGACTCATGAGAGTGCGTTGTACAATGAAGGTAACCACTAGAAAAAAGTAGCTCCTTCTGGAAACACCTGGAGGTTGCGGCATCATCAAAAGGAAACGGAGACAACAGGTCTCATCCATGAAGAACCCTCATCCCAGTAAGGAGGAAGCACAACAAACAGGATGTTCTCACGAGCTCCAAGTGCCCAGTACTCGCTGGAGAAGGGCTGTACCGAGCGGACGGAAGCGAACCAGACGAAGTGGGACTATACACACAATCCTTGGTGTGGTGAAGTAACCTACAAACAATTCGCTCTCTGTGTTATATCTCTAGAGTGCACTTCTCAGGTACTCGCGAAACCTGACTAATAATCTGTCATTTATAACTTTTTTAAATACTTAATACTCAAAATAAGCTTTATGATAAATTGCTCTTCTCCTTTTAAGTTACTAGATACGTCTTAATTATAAAGCGTGATTGTGTTAAACTATAAGCACTGAGTGACAACAAACATTTGATAGCGTTGCACACAGATATGGCGGTACTATGACGTATACAAGCTATTAAAAGGCGCTGATATGTACTCCAGAGTTTGTTACAACCCATTAGGTCGCTTTTGGCAACCTATCTTCCAAAGCCTCTTAATCTTTGTACAGATCTCCTCTCATCTGTCTTTACTCCATATTGTCCTTCAGCTGATTTACCCAATCTTCACAGGGTTTTCTTTTTTCCATTTATAAGTAGGCTGCCAACATAGAACTTATTTTCGCTAACTTCCGTCTTCTAGCCTCCTAGCCTCATCACATACCTATAACACTTTCCCAGTACCTTCAGTGATACTTCCAGGAACTTGCATTTGCGTTCTAGTTTCAATGTTTGGTATTCTATCCTCCCTGTAGAACACATATCGTTCTCAGAAAGTCTATTCGCATGACTTTTTTCCTATAGTTTTTTTACTCTATATAAACTTATGCTCTGTGTTATTGACACCTATAACCTTTTATGATATTTTTCTTCATTTTGTTTGACCAAAGTATGTAATTCATTTATTGCTTGACTACCTTGTCGTGTTCTCCGTACTATTTAATTTTTATTGGATTCATGGATCATTACTCCTATATATTTACAGTGAGAAACTTAAATGCAATTAGTTTTTAAATATCTATGTCATATTGTTAATTTCCTATGGAAATATATTTTATATTGAAAAAATGTAGTGTCAGACCAGCCTTACTAAATGATTCCAAGAGTTTTCTCATCAAGCATTTTATGTTGTACTCATATGTAGCCAAAATTATTTGATCATCGGAAAATAACAAAGAAGATATGCAATATCTATGTCCAGGCTCCTTGGTCAGTACCGGTAACCTATGGATGTTCGTAAAGCTTATGGGACTTATCTGCGGGGTCATCAGTCCCTGAACTTACAAACTACTTATGAACTAACTTATACTAAGGACAACACAAACATCTAAGCCAGAGGGAGGATTTGAACCTGCAACGTGGCGCTCCAGAACGCTCGGCTACTCCCGCGCGGCACCTATGAATGCCCTCAATTCGTATTGATGAGCAGCTGTAGCATAAATAACGAGGATGGTCACGTATCAACGTATTATTTATTTCTCAGTTGATCTGTACAACTCGATAACATTTAGCTACTCTCGGAGGGGGCCAGTACTGATAACTTGAGTTGGCAGCAATAATAAACAGAGGACCTAAGTAAATGATTTCATGTCTTACTGTACATTGAAGGTTGGTTGTGTTGATGTTTTGCACTGAACTATTGATCGGAAAATGAGGTATCACTCTTACTACAGACTTCTGTAAGGAATACGTATATTGAGGAACAGTAGTTAATATAGCCAATTGTTTAAATAGATTTCACCATATTGTATTTGAATTTTCATCAAAACTCAGTCGCAATACTCTCTTTCGCACTTCACATTTTTCTCTCATTTTCTGCAGTTAGCCCCGAAACATGATACCTTGTAATAGAGTGAAAGTAAACAATGTGTGTTGGTTCTTGTATTTATACTTCCACTGCCACCATTTCTGAGACAATATGATATAGTTTTGCAACTGAAATTTATTGAGACTAAGATTCCCATAAAATCATGTTGGTCGTCCTAATCAGAGCGTAGTTCAAATTAATAGTATAAATTTTGGAGTTTGGCAAGACAGTTTCTTAAATAGAATATATTTCAGGGTATAAGTTGTTTATGATTTTGAGTGAATAATAATCATAAAATGGACACGTTTGCAACACTGGTGTGCATTCTGGGACGAAGTAAAAAATAGTCAAAAACAGACACAGGTGATGCGCAGGGTCAAGCTGAAATTACCAAATTTTGACGACTGCGGGACTTAAAAAGTGTTTCAGATTCTCATATTCTCGACTCATCAAGCCGTCCGGTACGGCAACCATATACAGATAGACTTCCGATTAAACACATCATTGTTTAGGAATATTTCCTTTTCTTCACGCTTTTCGCCTTTTTTGGACACCATAAGAATTCTTAAGACATTTATTTTACATCGCTTTCCATTAAATGTAAGAGCCCGCTGCAGTGTGCAGGCGTCAGATAACTTAAAAGAACGTTAGGCCCAGGAAAGTTCATCGATGCTTTCTTGATTTTGAATTTAGTTTTGTTGAATAATTTCTGTACTCAACGATTTTAAGTCGTTTTGGCGACAGCCTCTCCATAGCATTTCTTTAAACGCAAAGTGATGTACAACAAATGTCTGTAGAATTCTGATGATGCCTCTAAAAGAACAGACGCACAAAGAAAAGAAAATATTCGCAACCAAGACTAGGTTTCATTGTAAGTGACTTTACATTTGACGGCAGTTTTTAAGCATGGTAATCTCTTCTTATTTATTCACAAAACTTGTATTTTTTATGTTTCGTTTGTAATATATTTTTTCTCTCTCGTTTTCTTTGTAATGAAACGAACACTCAGACAATTATAATATATTTAAATGTTGAAACACTCGGTGCAAAAATGACTGAGAGCCCAATTTCGGCCATTTTTTGTTTTGTTTATTAAAGTCAAGGCTAATACAACCATACAACTCGTTTCCTACCTTGGAAGTACGCCTTCAGATAGATTTTTGCAGATCCAATATTCAATTTTATGAAACTGGCTTACTGCGTTTTCCGAGGTGCAGTAATTGACACTATTCGACGCGAACAAACATTATAAACTTCATAAAATTAGTCATTCCTGATAATACACTACGAATAGTCTAAATTGCCGATTAGAGCTAAAGGGCACATCAAGCTCTATAATAACCGCAATTCTGCGATAGCAAGGATTTTGTACAATTAATATATTTCACTTCTTTGAGTGTTCCTGTTATTATGTATAATTATTTTTTTATTTAAGTTTTTTATGTCTTGTTCACTCTATGCAGTTCTTCACACCCCTTCAGTGGGGGAACATCCAAACTTGTCTTCTCGATAATTTTTGTAGAAGTTCCGTTTTCAGTTCGTTTAGGACTCGTATCAACAAGAAGGTCACATTAACTTCTCATAGTTTGAACGTTCCGGCTGGGAAGTGGATCATGAAAGACGTTCGATAAAAAATTTGAAAAGAAGTGTTGGTATTTGGGGTTACGAACGACTGCGCAATGTCGATCATTGCGATACGTCCAGTAATCCAGTTCCGGTTTCTCGTCGCGGTCAAAAATGTAGCGGACGGTGTGGCCGCGTATCCAGTTCACAGCGTCAGTTTTCGTGGCCGGGTAATAAATCGTGTCCGGGAATAGCAGCGTCTGGAATGAGAGCTGCGCAGGTGTACGTCGGGTGACGAAAGCCAGAATACGTTGTGCGAGTCCCCAGACGTCGGAGGACGGACCACATTCGGGCCGGTGGTTGTCGGTGTCATCCACTTTAGCTGTAGATTCCCAAGTGTAACATTGTCTGTTATTTCTTTTGTGTCTCGTTTCTGCCGGTTGTCCTGGGTGTCGGTGGCCGAGTAGAGATAGACCGACACAGGGAAATAGGATGCACGCGTGTGCGGGTACGGAGGTGACCAGCCAGTGGGACAGCAGAAACTAGAAACACTAAGCTAGATTAGAACAAGATATATTTCGAAGAGAGAGAGAGTACAAATACTTAGCTTTGTTAACTGAAGTCTAGTGGAAAGCTGATACATAGTTTAAGTAGATAGAGGCCTGCCTACTGGTGAGAGACTTTCCTAGTGCCTGTCTTAATCCCAAGTGACCGATCCAGTTCAGTGGTGACCACGAGCGGAGTTGCAGCAGAGGGCGCTCGTGGCCGACGTTGTAAGAACGCCGCGCCGTGCTTGCATGGCGGCGCGCGGCGAAAGTACGTGGCGCGCACTTCAGACTTGTGCGACACCACAATTTCAATACATATATAATCGTGTTTTATTTTATTAGTATAGGGAGCACCGTTTTGAAAGTTACCTTTTAGGTGAACATAGAAAGGGTGAAAATTACTGAACTATATAAATTAAATACTAATAACTTTTGAACGGTCAGCGTTAGGACGTTCAAATTTCACGTTAGGCCGCGGGGCATCGTTAGAATTGGTGTGCGCATGCGCACGTGCCTCATTGTTGTCGGACATTTGCACATGAACATGTCGCGGTACATGTGCATGAGCGTACAGCGCTTGTGAAGGCGTGCTGTGTGGCGAGTAACATCGCGACTGCGGCTCGAAGAGAAAGTTTGCGATCGAGACGAAGTGTGGTAACAACCAAGAATTTGATTCCCAAGTTTGGGAGAACGGGTACGAGCGGTGTTCTTGACGACAATGTTGGTAAAGTCGGTCGTCCAAAAAGGGTGAAACGCTGAAAATATTGGGAAATCACGCATTGTGTTGCAAACAAGCCCCAGGAAATCGATCAGACGAGATGCACAAATCGTTTTTGACGATCTACATGTCTTCCCGTACAAAATTCAAACCCGACATGCCTTGAGCACCAGGACCGTGGAAAAACGGTTGTGCACAAAATTGAGTAACAGGACTTGTGAATATGGTTTGGGTTAGCGAGCAAGCCCACTTTCATTTGGATGGGTTCGGCAATAAGCAGAATGCACGCATCTGGAAGATGCGATCGGCATGACTCTTAACTCGCAGCGGATGGCCGCGGTGGAGTAGCCGAGCGGTCTAAAGCGTCTCGCTGCGGAGCCCGCGGTTGCTCGCCGTGGAGGTTCGAGTCCTCCCTGTGGCATGGGCGTGTGTGTTTATCCTTAGGTTAGTTTACCTAGGTTTAAGTAGTTTGTAAGCTACGGACTGATGACCACGCATCCGATAGATTTCCAAACATTTCATTTCGCAGCGGATGGCTGTGTGGTGTTCAGTATCCAGCGTTCAGTCATGGTATAACCAGTGTAATATTTCTTGATGACAACGTGATTGCAGAAAAGTATGTGAAGGTGTTGGCAGATAATTTCATCCTCATTATCCAAAGTGACTCTGATGTCATTCCAAGCATGTGTGTCAATTTTTACCTCTCTATCTACATTATTCCGCGATTTATTCCCATATTTGGACTCTTTCGATGTCCTCCGACAAACTCACCTGATAAGGATCACACACTGGGAAGAAATACTCCAAAAACTGACGGGCAAACGAAGTATATGCAGTTTCTTTAGTTTTCTGTTGCATCTTTGAAGGGTTCTGCCAATAAAGCGCAGTATCTGGTTCGCCTTTCCCACGACATTATCTACGTGTTCTTTCCAGTTTAAGTCTGAAGTAATAGTAATTCCGAGGTGTTTAGTGGAGTTTAAGGCTTTCACTTTTGATTAATTTACCTTGTAAACAAAGTTTAAAGGATTTGTTTTCGTACTCATGCCTGGACGACTTCACACTTCTCATTCTTTAGAGCAGAGGTCGGCAAGTAATCTTGGATGGGTTCAAGATACTTTGCAAAGTAAAATCACATATTATTTATCAATTTTTCATTTTAATTTTCAGTCTCAAACTATTATGAAATACAAAAGATGTGAAATAAGAAGGTATAATAATCCAGTGAAACTTATATTATTTTGTTATTTATTGATTTTTATGTTCACTCACAAAAAGTATTAAATAAAATGTATTGTCAAACTTCTACTGAAAAATCCAGGAACAGGTTATACATTAAACATACTATTTTTTGCTTAATTTTGACTAAAAATTACGGAATACAATGAACTGTAGGTATTTGTGTTGAAAAAAAATCAATGCAAGGAATTACGTTTGCGGTTTTCAGCCAGTTTCTTAAAGGTAGGTTGACATTCAGAGCAGCTTATGCGAATAGTGTCTCCAAAGTGGGCTTCCGTTAATCTTGAGCGATACTTATTCTTCAACGAATTAGTTTTTTTTAATGAAATTTGACAAATATATGTGTAGCCAAACATAGTAGTCAGGTAGATGCCTAACGTTTTGCAATTTTCATATTTTTCCGGGACATGTTCACTCCACAATTTGTCAGTAAATTCATTTTTTATGTTTGCAAGGAAACGTCGTCCTGCCAGTCTTATCTCCATTTGAAGTAAAGGCTTAGAAAGGTGGAACAACTCCGCAGCCAAATCCGCCCGTTCTGGTGCTGGAGAATCCTTAAAAGGTGATTTTTAAAAGCACAAAAATGCTGTTTAAATGAATACGCCATGATCGATTAAATAGAGGTTTCAGAAACTGCCTGAGTATAAGGTCTATTTATGGAATGTCCTTGTTCGTTGGATACAGTTCTCGTGCTGCATTCGCGTGTACAGGGCTTTTATGCGAATCACCGGCCATCTTGCTCCCTTTTGCCGCCGCTTGTCAGCGTACTATACAGCGTCTCACGTCATGACAACAATTTATTTAATCTACCTATAATTATCATTAAGGGTTCTAATTATTCAGCAGTTAACTGTGGAATTTTTAGAAAAATTGTAAGTGTGGCTCTCACACGAATTGTTATGCACAGAAGAAAGTTGTTGTTTTTTTAAATTTTTTAAAATTAATTTCAGTATGTTACTTATACTTTCAAAATAATTTGGCGGTCCAGTTTTTGGCCTCCCGCGGTCCGGAACTGAACCGCGGTCCTCCACTTGTCGACCGCGGATTTAGAGCTAGTTGCCAATTTTTATACTATAATTTTTGTGTCTCGTTTCCGCCGGTTGTCCTGGGTGTCGGTGGCCGAGTAGAGAGAGACCGACACGTGGAAATAGGATGCACGCGTGTACAGGTACGGAGGTGACAAGCCAGTGGGACAGCAGAAACTAGAAACACTCAGCTAGATTAGTATAAGAGATATATTTCATAAAAATAATACAATACGTAACTTGGAGAGCAGCAGACTAGTAGAATGTTAGAATGTTGACACATAGTTTAGATAGAGTCCTGCCTACTGATGATTGCTAGTGCCTACCCGATAGCCAAATCTTCACTGGTGCCTATCTGATTCCGAAGTGTTAACTGGTACCTATCTCAGTTCCAAGTGAATGATGTCGTTCAGTGGTGGCCACGAGCGGAGTTGTCGCAGAGGGCGCTCGTGTCTGTCGTCGTAAGAACGCCGCGCCGTGCGTGCATGGCGGCGCGCGGCGAAAGTATTTAGATCGTTCCGCAGTTCGTTTTGATCTTCAGATGATTTTACTAGACGGTAAATGACGGCGTCATCTGAAAACAACCTAAGGCCCAGTTAACACAGAGTTGGCGTGGTGCGGACGCCCTGCGGTGGAGAGGCAGCGACGCCTTACGGGCGGGACGTGAGCCATGCACACTGCAGGTGCAGGGCGCTGTCTGTAGGCGCGCCACGGCCGTCCTACCAGTGGCTTAAGATATGTCGTCGTCGTCAGACGAAGATAGCGACACGCTGGATCTTTTGCAGTTACTGAATTTTCAGCAGCGCAGAAGATATTGGGTACATCCATTATGGTTGAAAAAAGGGAGGACATACGGCATATCGATGTGATGAAGGAGCTGAATATGTATCCTGATCGTTTCCAGAATTTTTACAGAATGTCGCAAAAGTGTTTCTACATTCTGTTAGACAAAGTGAAGGACACCCTTCAGAGAAAAGCAAACTGGAGGCAGCCTATTTGTCCAGAAGAGAGATTACTGATTACCTTCAGGTAAACTGACATAGACATCTATGTATGTTCTTTAAGCAAACAGTTGTTTCAAACGTTTTCTAAAAGCGTGAATAAATAATCATCATTTATCGCTGTACAAATGAAGAGATGGAATGGTGTTTTATCTGACGCCCTGAATCTACCGGTTAAAATGTTTCACACTCACGTTATTTTAGCACCATTGCCGCTCCAGAAAACATCCATTGTGGAGGCGAACATTGAGCGAAGCGAAAAAACATTATCATAGAACAGGGCTCTGATATGCACGAAAATTCTCGTACGCA
Source organism: Locusta migratoria (assembly GCA_026315105.1). NCBI lineage: Eukaryota > Metazoa > Arthropoda > Insecta > Orthoptera > Acrididae > Locusta > Locusta migratoria. The sequence goes on from CM048751.1 coordinate 16,749,415, forward strand.
TGCGAGAATTTCATCGTTTGTACGACGTAAGAGGCAAAAGCGAATATTGTATGCAAACATACGAGAATTTTGCTTAAAGTCTTACGTTTATAACAAATATGCGGTATACATATTTGGTGGAGATATAATTCACATGGTGTAGCCAAAATATATTTCAGTAATGCAAATTATTCACATAGGAAAAAAGAGTATTTTCTCAGAAAGATAACAAAATCAACGTTGTAGGAATTGTTACAAAGAATGACGTTTTAACTCTTATATAGTGTTTGCATCAAGAAACCCTAAATAGATAAATAGAAAACTTTTTTTTTCGCCTTAAAAATTTGCTCTCATTAATTACGGCATTGTTCGGACGAACGATTCAGTTATGCATCATCAGTACGATTTTGATCGTACAGTTGCGAATACCTTTCTACTACATCGCAGAACTTGACGTTAAACTCGAAATCGTGTCGCATTTTGAAACTTGGATGGGAGAACCTGCAGCGCGCCCCCTGTATTCTACGCACCCGCCTCGCGCCCTTCCGCTGCGCCACTCACTGGTGGCGGCGAACGGTCGCGGCGCGGACCACGAAGCGACGCGTCCCGCCACGCCGCCTCCGTGTGGACTGAACTGCTGCATTTGTTAACGTGGAGGTGTCGCGTGACAGTGCCACGTCCTAGCCAGGCGACCGCGCCGCGCCAGCTCTGTGTGAATTGGGCCTAAGAGAGCTGGATTTTCAGGTAGTAGTTCAATAATTGCCACCCTGTATGTTAGTCATAGAATGGCGGCCATCCTAAGCACCACGTCAAGAAGGACCGGAGCTATCACAGCGAAATGTGTTTAGGACATAACACGTCGCACACAGCGCGGCTGGCCTTTCGCTGGAGTCGACACTCTCCAGGGGGCGGCGCTCTTGGGGCGAGAAGTCGGTGGGGCGGTAATCCGAGGCAGGTGCTGCCCTCCTGGAGCTGCGGAGGGCCGAGTTCAAAGCGGGGCGGGCGACTCGAGGGCGCGCCCTTCCTTGCCGCGAGACTCGAAAAACGATGACAAAGTCGGCGGTGGCGGCGGCCACAAAGCGGGGCGCGTTCGAGCCCCGCGCGGCGTCTTTCCTTTGATGTGGGCTGAGTGTCGGCGCCGCCCATTGTGGAGCACAAAGCGGGCCGCGCCACGAGCACCCTCGGCGCCTGACCGCGCCGCCATCTTGAGCCAAATCTGCAGACACCAGCCCTTTCTTCCACCGGCCTGCCTCTCGTGCCGTCGCAAATCACGGCAGAAAAATCACGCACCTGATGGTGAACGTGTGAGCAGCGCTGAATTCGTTCGACTAGCCACTGCGAGAAGGCACCAAAGGTATTTTCGACAAGAAACTGACACTGTTCCACCTTGAGTGTGAGGTCTACATCTACATCTACATGGGATACTCTGCAAATCAAAGAATAAGTGCAGCTGTTACAATGATCTTGAGAGAAATGGAATTGACAATTCTGCATTTCCTTCTCGTGATGAATTCAGCACTGGAGCTGAAGAATTGGTACCTTCTTCCTTCAAAAATGTTTCAATGTTTGTAAATCTATCAGACCAAACTGTGTGGTCATCAGTCCGTAGCTTACAAACTACTTAGACCTAGGTAAACTAACCTAAGGACAAACACACACACCCATGCCCTAGGGAGGACTTGAACCTCCACGGCGAGCAACCGCGCGCTTTGCAGCGAGACGCCTTAGACCGCTCGGCTACTCCACCGCGGCCCTTCTTCCTTCATTAATTGCATTACAACGAAATAAAAAGGGCAAAACGTAAAATTAAAAGGAGCTGACATCTCTATTACAGGCTCTGATTGCTGCCATTCGCATTTATGTGGGGTGCTCTGCCCAACACTTGCCCCAACAACTCGTCGGCGTTGAACTGGTAGTTGTCATTTACTAACGATCTTGTAATTATCTCCTCCGCTGCTGCAGAAATATTTATATCTTCCGAAAACCCTCTTTTTCTTGGCGAAAGTGCAGAAGTTAAAAATACTTTTTTCACTAGTTCTCATGATATACAGTATCTTCAACGTGTAGATCCATCACTGAACGGATACGTCTTATGATGGTGTTTGCCCCCTCTCATCTTTCATGTGCACAGATCGTAATTGAATTGTTGTAGGTGAAGCGCCGAACACTGAAAGCTTTCCGACGCAAAACAATGCGCTTTTTCTTTTGTTTGTTATGAAACCTTCGTCTATAGCTTCCACACAAAACAAACAGATTCAAAAACAAATTTTACTTCAACCCATCTTTTACTAAATTGCTTGGATGAAGCAAATGTCACTGACATCACATTCACAAACTAAACACTTCTCAGCCATTGTTCACAGATGCCTTAAACAAGAGAAGTCACTCACTAACTGGAAAAAAGTACTCACGTAATAAGCTCAATATATATTACTTATGTAAGCACAAACAGTATAAAGATTTACCATACATTCACTGGAGTGAACTGAAGCTGACACACAAATGCTTTTCGGCTGTTAAGTCTGCTTGCCACACGGGCGTTCGCACAGCAGATGAGACGTGTTGGAGAGGCAGAGCGTTCTACATCTACATCTACATGGGATACTCTGCAAATCGCATTTAAGTGCCTTCATTGAACCATCATTATACTATTTATCTCCCATTCCATTCTCGAATAGCGCGCGGGAAGAAAGAACACCTGAATCTCTCCGTTCGAGCTCTGATTTCTCGTATTTTATCCTGCTCATCATTTCTACCTATGTAATTGGGAGTCAACAATATATTTTCGCATTCGGAGGAGACTCTTGGCGATTGGACTTTTGTAAGCCGCAGCAAAAAAGCACCGTTGTTGTAATGATTCCCATCCCAGACCCTGTATCATTTCCGTAACGCTGTCTCCCCTGTATCGTAACAATACGAAACGAGCTGCCCTTCTTTGGACTCTTTCCATGTCCTCCGTCAAACCCACCTGATAAGGATCCCACACTGGGCAGTAATATTCCAAAAATGGACGGACAAGCGTAGTGTATGCAGTTTCTTTTGTAGTTCTGTTGCATCTTTTAAGTTCAAACGCTGATGAGGCTCATTTGAAGGTGTCGTGATAACAGTTACGGCAGGAATAATGTTAACTGCTATTCACTTACCGTGTCCATCAGGAGGGCGGCAGGAATTACCTCGGAAATGGTTCTAATGAAATCGCGTGCTTATGGATTATCTCCCCAATTGTGCGATTGGATTCACGATTTCCTATCAGAAAGGACACAGTTCGTTGTAATTGACGGTAAGTCATCGAGTAAAACAGAAGTGATAACTGGTGTTCCCCAGGGAAGCGTTATAGGTTCCGTACTCTTCCTTGTGTTTATAAACGATTTAGGAGGCAATCTGAATAGCTCCCTTAGACTGTTCGCGGGTGATGCTGTCGTTTATCGGTTTGTGAAGTCAACAGAGGATCAAAAGCAACTGCAAGGCGATTTAGACAAAATATCTACATGGTGCGAACATTGGCAATTGACACTAAATAAAGAAAAGTGTGAAGTAATACACATGACCACTAAAAGAAATCTGCTCAACTTCAATTACGCGATAAATCAGTCAAACATTAAGGTCGTAAATTCAACTAAATACCTAGGAGTTACAATTTCGAACAACTTTGACTGGAGAGAACACATAGAAAATATTGTGGGGAAGGCGAACCCAAGGTTACGTTTCATTGGTAGAACGCTTCGAACATGCACCAGCTCCACCAAAGAAACTGCCTACATCACACTTGTGCGTCCTCTCCTGGAGTACTGATGCGCATTGTGGGACCCTCACCAGGTGGGACTGACGGAAGACATTGAGAAGGTTCAGTGAAGGGCAGCTCGTTTTGTTTTTTCACGTTTCGGGGAGGAAAGCGTCACGGAAATGTTGTAGGAAATAGCGTGCAAATCATTAAAAGAAAGACGTTATTCATTGCGGCGTGATCTGTTTACCAAGTGTCAATCACCGACTTTTACTTCTGAATGTGATAATATGTTGCTAGCACCCACTTATTTAGGGAGACAGGACCATCCTAATGAAATAAGAAAAATCAGAACGAAAACGGGACGATTTAGGTGTTCTTTCTTCCCGCGCGCTATTAGAGAATGGAACGGTAGAGAAAAGTTATGAAAGTGGTTAATGAACCCTCTGTCAGGCACTTAAATGTGGTTTGCAGAATATCTATGTAAATGTAAATGTAGATGTAGATTGACCTTCTAACGGATTTTTGTATTACACGTCACAAAATGGACGTCGTGGAATCCGAAATGTATTAAAAAAGAACTACATGCACTCTGAACACCGATTGAAAAATGGCACGCCACAGTATACACAAAGCTTCGTACCATTAACTCCTTGTCTTGGATGCTGACGATGTGTTTTGTGAAGTGTAATATATACATCCCATATTAGATTGATATCTGTACCTCCCAGACAATTATTTTCTGTTGCCCTCCTGATGAATTAGCAATTAGCAATTAGTATATTTCCTTTCATAATATTTAAGACAACATTTGCAAGTGAGCCTTCGTAGAGACTGGAATTGGGAGTTCACATTCAAGTGGTTCCTTATAAGACGCTAGTGCAATGGGTTAACATCTCACGAAGGAGAACCTAGTTTTATTTTAAGCGGTCTGAAATGCGACGCCAAAATGACTTGTTAAAAATGACATATCATCGATGGGGTGAGAGTATCCGATAAAAGCAGACAAATGAAGAACTCTAGAGGAATCATATTTTACTTCGTCGTTATGTAATTCTCGGTAAATTCAGACATAGTATGTCTATTAAAAAGCATTTAGAAGATCCTAAAATGAAAGCATAAAATGAAATAATAATAATACGAAACTCGAGTTCACCACTGTGTAGTGGAAAGAGGTGTCAATTCGAATGCTGTAGGTTTTTGTTCTGCTATATATTTCTTTTTTTCATCCTTGGAGTTTGTAAAATATTCTAGGTCTGTCTTATAACTTGAACATGATGGTGTAATATGAAACACTGTGTTATACAGGATGAATCACACTTGCACCGCATATATTGCGGAAACGGAAAGTGCGATTGATGTGCGGTTTTCACAGAATGGATTGGTAGGCATAGGCTCGTGTTTTTAGCGGACACAGTTGTTACTGTAAATGACTTTCTGATTTAAATAATTTCACGTAAAGGTAAAGCAGTCAACAATCCGAAGATTGGTTTGAACACCACAGTGCTTTACTAGGTATGGTCCTAATGGAGGTGGTATGCCGTTGCCTTCCTCCGACCTTCGAACTGACTTACCCAGCCAGTTATAGGGGGACCTACAGTTTAACGTGGGTTCCGAACCACGGTTCACGTATTCCCTAGTAAATATAGTTACAGGGTGTGTAAAATAAAAGAGAACAGAGTTCCAGTGTACAAAGAAATACAGCAATAGAAAAGAAATACACTTCTCATCTGATTACAGAAGATGTTGAAAGTGACCACCATTGATCTATTTGATCCTTCAGTTGCTGGAGGTGGATCGAAGCTGCACAACTGGAATTGCTGCCATCTCGTATTAAATGTTCTGCTGCAGCTTTATTGATTATGGATGTTGCTATAAAAATAATGCCCGTGGTTTTTTGGCTCGTCCTTGCTACAAACAAACATCAAGATGCCGATGGCTGTTATGTCGTTTATTATTATTATTATTATTATTTATGGAGAATTATCTCCAGAAATGGAAGACGTCAAGCAAATAGTTTTTCTTTGAGTTCTTGTTCTTCCAATATGCTTCCACTAGTTCCTAGAAAGCTTGCTTACTCTCATTCAACCACTTTGATCTGCATTGCTTTTGTTTTGGTTGCTCTGTTATAACTTCCCATTTGTCTACTTTGTGCCTGAAGATGTTTGTTTGTAAAATGTCGCTGGTATTATATTTGAATGTTTGAGGTTCTTTCGAATTTCATCTAGCCAAGGTGTAGAATTCTTAAGCGAGGTTGCATAAGCTATTATTCTCTTCGTCATTCGATTTTCTGGTAATCGGCTGAGATGACCAGAGTTTCATTCGCGTTTCCCTAATAACGATTTCGGTTTCTAAAAACTTTGCTGTTGTTTTAGCCTATAACCGTCTGGTGTATGTTTTTCTCCTAGAATTTTCCCGATTGTCTAAACCTCTCTCTCTCTCTCTCTCTCTCTTTTTTTTTAATTTATTTTTTATAGTTAAGGGTTATTGTTTCACCTGTGTATCGCATTATTGGTTTTATGACGGTATTGTAGTATCGAATATTTAACGTTTTTTTCCCTTTCTTTTTTTGAGAGGTTTTTGGTTAATTGTAATCCTTATTTAATTTTTTGGAAGCGATGTTGCTGTGAAAATTTTCAATACCCAAACCCTCACATTTAATGAGTTCTGTCCCCCAATCTTCCAAGTTTGTTTATAACTATGTTGAACAGAATAGGAGAGAGTCCATCACCTTTTCCTACATATTTGAATGTTGAAGAGTTCTGAGATCTCCCCCATAAATTTTACTTTAAAATTTGTGCCAATTAGTCTTCGTTTTATGATTTCTTGTGTTTTGGCATCGAATTCCCTGTCTTCTAAAATTTGAAATAGTGAGAGCCTGTCTATTAAATCGTATTCCTTTTTGAAATCTGTAATTCTGCATACTATATAAGTTTTTGTGTGAGAGCTCTCATTTTGAGCATGGATTTGAAGTTAAAAATTAGCTCTGGACATGATCTGTCCCGTCTTAATATTGCTTGACATTGTGTTTCTTTGGGTTCTAATTGCTGTTGTGTTGTATTCAAGAGACTAGCTGACAGAATTTTCTGAACAAAGTCTTAAAATTCATTTACTTCATTACATCACATGCACTTTACATCTATCTAAAAATTCAAGGGGCCAGAGACAACCCTCGACAGAGGGAGGTGAAACGACAATGTATGAAGCCATACGTCTCACTTATTACACGTATAGAATTTTGTAGATGACCGGTAATAGAGAGATCCCTCCGTAGTTGTTTACATCTGATTTATTGCCTTTTTTAATGTATTGGACGAATCAGAGCAATCGTCGAGTTATCCGTGATTTTATCGTTTGTGTAATTTCTTTGTGCGAATTTAAGCCTACATTTTTCAAGAGTTCCGATATAATATTTTATTTCCCTGATACTTTTTTTTTCTTTATGGAACATTCTGGAAACTCTCTTTGGGCGCCGTGCAATTTAAAAAGTATGAGAAGTATGTGGTTAGTACTTGGCAAATTTCTTTATTTGTCACGCCCAATTTACCACCTTGTTTACGAAAGGAAAGTTCCTGTAGTGACTAATCTTTGATCTGGTTTGCGAAGCTCTTATAGAAATTTTTCTTTGATTGGGGTTTTCTTTGATTGACTGCAGTTTCTCATTGACATATTTTATTTAATTTGTCTTAAAATCCTAGAAATCAGTTTCCGAATTTGGAAAAATTTCTTTTAAATTGCTGCAACTAGAGTTTTGAAGTGCCTTTCAACTTTCTTCTAGTGCATTCCTCACATTCTTTGTTACATTTTTGTGATGAGGTATCACATCTTTTGCTACTTTAATGATTTTATTTTGAAATTTCTCCTAATCTTCTGCGTGGATGTTCAGAAATAGTCTGAGTTACATGTAAATATATACTACTGTTCTCCCCAACTTATGTTACCTTTTAGTCTGATTTTGTGTTGATCAAATTTTGGTATCACCGGTGTTTTTCTATTGAATTTCCTCTTTGAAGTTAATTTTTATTCTAGTTAAATAATGATCGGAATGGAAATTTAGACCTCCGTGTATCTGCATATCGTTAATTTCTTCTTGGTAGTCATATGATATTGCAGTAGGATCAATCTGAAATTATCGCAAAAGACAGATGGTTGATCGCCATTTTTCTTTTTTTTGGGGGGGGGGGGGGTGTTTCCGAAGCGATGTTGACATAATTTTTATGTTGTTTTGTTGTCATAACTCAGTGAGTAGAGTGCCACTTATAATGACAGATTTGTGTGCCTGATAGATTCCTACTGTCTACTTGTGTCTGTGTTCTCTGCCAATTTTTGCTTTGAAGTCACCGAGTAGAATTTTCACATCAACTTTTGGAATGTTGGCCATGTCTGTTTCAATTTCTTCACTATATTTTTCTGCTTTTTTAGGGTCTTTTTTATCATAACCATTTATTGGTGCATGTAGATTAGTAAAGTTGTAGTTTTCGCTTGTGTTTACAGCGGCATATATTTACATGTAACGTAGACACTTTTTTTCTTAATTGAGAAATCCCTAAAATTCGTTTACTTTATTACATTACATATTTTTTCAATGTATCTAAAAATTTCATAGTTTTCAAGAGACCAAAAACAATCCTTGACAGGGGAAGGTGAAACGACGATGTATGAAGGACCAACGTGTTACATCTATAGAATCTAATACGCTAACACGAAATTGAGGGTACAGATTTGTAATATTAATTATACAAGTAGGCCAATGAAACGTACATAATTCAAAAGGTGGTTTGTCATAGATGTCACGAATATAAAAATTATGTCTGCACGTAGCCGTTAAGAGTGGTAGAAAGAAAGGGAAATTTTAGGATGATACTCCAAATTCTCCATATGTGTTAACACTATATTATAATCCGTTGTAGGTGGCATATTGGTACAGGTAAAATTATCTCAGTCAGTTAACGCTTGGAGTTCTAATCTTAAGGTCCTGGGTTCGATTCCCATTGACCTATTTTTTTTAAAATTTGTAATGTTCAATTCTTAACTTATAAATATGCTTTTTAAATATAATTAAACAATTCAGTTTATGAACGCAGTGTTTTAATAAGTCTCAAAGACAACATTTGTAAAAATTGGGATTCTATTAAAAATCCTGTTTTCACACATGGTCAGCTCTATGTTGCAGCAAGTAGAGTTCAAGACTTTGATGGTTTGAAATTTTATATTTGTGAACATAGAAAAAAAGGACATTTAGCGATTGATAACTAATTATTTACGACAAATATTGTTTTTACTAAAATTCAAATGTTTGTAAAGCTTATGGAACTTAATTGTGGGGTCATGAGTCCATAAACTTACAAACTTCTTATGAAGTAGCTTCTACTAAAGACGGCACAAACATCCATGCCCGAGGGGGGATTCGAATCCCCGACGGGGAACGACCTCACGCATCATAGCATAGCACCTCAATTCACTCGGCCGCTCCGCCACGACAGTTAATTCTCTCATTTGTGTCTTTCATTCTCTCATGTTTCCTCTTTGCCCTTTCTTTCACCTGTCTCATAGCATTCACATAAAACTGATACATTTGCAGTGCTCAGTAATTTCCAATTAGATTAATTTTTTTTCATTTTCATGACTTTGCAAACACAACTGGTCAAATTTCTATCACAGGCAATACTAGTATTTATAAAAGTAGAAAAACAGCTAAATAAGAGTTCATATAAGGAAGCGTCTCACATTGTCTCAAATAAGGCTGTAGTTTATCATATCTTTTATTTAATATACGCATTTCAAAATTCAACAGTTGATACACAGTTCAGGAAAAGTTAATGTGGCATAGGAAGGCTTGTTATTGAGGAGCTGTAACGAAGAGAGAAATACTAGGGGGAAGTGAATGCAGGATGTGAGGAAATATATATGTATTACGCGAAGAATCTGAGAATAATCTCAAAGCACTTGATAACGAAAACTGACGATAAAAATTCCGACCATACTGAAGATATTTACAAAATTTAAAGAATACAAATGAAGTTCAATGGCTGATATTTCAAATAATAACAAAAAATAAAAACAATAAAATCGTTTTCTTGACTCCTAAGCAAGATATGATGGAAATTCTAGTAGTAAGTTATGATTAAAGAAGAAACTTTGTATATCTAGAGGATATAGCTATACAACACGGAAAATTCACTTTATAGCACTTTACTATGGGAAAACTCTGTCCTTCCTACACACTCATTGTAATTTTCGCTACAGGAGCACAAAATTTAAAATTACATGTTTTTCTAAACATTTGTCTCAATAGAAGGCGTAACCTTTGAAAGAAAATGTGATACAGACTCCGAAAAGTTTCTCATTACTCTGTCACGTCATATACAATATAAATTATTAACTAGTGATTAGAGGACAGTAGCTTTGCATTTTGGTTTCATTATATCTCAGCGCAAAAGTTGGCCAAATTAGAGGAAGTTTTATGAAGTGATTTGACATAATCTAAAATTCTCGCTTGTCGTTACTGAATAACGAAGTTCGTTTCTCACACACTGATTTGTTTCACGTTATATTTTAGTTAGGTTTCTGGTGTCGGATTCTTCAATAATACAAGAGTGCTGTTACAAAACTGAGGATTTCTTGTTTATAAACCTTTTTGCTGGCATTAACAAGTGTCCTGTAAAGTGTTTTCCGAAATGACGTTATTTCGAACGTGAGACTATTTTCTCGTTTATTACGTACGATTGTCATTGTTACAAATAAGCATAGTAAAGGTAACTCAAAACCAAGATATGCTTTCTTTTGTTTTTTCTCTGACTAGATGGTCACATACTACCTTTAATACTACGGTTGTTACAGAAGACCTACATTTGGTTCACAAACAGGCGTTTCTTAACCAGATTGGCCAATACCAAACGTGAGAACCTATCCGATGAAGTATCTACAAACCACAGTGCTGTCTTCGATTAATCTGAAAATATAATAAACACACACACACACACACACACACACACACACACCGTTTACGATGTTGAATCTGTTTTCGGTTTAATTAAAATATTTTTCTTACTAAAATAAAAGAACTAATATATACCTAAGCATTGAATTTTTTGACCTACACTACATGTACAGCGTTATTGATTAGTAATAAGTTTTATCCCACTGTAAGCTATTTATAATCATCATTGAAAAAACGTTTTCTTTCGCGAATATGGCGCATTTTGCCTGTGAAGGCGTCCAGGAGTGTAGAGCGGCTTGAAATTCTTAAGTCACGCAAGGAAATTTCATCTATATTTGTAAGAATCAATAGATAATTTCCACAAAATGGTAAAGAAGTACTCTGTTGACATCTAATTACTGTAGTTACGCAGAAGAAGAGAAACAATTACAGTTCTGGGGAAGGCAGTTTGCGCTTATTTCTGACGTTATTTCATATGATCCACAACTCGCTTCATATTTCGTTGAAGTTACTTATCTTACACAGTGCAAAAGTAGAAAAAGGAATATGGTTATAATGAGTCGGCACTCACACGTTTACACACAATTAACAATGACTTTTTTAAAGTAACGGCTGATTTTTAATTTGCAAATTGAATCCACAGTAAAGAAAGCCAAGATGAAATTTGGAGAGGTTATTAGAGTTCTGAGAGAAGAAACTGAAACTTTCAGGTGTTCGACTGACGCTTAATTCCGCCCGTGTCCGAAACTCTTATGGAAGATCAGGTGATTTAAACTGATAAGAACTTACAAATATTTTTGGAGATGAACACTGAAAAAAGTAAAACAAGGGTAATGTAATGTATTCGAATCAAATCGGATGACCCTAATAGAAATGCATTAGAAAATCAGACACTATAAGTCAATAATTTTGGTATTTGGGCTGCAGTACAACAGATGATAGCTGAAGTGTATAGGATGCTGTCTGGTAAAAGCAAGAATTTATGTATTTATTTATTTTCAGAAGGAGAAATTTGATAGCATCCAATTCAAAGTTAAATGTTATGAAGTCTTTTATGGACTTGAGGCTTTTGGGGCAGCGTCTATGCTGTTCAAGAACAGAACAACAGTGGACAAGAATATTAACAATTTAGTGCGTTTCAGGAATCGTTTACATAAAAGGTGAAGGCATGAGCGGAAAAATGAACCATATTTTTCAACATCTTACAATGAATTTATTACAAAAGCACATGGACCTAAGAAACCGAACGAAGACAGAATTTAGCTGTCTGCAGTCACCTGTTATACAAATGCTCTCTTCACGTTGAATTATAATATAATCGTCTTTACGGAAATATTGGATCAATCCATTGAATACATTACACACTTGCTTGTAAATATTTAGCTCAAGTTTAAAATCGGGCTTGTATGAAACCGATGTAATAAATAGAATTGAAGTGAAAATCATTGTCATTGGTGATTAAACACATGTACCCGAAGACGAAATAATTACGCCTGTTTGATCGGTAAATTTATGTATTATGTACTCAGCTTAAAATAACCGAGTGTAGAATAATTTTTCCGCTACTTTAAATAACACCAGAAACCAGAAAGAGATTGAAATCTGTGCAAAGTATGCATTTAACAATAATTTGTTTAACTGTAATATCATTGACAACACAAACTGGAAAGCAAGTTTCAAAAAGTTAAAGTTGATGATGGATATTGGACTCTAAAGCTCACAAGTACGCGATCGTTGAATGTAATCGACTTAGAGCGCTTACCGTTCACACTTATCAAAAATCGTTACATGGAAGCCTCTGAGGAAAATCAGAAGACACGGTATGGTTTTACAGAAGATCAGCAACTGACTTAGAAAGAATATTACCCTCGAAGGAAAGAAGTACTATGTACAGAAATAAATCAGATCTCATAAAAAACACGAAATGTCCAAAAATGCAAGTCTCGAGACGCACTCCTTCCACCGCAAAAACATGTGCCATGACGTGTAAAAAAGTCGATTATTTTGTTTACTGTCTATGAAAGCATCTATTCAACGAATTTTTTATAACTTGTTATATAATTCATAGCCTATAAAAATTTATCAAATATCAGTATTAGACATCTCTATTTCTACTCGTATAATAAATATAACGAATGGCAATCGCACCGCAACATAATGACGTTGGTAAGTTATTCCAAACAGACAATTAATAGACATCGCTTCCTCGGTGTACAGATGGGACTTTCCTGAGTCACAAGTCTGTGCGGATCACGAATAATTAATGTCCACTTTGGTAGTATCAAAGTTCAAAAACTGCATTTGCCAAGTCATATTTACTGTTGTGTTATTATGTTGCGGCACGATTGCAAGTCATTTTATTTACTATGCAAATAATGATGTCCAATATTGATCTTCTTCTATTTCTTTCCCTTTTCCCACTCAAGTGGGGTCGACGCTCCTGGAAAGTCTTTTCCATTTCCCTCGGTTCTCTACGTCCTCTTCCCTTAGATGTTTCTCCCTGAATCTTCACGTATACAGTCCCTCCATCTTCTTCTTGGTGTCCCTCTTCCTTTGTCATTCTCCACTATCATTGCTGCGATTCTCTTGCCTACAGAAGTGTCGTCCCTTCTCATGAAATGTCCATACCACTGTAATCTTCTTTCTTGAATTTTCTTTGATCGTCACTTTAACACTGCCTCTTATTCTCTCATTTCTGATCCTATCTGTTCTGGTACGCCACAAATTCTTCTGCACATTACCATTTCAGCCACGTCCATCGATTTACAATGTGCCTTGGTTGATGCCTATGACTCTGATGTATAAATCATTGCTGGTCTCACTTCTGACTTATAGACCAGTCCTTAGTCGTTATCTTTATTCTTCTGTCACACAATACACGCGACATCCCTGACTACCTTCCCAGTTCATCCACCCTACCTGCATTCTGTACTCTATTGCCATGTCAGAATTGCTATCGCTGGACGCTGTTAATCCCAAGTAGTTGAAGTTATAGACTTTCTTCTAGTTTTGACGATCCAACTGGATTGTTTCTTCATGTTGTCCTCCTCGTACATGTACTCCTTTTTCTTTCTACTCATTTTTATCCTTCTGTCTTACAAACTCTTTTCTCCAGATGTTCAGTCTCACTTCCAGATCATCCTTATTGGTTCTACGTAATACTGTATCACCTGCGAACATCATGCACCAAGGATATTGCTCTCTAACTTCTTCTGATAACACATCGATGACCAGATTGAAGATATATAGGCTCAACGCAGACCTTTGATATAACCCAAATTGCGCTGCTATCCAGTTTGTTACTCCTACACTGCTTCTCACCGGCATAGTCGATATAGTTTCTATAAATGCTGGTAGGTAACTATTTATATAGCAAATTTATGACAAAATATTGAGTAGATACTTCTATATATCAACAATAATTTAGTTCTTGGAGTACCAAAGGTACTGAATATTAGGAGATGTGTATAATTAAAATTTGTGATGTGGCCAGGAGTCGAACCTGGGACACCCTGCACTATCCAAGCAATATTATATTTAATAACTCTGGTATAATGAGACAATGTCTGTCTCAAGGAATTGAATTGTTGTTAATATTTATATCGCCTCTCACTGAAGAACAAGGTGGGTGCTATTTCAGTATAGGAAAGTCTTGGAAATTTGATACGTATTTCACAAGGAACACTGAGGCAGAATGAACTTTATGTGGTGTGGAGGGAGACGTGCTTGAAGACAGTCCGTGTAACCACTTTAACCGTAACGCTGTGTCAGCTGAGTGGCTTAAAGCGTCTGCGTAGGAATCAGGAGGTTTCGGGTTTAAATCCTGGCCACACCACAAATTCTAACTCAACGGCTCTCCTTATATTTTGTAGCTTTCATAAATAGCTGACTTGGTTCTACAAGAGATCTCACAACTTTTTGCGGAGGCAGAATGCGTCGCGAGATTTGCATTGTCTTTGAAATAATATGTACAGGGTGATTCTAAACTCACCATACATTTCAATGATATAGTAACGGAATATTTGTTTCTTGCAGGTAATACGACAGAATACATTTCAGTGATATAGAAACGGAATATTTGTGTCTTGCTGATACTACGACAGAATGCTAACCAAGGAAGAAATAACTGCTGTTGTTTCAGCTCGTCTTCGTGGACTGACGTATGAACAGGTGCGGACAGACTTTGCCATTCGATTTCGGAAAACAGGCCCCACCAGGCTTGCTATCAGCCGGCTGCGGTGGCCGAACGAACTGAGGCGCTCCAGTCACGGTCTGCACGGCCACTACGGTGGGGGGTTCGAATCCCCCCTCGGGCATGGATATTTGTGCCGTCCTAGTTCGTAAGTAGTTCATAAGTAGTTTGTAAGTTTAGGGACTGATGACCCCGTAGTTAAGTCCCTAAGCTTAACAAACATTTGAACATTTTGCTTGCTATCAAGACCCTAGTCAATAAATTCCGGCGTACTGGTAGCGTTGCAGATGAAGAACGTCCAGGGAAGCCGGCCATAACGCCAGACACCGTGCAAAATGCCCAGGATGCGACCACACGTAGCCCTTCTGCATCTGCCAGGAGACTTAGTAGGCAACTTGTATTCCTCAAACCACTCTACGGTGAGTTCTTCGTTACAAGCTGCACAAATGTGCGTACCGTATCCAGGTCGTACAT
Source organism: Locusta migratoria (assembly GCA_026315105.1). Taxonomy (NCBI): domain Eukaryota; kingdom Metazoa; phylum Arthropoda; class Insecta; order Orthoptera; family Acrididae; genus Locusta; species Locusta migratoria. Next base: position 16,764,721 of record CM048751.1, read on the forward strand.
CAGCTTGAAGCGGAGGACTATGCAGCCAGACAAGCTGTGTGTCATGACCTTTTACAAGCTGTGGAAAATGATAATTTGATGCAAAATATCTTGTTCAGTGATGAAGCTACATTTCATACCTGTGGACATGTCAACAGACACAATTGCAGTATCTGAGCAGACGAACAACCACGTGTGCTGCATGAATGGCAACGGGCCACAACAAAAGTGAATGTGTGGTTAGGGATAACGAGGTCAACAGTGTACGGGCCCTTCTTCGCAGAACAAATCGTTACTGGAACAATACCTAGACATGTCGGAACAGTTTTTGGAGCCCCAGTTGATATCTGATGGGATTATGGATACTGTTGTTCTCAACAGGATGATGCAACATGCCATTTTGCCCTCGTTGTTCGGGATTATCTGAATCGAGCATTTCCCAACAGAAGGATTGATCGTGCCTCTCCATGGATGTGGGCTCCCCGCTCTCCTGAGTTGACGCCCCACTTTTTCGTGGGGCTTTATCAAGTCTACGTTATATCAAGTGAAGATCTGCAGCAATGATCATTTAACACAACGGATTGGAGCCGCGGCTGCTGAGATTACACCAGGTATGATACTTCCTGGCCGATTAAAATTGTGTGCCGGAACCGGGACTCGAACCGGGGACCTTTGCCTTTCGCAGGCAACGGCTCTACCACTGAGCTACCCCGACACGGCTCACGGTGTCGCCCCACAACTTCAACACTGCCAGTACCTCGCCTCCTACTTTCCAAACTTCACAGAAGTTCTCCTGCGAAACTTGCAAGACTAGCACTCCTGGAAGAAAGGATAAGGGTGGAGACATGGCTTAGCCACAGCCTAAGGGATGTTTCCAGAATGAAACTTTCATTCTGCAGCGGATTGTGCGCTGATATGAAACATTCCTCAGGCTGTGGATAAGCCATGTATCCATCATATCCATCCTTCAACGAGTGATAGTCTTGCAAGTTTCGCAGGGGAACTTCTGTGAAGTTTGGAAAGTATGAGGGGAGGTACTAGCAGAGTTGTAGAGCGGCATCGTGAGTCGTGTCGGGATAGCTCAGTTGGTAGAGCGCTTGCCCGCGAAAGTTCAAAATGTTCAAATGTTTGTTAAGCTTATGGGACTTAACTACGGGGTCATCAGTCCCTAAACTTACAAACTACTTATGAACTACTTACGAACTAGGACGGCACAAATATCCATACCCGAGGGGGGATTCGAACCCCCGACCGTAGTGGCCGTGTAGACCGTGACTGGAGCGGCTCAGTCCCCTCGGCCACCGCGGCCGGCGCCCACGAAAGACAGAGGTCCTAGGTTCGAGTCCAAGTTCCGGCATACAATTTTAATCTGCCAGGAAGTTTCATATCAGCGCACACTCCGCTGCAGAGTGAAACAGCACCAGGTATGCTTGGGCAGGTTTTTCGGTCTATAGTGGATCGCTCGGGGTGTGCCTAGACATGCAAGGTGGTCACATTGAAAGTAGCGAAATTACTTCCTATTGTAACATAAGTTGCAGTGCCATTACGTATTGGTTAATAAAATTTGATTAAGTACAAAATGTATAGACACTTTAGAATCACCCTGTGCTACAGCGCCAACGCGCTGTAATGCAGGGCTCGTCCGAACTGGGCAACTGTTACCTGTTAGTGATAAACTGAAGACTCGAACTGGGCAACTGTTACCTGTTAGTGATAAACTGAAGACTCGAACTGGGCAACTGTTACCTGTTAGTGATAAACTGAAGACTCGAACTGGGCAACTGTTACCTGTTAGTGATAAACTGAAGACTCGAACTGGGCAACTGTTACCTGTTAGTGATAAACTGAAGACTCGAACTGGGCAACTGTTACCTGTTAGTGATAAACTGAAGACTCGAACTGGGCAACTGTTACCTGTTAGTGATAAACTGAAGACTCGAACTGGGCAACTGTTCCCAAAGTGCTCCCTGAGTGGCAAGCACTAACTGGGAAACTTTTGCCTGCTCCGGTTAGACTGACAGGCACGCACGAACTGAGCAACTCCTACCTGCTTCTGGCAGACCGACTGCACAATCTAGCAAAATGCTTTCAAATCTAAACTTAGCAAGTGCCCCTGTTTGTAGAGTTCTTAAGGAATAATGTTAATACTGTGCTGAGGAACAAGACATAAAAAACAAACTAATTATATACAAAGACAAAGATTTGATTACAGATTTCACAAACAAAAATATTTGAAATCAATTGTTTATATAGCTTATGACAGTTAACTACGGGGTCATCAGGTCCCTAAACTTACAAACTACTTATGAACTAGCTAACACTAAGAATGGCACAAATATCCATGCCCGAGGGGAGATTCGAACCCCCGACCGTAGTGGCCGTGCAAACCGTGACTAACGCGCCGCAGTCCCCTCGGCCACCGCAGCCGGCACAAAAATATTTCCAGAAAACAAATCCATTTAGTTTGGCTCATTTTCTGCTCACGACTGCTTGGTATGTAACACATATTACAAAGTCTAATTTGCAAATTTTACCATTCGTAAGTAATTCTACTTTCTGTTGCAGGAAAGCATGCCTCTTCTTGGTTTTTGAGTCCGTTTCGATGGTGATATTATTTTTCGCTGAGTTAATTGTTATATAAGTATCAGTTTGTTCATGCTTCGGACTTTTTTACTGACTGAAAGATGTTTGGGTGAGGAGATTCACATGAAGCATTGAATCGGGAATGAAAGCTTTCGCAAGCGTTAGTCGTCCCCAACAAGGAAGCGCTATCTGCTGCCTAAACGTTTGGAGAAAAGACCGCGTCTTTTTCAAAAAAATGTTCAAATGTTTGTTAAGCTTATGGGACGTAACTACGGGGTCATCAGTCCCTAAACTTACAAACTACTTATGAACTACTTACGAACTAGGACGGCACAAATATCCATGCCCAAGGGGGGATTCGAACCCCCGACCGTAGTGGCTGTGCTGACCGTGACTGGAGCGCCTCAGTCACCTCGGCCACCGCGGCCGGCGCGTCTTTTTCATCAAAGTAGTTTTCGGTCATGTAATCAGCACATTTTGTGGTGTTGTCGTCTTGTGGTTGTTCCAAACGCGAAAATATATGTTCGCTACCTACTGTAAATAACAGCACACCGCGAACTTCCGCCGCTACACCTCTTCTGTAAGGTTTGAATTTATGCCACGATCACTAATAACAGGTTGCAAATCGTGACTTTCTGCCGTATTATTCGCTTCCATGACTAAACTGAAATACAAAACTAATCACTGTGTGAAATAAATCGCAAATTGCTATCAGTTATGGCTTCACTGTACTAGGTTTAGATGGAATACCATAGTGCGGCGAATGAAAATTTGTGCCCGGCCGGGATTCTCACCCGGGATCTTCTGCTTACTAAGCACACGCGTTGACCACTCCGCCACCGAGGACACAGTGACCAGCCCACCTGCAGAGGACTCTTCTCTGCGCGTTTACCGCCTAACGCAAATCTCCATTCGCCACGCTCTCTCTTACCTATACCACAGCAGGAGATTCCGGGTTCGAATCCCGGCCGGGCACAAATTTTCATTCACCGCACTATGGTATTCCATCAAAACCTAGTTCAGTGAAGCCATAACTGATCGCAATTTGGGATTTATTTCATAAAATGAACACTGTAACATCGGTAAAAATATATAATTGTATGAAAGCCGAGGCTGGACTCCTCACGACAATTGCTTGTGTCTCGATATATCATGGTCTGTTCTCCCTGATGCGGGAATACAGTATTGTGACTGCGGGCATTACAGAACAAATAGGCTGTGGTATTGGAAAGAGACAGCGTGGCGAATGGAGATTTGGGTGTGGCGGGAAATGTGCAGGGAAGAGTCCTCTGCAGTCAGGCTGGTCACTGTGTTCTCGGTGGCGGAGTGGTCAACGCGTCTGCCTAGTAAGCAGGAAATTCAGGGTTCGAATCCCGGCCGGGCACAAATTTTCATTCGCCACACTATGGTATTCCATGTAAACCTAGTACAGTGAAGCCATAACTGATCGCAATTTGCGATTTATTTCATAAAATGAACACTGTAACATCGTCAAAAATATATAATTGTAAACACTATGTGTTTCTACAGAGATGTCAGCGAGCTGGTGTCGTTCACAGGACTGACGAGTTCAGTTAGGGCCAGGAATGCCTTGGGTTGGACCGTCCTGCTCCCTGCGAGCGGAAGTTGCCCAGTTCGAGTGTGGGATTAACTGTCCTTCCCGGAATACCCTTCTAATGACCACTAAGTGCAGGTTCGTCCATCTCTCGTTAATCATATCGTTAGTTAACGAGCAGATGACTTTAACGTTCAGTTAAATGTGTTCGTTAAGTGCATTGCGTTTGTCATTGCCAGATACACCTCTCGTTCGCTAACCTGCAGAAAACATGTTCACATATTTGCAGAGCTTATGGGACTTAACTACGGGGTCATCAGTCCCTAAACTTACAAACTACTTATGAACTAGCTAATACTAAGGACGGCACAAATATCCATGCCCGAGGAGGGATTCGAACCCCCGACCGTAGTGGTCGTGCAGACCGTGACTGGAGCGTCTCAGTCCCCTTGGCCACCGCGGCCGGCAAACGTCCTGCAGAGAACGAGAAGGTATGATATATTTCGACTATGTTGGCAATAGAACAAATGAAAGTGCCGTCTGAATGAACAGCTGTTCGCCATATTTGACTGGCAGGGAAGAGGTTAGCAGACCGTAACACACGTGGAAGAAGCTCGTATTTTACAAGAAGTGAATGCGTGAGTCTTGCGGCCTTAATAGAGAAATATAGGGACACCAAGAATGGTACAAACGAATTTTGATGGGTCGCAGGTATGTTTGCGGGAAATCCTCCAGCAAGCTAAAAGGATTTGTTCCAATGCGCCTTGGTTTCCACGAAAACCGAGATCATAATCCAGCGCGTAACAGTTATACCTGTACTAAGGCACTAGCGGTACGTGAGTCAGCGTAGCGTAATTAGCAAGGCGCTCGACTGTCACACAGACGACCCGAGTTCAAACCATATTTTTTTAAATGTAAGCAACTACTTTATAAAAAAATAATAATTAAAAAATATTCCATGACCTACCAAAATAAATAAATAAATAAATAATAAAAAAGATGTAAAGTAGTCGCCTACCACAGAGGTGGCTTTGGTCAATAAAAAAAGAAAAAGAAAGGTCGTCGGTTCAATACCGACCACCGGCAAAATCTTACAAAAAAAAACAAATCCTGCTTGGGTATTTTTTTTTTACACTTGACCGACGATTTATTGTGCATAATTATATGCTTCCATAGTCAACCTTATGTTAATGCTTGAGTAATTATATGCTTTCATAGTCAACCTTATGTTAATGGTTGAGTAATTGTTCATATAATAGTAATTAGTAAGCTTGCAGACATAAATAATCTATTCTGTTTCTTATTACGACAGATAACTTACAAAATATATACCTACCTGCTGGACTCTTCGGATGGTCGTGTTTTTCATGCAGCGTTTACACACTGGTCTTTTAAACACGAAATCGCGAAACAAATTTTGCATCATCCGAGCATTCAAAATGATTTGGACGAACATAAATACAGCTAGGACGGCTTATTGTGGCAATCACCTGTAGATCGTCCAAAATATTCACATCCTCTTCACTGTCAAACAAATCTCATATTCCAGCCATTTTCATCATACCGATTCTCACTTAACTAGCCGTTACCTGTAAGCTTTTATTTTGATATCGTAACAATAATTTTACGGTTATGTAACGTATCTCCAATATATCAAGCTCATCGCTACTGACATGGATGGGGCGATTAATATGACGATAAAATATTCCACTAAGGGTGCTTTCCACACAAGTTTTTCATACATGTAGCGCTTCTGTTATTTTGTTCGATAAATCGGTCTTTATCAAGTAATATATTGCGGTATTTTAGCGTTTTGTAATCCTGCCATTTTCATACACATTCTCACTTAACCGGTCGTTGGCCGTGTAACGAGCACAATTTTACTCGTTAACTGTACCAAAAGATTGGAAAGTTGCCCAGGTCACACCTATATTCAAGAAAGGCAGTAGGAGTAACCCATTAAACTACAGGCCTTTTTCATTGACGTCAATTTGCAGCAGGGTTTTGGAACATATCCTGTATTCAGATATTATGAATTATCTCGAACAGAACGATCTATTGACCCAAGGTCAACACGGATATAGAAAATATCGTTCTTGCGAAACACAACTAACTCTTTATTCACACGAAGAGATGGGTGCTATCGACAAAGGTTCGCAAATCGATTCCGTATTTCTTGACTTCCAGAAAGCTTTTGACACCGTACCTCACAAACGGCTTTTAATCAAATTGCGTGGTTATGATATACCGCCCCAAATTTGGGATTGGATAGGGGATTTCTTGTCAGAGAGGACACAGTTCGTAGTAATCGATGGTAAGGCATCGACTAAAACAGAGGTGATATCGGGCGTTGCAGAGGGTAGTGTTATTGGTCCTCTACTGTTCCTTATTTACATAAACGATTTAGGGGAAAATCTTAGTAGCTCTCTTTGGTTGTTTGCAGATGACGCCGTCATTTACCGTCTAGTAAAATCATCTGAAGATCAAAACCAACTGCAGAACGATCTGAATAAGATATCACTATGATGTAAAAATTGGCAATTGACTCTAAATAATGAGAAGTGTGAAGTCGTCCACATGAGTACGAAAAGAAATCCGTTAAACTTTGTTTACAAAATAAATCAATCAAATGTGAAGGCCGAAAACTCCAGAAAATACCTAGGAATTACTATTACTTCAGACTTAAATTGGAAAGAACACGTAGATAGTGTCGTGGGAAAGGCGAACCAGAGACTGCGTTTTATTGGCAGAACTCTTAAAAGATGCAACAAAACTACAAAAGAAACTGCATACGCTACGCTTGTCCGTCCATTTTTGGAGTATTGCAGCCCAGTGTGGGATCCTTATGAGGTGGGTTTGACGGAGGACATCGAAAGAGTCCAAAGGAGGGCAGCTCGTTTGGTATTGTCACGATACAGGGGAGACAGCGTTACGGAAATGATACAGGATCTGGGATGGGAATCATTACAACAACGGCGCTTATCACTGCGGCGTGGACTACTTGCAAAACTCGAATTGCCAATATTCTCCCTCGAATGCGAAAATATGTTGTTGAGTCCCACTTACATAGGTAGAAATGAGCATCAGAATAAAATACGAGAAATCAGAGCTCGAACGGAGAGATTCAGGTGTTCTTTCTTCCCGCGCGCTATTCGAGAATGGAATGGAAAATAAATAGTATAATGGTGAAACTTCCTGGTAGATTAAAATTGTGTGTCGGAACCGGGACTCGAACCTGGGACCTTTGCCTTTCGCGGGCAAGCGCACTACCGACTGTGCTATCCCGACACGACTCACGATGCCGCCTCACTACTTCCGCCAGTACCTGGTGGTTCGGTGAACCCTCTGCCAGGCACTTAAATGTGATTTGCAGAGTATCCCATGTAGATGTGAACGGCCAGTTTGAGGTCATTTAACGTGAGGTTAACTCATAACGAAACATTGACAAACGCAATTCTCCGCTAACGACAAGTTAAAATCTAAACTGGAACTTAACGAGAGGTTGACAGACCGGCCCTAGAAGTTGCGCAGTTCGGGTCTGCCCGCAATGCACCGGGCAGAGAGGAGACGGTGTGGATTACCTGTGCGTCTGCTGCGGACTTTAAAAGGCGGGCGGCGGCGGCCGGCGCTGCGCTGCTCGGTACCCCGCGGAGACTGCACCTCCAGCCGGAGGCTCCAGCGAGCGGCGGCTGGAGGGCTGGAGGCCGCGGCTCGGGTGTCCCAAAGGCGCCGCCCGTTTCCGGCGAGGCAGCCGCGCAGGATGGCCCGCGGTGTCGCGGGAACTTGACCAGAGAATGGAGACCGCTTACAAGACCGCCCGGAAAGCGGCCAGACGCGCTCCTTTCTCTGCCGGCAGACAACGCGGGCCGACCGGCTGGACGATTAAGATAGCCGCGCCGCGCAAGCGCAGCAGGAAGTGACTGCCCCAGTGGGAGGGGCCAAGGAGCTGCACTGTAAACAATGACTCACGTCCTCTGATGCCGCCGACTGCGTATCGGGTTTAATGAAGCTGATCTACACCTGGATTATAGCCACACTTCGTAAGTCACCTTATAATGGCTCAACTCAAATGTTCAAATGTTTGTATAGCTTATAAGACCTAAATACGGGGTCATCAGGTCCCTAAACTTACAAACTACTTATGAACTACTTCTCACTAAGGACGGCACAAATATCCATGCCCTAGGGGGTATTCGAACCGTGACCGTGCAGATCGTGACTGGAGCGCCTCAGTCCCCTCGGCCACCGCGGCTGGCATGGCTCAACTTTAATAAAGCTAGAACAAGAAAGGGCTGCAGACGTTGGGAAGCAACTAAGACAGGGTTGTAGCCTTTCCCCAGTGTTGTTTAATCTGTACATCGAGCAGGCAGTGAACGAATTCAAGGAGAAATTTGGAGAGGGAATTAAAGTTCAGAAAGAAGAAATAAAAACTTTGAGGTTTGCCGATGACATAGTAATTTTGTCAGAGACTGCAGAAAGATCTGGAAGAGCAACTCAATTGGATTGACAGTGTCTTGAAAGGGAGATATAAGATGAACATTAACAAGAGTAGAACGAGGGTAATGGAATGGAATGTCAGAAAATCAGGTGATGCTGAAGGAATTAGATTAGGTAATGAGACAACGAAAGTAGTAGACGAATTTTGTTATTTGGGTAGCAAGATGACTTCTGATGGCCGAAGTAAAGGAGATATAGAATGCAGAATGGCTATGGGAAGAAAAGCATATGTCAAGAAACGAAACTTGTTAACATGCAATATTAATTTAAATGTTAGGACGTTATTTCTGAAACCATTTGTCTAGATTGTAGCATTGTATGGCAGTGAAACGTGGACGATAAGGAGTTCGCCGCGGTGGAGTAGCCGAGCGGTCTAAGGCGCCTAGCTGCGGAGCGCGCGCTTGCTCGCCGTCGGAGGTTCCAGTCCTCCCTGGGGCATGGGTGTATGTGTTTGTCTTTAAATTAGTTTACCTAGGTTTATGTAGTTTGTAAGCTACGGACTGATGACCACGCAGTTTCGTCCGATAGATTTACAAACATTTGAACATTTCAGTTCAAAAATGTTCAAATGTTTGTTACGCTTATGGGACTTAACTACGGGGTCATCAGTCCCTAAACTTACAAACTACTTATGAACTAGCTACAACTACGGACGGCACAAATATCCATGCCCGAGGGGGGATTCGAACCCCCGACCGGAGTGGCCGTGCAGACCGTGACTGAAGCGCCTCAGTCCCCTCCACCGCGGCCGGCTCTGAGACATCAAGGAATTGTCAACTTAGCATTAGAAGGAAGTGTGTGGGGTAAAAATCGCAGAAGGAGACCGAGGGACGAATACAGTAAGCAGATTCAAAAGGATGTAGGTTATAGAAGTTATTCTCAGATGAAGAGGCTTGCACAGGACAGGGTAGCGTGGAGAGCTGCATCAAACCAATCTGCGGACTGAAAACCACCACCACAACAATGGTCTATACTGTGTGGTCGAAAATAGCAACACACCTGGCTGAAAAATTACCTCCATCGGTGATTATGGAATTCATTATGGTGTTGCCGGAACTTAGCCATTCTTTAGGGATTGCTACAATGAGGAGAGTTATAGATGTAAGGTCGGTGAGGCCTGCCACGAACTTGGAGTTTCAAAACGACTGAAAGATGTTTTACAGGATTCAAATCAGGAATCTGTGCAGGCCAGTCCGTTACAGGGATGTTATTGCCCAGAAATCATCATCAGAGTGTTATGCAGCTGAACATGCACCTATTTTTAGATGTGGGCTGTTTAGCCAAATCGGAGCACAGTATTGGGCAGCCGAGAATACAATTACTCTCCGCACCACTGCTCTAGAAATTGTATTCTCGGCTGCCCAATACTGTGTTCCTTTTTGACCTGTAAAAAAGGTGTATGCATTATACTCTGAGGATGATTTCTGCAGTAATTAAATTCACTCCAATACAATGGCTCCCAATATTAAGTCACATCCCACCGCCACACCCGCGACGTGCTGACACCCTTGTACTTGAATACAAAAACATGGGAAATCGAAGCCTGCGAATCAACCAAGACATTGAGAGTGCAAACATTTCGATTTCGGAAACCACCAACAAGAAAAGAAAGGACCTATGTGCAAGAGGGTTTCAGTATCGCCGCGGCGGAGCGCCTGAGCATATTGAGACGCTATAGTGCGATGTGTGAGACCGTTCCCCGTCGGGCATGGATGTTTGTGCTGTATCCAGTATAAGGTAGTTCATAAGTAGTTTTAAGTTTAGGCATTGATGACCCCGCAGTTAAGTCCCATAAGCTTTACAAACATTTGAACATTGTTTGGTTGCATAATTGCTATTGATAATTGACACAGAATCTTACAGTTACGAAGATAATTTCTTCTCCTGGGGGAAAGGAGGAGACATATACCCATTAAATATTCATTCAGATCACCATCTTATATGAACTGTCAAAGTGTCTTAACCTCTACAATTTATACAGAGATTGCACCATAAACGACTAAAAAAGAGAAAAGGTAATTGAGGATTTGTTCACTACAGACTTCCACTGCACGTTATTTTCGTCCGGTGAGACGACCTCGCTGCCATATTAAATTCCTCATAACATTAGAAGACTGCTGTTTACGACACCTACTTGCTCGTTACTGCTATCGTAAGGCACCCAACATCTGTTTTAAATATTTATGCATGAATAGCATTGTGTCAGGAATTTCAAATTTTTCTGGTGTTTAATTCGTAACTGATCCTTTGATACAACACAGGTAATCTCGTTAATCTGGCTGTTTTCAGTTTACACATTTCGATTAACTAAGGACACATTATGTCACGCAAAAATTGTTAATTCCTAACGCTTGCAAGATGAAAGCAGAGCTCACCATCTACAGCATAGCTCACAGGGCCGACTGTGGACCTCTGGTACAGAGCCGAGTGGAGGGTCTGAATCAGAGGCTCAGACGGTTCTGCGACCGCGTAAGCTGCAGATTCCTTGACTTGCGCCATCGGGTGGTGGGTTTCCGGGTTCCGCTGAACAGGTCAGGAGTCCACTATACGCAGGAAGCGGCTACACGGGTAGCGGGGACTGTGTGGCATGGACTGGGCTGTTTTTTTTTTTTTTTTAAGGATAGATGGCCTCGGGGAAAAACAAAATGGGCAATCTGAAAGGGTGCAGGTGGATCACAGGAGAAATGTAGATCTAGGAACTATCGGTATAACAGTTGTAAATTGTCGTAGCTGTGTTGGAAACGTAGCAGAACTACACGCGTTAATAGAAAGCACCGAAATACACATCATTGTAGGCAGTGAAAGTTGGCTCAAGCCGGAAATAAGTTCAGCAGATGTTTCTGCAAAAGAGCTAGGTGTGTTCAGAAAGGATAGATTAAACAAAATAGGTGGAGGCGTGTTTGTCGCCGTCAAAAGTAGTATTTCGTGTAGCGAAGTTGAAATTGATAGTTCCTGTGAGCAATTATGGGTAAAGTTTGTACCTGAAAATCGTAAGAAGTTAATAATTGGTTCCTTTTACCGGCCTCCCGACTGTGACAATACAATAGAAGAAAAGTTCAAAGAAAACCTGAGTCTAATTACAAAAACTTACCCAACTCACACGATAATAACAGGCTATGATTTTAATTTACCCTCAATCTGTTGCCGAAATAATATCTTCAAATCAGGAGGTACGCATAAATCATCGTGCGAAATTGTACTCAACGCATTCACTGAGAATTACTTCGAACAAGTAGTTCATGAGCCAACTAGAATTGTAAATGGATGTCAAAACACACTTGATCTCTTAGCAACAAATAATCCTGAGCTCATAACGAGCATCAAAACCGATACAGGTATTGTGAACACAGAGCTGTCGTTGCGAGATTGAATACTGAAAGTCCCAAAGTTACCAAAAATAGACGAAAAGTATATTTGTTGAGGAAAGCAGACAGTAATAAAATAAATTGCTTCTTGAAAGAGCTTCCACTCGTTTTTAACACTAAACATATGTGTAGACCAGATGTGGCTCAAATTCAAAGAGGCAGTATCGACAGCAATTGACAGTATTGTACCCAATAAATTAATAAAAGAGGGAGGTGATTCCCCTTGGTACAAAAAAAAAAAAAGGCATGCGAAATTTAAAGGAATACAAAATCCCCAGGATTGCCGGTCCTACACAGTAGCTCCAAATTTGGCGAGGACTTCAATGCGATATGCCTACAATACTTATCACAACGAAACACCTTCTAGCAATTTGACTGAAACCCCAAAGAGATTTTAGTCATATGTTAAATATACTAGGGACAAAACACAAACAATACCCTCACTACGTGATAGTAATGGCGATCATGCCGTTGATAGCGCAACTAAAAAACTAAACATAGCTTTTAGAAACTCATTCACCAAAGAAGACGAAAACAATATTCCAGATTTCGAATTACAAACAGAGGCCAGAATGAGTAACGTAGAAGTAGATATCATCGGAGTAGTGAAGCAACTAAAATCACTTAACAAGAACAAGTCTTATGGTCCGGATTTCTATCTGATTATGTTAAAGCGATAGCGCGTTACTTAACAGCCATATACAACCACTCTCTCATAGAAGGATCTGTACCAAAAGATTGAAAACTTGCACAGGTCACACCTATATTCAAGAAAGGCAGTAAGAGTAACCCTTTAAACTACAGGCATATTTCTTTGACGTAAATTTGCAGAAGGGTTTTGGAACACATGCCGTATTCATATACTCGAACAGAATGATATATTGACCCAAGGTCAACTTGGAATTAAAAAATATCGTTCATGCTAAACGCAACTAGCTCTTTACTCATAAGAATCTCAAACTGATTCCGTATTTCAAGATTTCCAGAAGGCTTTTGACACCGTACCTCACAAACGGCTTTTAATCAAAGTGCGCGGTTATGGTATATCGCTCCAAATTTGCGACTGGATAGGGGGGTTCCTGTCAGAGAGGACACAGTTTGTAGTAATCGATGGTAAAGCATCGACTAAAACAGAGGTGATATCGGGCGTTCCACAGGGTAGTCTGCTGTTCCTTATTTATATAAACGATTTGGGAGAAAATCTAAGTAGCTGTCTTAGGTTGTTTGCAGATGACGCCGTCAGTTACCGTCTAGTGAAATCATCTGAAGATCAAAACCAACTGCAGAACCATCTGAATAAGATATCACTATGGTGTAAAAATTGGCAATTGACTCTAAGTAATGAGAAGTGTGAAGTAGTCAACATGAGTACGAAAAGAAATCCGTTAAACTTTGTTTACAAGATAAATCAATCAAAAGTGAAAGCCGCAAAATCCACAAAATACCTAATAATTACTATTACTTCATACATAAACTGGAGAGAACACGTAGATAATGTCTTGGGAAAGGCGAGCCAGAGACTGCGTTTTATTGGCAGAACCCTTAAAAGATGCAACAGAACTACTACAGAAACAGCATACACTACTCTTGTCCTTCCTTTTTTGGAGTATTGCTGCCCAGTGTGAGGTCCTTATCAGGTGGGTTTGAAGGAAAATATAGAAAGAGTCCAAAGAAGGGCAGCTCGTTTCGTATTGTCACGATACAGGGGAGACAGCGTTACGGAAATGATACAGGATCGCCGGCCGCGGTGGCCGAGGGGACTGAGGCGCTTCAGTCACGGTCTGCACGGCCACTACGGTCGGGGGTTCGAATTCCCCGTCGGGCATGGATATTTGTACCGTCCTAGTTCGTAAGTAGTTCATAAGTAGTTTGTAAGTTTAGGGACTGATGACCCCGTAGTTAAGTCCCATAAGCTTTACAAACATTTGAACATTTTATACAGGATCTGGGATGGGAATCATTACAACAACGGCGCTTATCGCTGCGGCGTGAGCTACTTACGGAACTCAATCGCCAAGATTCTCCTCCGAATGCGAAAATATAGTGTTGACTTCCACTTACATAGGTAGAAATGATCATCAGAATAAAATACGAGAAATCAGAGCTCGAAAGGAGAGTTTCAGGTGTCCTTTCCTCCCGCACGCTATGCGAGAATGGAATGGTAGATAAATAGTATAAAGGTGGTTCAATTAGCCCTCTGCCAGGCACTTAAATGAGATTTGCAGAGTATCCCATGTAGATGTAGATGTTTTGATGGTTTTGTTGTTTAATGAAAAACGACAATTTACATCTTTTGCAGTTGTTCTAATCCTAATCTCTAAATATCACTTCGTTCGTATGTGGTAATACTATTCCCAAATGGCGAGTGCTTTTCCTCTTTCTACTTACAGAATATTATGACCTGCCAGCCGGCATGTCCCTCTCAGAGACGGATAACAGCGGCGATGCGTCTTGTAATGGAAGCAATGGCGCCTTGATAGGGCACTGGAGGGATCTGGCACCATATCTGGACACACAAGTTATAGAATCCCCCTAAATGCATGCAGAAGAGCGATGAGCTATGTCGCCACGTCCAGTCACACCCCAGATGTGCTGGATCGGCTTAAGATCATCCGAGTTATCAGCATATCAACTACAACTCGCTACTGTATTCCTCGAACCAGTCCACCGTACTCCTGGCTTTGTTACATGGTGCATTATCTTGTTGAAAAACGTCAGGGGAAACATGATCGTCTTGAATGGGTGCAAGTCGTCTGCAATCAGTGCACGACATTTCCTGGTCGTCGTGTTTTCTTGATAGAGCTCCACGAGTATTCCACAAAGCATAATACTCAGCCGTCAGCTATTTTCCGCCCTAATATATTAAAAGAGTCGCCCCCTGAAAGACGACGGATTCGCGCCTTATCATTGGCAAGGTGGAGAAGGATCAGAATTCTTCAGACCGTGCAGCGATCGGACACTGCGCTTCCAGTTCTAGATGTCGTGGTGTTGACATTGGCATATACATGGATCTTCGGTTGCGGTGGTCCACAGAAGTGTTCGGTGCACTGTGCGTTCATACAAACCCTTACTCTCCCCAGCATTAGAATGTGTCGTTAATTCTGCGACAGTTCGCCGCCTGACTGATATCAGCAGTCTCCCAGCCTGCGACGTCCGACATCTGTGACGAGGGGTGGCCTCACAGACCCTAGACGTTAGGATGCAAACATGTTTTACAGATGTTTGTAAACCTATGGGACTTTACTCTGATCACCAGTCCTTAAGCTTACAAACTACTTATTCAAACTTATGCTAAGGACAAGAGATACACCCATGCTCCCGAGGGAGGACTCGAGCCTCCGACGGCGAGCAGCGGCGTGCTCCGCAGATAGGCGCCTTGGGGCGCTCGGCCACTCCACTGCGGCTCGATTGGATGTGGTCACACTTTTTTTCCACTTGTTGAAGACATGCACAACACCACTCCTCGAACACCCAAGTAGTGCAGTTTCCAAAATGCTCCTGCCTATTCTCCGGAACAGTGCAATATGCCCTCGATCAAATTCAGGTAGATACCGTTCTTTCCCCATTCTACACACGGACAGCGTCCTCCCAAACACTGCGTGCCCCGTGCGCGTGTTTGACTAGGAGTCATTCCACATCAAGCGTAGCTGCTACTGATTGGACATCTTTATATCTAGATATACATATCGATAGTAGGTAGGTAGTGATGATGTTGTGGCCGAATAGTTTATTAATGGACGACTAAAAATAAATAAAAAGTAAAAAAGGACATTGATTAGAGTTCTGCAACGTGAACGTTAAAAATGATTTGCATATGAACTGAAAGTTGAAAATTTAACAATTACCAGGAATCTGTATCACGGAGAAAATAAGCCTTGCTTTCGAGGTTTCCAATTGTTTTTTTTTTCAGTTATAGATACAAATAAGATACTAGAGGACTTACAAGAATTACGAAAGCATCCTTTTTCATGACATACTTCTTTTCTTGGCCATTCAAAATGTATATAAAAATTAAAAAAAATGTTACAATTGTTTAAATTTGGTTGTTCCTCAGACACTGTTACATAAACTGCAGATTAATAAAATCTACCAACCAGTTGAACGAACTGTGATATTAGTAAACCTATACGGTGGTTTCAGCAGGTTTTAAGCCTGTCTTCTTTAGAAGTACATGTTATTCGCTCCGATAATAATGGTTTAAATCATTTTGACATTAGCTTGATTAGAGGGAATATAATATGAAGACATATTCTGAACAAGACAGATTTAAACCTGTAAAGCTTGGTAAATATTTATTAAGAACACAATTCGTACAACCGGTTGGCTGATTTTATTAATTTTCTATAAAACACTTACACAACACTGCGCCATCAAGGTACTTAGGCGTAAGACTGGACCGAACTTTTACCTACCGAAAACATTGCCAGGAGGTCAAAGGGAAACTATACGCGAGAATCAATATCATCCGGAAACTTACAAATACAAAATGGGAAGCACAACCTCATGTCCTCAGAAGTTCGGCGTTAGCGCTATATTTCTTCGCCGCAGAATACGCAGCATCAGTCTGGACGATCTCTGCCCACACCAGACATGTCGACGTGGCTCCGAACGACTCTGTCCGTATTGTATCTGGTTGCTTGAAACCGACACCAACCGAGAAAATCTACCCGATAGTAGATATTGCCCCGCGTCCTATTAGGAGAAAAAAAAGAGGAAAAATAAAAGTAATTAAAAGAAAAACAATAAACCGACCATAGACATCCCTTATACGGATATCATCTGTAAAGCGTAGACTTAAGTTTCGGAAAAGCTTTCTACGGACGACAACTTCCCTATAGAGAACAGGCCTGAAGTATGTCGATTAAATCTGTGGCGGGAGTCCATCAACCACGAGCGGATTGATATAAAGGAAGAACTGAGCCTTGGACACCACCTACCTTACCCAGTATGGAGGTCGATCAAAAGACTTCGAACGGGAGTCTCAAAATGCTAAAGTAACCTTAGAAATTTGGGTTATAGGGAAGATGATACATGTGGATGCGGTGCGGTTCAGGACCCTCAACATTTGCCTGTATGACCAAACATGGGAGAAACTTGCACGGGCGAAGACTTTGTATATGCAAATGACAAAGCCACACTGTTGGCCGATTTTTGGAAGTTCAGGATTTAAAATGTTGACCCGGACACGGAAAGTAGGTACTAACAAAGGCTGGTATTGCTGGATCAAGGAACGTATGCATCGAATTAATATGGTTGTACTGGTGCTATTTGCTAGTCGTGTGTCCGGTAGTCGTAAGTTTGTCCCGTTCCTCGGTGCTGTAGACCATCTCAGCAAACTTCTCTGGAGGGCTTCCAGCAACCACGGTTCATTCTTATTCTTTTCACTTATAAGGGACACTACTCTTCCTATTTCCAGGCTCCCGAGTTGTTTGTGAAGAAAGTATTTCATTCGACGCACATTCTCGCATCACATATTTACTTCCACCAAGTAACACAACAGAGTGTTTTACTATTTGTCATTATGCTTTTGCGAATTGTCACTTCCATGCAGCTACATTTTTCCAATCGTTAGAGTTTCCTATTATACAATTTTAATTCAATATAAAAAAATCTCAGAGTTATCTTTAAGTATTTTTTTCTCTTGCGAATCACTGAGTCAAGTGACAAAAGGTTTGTTAATTTTTCCATCGTTAATGTACGTTGTTGCCTATAATCAGGGAATAAAACAAATCTGAGAATGGGCACCATAGATGAAGTAGTTACGGCGAACAAGCTTAGTGGACTTATTTTACACGCATGGTTGAAGTAAGGTTACCTGCCAAGAGACGAAGAGATTCGGTAATAGTAGGGTTACCACTGCGCCACTCCACTTGGTTTCCACAGAAGAAAGACGTGATGTATGACGCTTTCCGATGTCTACTGGCTGTCTATTCACGGAGCTCGTTTTCCGTCTATCTGTCTGGTGCGATAAGCAGACGTACGCATTCTTGAGGTTTATAGCACGTGAGGGCACACTCTTGCTAATGTGTTATCAACTTAACTTTCCCACAGTCATGACAAATATCGGACCTGACGGTTCCAAATTTTTCTGTTTGTGATCCCATTAGACCCACTCATACTTCACTGAAATTCATCGGAAGAGAATCGAGAGTTCTTCAGTGTCACGACTTCCCACTTAGATAAACAAAAGAGCAAAAATTCATTGTGAAGTACCTATACTTACTATGTTTTGAGAGGCGAAGTTCATTCTTCACTCATCCTTCTGATACGGACAGTTCTGTCAAGGTCACGGACGATTTTCTTTACAGTAAGCATCTTGGCGAGCTAGTGCAATTTGAATACTGGGGGAAGATTGTATCATATGTCACTGTTAGTGCAGTGAGAGCTGTTTTGAAATTTCCAGATCGAAATGTGTATCAATAAGCGTCGTACTCAAAGCGTACCCAAAGCATTGCCTCTGGTTAGAAAAGGACAACAAAATAGAAAAAAAGATGCACCACTAACAAAAATGTCATGTAAATTACAGAACTACATGATTTTTATTAAGGACAAAGAACTTCCTAATTTCATCAACGACATCTTCATCTGTCACTGATCCTTACGCAATCAGTTATTAGAACTGGCATTGATTGATAGAATTGTTTGACGTCTTGCTGTAAAATTTTGTGTGAATCATCAGACTGCTTCGATCTGACGATTTTTATCAACAAAATCCCTAGCTAGTGGCGGCCCTACTCATATTGTTTCAAACAATTAGAAATTATGCGTTGACATTGCTGGTCAAGGTAAGTGAGCTGGCTCCTAGCGACTGATGTTCTGTTGTGAGTGTACTAGACATTGCTTGCGGGAGGTGGAAAGTCTTGAACACGATCAGTGAAGGGTGGGAAGGCGAGGCGTGTGCCCACACACGGAAGTCCATGAGATGGGACGTGGTACTGCGAAGGCTGGCAGACACATCGAAAATGAAACCAGTAAAATTGTAACTCAACCGCCATATTCTATGCCAATAGCTTCACAGTTTCACTCATAATCCGGATATTATCATATGCTCTATGGTAACTACGCACTTACCAAAATAAAACGGATTGTCGTATATACATCGGTCCATTCTTTCGGACATCTGTTTTTCTCGTCTTCAAAAAGGCGTTCGTCGCAGTGCCTCACTGCAGACTGCTAACGAAGATACGAGCTTATGGAATACGTTCACAGATTTGTGACTGGCTGGAAGACTTTCTAAGTAATAGATCGCAGTTCGTCGTTCATCAGAGACGAGTGTATCGTCAGGCGTGCCCCAGGGGAGTGTGATAGGACCGCTATTATTTCCTATCTATATAAATGATCTGATGGACAGAGTAACTTGTAATTTGCGGCTGTTTGCTGATGATGCTGTGGTGTATGGGAGGGTGTCGTCTTAACTGACTGTAATAGCATACAGGATGACTTAGACAAAATTTCTAGTTGGTGCGAAGAATGGGAACCAGCTCTCAATGTAGAAAAAAGTAAGGTGATGCGCATGAGTAGGAAAAACAATCACATAATGTTGGAATACAGCATTAGTAGTAAGCTTCTTGATGCTGTCGCGTCGTTCAAATATCTAGGCGTAACATCGCAGAGTGATATGAAATGGAACGAGCATGTAAGGACAGTTGTGAGTAAGGCGGACAGCCGACTTCGGTTTATTGGGAGAATTTTGGCAGGAGTACTTAATATTTAAAGGAGACCGCGTATAAAACGCTTGTACGACCACGTCTTGAGTATTGCTCAAGTGTTTGGGACCCGCAGCAGATCAGTTTAAAGGAAGACATATAAGCAGTTTAGAGGCAGTTTGTTACTGGTAGGTTCGACCAATGCGCGAGTGTCACGGAAATGCTCCGGCAACTCAATTGGGAATCGCTGGAGGAAAGACGACGTTCTTTTCGTTTATTTATGTTGAGGAAATTTAGAGGGCTGGAATTTGAAGCTGCTGCCTACTTACATTTCGCGTAGTGATCACAAAGACAAGATAAGAGAAATTAGGGCTCGTACGGAGGCATATAGGCATTCCTTTTTTCTTCGTTCTATTTGGGAGTGGAATAGTAAAGGAAATGCCTCGTAGTGGTATAGTGTACCCTCCACCACGTACCTTACGGTGGATTGCGGAGTATGCATGTAGATGTAGAACAGATATCACACGAATGTATATACGTATTTCTCAGCGACTATGGCCTATGGTTCATAACTTCATCGCTGATGACTTTCGTCAATGCCCTATAGCAGCTTAAGTTCTTCCTTTGGTTGCTCCTCCTTGTTTCTTCCTCTCATAAAATGTCCAAATTGTAATTGAAACAATACTATTTCGTAGGATTTCTGACTGACACAATCGACATGAATGGGTGTGTATTCGAAGGTGCTTCCTTCTCGCTGTTTCATACTTAATGTAACTCCTAGATTCAGTTTTGTTCTGAGAATATCTACGCTCCATAAAAATGTACGATAATACGGCCGAGGAATAACGGTGATTTCCTTGATCACTAATTATGTACCATAAAACAGCTACTGTATTTTCGTTCCTGATGGAATCTTCACTATATCGTCATATCAGAAAGCATGCAACAACGAACGTTATTAGGGCTGATCTACCGTGTTATAAATGCTCTTTCTATAGCTCAGGGTTTCTCAGGCACGCGATATGAAAATCAACGTTCTCCATTAACACCCAGACTTTGTGTTTCTCAGGTACAGTTTGAGAGCTACAAATGGTGAGGCGTTAATGGCGTTTCCATGCGTACTTTGCCTTAGGGGAGTACAGAGAGAATATTAGCGTGACGGACGTTTTGTAAATGACTTTATTTCGAGCACTGTTCGTGGGCTAACAACTTCATCGACACTTCCAGCGAACGCTTATTTCCAATGAGGATGTCAAAGAGAATCGTTACTCTCCTGGCTACGAGAAACATTTTGACGTTGTGTCTCCTTACACTACAGAGAGAGGGCTACTTTCAGATGTCTTGAAAGGTGTATTTAAATTACTCTTAAAATTTTAATGCTTGTAGGGGAAACCTGTTGGGTCGAAAACTGGAAACTAACATCATTGGTCTTAGAAGAAATTGTTTCCACTCTAATGCTGGGCGACAACGCCATAGTAATTCAAATGAACTTTGGCTGTGGTAATATTTGTAAACAAATAACTAATCACATTGTGATAGTTCTTAATCCTTCTAACTGACACAACTGCGAATTGTTACATTAGTTCGCTTCTTAAGAAATACAAACTACAACGCAACCCAATCTAGAAAAATAATGTACGGACTTCACACTCGATATAGAAGCATCCATCCTGTATTGTGACACGTTAATTATGCTGTGGTGTAAAAGTAAAGTATGATACTTTGTTGACTGAAGAATACATGTTTTTCAGAAGGTATGTGCATCAGTTGTTATTATTTCACAATAAAACAGATAATCAAAAGCATAAAGAATTCTGATTTCCTGTAGAAAACTGTTGACACTCTCAGTGGACGAGAAACCTCTGAGGAGTTTCAAAACACTACTGGATATGGCTATTGTAATTTTGTAAAATTATTATTGTAAAATGCATATGTTGTAACAGAACATATTACTAGCAATAAATCTGCAATGAATTTTCAAGGTGCTCTTTGAACTTGAGAATCAGATCGCAGCAGTAGTGCAACCTCACGTAGGTCTATCAGACAACCTTCGAAAGTACCGAGCTGGCAATTGTCTACAGAAAATTCTATTGTCTGTTGCTCCGAATCTCCACTTAGAAACACCACTTTTACAACACCACAATTGATCAAGGTGTTTTCACATCTGCCTCGTCTCTTTCAAATTGGGCTTGAGTACCAACTGTTCTGGAGGGAAATGATTGATCCCTGCAGTCTTCGTCGTTGGCTTCTCAGTTAACTGAACATTGTAGTGTAGACGTTCATTCTATAAAAAACTGAATATTACATACGAAATTAAAATCATTGCAAGAATGGTAAACAACAGACTGCTTCTCTAAGTCTACGGACCAAGAGTACAAAGGAGTGTAGTTGAGTCGAGTATACGTACTGCGAAGAGGAGAACAACAACTACACTCCACATGTAAGAGATGTTACATAATTGCTCCCGCAGAATGGAAACAATACACTTGTATACATAAAGTCACGTTATAGGTACCAACTTAAAAATGTATATATAACTTGTTTCTTGGTTCACTAATACATCCAGAAATACGTACAGGTTGCCATATTTTTTATGGCCTCAGTCCTTCCTTTCCACGGTTTATGAAGATTTTGAAACATAAATTTTGTTTAAGTGATAGATACAAACAAATTAAATACAGTACTATAGAAATTTAGTACAGTAAACCGCCTAATGAAGCAATTCGTCGACATTACAGAATGGGCTGAAGATTGAAACATGATATTCGACTTGAAACTTCGTGAAAAATATTGTGTATGTACGTATTATTCCACTGAAATTCTAGAAATCAGCCGGTTAAAATTACAAAATGAAAACGTTATACAAATCGAAAACGGAAAGATTCATGCGTTCTTTTTTATTAAGATGATCAAACGGATACTATCCGTTATAGTCGGGGAGGCTATTTTGCAACAATGAAATCTCGAATATTCTCTTACGAACGTGAAAACATATTTTTCTTTGTCGCCTAACTATATAGGGAGGAATGACCGTTGTAAGAAAAAGTAAAGCCACTGTTTATCTACTTTCTGTGTTGATGCCAGTCTAGCTTCCAACGTATCACACCAGCTTTGTATCTTTCTTTGTTAATACTAATATTCCGAATTATTAATAAAAATAAAATTAAACAATAATCTAATGTTTTAAGGGTTGTTAAAACACAAGGTGACACAAATGTTAGAAATATTAGAAACCTGGCACACTATTATAACTAAATAAACAAATGGACAAAAATATAGGGGTGGGATAGGAGGGTATAGGTGCGGTGCATTAGAGAACTGAGAAGCTTAACAAATCAGAGGTACGCACTCGAACTGAAAAACGGTGAAAATAAACATATTCAATTATAGTGTTCACAATTAAATAAAGAATTACTGTAAGTACAGAAAACAGAATAATTTGGAATATTATTACTAACAAAGAAAGATACAAAGCTGGTCTGATACATTGGAAGCTAGACTGGCATTAACACAGAAAGTAGATAAACAGTGGCTTTATCTTTTCTTACAACGGTCATTCCTCCCTATATAGTTAGACGATAAGGAAAATGTGTTTTCACATTCGTAGGAGTATATTCGAGATTTCTTTGTTGCAAAATAGCCTCCCCAACTATAACAGATAGTATCCGTTTGATCATCTTAATAAAATAAGAGAAATCAGATCGAAAACGGAAAGATTTATGCGTTCTTTATGCGCTATTAGAGAAATATCATAGAAGCAATTCGACGTAACATCTGCCATGCACTTAAATTTGATTAGCGGATTATTTATGTAGATACAGATGATGAAGATGATGAAATTAGCATTAGGTGTTGACCCCACTGCTGGCTATAACCGTTGATAAACGTATTGGTATTAATTCAAAGACGGTCTAGACGAGTTTCTGGGGTATAGCAATCCCCGAACTGCGAAACAGAGCCTGTCAATTCGTCCCTTTAGCGTTGTTATGCAGCATCTCTTTTCAAAAACGTCTGTTATTTCGGTATATGTTTTGTTTATTGTTCATATATTTTCAGAAAATACCTGTTTACAAATTTGCAGTCAGTGTACCAATTTTTATTTCTAATTTTTCAGGAAAGCTATTTACCCTTTTCAAGTCTGAATTTTATATCCACACTACTTCAGCTGTTGTCATTTTCTTAGCAGCCGAATACTCTATAACTGGCTGCCAGTTTCTTTCCTCTATGCACGCCTTTCTATATTTTCCTTAAGTTATAATCGTTCCCTTCTTTGCGTAGGAATGACTTACCCTCTGTGTTCGTGATATTCTTAGAGATGTTTCACTTTTCTCCATACTTTACTTTTCCTATTTCTTTCCATTAATCAGAGTTACTTCTAGAGCTTCGTGCTTTTTCGCTAGTCAGTCGAGCTTTAGCATTTTCTCATCCAAGTAACTACATATTTTAGTAAGCTCTATAATTTTTATTCTCTGCTTCTTACGCAGATTTTTTAAAATTCTTTTTCTGTTAAACTACCGTATGTATTCAGCTTTCTCCTTTGCTGCCTTATATATCTGTTATTTTAAATCAACCACATATTCTGTTGTTTTTCGTTCGGGTTTTTGAACCACAAAGGGCCGCTTCGTCCATCTCTTTCTCGTTAATAAACGAAAAGATGCCTTGAACGTCTAGTTAAATGTGCTCGTTAAGTGCATTGCTTTTGTCATTGCCACATACACCTCTCGTTTGCTAACCTGGAGAAAACGAGAAGGTACGATATATTTCGACTATGTTGACAATAGAAACAAATTAAAGTGCCGTCTGAATAAAACGCTGTTCACCATATTTGACTAGCAGGTTAGCAGACAGTTATTTAACGCTATGGACAACAAACGTGAAAGAAGCTCGAATTTTAAAGAAGTCAGTGTGAGATTCTTGTGTCCTTAATAATAATGACACATTGGCCAGTGTCACCTCCCAAACAACTTTCCAAGCAGACGTTTTGCAGACACCAGCAAAGTCCCCTGTGCCAATGAACATACAGACAAGTGCATAGTACCTTAGAGCAAGCAATAACTTGCACATAGGCAAAGGTGCACTGTTCCTGTAGATTGGAGGAAGAAATCACATTTTAGGCCTTACAGTAGGCACAAAAAGCATAAGTAAATACTGAATTAATAAGTTTTCAAACGTAGGTATTGTATTCTGTTTCCTATTACGTCAGAACCCTTACAAAACACATGTCTATCTGTTGGACTCTTCAGATGGTCGTGGAGTTTTTCGTGCAGCGTTTCCACAGTGGCTTTTCGAAGACGAAATCGCGTAACAAATTCAGCATCATCCCAACATTAAAAAATATTTGGACGAACATCAATTCTTCTAGGACGCGTCATTTGGGGCAATGATCTCTATATCGTCCAAAATATTGACATCATCTTCATTGTCGACCAAATCTCTTATTCCAGCCTTTTAATCATACTGATTCTCACTTATCTAGTCGTTGCCCGAAAGTTTGTATTTTGATATTGCAACAATGATTTTAAGGTTATGTTACGTATCTGCAGTATATCAAACTCATCTAACTGCTAGCGACTTGGATGGGGCGACAAAATTTTCCCATAAAGCTGCTTTCCACAATAGTTCTTCATACATGTAGTGCTGCTGTTATATTGTTCGATAAATCGGTCTTTATTACGTGAATATATTGCGGTATTTTAGCGCTTTGGAATCCTGCCCTTTCCATACAGACTCACTTAACTGGTCGTTAGCGGTGTAACGAGCAGAATTCTACTCGTTACAGCCGGTTACGACCAGTTTGAGGTCTTTTAACATCAGATTAACTCTTAACGAAACATAGACAAACGCAGTTCTCCGCTAACGAGAAGTTAAAATCATAACTGGAACTTGTAAGTGTCTCGTCTAGGTTGGCAAAAGACGAATTTGTAATGTTATTGTGTACTCATTTTCGTCAGACAAGACCTCTTTCCAAATCCATGGTATTTCTGTCCTAAGGTATCCAGAAACTATATAGTACCACAGAATAAAGATCTTTTACACACACTTAACTGTTTGTATTTAAAATAAATCAAATACATGTAAACTTTACAATATTTGGTAAAAGAATACAGTTACTTCGTTACTTTACTTATTTACAAAGTCCATTTATCTCCTGATGGAAGTTCCTTGGTACTCCATGGAGTGGCGCACAGTAGCACACCTCTTTGACTGTCCAGCAGTTGTTCACAAATATTCACGCCTCAGGAGTACCTCAAACATATGGGCAAAAAAAAAAAAAAAAAAAAAAAAAAAAAAAAATTACACGATGCTTGCTCAATAAATATATCAATATACATATATAAAAATGGAACGTGGGACGTGTGTTCGTATATTTCACTTGGTAGCCAAAAATATTCACTGCAGACTAATGACGGTTATGCATGTGAGTAGCCTTCATGTTCCCGGTTTGCACTATGGCGTTTTGGTCGCGGTTATGGCGGTGGGTGAGTGAGGCGAACAAAAATCCGTAAAATGTGAAGCAATAAGACTATCAACAGATGCTCAAAGATAAAAAGACTCAAAGATAAAACACTGGGAAACATAGACTTAGAGTATCTGAGCATTAACTACACTGGCAATACATCAATGATTTCAATATATACAGTGGAAAGGCAACTGTAGTGCTTAGGATCAAAATACTGACAACTGGATTAGGAGTTCCGTGTCGATAGCTATAAGAGGGTGGATGATATAGTAGTTGCTTATATAAAATTCGGACTGTGGACCAGCGATAACTTTTGACACTATAATAACAAAGAGGTTATACACAGCGAAACGTGATACACATTCTTCAAGTGTTTTTCTGCAGTAAGCATACGAATAAAGAAATATCGCAGTTTGAAAAGTAAAAGTACCAAGAAAACTGCCAAAGCGTAGGAAAGAAATTTCGCGTTCTCGATCCGTTTCTAACAGACAGAAACCGGCGCTGAAAAGTGAATCTACAGACGATATAAACTTGAAATTTGTAGATGTCGTTTATCTTACACTGTATGCATCAGCGATTTATCGATATTCCCATCCATTAGGGGATGAAATAGGGGATGAACGGTTTTTTGAAAATACGTTCCTAGTCAGGCAATTTTGAAGAAGAAATACAAAACCTCGGATTTAGATTTTTGATCGGAATTTTAAAAACAAGTGTTTCGTTATTTTCAGCTGGTGAAATAAGGGAGAATCTTTTAAGGGCGTTACTAAGACTATTTTGATGCTAGAAATGTGATAATTTGGGTTTGGAACCATGATGATAATTTTAAAAAATGTGTTTCGGGATGTTTTGAATTCTGCCAACAATGGTGCAATAGGGAGTGGCAAGTTGAACCAAAATACTTCATTAGGAAAGCATTTTTAAAGCAAAATCTATGAAAATTTATATTTGGAAATAGAAGGAACCAACGCACACCATACAGTCTACACGTGCGAAGCAGCGGGAATTTAGCTAGTTATTTATAAAAACTTAGTGAGGGTGCATATTTTTTTCATTTTTTGACTAGAAATTAAAATTAAAATTTGTACCTTCACTTAACGAGACATTGACTAACCGGCACTTAATGCTCTCAATGAAATTATAAACAGTTTGAGGTACCATCTACATGTTATAATCAGTGTGAAACATTAAGTGTCTCCTACTCTCTTCCACGCACAAAACCAAGATACAACCTTTCTAGTTAGTCTTAAAGCGAGTTTCAGGTTTGATTGTGTTGTGGTCTGTATTTTTTTCTTTTATTGGAGAAATGTAATCAATTCCATGTTTTGTTGTATTTAAAACTCGAAAATTTCAATTTAAATTGTATATAAAATTCGCCAAAACTCATTTTCTTAGGGGAATTCTTGTCTCTGGACAATTCGGTTAACATAAGTCCTCCTTCATATTTGAGATCATATTCACTGTTTACTATTAAAGGCTGTTCTATAATTTAATTGCAATATTTTCATGAGAAGTCCTATATTATCATTCTTTGATAACACTCCTTTTATTTATTACTTTATGTAATTCTTTGCATTGAACTGTAGCTCCTCATGAGAATATGAACACATCTGCGCATAGATAACTAAACCCTGCTTTATATATAACTGTATTTCGCTTAAAGGTTTCTGATAACCTAATTCTGCAGTTATTCATTGAAGTGTTTTATTTTCAGTCCAAAATTTAGCGTTTCAGTTATCAATTAGACCAAGAATTTTTTATCGTAATTATCAAATTTCCTTTGTGGTAAAAATTCTTTGAGGGGGAAAACAGAGTAATACCATTTACATAGATGTATTATAAGTGTCTCTGTGTACTATGAACTTGATGGTGTATGGATCAGTGGAGATGTCAATCACGGTTATACAATGATATGTAGTTTTCATAAATCATCTTTAGTGAAGCAAGAAGGGAGGAATTTTGTAAGTGTGGTCCCATCGCTATACATGCTAGTGCCCCCTCCCTCTGGGTTAACCTGATTTTTACGTGCGCTTATTACAAAGTGTGATAGTTTAGTGAACGTCTTCAGTTTCTGATAACGCGATTATGTCCAAGAAAGATGAATAAGCGTCTTCAAAGAATTATTCTCGCAATAGAGACTTTTTTTTTAATTGGCAGTTCCTAATTTCTGGTACATTGACGGTAAGTAGGACAGCTACCCTAAGTAACGGAATGCCACTCCAGTCACGGGGTTTAGTCACATTGTGCGTCTCAGGCAGAGCTCCTGCTGCAGGATGTTTGGCTCCTGAGCCGTGCAGAACTTGGAAGGCTTCTGGTACGGAAAAGGGGATTTCGAAGATCGACAAGTGCGTCCTCAATAGAAGCCAATCACTGGAAACGGCGTGTGTTGTCGGAAGTGCTTGCTGCTGCACCCCCAACGACGCGGTTTAGTGCTTAGGACTTCACTGCAGTGAGCCTGAACGTCAGCAACAAAATCTGCGTACAAATTATTTACCTGGTATTCACCTAAAAAGAAGATAGTATAATTGTGTCTTGTAAAAGAGGTAAAATTGCAGCTTGATTGACGGTGCAATAGTTCTTACTCCATAATTCAAATAGGTCAAAATTATCCTGTTCCTTAATTCTCTGAACTGAGTGTTTTTTTTATTTTTTTATTTTTATTTATTTATTAATTTTTTTTTATAAGCAACTTACTCCTTGTAACGAAGCCACGTTATCAGTTCTGAGAGACGATCGCCAGTCTCGGTACATTTTACTCAAGGCCACTGACACAGAGGCTCTGGCCGCAGAACAGTTGGGCCCAGCTGCTTGCACACGTTCATACTATGATACTCATTCTTATTCTTGAGCGTCCCCGCTCCTTTCGCAACCCTTCGTACCCTATTCCTCAAAGTGCGCTTTTCTCAGGAAAGTTGACGTCACATTGCAGATTAGTCTCATTTTTTTCTTCCTTCATAATCGTTTATCTAATCCCCAAATACCCATGGAAACATTTAGAAAAAAATTATTGCTTTAAGCTACAATCAACAATTTTATAAAATATGTTGAACATCCGTAACACAGGTGGAAAATATCCAGAATTCAGTAACTTTTATGAATTATTTATTTTTATATCAATGTCAAGCTCGTCATTATAGAGTTATATCATAAGTAAGTAAAAAATAAAGCAGAGGTAGGAGGAAAAGGAGATCGAAAATCTTCCATGTCAGTGCTCATCACTTTCTTTTTGTAAACGACCGCTTTCGTGACAACTACCCAGTTTGAGATGTGCTCGTACAACCTGTGTTCACTACAGAGTAGTAATAATTTTAAGAAACTTTTGTGTAAGAAGTACTAATCTTAAAATAGAAGAACCTTGGTAGCAATTGCAGTCAAAATTGTAGATTAATTTGTAAATCTAGGTAATGATTAACTCATGGAATGTATGACAAAAACTGATTGTAAGCTTATATATATATATATATATATATATATATATATATATATATATATATAAGTTAAAAGAATAAAAATAAGATCCTGAGACATTAAATTACATCTTACATTCATCTGATTGGGGGAAATTTCAGCGTGTAAAATGTTCCTTATAGAAAAAATGATCGATTTTTTTTAAGTGAACATATATAACTGAAATCACTTGACTTTAATTTTAAAATAACTTAAGAAATAAACACAACATTGTTACAAGTGCTTACATAATTTCTTGTAGTTGTGAAGAGGTGGATCACTTAAATGTGATTTGCAGAGTATCCCGTGTAGATGTAAGTGTTAATACTCGTCTGGGCGAACATAAAAGTAACTGCCGCCTGTGACATGCAAATTTGGATTTGTATTCCTGCTCGTACAACCTGTATTCACTGCAGAGTAGTAATATATTTAAGAAACTTCTGTGTAACAAGTACTAATCGTAGAATAGAAGAACCATGGTAGCAATTGCAGTTAAAATTGTAGATCAATTTGTAAATCTAGCTAATGATCTACTCATGGAATGTATGACAGAAGCTGCTTAATGGGTAAAGTCTGTAAATGGGTTCCCTGCAGGGATTCGAACCCGGGTCTCCAGATTTCTAGGCAGTTGCGCAGACCACTACACCACTGGAGACGCAGCGACCATAACCCCTGCAAAGGATGACCTAAGTACGCCTCCTGTCAGATACTAAATTCTCAAATTTACCCTGTCTACTGTTAATCAAACTCTTAGTTTTTGTAAACTGATTCCCGTAAGAGAAAGGGTCTAGGAGTGGCTCCGCACAGAAGAAAGGATCATTACCCGTTATCGGCATTTTATACAGGGTGTTACAAAAAGGTACGGCCAAACTTTCAGGAAACATTCCTCTTGCACATGTTGTTGTGGTCTTCAGTCCGGAGACTGGTTTGATGCAGCTCTCCACAATACCCTATCCTGAGCAAACCTCTTCATCTCCACATAAGAACGGCAATCTACATCTGTCTGAATCTGCTTACTGTATCCAACTCTTGGTCTTCCTCTGCGATTTTTACCCCACACACTTCCCTCCAACGCTAAATTCACAATTCCTTGATGTCTAAGAATGTGTCCTACCAATCTATCCCTTCTTTTAGTCAAGGTATACCAGAAATTTCTTTTCTCCCCAATTCTGTACAGTACCTCCTCATTAGTTGCAAAAAGAAAGAAAATATGTTATGTGGACATGTGTCCGGAAACGCCTAATTTCCATGTTAGAGCTCATTTTATTATTTCTCTTCAAATTACACTAATCATGGAATGGAAACACATAGCAACAGAACGTACCAGCCTGACTTCAAACACTTTCTTACAGGAAATGTTCAAAATGTCCTCCGTTAGCGAGGATACATGCATCCACCCTCCGCCGCATGGAATCCCTGATGCGCTGATGCAGCCCTGGAGAATGGCGTATTGTATCACAGCCGTCCACAATACGACCACGAAGAATCTCTACATTTGGTACCGGGGGTGCGTACACAAGAGATTTCAATGCCCCCATAAATGAAAGTCAAGAGGGTTGAGGTCAGGAGAGCGTGGAGGCCATGGAATTGGTCCGCCTCTACCAATCCATCGGTCACCGAATCTGTTGTTGAGAAGCGTACGAACACGTCGACTGAAACGTGCAGGAGCTCCATCGTGCATGAACCATATGTTGTGTCGTACTTGTAAAGGCACATGTTCTAGCAGCACAGGTAGAGTATCCCGTATGAAATCATGATAACGTGCTCCACTGAGCGTAGGTGGAAAAACACGAGGCCCAATCAAGACAAGCACTGAAGTCAACTTTAGCTTCCTTCAATTGGGCCAACTGGCGGTGAATCGAGGAAGTACAGAACATACTAACGAAACAATTGGATATTTTGACAATTGTCTGCACGAATTATTTCAATTTACATTTAAAAAGAACTACTAAAATGAGCTCTGACATGGAAATTAAGCGTTTCCGGACACATGTCCAAGTAACATATTTTCTTTCTTTGTGTGTGAGGAATGTTTCCTGAAAGTTTGACCGTACCTTTTTGTAACACCCTGTATAAGTTATGTATATGTGGTGTCTGTTCTTTCGGTCATGTCTGAAACAACAGACTCCACTTCTGAGCTTGAATTTATTATCTATTCATATTGGTGGAATGCATAAGATTAACTACGAAATGGGAAGAGTAAACGGTGAAATTAAGAATTTCTATCTGACGGAAGGCGTAATCCGGTGTGGTGATCGCTATGTCTCCAGTGGCCGAGTGCTCAGCGCAACTGCCTATGAAGGTGGAGACCCGGTTTGGAATCCCGACTGTGAACACATTTTCAACTTTATCCATTTCGCAGTTATTGCCATACATTCCATGAGATAATCTTTAGCTAGATTTACAAACTGATCTACAATTTTAACTGCAATTGCTACCATGTTTCATCTATTCTACGATTAGTACTTGTTATACAGAATTTCCTTAGCTATATTACTACTCTGCAGTGATCACAGGTTTTACCACCAGGAATACAAACCCAAATTTGTGTCCGAACTCCACCGATCTAAACCCAATGAACGTGCCCCTGACCCCGGGCTGGCCCTGAGTTTCGCTGCAGCTACTTATATGTTTTCTTGTATTGTTATACTAACTGGAAACTTAGCGTACAGTTCAGTTTTGCGCACCCAGTCTCCCTGGACCAAGGCATGGCTGATCCACCAGGTTCTGTCGGCCAGCCCACACCCCAGCGGCATGACCAGGTTAGAGTTATCAGTCCATGGTGGCTCGCTTAGTACTGAAGCCTAAGCAAGTCCTCTCTTATATTGTCAGAGATTGCATCCGCGAGATTGTTTAAGATGTGGAAGGTGTTAAGATGTCTAATTAGGATGTATGTGTCATTATTCGGTAGTCAGTGTCTGGAATCAGTTGCGACCCCATCAGTTGTGGGGCACTCGTATGTGACTCGGGCTGGTGTTCCTTCTGAAGCTTCGCAGCCACCTGTCGACCGTTTCCTAAAAATACATATCTCAAATAGGGTCCATGGCTGGCGAAGAATGATAGTAGCATTCCTCGGTTGCAAATGCTTCGCGATCCGTCTCTCTCTCTCTCCCTCTCTCTCTCTCTCTGTCTCTCGCACACTCGTTAGCAGGTTATACAAGGTGCGTCTGAAAAGTCTGATGAGTGGTCCCATATTTTACAAACCGTGCTGGCGAGGATGAGGTGCCGGCGCATACACACTGATGGACTCACAACTATCGTCCTTATCGTGCACTGCAGTGTAGCGGTGGTACACGCTGCTGACAGTGTCTATGAGAGAACTCGTGTCATCGCAACAAGGAACGCAAAATGAAGCAACGCGTTAATATCAGGTTTTGCTTCATATTAGGCAAAACGTCGAACGAGACCAGTGAGATGTCAGTGTAAGTTTATATATTGAAGCAGTGAGTAAAAAGAATATGTTAGAGTGGTTTAAAGGCTTCGAGACGGAAAGGAAGGTGTCGAGGATGAGCGACGTTCGGGTCGACCGTCGACATCGAACGAGTACGACGGATGCTTGAGGATGATCGCTGGCTGACTCCGAGTATGACAGCAGACGAGTTGAAGTTGCGAAGATTCAACAACGCGTGACCTCAGTGCTTCGAGCGATTCAACAAAAAGCGTTTGCTAACAGCCGATGTCAGGACTTTCTTGTAGCCAATGACGGCTACTTTGAAGTGCAGTAAAGGTACTTTGTTTATAACCGTTGTTTCCTACATTTATGAGTCCATTCTCCGAACTTTTCAGACGCACGATGTAGGTTCAGCTCGGTGGCTTCCGGTTGGAAGGCCCCTCGACCCTTGTGGCTGGGTAGCAGCCACCTGGGGATGCGGCCGGTAGCCGGCGACTCCCGACTGCCGGCGGCTGGGTGGCGCGCGACGCCTCCGTCTGCGGTAACCAGAGCCGGGGGCGCGGGATCGAGTCTCGGGCCGGACATGTCGCCGCGGCCGCGCCAGACTTCTTCGGTTTCCGCGAGTGAAATTCGCCCCGGCAGTGAGAGCCCCTATCGCCGCTTCCCACAGAGATACGGTTCTGCGCCCGCCGTCTGCCGCCGCGGCCGCGGCCGCCTCTGTGAAGTTCGATACCCGAAGCGGACACCGGCGCGCACAATTAGGCGGGCCCTTTGCTCCTTGAGCAGCGGCGGCGAGCGCCCACATACAGGAGGGCCACCGCTGCTGACTTTCGTCTGCTGTGGGTTCCGCCGCCCACACCCCGCTGGCGAAGGCGCTTGGTGTCGCGAGGCACTGGCGGCGGTGGGGCGATGTCGGGCCCTTCATATGGCTGACTCAATTAGGCACCGAGTAACATAATGAAACTTTCACTCTGCAGCGGAGTGTGCGCTGACATGAAACTGCCTGGCAGATTAAACTTGTGTGCCGGAACCGGGACTCGAAACTCGGACCTTTTCCTTTCGTGGGCAAGCGCACTACCAACTGTGCTATCCCTACACGACTCACGATGCCGCCTCACAACTTTACTTCCGCCAGTACCTCGCTTCCTACTTTCCAAACCTCATAGAAGCCCTCCTGCGAACCATGCAAGACTAGCACTAGCGGAAGTAAAGTTGTGAGGCGGCATCGTGAGTCGTGTCGGGATAGCACAGTCGGTAGTGCGCTTGCCCTCGAAAGGCAAAGGTCCCAGGTTCGAGTCCCGGTTCGGCACACAATTTTAATCTGCCAGGAAGTTCCACCAAGTAACATATTCTACATCTACATACATACCCCGCAATTCACCGTAAGGTGCGTGGTGGAGGGTACACTGTACCAGCCGGCCGCGGTGGCCGAGGGGACTGAGGCGCTTCAGTCACGGTCTGCACGGCCACTACGGTCGGGGGTTCGAATCCCCCCTCGGGCATGGATATTTGTGCCGTCCTTAGTTGTAGCTAGTTCATAAGTAGTTTGTAAGTTTAGGGACTGATGACCCCTTAGTTAAGTCCCATAAGCTCTACAAACATTTGAACATACACTGTACCACTACTAGGCATTTCCTCTCCTATTCCACTCCCAAACAGAACGAGGAAAAAAAGAATGCCTCCGTACGAGCCCTAATTTCTCTTATCTTGTCTTTGTGATCACCACGCGAAATGTAAGTAGGCGGCAGCAAGATCGTACTACACTCAGCTTCAAATTCCGGCCCTCTAAATTTCCTCAACAGAAATTCACGAAAAGAACGTCGTCTTTCCTCCAGCGATCCCCAATTGAGTTGCCGGAGCATTACCGTGACACTCCCGCATTGGTCGAAGCTACTAGTAACAAACCTAGCTGCCCGCCTCTGAATTGCCTCTTGTCTTCCTTTAAACTGATCTGCTGCGGGTCCCAAACAGTTGAGCAATTCCCAAGACGAAGTCGCACAAGCGTTTTATACGCGGTCTCCTTTACAGGTGAAATACATCTTTCCAAAATTCTCCCAATAAACCGAAGTCGGCTGTCTGCCTTACTCACAACTGTCCTTACATGTTCGTTCCATTTCATCGCTCTGCAATGTTACGCCTAGATATTTGAACGACGCGACAGCATCAATAAGCTCACTACTAATGCAGTATTCGAACATTGTGGGATTGGTTTTTCTACTCATGCGCATCACCTTACACTTTTCTACATTGAGAGCTGGCTGCCATTCGACGCACCAACTAGAAATTTTGTCTAAGTCATCCTGTATGCTATGACTGTCAGTTAAAGACGACACCCTCCCATACACCACAGCATCATCAGCAAACAGCCGCAAATTACAAGTTATTCTGTCCATCAGATCATTTATATAGATAGGAAATAATAGCGGTCCTATCTCACTTCCCTGGGGCACGCCTGACGAAACACTCGTCTCTGATGAACATAAGGGGATATTATCAAGGGGCATTCGGATACAGCCGAGTACCTGAGCAGAAAGCCAAATAACATTGATACCTTCCAGCGACAGACCTTCAAATGTACCAGGTGATCAAAAAGTCAATATAAATTTGTAACTTAATAAATCGCGGAATAATATAGATGGAGACGTAAAAATTGACACACATGCTTGGAATGAGATGGGGTTCCATTACAACCACATCTATCGTTATCGGACTTTTTTTCTTCGAGGAACTGCGTGATTCTCGTTTTGTAACTGATACCGTGATGGGTGAGAGGTACGCCGATATGTTACAGAATCGCATCATCAGCAGCCTGGCTGATAAACACCTGCTGGAACGTACGATTTTTATGCAGGATGGCGCTCCACCCCATATTGCTAGACGCGTGAAAGATCTCTTGCGCGCGTCGTGCTCAGCCGCCTCTTTCGTCATGCTTGGCCTCCCAGGTCCCCAGACCTCAGTTCGTGCGATTATTGGCTTTGGGGTTACCTGAAGTCGCAAGTGTATCGTGTTCGACCAACATCTCTAGGGATGCTGAAAGACAACATCCAACGCCAATGACTTACCATAACTCCGGACATGCTTTACAGTGCTGTCCACAACATTATTCCTCGACTACAGCTATTGTTGAGGAATTATGGTGAATATATTGAGCATTTTCTGTTAAGAACATCATCTTTGCTTTTTCTTAATTTGTTATGCTAGTTATTGCTTTTATGATCAGATGAAGCGCGGCATACGTCGGACATTTTTCGATCTTTTGTTCTTTTTTTTCTCTTAAAACCCTATGTCATTCTAAGCATGTGCCAATTTTTACTTCTCCATCTACATTATTCCGTTATATATTAAGTTTTCAAATTTATACTGACTTCTTTGATCATGAGAGAAAGATAAACAAGGACGGACAAGATGTGTGAGAGCAAAATAACAATTACACTCTTCATTGTTATGGCTTCAAATTGATGAAAACTGATAGTAAAACTTTTATTTATATATTCATCTCCGTCGCAGTTGCACATTAATTTGAAATTGTTTGTGACTAGTTTCGGTACACTTCGTCCAGTTTGAAACCTTTTGTCTGTGTTTCAACCATAAAAAATCAACTGATGCCGCGGCGGAGTGGCCGAGCGCATTGAGGTGCTATGCTCCGATGCGTGAGGCCGTTCCCCTGTGGGGGTTCGAATCCACCCTCGGGCATGGATGTTTTTGTTGTCTTTAGTATAAGGTAGTTTGTAAGTAGTATGTAAGTTTAGGGACTGATGACTCGACTGATAACTCCCATCAGCTTAACAAACATTTGAAATCAACTGACACTATAATTTCAATAAGCTACGATTTTAATATCAGTTGATTCCTTATGGCTGAAGCACGGACGCCGCGGTCTGAGGCGCCTCGCTGCGAAGCGCGCGGTTGCTCGCCGTTGGAGGTTCGAGTCCTTCCTAGGGCATGGGTGTGTGTTGTCCTTAGGTTAGTTTACATTAGTTTAAGTAGTTTTAAGCTACGGACTGATGACCACACAGTTTGGTCCGGTATATTTACAAACATTTGAACACTTGAAGCACGCACGAATAGTTTGAAAATAGACGAAATGTACCGAAACTAGTTACAAACAATTTCAAGTAAATGTGCAACAGCGTTGGTGATGAATATAAAAATAAAATTTCAAATTGATATTAATAAAATCTAAATAGGTCATGAACATCATGTATGAACTTACGACATTTCTGCCTTTTGAGGTGTAAGGTCACGACAGTGATTTTATGTATTAGCTGTTCGTGTATCTGTACAGTGCCTTTGGGAATATATTTTTATGATCCTTTA
Source organism: Locusta migratoria (assembly GCA_026315105.1). NCBI lineage: Eukaryota > Metazoa > Arthropoda > Insecta > Orthoptera > Acrididae > Locusta > Locusta migratoria. The sequence goes on from CM048751.1 coordinate 16,801,961, forward strand.
AGATATGCATTTCGTAGTACATTTGTAAAGATCTTTCGGAAATTCATTTTCAAGGTTTGAGAAAGCGGCTAGAAGCCTTGAAGATATGGTGCTATAGAGGGACGATGAAGATTAGAATTGATTAGAATAGATTAATACTTGTTCCATAGGTTATAATGACGACGTTTCGCAATGATTGTAGAACGTGCCAATTTAATATAGGGTGTCTATAAATGATATTCAATATTTTAAGGATTTTTTTATTATTTTGCGAAACTACCATGTTTTATTTAAAATTCTTCTAATGTGTAGAAGCAGTCGCCATTCAGAAATTCTTTTAATTTATTTTTAAATACTAGTTGCTTATCTATCAGGCTTTTGATGCTACTTGGTAACTGACCAAAGACTTTTGTGGCAGCATAATTTACCCCTTTCTGTGCTACAGTCACATTTAACCTTAAGTTGTGGAGATCACCCTTTCTCCAGTATTGTAGGAATGCACACTGCTATTACTTTTAATCATGTCGGATTGCTGATAACAAATTTCATAAGTGACTCTGTAAATTGTGAAGCTACTGTGGATCCTTAAATAACTGTCTGCAGGATGATCTTTGGTGGGCTGCAGCAATATTAGTCTGATTACACTCTTTTGTGCTTTTTACTCAATTTTGAATTGCTCCAGAATATGATCCCATGCGAAACCACTGAATGAAAATAGGTGTTGTAAGGTAATTTACTGACCCTGATAGCAGATCTTCAACGTGTTTGTTCTAATTCAATCCTTCATAACGCAACACCTAAAACTTTGAATATTCTATCTTAGCTACAGAGCACTATTCAAAGTCAGTGTTTATTAATGGTGTCAAACCGTTTACTGTGTGAAACTGCATATATTAGGTTTTATCAAAGTTTAATGAGAGTCCATTTGTAGAGAACCACTCAAAAATTTTCTGAACGATATCATTTAAAATTTCATCTGTCAATTCCTGTTTGTCAGGCGTGATAGCTATACTTGTATCGTCAGCAAAAAAAAGAGCTAGCTTAGCATCTTCGTTAATATAGAATGACAAGTCATTAATTTATATTAAAAACAGCAAAGGACCCAAGACGGAACCTTGTGGGGCCCCATCTTTGATATCTCTCCAGGTAGAGGAGTTAGATGTTTCTTGCATATTATGTGAACTGTTTATTTCAACTTTCTACACTCTTCCATTTAAGTATGATTTCAGCCATTTCTGCACTGTTCCACTGATACCACAATACATTAGCTTAGGTTGAAGATATCGTGATTAAGAACACAAGCCAATGAGAGATCACAAAAACCCCAAAGCGTATAGTATGCTTATTCAGAGCATTTAACATTTCATCAGTGAAAATATGTATAGAAAATTCTGTTGAAATGCTTTTATGAAAAGGAAACTGACATTTTGTTAGAACTTTCTTCTTACTAATATGTGAAGCTACTCAAGAATACATTACTTTTTCAAAAAGTTTGGGTAATGCTGGCGGAAGTGAGATTGGGCGGTAGTTGTTGACATCAGACGTATCCCCTTTTTTATGCAATGGTTTCACGATTGCATAATTCAGTCTATCAGGAGAAACCCAGCTATAGAGAGTTATTATATATTGGGCTATTAATCCTACTTATCTCTTGGGAACATACTTATAATACCGTGCTGGAAATTCCATCAATTCCATGAGATCTTTTTCTCTTGAGAGAGTTTATTATTTTCCTAATATTCACAGGGAGAGGTGCGCGGAATTTCAATTGTAAAAAACTTGTTTAGGTATGGCCGGTTCCATTAACTGCCGTCCTACTTCTAAGGTACATTTAGATCCTATTTTCTCTACAACATTTAAAAAATAATAATGAAAAATGTATCAAACTTCTTTTTGTTAGTAAAATCTTCATTTGCTTTGATGGTAATACCGTCTTCCCCTCTTCCAGTGCTCTTGATTGCCCTGTCTCCCTTTTAATAATATTTCAAATTGTTTTAATTTAATTATCAGAGGAACTAATCTCAGGCACAAAAATATGCTTCTGAATTTTTTTAAACTTTTCTTAACATTACCTGACATCGCAGGATGGAGACGATCAGTTATCTTCAAAAGGAAAACGCCAAGATTGCGATATGATTAATTAATTGACTAAAATAAGGTATTTTATATTTTTTACTAAGTGCAATGTTGCATTTTCTGTTTCGCCTCCATTTCTAAAGAAAATGACCGCATTGTATGATTTATACTACCAGATGATGATGGCCTAACGTATCGATACCGGTCGTCAGTAAATTAACTACTCATATTAAAATTTTGACGCTTTTCTTTTGCATAGTAGCACACTAATTTTTATAATATTTGATTGTTTCTGGTTCATTACTTTTTCTTGCGGATAGATACAGTTTCCTTTTCCGGTTACAAGATTTTTTTCTTCCTTTAGGAAGCCATGATGATTTTCTGCATGGTTTCTTACAATTATATTTAACTGATTTGTTGGAGAAACAGTTTTCAAATCCTTTACAAATCTGTCATGAAGTAAGTAGTATTTAAAATTAGCATCAGGTTTCTTATGAACCTCATACTAGTCTAACTGCTGTAGACTTTCTCCGAAATTTCTTATTGTTAAATCAGTAACTGTGCGCACAACTCTGGAGGACTGTTCCGAATTACTGAACTGAGCAATCTCATGTACTGTAATTAGCCGTGCACCATGATCAGTGAGACCATTCTCAACAGGACAAGTATTTACGTTGTAAAACTTATCTTGGTCTGTAAAAAAGTTATATATCAATGTACTGCTGTCTTTTACTACCCGAGTAGGAAAATCAATAACGGATGTCAAATTGAAGGAGACAAGTAAGACTTCCAGGTCATTCTTCCCATTACACTCTTTCAGTAAATCAACAATGAAATAATAATTTGCTCTCCTCTGTGTGACAGATAGTATAACAAGGCATCCAAGTTTTCCACAAATAATTGGAAGTTTCTGAAGGGGTCCTAGACACTGTTATAAGAGAGTCATCATTAAGCTGACAGGGACATGCTTCAATATGTTGCTCTACACAAAACTTTTTTGTTTCTATATTTTTACACAGTGATAGCAACTCCTCCTCTTACCTTGTTATTTCTAGTTACACGTGCAGGTAGTTTATATCCACTGACATTCACCTTTCTCATACCAGTGACAACGTGACGCTCAGACAGGCATAGTATCAGTCTATCAGTTTTGATTTCATATAAACAAACCAGAAACTCATCCATTTTGTTCTCCAATCCCCCAGATCCTGGTTAGAAACATTAATATTGTTATTTACTTTACTCTTGTGAGAATCGTGTGATTTTTAACATCTTTAACACCTGCCTGCCCGAACTACTCACTGGAGACTGATCTTAGCCTAAGAGAGAGGTCTCGCTTTAAGGATTTTGCTATCAACCTTTCCCTATTCAGGTGCATGCAAGCCGTGACTAGCCAAGTCCCATCTACCAGTAGCATCAACAGGAACCAAGTCCAAATCTGACAGAGTAGCCGCCCAGAGCAGCTGATCTAGCTCCATATTGACCTTCCTGACAGAGCGGTTCATCTGGCGTCGATCATACCGCACAGAAGAAGGTACCTGTCCAATATTTGTATGAGTCACTGCAGAAGCTATTATGTAATAAATACGTGGAAATAAAGACGAAGGAAAACAGAAGGAAGGAATCGCGCTCTGGTTCAAACAACCTCTGGCTGAACACCAAACAAAGAAAGAAGAAGAACCATGAATATTTGTGTATGAAGTAGTGGGTTTTCTGTGAATACTAGGCATTTTATTTCCTCTGGTGTTGCTTAGTTCTAAAGGTTTATTGAGTTGTGGTTTTCATATTCGCAACTGAACTGAATCTGCTTGTGCATGCTCTTAAATTATTGTGCCAAAGTTTGAACTTCTTGCTCACTTTCCAATTCTGTTATCAGTAACGTGTTACCGGTATGTCAATTGCAAAACTTCATTGCTTGTGTACATGGGCTGTTGCTATTGAAAATTTTTGCTGAGGGAGGTTATTGAAGAATTTAGCCCTGGCAACTAATATATCCGAGCGCACCGCTAACTTCATTTGGTTGCCTGTATATTTTATCTTTGAAAGTGAAATGGTTGTAATTAAGTACGATTTTAAGAATATAATACACACAGTATTGTACAGGAGCATAAACAATCCGTGTATTTATGAATGTTGGTATCAAGTCTGTAACTTTGATATTTCTACTTCTAATTCTCTTTTTTACTGTTTGTATCATTGAAGTAATTTAGTTGCAGTAGTTACATTTTTAATGTACTAGTTTATATATTCCACAATATTAGGCAATAATTAAAGACCTATTTGGTAAGGCATTATATCTTTACATTCCTAATCTTTGGTTGGTTAATGTATTGGATCTTGTCCTGCGAGATAATTAAGGTTGAATGTATATTTATGATTTAGTTAAGGATTGTGTCCACATGAACAAACTGGAAGTAACTCTGTCACCACTTAAAATTTATAAACGTAGTGCCAAATAGAAAGTGCCTGTAATACGTTTATTTAGTCAAAGAACACACAAAAACCAACAGGCTGCATGCAGTTAACAGAAAAGTAACGAAACTATTGTTCCAGCTGAAGATTAAAGTTTAAACCCTGGAAACGCGTTATGAGAGGGATAAAAAGTGTAAGTGACCTAGATAATTTTGTTGGTTTGAATTTTATTGTTATACACAGACCAAGTTCCTTGCCACAGTATGCTGGACAGCATAAAGAGGTTGCAGGCCCACTCACTATTCATACTAGATACAGATATTGAAAGGGAAGCGATATCTGAAGAGGAAGATAACAGGGTAATAGCCTATTTCAGACGTTATTCTATCTGTACATTGAGCAAGCAGTAAACCAAGGTCTAATTTGGAAGAAAATTAAAATTAGAGGAGGAGAAGAAGAAGACTATGAGATTTGTCAATGACATTAAAATTCTTTTAGTGACATCTAAGGTGAAAGCATTTGAATGAAATACGTCATACTAAATTAGTGAAGGCAAAGCACTGAATTAAAGTGTGTGTGCCGCGGCCAGTCTTCAAACCCAGGTGCTCTGCTCTCTACACACACGGGTTAACAATCGCGCCGGCCGCGGTGGCCGAGGGGACTGAGGCGCTCCAGTCACGGTCTGCACGGCCACTACGGTCGGGGGTTCGAATCCCCCCTCGGACATGGATATTTGTGCCGTCCTTAGTCTTAGCTAGTTCATAAATAGTTTGTAAGCTTAGGGACTGATGGCCCCGTAGTTAAGTCCCATAAGTTCTACAAACATTTGAACTTGATTTGTTAACAATCGCACCACTCTACCAACACAATATTCAATTCTGCAACCAAATTTTAATTAATTGCTTCGCTTTCTAATGTATCATAGATAACTTTGACGCTAAATATATCTCAGTGTCAAGTCATGTATTTCGCTGAAATGGCTAGTGCCTTGAAAACGCCATGGTGGAGGGGCCGAGGGTTATAAGGCTCCTTGCTGCGGAGCGTGCGGTTGCTCGCCGTCGGACGTTCGAGTCCTTGCTGGGGCATGTGTGTGGGTGTGTTGTCCTTAGATTAGATTAAGTTACAATAGTTTCTGGAACAACTAGAAATGTTCACACACACGAAAAAATACCCACTTGATATTCTCAACGAACAAACAGATTTAAAAGATAAAAATTATTTAGAGAACTTTATCGAAATTTTGGAATAGGAAAACGGATAAAAATTCACAGAAGATAAAGAAACGATGTTTTTCTCTGCTATTATATCATCTATGAACACACGAGTACACCCTCTGACTAGCACAGATATATTTTACGGTAAACATAAAGCATCAGCAGAGTAAACAGTGTCTATATCTGTCAAATAAAAAAAAAATTAACGAGATAAAACGTGATTATACGATCTAGTAAAAAAAAGACACTAACTCTTATATGCTTTATGGACGTCAATTCAACTTAAACGTAAGTGAATTTGTGAAAAAAAAAATTAATACAAAATTGTATATTGTAAACGTAGGTAATTATTTTATTATACATCACCAGGTCCACTTGAAAATGGCATAAGCCGAAACAAGCTTGTAGTGGAGTAAATTTGCACAAGCTGAATAAATATTGTTAGCAGCAAACATGGATATCTATATTACGATAATGTCATAGTTTAAGTTACTTTAAGTAGTTTGTGAGTCTAGGGACTGACGATCATAGCAGTTTCGTCCAATAGCCTTACAAATATTTGAAAATTTGTTGTCTTGAAAAACCATTATTAGACGGGTATTGCTATTTGGATGGTAAAGTATTCATCGATGGGCAAAGCAAAGAGAGTTCAAATGTAGACTGTCATTGACAAGAATTTCTAAAGAGGGAGATACTAACATTGTATATAGATTTAGGACTTAGAAATTTTATTTTATTTCATTTTATTTATTTATTTATTTTTTGGTAGTGAAGTGAAGTGAAACGTGAACGAAGAGCAGTTCAGTTAAGGAGAAAGTAGGCCGTTTTCAAATGTGCTGACTCAAAAGAATGCTAACTTTTAAACGGATAAATCGATTTAATGGCGAGAAGATACTGAATCAGACTGGAGAAGAAATAAAAATATTGCACAAATTTTTATGTGTAAAGCTATTTACCAATCTAGAAAAAAATTTTGCACACGGAGGAAACTCGCTTTGGATGTAAGGATTATCTACAGCACGTAGTTCAGTCGATATGAAATGTGCGAGAAAAATTCTGCCTCACGCGACAATTTTGGACATCTCCTAAACCAAGGAACCGATTTCAAGCTAATTTGCTTCACAAATTCTGCATTGTGAGCCAACAATTGTTGGAGGGGTAAGAGCGACCTATGACCCATAGTTCAGGAGATAAGACGTCATACACAATGAGATTCATGATAAACAGTCCAATTACGCAAAAGGTTTTAAATTGCAACGTATCTACTACTAACTCTCTCCGCAAAACATTTCGTTTGCAGTTTCCTAATATTCTACGTAAAGACCTTGGAAAAAGAAATTATTGTGTGACACATTGTTCAGGACAAGTGAGGCCACAAGGATTGAGCTACGTGAAAATAAAAATGCACGCTGAAATTCACTAAAAGGAATGTTTATGAATCTAAAATGTATAACTGCTTAAACGGTATCTCTTTTTAAGTAAATGGGGATTATTTGTCCGCCCATGCTGATTGTAAAAATGTAGGATTTTTAACTGTACAAATTATTAATAAATGCTAAAAATATTTATTCCTTATACAACTGCTGTATTTATATATTATTCGGAGAATTAAAATATTTTTAACGAGAATGAAATGTATTGAAATTATAAAAGTATTTACTTAACTGTGTAATTTAAAGAGCAATCAAAGCTAATTCATGTTGCAATTGTTTTTACAATAATTTTGGTTTGAAATTAGTATTTCCGAAAGTCAGAAAAGAAACCCTGGAAACTCATTTTTATGATACACGCTTTCGATTTGAAACTAGTGATGTTTCACACGCAGTTTGCATTCACTGTATTTACAAGGCACAAGGCTAAACCGTTTCCAAGGCAACGGCTGATTTTCAGACCGTTCATTAGAAGAAGCGAAGGAAGAGTTCTGAAACTTGTTGAGGTTTACCGTTCAAAATACGACATCTTACGTTCCTGGACGTGTTGACCAAACTCGCGAGAAACCATGAGATGAGGGTAACTTTATGGAGATTCTAGTGTAGACCGAGGGACACGAACAATATGATCATCCTGTGCACGTTTAAGGCTAATGAAAGAGAAGATGTGAGTGATAAATGAAAAAATCTCGTCCATAGATCGTGAGTCATATTTTGAATCATTGATTTAATTGCCAAACTAGGCACTGCCGAATTTCCACTGCTGAAAATAATATTGCGAGATATCCTGGCAGGGGGTTATTCATTCTACAGAAGAGATACAATTGGGAGAAGAACTCTACCGTTGAGATTTACCGCTTTTGAGTAGAACATAGGTTTGCTTCTCAGACCAGACGGTTTTGACAGTCTCGGAAGACGTCTGAGGGAAAATACTGCTTCATCGTATTACTGATTTCTGATAATGATAGGAAGTTATTTACATTGACCGAACAAGTTCATCTATTAAAAAACTTGAGGAACATTCCGAAATATGTACGATTGTGCCTATTTGATTAAATGTCTCTGAAAAACAGTCCCATTTGGAGGTTGGAAATCTAAGGGTTCCAGGGTTCACAAAATTTGATTTAAAGTATTCCGTACAGAAATTGGTGGAACGTATAAAAATTATTCTAGGCTGAAAGCTAAACGAAGTGAGTTAAGTATTAAAGTTAGAAACTGTATGTTGCTTGGGGCGACGTAACACACCATTCGTGGATTACTCGGACTATGGTCTTCCAGCATTTCAGAATGAGATAAATCAGTGACTTCGAACAAGTTTTACGTGATTTGTGAAACATTTAACAAATTAACCCATTCGTAGTCTGACGTTTTATGACACGCGAATTCATTTTTTTTATTTTAATAATCAGTGGTTGAGCTGTTATGAGCCTGTCTTGGCGAGTGCTGCGTTCGCATTTGTGGCATGTACGGTCGTCGTTATCGATCATGATAGTGTGAAATTGCATTTGTTAACCACGAGCAACAAGTTTATTGAAAAGGAAGATCACGAGCACGGAGGACTTCGCAAGTATATGTCAGATATAGATATAGGTTAGACTACTCTACCATCCGTTTTATATCATGTTGTAACACTATCCTTCCTCCTCCAGTATGGGTAAATGATTTTTGAAAGTACGTAAAAATGTTACTAAGAGAAAATATAGGTTACAGTGTCATTAAGAGATGGAAATATGAAATCATAAAACTAAAATGTAGGCACTGGAATAATAATTTATCCTTAAAATATAATCTACGATAATTTTTTTTACCAGTGTGAACTGAATTGAATCATTATTCAGCAATGGCCTACTGGATCAACTCGTAGTTCAAATGTAGTGCGCTTGGTGATAAAAATCCACATCACTAATATTTAGTGGAAAGAATTAGTTTGCGTTATGATACTCGGAGCTCGTTTAAAGACTGCTGGTTCTATTGACATATATTTTAAAATAGGGACAGGACAGGATGCTGAAGGCGCGCTGCCACCAACTCACCAAACTATTTTCATATAAATTTACAGGTCGAAATTATGCAAAAGTAAACGTCGACAAATACAGGATTAAAGGTAGTTAATTAGCTACACTACTAAATAAAGACTCAGTACCTTTCATACTGTGGTAATTATTGAATAAAGGGAGACCACAGACACGTACAATATTTCTAAAGTGAGGTAGTCAAACCTTTTTTCTGCATTAAGTTATGTCGCATACGTCTGTATATTTTACAACAATTAAAATGTTTTACGTAAGATTCTGTTCTATTGAGCAAGGGAGGCTGTTCAAAAAATAAAACGGTGTGCTTACAATATCCACAGTGACAACGCCATCTAAGAAACGAACTATTTAAACTGAAACAATGACATGCCTAATTATAATACCTAGTGACTATGACGACTGAAGGTTATCATTTCACATTCCCAAACATTACAGATTCGTGGCAATTAATTCTGTTTGATTAATAAAATGATAAGCTTTTCTACGTAGAAATAACAATAAGTACACATAGGTTGACAGGTTTTGTGAATAGTCGTCAGACCGCTACTAAACAGCTTAGCAAATTTAACTTTCTTGTGGCACTTGAATTGTTCCTTTGGCGAAAAAGTTTAAATAACTAATGGACGTCTGCATTTATACCTTGAACGTTATAAAATGTGCAGCTGTTGAATTATCAGCAGTTGTCCTAGATGTCACTCCACTGCATTCCTGTAAGATATTATCTTCCCTGACGGTGCATTTGAGAAAGTTTACATCATAAACAACATCGAAAAGTTCCACGATAAACAGAGTCACAAAAACACAATAATTGTAGGATGAGAACGATGGTGCAACTTTTCAGAATTGTGGAGCTAGCAATGACGTCGGCTATGATGAAAAAGATACTTACCACCATACGAAAAATAATCCAAACCATCGATGTGCTGTATCTTCAGCTCAATATTTAATGGTGGTGTAACAAGAAAAGAGCTATTACATGACGAAGTTACTTGCCAAATCCTTAGCAACTATGACACGAATATCGTGGATTGTTGTCAGAAGTGGAATTCTTATGCGAAACGGGTGCATAATAAACGTGTACGAAATCATCAATTCGATAACGTAAATAAATTTCGTCATTTTCCTGTCTTATCATAAAAGGAAAGAAGATTATAGTTTAAGCCGCGTTGCTATCACGGTTATTAGTCGCCGCTCACTCCCAGCACTTTCCTGGAGTGATTTAGGGAAATCACGGAAAACCTAAATCTGGATGGTCGGAGGTGGATTTGAACCGCCGTCCTGAACGATGAAATTCCAGTATGTTACCACTGGCCCATGTCGCTAGGTGTGTGTTACCATAGGATTGAGTGGAGAAACAGGTAGCTGTAGGCACCATTTGATGAAAACTATTTCTGCTCTATAACGATCATACTAAGAAAATATCTGGACAAGTACGAGTAGACGGAACTTACCTTCCGAGGGCCAAGTGCGGATTATGTACACAGAAAATTCATTCATTCCGGAAAACGAGCAGCTGTGATGTTTTTGCTGTTGGCGGTATCGTTATTAACAGAAATAATTTCATGTGGCCTAGTAGCTTGCTGCAAGTCTTTGGAATTAGTACTGGGAATTCCAAAGCTTTTGAGGTTTTTTTTTTTAACTGTAGGTTTAATTTTTTGTGGAAATCGGCTGTTACAAGTTTTCGTATATTTTATCAATGTAGAGGTTTTTAACATTTTATGCTGAATGGAGATTACAGATTAGTTCACTGTGACTCCTTTCGTATCTGTTGCTAATTAGACGTGACTGTAGTGTCCAGCGATTAAATGATTCAGCCGTGTATAGGGACATTGTCATGACTAAATTGTTAAATTGTTCTGTACAACGTTTCAGTACATATTTTAAATAATATATGATTCTCATTCCAAACAATGGAAGCACGACAATGCATCAATTACCTGTACTATTTTGAAACATTAGAGCTGCTTTACGTTGTAGGCATACATTATCACAAGAAGTTTGTATATAGAAACTGTTCCGGTGCGGTAATCGGGCGCCCAGACACATAGCTACCACTACTAGTTTTCAAAGCCCTAATTTTTGAAGCAATAAGGGATTCGCTTCATTGTAGCTAATTCAGTTAGCACGAAATACCTGTAAATTAGCCACACAAATATCTTCCGTGGTTCAATCTACCAATTACTGCGAAGCAACTCAAAATTTCTCTACCAGTTCCTGATATTTTGACATAATACGAATGCATGACTATAATCACAAGAAATCAAGAAATTCTTTTAAGTGATATAATTTTAAGTCCACAATTTTCTGATATTTTCTTATATTTTCACTTTGAAACCTTTGCCGATTTTTAGGACAAGAAGTAACCTACAGATTTTTTTTAAGTGTCAGTAAACGGCTCTGTCTTTTTATTGCATTCGTTAAGAAGATTAAATTATTTACACCACAAAGGAACCTTGGACCTTAGTGTATGACATAAATTCCTACGTGATACCTCCATACGTTCCTCGAAAAATGGATGTTAACACCCATAGAAATAGACAGACCGACGGAAAGCAAGGTGATCCTGAAAAAGTTCCGTTTTCAAATGTTTGTATAGCTTATGGGACTTAACTACGGGGTCATCAGTCTCTAAACTTACAAACTACTTATCAACTACCTTATACTAAGGACGGCACAAATATCCATGCCCGAGGGGGAATTCGAACCCCCGACCGCAGTGCCCGTGCAGACCGTGACTGGAGCGCCTCAGCCCCATAGGCCACCGCGGCCGGCTCCGTTTTCACAAACTGAGGTACGGAACAATAAAAATGAAATATTTGAAATAAGATTAACAAAGAATGGCTTTAATTCCTAATGACGACGTGTCTGCGAAATAAATTTTATGTCACACTATATTAAAGGCGCTTGAATTCATAAATCTTTCCAAGAACGTTAAAGTTCCGAAACTTTATGGATACCATACAAACATCTGTTTTCAAATAATCGTGAAATTTGCGCAGAATTGGGATATAATAGTAACGACCGGTTTCGGAAATATTTTTCTCCATCTTCAAGTCAACCAGTAGCCATGTTGCTAATTGCAGTGTCTATTGTCGTAGGACTTATTCCTTGACTTGGAAGTATATACAAAACCCTTAGTTAATTAAAAATGAATAAATCATGTTGATACCTATGCCATCCAACATGCTGGAAATAAGTCAAAAACCTACACTTCAGAATTTTCAGTCGAAGTCACAATAAGCTGTTTTTCAGAAATTAGTCGAAGGTGAGTAATATCAAAACCTTGTACGGTAACATCAACACAGTCAGATCTTTTTTTACCATTGTTTTGTTTTCTTAACATTGTGATAGTTTTCCCTAACTAAATATTTAATGAATTACATTTGAAATCAGAATTTGATCTTTCATACATAAGCTGTACGAGTCATGGACTTAAACTTTCATTCCATCTAGGTTCTTACATTGCGTAGCAAGTATTCAGGTTATCAAGTGCAACGAAGATTGGTCTAGACACATCACAGCGATACTCTTTAAAACTTTCTATGATGTCTGTACCTGTAATAATGATTTGAGTGTTGCAGAGGAGCGCCCTAGACAATTGCCGTGGTAAGACTGTTCTTGCTTTGTGTTCGGTGAAGTGCAATGGCACTGTGAATCTTCGAATGAACAGTTACAGAACTCTTTAAAAATCTAGACATTTGAATTGTAGGAACATTTTCCCCTTCGACTGTCCTGTCAAAGGAGTCTGATGGAATATTTAAGAATTATTTCCGCAGAACTTACAAGTCAATTAGAAGAATTCCTCAATCAATGATTTTTATCATAAATATAACCTGTTAATAAAATTTGAACTAGAAACATGATTCAGTTTCTAGTCTGTGATGACAGAAGATTTTCTCTAGTTTTTAGAGAACTACAGCCAAGTTGATATTAAAGAAAATGCCAGAGTTGTCATTCTGGTAACTCCTACCCCTCTGTTGTATTTCTAGATGAGAAGAGGACGGAGAAATACTTGATTTTTGAAACAATAAAACGCCGTTTTCTTATTTCAATTTACTTATTTTACCCAGAAGCGTTTCGTATTTCTTTTTCTTCAAGACGTTCTAGAAATCTGTTTTGTGTATGGGTGTAATATTTATTGATTGTAGACGTTTCACATCATTTTTTTTAAAGTAAATAAAAATGGAAAATAACATCTGACATCAGTATTTACATACGTTAAACGCTAATGCCATCTTGTAAAAAAGTGATAAAAGTATTTTCGTCATAAGATCAACATACGGGAGATACCTCTTACAATATTAAGTAACAACTGTCCGTCATGTGTTTCACGCCAGAGTCTCATGTTATGTAGTCTTCGTACAGGGACTCTCTTGAGGAAGCTAAATCCTTTGAAGGGCGCTTCTTAAGCAACAGGATGCACTACGTTATCCCAGTCGTCCACGGTGAATTTTTTATATTTCGTTGTGTACAAATGCAAACGTTTTCATTTTATTAATGTTCTGAAATAAATTTCGTTTGCATTTTCGTTAGTTGTACGTGTAATAAGAAAGTCTGACTAACTTGTTAAGCAAATCTCATTCGTTCGAATCCCTTAAGTGATAGCGAACATACTCTCTTCGGGCGTGTGTATTTGACTAAACTGCCAAACCAGACCTAGCTTCATTCCGACTCAGTCTGATGTGAAATAAACGGGGAAAAAATAAAAGAACTCTTGCGTTGATATGGCTGTATGGAACGGAAGAGAGGTTAGAAAGAAAGATATTTTCTGAGAAAATCATTATTTATTGTAAAGCCAGTGAACTGCCAAATTTTTTTTTTATCATTTCTTCCGCATAAATATAAGCAAAAAGCTCTGACGGTTTACTGACTCTGCAGCATGCAACGTATAATTGCTCTTGAGAGAAGCAATAGTTTGTTACCTTCTGTATCACCTATTTACCATTCGCGCTCTCTCTCTCTCTCTGACCATCTCCTCGTTCTCCTCAATCGCTGCTCGTATCTATTTAGTAAGAAGAAATTAAAATTTAGAAACTCACTTAAAATGTTATGGTATCTGTGGTAAATATTCGTTATTACGATGTTTTGGTTTCCACTGCTGACAACATAATCATCGTGGCGTTTGTAGCATTCAGACTGCCAGCTTTGCGTGTGTTATAGCGAAGGATCCATGGAGCTTCCCTAGAATGCGATTTCACGAAACGTTGTTACTTTCGTGTGATATTTCTTCAATAACAATCCCTGTTTTTATTGCAGACTAGATGACAGGGTGAATTTCGTATCACTTACCTCTTAATGTAAACCATGTTAATTTAAATCATATGTATTTTATACCCAGTAGCTTTATAAAGGCATCATCAGATAATCTAAGTATCGGCTCAACAGTGGGCGGAAAGAGTGGGCAAATCACGCACACATGTCCAGGATAACTTCATGTCACATTCGTGGAAGTTCAGGGAAGGTTTAAACGGTGATAAAATATGGAAAAATTGGGAGGAAAATTCAGATTTAAAATATGTAAAATAATGACTTCGTTGTTGTGTTGGGTACGTTCAGAAATATACTTTAAAAGAGTAAAGTTCGCTTTACACGATCTGAATCCGTATATGAACTGTTAAAGATAAAAATGAATTGCTGTGTCAAAGATAAAAATGAGTTGCTGTTCGGAAGTCAAAGAGTAAATAGCCTTTCCAGAGAGTAATTAATTATTGTTCGATATTTCGCTTTATATATTTCAAATCAAAAAATTAGACATTTCTAATGTATTTTATCCGCTACTTCAGAGCTCAAGTTATCTCCACACCAGATTTCCTCAAAATAGATTCAGTGGTTTATTTAATGATATATAGCCATATCGGTACAGCCGTTTTCGAGTTTTAGCAAGACTAACAAACATCAATTCGTTGTTCTGCTGTTGTATTAACTTTATACAAAAGGGATGTGTGCGTGATTTGCCCACTATCGAGCCGATACTTAGTCTATCTGATGATGCCTTTATAAAGCTACTGGGTCTAAAATACACATGATTTAAATTAATATGGCTTATATTAAGAGGTAAGTGATACGAATTTCACCGGGTCATCTACTTATCTAGTCAACCCGGCAATGCTTCGCAATTGTTAATATGTTTGCACTGTTGCTTTGAACTTCAAATGTGCAAAATTTTATCGCAGTCGTACGAATGATATTGATATTCCAAAGAATAGAGCTCTTTCAGTTTCTCGAGAATTTTCAATTTTTTCGGGCAACTTTCATAAATATTTATTTCATAAGAACGTTCATCTTTCGTTGAACGTCAAATGATCAAAATTTTATCGCAATCGGATAAACGGTTTTCAACTTATATTGTTGAGTAAATTTAGAAACACATTGAAAAAGAAACTTGGTTCGAATTTTGCGACTTTCTATTTTAATTGTCCCTATTATTATTATTATTTACTGAAAAATTTTCCAAGACCATAATGGACAAAACAAAAAAAGAATAACCCCTTTCCGTCGTGCGGATAGTCAGTTACAGAGCGGAATTCAATCAAAAACACATTGAAAAAGAGCTTTTTCAGTTTTTCTCAAATTTTCCAATTTTCCGGTAGATTTTCCAAAAAATTTATTTCATACAAACCTTGCCCTGTCGAGCCGTACTCATTGATTCACTTACAGCCATGTGGCGATTCTTTTTCATTCATAGAAAAAAATCGCCTTCGGTTTTTCCTAAATTTTCCTACTTTCCGGGCGACTTTTCCAATTTTTTATTTGATACGAACCTTCCTCTTGCTTTCAAAATGGTATGTACAAAATTTTATCGCAATTGGACGAAAGGTATTGATAGTTCACTGGAAAAAGCTGCTTCAGTTTTTCTAGATTTTCCTCTCTTTCGGACAACTTTTCCATATTTTATCACCGTTTAAACCTTCCATGGACTTACACGAATATTTCAAGACTAAAATTAGCCAAATCGGTTCAGGCGTTCTCGAGTTTTAGCGAGACTAACGAACAGCAATTCATATATATATATATATATATATATATATATATATATGTGTGTGTGTGTGTGTGTGTGTGTGTGTGTGTGTGTGTGTGTGGATTCTCCGTGAAAAAATAAGTGATTTTTTTTCGTTTCGTGATAGATGGCGCTATAAGTTGAAAACTCTTGAAAACAGGTATTATTTCAAACAAATATACACCAGATTAGGAACATCAAAGTTCAGTTGTCGATGTTTTTGATACTGCTAGTGTGTAAATTTCATTACATATGTGTTAACGATACAAGAAGCAAGCACACTGGCAATTTGTTACATTTTTGACATACCCTGTTCTCTGAGTCTGTTACATTTTATCTTTGACTCGTTGTATTACGAAATAGTATTGTTTTTATTTACTTTAAGTGCAGGAACCCCTTGATGTTGTCGTTATCACTATCACTTTCAACTTGTATTTTAATTGGTTTTATAGATATGACGACACTGTCAACTTATTCAGAAAATGTATAAAACTAAACTGCTCATGCAATTTTTTAAGTACTGCTGCCATGGATGAAGATCTTTATATTTTGTATTTGTGTCAGATTGAAGCTTAACTAATTTTTGTACTATTATAGAAATGCCTAGAAGATGGGACACTCCCGAAACCGGAAGAACAATAAATTAAATTTTACATGACAGCAACGTGTACAATGCATTTCCTGAAAATTCGATTGTACTTTCATTTCCCTAATCCAGTTAGTGTATTTGTTTGAGATATTACCGTTTTCCAACAATTTTCAACTCACTGTAACGTTTTTACATTTAGAGCGACATCATGAAACGAAATTCTGTTTCATACAAAAGTTATTTATATTTTCAATGAGAATTCAAATCTCCAGTAAAAGAAAGGGGTTCCTATTTAAGATTTCAAAGTCGGCTCCCCTTCAGACCCCGTGAATGGTGCAGGGAGGTCGAGCTTTATACTAATGAAAGTCCCTCTTCCAGGTGAACAACTTTTACTGCAACTTCATTATTATTATTGTGTAGTCCGATTTCTTATTTTTCCAAATATTCGGGAAAACAGTTTTACGTGCCTCATCCTGTGCATGCGAAAACATTTCTACTTACTTTTAATACTTTAAATGGTTATATCTACATATCATTTTTAGTTTTGTGCGTATCTAAGCCACTGTACCTTTCGAATTATACAGGGTGAATCTAAATACGCGCACTCGGACTTTGCGTCGCGATTTCTCACCTGCTCACAGTGAAAAATGTCTCCCACAAAATTTTGTCCTGCGCATATTTCCGCCAGTAAATGAACGTCAAAGACTGAGATGGGTGTGTTTTCCATACGTCAGTGTGTTTCAAAATTACACCAACAAACTTGAAAGCGATGTATTAGACGTCTTGAGGAACAAAATGAGCATGGAAACCCATGCCCGGAAACGCCATTCAACGACGCTACGGAGAGTCCAAGTTACAGGCACCAGCTCCTGCCGCTAGACATCCCCTCCAGCAAATTCGACGCTGTGTAGCGTTACTGCGTGACGTTTAGAACTAGAACATAATGTTTTTCATAATTTTTTGACGAACTGCCTATGGACAAGAGGCGCTTTTGGAAACAATAGAAAGAGCACCGTTGAATACACGCAAAGTGTAAACACCAACCGATCTGAACCATTTGCATGTTTGTTTGTAGAGCTTATGGGACTTAACTACGGGGTCATCAGTCCCTAAACTTACAAACTACTTATGAACTAGCTAATTCTAAGGACGGCACAAACATCCATGCCCGAGAGGTGATTCTAACCCCCCGACCGTAGTGGCCGTGCAGACCGTGACTGGAGCTCCGCAGAGCGCTCGGCCACCGCGGCCGGCTCCATATGCATGCCCTGCCTTTTACTGCATGGCAGTTGTAGTATAGCAAGCCTTGTTAGAGGTATACAAATGATCACTAAGCCTAGTTCTATGAACCACGACCCATTATCTCTGCAGTCAATAAAATCCGAGATATGAGCCCTTGAAAAATCACTGCGTTTTGTCACTTACTTAAGTGTTATTAACGTTCTTTGTCTAGATAATTCTGAAAAACTTTCTTTATTTTACACTGTCGAAATCCGTTTCTATATCTACTTGACCTTCTTTTCAGTTTTGCTTTCATTAATAAGCACCTTCCTCTTTCCTAACACCAAATTAATCGTCCTTCAAAGGATCCTAAAATGTTCAAATTTTTGTAAACCTATTGGAGCAAACTACTATGGTCATCAGGACCTAGATTTAGAAATTAGTTAAACTAACTCACAATAAGAATAACATACGCACCCATCCCCGAGGGAGGACTCGAATATCCAACGGGAACGGCCGCGAAGTCCGTAACGTGATACCTCAGACCACGGGGCCATTACGAGCGGCTACCAAGAGATACTCAATCTTTCATTCTTCTGTATATTATTTATACCAGTAACATGGATGCATCTGGAATTAGCTGATGAGGCCTGGTGTCAATTCAGCCTGGTGGTATTAGTTGAGGAGATACAGACTGAGCGGTATAGGCTCCAAAGTCCAGACGTCGACAGCAGTTATGAGGGCGTTATGATGAGCACCTACCCCTCCATACGGCATTCGATGATGATATCAGTGTCTGAGGTTGACACGGCGGTCGGTCGACAATCGCGTGGTCTTCAGGGCGTAAACGCCGTCAGTTGGTGGAAAGACAAGAAGGGAAGTTTTCCCCAAGCTGGTACGCCAAGGAGTTGTATAACGGACGTAACTGAATCTGATGACGGAGCGCGGTCAAATGTGCCGAGTCTAATGACGCAGTGGGTGGTTGGTGTTCTTTCCTAGGCAAGAGGGCAGAGTCTGCAGAGGAGACACAGTTAGGGTCTTGCTGAGAACGAAGGACGAGAAGAGCGTTAACTCGGTACGTTAGGGACCGACAGGACTACTTTGGGTCGTCGAGTGGTGGGGGGAAAAAAAATAAAACCCTCAAACCTCCGACGGAGAGCAACCGCGCGCTCCGCAGCAATGTGCCTTAGAGCGCTCGGCCATTCCAGGCAGCAAAAGTACTAGGACTGAAAGGGTATCGAATCGTCTTCCTTCGGATTCACAGTCCGCCATTCCATCACTCTGCCACCGAGTAGCGCGTGGTGCAACTTGTGTACTGGGAAGAGAGCAACCTGTGGAGTGAGTGTATCGGAGACCAGTAATGTTTCAACTGGATGCTCTGTGGGTACTGTGTGGTGTCATGATTGTTGTACTATGGTACGATTGGTATGAAAGTGTTCCATCTCAACTTAAGGGCCGGCCGCGGTGGCCGAGGGGATTGAGGCGCTTGAGTCACGGTCTGAACGGCCACTACGGTCGGGGGTTCGTATCCCCCCTCGGACATGGATATTTTTGCCGTCCTTAGTGTCAGTTAGTTCGTAAGTAGTTTGTAAGTTTAGGGACTGATGACCCCGTTGTTAAGTCCCGTTAGCTGTACAAATACATTTTCAACGTAAGGGAAATATTGACTTTAATGTTTTTTGAACTTTTACTACATTCATTCCTGCACTTGTATTTTATTTATAGGTCTTATTTAATGACGACGATCGTTTTGGCTGTTTGCCATTATCAAGTCAGTGAAAGTTTAATGTCCTTTTGTTTGCAAATATATATATTATAAAATGTATTGATTTTTTAACAATTTTGTTTCCAGCAACCGGTTGCGTAATTTTTAGGTTCTTGACCTAGGTTTCGTTGCCACTAAGGACAACTTCATCAGAAGAATAAAATGAGTATTGTTTTGAATAAGTTACTTTTTTCAGACTATTATTAATTTAGTGGTATAGATCATCCCAAAAAATTAATAACAGTGCGAAAAATATTAACTTGCTCACTACATTTTGTCATACATATGAGCAAACAGAAGCACTCCAGGACATTAAACTTTGACTGACTTGAGAATGACAAACAGCCGAAACGATCGTTGTCAGTTCTATACTAGACGTGGCTTTGTTTAGTGGTGGTACGCCGTTACCTTTCTCCGAGCTTCGAACTGACTTACCCGGGGGGAACCTACAGTTTAACGTGGATCCCGAACCACGATGCTACTGGACATTTTTCACATCAGCAACACTGCCAGAGGTGAACGACGTAGAAAGTGACATATAAAAACACTAGGTCCTGGCGGCGATCGAACCCGCGACCTTTGGATTGATAGTCTCACACTCTAGCGCCGTGCTACCGAGTAACACATAAATGGAAAATACATGGTTTGGATTTTCCGCCGTATGCAAGACACCTGATTTTTAATTGTTCCCAAACATGTTCCAGCACATTTTGTGTTATCATCAGTGGGATAGTTTATTTTTGTTCTGAAATTATAGTTACTGTACAATAGTCTTTTCAGTTACTTCTAAAATGTTTTTTGTAGGTTCATTCGTTTTTAAATTTTACTTATGTTATCTGACTATATAACTATTTCAGTTTAGTGAATATTAGGCCTAGATATACGAGTATCACATTTCTTACATACCTTTTACATTAGGCTACATAAAACTCGTTAAGTAGCCTACTTATTTGTTGTTTTGGTACAAAATTGTCATCGGCTAACATAACAAACAGTTTACGATTTTCTTACTTTCTATTTTTCGGTTCGAGAAAAACGCGTCATTTCTGTATAGTACTTACGATTCTTTTCTTTCTCTATTAGAATCTGGTTGTTGCTGTTAATTTTAATGTGAATGTCACTCGTTTCACATAGCACGAAAAAAGGTGTAAAACGAGTGACATTCACATTAAAATTAACAGCAACAACCAGATTCTAATAGAGAAAGAAAAGAATCGTAAGTACTATACAGAAATGACGCGTTTTTCTCGAACCGAAAAATAGAAAGTAAGAAAATCGTAAACTGTTTGTTATGTTAGCCGATGACAATTTTGTACCAAAACAACAAATAAGTAGGCTACTTAACGAGTTTTATGTAGCCTAATGTAAAAGGTATGTAAGAAATGTGATACTCGTATATCTAAGCCTAATATTCACTAAACTGAAATAGTTATATAGTCAGATAACATAAGTAAAATTTAAAAACGAATGAACCTACAAAAAACATTTTAGAAGTAACTGAAAAGACTATTGTACAGTAACTATAATTTCTGAACAAAAATAAACCATCCCACTGATGATACCACAAAATGTGCTGAAACATCTTTCGGAACAATTAAAAATCAGGTGTCTTGCATACGGCGGAAAATCCAAACCATTTATCAAAGCAAGCACGGAATAAAGAAGAACAGCAGCATCAAAAGATGATGGAAAATACAATTCGTGTCACCATGATGTCGCAACATAATCCTGCTGCGAAGCTTCCAATGTCTAGGACTGAATTGTATGCGGTCTACCCAAAGGTTCACTGGGATACCAATGACTCCCACAGGAAGGCGACAACTTGGAGTTTCTGGAAGTGGCGGGAAGTGCCTTAGGCCAGCCGCGGGCCAGAGTGGGGGTGAGGACAGCGACCCCTGGCCGCCACCTGTCATAACGCGGGGCGCGTCACACACCTGTCGCGGTCGCGTGACACCGCCTACAAAGGATGCACAGGCCGGCCGGCGGCAGGGATGCTCGGAGGAAGTGCGCAGACCGCAGGCCACATGTTGCCGCCGCCATTGTCCGCTGTGGGAACGTCTCCGCGCTGTCGCCCTTTGTGCTCCTGACGAGCGGCCGCCGCCGCCGCACGCGAGCCCACGCCGTGTCCGGCTGGCGCGCCTTCCCGCCACATCTCTGCACGACATCAGTGCTCACTCTGCGGTTCTTCAGTTTCTCCCGGCGTATTTGCTGCTCGAACGGTCTACGGGTGTGCTGCCGGTTCATAGTGTCCAACGGGAACGAGCGTTGGGTCTAATTAAGGAGAGGACATTCAGCAAACGAAACGATCTGGCGACTAGATGTGAGACAAGTATATCGACCTGCCACAGACCTCGATACCAGCGTATCAACAAACACTGATGCGTGACCGAGGGCGCGGACCTCGGCGCTGACCGTGAACATATTTGTCTGTGCCGCGAAGTAAACCCCTCGCGTTGGGCGGGGATATGTTGTTGTTGTTGTTGGTTTTGAGGGGACTAAACAGCTAGGTCATCAGTCCCCTGGGTTGGGGATATAAGACGACCGGGGCAGACCCGAACTGGGCAACTTTTAGTGCCCATCAGAAGGGTACTCCGGAGAGGACAGTTAATCCCACACTCGAACTGGTCAACTTCCGCTCGCAGGTAGCAGGACGGTCCGACCCAAGGCGTTCCTGTCCTAACAGAACTGTGAATGACACCAGTTCGATGACATCTGTGTCGAATCACATAGTGTTTCGTTTTGTAATTCAGTTTAGTTCAAAAATGTTCAAATGTTTGTATAGTCTATGGGACTTAACTACGGGGTCATCAGTCCCTAAACTTACAAACTACTTATGAACTACTTACGAACTAGGACGGCACAAATATCCATGCCCGAGGGGGGATTCGAACCCCCGACCGTAGTGGCCGTGCAGACCGTGACTGGAGCGCCTTAGTCCCCTCGGCCACCGCGGCCGGCTTCAGTTTAGTCCCGGGAGCGAATAATACGGCAGAAAGTCACGATTTGAAACCTATTATTAGTGACCGTGGTAATACACGTTTGATCTGTGACGGTTATAAATTAAAACCTTATAGGAGAGTTGTAGCAACGGAAGAAGGTGGATCCCGATGCCGCGGTAAACGTTCGCGGTGTGCTGTTATTTACAGTAGGCAGCGAACACACATTTTCGCGTTTGGAACAACCACAAGATGACAACATCACCAAATTTGCGGATTACATAACTGAAAACTACATTCATGAAAAAGATGCAGCTGTTCCTCCAAACGTTTGGACAGCAGATTGCGCTTCCTTGCGGCGGACGACTAACGCTTGCGAAAGCTTTCATTCCCGATTCAATGCTTGATGTGAATCTCCTCGCCCAAGCATCTTTCAGTTTGTAAAAAGTCTGTTCAAAAAAAAGTTCAAATGTTTGTTAAGCTTATGGGACTTAACTACGGGGTCATCAGTCCCTAAACTGACAAACTACTTAAGAGCTACCTTATACTAAAGACGGCACAAATATCCATGCCCGAGGGGGGATTCGAACCCCCGACCGTAGTGGCCGTGCAGACCGTGACTGAAGCGCCTCAGTCTCTTCGGCCACCGCGGCCGGCGTAAAAAGTCTGAAGCATTAACAAACTGATATAATAATCAACTCTCCGAAAAATAGTCGCGGCGGATTAGCCGCGTGTGCTGGAGCGCCGTGTTGCGGTGCGCGCGGCCGTCCGCCGTCGGGAATTCGAATCCCCCTCGGGCATGGATGTTTGTGTCGTCTTTAGAACAAGGTTGTTCATAAGTAGTTTGTAAGTTTAGGGACTGATGACCCCGCAGTTAAGTCCCTTAAGCTCTACAAACATTTGAACATTCAGCAAAAAATAATATCACCATCCAAACGAACTCAAAAACCAGGAAGAGGCACGCTTTCCTGCAACAGAAACTAGAATTACTTAGGAATGGCGAAATTTGCAAATTAGACTTTGTAAAGTGCGTTTCATACCAAGCAACCGTGAGCAGAATATGAGCCAAGTTAAATGTTTTTGTTTTCTGCAAATATTTTTGTATGTGAAATTTGTAATAAAATCTATGTTTTTGTATATATATCTTGTTCCTTGGAACAGTATTGACAGTATTCCTTAAGAACTCTACAAATAGGGGCAGAGGTTGCGCACCCGGTAAGTTTAGATTTGGAAGCATTTTGCGAGATTGTGCAGTCGGTCTGCCAGCAGCAGGTACGAGTTGCCCAGTTCGTGCGTGCCACTCAGGGGACACTTTGGGATCAGTTGCCCAGTTCGAGTCTTCCGTCTATCACCAACAGGTAGAAGTTGCTCAGTTCGGACGAGCCCGACGACCGCCCGAGGATAGTCCATAACGGTGTGTCACACCATATCACTATCTTTCTTCTCTCCCCTCCCCCCCCCCCTTCTTTGCAGCCGCAAGTATTGCTTGCCCCCAACACTTTGTCAAGACAATGTACAATGTCACAAGGCCAGGAGTGTGATGGAGTATCATAGTGGCGAGTTTTAAAGAGCCGGCCGCGGTGGCCGAGGGGACTGCGGCGCGCCAGTCACGGTCTGCACGGTCACTACGGTCGGGGGTTCGAATCCCCCCTCGGGCATGGATATTTGTGTCGTCCTTAGTATTAGCTAGTTCAGAAGTAGTTTGTAAGTTGAGGGACTGATGACCCCATAGGTAAGTCCCATATGCTCTACAAGCATTTGAACATTTAATTTGAGGTTGCAAATAACGTGGTAGCTCCAGAAAAGTGACCGTCATGAAAGGGTTGACGTGGTATGCAGCCAGTGTACGGTTCTCCTAGACCAGGCTGTTCCAGCTTGCGCGCTCGCCCGTGAGCTAGGGAGCGCTCACTTGCTCGCCAGGCACTGCTTCTCAGCCTTGAGCTGTTGTGGCGTGGGGCACACGGCTGCGGTGAGCATACGTGCAACTGAAGCATCAGGCTGGGCTTTGACGTCACGAGAAACTGCCAACTACATTCTAATTTCCGAGACGGACACAATTGTTTCTGAAATAACTATAACTTAAACTGCCGCTTATCTCCACGGAAATGCGGGACACATTACGCCAGGTCAATCCTCAGCGATAATTTTAATTAATATGAAAGCTCTGCGAACCTGAATATCAATGATGTGGTTTCACAACTGGAATTTAACCTTTAGTCAGTACACTGGTCTTTTGGAGCGGGGCGCCTCCACTTCTCCTCCCTCTCCTTCTCTCTGAGTGCGTGTCAGCACTCTGCACTCCACACTAGCCTCAAGGCAGTAGAAGAGGAAATCCAAGTCAGTCTTTTCTTCGTTGTGCACCTGTCCGAAGTTCTGTGATGAACGAATTGCATTCTCCGATCCCGGTCAAAAAATGCCGATGTGTACACTGAATGTCTTTATTTTCTCCTGTCCAAGGTACCCCACTTACCCTCAAGTTGTGTGTTTTTCGTTTCACAATCAATTGCACGTCTATAAAATTGGAAAAAAATCTACATATCAAGTGTGTGAGAAAACTATTGGAGGGTGTATGCTAGAGAAGAGGGAGACCGAATGGTGCACTACATGCATTTTAAGACAATTAGACGCAAAAAAAGGCCAAAAGAAACTGAAAGAAACGGCACCGCAGTCTTAAATACCAAGTGTACGCTTTGTGTGCTATGAGGGGGTGTGCGGGCTGAAGGTTAATAAAGTATGTTCGTGGTGGCATTATTTGGCATTTTTAAACGACTGTTTCGTGGAAGTAGCATAAGGATTACTTCTTATCATGTGTGTAACGAATTTTTTAAATAAAGAAGTCTGATTTCAGAAGTTGTTCCAAGAATATCAAAAGGAGCCAGATTATGACTAAATGATTTATCAAGCTGAACCGCATCCTTAATATGACAATACGAATTTTACAGTGTATTTCATAACTAGGATAACGGTCTATGGTTTTTTATGTTCAAAGATATGGTACATTCGCGTTTAGGCATGATAGTTTGAAACGTGTCCATAAAAAATTATTTTTGTAAGAAAATGTCTAATATTGTGCCTCCTGTTTTGTATCGAGTAACTTGCTTGCAAGAAAATGTATAATATCGCTTCTACTGTATGTATCGATATGTGTAAAGTTTCATCTCTGGCAAAGATCATGTATTGCATAGCATTGTAGCTCGCACTGAGAGAGAGTAGCTCTAGTGGTTCAGCTCGCTTAGAGAGCGGTTGGGTTGTGTGTATGGCTCCGATGTAGAGCAGAGGCTGCTTTGCCAGCAAGTCAGAAGTTGTATTATGTAGGTAATGTAATGCTGATCATTAATAATAAGTAACTTAAACTTTCTTTCATCTTTCATTTACGTAGTTAGAAAATTAACCTACTTCCTTCATTTGATAATTAATTATTAGTGGATTTAAAGTGCAGTATTGATGTGAATAATATTGTTGAACGGATTTCATTATTGGTGCCATAGTAAATGATAGTTAATTGACTATGATACTAAACTGATACTAAATTTCAATAATTAGAAACTGATCTGCATAAAATTCTCACAGTCAAGCATTAAGAAAGTGATTTGTGGTTTTTTTTAATATCTTTCTCGCAGTCAAAATTTTTGAGTATAGTCAGTGTCTGTTTCAAAAGGCTACATGTCACAGTTGTTTTGTTAAAAATATTCGTTGCGCACATAATCAGTTTCATGCACTGTTTCTCACTTAATAGCATATACATCAGTATCAGGGCCATAATTAAACCAAATTGCTGTGTCAAGGAACAATTTGTTGTCTGATCTAACGATAGGTTCAACATCCACACAACACGCGTACAGCTTTTATCTGGCGCCCTTTCTGCCAGGATAGTTCACAAACAGGATCGTGACGTAGTTAGATACGTAGCCTTATGTAAGTTAGTTTGTCTTTTCCACTAACCAACTTATCTTTTGGCTCTTACTTTAATTTTTGTAGCACCATCCTTTGTTATAGCAACAGTAGCATAGTAATTGTTTCTGTAGTTTGTTACTTACCATTCTTGATAGTGTGTAGCATTGTTTATAGTAGATTAATTGAATATACAAATAATTGCATTACTACTGAACTAGTCTCTCTTTTATATTGTCTGATGTTTGTTGTGATGAAAGTTCTAGTATCGCGGAACTCGTGTGATAATTAACGGTTCGCGTAATCTCGATTGTGATTGTATGTTGCACTAGCCCGATTCAGCCTATTGTTCTCTCATAATTACTGTGTGTGATTTTAAAAAAATATGCTGTAGGTGAAAATAAATATTATTGGTCACTTTACTGCAAAATTCTGTTAACAATGTCGAAGAATAGGAGAGTCCGCGCTGATGCTAAATCTGCTTCCGAAAATGAGACCTCGAATGATGCAAGGAGAGAAGCTGAATTTTTACAAGAGTCTTCTCACTGCACTGATACAAATACGACAGTAAATACCGTGTCCGAAAATGCGGAACAGATTAGTTCAGGAATAGACAATATGGATAATGATACAGTACAGGATTCGACAATACAGAACTCCAATTCTTGTAACGTGGTTGCGGAAAATAATGCATCGGTTCCGCCTAGCTCTGCTACAAAAAATACTTGTGCGACGGCTATGGAAAACGTATTACCAACTGATTTCATGCAAATTTTATTGTCACAGCTCTCTAAATTAAATGAGAATAGTCAATTACAATCTCAGGAATCTCAGAAATTAGGTGAAAAACTTGAGAAACAATCTCAGAAATTAAATGAAAAACTGGAGGAACAATCTCAGAAATTAAATGAAAAACTTGAGAAACAAAGTAAAAAACTTGAGAAAATAGAACAGGCGTGCGATTCGAGGTTTGTGAGTATTCAAAGTAGTTTTAATAAAATAAATGAGGACAACAATCGGTTCAGGGAACAACTGCTCAATACTTTCAAACGTGAATCTCAGCAAATAAGACAAGATATTCGCGACGAGATTAACCCGGTAGTGGAAAGCCTTGCGTCACGAGTGGAAAATATGGAAAGCTTTGCGTCACGAGTGGAAAATATGGAAACTACTGAACTCGCTCAATTGAAGCAACAGAGTAATCTATTTGATGAAAAGTTGCAGAACTTCCAGTCAGTCACGACGGAACAGATCAATAAAATTAATAAACAGGTTGAGGATATTACTGTTAAAATTACCCAAATCAGTGATAACAGTGACAAAAGTTCTGATGTAACGCATCCTACCCCGTTTAATGAAACTAATGAATATCTCGCCCTTGACCGTTTCAAACAAGGTCAAATGACCATTAATCAGCAATACAAGGCTGGGGTCAGAAAATTAGATGATCGCGTGGCGCGAATAGAGAGGAAATTTGACCACACTTATGGAAATGCATACGAAGACGTAGAAGAAAATTTGAACGAAAATGACAATGATGATTCGACTCAAGTAGGTCGCTTGGTACGTGAACGAAGTGTACCTCATAGCAACAACAATGAAGATGCGGTGCGTAGTTTACGCTCACTTACACCGCACAGGCGAAGGGAAGCGTTTGACTACAAGCATTTCCTGACTGTACGTAAATTCAAGACATTCAAAAACTCTCCGAATGACTTGCACCCTAAAGAGTGGTTGCAGCAATTCGATTATTGTCTTCCCCCGAATTGGCCACTTGAGCACAGATTAGAATTTATATGTGGTTATCTGGAAGGCGAGCCAGCCACCAGAATGAGAGCTATTGCACAAGAGTGCTATAGCGAGAATCAGTTCCGACGCTCATTTCTATCCGCATACTGGTCGGAAGCGGCACAATACCGCGTTAAAAACAGTATTGCGACGTTCAAAACTTTTGAGCGATCAAATTTCTCGAGCCCGGTGGAATATTTCCAACATTTGGTATACAAAAATCAATTTTTATCGGCACCTTACTGCCCTGCGGAATTAATTAGAATTTGTTTGAACAAATTGCCTCTACAATTGCGTCAAATTGCCATTGCGGCACGATGCAAGAATGATATTGAAGCCTTTAGAAACCTCTTACAAGACTTAGAGGAAGAAGACGAGGAAAATTCCTCGCGCAGTCGATATTTTGATAGAAACAGATATGATCGCCGGTCGCAACAAAGCCCGCCGCGTTCTAAACGTCATTCAGAGCACGAGAACCAAACAAAAAGTAATTTTTTCACTAATGAATCTTTAAAGACGCACAAGTCGAAAGGCATACACCACATTTCCAATATTAAAATTTTCAAGGCATAAAATGGGGTAGAGAGTCCATTAATCTGTTTTGGACACACCAAGTGGCGATTGGTGCCCCGTTCTCGAGCTGAGTGTCACTATTCTTCCGCTTTTCCTTAGTGCGCTCTATCTACATCTTTTTCTCACTTTTACTTTTCCCTAACTCTGAATACTTATGCTCTGTGCTACGCTGGGATATTGTCATGCAAAACTATGACTATCTTGCAATTTACATATAACGAACTCTGTGGCTGTGCAAGACAAATAAAATTAATGGAAATTTTTGATTGAGTAATCTAATTAAGTTATTATGTTTCAGAAAATATCAGATTTCTCTTCTGTATTACTAATTGCATAACTTACGAACTTCGGAGTGAGTGAAGAATATTTTGAGTTGTCATAAGCATTTTGTAAGCCAATTAAGCAGTAAAAAAAAAAAAAAAAAAAAAAAAAAAAAAAAAAAAAAAAAAGGACATTCTGGAGGATGATGAGTAAGGCAATACACAATATGTCATGGTGGTCTTTAAAATGCACTATTGTTTATGGAAAAATGATGGTAAGGAAGGTATTGGTAACAGTCAAAGATGTTTGATAAATGTAATTATGTGGACGAGAGTATACAATGATTATGAAGCAATTATGAGTAGAATCGCTCTGTTGCTAATGATGCTATGCTCTGTTCTTTTCTTATGTGCTTACTCGCACTGCGCTTTTGTGTTTTCTCTTTGTGCTTATGTGCACCATTTTGTATGTTGATGCATTGTGCCTTCAATGGCATGTGTGATTGTTGAGAATCATATCCTTCTGATGCTCTGTAATTATTTGTAATTATGTGTAATGAATATCTCTAATTATGCTTGCAGCTATGCTTATTGCTCTTGTAATCAAAGCTTACCGCTATGCTCACTAATTATATACCTAAGCCCTACCACTATGCTAATTAATTTTATTATGAAGCTCATGAAAATGTATGGTTATGCTTATACGTTGTACACAGCCATCTCTCTTGCGAACTTGCAGTTTTGCCATAAACTACGCCTAGTTAAGTCTAGTTAATGCACAGAGATACTTTGCTTTTGCTTACTGCTATCTTCAAAATTTTATTGATGATCTTATTGATGAAAATCTGCAGCTATGCCTAACAAGTAGTGTACGTTATCGGATGATTTACTGTGATGTACATCTATTACTGTGCCAAAATTTGCCTTAATTGTTTTGTCTGACCCTACTGCTGACTCAGACAGACACAGACATGACCTGATGACTTGAACCTCTTTTGATATTCTCACGAAGCTACCCTGATGTGTTATACCTCAAGGCAATGAAATATGTAACTCATTTCAGACAAAAGCCTGGCCATGGCAACATATGTAATTTAATTGTTATAATTTGGTGGTAATGCAATCCCCACCATAGTGATGTATGTCAATTTAATTGACTAGTGGTAATTGGAATGTCAAGTTATTTGAAGTGGCTTCACGTTAATTGCTCTAATTATGACAACAAATTTACTTTACATGACCTAATGCCAAATTGATGATAAGCACCCTGAATGTATTTCATACGATTATGTGTTTGTAAAGTAATATGTACATAGTATGTAAAGCCTTATGCCTATATGAAATGACACTAATTTTGTAGATACTCTAGTATAAGAATTAAATTACTCATTACTATTCAAATGTATCCGTCTTCAAGACACTACTTGTAATGTAAAAATATGGTTTAATAATCAACGACTTTTCTTTCAGTGTAAACTGAAATATCATGACTATGTTACTAATTTGTGTGTAAAATGCTTTATTTCATGTACTTTGGACACGCATGGGAACTAGCGATTTCGCACACGAGATTCCATAATGCACACAGAACAATGGACGTGTTATATACACCACTGATTTTGGGCCTTTTAATGAAGATGTTTTTTGGATGATGTTTGGCCACATAGTACTGTCCATTGCAGCCTTGGCCAACCACCATAATTTTGCTCTAATTTTGGCTATGCTGATGCAGTCTGCTAGTAGCCCCGTTGGTTGGAGCACACTTGGTTGTCGAATTGCATGGAGGAATACATCAGAACCTTTTCCCCATGACTTCAACTTCAATGCAACCAGCCAGCTCGCCTACAGTGTGGTGTAATCTTACAGTGTTTTGTGTTCGTGTGCAGACCTAAGATGAATGTTAGGGGATAATTGGCTAATCGTGTGCAGACCTAAGATGAATGTTAGGGGATAATTGGCTAATCGTGTGCAGACCTAAAATGAATGTTAGGGAATAATTGGCTATTCGTGTGAAGACCTAAAATGAATGTTAGGAGCTAATGTGCTATTCGTGTGCTTATACTATTCAGTGCCTCCCATTGCAAACGTTGTCCACAGGTTCATTACAAGTGTTTAGGTATACTTCATGGTTCTTTTACATTGAGTGACCAAAATAAAATTGTGCTCTTGATAGATAAATATGCTTTCAGAACTATAATGAGTCAATACACGTTAGTCAGAACTGTCATTGTAACTATTCGATTGACAAACGTAATATTGAAATCCTATTGTGCCGAAGCAGTGACATTATTTTGTACATGATCAGAAACCTATGTAGTCAAAAATTTTACATGTATGTTCTAGCTTCCATGAAAGTATAGCATCTTAAATGCATCACAGAATACAAAATTGACACTTTATCTTATACTAAGTGCACTAAAAATTTACATAGACTACATTGTGCACAAGATACAAATGTTCATTTTATGTTCCCAAAAATACTGATCTCTTGTACAAAATTTAGACGCATGGAACTTACACTACTGTGTGTATTACTTGTAATTACCTCATTTTCTTTAAAGAATGATGACATTAGTTAAACTACCTTTTGTAAAACTTTGTATATGATCATGTTTATTATTGTATTTTTTTTCACTTGTCTATTACTTCTAGCTATCTCATTTTCTCCACTATATCATTTGTCAAACTATGTTCTCTGAAATTCTATATATACCTATGTTTATCATTATGTATATTTGTCATGTATTCCATTTATTGCTGATGTGCTGTACATTTTGACATTTGCTTATCCCTGTTACATCGTGTACCACTCCATGCATGACTTTTGATGGTACTGTCCTGTAAAATGGCATGTATTTATGACTGTAACATTTTTTAAATTTTCTATGAACTCCATCTGTTGTTTTGATCTTGAATATCTTGTATAAAAATGTTTATCAGGTTTTCATATTTTTCATGTTATATTTTGGATGTCATTAATGGATTTTTGGACTTGAAATTCAGTAATTTTGCTGGCTAGGCAATGCCATTGGCATCACCCACCCTACAAAATTTTAATACGTAGGAGGGGGGTGATGAAACGTGTCCATAAAAATTATTTTTGTAAGAAAATGTCTAATATTGTGCCTCCTGTTTTGTATCGAGTAACTTGCTTGCAAGAAAATGTATAATATCGCTTCTACTGTATGTATCGATATGTGTAAAGTTTCATTTCTGGCAAAGATCATGTATTGCATAGCATTGTAGCTCGCACTGAGAGAGAGTAGCTCTAGTGGTTCAGCTCGCTTAGAGAGCGGTTGGGTTGTGTGTATGGCTCCGATGTAGAGCAGAGGCTGCTTTGCCAGCAAGTCAGAAGTTGTATTATGTAGGTAATGTAATGCTGATTATTAATAATAAGTAACTTAAACTTTCTTTCATCTTTCATTTACGTAGTTAGAAAATTAACCTACTTCCTTCATTTGATAATTAATTATTAGTGGATTTAAAGTGCAGTATTGATGTGAATAATATTGTTGAACGGATTTCATTATTGGTGCCATAGTAAATGATAGTTAATTGACTATGATACTAAACTGATACTAAATTTCAATAATTAGAAACTGATCTGCATAAAATTCTCACAGTCAAGCATTAAGAAAGTGATTTGTGTTTGTTTTTTTTTAATATCTTTCTCGCAGTCAAAATTTTTGAGTATAGTCAGTGTCTGTTTCAAAAGGCTACATGTCACAGTTGTTTTGTTAAAAATATCCGTTGCGCACATAATCAGTTTCATGCACTGTTTCTCACTTAATAGCATATACATTAGTATCAGGGCCATAATTAAACCAAATTGCTGTGTCAAGGAACAATTTGTTGTCTGATCTAACGATAGGTTCAACATCCACACAACACGCGTACAGCTTTTAAGTTTACTTCAGGCAAATGAGTGACACACAACCTTAACTGATAATAAATAGAGTAACTAAAAGTCGCATGTCTTAAAAAGAGTTTCAGCACGCGCTAAACAGAATGAAAAATAAGTGACATAACGGACGATCCGGCATTTATCACGAGAAATAGCACAAATAGTAAGGTTTTCAGTGTAGTAAGGCAGTACGAGAAAATACGGACCCAATTTGCATCCTAATAAAATAGTACGGATGTGACACATACAAGCAAAAAACGCACTGTCCTTTTTTCTGAAATGACGCTGCAGATTGAATACTTTTGTGCAATAACAGTTGTGATATATTAGACGTTGTGAACGTCACTCTCTTTCAGTGAAGAGATACAGCAGTAAGTACAAATTTTTGCTGTTGTCGCAACTACCCATTGACGAGAACTCAACGCATGCGGCCGAGCGGTCTAAAGCGTCTCGCTGCGGAGCGCGCGGTTGCTCGCCTTGGAGGTTCGAGTCCTCCCTGGGGCATGGGTGTGTGTGTTGTCCTTAGGTTAGTTTACCTAGGTTTAAGTAGTTTGTAAGCTACGGACTGATGACCACGTAGTTTGGTCCGATAGATTTACAAACATTTGAATTTGATCAACGCATACGTCTGTTTCCTTATGGCCGCCGAATACTGGCGTGCGTGACGTCAGCTTGTTGCACCCGAGGCCTACGAGAAAGACAGGCCCCAGCGCAGTCGTCATGCCACGTAAGCAAGGTAGTTCCGAGCCGCCGCGGTCGGTAGCTCAATGGCTGTCCGCTATGACGCAGTGCGCAGTGTCCCAGCGGCCGGCCAATCGTTTAGCGATCGCACCGGCTCGGAACTGCCTCGCTTACGTGGCATGACGACTGCGCTGGGGCTTGTCTTTCTCGTAGGCCTCGATTGCACCACCGCAGCTCCGAGCTAGCGCTCGTGTGCACTCTTGCTCACGGAGCAGCCTGTTGGAACAGTCTGTCGTAGACTGTCATTGTACGTTGCATGAACTCAGCTGGATGCACGGACGTTCACGTCACTGTTTATCAGAGCATTATTGATCCACTTGTCTCTTCCAAGCAGTACAGGTGTCAAGACGCCGTCCTTCAGGAAGGCGACGGATTCGCAATCTCCCATCGACATGATGAACAAGCTACGAACAAAGGATGAACACGGATTTATCAGTCCGTGGAACACTCCGCCTTATCGCCAACGTCCATGGACTATGATAAAGTGCCCATTTCAGTCGTAGTTTCCTATCTAGTGGTATTAACATTAACACATGCATGTATCGTCGACTGTGGAGGCCAATCGTTAGGAGTGTTCGGTGTACAGTGTTTTCAAACATGTCTGTAATATTCCCAGCATTAAAATATGATCTTAGTTCCGCCACAGTTTGCTGCCTGTCCTGATTTATCAATCTACTCAGACATCCAGAGAAGTGTTCGAATGTTTGTAAATCTATAAAACTTATTTGGTTATTAGTCCCTAGGCTGACAAACTAATTAAGTTGAGTTAAACTGACCCAAGGACAACACGTACACCCAAAGCTGAGGGAGGACTCGAACCTCCGACGGTGAGCAACCTCGCGCTCCACAACAAGTCGACTTACAACGCTCGACCACTTCAATGCGGAAGCCAGCCACACAACCAACTACTGTAATGAGAAGTAGACGCAAAATATTCGGCGTTTAGATGTGGTTTCACCTTGATTTCGCCACTTATTGAAGACACTCAACATAGAACTCCTCTAACGCACAGGTCATGCAGTCCGAAATGGACCTACTGAGGCTCCAAGCAACTGCAAATTGCCTTCGTTCAAACTCAGATACATCGCGTAATTTCCCATTCTACGCTGCTCAAATTGTTAAGGGATCAGATGAGATATCATACACAGTACATATAGGGTAAGGTATTTTATTCAGATATTAGTTACACTTATAATTTGTGTGCGATACAGTAGGATATTTTGCACTCTCAACTCTTTACTTGTGCTTTACATGGTGTTTATTGAGAGTAAGTCACGATTGGGATACCATAATAGTAAAAAAGCCATTCTGGTCTCCCTCTAATATGGTGTGTGATCACCCCGGACGGCCAGTACAGTTGAACGCCTGCGCGGTGTGGACAGAATCACCTCTTGAGTATATTTGGTCATTATTCCATAAGTGCAATATCCAGCTCTGTTACCGTTGTGGGAGGGGCTGGTGCCAGCCGCGGTGGCCGAGCGTTCTGCGGCGCGTCAGTCACAGTCTGCACAGCCACTACGGTCGGGGGTTCGAATCCTCCCTCGGACGTGGATATTTGTGCCGTCCTTAGTATTAGCTAGTTCGTAAGTAGTTTGTAAGTTTAGGGACTGATGACCCCGTAGTTAAATCCCATAAGCTTTACAAACATTTGAACATTTGAATTTGGAGGTGCTGGTCAGGCTGCAATATGTCTGCCAAGTGCATCCCAGACACGCTCAATCGGGTTTAAGTCCGACGAACAAGCTGGTCTCTCCATTCGTTCAGTTCCCTCAGTTTCAAGCACATTGCCCACCATTGCAGGTCTGTGAGCTCGAGCTTTATGGTCCACCAGAAGGATATTTTATGGCACCAGCCTACGGCACAACAAAAGGTTGAAGCATCTCGTCTCTATGCCTCTGAGCAGTCAAAGTGCCATTCTGATCGACGTAGCGGTCCGTGCGCCTGGCAATACTGACTCCAGACTACACCATTCGTTCACCTTCATGATATGGTGATGTTTCCTGAATATAAGCAGAAGTGTTCCGAGTTCTCCAGCTGAACACAAAATCTTGACTCAGACGTGAACAGAACCCGGCACCATTCGTTACAAGTACAATCCTGATATTCTTCTACCAGTTTTTGCGGGGTAAACAGTGTCGTGGTTTTAATGGGACACACGACATAGGTGTCCGTGCGTAGAGGCTACATTCCCGAAGGCAATTTCGGACTGTTTGTGTTGCTATTGTGTTTTTAGGCATGATTACTCATAAAGAGAACGGTTTCAAAATCGTCTTACCAACGCACCGAAAACACATAGCAAAATTTTGACGAATATATTCGCAATTGCGATTTTCAACAACTACACTGTATTAGGTACAGATGTTTTACCAAATGGTGACACGTGAAAATTTGTGCCGGGCCAGGACTCGAACTCAGTTTTCCCGCTTTTCGCGAGCGGTCGCCTTACCCACTAGACTACCCGAACACGACTCCAGGACCGACCCAAACTTCCATATGCCACAGCGACTTCATATATGAGGGTTAATTACATTCATTTTGGTCGGCCCTGGAGTCGTGTTCGTGTAGCCTAGTGGTTAAGGCGACCGCTC
Source organism: Locusta migratoria (assembly GCA_026315105.1). NCBI lineage: Eukaryota > Metazoa > Arthropoda > Insecta > Orthoptera > Acrididae > Locusta > Locusta migratoria. The sequence goes on from CM048751.1 coordinate 16,838,358, forward strand.
GCAAAAACCGCGAAACTCGGGTTCGAGCCCAGGCCCGGCACAAATTTTCATGTCACCATTTGGTAAAACATCTAAGCATAATACAGTGTAGTTGATAAAAATCGCAATTGCGAATAACTTCGTCAAAATTATTATACCACTGTAATTTGTCACCATGAATGGACAAAGAAAATTATATAAATTCCATTTTCCTTTCAGAGAATTCCTATGTGAATTATACTTATCGAATAAAACTAAGTAAAGTCGCTACGTTATAAAATACGAATGAAACGGGTCGAAACAAGCTTAAAAGTTGTCTGCGCTCCTCCATTCCACGGCTTCGCATAGCACCAGGATTTTCCATTCGAGGCTTAAAAAAAGTCCTTGTTACAACTATCATAACTTACATAACAATAACGCGTTTCACGTTCGTGGCGAAACTACACACTGTAAATATTATACGGCACCTTTACATAAAGGCATTCTTAATTCGCTCGCTTACCTACCTAGCACCATTTATAAGCCACTGCGGTCGGGGGTTCGAATCCCCCCTCGGGCATGGATATTTGTGTCGTCCTAGTTCGTAAGTAGTTCATAAGTAGTTTGTAAGTTTAGGGACTGATGACCCCGTAGTTAAGTCCCATAAGCTTTACAAACATTTGAACATTTGAACCATTTATAAAGAAAGTAGATTAAAATGGTCATTAACTGCAAAAATCGCATTGGGCATCATTATGCTGATTTAAAATTATGAGATTGAGTCGATTCATCATTAAATCCATTTGAAATGGCAAGTAAAACGGGTCAGTTGATAAGTCAAATGTGGATATATATATGAGAAAGAGTGATAAAACCGCGTTATAACAGAGTAAGTCACCAGATGAACTTACCGCAGCATGATGGGGTATCATGAGAGGCAGGCAGGCGAAGACATTAACAAACATTGGTATGCTAGTGAGTTGACAACGAGGCATATATTGAAGGTTATAAATAGAATTATAATAATGTGCTTCTAGAACAGGTCTAATTATCTCTATCAAAAGGGAACAATATATTACGAACATTGGAGAAGCTTATAGAGCAATTAAGGGAGAATTCCAGTGTTGGAGTAGTTTAAATACGTAGGAGAAAGGCTAGAAACGATTTGACAGAGAAAGAGGAAATGGGAGCGTGAGTTATCAAAATGTACTAAGGATATCTCTAATAAGAATTTTTCGATCAGCGAAAAAGTGAGAGACTACCACAGATCCATCCTGGTAACAACGCCTGAATATTTGTTCATTAAATGCTTATTTCAACATTTCAAGGTGGTCAAAGGGACGGAAACTGGTTATGATAGTATTATTAACAGTGCTGTGTTATAAAATGAACAAAAATGATAGAAAAGTGCGTCATTATTTCCACAAGCAAAACACATATTCCAAAGGCGATAACCTACACAGAACTGAGCGAGGTTCCATATAACGTACAAATGATAAATGGGAGCTACTTTTCAGAATGATGGTGAACTGAATTGAGAGATAAAGTATAAGTAACAGTCGTTTAAAGTCTAAATCAAACAGTATGATATTTTAAGTAATTTTGAGGATCTTCAGGAGTGGTAGAATAGTAGAACTTCAATCAGAACTTCACAGCTTAGGTGTTGAATAAACTACGGCAGTCCTGTCCAAAATGTTCAAATGTTTGTAAATCTATCGGACCAAACTGCGTGGTCATCAGTCCGTAGCTTACAAACTACTTAAACCTAGGTAAACTAACCTAAGGACAAACACACACACCCATGCCCCAGGGAGGACTCGAACCTCCACGGCGAGCAACAGCGCGCTCCGCAGCGAAACGCTTTAGACTGCTCGGCTACTCCACCGCGGCGCAGTCCTGTCGTCAGTAACTCTTGCGTCTCCAAAGAGGTTATATTATTGAATATAGCTCAATACCATAATAAAAACGAAGTCCGAGTGCCGAAGTTATTGACGTGAACAAAGTGAAAAGGCAGTTCAGTATTTTTTTACAACAAAAAATTTTTAAATAAAAATATGCTCAAGAAGTAAATTAAACGATAGTAATTTCGGTTTAAAAGATAACATAAATTTAAAAAAAACGAGCAGTATCTAATCGTTAGACATGAAGAAGACACATTATCATCAAAATACTGCAAGCCCATGCTCATAATTTTTCATGTGAGTCTTTGTGTTACCCTGCATGGAGTGCATACAGCCACCGTGAACTGATGCTGTAGCGCGGCTCAAGTAATGGGTTTATTTCGTGTTTTTAACGAAAGATACAATCTTACTGTATATTATTCCCTTTTCCGTCCCTCGCCTTAAAATAAAAAAGGAAGTGGATTATGAAGACGTCCTTCGACGAAGCAAAAATATGCTATCTCGTCCGCAAATAACCGATCTACCGTAAGTGCTACAGTAGATATCCCAACGTCGCTGATTGAATCTCTGATAAATCCTAAGATTTTTATCTGTCGCTTAGCGCTTCTTTCATCTTTCGGTAAGGCCGAAGTTACACCGTATTTCGGAATCCCACATAACTTGATGGGGAAGTCACTTGAAGGGTCGAAGAAAGGCAAAGGAATACCACCTCCAAGACGACCCTACCTAGTAGAGCACTGTCGTGTTCAAACCAATCATTATAATAATAACTGATTTTTATCATATGTATACGAAAAAGATTGTTTGCATTCGGTATGTCAGATTGCTACTTGCAAAGTTATGGTTTGAGTTGTGCGCGAATAAGTCACGCATAGACTATTGTAATGGCATAAAACGTAGCACTGAGATCTTCAGTTTCTATGCAGTAAGTGATGGGCAAATACATGGGGTCATTTACTGGTGGTACTCTATGTTCAAATGTTTGTAGAGCTTATGGGACTTAACTACGGCGTTATCAGTCCCTAAACTTACAAACTACTTACGAACTAGCTAATACTAAGGACGGCACAAATATCCATGCTTGAGGGGGATTCGAACCCCCGACCGTAGTGGACGTGCAAACTGTGACTGGCGCGCAGCATAGCGCTCGGCCACCGCGGCCGGCGGTACTCTATGAATGAATCTATGAATATATGTAGCATACTTTGCCATAAACATAAAATGTAATCAATCATAAAAGTTGACAGCAAACTTGATGTGGACTCTTTTGCTAAAACGGATTTTCAGACTAATTTTATAGGTAAACGTAAATGGTAAGAAAAGTAACCTGTCCACGTGGAGGGAATTCTACATTTGCTTTTTTATTTACTTTCTATATAACTTTTATGTCAACTTATAGCTATACTACGATACTTTTTATGGCGTCAGAAGAGAAACCTATTTTATTCTAAATTTGACATGAAGTCAGCAATGCGCCCATTTTCAATTTCGTAATTAAACAATGCTATAAGGGACGCTTTAAAAACATTAAGACCACAGGTGATGATGCGACTGTTATTTATTGACGCGTTTAGACCTATCTTATTCTTACGAATTATCAAAATTCAAATATCTCGACCGTTTCACGGCATTGAAATAAATTCAATGGCAAAGTTGAAATTTGTGCTGAACCGAGATTAGAACCCGGATTTCCCCGCTTCGGGTCAACGATCGCCTTAACTAGTTACATTATCCAGGCTCGCATTCCGACCTCCCCAAATTGTGAACTTATAGCACACCAAGATGATAGTGCCCCCTGTTCGTTAGTTCCTGTTGCTCACTTCCTGTTTTTCTGCAAAGGATCCAATGTATTTGAGTATTTTCTCAGAATTTCTCAATTGCCTTTTGGTGGCGGAGGGGGGGGGGGGGGTATACAAAATCACTGATGTGGTGAGTGTTCTGTCGGGCATGTCCGAAAACGTAGACACCTTATAAATGATTCTATTTTTATCTTGTTTACGAATACTAAAAATTGTATTAGTTCGAAAGGTCATGCGTATCTTTTGTTAATACAGAGAGTGTTACATAGGCTGTCCTGTACAATGCTCGCTTTTCTTTACATAATACGCTGAAGAGCCAAAGAACATGGTATAGGCATACCTATGAAAACGCAGGGATCTGTAAAAACTCAGAAGACGGTGTTGAGGTCGCAACGCCTGTGTAAAACAACAGGTGTCTGGAGCTGGCGGTAGATCGATAACTGCTCTCATAACGGCAGCTTATCACGAATTTCAATAAGTAAGTTGGAACATGTTATTATAATTGGCACACTAGATATGGAGCACAAATTCTCCGAGGTAGCGATGAAGTGTAGCTATTCCCTTACGACCACTCCACGAGTGCACTATGATTATCGGGAATCTCGTAAAACATCAAATCGCCGAGATAGCTGCAGCTGATAAACGATCCTGCAAGAGTGGGACCGACGCCGACTGAAGAGATCGTTATCGTGGCAGAAGTGCATCCCTTGCGCAAATGGGTGTGGATTTCAATACTGGGTCATTAACAAGTGTCTGCGCGCGAAAGGAAACACCATCGATATTGATTTCGGAGCTGAAGGGCCACTGTGTACCCTTGCTGACAGCACGACATAAAGCTTTACGCCACGCCTGGGCCCGCCACAAACGGAAATTGGACTGTGGATGACTGGTTACATGTCGCTCATTCTGACGAGTCTCATTTCCAATTGTATCAAAAGAATGGACGTGTACTGGTGTCACATTACAGATACAGGGGGAGGCTGATTGTTTCCATGTGAAAGGCGGGTCTTGTCAGGCTGCTGGGTTCCCCAGCCGGCCGGCTAACAGTTTGGACCTAGTGAATGGAATACAGGTAGTTTGGATTTTCGTAATCTACTCGGAAACCGGAAACGACGCTCTTGGCTGAGCGAGGGCGGCACTCCAGATTGCAACTGAAATACAGTATAGCCACACACTTTATTCTAAAAATCCATATAAAATCAGGGAATGATCATAGGTAAATATAAATGTATGAAGGGACACAGGAGACTTGAGAGAATCTAACGCCGGCAGCGGTGGCCGAGGGGACTGAGGCGCTCCAGTCACGGTCTGCACGGTCACTACAGTCGGGGGTTCGAATCCCCCCTCGGGCATGGATATTTGTGCCGTCCTTAGTATTAGCTATTTCATAAGTAGTTTGTAAGTTTATGGAATGATGACCCCGTAGTTCAATCCCATAAGCTCTACAAATATTTGAACCAAATTTTGAGACAATCTAACGGAGTAATTACAATTTCAATAACTTATAGATAAAAAGCCGACGAATTCAGTAGTATAATAATAATATTATAAGACTTTTATTGACAATTATTGATACGTAGTGTTTATCAGTAACAGTTTAAGAAACAAATTGGCAGTATTGCACCACGCTACCTGCCTTAAAAGACTTACCACGTTATTTCGGTATTCTTTCAATAAACTCTTGTTCTACTTTTCGGTGAGGTAATAATATTCTTGTGTCAGAACATAGATTCCACCTCAGAAACACAAAACATGAACCCAGCAAAGCGCATTACATTTATATATGTATTTTACTATATTTAATATTATTCTTAGTAACATTCGTTTAATGTTGTTGACTGCCACTTAAATATTTCACCTTCAGTGAATTAGCATTTTTTTTAGACAAGTTGATACCGACAGATAATGTAGTTATTTCTTAGTGCGCCTACTAAAGGCAAGTCTTAGTTGCTAATAACTTCGAGACATGTGCTGATCATCATTGCATTGTAATTGACTATTCTGATTAATGCTTTCTACATGTAAGTGTGAGGGAGTATGATATGGTATTTACGTTTCCGTTGCACGTACTCTCTCCATCATTGTATGTAGTGTTATGTAAAGTTTTGCGTTTGAGCGTCAATATCATGTTTTACTTAAAGGTATGTTCTCGATTCCCTATTTTCATCGTTGCCAAACGAAAGTCTTTCCAGTCTCCGAAAACCTCACAAAAACAAGTACAGTAGCGTTAGAGTTAATTGGTGTCAAACATTTTGTATAGGGGAGGGAAATCTCTGTAGGGCATCAAAATACTCGGATTAAATACGCGTATAATGAGGAGTTGGAGGCTTTCGATCTTATGTAAAATTTTGGGGATCTGCGTGTCAAGAGACACTGGGTGACGATACGTAATAGCCATTTTGTTCACTTTTCAACTACAACTACGCTGAAGTAGCGTAGAGGTACCACACCACATTCGTATTCGGAAAGACAGCGGTTCAAATCTGCCTCCGTCCATCCTGATTAAGGTTTTTTTATCAGTTCCTTAAATTAATCCCAACAAGTACCGTCATGTTTCCACTGAAAGGTCACAGGTGATTTCCTTTCCTGCCCTATCCTTATCAAAAGAAGTCGAGCCCGTTTTCTGTCTCTAATGTCCTTAATCTCCCTTTCTTCTATCTTTTCATTTCAGCCACGCAGAAATTCTAAAAGAAGTGAGAGCACTACACGGATACAATGAGCAGGACATAAGCATAAAATATAGATTGATGTGGCACTTATTTACACTCACTTCTGAAATGTGCAAAATCAGCTTCTAATCTTACAATAATCAATTTTAGGTTATTGATTCTTGCCGTTTAAAAGCCAAGAAACCGTTTGTATGAAAACAGCTTCATCTAAACTTAAAATTAGCAACAACAGATTATTTCACATTAGTGGAGTTAATTATCTTAGTAAACTGTATGTGGAGCAAAATGTTCAAATGTTTGTTAAGCGTATGCGACTTAACTACGGGGTCATCAGTCCCTAAACTGACAAACTACTTATGAACTACTTACGAACTAGGACGGCACAAATATCCATGCCCGAGGGGGGATTCGAACCCCCGACCGTAGTGGCCGTGCAGACCGTGACTGGAGCGCCTCAGTCCCCTCGGCCACCGCGGCCGGCTATGTGGAGCAAAGCGATCCTGGAATAAAGTAAATCTGTTGACTTCTTCGATTAAGAAAAAAATTTGTAATGAAATACCTATTGATTTTCTCGATAGTGGATAGTCCATCGAGCGAAATTAATCGGACGCGTATGGCAGCTTCTGCAGTATTTGCAATGTCAATCATTTGATAACGAAAATAGCTCAGTGTCATTCTTCGGTGAACGAATGGAACTGGTAAGATGAGAAACAAATTACGATCGGTAAAGACAGTATTTACGCTGTAATAGGGGACACAATCAGCGCAGTTTACAGACGAACCTAATAAGATAGGTATTAGCAATCACATAACTTTGAAAATTACTTTTCGTGATGACGATGTAGAGAATACGGCGAGCATACGATTACTTAAAGCGAATTTTATCTTCCTTCCTTATAGTTGGAGTAAATATTGAATGAAAGATAAGTGTTTGGAGGAACACACATTTTATGTTGTTTAATCGCCATCAATGTTTTCACCACATTTGTGCTAACAATTTGGTATATTGTTGCTAAGAAGCATGATACACAGTACAAAGTTTATGTCACACAAAGTTGCTGACAATCGATTTTGCTGCAGTTTATACTACATATGTAATGTAATGTTTAGTTTAGTTTGGGTCTTGTTGGTACCAATAGAATGTCATATACAACGTCTGAACTAATTTAATGTTCAGAATTGAACCTTTAATTCACCCATTCTGCTAAAATATTTCAGAAAATTATTGATTGGTTCGCTACAAATGGACTCTTTAAACTTTGATAAAACCTGGTATATACAGTTCATACAGTAAACGGCATGACACCTTTAATATACAGAGTGTCCCAGTTATCTTGTCCACCCAAAATATCTCTGGAACAGAAACAGCTATTGGAAAATGACTTTCACCGGTATCAATGTATGGCTGGGGCCCATGAATATAGATATTTGGAAACATTCTAAAAGGAAAGCAAATGTGTCTTTTAACACAAACTTATGTTTCTTTAAATGGACACCCTATATTTATTCTTCAGAAATCCATAGCATGACAAATCACATAAATAATGGCGTTGATTGCATCGCAATATTCCAATTAGATCACGAGATATTGCGACGAGAAGTTGACGCTTGAAAAACCCGAAATGCGCTGCTAGCACACGTCCTGAGGCTCAGGCGTGAACCCCATGCTGTCCGTAATCCCAATGTGATTGATATGCGTAATCGCACTTCCATACTTACCTAGAGGTCCGAAACGAATAATACGGTCTGCTGCCATTCCGCATTAAAGTCGTACATTCCAGCAGGTATTTATCCCATAGGCTAGGGGTGATGTGGTTCTGTAACATATCTGTGTACCGCATAGTAAGTCAAAAAGTTAACTTCGCTTATCGTTAATCCGTTACTAAAAAGGTAATGCCGATCAACGTTAACACTTTATTGTAGATCTAGCGCAGGTAACAGTGAATCATTCACTCATAACAGTAAAATTCATGTTGATGGTTTTAGTGAAGCGAGCAAGTGGACTAAAGGTTTTACCGTTGTAAGTGGGAGACAACAATATAGTTTTGCATTCGGAGGAGAATGTTAACGCCGGCCGCGGTGGCCGAGCCGTCTGCGGCGCTCCAGTCAAGATCTGCACGGCCACATCGGTCGGGGGTTCGAATCCCCCCTCGGGCATGGATATTTGTGCCGTCCTTAGAATTAGCTAGTTCATAAGTAGTTTGTAAGTTTAGGGACTAATGACCGCGTAGTTGAGTCCCATAAGCTCTACAAACATTTGAATTTGAGAATGTTGACGATTGGAGTTTCGTAAGTAGCCCATGCAGCAGCGATAAGCGCCGTTGTTGTAATGATTCCTATCCCAGATCCTGTGTCAATTCCGTAACGCTGTCTCCCCTGTATCGTGATAATACGAAACGAGCTGCCTTTCTCTGGATTCATTCGATGTCCTCCATTAAACCCACCTGATAAGGATTCCACAGTGGGCAGCAATACTGAAAAAATGGACGGACAAGCGTAGTCTAAGCAGCTTCTTTTCTAGTTCTGTTGCATCTTTTAAGGGTTCTGCCAATAAAACGCAGTCCCTAGTTCGCCTTTCCCACGACATTATCTACTTTTTCTTCCAGTTTAAGTCTGAAGTAATAGTAATTCCTAGGTATTTTGTGCAGTTTACGGCCTTCTCTTTTGATTGATTTATCTTGTAAACAAAGTTTAACAGATTTCTTTTCGTACTCATGTGGACGACTTCAAACTTCTCATTATTTAGAGTCAAAAAGATGTTCAAATGTTTGTAGAGTCTGTGGGACTTAATTACGGGGTCATCAGTCCCTAAACTTACAAACTACTTATGAACTACTTACAACTAAGGACGGCACTAATATCCGTGCCCGAGGGGGGATTTGATCCCACGACCGTAGTGGCCGTTCAGACCGTGACTAGAGCGCCTCAGTCTCTTCGGCCACCGCGGCCGGCTTAGAGTCAATTGCCAAATTTTACACCATAGTGATGTCTTATTCAGATCGTTCTGCAGTTGGTTTTGATCTTCAGATGATTTTACTACACGGTAAATGACGGCGTCATCTGCAAACGACCTAAGAGAGCTACTTAGATTTTCCCCTAAATCGTTTATGTAAATAAGGAACAGCAGAGGACCAATAACACTACCCTGTGGAACGCCCGATATCACCTCTGTTTTAGTCGATGCCTTACCATCGATTACTACGAACTGAGTCCTCTTCGACAGGAAATACCCTATCCAATCGCAAATTTGGGGCGATATACCATAACCACGCAATCTGATTAAAAGCCGTTTGTGAGGCACGTGTCCTTAGCCAGAGGACGGGAATCAGAAAGCTACTGACCACCGACATCCGATGGTCAGTCCGGGATAACTGTCGCTCGTGCCAGCAGGCGAGAACGCGACCGGAAAGCGGGGGCGGGGGCGGCTGCCGTTGGCGCCTGATGGAGACGCGGGGGTAGCAGTTGCGCCCGACGTGCGCCACACGGGGGTAGCGGGGGTGGACGCGGCGCCAATTAAAGGGAGCGTCTGCTGCATCTGGCGCGGGGCGCGTGCCGCGCCGGTGGCCGCGCCGCGGGAAACGGCGGGCCGCTATCTGAACCACTCCCATTAGGGCGGTGGGGTGGGTCGCGGGGCGCGGTCAAGCGGAACACTCTAAAGTATCCAAGTGAAGTAAACTATTACCGTGGTCTTGGAAACCCCCCGTTGCCCTCCTGGATGACACCCGCCATCCACGTGAATTTTCCACACTCTTTTGTCTGACTGGGCTCCAGTCACGGTCTGCACGGCCACTACGGTCGGGGGCCCGAATCCCCCCTCGTGCATGGATATTTGTGCCGTCCTTAGTATTAGTTAGATCATAAGTAGTTTGTAAGTTTAGGGACTGATGACCCGGTAGTTAAGTCCCATAAGCTATACAAACATTTGAAACATTTTTTTTTTCTCCATGACTTCTTCGTCAGGCAGCCTCCGGCATCCCTTACTTTCCGTTGCTGCAGCCTCGGTGGAGTAGCCGAGCGATCTAAAGCGTCTCGCTGCGGAGCGCGCGGTTGCTCGCCGTGGAGGTTCGAGTCCTTCCTGGGGCATGGGTGTGTGTGTGTTTGTCCTTAGGTTAGTTTACCTACGTTCAAGTAGTTTGTAAGCTACGGACTGATTACCACGCAGCGTAGTCCGATAGATTTACAAAAATTTGAACGGAACTTTCCGTTGCTGAATTTTCAGTGTTTATTAAATATTATTGAAGCCTGGGGGACACCGTTCATCTGCGCGATCACTGCTGTCACAATCTCAAGCGAGAGCCAACATAACTTTCCTAGTGTCAATCCACTTTCATTTGCATAATTTTAGGCATGCTGAAACTTATCGCAGTTGATTTCGTATTTACATAATCTTATATATCAAAACAATCTACGAAAACTGTAATCATTCGGCCAGACCAAACTCCCCTGCCGATTTCCTTCAGTTTTGTTTTAAATGAAACGTGTTCATCCACCGTTTTGTCATCAAGTATCAGAATTTACATAACTCTGGCCTTCCTTTCTCTATGCTCAAACGTGAGTTCCTTCTCTATATTTCTTACGGGTATGTCCTTGCTGTAAACAAAAGGCAGTCGGTCAGGCCATTCTATCCGACCGATTACCTTCAATTTTGCTTTAAACGAGAGGTGTTCATTCGCAGATTTGTCATCAAGTATCAGAATTAACTTAAGTCTCTCCATCCTTTATTTTTATTCAAACGCAGTATCCTTCTGTCCTTGCATTGAATATTTTAATCTCTGTTTTACGATATCTTCGGTTCTAATTAAGGCACGCAGTTCTTTTTGACCTAGAAACACTCATCGGATCAATAGCTTCCATTTGCTCTTTTAAACGCTTGCATTGATTGATTCTGAAGAAAATTATGTGTGAACATTCAACTTTACTTTCATTATATCCCAACTTTTTTGTTATTCCACTAACGGTGCGAAGTATTCGCACGGGTCCTCTAGTAATCTCTTTATTTTTACTTTGTGGGAGTTATTTCAAAGAGAAAAAAAAATTCTCACAAAGTTTATTACAGACCATAATTTATAGTGGAAATGGTTATATGAGTTTCATTGTAAAGATAGTGACAGTAATACTGATGACTCAGAGAAGAAGCATTGTATAGGTGAAATCTCTCACAGTTCGAGAGCAGAACAAAAAGTATCTGAAAGAAAAGGTGAACTACAATTACAGGAAGAGGTGATTCGAAAGGAATATTTTTTTTCTTCTTTGTGTCATTAGGAAAAAGATAGTACAACTAAAAGGGGGAAAACTAAATGTCCTCACCATGTTAGAACCAGATCTTGTAATATTATTACTCATTTACCTGGATCCAAAATTGAAGTTCGTATAACAAAGAAAGAAACACATATTTCTGATTTACTCACGAACGTAAACACAAAACGCATTATCAAAAAAAAAAAAAAAAAAAAAAAAAAAAAAAAAAAAAAAAATTGAAATGTTTGTAAATCTATCGGACTCAACTGCGTGGTCATTAGTCCGTAACTTACAAACCACTTAAACTAAGTTAAACTAACATAAGTACAATACAATCACCCATTCCCGAGGGGGATTCGAACCCCCGACGGCGAACGATCGCGCGCACCGCAGCACGGCGCTCCAGTGCGCAAGGCTAATCCGCCGCATTATCGCAAAGTGTAGTAATATTTACTTCAGCGAAGTTCATGGTAACTTTTGTGGAAGGGCGTGACATGATACAACTCGTAGATGGTGCACTGCACGAAACAAATGGATATCGATCGAACATTCCAAATGTAAACAGTGTTGTCAAATAATGTGCTGTTATCTCCGCCGGCCGCGGTGGCCGAGGGGACTGCGGCGTATCAGTCACGGTCTGCACGGCCACTACGGTCGGGGTTCGAATCCCCCCTCGGGTATGGATATTTGTGCCGTCCTTAGTGTTAGGTAGTTCATAAGTAGAGTGTAAGTTTAGGGACTGATGATCCCGTAGTTAAGTCCCATAAGCTATAGAAACATTTGAAGATTTTGTTATCTCCATTTTGTTTGCACTTTTCACCTAAATTAATCTTCACGCTAATTATTTAGGTTTAAAAAATTCGTGTAGTTTAGATCAGTATACTATGTTTAAGCGGAAAACAGATGTAACTTTGCTGTCTGGAAACGTTACCTTATTAAATTTAACTACAATTTGCTAGAACTTATTAACTGTGTTTGCGTACTAAATGCGTTACATTCAGATATGATACAAAATTATAAATTCATTCGTAGGCTATACTCCGTTCAAAGAATCGAAATTAACCTCGATATTCTGGATGTCATCTGCGCGAGGAACGGCTCCACGAATTACGGCGCGAGTCACGGAGGGTAAACGGAAAACTAATTTTTATTTTAATAAATGTTAATAGCTGTGATTGAACCTTGCACATTACTCATATTTTGCGCTTTGTTGCTGAAACATGGAACCGTATACTATAGTCGGGAACGCTGTAAGAGGCTTCAGTACTTGGGGAATTCATTCTTTCAACCCGAATCTCAAACCTAAGCTAGTGTTCGCTGCTGCAACTGTGCATGTAGGCCCAACTAATTCCACGGTACCAAATACTGATGGACAAACATCAGCCCCACAAGTTACAACTTCATCAGACATATTCGACTGGAGAATTGTAAGAACAGCCGATAACAGGTGTCACCAAAGACTCTGCGAATGCGGGAAGAAATTTCAAGGACCTCAGTCCTCTTCCATCGGCTACAGGATCCTTCGAAAACAAACAGAAGATGGGAGCATCATTCGTTTTGACGGATCCTACTACTCTAAAGACTGTACTCGTCAACTAAAGTATAATGTGATAGTGATGTTGATAGGTGTCTACCTTGCTACAGAGATTTTTATAGTATTTTTGGATGTCGTAGGATTTATTCAATTCAAAACCTTTCGGAGTTCCAAATTTTCTGTTCGAATGTTCGGGGGAAATCAGACGGAGAGAAACTTCATGAAGAATAAGATGCTACATAGGAACATGGAATGTAACACAAATGTATCACGGAAAATTAGACGTAGTCAAAAGAGAAATGGAGAGAATTAACATCGACATATCGGGAATAAGTGGACTGGCAAAGGAAAATTTGTTTGAGATGACCACGTGGTATATTGTTCTGGAGAAGAGAACAATAGAAGTAACGGAATAATCTTCATAGTTAGTGAGAGAGTAGGAAAATCGTAGAATGAGGACCATCATATTTCAAGGTCAGCCTTTTAAAATTATAGTCATTCAAATTTTTGTGCCAATCACCGATGCTGAAAATGAAGTTACTAATCAGTTCTATAGAGATTTACGAGAATTACTACTGTCTATACGAAAACAGAAATGTCATCATCATATTTGGAGATTGAAACGCAAAAGTAGGATGCACATTGTAGAGCGTATAAGAGGAAAATTAGGTCTTGGCTCAACAAATATTATTTTCCTGTATGCTGTATCTGTCTTTCCCAGTTATAAATTCTTCAACAGACTGTCATGGGTATTTTAGCCACTCCAGCTAAACGAATTTTCACTTCCTGTCAATCTCATTTTTTAGTCGTTTGTACCCCTTTTGCATTATTCATTTTCTCCTTTCCTGAGTTACGTTTAGTATCTTTTCTGTTCTCCAAGGTTTTCCACTAGGTCTTGCCTTACTACATATTTGATCCTCTGCGGCCTTCATTATTCCATCTATGACTTCCTATTGTAAAATCACCCTCCAATGATTTATCTCTCACTGCGATCGTACCTTATTTGCTTGTTGTTTCTGTGCGTATCTGTGAATATAGTGGCGGATTGTTTTGCTTAATGCTATATTTGTATTTTGTATTTATTTCACTTTGTTCCTCGTTGATAAGCCTGCATCGCCCCCACATCGAGTGGGGAGGGAGAGCATCGAGCTTTTACAAATAGATGTCTGAAGGAATTAATGGATCCACAACTACTTAGTTACGCGAGCATGCATTTTCTAGTTGTTTTTGACTGTATATATTTCTTGTATAAAATCCCAAATTGGTGTAGTAAACGCTTTAGATATGCAAAGTATCATCGACACCAAGAGTTAACACTAGCAATTATCTGATTGAGTTTACGACAGAGAGAGAGAAGGAAAGAGAGACAGAGAAATAGAAAGAAAGACAGAGAGACAGACTGAGAGAGAGGAGGGGGAAACAGCAAGTATAGTTTTTACATATGGTTCGCGAAAGTTTTTCCAGAAGAATTGTGTGTCCTACAAGATAGGTTTATTTTCAATGGTTTTACTACAACTAAGGAAGTTAGTTAATTGTTCTTTATTCTGTTATTGCAGTAATCAGAAAGTATTGCATTATTGTGGGGCTATTAATAGGTCTTACTATAAATGTAACATGTAGGAGACAACATAGTAAATAGTATATTAAAAATATAATTATGCCAAGGATTTATCACATTAATAATCAGATGGTTTTAGATAATTATTTTGTTGCATCCAAGAAAACTATAGGAATTAAATTAGAATCCATTTGACTTGTTCAAATTAAGATAGCATGTTGTTATTATATCTTTAGCTATAATACCAATTATACACAAGTTCTATCAGACTGACACCACACAAAATTTTATTACTTCCTCATTTATTAAGAGTTAAATAGTAATCTAACAAACAAAAATAGACTAATGTACGATACCAAATTAACGTACGTCCGTTGGATCCAAATGAACAGAATAAGTGGAAGATGTCAGAGTTGTAATGGACATGCAGACAAAATCACATGGGACCGCTGGGCCTGAAGTCGTCCTCCGTGTTTGGTGTTAGTGAAAGGACGTCTATATCTGTTCTATCTTTTTTTTTTCATTTTTATTTCTCGGATTTCTTCTCAAAATGCAACATCAAATTATATTTTCCATTTTGGTGATTAATACAATCCTAAATTTGAAAATAAATTTTAATTTCTGCCCTTAATAAGATACAAAATACGTTAAGTAATTCATTACAAAAAAGGAAAATAAATTTATTTTCAAAAAATTTGTACCCACACAATGGTCTTTTTTGGGCCTTCACTACAAATTTTTATGATCTGCACCATCTTACAGTAACATGCCTTAAAAAAAAAAGGCATAATAACATCACAGGATCTTCTAATGTCAACTGGCTGTTAGATGTGATAACTTCACATGTCAAAAAAAGGATATCAACTCCTTGTAAACAAGTCTTTCTTGCGGCCATTGTAAGTGTACTGGAAGTTCGACGGTTTTGCCGTCTTCTGGTGTCACGCAGTGTAGAAACAGGGAACTAAAACACGTTGCGTACGTTACCACAGTCCATCCACGATTGTGTGATGCAGGCCCCAACGTCCTAGTGTGAATCAGAAAGAAATAAAGTGAGCAAGACCAGAACCGCACAATTGTGCGTGCAGGGCCTGAAAGGGATACAGGAGCATGCAATGGACGTCATAACAGCTTTCCTATTTCTGCCGAATGCCAGTGGAGTGCCATGAGGACGTCCTCCCTGACTACGGAAAACGTGGTGAGTATTCAGCCCTTTTTAAACGATGAACGAAAGTGAACAAGATAGATAATAGGCTACTGAAGCGTTCCTAGCGTACTAGCCATGAACTACAAACTCATCCAAGATCTTGTGGCAGCGTGTTTAGACGATAAACGTAATCAGACAGTAACACCCGATGGTGAAAGTGAGGTTATGACTGGCGATCTGTTATGTACGTAGTCATAGTTTAATACTGGAATTGAGGAAACGACGCTAAATGTTATTGACGGCCAAAGAAAGAAAACTTTGCAATGTATGTTTTTGGTCAACTTAGTGTAGTAAAGTGCTGGGAAGTGAAACAATGTTTCAAAACATTGACATTTATTTTCAAGCGAAATAAATAAATAAATATATGAACACATCAAACAATATTTATAAGAACATAAATAGAGCTTGTTTACTTTATCTACTACGATTTGTCCGCTGACATTGTTAATAACGCCATGCACAACTGAATTTTTCTCCTTCATTTCGATTGACTTTTTCCATTTAAAATGTTATTTAATGAAAACTGTGTTACAGTCTTATTCAAATAAACTATTGGCTTCAGTCTTTTCTGTTACAATATTGGAAACATAAACCGTTTTTCGGTTTCAGATGTACGCCCTCACTTTTAGGAGGACACTCAATTGAGAAAAATATTTAAGTCGTCATGAAACATTTGCAATTTATCGCTAAACCGAAGTTTAATAATAAAGTATAGATTAACAAGACACATTTGCGTGCAAACCATGTAACCGTCCATTACTACATGAAAATCGCGTGACGAAAATAGGTTAACTTGTGAGTCGCGATGTTAGCAGACGACCTTCCCATCAAAACATTCTTCTCTAGAAAGCTCACGTTGACGTGAGGTGACGGTCTGGCGACGGACAGTATGAATCTCGCCATTAGAAATACATTGTGGAATACATTTTGATAATAAACTTCGACAAAACGCAAAATATACGTAAAAATGAAGGAAAATGACGGACTGACTGGAGCGGTGACTGTAGCAGACAGCTACCAGCTCGGGCATGCGCATTGAACCCACTAGTACCGAATTTAGCACTGGCTACATCTACATCCACATGTACATAGACACTCTGCAAATCACATTTAAGTGCCTGGCAGAGGGTTCATTAACCAGTTTCATAACTTTTCTCTACCGTTCCATACTCTAATAGCGCGCGGGAAGAAAGAACACCTAAATCGTTTCCTTTTCGATCTGATTTCTCTTATTTTATTGGGATGGTCATGTCTCCCTAATTAGGTGGGTGCTAGCAAAATATTTTCACATTCAGAAGTAAAAGTCGGTGACTGAAACTTGGCAACAGATCACGCCGCAATGACTAACGTCTTTCTTTTAATGATTTCCACCCCAATTCGTGCAACATTTCCGTGACGCTCCCCCCCCCCCCCCCCCCGTAACGTGATAAAACAAAACGAACTGCCCTTCTCTGAACCTTCTCAATGTCTTCCGTCAGTCCCACCTGGTGTGGGTCCCACAAGGGGCAACAGCACTCCAGGAGAGGACGCACAAGTGTGATGTAGGCAGTCCCTTTGGTGGAGCTGGTGCATCTTCGAAGCGTTCTGCCAAATGAAACGTAAATTTTGGTTCGCCTTCCCCACAATATTTTCTCTCCAGTCTAAGTTGTTCGTAATTGTAACTCCTAGGTATTTGGTAGAATTTACGACCTTAAGGTTTGACTGATTTATCGCGTAATTGAAGTTCAGCGGATTTCTTTTAGTGGTCATGTGTATTACTTCACACTTTTCTTTATTTAGTGTCAATTGCCAATTTTCGTACCATGTAGAAATTTTGTCTAAATCGCTTTGTAGTTGCTTTTGATCCTATGTTGACTTCACTAACCGATAAACGACAGCATCATCCGCGAACAGCCTAAGGGAGCTATTCAGATTGTCTAGTAAATCTATATCTATAAATGTGAATATCTGTTCGGTGTACGTTTATCACGTCGGAACACAAGACATAAAGAGCTAAAAATTTGTATAGTTACTAATGTCTACCCTGGGAAGGCTTTAGGCATAGTTTTATGGCGATCGGATAGCTATTTATCTATAAATATTATTGTGAATGTGTGTTCGGTGTACGTTTATCACGTCTGAACCACAAGACATAAAGAGCTAAAAATTTGTATAGTTACTAATGTCTACCATTGGAAACCTTAGGCATGGTTTTATGGCGATCGGATAGTCATATATATATATATATATATATATATATATATATATATATATATATATATATATATATGTGAATGTCTGCCGGCCGCGGTGGCCGAGGGGACTGAGGCGCTCCAGTCACGGTCTGCACGGCCACTACGGTCGGGGGTTCGAATCCCCCCTCGGGCATGGATATTTGTGACGTCGTTAGTTGTAGCTAGTTCATAAGTAGTTTGTAAGTTTAGGGACTGATGACCCCGTAGTTAAGTCCCATAAGCTCTACAAACATTTGAACATTTTTGTGAATGTCTGCTTGCTGTACACGTATCACGTGCGAGAGATAAGACGCAGAGACTTAAATATTTGTACAGTTACTAATTTATACCTGAAGAAGTTTTTGGGCACGGTTTTATGGCGATCTCATAGATATTTAGTAATTTGAAGAATATAACGCGGAATGCGGAACAATAATTAGTCTTTGAAAATTGTTGAATTGGTTGCATTGTTGCTTGAGGGTTGATAATAATAAAAGGACGCAGTATACTGGGATGGAAAGTTGTCGGTGTACATAAAATTCTACGTGTATGTGTGTGTGTGTTAATATTTCGCTCTGTAGCGAAAATTACAGAACGCAAACGAATGGTCTCTGTGTAATTCTCGCCCGAAGTCTCCCGTTGTACACGATATCAGTTCCATGTCGATAGCTGTAAGGGGGTGAAAGATATGGTGCTTGAAAGTCGTCAAATTATTAAAAAAAAATTCGGACTGAAGGTCAGCAATGACGTTTGCGACTCTATAGCAAGGAGGTTATATACAGCGAAACGTGATGCCACAGACCATATCTTTGGTCTATGCGTGCTACAATGTCTTCGGCTCTTTCTCTGTAAGGATAAGCATATGTATAAGTAAATATAAGAACAAATAAATAAAGCTCTGCTAACGGTATACTACGCCTTCCACATCAATGGGTTCTACACAAATCTATAGTTTTGTTCCGATATTGATGAAATTTTGCACACTCTACCTCAAAACAAGAGGAGTGAGGAGAGATATGGGAGAGAAAGAGGTGGATGCAGAGAGAGGGCGGAAGGGGATGTGGACTACGAGAGCGTAAGATAAATAAACACCCAGGCAACGCCGGGTTTACAGCTAGTCGTTTATAAACACGAGGAAGAGTAGGGGACCCTTAACGCTTCCCTGTGGAACGCCAGGTATCACTTCTGTTTTCCTCGATGACTTACCGTCAATTACAACGAATTGTGTGCTTGACTCTATTTCTTTATCGCTACGATTATCGCGCTTCGATACTAGCGCGTACATACTAGTGCACCCGTTCAAACTACATACGGCCGCCATTAACGCAACTTGTTATCAATCAATTACAAGTTCGTTCATCGTTTAAAACGGGCATTAGTGGTGCTCGCTGGCCACGGTGCCACAGCCTCTGTCTGGTAACAGCGGGCCAGGAGGTGGCCACCGCCGTGGTCGATAGCCGCGCGCTGCGTGACCGCTCGGCCGCTGCCAGCGACACGCAGCGATTTATCGCCGCCTCGGAGGGCGGCAGGACTGGCGTCAGCGCGCTGTCTGCGCTAGGCTACTGGCGCCAGCCGGAAACCTCAGCGCCGCGCGGAAGTAAAGCCGTCGGCACACGGAGTGTGTGTCTGAACGTGTGTGGTCGACGTGCTGTGTACACCGTGCGGCTGAACGCTCGGAGACGGCGCGACTTGTGCATACGAGACGTGTGCCTCAACGAGCTACACGCGACCGCAGCGCGCTCCAACGACAGTTGTCGGCGGTATCAATTGCTGGAATCACACTGTTTATCAGATCAAAAGAGTGGAATTCCTGCTTTACCTCTATTGAAACGCTTATTTCCGAGCTTGTGCTTATGTTCGTTATGTTCTGTGATAGGCCTAAATAAGTAACGTACAAAATACCTATGAACATAGGACTCAAAAGTTGCATTTCATGTCAATAAGTGCAGCGAATAATAAAAGTTTCATGACAAACTGTGCTATATAAAATTAGAATAGGTCTTCACAACACAAAGATTATTACAAGAATCTCGCTTTTTAGTAAATCTTAAAAGATCATGCTTCCACGGTCAATGTTAATGTTCAGTAGAAGAATGTTAAGAACGTGTAAAATGCAATACGTGAAACAATAAGAGCGTATTTTACTCTAAGTGAGGTGCCAACTCTCTTGTTCATAAAACGAATCCAACAAACTCACCCCTCCGAGTGTGCGCATTTATTTTTACATAGCATCGAATATTATGCAGTATGCCTCTAAGAAATTTATAGTAAAGTCTTTGAGTTAATCAGAAACCGAATAAATGAAGAAATAATATTTGCTTATGTGGAGCCTTGAACCAACACCGCAATCTCTTTTAACTCCATTGCCCACGACTTAGCCCCCTACGCTACAGTCAGCTACATAACCAACCTACCATCACCTACGGACTTAATCACTTCGCATATGCTACAGAGCGATATGTCGGTTGCTGACATGTAATTACAACAAATGATACAAAGAACTATTCGTCTTGATAGAACTTCAGTCCGCCTTGTCTTGAAACGGCAGATAACTGCAATACGTAATTTTAACCACGTTTCCAGTCAACAAATAGTACCACGTGGTGTGACGTCGGGGGCGTTCTTCCACCTTATTGGTGATCGTTCAGAAGCTCGTTGAGAATATCTGGCATGCTTGATATTGCCTCACACGTTGGGAGAGCCTCGCCAACATGCGGTTCGCACGTTGTGACGCCAGAATCTCGCCACGTTGGCCACACTCGTTCAGATGCACGCTCCGTGTGCCGACGGCTTAACCGATACGGTCTGGAGTACCACGTTGCGGATCGCGCGACCTCCCGCATCGGAGATTCAAATCCTCCTTCGGGCACTAATGTTTGTGTCGTCTTTAGTGTAAGTTAGTTCGTAAGTAGTTTGTAAGTTTAGGGACTGATGACCCCGCAGTTAAGTCCCATAAGCTTTACAAACATTTGAACATTTTTTGGAAACCACAGCCGAGGACTTCGCTACCACACTCCGAAACTCGCGCGTCGCTGGACCACGAAAAGCTCCTAACATCCTCCGCTATCTACACAATCGTGTTTCGACCGCATTTGTGACCTCCTATTACGAACGATGCTTCAGATACATTTTTAATATTACGGACATACGGAGGCATTTGTCATCGATTAAAATTAATGTTTTATCAATCTACATGTTTAAAGTAAGTGGCCAGTTTCGTTAATACACTTCTGGCCATTAAAATTGCTACACCCAAAAGATAACGTGCTACAGACGCGAAATTTAACCCACAGGAAGAAGATGCTGTGATATGCTAATGATTAGCTTTACAGAGTATTTACACAAGATTGGCGCCGGTGGCGACACCTACAACGTGCTGACATGAGGAAAGTTTCCAACCCATTTCTCATACACAAACAGCACTTGACCGGCTTTGCCTGGTGAAACGTTCTTGTGATGCCTCGTGTAAGGAGAAGAAATGCGTACCATCACGTTTCCGACTTTGATAAAGGTCGGATTGTAGCCTATCGCGATTGCGGTTTATCGTATCGCGACATTGCTGCTCGCATTGGTCGCGATCCAATGTTAGCAGAATATGGAATCGGTGGCTTGAGGAGGGGAATACGGAACGCCGTGCTGGATCCCAACGACCACGTATCACTAGCAGTCGAGATGACATGCATCTTATCCGCATGGCTGTAATGGATCGTGCAGCCACGTGTCGATCCCTTAGTGAACAGATGGGGACGTTTGCAAGACAACTACCATCTGCACGAACAATTTGACGACGTTTTCAGCAGCATGGACTATCAGCTCGGAGACCATGGCTGCGGTTACCCCTGATGCTGCATCACAGACAGGAGCGCCTTCGATGGTGTACGCAATGACGAACCTGGGTACAAAACGTCATTTTGTCGGATGAATCCAGGTTCTGTTTACATCATCATGATGGTCGCATCCGTGTTTGGCGACAACGCGGTGAACGAACATTGGAAGCGTGTCTTCGTCATCGCCCAGCGTGATGGTATGGGGTGCCATTGGTTACACGTTTTGGTCAACTCATGTTCACATCGACGGCACTTTGAACAGTGGCTGTTACATTTCAGATGTGTTACGACCCGTGGCTCTACCCTTCATTCGATCCACGCGAAAGCCTACATTTCAGCAGGATAATGCACGGCCGCATGTTGCACGTCCTGTACGGCCCTTCTGGATACGGAATATGTTCGACTGCTGCCCTGGCCAGCACATTCTCCAGATCTCTGACCAATTCAAAACTTCTGGTCAATGGTGGCCGAGCAACTGGCTCGGCACAATACAGCAGTCACTACTCTTGATGAACTGTGGTATCGTTTTGAAGCTGCAAGGGCATCTGTACCTGTACACGCCATCCAAGCTATGTTTGACTCAGTGCCCAGGCGTATCAAAGTCGTTATTACGGCCAGAGGTGTAGTGTACCTTTACTGGCCTTCAAAGTAATCGCCATTGGCTACAATACACTTTTGACATCGGTTGTACAGCTGTTGAAAACTGCCAGAATTCGTTTCTCGTGGAATCATTCGACACACTGAGTTTATGTGTTGTTGGAACTCCTCAAGCGTTGTGAAGCGTAAGCCTTTCGGCGCTAATTTAAGGCGGGGAAACAGAAAGACGTATGCAAGCGGATTAGATTAGATTAATATTTGTTCCACAGATCATGAATACGACACTTCTTAGCAATGTGGAACGTGTCAGGTTAATGAAGGTACGCTAAATTCACAATTCATTGATGCCTAAGAATGTGCCCTACCAATCTATCCCTTCTTTTAGTCAAGGTATGTCAGAAATTCCTTTTCTCCCCAATTCTGTTCAGTACCTCCTCATTAGTTACGCGATTCACCCACCTAATCTTCAGCATTTTTCTGTAGCACCACATTTCAAAAGCATCTATCCTCTTCCTGTCCGCACTGTTTATTGTCGATGTTTCGCTCCCATACAAGGGAACACTCCACATAAAAGCCTTCATAAAGCACTCCCTTAGGCTTAAATCAATAGTCGATGTTAACAAATTTCTCTTTTTCAAGAACGCTTTTCTACCCATTACCATTCTGCATTTTATATCCTTTGTACTGTGACCATCATTTGTTATTTTACTGCCCAAGTAACAAAACTCATCATACCTCCTTTATTGTTTCGTTACCTAATCTAATTCCTTCAGCATCTCCTGATTTTCTTAGACTGCACTTCATTACCCTAGTTTTTCTCTTGTTAATGCACGTTTCAGCACACTGAGCATTCCGTTCACCTGCTCTTCCAGGTCCTTTGCTGTCTCTGACAGATTTACTATGTCATCGGTAAATTATTCACCTTAACATCAGAGTAGTCGTTTATAATGACAAGGAATAGCTGGGGCGGTAAACACTTCCCTGGCGAAAGTCAGATACCAATTGTGGTTTTATCGATGACTTTCCGACAGTTGTTGCGACATTTATCCTGACAAGAATTCACGAACTCAGTGAGACGATATTCCACGAGCACTCCATAGCGTTCTTATTGCAATTCGTCTCTACTACCACCTCCTAAGATTTTTACTGTCCCTCAGAAACACCCTGTGTAGAGGTATAAGTCGCAAAACGGCCGCTCCGGTTGAAACGTGCCGACAGGGCGCGGCGCGTCGCAGCCAGCGCCGCCCCTGCGTCAGACGCACCCCCGGCGCGGTTGCGGGGGTGTTTTGGAGCGTTCGCGGTCGAGTGGGCGCGCGAGGGTTGCAGCCGGGCAGCGTGACCCTCTTGTTGACCCACAGCCGTAATTGCGTGAGCCACCCCACCTCCCCCGCGGGTCGGCCGCTCTCTGAATCCCTAACTGCCCGCCGACGACACAATGGAAATCGAATCGCATTAGCGGCAAACGGTCGGCTAAACAGCGGCCTCCTATTGAGCCCGCCGACAGCGGCCGCGGCACGCAGGGACGACTGCGGACTGCGGCGCGGCCACCGGCACTGTGCCTGCGTGGACCGGGGCCCTGCTGGGGCCAAGCATTAGTTGCAGTGCGGGGTCGATACACGTCGTGTGGCACCAGTCAGAGGGAAGCCGGCTGCAGCACAGCTGTTGAAACAAACGAATTACAATTCAAGGTGTACAGAGGCCAGTGATATTATATACCGGATGATCAAAAAGTCAGCATAAATTTGGAAACTCAAACTACACGTTGACAAACGAATTACAATTCATGGTGTACAGCAGCCAGTGAAATTATATACCGGATGATCAAAAAGTCAGCATAAATTTGGAAACTGAAACTACACGTTGACAAACGAATTACAATTCATGGTGTACGGCAGCCAGTGAAATTATATACCGGATGATCAAAAAGTCAGCATAAATTTGAAAACTTAATAAATCACGGAATAATGTAGATAGAGAGGTAAAAATTGACACACAATCTTGGAATGACATGGGGTTTTATTAGAACCACAACTACCATTATCGGGACTTTTTTCTTCGAGGAACTGCGTGATTATGGTTTTGTAACTGCTGCCGTGACGGGTGAGAGGTACGCCGATATGTTACACAATCGCATCATCCCCAGCCTGGCTGATAATCACCTGCGTTCCAGCAGGATGCAGGATGGTGCTGTATGCTATTACAGTCAGTTAAAGACGACACCCTCCCATACACCACAGCATCATCAGCAAACAGCCACAAATTACAACTTATTCTGTACATCAGATCATTTATACACATAGATAATAACAGCGGTCCTATCACACTCCCCTGGGGCACGCTTGACGATACACTCGTCTCTGATGAACACAAGGGGGTATTATAAGGGGCATTCGGATACAGCCGAGTACTTGAGCAGAAAGCCAAATAACATTGATACCTTCCATCGTCAGACCTTCAAATATACCAGGTGATCAAAAAGTCAATATAAAGTTGAAAACTTAATAAATCATGGAATAATATAGCTGCAGACGTAAAAATTGACACACATGCCTGGAATGACACGGGGTTTTATTAGAACCACATCCACCGTTATCGGACCTTTTTTCTTCGAGGAACTGCGTGATTATGGTTTTGTAACTGCTGCCGTGACGGGTGAGAGGTACGCCGATATGTTACACAATCGCATCATCCCCAGCCTGGCAGATAAACACCTGCTGGAACGTACGATTTTTATGCAGGATGGCGCTCCACCCCATACTGCTGGACGCGTGAAAGATCTCTTGCGCGCGTCGTTTGGTGATGATCGTGTGCTCAGCCGCCACTTTCGTCATGCTTGGCCTTCCAGGTCCCCACACCTCAGTCCGTGTGATTATTGGCTTTGGGGTTACCTGAAGTCGCAAGTGTATCGTGTTCGACCGACATCTCTGGGGATGCTGAAAGACAACGTCCAACGCCAATGTCTCACCATACCTCCGGACTTGCTTGACAGTGCTGTTCATTCCTCGACTACAGCTATTGTTGAGGAATTATGGTGAACATATTGAGCATTTCCTGTAAAGAACATCATTTTTGCTTTGTCTTAATTTGTAATGCTAATTATTGCTTTTCTGATCAGATGAAGCGCCATCTGTCAGACATTTTTTGAACTTCTTTTTTGTTTCTTCTAAAAAAACCATCATGTCATTCCAAGCATGTGTGTCAATTTTTACCTCTCTATCTATATTATTCCGTGATTTATTAAGTTTTCAAATTTATACTCCTTTTTATCACCCGGTCCCTAGAAGAGATTAGCGTTCCAAAACATTGGAAAATGGCGCATGTCATCGCCGTTTTAGAATTTTGGAAGACATATTATGTTAGAGTATAATGACTTTTCTGGAGACTAGAAATCTACTTTGTAGGAATCAGCATGGGTTTCGAAAAAGGCGATGGTGTGAAACCCAGCTCGCGCTATTCGTCCATGACACTCAGAGGGCCATAGACCCGGGTTTCCATGTAGATGCCGTGTTTGTAACTTCCGCAAGGTGTTCGATACAGTTACCCACAGTCGTGTAATGAATATATGGTCTATCGGGCCAATTGTATGACTGGATTGAGGAGTTGCTGCCGGCCGCGGTGGCCGAGGGGACTGAGGCGCTCCAGTCACGGTCTGCACGTCCACTACGGTCGGGGGTTCGAATCCCCCCTCGGGCATGGATATTTGTGCCGTCCTAGTTCGTAAGTAGTTTGTAAGTTTAGGGACTGATGACCCCGTAGTTAAGTCCCATAAGCTTGACAAACATTTGAACATTTGAGGAGTTGCTACATAACAGAATGCAGCAAGTCATTCTCAATGGAGAGAAGTCTTCCGAATGAAGAGTGATGTCAGGTATGCCACAGGAGAGTGTCATGGGACCGATGCTATTCAAAATATATATGACCTTGTGGATAACTTCGGAAGTTCACTGAGGCTTTCTGCGGATGATGGTATAGTATATAGAGATGTTGCAACAATGGAAAATTGTATTGAAATGCAGGGGGATCTGCAACGAATTGACGCTTGGTGCAGGGAATGTCAATGCAGACAAGTGTAATGTGCTGCAAATACATAGAAAGAAAGATCCTCTATCATTTAGCTACACTATAGCAGGTCAGCAACTGGAAGCAGTTAACTCCATAAATTATCTGGGAGTAAGCAATTGGAGTGATTTAAAATGAAACGACCATATAAAATTAAACGTCAGCAAAGCAGATGCCAGAGTGAGATTCATTGCAAGAATCCTAAGGAAATGCAGTCCGTAAACAAAGGAAGTAGGTTACAGTACATTTGTTCGCCCACTACTTGAATTCTGCTCACCGGTGTGGGATCCGTACCAGGTGGGGTTCATAATGAACGTAGGGAAGATCCAACGGAGAGCAGCGCGCTTCGTTGCAGTATTAATCGTGAAAGCATTACGGAGATGATCGATAAACTCCAGTGGAAGACTGCAAGAGAGATGCTCTGTAGGTCGGTACCGGCTTTTGTCGAAATATCGAGGAGTCAAGCAGTATATTTTTGCTCTCTCCCGCGTATATCTTGCGAAGAGATCATGAGGTTAAAATCAGAGAGATTAGAGCCCACACAGAGGCATTCCGACAATCTTTCTTTCCGCGAGCAATACGAGACTTGAATGGGAGGGAGAACCGATGGTGGTACTCAAGGTACCCTCCACCACGCACCGTTAGGTGCCTTGCGGAGTATCGATGTAGACTGAAAAGTGGTCTTGGTTGCGGAATATTTTATTATTCTTCATTGACGCGTTTCGCCCTTTAGCTCATTTGCATCGTGAAGGCCATATTACCCTGAATACTGACGTAATAAATTGGTTGATACGATATTTCAGTTCTATTATTTGTCCACACATATAGTTTACATGTTGCTCTTTTGTCTGTACATGTCACATTTTTCAGCAGAACTGGTATCTGCAACAAATGAAAAAAAAAAGAAATTGTTGCCATGAGTTTTGCCCCCAACACTCGTATGATGCAACAGTTCGTGCGCACTATCAGCAGTTTTGTGCATCTTGTTTTGTTAGTTGTTGTTTCTGTTATTTGACGACTGGAAAGGAAATCAGACGTATCCTTTGAAAGGAACAATCACAGCATTTGCCTGGAGTTGTTTAGAGAAATAATGGAAAACCTAAAAATGGGTGGCCAGAGGCGGGTTTGAACCGCCGTTCTTCCAAATACGAGTCTAGCGTCCTAACCAGTGCGCCAGCTTTCTCGGTGTGTCTGAGTGAGTCTCACCAAATTCTAGCATCAGCACGAAGGTACACAGCTTCTAACACAAAGGAAACATCGCTACCAATGATATGACTGTGAATTCGCATATATTGCCAAAGCTGACGGTAACTGTAATTACATCTCCCTATCAGGGGTTCCAGTACAACATTAATTAGTTGTACAGATAGTTGATGAATGTTAGGAGTCGAGACTCTTGAATTTTTTGCCTGTTTTTAATATCGATACTGACTACATACGGGGCCTATGGACTCTGAGATCTGAGAAAGCCTTTTTTGCATTATACATTACCTACCACCCCCATCAACCATAGACACTGCCGAGGTGGGGTGGCAACGATGCAGATAGCCGTACCGTAGGTGCAACCACAGCGGAGGGGTATCTGTGGAGAGGCCAGACAAACGTGTGGTTCCTGAAGAGGGGCAGCAGCCTTTTCAGTAGTTACAGGGGCAACAGTCTGGATGATTGACTGAGCTGGCCTTGTAACATCAGCTAATGTGGCTTTGCCACACAGCTATTGCGAACGGATGAAAGAAAGGGAAAACTACAGCCGTTACCTTTCCCGAGGACATGCTGCTCAACTGTATGAACATATTATGATGGCATCCTCTCGGGTAAAATATTCCGGAGGTAAAATAGTCCCCCATTCAGATCTCCGGGCGGGGACTACTCAGGAGGATGTTGTCATCAGGAAAGACGGATCGGAGCGTGGAATGTTAGATACCTTAAACGAGTAGGGAAGCTAGAAAATTTAAAAAGAGAAATGGATAGGTTGAATTTAGATATAGTGGGGGATTAGTGAAGTTCGGTGTCAGGGTGAACAGGATTTCTGGTCAGGTGAGTACAGGATTATAAATACAAAATCAGTTGGGGGTATCACAGGAGTAGGACTGATAATGAATAAGAAAATAGGAACGCGGGTAAACTACTATGAGCAGCATAGTGATCGCTTTATCATTGTCAAGATAGATACGAAGCCAACACCGACAACAGTAGTACAGATATATATGCCAACTAGCTCTGCCAATGATGAGGAGAGGAAAACTTAATTGTGATGGGAGACTGGAATTCAGTAGTAGGAAAAGGAAGAGAAGGAAAAATAGTAGGTGAATATGGACTGTGCAGGAGGAATGAAAGAGGACGTCGCCTGGTAGAATTTTGCACGGAACATGATTTACTCGTAACAAACAGGTGGTTTAAGAATCACAAAATAAGGTTGTATACGTGGAAGAGACCAGGAGACACCGAAAGGTGTCAGATAGATTTTACAATGGTAAGACATAGATTCCGGAACCAGGTTATAAACTGTAAGACATACCCAGAGGCAGATATAGACTCTTGTTAGTCATGAACTGTAGGCTGAAACTGAAAAAAAACTGCAGAAAGGTAGGAAAATAAGGAGATGGGACTTAGATAAATTGAAGGAAATTGAAGTTCTGGAGAATTTCAGAGGGAGATTTAGGAAACAATTGACAGAAACAGGGGGAAATAAAACAATAGAAGAGGAATGGGTAGCATTGAGAGATGAAATAGTGAAGGCAGCAGAGGACAAAATAGGTAGAAAGGCAAGACCTACAAAAAATCCTTGGTTATCACAGAAAAAACTAAATTTAATTGATGAAAGGAGAAAATATAAAAATGCAGTAAATGAAACGGGCAAAATGGAGTACAGACGACTAAAAATGAGATTGACAGGAAGTGCAAAATGGCTAAGCAGGAGTGGCTAGAAGAATAATCTGTAGAAGAATGTATAGCAAGGGGAAAAGTAGATACCGGCTACAGGAAAATAAAAGAGACATTTGGGGACAAGAAAAACAACTCTACGAATATCAAGAACTCAGATGGGAAACCAGTTCTCAGCAAAGAAGGGAAAGCTGAAAGGTGGAGAGAGTACATAGAGCAGCTCTACAAAGGAAATGAACTTAGAGACGATGTTGTAGGAAGGGAAGAGGAAGTAGATCAAGATGAAATAAGAGATACTATACTGAGAGATGAATTTGACAGAGCCTTGAAAGACCTAGGTTGGATCAAGGCCCCAGGAGTAGATGACATACCCTCAGAGCTACTAAAGTCTCTGGAAGAGCCAGCCACGGCAAGACTATTTCAACTGGTGTGTAGGATGTATGAGACTGGCGAAATACCCTCAGACTTTAAGAAAAATGTAATAATCCCCATTCCAAAGAAATCAGGCGCAGACAGGTGTACAAATTACAGAAACATCAGTTTGATAAGTCATGGTTGCAAATTTTAACACTAATTATCTACAGGAGAATGGAAAAGCTGGTAGAAGCTGACCTCGGGGAAGATCAGTTTGGATTCAGGAGGAACGTAGGAACCCGGGAGGCAATACTCAATTTACGTCTTATCTTAGAAGATAGATTAAGGAAAGGCAAACCTACATTTTTAGCTTTTGTTGATTTGGATAAAGCGTATGACAATGTTGACTGAAATACACTCTTTCAAATTCTGAAGTCAGCAGGGTTAAAATACAGGGAAAGGAGAGTTATTTACAACTTGTACAAAAGCCAGACCGCAGTTATTAGACTCGAAGGGCATGAAAGGGAAGCATCAGTTGGGAAGGGAGTAAGACAGGGTTGTAGCCTTTTCTCCGATGTTATTCAATTTGTACATCGAGCAGTTGGTGAAGGAAAGCAAGGAAAAATTTGGAATAGGGATTAAAGTTCAGGGGGAAATAAAAACATTGCGTTTTGCTGATGACATTGTAATTTTGTCAGAGACAGCAAAGGACCTGTAAGAGCAGTTGAATGGAATGGGCAGTGTGTTGAAGAGAGCGTATAAAATGAACATTAACAAGAGCAAAACAAAAATAATGGAATGCGGTCTTAGAAAATCAGGCATTGCTGAAGGAATTAGATTAGGTAACGAAACAATGAAGGTGGTAGATGAGTATTGTTACTTGGGTAGTAAAATAACATGCGATGGTCGCAGTACAGAGGATATAATATGCAGAATGGCAATGGGAAGAAAAGCATTTTTGAAGAAGAGAAATTTGCTAACATCGAATATTGATTTAAGTGTTAGGAAGTCTTTTCTGAAGGCATTTGTGTGGAGTGTTGCCTTGTACGGGAGTGAGATGTGGACGATAAGCAGTGCGGACAGGAAGAGAATAGATGCTTTTGAAATGTGGTGCTACGGAAGAATGCTGAAGATTAGGTGGGTGGATCGCGTAACTAATGAGGGGGTACTGAGCAGAATTGGGGAGAAAAGGAATTTTTGGCATACCTTGACTGAAAGAAGGGATCACTTGGTAGGACACATTCTTAGACATCGGGGAATCGTAAATTTAGCATTGGAGGGAAGTGTGTGGGGTAAAAATCGCAGAGGGAGACCAAGAGACGCGTATAGTAAGCAAATTCAAGTGGATGTGGGTTGCCGTTCTTATGAGATGAAAAGGTTCAGGATAGAGTAGGGTGGAGAGCTGCATCAAACCAGTCTCTGGACTGAATACCATAACAACAACAACATTACCTAAACTGTGTTTTCGTTTACGTTATTAATTTTAGAGCCATAATAACTCTATATTCTAATCGGCAGTTGAGAATGTGTGGACTTCGTACGCTTTCGTCGCTGTTACGGTCGCTGGTAAGATTCCCCAGAGACGACAACACTACAGTCGGCTATTATTCTTATGCAAGTTTTGGACTGTTCTGTGCAACGCTTTGGTGGATAAATTATAGGATATTGGAATTTATTCTTCATGAAATCGGCCTTGCATTAAATACCAATATTGCACTGCTTAATATTATTTCTCATACAGAAAGAGTCTTAGGCATGTACGAATGAATGCCGGCCGCGGTGGCCGAGGGGACTGAGGCGCTTCAGTCACGGTCTGCACGGCCACTGCGGTCGGGGGTTCGAATACCCCCTCGGGCATGGATATTTGTGCCGTCCTTAGGATAAGCTAGTTGATAAGTAGTTTGTAAGTTTAGGGACTGATAACCCCGTAGTTAAGTACAAGTTGATGGAAATTCGTTCGCCGCATTAGAATAGGCGGGTAACGCAAAATAATGTGCAGACAAGCTGCAGTTCTAAGCTCAGAAATCAGAGCTATACATCCAGGTTGCAGAGAGATCACTGACTGGGGTTGTCATGACACGGAAACTGTCAGCCTCAAGTCTGTCACAACTAGACGACAGAAGCATATATAGTTTTCACAGCCTTATATACTGCGCTTAGTCGTAGCTCTACCAATCACCACGAAATCGTTATATAAATACCCTAACACGAAAACTGTGGTACAGATTACTAATTTATTCGTACAAGAAGGCCAATGAAAGTTAAATAATTAGAAAGATTATTTGTCGTAGATTTCACGAATATAAATATTATGTGTGCATTTAGCCATTAAAAGTGGTAAAAGGAAGTAGAAATTTTCCTATCTACAGCTGGGATCAAGTTCTACATTCTCCAACAATCAGCTCACTGATTGGCTATTCGCCTCGACCAAAGACGCTGTAATGCAGCGCATCTGCAGTATTAAAATAAGTGAATATCGAAACACGGAGTGCTCCGAACTCACTTTCTTGTGCTGTTCAAATGTTTCATTTTCGCAGTGATTAAGAGTGGTTAAAGGAAATGGATGTTTTCATATTAATACCGATATAAAATATGATGCGCCGGGAGAGGCATCTAGCGGTGCTCGGGTGGAACTACGAAGTATGTTGTATGTTTGTTAAGCTTAAGGGACTTAACTGCGGGGTCATCAGTCCTTAAACTTACAAACTACTTATGAACTACCTACAACTAAGGACGGCACAAATATCCATGCCCGAGGGGGGATTCGAACCCCCGACAGTGCAGACCGTGACATGGCGTCCTGGGCTGTGAGCCAATCAGGAGCGGTAACACGCATGGCCACTCTCTTCCCATACAGGCTCTCTAACGAGAATGGGTGTGTGGCACTCTTGCTTGTACCACATAAACCAGGAGGTTGAGCCGTCGCCGTACTCCTGTCTAATAACATATAAATACTGGACCCGACCCACTCAGAAGGCAGTCTCAGGACGCACCTGATGAAGGTTACAAGTAGCTGAAATATTGTGCAGAGTAGACACTGACATCCGGCAGAATACCCGACTACCCATCATGTCACTAGATTGCCGGAAAAAGCCAGAAAACTTACAACACATGTCGTTGTTGCTCGTTGCCTCACATGTGCAGCAGTTCAGCTGATCCTGGTATAGAGCTGTAGGAATATTGTAGTGACTGCCTTTGCAGATATCCAACGAGTAAATGAATAACTATATAAGCAGTACGTTCTAATCAGAAGAGTCCCACGTGTAGCCTGCGGCACAGGAATTGAGCTCGTGTTTGGGACGAAGTCTCTCTTGCCGACGTTGACCAACTGGGCTGCGTGGTGAGGGGGGGGGGGGGAGGGATCCGCGCACCCCCGCAGAGCTCATGATCGATTCCAGCGGGCTGCGGCGGCCGGCGCTGGTATTTACTTAAAGTTTAATCTGATTTGGGTCGGCTTACTGGCGGCCCTGCGCGGGGAAGTCCCCGGGGGTGTGAACCACCCGCCAGGCAGATGGCGCGGCGCGGCGCGGCGCGATCGCCAATCAGCGTAAAGGGATTAAGCGAGGCAGGCGATACCGCGCCACTCGTACTGCGTGGGCCTGGTCGCTCCGCACCCCGACATGTCTCCTGCCAAACGACATCACGGTTTTAAAGTGTGAACGCGAAATCTGAATCGCTTATTTGAGAAACCAGTCAAGCGCCTACCCAAGAAAAAAATCTCTTAGCGGCACAATGTTAGTTTGTGGCGGTAATTGCACATCTTTTTTATATGAAGCAGTTCCGTGTGTTTGGGTGTACGAATTGCATTCAAATCTACACTTTTATTCCAATATTTATGGAATTTTGCACACGTAAGCTTCAATCCATGAGGACGGTCGCCGTAAGTGTAAGGATCACATACAATACATTGTTCACGAGATATGGCGTGATAAACAATAAGATGCTCGAAAAAGTGCTTCAGACGACAGTGTTGCACATTTCCTCCTAAACCACTGGGCCGATTTCAACCAAATTTGGTAAATTCCTTACCGTCAGAAGACGATGCTGTCAAGGTAAGAACCACGTACTATACATGGTTCAGGAAATATGACGTCATAAACAACAGGAGTTGCCAGAAAATGCGACGACACTTTATTCACACACTGTATGAGAATGAGGATACTTAGCGACTTGCAGCCAACTTTAAACATATTTTAGATCCTTTATTTATTTATTTATTTTTTCTCGCTACAACCACATCAAAATGCGCGAACTGCGACTTGGATTACGTTTTCAGCAGTGAAAATTAGACTTTGCTATTTTGCTCACTTTTCTGTAAGAATAACATTCTGGTTAGTCGTCACCGGTATCGCAAAATCTGAAGTGAAGTCCTAAGATGAAAACACGGGTTTTCCCGGGTATTTATCTATTCTTGTCTTGTGTTAGTACTTCTCCTATCCCTTCTCTCTCTGCCCATCTCCTTTTTTTCTAAAAACATGTTCCATTATTAGAGAATGTATAAGAAATAAGGATGTCTTGCATAATGTACAAAATTATAAATGCAGTATCCAAACAAAGAAAGGTAGTCATCAAAATACAGACGTATATAAAATTCGTACGATCTCATATTTATTGAGTTATATGTTGTACAATTGTATAATTTTTCAGGTATATATTAAACTGCATAAGTGCTGTTGCTACCACAATTAGTCGTAAAGAAGTAATAGATTAAAACTTGGTGTGTGTGAGGCGGTTACTGTTTATGTGTTCATATCTCATGAACGTGTCGTACTGTGATACAATTTAGAAGGTAGATTCAACTATTTTTCTGTACACTGTCTGCAAAATTTTCAGCGCCTACGATTTGTAGTGTAGAAATTATAAATTGTAACCGCACCTCGGCAATGTCTGTAGTTCGTGGGACAGAAGGCACATTTATATGAGCGCAACCGTCTAATTGTCAGCTCTAAAATGAGCCCAGACACTCTGTACTACCACGTATGGATCAATAGTTATTATTATTAAGTAGTTTATTGTATATATCTCCAAGACCAAATGGGGCTTCTCCCACCGACCGCCATTGAGTTCATAACCGTCTGGATTTTTCAGTCAAGTGTCTATACACAAAACGAGTGGCCAGACGCTCGTTTGACAGATGAGAGGTGCCGCTATCTCTTGACTGTTTTGTCGTCTTGGTCAGCCTCTGTTTAGTCGTTCCCGGCCTAGCTTTCAGGAAAGGTTCTGTGCAGGATGCGTTGACATCTATAACAGCTATTCAGATTAATAATAGAACTTTGTAAAGTATGTCTCTTCTCTTCTCGCGGCGTCCTCTTCTGTACGATGCTAGCTGCGCTGATTTCTAGTGACTGCCTATCTCGGAGCCGAGTTCAGATGGGCTCTTCCAGACGCATGTCGGCATAGATATGGTAGCTTGTAGAGGGCAATTGGCTGCCTTGTTCGCGATAGTTCTCGTGCGTCTGGCGTATGGCGCTGAAAATAATAAATGTTCAAATGTTTGTAGAGCTTATGGGACTTAACTTACAAACTACTTACGAACTAGCTAATACAAAGGACGGCACAAATATTTATGCCTGAGGGGGGATTCGAACCCCCAACCGTAGTGGCCGTGCAGAACGTGACTGGCGCGCCGCAGACCGCTCGGCCACCGCGGCCGACCGTGTGGTGCTGACTTTACGCCACAACATTGGGTCATATGATTAAAAAAGAGCACATGCTCCACAGAAGATTCTCAGAGCAAAAGAACGTTCTCAGAGTAAGTTCTCAATTTCGTATGAATAAAAACTTCGAAGCATATGCTCTGAGCAGGTAGTTCATTCTCACTACCTCCCCTCCTTCTTGAGTAAGTTCTCCGCGTGTCATAACCCCCACAGATCAGCTGTCCAATCGTGTATTTCTTTAAACTAGCCCAATCCGGCAAATTATTAAGTGTACAAATATGGAGTAGGCATCTACGTGTTCAGAATGAACTGTACTATGTTTAGATAATAGTTTGTTGTGAAAGAGCATATTATTAAGACTAAATATGCACTTTTTACGAAAATGTATTCTCCTGGCGATACAAAATTTTCGTCACGCGAGATACTCGTCTGTTAATGAAGTAGGGTTAGCACAATTTGCGAAAGATATTTTAAGAATGCATCACATATTCATCTGTTACAACGTGGAATGCTGTCGGAGTGTTCGAACATGATGTAGACCTTGTTAAATATGACACCCAATGGTTTGCTGATAAGCCATTTTCAACAAGAAACAGGCTGCTAGGTATTTAATTAATCAGTTATTAATTTTCCTGTCGTGTTTACTTACTTCTAACATGACAGAAGTTACGATTACGAAGTCAGGAAACGCATCATAAATAGGCCAACTGGTTTGGATAGAAACAGTACTTCAGTAGGCCTACCTGTTATTGCAGCAATATTCATTTTGTGATAGAAACTGTGAAGTCCTGGGATACACTTTATTTGGAACTAACAGCGTAAGGTCTTACTAATAGACCCTATTTAAAAACAATATTATTTTGCTATGTGGCTGTTTACAACTGTAAATGTACACAGCAAACAAATGAGTAAACACGCTGCTGAATCCATTTGTGTTTCATTTTTATGTCGGTAATGAAAACACCTCTTACATCACTCTCGTCACTTTATAAGATGCTGGATGTGTCACACGATTTTTCCGAAGGAAGACACTCGTCAAAAAAATGTTTTTATTTGTATTAACTTTATAGATCCCCTCGTATTTCTTAAAGACTACATATAAAGGAACTTGTTTTTGCCTTCTAAGTAACAAAATTGTCATTTTTATTATAAACCTCAGTAAAACGTAACCTTAATAGAAGTTACTCAGCACGGAGAATGCCATAGAGCTCAGTCCAGAAATCTGAGAAAGTTCTCCCGTCGTGAGAAACTTCTGTAGTTTTATTCATATGAAATTGGAGAATGTTCTTTTTGTGTCCCAGCCTCGTCGCCGCTTTTGTGTCTCGTTTCCGTCGTAGGTGTCGGTGGCCGAGTGGAATGAGACCGACACAGTAATAAAGATAGCACGCTGGTGCTGGTACGGAGGGGAGCAGCCAAAAACTAGAAACACTAGAGTAAATTAGAACGAGATACATATTGCACAGAATTTATACAACACTTTTTACATAGCTCAGTACTGCAGAATGCTGATACATAGTTGAGCTAGAGGTCTGCCTAGTGCCAAGTCTTCACTGGTGCCTATCTGATTCCGAAGTGTTAACTGGTTCCTATCTCAGTCCGAAGTGAACGATGTCGTTCAGTGGTGGCCACGAGCGGAGTTGTAGCAGAGGGCGCTCGTGGCTGACGTCGTAAGAACGCCGCGCCGTGCGTGCATGGCGGCGCGCGGCGAAAGTAGGTGGCGCGCACTTTGGACTTGTGCGACACCACAGTTCTCTGCTGTGAGCAACTTGTCCCACCCCGTTACTCACGCCGAGAACATAGTCGGCTGACGTATATTCTCCGACTCCCTTTATTCATGCGAACCTGAATATGTTGTCTGGAAATCAGAGTATAAAGTAGATACTCCATTTTATTCATACGGCCCATTGACTAACCGCAGAACTACGACGACTGTCAAAACATATCACTCAGAACGAGTAGGCTGCTTGTGTGCGCGATTTATCACAGAATTGCAGACTTCAAAGTGTCCCTACAAAGCTGCCCTCTTACAGGGCCACTTAACGGTGATCTCTGGAGAGAAGCGGCGTTCGCAGGGTTTCGTCAGCGAGACTCGGGCGCCAGTCGGTGATTGGCTGCCGGCTCCGTGGCGGCAGACGCGCCACGCCCGGGGCTCGAACCGGCGACACCTGGCATTAGAGCCGGCCTGTGCGCCGGCGCCAGCCGTAATGGCGCGCATCTGCCCGGCCGGCGAATGTCGTTAATCAGACGGCGTTGTCCGAAGAGCATGTGCGCTGCCCAGAGCCACAACTGGGCATAACTCAGCGCCGATGCCGGCATTACGGCTGCGATACGTCACAATTAAGTGAGCCCGCGCTCCGTCTGCCCGGGGAACGGCGCCCGCAATCTCGAGGCGCCGGTTTTTATCGCCTCGGATATTAGCTGCTCAATATAAACCTTTTTTCTTTCTTCCTCCGAGTCTCCAAGACGCACCCCAGACATCCGATGCAGCCGGTTGTTACCGTCGACAACTGTAATTTCATCAGTCAGCCGAACGCAAGACGGATGGGGTATGGACGCTGAATAAGAAGTGGTGAACTCGTAATACGTAGGCGAGGCTGTAGCGCTCCGATGCTACCTGGCACTTACTAGTTGCGCAATTATTTACGTAACTAAGAAATGTCACGCTTCAGTGGTTCAGATTCGTGTTATAAATGGAATGATCTAACGTTAGGTACCTTCCCACTTGGCAGTGCCAGGTATAACTGTACTTCATGCTTTCCCCGTGCCGGTACCTAAATTCTGGAGGAACCACGCCGTTACGGCTGAATTCGACTGAAATCGGAAAGCAGTCGTTGACGTTCGGCTGAAATAGTAAATCCATCACGCGACGAACGACACTGGCTAGTTTGGAGACGTCATTTTGGGTTTACCTATTTTGGTTGTTTCCATATCAGAATTTCATTGTAAACCGAAGTATGCCTATACTCGGAGTATTCAATTTTTCTTATGACACTGGTAAAAGGTAAGGCAGTCAACAATCCGAAGATTGGTTTGAACACCACAGTGCTTTACTAGGCATGGTCCTGTTTGGAGGTGGTATCCCGTTGCCTTCCTCCGACCTTTGAACCGAGTTACCCAGCCAGTTATAGGGGGACCTACAGTTTAACGTGGGTTCCGAACCACTGACAGATATAGAAAATTGCGCATCGAATAAAAAAAAAAAAAAAAAAATATTAATTCATATGTCTCCGTCTCGGAATTCGACATCTACTCAACCTGCTAACATTTACCTCCCAGGGAGTGTGACGTGAAATAAAGAAATGTAAGTAGAAATCGATGTTTTAATGCAGATTTGGATTTTCAAGGGCGGCGGCGGAGCGGCCAAGTTAATTGAGGCCCTATGCTACGATGCAGAAGGTCGTTCCCCGTCGGGGGTTCGAATCCCCCTCGGGCTTGGATGTTTGTGCCGTCTTTAGTATAAGCTAGTTCATAAGTTTAGGGACTGATGACCCCGTAGTTAAGTCCCATAAGCTTTACAAACATTTGAATTTTGATTCTCGAGGAAAAAATATTTTAACTGAGAACGTTTTTTTTATTTCTAACGGATGACGCTGTAATAGGCAAAAATCAAAATGGGTAACATACAGTTCTGATGTGGGGATATGTCGTGAAGCACATTCCATAAGCAAAATAGGAATCACTTGTCCTCATGCACTGAGAGTGGGAAATGTAGGGGCATACCGGACTGAAAAGAAATTATGACTTATTGTTTCACTTCTAAACCTGCCTGAAATAGAGCTCTGATTGCACTGTGATGCCTTTTCAAAGCACTCATAGTTCGCTACGCAGCCACAGTAGCGCATCAAGAATTCACCTCTTTTCTAGTCAAGGGAATAAGACGTTGAGAATGCGATCCCACTACAAGTTACCAAATACTTGTCTTGAAATTATTTCCCTCGGCTTGTGGTGGTGCTGAATTCAATAACTGCACGTCGTTTCAGCTTCGAATCGATATTCACTTCTACGAAACCAGAAGATCACTGATACGGACATGGTTACTGTAGTACAGATAGGATTAGCTAACGCCTTCAAAGAAAGTGAAACTATGAACATTGGTGACAAGATATTTTCTCAGTGTCATGAAAGCCACACAATAAAATGCTACAATGGGTTACATAGGTCAGTTTTCATTAAGAATCAGTAATGAATTTAGAAGACATAACGTCTTAATAAGGTTTAACAAGTGTATTGAATTGGGAAGATTACTCCGCTATAGTATTGGAAAACGTGTTAACAAATTTTGTCATGGTGTTTTTTAAGATCAAATGTGGACAATGAAAAACAACTTTCAGATTTCATCATTATGAAAATAAAGGCGTATGTTCAGACATTTTGTCGGACATAAAAAATTTTGTGCATAGATACACTTTTCAGGATCAACTGCTTAATGAACAAGTTAGATGCTCAAATGACTGGTTTTTACAATTTTTCGAAAGTTCCTTTTTTAACAACTACATTATATAAAGTTTAATAACTTAAACAAATTTAGCTTTGTCAAACGTCTTGCCCAACAAGGTCATTCTGCAGACAACATTCAAAAAAATCTCCAAATACTCCATTTTGCCAACAAAGGTATGACTCCTGATCTTCTTAAAGAAATTGAGATACCCATCAATACTACTACAGCATTCAGCAATCTGCTGAATGATCAGATTGAACTAAAAAACAAATTGTTGTTTAAAAATTTCGAGAATTTACTAATGTAAAGCAAATATTTAACCTCCTCCTTCCTCTCACCACTCCCTCCCACACTCCTCAACCACCCCCTCCCTTCACCACTCATGACAGCTCTTTCATATGCTTCTGATAAGGTCAAAAATCCACCAAGAACACATGCGTAATTTCTTTATCTACATCTAAATACCTATGCCTTCAATTCTACAACAATAGAATAACCATATAAAACTGTCATTTAAACTCAACTAACAAAACATTGTCTTCACTAATATTCTAGGACACACTAGTGTATGAATAAATATAAGCATTAGTATAAATTTCATTGTTGTTCTTTTAACTGATAATAAACATACATATTAAGGCTAAAAAGTCAATGCAAACAGAATAGATATAATTTATTATTCTCTTTTGTACTTGAGTATTAAGGAATTACTTAATAAGCGATCGACTGTATCACACACAAACAAAACAAACTTACCTTCACAAAGAGTGTTATATCCTCGAATGAAGACGTTTGTTGGACGCTGGCGAAGTAGTGTTGACAGTTTATTATAGACGC
Organism: Locusta migratoria; assembly: GCA_026315105.1. NCBI lineage: Eukaryota > Metazoa > Arthropoda > Insecta > Orthoptera > Acrididae > Locusta > Locusta migratoria. Next base: position 16,879,084 of record CM048751.1, read on the forward strand.
CAAAAGTGAAAATCGAGTGATGTGGTACTGTCATGTAAGGAAAAAGAGACCTGTCAAATGGAAATCAATTATAAAAAGCCGGCCATACAGTGGCAGTAAGTAAATGAACAAACTTCACGTAAATTTCCAGATACCAAACACGTCCTACACAAAGTGCAAGCCGATTTCTTAAAGCAAGTTCTCATCTTCCCACCTCAGAGCCAGCATCGGTCAGGGCGGTTAAAATGAACATGTAACGCATGCACCGTCTGAAGACGAACCTGAATAGGTTCGATAACCGGTTAATGGAATAAAACAGCATCATTTCAAGTCAAAGTGACTGGTTGCATTTTTTTGAAAAACACATTAAAATGTTTTTGTTATTTTAGCAAATCGTGATAGTGGCAGCATACGCTTGTTACTTTTCTGAAATCAACATCCTGTATTTTAACTTTTGGCTCAAAATGATCCGGACAAAGTCGCTATCCTTGTCGTTTAATGTTTAATTTTTTTTTTTAACAAAACTGTTTTGGTGGCAACTTGCCTCTGTTGCATATGCTTGCTTTACTTTTTCTGTTTTGGACTTCTATTTTGAAATGACGCGAATAAATCCCCTATTTTGACGTTGCACCTTGCCCTCTGTAAAGTGTGTATCTAACTGATCTAACTGCATAGTTTCTACTCTAACCTTCATTATGACCGCATGTTGTTGCGTCATAACACCTTTTATAATAAAAGTAAAGTAATGTCGACGATATTTTATGAGAAGTTTACTTTTAATATAATTTAGATCCTTATTAACGTTTATTTGCTATTTTTTCTATATTTCTTATATTTTGTACAGTTGGTCGACGCTGGCATACCAGCCAGCCACGTGCTCCTATAACGTGTTGCCTTCTAATGGACGCCCCGCGCATGGTCGCTTCGCGCTACGTAGACAAGGCCACATTTGATGTTCAGCCTCACGTGGTGTCTCATAGTAAGTACATCGTTTAACATCTCGTGTCTTTGTGGCAAACGCAATAGCCTATGTACTCTCTATAAGTTATTTCAGTACGTATTTCTAAAGCTTTGTTATACACTTGCTGCAAAAATATTTTTGTAAGTTCACTGAGAATTTTCACAAACTTTTTGAGTATGCTTGAATTAATGTATGTATTTTCACTGACAGATGACAAGATGATGGGCTGTGCCCGAAACATGTACTGAAATTGTAATAAATAATCTACATTCAACAGCTATGAGATTATTGCAGAAACCTAAAAACATTTTTAGAATAATTTTTTTATAATTTGTATCATGCGGGTTGCAATCCTCTACCGAGATTTTCAGGCTGAAATTAGATTTATCAAGCCTTGTTGGATTATGTTCGCCAATAAATCGGAGAATGTATAACTTTATAAATACTAATTCGCTATGGTATAAAATAAAACAAAATTTTTGTTTCATGACTGATGCGGAATTATTTTTGATGTAATCATAATTACCTGACGGTCTCGGGTTAGAAACCTTCGTGTATAAAAAGTTGCTAAGCGGAGACAGCGTTACATAGCTGTTTAATATATCTTGATGACCATATCTGTCAAATTAAGATTCTGTAACATGAAAATGTTTGTGCATCCGACATGATACTTATGGATTTTAATACTGCAAATTTGATCTAAAATGGTGAGTTGGGTCGTCTAAACTGGTTATGATAGGATATTACCGTGGTGTCTAGTCTTTCATAAAAACCTCGGAAAAAAAAAAAAAAAAAAAAAAAAAAAAAAAAAGAACCAATCATATGGCCTACCAAGAACCGCCGGAACAAACTGTGAACGCAATATAATAAAGTTTATTTGTGAAATGTAAAAGGGTTTTGGCTTAGTAACCTTCAACACGTGAGGGTTGGATTATTCCCATTTTCTTCTTATTATTATTACTATTTTTTAATGCATGTATATTACTTATTTTTTTCAAGCATTTTGAGTTCAACAGCGACCTTTTTGTGATATTATAATTAAGACAGTGTAGATCACAGATTTTGTGTTTGTTTCGTCACCGGTTTTCATTAATAAAAACCATCTTCATCCAAAGAGCATTGCAATACAGTAGCGCATAAGAGAGGAGGGGGGCCATGAGCCATTTGTGACTGGATTGGGGTGTTTGTGGTATCAGTTTTTTAGTAGCTATATCTTTTTATGATTTAATGTCAACAGTAAAAAACTTGATCCCAGTACAGTAAAAGGGACTTCAGCGCAAATTATCCTCCGAATATCAGCAGCAAAACTGTTACGAAATATCATGTTGTGTCTACTTATAATTACTTATCTTTACATTGATCTTGCTCCCCCCCCCCCCCCCCCGCGACAATATAAGCTGTATTCGCCGTTGTTGTAATACATCATAGAACTTTTAGAGCGGTCTGTACAGCAGCAGTGAATATGGAACATCTAAAATAAATAAACATGCGAAATTTTATACCCACAATGACAGACGGTGACGGTGAATGCAGCACATAGCTCACATATGCTCTACTGGTGAGAATAGTTGGGCTATGAGTTACGTACTGAGTACTCCGTCCACCGTCCAGCACTAACGTCAATACTGAGCAACCACACACACTATATGTAAAAAGTATTGATTAAAATACCATATATGTTACTTAGTGGAGCAAAATTACTGGAAAAATTTCCTAGTATCAGATAATTAGCTAAGAAATGAAGCAGTTGGCTGAGTATATATAAAAATTGCACGAAATTTTACACAAAAATAAATAAATAAATAGCCATTAAATCAGCACTACATGCAAATATTGCCCTCTATGTGGTGTTAAAGAAAAATATTGTAATAGGCCTGTTGTTGTTGTTGTGGTCTTCAGTCCGGAGACTGGTTTGATGCAGCTCTCCACGATACCCTATCCTGAGCAAGACTCTTCATCTCCACATAAGAACGGCAACCTACATCTGTCTGAATCTGTTTACTGTATCCATCTCTTGGTCTTCCTCTGCGATTTTTACCCCACACACTTCCCTCCAATGCTAAATTCACAATTCCTTGATGTCTAAGAATGTGTCCTACCAATCTATCCCTTCTTTTAGTCAAGGTATGCCAGAAATTTCTTTTCTCCCCAATTCTAATCAGTACCTCCTCATTAGTTACGCGATCCACCCACCTAATCTTCAGCATTCTTCTGTAGCACCATATTTCAAAAGCCTCAATCCTCTTCCTGTCCGCACTGTTTATCGTCCATGTCTCACTCCCATACAAGGCAACACTCCATACAAATGCCTTCAGAAAGGACTTCCTTAGGCTTAAATCAATATTCCATGTTAACAAATTTCTCTTTTTCAAGAACGCTTTTCTACCCATTGCCATTCTGCATTTTATATCCTCTGTACTGCGACCATCATTTGTTATTTTACTGCCCAAGTAACAAAACTCATCTACCTCCTTTATTGCATCGTTTCCCAATCTAATTCCTTCAGCATCACCTGATTTTCTTACACTGCACTCCATTACCCTAGTTTTGCTCTTGTTAATGTTCATCTTATATTCACCTTTCAGCACACTGTCCATTCCGTTCAATTGCACTTCCAGGTCCTGTGCTGTATCTGACAGAATTACTATGTCGTCGGCAAAACGCAATGTTTTTAATTCTTCGCCTTGAACTTTAATTCCTTCTCCAAATTTCTCCTTGCTTTCCTTTATAGCTTGCTCAATGTACAAATTGAATAACAATGGAGAAAGACTACAACCCTGTCTTACTCCCTTTCCAACCACTGCATCCCTTTCATGCCCTTCAACTCTGACAACCGCTGTCTGATTTTTGTACAAGTTGTAAATAACTCTCCTTTCCCTATATTTTACTCCTGCTTGCTTCAGAACTTGAAAGAGTTTATTCCAATCAACATTGTCAAAAGCCTTCTCCAAATCTACAAAAGCTAGAAATGTAGGTTTGCCTTTTCTTAATCTATCTTCTAGGATTAGCCGTAAAGTGAGTATTGCCTCTCGAGTTCCTACATTTCTCCTGAAGCCAAACTGATCTTCCCCGAGGTCGGCTTCTACCAGTTTTTCCATCCTTCTGTATATAATTCGTGTTAATATTTTGCAGCCATGACTTATTAAACTGATGGTTCTGTAGTTTTCACACCTGTCTGCCCCTGCTTTCTTTGGAATGGGGATTATAACATTTTTCTTAAAGTCTGAGGGTACTTCACCTGTCTCATACATCTTACAGACCAGGTGAAACAATTTTGTCATGGCTGGTTCTCCCAGACACTTCAGTATCTCTGAGGGAATATCATCTACTCCAGGGGCCTTGTTTCGACTTAGGTCTTTCAGGGCTCTGTCAAATTCTTCTCTCAGTACAGTATCTCCTATTTCATCTTCATCTACATCTTCTTCCCTTCCTACAATATTGTCTTGAAGTTCATTTCCTTTGTAGAGCCCCTCAATATACTCTTTCCACCTTTCAGCTTTCCCTTCTTTGCTGAGAACTGGTTTTCCATCAGTGTTCTTGATATTCATAGAGCTGTTTTTCTTATCTCCAAATGTTTCTTTTATTTTCCTGTAGGCTGTATCTATTTTTCCCCTATTTATACATTCTTCTACATCCTTGCATTTGCCTTCTAGCCACTCCTGCTTAGCCATTTTGCACCTCCTGTCAATCTCATTTCTTAGTCGTCTGTACTCCATTTTGCCTGTTTCATTTACTGAATTTTTATATTTTCTCCTTTCATCGATTAAATTTAGTATCTCCTGTGATATCCAAGGATTTTTTGTAGGTCTTGCCTTCCTACCTATTTTGTCCTCTGCTACCTTAACTATTTCATCTCTCAATTTTACCCATTCCTCCTCTAGTGTTTTATTTTCCCCTGTTTCTGTCAATTGTTGCCTAAAACTCCCTCTGAAATTCTTAAGAACCTCAGGTTCCTTCAATTTATCCAGGTCCCATCTCCTTTTCCTACCTTTCTGTAGTTTCTTCAGTTTCAGCCTACAGTTCATAACCAACAAGTTATGGTCAGAGTCTATATCTGCCCCTGGGTATGTTTTACACTGTAAAACCTGGTTCCGAAATCTATGTCTTACCATTATAAAATCTATTTGGTATCTCCCGGTGTCTCCTGGTCTCTTCCACGTATACAACCTTCTTTTGTGATTCTTGAACCAGGTGTTTGTTATAACTAAATTATGTTCTGTGCAAAATTCTACCAGGCGGCTTCCTCTTTCATTCCTTTTGCCCAGACCATATTCACCTACTATCTTCCCTTCCCTTCCTTGTCCTACTACCGAATTCCAGTCTCCCATAACAATTAAGTTTTCCTCTCCCTTAATTGTCTGAATAATTTCCTTTAGCTCCTCATATATTTCTTCGATTTCCTCATCATCGGCAGAGCTAGTTGGCATATAAACTTGTACTACTGTTGTCGGTGTTGGCTTCGTATCTATCTTGACAATGATAATGCGATCACTGTGTTGCTCATAGTAGTTTACCCGCATTCCTATTTTCTTATTCATTATCAATCCTACTCCTGTGATTCCCCCAATTGATTTTGTATTTATAATCCTGTACTCACCTGACCAGAAATCCTGTTCATCCTGCCACCGAACTTCACTAATCCCCACTATATCTAACTTCAACCTATCCATTTCCCTTTTTAAATTTTCTAATTTTCCTACCCGATTAAGGGATCTAACATACCACGCTCCGATCCGTAGAATGCCAGTGTTGTCTTTCCTGATGATCACATCCTCCTGAGTAGTCCCCGCCCGGAGATCCGAATGGGGGACTATTTTACCTCCGGAATATTTTACCCGAGAGGATGCCATCATCATATGTTCATACAGTAGAGCTGCATGTCCTCGGGAAAGGTAACGGCTGTAGTTTCCCCTTGCTTTCAGCCGTTCGCAGTAGCTGTGTGGCAAAGCCACATTAGCTGATGTTACAAGGCCAGCTCAGTCAATCATCCAGACTGTTGCCCCTGTAACTACTGAAAAGGCTGCTGCCCCTCTTCAGGAACCACACGTTTGTCTGGCCTCTCCACAGATACCCCTCCGCTGTGGTTGCACCTACGGTACGGCTATCTGTATCGTTGAGGCACGCAAGCCACCCCACCTCGGCAATGTCTGTGGTTCATGGGAGTGGGTAATAGGCCTATGTTTGTTGAAAAGATGAAGCTGTTAGAAGCCGCTGGTTACCATGAAGATTGCGTGAAAGTATCGATAGGCATCGCAATGTGCTGCTATAAAACGATGTCAAAGATGCCAGATACTGCCGCATGTGAAAGTTTGTGCGCCCTGCGCAATCCATCGCCAACGTCTGCACCATCACGGGTATAAACTTTTGTATTTTTATTGCTATTTTATGTATCGATCAACAGCATTGTCTCCCCACCACTGATCCGCGTACCACATGGTCCGCAAAAGATATAAAATTTTGTTCAATTTATATTATTAACTACTTGTTACGTGGTCGGTCAATAGTTCAATGATCATAGTAATTTGACAACTTCGTTGGTGATGGCAAAGGTGGATAACATCGGAACGCTTTGATTTATATACATTTATCTCTTAGTATTATGAAAGTTTTTTGCATTCCAGAATTATAGAAACTGTACGAAAGCATTTGAATTCATGTTGTTAGTCAGTTATCTTGTAAAAGGCAAAAATCATACAATGACATTCCCGAAATGGCCTTCCGCCATCTTACGATTCTCTGTGTAACTTATATAGGTGAACAGGTAGTCCAGGACTTTTATGCAACGAATCGGAAAATAATGGGGGAGAGACGAAACCTTTTGCAATAGTTTCAGTTTCATGTGCTTGTTCAGATACTAAAAGTCCCCGAAGCACCGAGCTGTGGATTTGGGGTAATCATGTCATCAACGCGGCCACGCGTAAGTATTGTAATTTTTGAACGGGTATCAACTTCCACAGAATTAATATAAAAGTTAGTTTTTGCGCCAAATTACCGAGAAAGAGTTGAAAACTGCTTGTTGTTGTTGTTGTGGTCTTCAGTCCGGAGACTGGTTTGATGCAGCTCTCCACAGTACTCTATCCTGAGCAAGCCTCTTCATCTCCACATAAGAACGGCAACCTACATCTGTCTGAATCTGCTCACTGTATCCATCTCTTGGTCTTCCTCTGCGGTTTTTACCCCACACACTTCCCTCCAACGCTAAATTCACAATTCCTTGATGTCTAAGAATGTGCCCTACCAATCTATCCCTTCCGTTAGTCAAGGTATGCCAGAAATTTCTTTTCTCCCCAATTCTGTTCAGTTCCTCCTCATTAGTTACGCGATTCACCCACCTAATCTTCAGCATTCTTCTGTAGCACCATATTTCAAAAGCCTCAATCCTCTTCCTGTCCGCACTGTTTATCGTCCACGTTTCACTCCCATACAAGGCAACAGTCCATACAAATGCCTTCAGAAAGGACTTCCTTAGGCTTAAATCAATATTCGCTGTTAACAGATTTCTCTTTCTCAAGTACGCTTTTCTACCCATTGCCAATCTGCATTTTATATCCTCTGTACTGTGACCATCATTTGTTATTTTACTGCCCAAGTAACAAAACTCATCTACCTCCTTTATTGCTTCGTTACCTAATCTAATTCCTTCAGCATCACCTGATTTTCTTACACTGCACCCCATTACCCTAGTTTTGCTCTTGTTAATGTTCATCGTATATGCACCTTTCAGCACACTGTCAATTCCGTTCAATTGCTCTTCCAGGTCCTGTGCTGTATCTGACAGAATTACTATGTCGTCGGCAAAACGCAATGTTTTTAATTCTTCCCCCTGAACTTTTATTCCTTCACCAAATTTCTTCTTGCTTTCCTTTATAGCTTGCTCAATGTACAAATTGAATAACACTGGAAAAAGGCTACAACCCTGTCTTACTCTCTTTCCAACCACTGCATCCCTTTCATATCCTTCAACTCTGACAACCACTGTCTGGTTTTTGTACAAGTTGTAAATAACCTTACGCTCCCTATATTTTACTCCTGCTTGCTTCAGAACTTGAGTTTATTCCAACCAACATTGTCAAAAGCCTTCTCCAAATCTACAAAAGCTACAGATGTAGGTTTGCCTTTTCTTAATCTATCTTCTAGGATAAGCCGTAAAGTGAGTATTGCCTCCCGTGTTCCTACATTTCTCCTGAACCCAAACTGATCTTCCCCGAGGTCAGCTTCTACCAGCTTTTCAATCCTTCTGTAAATAATTCGTGTTAATATTTTGCAACCATGACTTATTAAACTGATGGTTCTGCAGTTTTCAAACCTGTCTGCCCCTGCTTTCTTTGGGATGGGGATTATAACATTTTTCTTAAAGTCTGAGGGTACTTCACCTGTCTCATACATCTTACAGACCAGGCGAAACAATTTTGTCATGGCTGGTTCTCCCAGAGACTTCAGTAGCTCTGAGGGAATATGATCTATTCCAGGGGCCTTGTTTCGACTTAGGTCTTTCAGTGCTCTGTCAAATTCATCTCTCAGTATAGTATCTCCTGTTTCATCCTCATCTACTTCTTTTCCCCTTTCTACAATATTGCCGATAAGTTCATTTCCTTCATAGAGCCTCTCTATGTACTCTTTCCACCTTTCAGCTTTCCCTTCTTTGCTGAGAACTGGTTTTCCATCAGTGCCCTTGATTTTCATAGAGCTGTTTTTCTTATCTCCAAATGTTTCTTTTTTTTCCTGTAGGCTGTATCTATTTTTCCCCTTTTTATACATTCTACTACATCCTTGCATTTGCCTTCTAGCCACTCCTGCTTAGCCATTTTGCACTTCCTGTCAATCTCATTTCTTAGTCGTCTGTACTCCATTTCGCCTGTTTCCTTTACTGCATTTTTATATTTTCTCCTTTCATCGATTAAATTTAGTATTTCCTGTGATATCGAAGGATTTTTTGTAGGTCTTGTCTTCCTACCTATTTTGCCTCTGCTGCCTTCACTATTTCATCTCTCAATGCTACCCATTCCTCCTCTCCTCTTTTATTTTCCCACATTTCTGTCAAATGTTGCCTAAAGCTCCATCTGAAATTCTTACGAACTTCAGGTTCCTTCAATTTATCCAGGTCCCATCTTCTTATTTTCCTACCTTTTTGTAGTTTCTTCAGTTTCAGCCTACAGTTCATAACCAACAAGTTATGGTCAGAGTCTATATCTGCCCCTGGATATGTCTTACAGTTTAAAACCTGGTTCCGAAATCTATGTCTTACCATTATAAAATCTATCTGGTATCTCCCGGTGTCTCCTGGTCTCTTCCACGTATACAACCTTCTTTTGTGATTCTTGAACCAGGTGTTTGTTATAACTAAATTATGTTCTGTGCAAAATTCTACCAGGCGGCTTCCTCTTTCATTCCTTTTGCCCAGACCATATTCACCTACTATCTTCCCTTCACTGCCTTGTCCTACTACCGAATTCCAGTCTCCCATAACAATTAAGTTTTCCTCTCCCTTAATGTCTGAATAATTTCCTTTAGCTCCTCATATATTTCTTCGATCTCCTCATCATCGGCAGAGCTAGTTGGCATATAAACCTATACTAGTGTGGTCGGTTTTGGCTTCGTATCTATCTTGACAATGATAATGCGATCACTGTGTTGCTCATAGTAGTTTACCCGCATTCCTATTTTCTTATTCATTATCACACCTACTCCTGTAATACCCCCAACTGATTTTGTATTTATAATCCTGTACTCGCCTGACCAGAAATCTTGTTCCTCTTTCCACCGAACTTCACTAATCCCCACTATATCTAACTTCAACCTATCCATTTCCCTTTTTAAATTTTCTAGCTTCCCTACCCGATTAAGGGATCTAACATTCCACGCTCCGATCCGTAGAATGCCAGAGTTGTCTTTCCTGATGATCACATCCTCCTGAGTAGTCCCCATCCGGAGATCCGAATGGGGGACTATTTTACCTCCGGAATATTTGACCCGAGAGGATGCCATCATCATATGTTCATACAGTAGAGCTGCATGTCCTCGGGAAAAGTAACGGCTGTAGTTTCCCCTTGCTTTCAGCCGTTCGCAGTAACTGTGTGGCAAAGCCACATTAGCTGATGTTACAAGGCCAGCTCAGTCAATCATCCAGACTGTTGCCCCTGTAACTACTGAAAAGGCTGCTGCCCCTCTTCAGGAACCACACGTTTGTCTGGCCTCTCCACAGATACCCTCCGCTGTGGTTGCACCTACGGTACGGCTATCTGTATCGTTGAGGCACGCAAGCCACCCCACCTCGGCAATGTCTGTGGTTCATGGAAGTTGGAAAAATGCTAATGGAGCTGTAAAATGCTTTTTCGTCCGAGTGATACGAAGCGAAAATGAGAAAATATAATTTCTTAAACCTACTTTTGAAGATCTATAGGTATAACTAGGTAGTTACTCGACGCAATAGAGTAATAAATTTTTCCATTAGCTACTTAACATATTCTTAGAACTTCAAAATAATACCAATATGTTTTCCAAAAGGAAATAAATCTGAAACTATTGTTTTCCTACTAAGGCCTTTTTTTTATTATTGTATAAAGTTAATGAACTAAAGAGTTTCTTGCTTAAATACAAATCAAGGAATCAACTGAGTGTAAATGATGATATTCGTGGAGCTTTGAGCAACAATATTAGCCCTGGAAATATCAAATTTGAAAAAAAAAAAAAAAAAAAAAAAGTAGATGAAACCTCTAACATCATACTGCTGAAAATTGAATTTAATTTTATATTAAAAGTTTCTCTTATAGTATAACTGTTAATACATATTACTTTTGAGTTTAGGGAATATGTTAAAAGCTTCAATTAAGATTAAGTTTCAGATTGCCACTTGTTATTTTCCTGGAACCTTGTGGTTTCTGCTCACAACAGAGAAATCGAAGTGGTCCCCGGTCTGAAAAACTTTCAGATTCATTTCTCTGGAATATATTCACTGTTATTGTAGAGTCCTCTGAACTTCTGTTTTATTTTTATTAACAAAGAAATCTGCGCTCTAGACTGTATTAATTTTAATTTGTGTGCATTAAACACGTTCCTCATCAGTTTTAGCTGTTAAAGCTGGAGCGAATTTTTTATAACACACTGACAACCGGAGTACACCTATTGTCAGTACGTGTTGAATCGTAGATTTTGGTCTAGGGGTGGGTGGTAACAAAGCTCCAAAATTGAAATATCTCCCTCCCTCCCCACCCTTAAAAAAAGAAAAAAGAAACAAAAAGGGAAGAGAAGAGAAAAAAGTCTCGAAAATGGTTGTAAGAGATTCTCTCCTTTTCCCGAAAAGTTTCCGGGTGGACGGCAGCACCCTCACCCTGGATTCGCCACTGGTCCGTATACAAAAGGAATTCGAGCCCACCCAGCGATGGAGTTGGCCCATTGATATCAACCTTACCTTGCATCGTTATTATTATTAATTACAACGAGTATTCGCAGCATCATTCATGCTTCTCCCATACTAAGCGCCATCGTTTCTTACTTCATCTCCCTCTTCCAACCTCCGTTTCTCTATTTCCTCTTGAGTACTATTTATACACTTCTTACGTGTCTCCCTCGCTTATTTCTTTGTGGTGGCATCCAACTCCCTGTTTGTAATGGTACGCTTCCTCGTTCATACGCCGCAAATGTCTATACCATTTCAATTTTTTATCATTAAGTACTGCTATAGGCCCAATTTTCTTCACTACGATATCTCTGCAGCAAGCAGTTCCCATTCTCTATTTTTATCTATGAACCAAATGTCTTACCCAAATGTCATGACTGGTTCCATTATAACCTTAAATATATTATTCTTTGTTTGTTTACACAAATTATTATCACCCCTATTGGATGTACAATCTTAATCATGTTTTACCCTTCCCCTATCGACTCCCTTTATGTCCATGTCCTACCTTCCCTCTTCACCAAATATATCTCACAGATACTCATATTCACTGACATTTTTGTCATCCCTCTCTCCAATTTAAACCTTGTCCTTTATTTCCCATTGCCACATACTCTGATTTCTCACTTTTCATTTTCAAACCCCATTTATCATACTTCAGTTAATTTCTCAAACATATAAGTCAAACCGTACTGCTCTTCTTCTATAACTATCTGGTCATCTGTAAAGAGAATATTATGTGGATACGTGTTACCGTGGTGTATTCTCAACTGTCATGTGTTCTAACCCAAGGTTTCAGAGCTTCACTCACGTATGTTTCACATAAAGTGGGTGCAAGACAGTATCCTTGCTTAACCCCCCCCCCCCCCCCCACACACACACCTTTTGTTCTCAAATATCCTTTCAGGTACAATTTCCGATGTGTAATATGATTTTATGACCTCTCTACAGCCGCGGTGGAGTAGCCGAGCGGACTAAGGCGCCTTGCTGTAGAGCGCGCGGTTGCTCACTGACGGAGTTTCGAGTCCTCCGTGGGGCATAGGTGTGTGTGTGTGTGTGTGTGTGTGTGTGTGTGTGTGTGTTATCCTTAGGTTAGTTTACCTTAGTTTAATTAGTTTGTAGGCTACGGACTGATAACCACACAGTTTGGTCCGATAGATTTACAAATATTTGACCATTTTGAATCTCTCTACATGCTTTTTATTTCAGTTACGTATCTTTTACTTATTTGAGATTTCTCTAAAACGGGCCATATTTTATGGAGGGGGACCTTTCACAGATCTACAAAAGTTACACACTAACATTTCTGGAAATTGAAACACCAAGAAGAAAACGCATAATTCAATGAATTTAATGCCACAGGTTAGGTACGTGACAAGTAACAAATGATTGCCTTTTCAAGTCGGTACATGTCCTTTCAGCTCTGTTACTCAGTATGTCCTACGACCACCATGCACTTCAATTAGAGCTGCTATACTCCGTGGTATTGAATCAATAAGTTTCTGAATATTTCCTAAGCGTACGGTCCACGCACTTTGTATCCGAGTTCACAAATCCGTGATACTCGCTACTGGAGGACCGTAACGCAACAGATGCCGAGCAACCATATTGCGGTCTTCCTATCGGTTCTCACCAATAAGGGTAGTAAAAGTTTATGGCTAGTCGTCTCTGTTCATAGGGGTGAGTTATGCCCTAAACAGTTACCCAACCTGTTTACACAAGATCAATAATCTGTAGTTTAGCCAGTCTATCAATCTGCATATGACGACTTGACAATATATTTAACAAATATAAATTAAACTTCTGAATTACCAACAAAATGGATTCTAAGATAAGTGAGTCACTCACGAAGTAATTCTTTATAAATGGAGTTTATTACCCTTATCGGACATCGGTAAATAACTAAATATTTCCCCAATTATTGTTGATGAGAGGCACTATAAGTATCACACGCATATTTTAGTTTGCGACCGGTAGCTCTCCATTCAGTTCGCAGCTCGGCCGCGATGCAGATCGCTCTTTTTAGTTCGTCCGCTCTTTTTGGCTTTTGCTACCGCTACTAAAAGCGCTCTTTCTTTTGTTATGACAGCGTTTTTATATAATGATCAGTGTTGTCCAAGCGCGTGCTATGACCCGTATTTTTGAGCAATTAGACATCAAATACTTAAGAAAATAAACCAGTTATTTACACGAATGGGTGATACAATGGTATTCAATTACTTTGCATACAGAGTACTCGTACTATTTTATTTTTAAAAAGGATTTATTTATTTATTTAATAGGTGATTGAAGGAACATTACCTACAAAATATGCTAAATGCGCCTATTTTCGTGAATGAAGATATACTTTTATAAATGTAAACAATGTTAAGTTTCGAGTTCTCTTTACTTCTTTACACTATGGAATGAGGGTTATAATTAGACTCTGCTGAATACCTTAAAGAAGAAAATTTGTGGCAGTGAACTATGAAACTACAGCTGAGCTGCATCTCAGCTCGAAATGACAGTAACTGACAGAAGGGAATCACGCGATTCGGCGCGCTCTCGCGTCCTCTCGTTGTTCAAAATGTTCAAATGTTTGTTAAGCTTATGGGACTTAATTACAGGGTCATCAGTCCGTAAACTTACAAACACCTTATGAACTACTTACGAACTAGGACGCCACAAATATCCATGCCCGAGGGGGGATTCGAACCCCCGACCGTAGTGGCCGTGAAGACCGTGACTGAAGCGCCTCAGTCCCCTCGGCCACCGCGGCCGACTCTCGCTGTTCCCCGTCAGTCTTCAGAAAATGAGCGGACGAACTAAGAGGCGAGGGATCTGCGAACTAGTTCGCGTAGTTCGCCTGTGGAAGCGCTCTTCCAAACTAGCTCGTTCGCGAAGTACACAATACTACACTGTACGACATGTCAAGCGGGACTCGTCCGAAAAGATTACATTTGGCCACTCAGTATCTCAGTGACGGTGACGAGTGCCCACTGCAACCAAAAGTCCTTGTGATTTCTGGACAACGGACGTAACGGTATGCGTGCGACCAGTCTAACCTGCGGTAGAAGGCAACGAAACGTCGATGCAGGCAAGTTCACACCTGTTGCAGTGCTCCAGCGACAAGCCATCACTGTGGATGACGCAGTACGATCCGCTATGACCACGCGAACAAGATGACGGTCATTTCGTGCTGTCGCCATGTTCCGTGGTCCAGTTCCCGCTTGTCGCAATATACGACCTTTCCAGATCAGCAGTATACCCATGTTCAAATGTTTGTATAGTCTATGGGACTTAACTACGGCGTCATCAGTCCCTAAACCTACAAAATACTTACGAACTACTTACGAACTAGGACGGCAAAAATATCCATGCCCGAGGGGGGTTCGAACCCCCGACCGTAGTGGCCGTGCAGACCGTGACTGGAGCGCTTTAGTCTCCTCGACCACCGCGGCCGGCGCAGCATACTCCTTGCGAGGCGAAATGTCACCATATAACCCCGTTTCCCTTTCGAACTCGGTGACATGTCAACGTAGATCCCTCTGACGTAGAAGAGGTATGACTCTTTCAGACTTGGTGATACATTTTGTATACCACCATTCCGCCTTGCATAAATGAATCGTGGTACAAAGTCGTCACTTCCACCAAGTGTGACGCTGTTCGGATAATTTGACAAGCATTTTTTGTGGTATGATTTTCAAAAAAAAAGTGAATGTATTGTACATGATCTTCCTGCTCCAAAACCATCCTCTTCGGTTTCATTAATGTCTTTCCCTACATCTCAATTATTGAAAGTTCGTCGTATTTAAAATACGCCATGTAGCAGGGTAATGCCCATTTATGCTGGCCTGTCACTCTCCGAAGGAAACGCCGGACCAGCGCCGGCTGAAGCAGCGGCTGCCACCGGGCAGCGATTGACTCTTCGGGCCGCGTGAGGTATGCGGCGGCGGCGGAAGATACGGCGCCCAGCCCCAGGGAAGAGGCGGCGACAAGCCGATTGGCGGATTGCGGCGGCTTCTGACGTCGCGCCGGCTTTTGGGCGCCGCCGCGGGGGAGGCCGGGCCTCGCCTGCTTTATTGGCCGCGTTAGCCGAGAACAATACGCGCGCACACTTTATTGGCGATGGCCCGGGGCTTTTTGAGAGCCGGCCGTCAGCGGAAAAAGGCGGCGCGGCGCGGCCAACTAGCGGCTGCGCGGCTTGTCGCGCGGCCGCGGGAAGTCGTAAAGCCATCAGCGCGGACGCCCGACACGGCGCACAGTAGCCGCCTCCAGAGACTCCAGCCGCATTGTCCGCCGCAGCTGCGCCGCCTGGAATCTGACGGCTACCGTTCTCCAGGGCGCCGATCACTCGTTCATTACCGCGGCCTCCTGCGTCCGTAGTCGGCCGCTTCTGGGAGCCATTCAATTTTACTCATTCATCGATCCCTTTTTATTTTTTTACAGGCTTAATTCCCGCTGCTTCGCATGCGCAGACTGGGTGGTCCGCATTGGTTGTTTCTATCTCTAATTACAGATTTTCGTAGATTTAGCTTTAATTAGCGTTCTAGGCAACTGGATTACTTTCTGTTTTCAAGTTCAAATATTTCACAATTTGCTGTCTGTAACCGACAAGCATTCAATGGCTCAAAGTAATTATTGTTTGTTTTTATATATAGCATGTTTACTGAAGTGGTTTTGAAAAACAATTTTTTTTTTCAAAAATGTTTGTAAAGTCTATGGGACTTAACTACGGGGTCATCAGTCTCTAAACTTACAAACTACTTACGAACTAGGACGGCACAAATATCCATGCCCGAGGGGGAATTCGAACCCCCGACCGTAGTGGCCGTGCAGACCGTGACTGGAGCGCCTTAGTCTCCTCGGCCACCGCGGCCGGCATATATGTCTAGTGTGTATACAGATAAGTCAGGTACAGAAAAACTCTTCCTTTAAAATGCATAGTTGCGTCCAAATTTCAAATCAATCGATCAAGAACAAACGAATAGACAGTGGTTTTTTGCATGGGAACTTCGGAATGTTCGGTGGTTTTTGGTGGGATTTTACGGTCACTTCGGTGGTTTTTATCATGACCTCGTTGGCAACCCTGCACAGGATAATTGAGAAGGCGTCGGAATCGGGATAGGTTCCGTCTGACCGGACGAAAGCGGTAATCACGCCAATTTTCAAACATGGAAACAGAAAAGATTGTAACAACTATCGAGGTATCTCTTTAATTAGCGTTGTAGGCAAAATATTCTCAGGTATCGTTAAAAGGAGAGTGCGAGTATTAATTGAGGACAAGTTAGATGAAAATCAGTGTCGGTTTAGGCCTCTTAGAGGCTGTCAGGGCCAGATATTTAGCCTACGGCAGGTAATGGAAAAGTGCTATGAGTGGAACAGGGAATTGTATCTATGTTTCATAGATCTAGAAAAGGCTTATGACCGTGTTCCTAGGAGGAAGCTTCTGCATGCAATTAAAGGGCTTTACGTAGACTGTCAGGCAGCAGAGTAGATGGCAAATTAAGCTCATGGTTCAGTGTAGTTTCAAGGGTAAGACAGGCTGTAACCTGTCACCACTGTTGTTCATACTACTCATGGTTCGTAGCCGTACGTTTCTGGGAGCCATTCAGTTTTACTCATTCATCGATCCCTTTTTATTTTTTACTGGCTTAATTCCCGCTGTTTCACATGCGTAGACTGGATGGTCTGCATTGGTTGTTTCTATTTCTTTTTAAAGACTTTCATAGACTTAGCCTTAATTAGCGTTGTAGGCTACACGGCGCTCCAGCACGCGCGGCATTGAAATTTAGATTCAGTTTATAATATATTACTATAAAATTACCATCAACTATCGAGGTATGGTATCTCTTTAATTAGAGTTGTAGGCAAAATGGACGGTGTTATACATCACTAGACCAAGCGCCATTTATTGATATCTTCTGATTTGAGCCAATTCTATTGAGAAACATCATAATGTAGCTGGATAAAAATCGCCGTTCTCTTCTTAGCAATGGTTGCCATGATTTATTAAAAAAAATACTAAGTGCCACTTCGCCTATCGTTGATTTTCAATTTTGCATCACAAGTCCACATGCGACCAACCAAATTGTAGTTCTGCAACAGTAGACCAAGCGCCACCTTCCTCGTCTATAGTTTAGTGATACTAAGCGGAACTTGCGGTAGTGTGCAACCGATCTATCAAAACGCCTGTGAACTGTGCAGTTTTTACGGACGTAATTCTAGGTTTTTTGTTGTAAAGTCGTTTAGTTTATGGTTAGCAGGTGCGATAACTGACACGTTAAAATCAAGTACACAACGTATTACAGAAAGTGCAACATGTAAGTCGAATTGCCGGGCGCGGTGGCCGAGGGGACTGAGGCGCTCCAGTCACGGTCTGCACGGCCACTACGGTCAGGGGTTCGAATCCCCCCTCGGCCATGAATATTTGTGCCGTCCTTATTTGTAGATAGTTCATAAGTAGTTTGTAAGTTTAGGGACTGATGACCCCGTAGTTAAGTCCCATAAGCTTTACAAACATTGAACATTTGTAAGTCGAATTGATCTGGAGCTTTAAAGGTAGGACATCGTAAGTTACCTTTCGAGATTAACTTCAGACCTCCTTCATAAGGATCTAAACACAATCTCGTAAACTTTACGCACCCCGTTCTTCTTTTTATAGGGTGAATATGCATCTTCCAGCACGGACATTCCAACCAGGGATTCTTCACTGAATGCAAATAACCGTAACAATGATGTAACATCAAATGCAGTACTGGGTAAGCAAATCTATGATGGGTCTGTAACTTGTAATGAAGGTGGGAAATGCAGATCTGGAAGTAGCCACGTGTGTACTAACGATGTACATATTAACATCCCTGAATCAGGTAGAGGTTATTGGAAGGAAGGCCAAAAAGGGGCAGAAAACGTAAGTACGAAAATCAAGACAGACACCAGGAAAAAATGTTGTATTGAAAAATAAACGTTCAAATGTTTGTTAAGCTTATTGGACTTAACTGCGGGTTCATCAGTCCCTAAACTTACAAACTACTTATAAACTAAACTTCGTTTTCAATAACGTGACCTCATTAAGTTGTTTCAGGATATGAAAGGTATATGGCTTCCTAAGGCTTTATTTTTATAATAGGCCTAATGCACAGTTCAGTTACGCATAATGAGACCAAAGGACGTTCAAGTCGTTTAGTCCACTGATGCATAACACAACTGCACAAGCAGCAATTAAGCATTAGTAGTCTAACGACCATTTGTGTTATTTTTCCGAGTTATTTAGCTTTTAATAACAGTGATCTTTCACTAATAAGTGAAATAACCATAACCCTTCGTTTGTACAAAAAATTGAGGAACTACAACAGTACATACATTTTTAAGGGAATAGTAACTTTGCACGCCATTATCTCGCTTGTGACATTTTGGCGCTTGGTCTAGTTATACATAACACCGTCCAATCATTCTCAGGTATTGCTGAAAGGAGAGTGCGAGTATTAATTGAGGACAAGTTAGATGAAAATCAGCGTAAGTTTAGGCCTCTTAGAGGCTGTCAGGACCAGATCTTTAGCTTACGGCAGGCAATGGAAAAGTGCTATGAGTGGATCTATGTTTCATAGATATAGAAAATGCTTATGACCGTGTTCCTAGCAGGATCCTACTGTCAGTTCTGCAAGATTATGGTGTAGGTGACAAACTTCTGCAGGCAGTTAAAGAGCTTTACGTAGACTGTCAGGCAGCAGAGTAGATGGCAAATTTAGCTCATGGTTCAGGGTAGTTTCAGGGGTAAGACAAGGCTGTAACCTGTCACCACTGTTGTTCATACTATGCATGGATCATATGTTGAAAACAGTAGACTAGCAGGGCGGTATTAAAATAGGTGAAAACAAAATAAGCAGTCTCGCATATGCGGATGACTTAGTTGTAATGGCCAATTCAATTGAAAGGTTGCAAACTAATATTTCAGATCTCAATCGTAGGTGCAAGGATTGTGATATGAAGATCAGCATCTCCAAAACGAAAGTAATGTCTGTGGGAATGAGATTTAAACAGATTGAGTGTCCAATAGGAGGAACAAAGTTAGAACACATAGACAGTTTCAAGTACCTAGGACGTATTTTCTCACAGGATGGCAACATAGTGAAAGAACTGGAATCGAGGTGCAGCAAAGCTAATGCAGTGAGTGCTCAGCTAAGATCAACTCTCATCTGGAAGAAGGAAGTAAATACCAAGACTAAGTTAGCAGCGCACCCGCTCTACCTTTCGGCCAACTTTGTTGTATGCGAGTGAAAGTTGCGTGGATACAGGCTACATTATTCACAAGGTAGAGGTTACAGATATGAAAGTAGCAAGAATGATTGCAGGTACTAATAGATGGGAACAATGGCAGGAGGGTGTCTATAATGAGGAAACCAAAGAAAAACTGGGAATGAACACCATAGATGAAGCAGTTAGAGCGAAGAGACTGAGATGGTGGTGTCATGTTACACGCATGGGAGAAGCAAGGTTACCTAAGAGACTCATGAGCTCGGCAGCGGAGGGTAAGAGGAGTCGAGGTAGACCAAGAAGAAATTACTTAGATTCGGCGCAGAATGATTTTGAAGTTAAAGGCATAACATCAGACGAGGCATCAATGTTAGCATCGAATAGGGGATCATAGAGGAATTTTATTAGAGGTACTATGCTCCAGACTTAACGCTGAAAGGCATAATCAGTCTCTAATGATAATGATGATGATGATGATGAAGTATTTTCATACAACTTGCCACCCGCTATTGCACCTTTGATGGCAGACTTCGAAACATCCCTAAACACATTTTTATTTTTGTCAATATTTTTTCGCATTAGCGAATTTCACTTTGCGTCACTGTATAAGGTATAGATGTTCTACCAAATGGTGACTCATGAAAATTTGTGCCGGGCCGGGACTCGAACCTGGGTTTCCCGCTTTTCGCGAGCGGTCGTCTTAACCAATAGGCTACCCGAACACGACTCCAGGTCCGTCGCAAACTTTCTTATGCCACACTGACTGCACTTATGAGTCAACTACATTTCCATATGTCACCATTTAGTAGAACATCTATACCTTATACAGTGACGCAAAGTGAAATTCGCTATTGCGAAAAAATATTGATAAATATATCAATACAGTAAATCGTCACCATACAGTAAATTATATTTTTCAATTCTAACAATGGTTCCAAATCAAAATTTTTGCATTTCTAACATCAAAATAGTCTTAGTAGCGCCCTTAAAAGATTTTGCCTTATTTCACCAGTTTGATGACTGAATTTCAAAAAATATCGAAGACGTGTTTTTAAAATTCAAATCAAAAATCTAAACAGAGCAGGATGGCGCCGTGGTAACGCAATGGACTCGCATTCGGTAGGACGGTGGATCAAATCCCCTTCCGGACATTCAGATTTAGGTTTTCCATAATTTCCCTAAATCACTCCAGGTAAATTTTAGGATGGTTTCTTTCAAAGGGCAAGGCCGATTTCCTTTCTCATCCTTACCCAAAACCCTAAACGTAAGCTTCGTCTCTAATTACCACACTGTCGACGGGACGTTAAACCATAAGCCTCCTTCCTCAATCTAAATCCGAAGTTTTGTATTTCTTGCTTCAAAATTGCCTGAATAGCGACGTATCTTTCAAAAAACAGTCCATCACCTATTTCACTCCCTTATCGACGGGAATATCGAAAAATCGCTGATGCCTACAGTGTAAGAGAAACAATGTCTAGAAATTTCAAGTTTCTATCACCTGTAGATTCACTTTTCAGCGCCGTTTTCTGTCTTTTAGAAACGATTCGAGAACGCGAAATTTCCTTCTTAACGCTTTGGCATCTTTCTTGGTAGTTTTACTTTTCAAACTGCAATATGCACTTATTTTATCTTTATTCGTACGCTTGTTGCAGAAAACCAACTGAAGAAAGTGTATCAGATTTCGCAGTATATAACCTCTGTGCTATTATAGTGTCAAAAGTCATCGCTGGTCTTCAGTCCGGATTTTTTTTTAAACTGCCGACTTTCAACCACTATATCTTCCACCCTCTTATAGCTATCGATTCAGAACAGCTATAGTGTACAACGGGAGACTTTGTACTACAACAATACTGAGAGATCGTTCGTCTCCATTTGCTAAAGAGCAAAATATTGACACCCACGTGTAAAATTTTATATAATTCGGTAACTTTCAACCCCATATCTCCCACTCCCTTATCGTTATCAACCCTCTGCCACCATAGATCACAATGGGAGACTGATACTTACTACCACTTACTGTGCGACCGTTAGCCTGTTTACTGGACATCTGCTGCGTTCTGTTTCGTGCTTCTTGCTGCCATTTATCACCGAAATGGCGTGCTACAATGAAACAAAAAAAAAAAAAAAAAAAAAAAAGGACCCTTTACGGAGTGCGTCAGACACGATATCATTCGTTGAAATTATTTTATGTATTAATTTATGAAAATTGCATAAATTACACTTCGCGATATGAGTTCCATAATAAATATGGAGTGACATATATAACTGTTGACTTCTTCTTCCAGACCCAGTGTCCAATTTATATGGCACTTGTTATTTTTGGAACCAAGTATGACAATGTTTTAATCTTGTACAAATATACAATATATGGGATCTTATGGACATGAAAAACTGCAAGAATATGTTTTATTCTACTTTTAAGACAATTCAGGACTGGGATAATGATGTTGCTTATTTAAAGTTAAAAGTTTCGCAAATTGTGCATTATTTCTTCATCATTCCTTTACAAAAAATGAAGTTTTCCATAACATAAATTTACATAACTGTTGCATTCAGCCCCCAGTCTCGACAGGCTGTTAACTGGAGACAATGGTCATCTCTTGCTGATGTTTCTCGTGAACGATCTTGGCACTGTCTTCTTTTAACGGTTCCTGTTGTCTGAAATCGCTTCCAGGACACTCCAATAGCTGCAGCGACCTATCCCTCTGTGTTTTTCCCAGCTCACAACCTTCCTGTGGCTCTTCATGCAATAGTTTCTGGAACGTCATGTTGCTGTTGCATTACACTACCTGCTCACTGCACTATATGAACGCAACTGATTGTGTAATTCGTTTGGTAGAGGAAGCACTACTCAACACCAACGATATCTGCAGCAACTGTCTGTTATTACCGCTATGCCGAAATGTTGTCTCCACTGCGTAGAACTGACGAAAACTTGACAGTACTTCAGAACCGATGTATCTCAACTGATCCTCTAATTGTTTGACAAGTGTAAAAATATATATGAATTGCCTGTTTACTTTAGCTAAAACTCGAGAACGGCTGAACGGAATTGACTAATTTTAGTCTTGAAATATTCGTGTAAGTCCAGGGAGGGTTTAAACGATGATAAAATATGGAAAAGCTGTCCGGAAAAGAGGGAAATCGGGAGAAACTGAAACAGCTCTTTCTTAGTGAGCTATCAATACCGTTCGTCCAATTGCGATAAAATTTTGTACATTTCATGTTGAAAGCAAGATGAAGGTTTGCATCAAATAAAAATTGCACGACGGAGAGGGGTAATTCTTCTGTTGTTTTGTTCATTATGGTCTTGTAAAAGTCACAAAATTCGAACCAAGTTTCTTTTTCAATGTGTTTCTAAATGTACTCAATACTATAAGTTGAAAACCGTTCATCCGCTTGCGATAAAATTTTGATCATTTTACGTTCAACGAAAGATGAACGTTCTTATGAACTAAAAATTCGGGAAAGTTACCCGGAAAATTTGGAAATTCACGAGAAACTGAAAGAGCCTTTTTCAAAGGATATCAATATCATTCGTCTGGTTGCGATAAAATATTGCACATTTGACGTTCAAAGCAAGAGTAACGTTCTTATGAAATAAAAATTTGGAAAAGTTTCCCGGAAAATACAGAAAAAATAGAAAGAGTTTTTTATATGAAATATCAATACCATTCATCTGATTGCGATAAAATTTTGCACATTCGACGTTCAAAGTGAGAGGAAGGTTTGAGTGAAGTAAAAGTTTGGAATAGTTGGCCAGAAAATAGGAAAATTTGGGGAAAACTGAAAGAGCTCCTTTCTTTGGATATCAATATCATTCGTACGATTGCGATAAAATTTTGCACATTTGACGTTCAAAGCAAATGCCTTTATAAAGCTACTGGGTCTAAAATACATATAATTTAAATTAATTTGGTTTAAATTAAGTGGAAAGTAATACGAAGTTCACCGGGTCATTTAGTATAAGATAAAAAATCCGAGCCAATCATTTATAATTGAGAAAAAATACAAACTCGTTACGCATACAACAACTGTATGTCAGGAAAGAAAGGGAAAAGGGTTTGGTGGTTCAGTGCCAGATTACGAATCCAAAGGGGTCGGAGACCGATCCCCAATTACTAGGATTCCGTTACGTAACACTTTATTCACCGGTAGCCATGTGCTGTGAAAATTCCGAACTGAAACTTGTTTAGTCGACCATGTTAACCAATAGGTCCAACAGAACTGGGTTTTTGTTGATAATGTCATTAATTCAAACACGGGTTTGATCCAGCTCACCACGCTACCCTATCTGTGCAATCTTGTTCATTAAAAAACGCAACCTGCTTACGGTATTCCTTTCTTGATCGCTCTGAGTGATTTTTATCTCCCACATTTCCCGTCAATGATAAATTGACCATTCCAGGATTTCTGTGTCCCATCAATCGATCTCTTCTTTTGATCAAAATAAGCCACAAATTTATTTTCTCTTCAGTACCTCGTCTTTGTTTGGTGAACTATCGTCCCAATTCTAAGTATTCTATAGTACCTAAGATTTCTATCGTTTTTCGGTCAGAACTCCAGACAAATGCTTTCCTTAAGGACTTGGTAACATTTAACTTAATAATGAATGTCAACAATTTCCTCTTCTTCGCAAATGCTTTTGTTCCCATAGCCATTCTGAATTTTATATTTCTCCGCTTCGGCAATCAGAAATCATTATGCTACCCAAAAAACAAAAATCATCAGTGCTTTTATTGTCTCTTTTCCTAATCAAATTCTTTCTTTGAGTGCACTCCATCACACTTCTTTTGCTCTTGATAGCATTCATCATACACCCTCCTTTCAAGACACTGTCCATTCCATTCCGTTCAGAAGCGAGGTCCTTTGCTGTCTCTGACAGAATTGAAATGTCATAAGACTATAAGTCAATAGGTCGTTCTCTTCGAGTTAGTTCATAATGTATGAGAAAATTAGGTTCTAAAATCCTACTGTAAACGGACGTCCATGATATAGGCCCGTAATTATGCAGATCACTCCTATTGCCTTTCTTAAATATTGGAGTGACCTGTTCAACTTTGGGTACGTACCGGGTGATCAAAAAGTCAGTATAAATTTGAAAACTTAATACATCAAGGAATAATGTAGATAGAGAGGTAAAAATTGACACACATGCTTGGAATGACATGGGGCTTTATTAGAATAAAATAAATAAATAAAAACAAAATAAAATAAACACAAAGTATTGCTAGTCGCGGGCAAGATCTCTTGCGCGCGTCGTTTGGCGGTGATCGTGTGCTCAGCCGCCACATTCGTCATGCTTGGCCTCCCAGGTCCCGGACCTCAGTCCGTGCTATTATTGGCTTTGGGGTTACCTGAAGTCGCGAGTGTATCGTGATCGACCGACATCTCTAGGGATGCTGAAAGACAACGTCCGACGCCAATGCATCACCATAACTCCGGACATGCTTTACAGTGCTGTTCACAACATTATTCCTCGACTACAGCTATTGTTGGGGAATGATGATGAATATATTGAGCATTTCCTATAAAACATCATCTTTGCTTTGTTATGCTAATTATTGCTTTTGATTTTCTGATCAGATGAAGCGCCATTTGTCGGACTTTTTTTATTTTATTTATTTATTTATTTTTGCTCTAATAAAACCCCATGTCATTCCAAGCATGAGTGTCAATTTTTACCTCTCTATCTACATTATTCCGTGATTTATTAAGTTTTCAAATATATATACGACTTTCTGATCACCCGGTACTTTTCACTCAGCGAGGGGTTGCATATGAGAGCTAGCTACTTAGCTATTGCATCAATATACTGTGAAAGGATCCTAATACAATCAGGACGGGAGACTTGGTGATATTCAGTGATTTAATACTCCAAGGATATCTAGTTCTAAATTACGCATACTGGCAGCTGTTCTTAATTTGAATTCTAGAGTAATTCCTTCCTATTCTTTGGTGCAGAAATTTCGGAAAGGTGCGTTCAGCAATTCTGATTCAGTAGCACTGTCACCACAATTACTATCTCGTGGTGACGCAGTTGATTGTGTTTTGCCGCTAGTATACTTTAACTAGGACCAGAATTTCTTTACATTGTGGAAACTATTATAATCTTCTCGCATTGAAGTTCGCACCAAATTTCAACTTTGCCAGTCTCCGGAATTATTTTTTAAAATTTGGCATCGTTTTTTCTTTGCTTTTGCAAGACTGATATAACCTGTTTTGTGTATCACAGCAAGTCAGCCCTCTATTTTTTTTATTTCTATGGTATAAATCTCTCAATAACTGTTGATACTATTTATTTGAATATAAAACACAGTTCATTAACATTCACATTGTTAGTTTAGAAATACAGGAGATTCTCAATCAAGAAAATATTAATAGAATTTTTAACTCTTTTGTTTTTCAATAATTAAATTTTTCGTTACTTTTGATGGATTTGGGAATTTCAATATTCAGTCTCTCTACGTTAATCTGTGTTCACTAATCCCTGTCTCTTTTTCGATGCTCTGGTTGCACCGGATTATTTGTTGCTTTGAGGCTAAGTACGTTTTCATAACTATTTACTATTCGACTGTATTCATGAACTAATTGCTGGAGGTAGTTTTCGGAGAATGTGATTAGTACAATTTCGGACGATGTGTGTTTGTCTACAATTTTGAATTATATTTTTGTCAACATATCGAGGGTACGTTAAAGTCACCACCAATTAAAACTGTATGCCTTGGGTACGTTTTCCAAATTTGTTCCAAGGTTTCTTTGAATATTTTTGCAATCTAATTGTCTGAGTCAGGAGGTCAGTAAAAAGAGCCAATTATTAATTTATTCCGATTGTCAATTATAAGGACTGTCTTTACCAACTCACAGGAGCTATCTACAGGATAAAGCGTTTGTGACAGCAATAAGTACACCACAATCTATTTTATTCAATCAATAGTTTCTGCACACAATTTGACTCTTTTTAAAAATTTCAGCTGAACTTATGCCCGGCTATAGGCAGCTTTCGCTGCCATTTTATTCAACTTCATATTGTGAAACAAATCTCATTTGGTAAAAACCCTTTTGTTTTCCATATTTTGGGAGGTTTAAAGAAATGTAGAGATTAAGAGACTTGTACAGGATACGAGCGCGCGGAATGGTCGCGTGGTCTAAGGCGCTATGTTACGGACTAGGTGCGCGTTCCCGCCAGAGGTTCAAGTCCTCCCTAGGGTATGCGTGCGTGGTCGCACGCGCGCGCGCGCGTTTGTGTTTCTGTGTGTGTGTGTGTGTGTGTGTGTGTATGATACCCTTAGTGAAAGTTAGTTTGTTTTTAAGTCTTTGGACTGATGTCAATAGCAGTTTGGACCAATAGGTTTACAAACCTTTGAAGATTTGAATTGGCACAGGATACGAAGTGTGTACAGATGCATCAGTTTGGACTGAAGACCGCAGCAACAGCAGATAATAGAAAACTGTAGTAATACGTAGGAAACTTACAGAGTATCAACGCTTATTGCAGGGGTAGGCAATAGACCAGTGACATAAACAAGCGTAGTCACTGCTTACAGGACCTCAATATGGTATGTTTGTCGAGTGTCACTCTGTAACTAGAAGCATTCGCGTCCGTTCAATATTTCGAAATATGTTTACGAAACGATTTAAAGTTGAAACAACACATAAAACATCGCTG
Organism: Locusta migratoria; assembly: GCA_026315105.1. Lineage (NCBI taxonomy): Eukaryota > Metazoa > Arthropoda > Insecta > Orthoptera > Acrididae > Locusta > Locusta migratoria. The sequence continues at coordinate 16,906,321 of CM048751.1, forward strand.
GAGAGAGAGAGATACCAGAATGAGAGTCACCGAAACTCCATGAAATAGGCAGCTCACAAATTTCTCGTTTGGATGTTACGTACTGTTCGTTAACCTGTGAAGACGGAAGAACGTAATATAAAAACAGTGTGCGTTGGCCCAGTTTCACTTATTTAACGTAAAAGCACTTTACTCCTAGTCCAGTGGCAGACTGCATTATGGGCATTGTTCCAGAACCGCATGGTTTGCAGATAAAGTTCCCAAAGAGTATGTTGTTAGCAGTGTCAACCACTAGGTTGCTTCCTGTTACTTATCTCTCATAATAATACAATGATGGTAGAATTAGATGAGAGTTTACATCGAGACTTACCAACAACAGTGCTTCACAAGGTCCATTGACAACTGACACACGAAGTTGCACACAAAGCAACCTTCGGACGACACTGCTTCTATGCAGTACCGTTCTGAAAATTCGCATCAACATTACTTGTCCATATTTTGTGACGTAATTTGCACACCTTCCATTGGATCAGCATCTCGTCCTGTCAATTGGATTAGAGGAAAGAACTTCCTTCGTTTACCTGCAACCCATTAGCCTCACTTCGTGTATCACTTCATTGCAATTAATTCACAAGCACTGCTGCTCTAGAATGCTTCCTGGAACAATTCCTTATTTTCTCATATCTCCGATTAATCCCCGATGTGAAACTTACCACTGATCGGTACTAAACTCCCTGTTTCCAAAATGTTTCCGCATTAAATATTGTAAGTGAATCCTTGTAATTCATATTAATTATAAGCTAAGTTTAGAAATCGGCTGTGAAAATCCTGTCTAGTTTAGCAAAAGCGTCTGTGACAATTTCCAACTTACTATGTTTATTTCCTTTGATTTCCTTCCAGTAATCTACAACTTGCCGAACGGTGCTGAAATCCAATGCAGCTATGTTAAAGTTTCGTTTCTATGTGCTTTTTATCCATTACATTAATCTTATTATATCAAAAATGAAAGGAGCAGCATTAGCCATAAAATCTTTTGCTTTATTCAGGCAAATCGATTTCGGTTTTCCAAGAAACCATCTTCAGTGCTGTCAGCTGGGGCAACAAGAAATATACAAAATAAAAAAAATAAAAAACTAATACCAAAGTACAAACTCTCCAATAGGTACAAAGATTATGTGTAATTAATACATACCAAGTTCAAACCAGCATTTTTGTGAAATGTCTAACATATCCGTTTACAAAATAGCTACATACAGGTGATATTATCTGTTGTCATACGAAGTCAAACTGAGCCAGCTGGTTACATTTGTCCACAGGTGGGCTCTGTGTGGACGTCGTTAGCGCCCTCTTTATTGCCTCAAAAGGTTTACATTGTTTATATGTATAAAAGAAGTAAAGTATGAATAAATTGAAATAAATAATTAAATGAAACATATTGATTCTATCATTTTTCTATTATGGATACAATAAATTTCAGGCCGCCGTTCAAATTTTATTAATTATCGACTTCCTTTAGTTTGATAGAAGCAAACTGTTTATAGTCATCAGTAAAACCAAAATGCTTCAGGTATGTTCGTTTAAGGATTTGAAAACTTCCACATATTTTTGGTGGCATTGAAATTGCTCAGTGATTTTTCAAAAAGGAGCAAATGGTGTTTGTAAAAATAGCTGCATCCTGTGACTTAACAGTTACATGGAGCTGGATACCCTCTCGTAAAGCTGAAGTACGAAGCAGAATCAAATCATAACACACGGAAGTAGACTGAAAACGAGTGTTGCACCAACAGCGTCAACAGTAATCAAGAAGAAAACATGATTTTCACTCTCTGTTCTAAACCTGACAACCAGAAATTCTATTATGAAGATAGAAGAACTTGGCGTTCGAACGAAAGCCTTGAAGTTCGCCATCATTAACGTCAAATAACTCCTACACGAAGCTAATAATACCCTTAGGTTTTCGGTATTTACTTTTAAAATGCTCTATTATAATGATCCAAATAATTTAATCATATAATATACACACTAAAATCTATCTTCCTCAACTGGCTTGAATTTCAACGCATAACACCTCTTGCCCACACAGTTTATCCACACAACGACACTGTAATAAAAATGTAATTACCTGAGGAAAAGCGCCGTGCTAAAAAAATGTAAGTGAAAAGTGACTGCTGCAGAAAAAAATATTTCATGAAAGATTAAAATAGAATCTCAGACCTCAAAACAATCCCTAGCGCATGGATAAATTTATGTATACTTACACTAATGTCGTCTTTGTTGATATTATTAAATCGATGTAATTTGTCAGTGGGATGTGAAGCACTTAATAGTCTAAAATGCATATTTATAAGCTAATTGGGAATATGTATGTACTCTTGCATTGAACGTCAAATGTGCAAAATGTTATGGCAATCAGATGAATGGTATTGATATTTCATAGAAAAATCTCTTTATATTTTTTTTCTGAATTTTCCAATTTTCCGGGAAACTTTTCCAAGAACGTTACTCTTGCTTTGAACGTCAAATATGCACAATTTTATCGCAATCAGACGAATGATATTAATATCTCATTAAAAAAAATTATTTCAGTTTCTCGTGAATTTTCAAATTTTCCGGGTAACTTTCCCAAATTTTTAGTTCATAAGAACGTTCATCTTTCGTTGAACGTCAAATGATCAAAATTTTATCGCAATCGGATGAACGATTCTCAACTTATACGTTTAGAAACACATTGAAAAAGGAACTTGGTTGGGATTTTGAGACTTTCCTATTTAACTGTCCCTACTTTTTTTACTGAATACTTTTCGAAGACCATAATGAACAAAAGAAAAAAAGAATTACCCCTCTCCGTCATGCGAATAGTCAGTATAGTACTGAATTTAATCAAAACACATTAAAATACGCACTTCCAGTTTTTCTCAAATTTTCCAATTTTCCGGTAGGTGTTCCAAAAAATTTATTTCATATAAACCTTGTCTTGTCAAGCCGTACTGAAGTGATGCCCTTACGACCATGTGACAATTGTTTTTTATACATAGGAAAAAATCTCTTTCGGTTTTTCCTAAATTTTTCTACTTACCGGGCGGCTTTTCCAAATTTTTATTTGATGCGAACCTTTCTCTTGCTTTCAACATGAAATGTACAAATTTTTATCGCAATTAGACGAACGATATTGATAGCACACTGGAAAAAGCTGTTTTCGTTTTTCTCGATTTTCCCCTTTTTTGGATAACTTTTCCATATTTTATCACCGTTTAAACCTTACAGCATTCCATTTATATCACGCAAGCCAACGTTTGCTTTCTGTTTTTCCATATCTTGGAATATAATCAACCTATAAAGTCTCAAAAGTTTTTTGACCATTAACCTGCAACGAATTCGTACTGTTAACTTCCTCAGTAACATCAGAAGATTAATATTGGTACTTCAAATGCGACGTCTTTCATCAGTCTGCAGCTGTGTCAATACAGACATAAGTAATACTAGAGGATTTTTTCATACAGTACATAGCACGACGTGTTTCACATAATTCGATTTTAGAGCATTGTAGGTGTTTCATATGTACTGAAAGACTGGATGGTTGACTTTCCACGGAGTCTTCTTTTTATGTCATCAACGTGTTGTAACTCCTTCATGACGTAAAAAATCAAAATACTGTGAGCGACATATTAGGTACGTTGGAAAATGATGTCACTGTTGACGGAGGCACAATACCTAGAAAGCATAAGTGAACAACTACAGGCGCAGAGGGAGTGCGGAAATTCCCACCACTTGGAAATGGAAATGAGTTCTCGAAACGCTCCGTGCTTCTCATGAAAAAAAAAAAAAAAAAAAAAAAAAAAAAAAAAAAAAAAAAAAAAGTAACTGGCGCTGCAGTACTTTACAATTTAAATCTCTGAAGCAAAAACGCCTACGGAAGAAGCTTGTGTGAATAAATAGTCGGCTTTTCAGCTCTGCACTCCTGAACTTTGATTTTGTGTATGGGACGTTTGCATTGGTGGTGAAAGCTTTGTATTGAACACAAGAAGACTAAAATACGAAGTTGAAAATATTGTTTTGTTTTACCAAAATTAAGGGCACTCACGCTGCATAAAGATTGAACGTCGTAAAACAACTCCTTAGAATATTTAATTTTATATATTTGTGTTATGTGAAGTCCATAATTCAGGTACAAAGCTGCCAAAACTTATCGATGCACTTATTTTAAATTCTCGTGGAAATCATCAACAACGAAGATTTGGACGTTTCTTTAATTCACTACGAATTTTGCATGGATAAACTAGCCCCTTTACAGAATTCTTGGCTTCTATATGTGTTGTCCCACTGATGTCTGCTGCAGATCAATACATATTAGCTTAATCCACCCACGTTTCGTTGTATTTCAGCATGATAATGCAGGGGATGGGAATGCAAATAGAAGAATTCTCGTGAACATCGGATCATGTAGATAACTACAATAATCTACCCTAGTTTGCTGTGACTATATGGAAGGAAAGTTGGGAAAAAGATTTCTCAGAAAATCAATACTTGTTGTAGCGACAGTGGACAGACAAATAGTTTTATTTGTTCGTTTTATGTATAAACACACACGTAAGATGTTTTTTCAACTTTAGAACATGAGACGTATACTTACCCTTGGAGATTCTTTTCATTTCTTTCCTTCGCCTTCAGCACGAAACACGATCACTTAAAGTCCAGAAAGAAGAAGCGGAAATATTTTAATGGAATGCCACACGTTTCCAGATGATGTTGAGATGCTGGGATGAATGAATTGACGAAAGGACGTAGAGGAGAACATAAAATTCGAAAGACTGGAAAATATTATGGGCACTAAAAGAAACGTTCTTGAGAGAATATTCATTATTAAATTTCCTTGTAGCTGGTAAATATGGCGAACAATTTGGGATGCGATTGTATTAATTTCTGATGTTTGTGTATATATTTCTGCCAATTTTCCAATTTTTTTTTCTATTCACACCTGCTGGTCCCAACAGGAACATGCATCACAGTCTAAAACAAGCTGTAAAGTTCTCTTCCACTTGAGAAATCACAACATCCTCGGTTCTTATACAGCGTATTCATTTATTTCCTAGCTCAAGAAGTTGACTAAACCTAACGTGCCTCGTAGGTATCATACTTGACCGTGTGGTTTTTGTGCGTCACTTGCTTTCTTCTCTTCACCTTCGCAACAGTTTGAAGTATCTGATCGTCAGGAATGTTGTACTGGAGTATTTTCACAATATACTATAATATTCACATATATGTTACGTTATCTAATAAAAATAGTTGCCCACAACAATTAGGTAATAACTTATTTATTTATTCAAGACGAAACAGCACTTGTACTTTCACATTTTCATTAAGAACACAGAAGGAATAAGATAGTCGTGAAGTAGAAGCCCAAAAAATCTGAGAAATATGTGGCAAATTTCTAATGACATGTCAACACAACCAAAATGTTCAAATGTTTGTTAAACTTAAGCGACGTAACTGCGGGGTCGTCAGTCCCTAAACTTACAAACTATTTATGAACTACCTTATACTAAAGACGACACCAACATCCATGCCCGATTGTGGATTCGAACCCCCGACCGTAGCGGCCGTGCAGACTGTGACTGGCGCGCCACAGACCCCTCAACCACTGCGGCCGTCCCGCACAACCAAACCAACGTCACCATGAACATCTGAGATAATGAATAAAACCGGAAAATTCATCCACGTTCTTTGGATGTAAGAGGCTCTTATATTTGCAATTCACTAAATGAGAAGTATATCTGTGTTTTACAGAAAAAAGGTATTTCTACTGCAGTTCCATGAGATAGTATCAGAATTGTGAAAGATATGATAATTGTATTTTCAGGTGGTCTTAAAAATAACACTTTTTAAATTTTCAAATGTTTGTAAATCTATCGGACCAATCTGCGTGGTCATCAGTCCGTAGCTTACAAACTACTTAAACTAATGTAAACTAACCTAAGGACAACACGCAAACCCATACCCCAGGGGGAGACTCGAACCTCCGACTGCGAGCAACCGCGCGCTCCGTAGCGAGGCGCAATAGACCACTCGGCTACTCCACCGCGGCAACACTTTTTATATTTAGATCATATGACAATAGGATGTATGTCAATTTTTATATTTACGTTATTTGAAATTCAGAACTGTAATGTCAACCTCCGTAAGTACTTCGAAGCAGCACTTATACATCGTGGTCGCTGCATTCACAGCTGTGTACGACTAGTACACTTTTATTGAGAGCTGTGGTTCATTGCTTGTGTACCATGTAGGTGGTTGGGGCTCAAATCCCAATTGTTCTAAATTTTTAAACTGAGACGCAAAATAAAGAATAAATATTTGCAATGAAAGTTGGAAGATTTTGTACGATACAAAATTATGTATAAAATGCATATATAGTAAAAACTCTGATAATTAACACACATTTTTAGATAGGATCTTTTGTGGTCTGTGTATGCTTAATCAAATCTCTTTTAATTGAACTGGTCTGCATTCAGTAAAACACTGAATTTCTTCTTGTTAGTACCCATACGTTTCACTGCAGATGCAGTATCTTCAGGGGTATTTTATTCATTTCTTGTTTGACATCTTTAATAATTTCTTTTTCTTCCGACGACTTAATGGGTTGGAATGGAATACGAAAAACAGGAAAGAGGAGTCACTCCTACTTATAAAACTTGGCGACTGATAGGGAGAGTGTTATGTAAACATTACCTAAAATGACAGCTTGGACCATGAAAACAATTTATAAATATGTCCCATAACAACCATTGTTCGTTAAAGTATAAAGTAAGGCAAATGAAATACGCATAAAAACGTAATTTTAGGGAATATTGCACATTGTTATCCTCTGTATCTCTGCATATGTTCATTATAATTGTATTAGTCTGTCACAGGATAACATTCTGCAACATTCCATAAAATTACGTTTTTATCCTTATTACATTTGCCTTACTTTATACCTTGATAAACAATGGTTGTTATGGGACATAATTATTTATTGTTTTTCATGATCCAAACTGTCATTTTACGTAATATTTACATAACACTCTCTATATCAGTCGCCTTGACACCTCATCAAAGATATATCCTGTGATGGCGGTCAAAGATATACTATTTTCACACCATGAACACTATGATCTCTGCTAAGTTTATCAAATCAACTATGTAGTTATCAATCAGCCTGTTTAATTTTGTAAGTATTTTCTGGATGACACTACTATGTTACGCCATATTTCATTGTAATTTATGTATAATTCATGATTGTAAAATTTTTAACAGACTCTTCTGATGATGAATAATATCCGCAACCGGTAAAGTTTTAAATACAATAAACAGCTGATGGTTGACTATGCAGTTTTTAAAATGAGTTAAATTTCCTTCGTCCACGTTTCTCCAAAATTCGTATCGGTCGTCTTCAGAACGGCCCCATTTAACCACTTTTACTTTGAATTTTGTGACTCTCTTAATCTATTTAGTGCTCTCGATGTAAGAGACTGCAGTTGTTCTCCTTGTGCAAATTACTCTTTGTTTTATAGGTTTGTATTTTGTGGAGAGTCCATCAGTAAAGATACGCCGTGGGTCTCACGTCGATTTTCTAGTGGTACGGTACGTTGGATGTAGCCCTTCCTAAACTTAAGACGGGCTGGAACTATTTGTTGGTTATACATGAAGTGCCATGGGGAAGTTACTTGTTCCATTCTACTTCACTGGCTATTCTACCTTTGATATTTGATGCTCCTATGGCAGCAAATGGGTAAATTTTGTGGGCAGGTGTTGGTTCAAATATCCAGTGACAATCCTGACTCCATTTACAAGGAGACCTTCAGGTCTTGGAAACTCAGTTTGGGATGAGATATTGCATATTAGTAGTATACGTCAAGAGTATACACTCATAAAAATGTTAAAGACACTACCCAGAAAATTCCGAGAATAAGGGCTCTAAAGTTTAAGCATAACTCAAATTCATGGTAAATACTACTCAATTAGACGCGTGGCTCATTGTGTCGAAGCAGCTCGGGCAGTGGCATGGCTGCCTGTCACGTATACGATCGGGTTGCGATCATACCCAGGGGAAGATTATATTTCATTTTTAAGACTATAACAATTTTGAAATAACATTAATGATAAAGAAAAAATATCAAGTACATCACAAAGTACTTTATTCTATGAAATGATGGTTGCACATAATTAAAATTGTAATTACACTATAAAGTAAAATAATTAAAATGCAATTTACATTTGATGTAGGTGTATTACAAAGTTAAATACCATTATCGTTAAAATTTTATTACAAAGTTAGGCGTTATTGTAATTTGTGGAAAGACTGGTTGTAAATTCGAGGAACTGGTTTCTTCATGGATGCCCTAATGATTGAATACAAACATCAGACAGTCAGAAAGAGTCACGACTGCATAAAAATAAAATGTAGAGTTCATCATCAGCTATCATGACCAATTTTTAAAGAAATGATTCGGTATGCCTCGTTCGTTTCCAGGCTAACGAGAGGTAAGTTCACAGGAAAACCAACGACGTATTTTTTCCTCAGATCTTTTGCAAAAATTTGTAGCTGTAAACAATCGTCCTTCACTAATTTTGCAAAAGGCCTAAATACTTTTGTTCTAAATCTTTTTATGACAATTATTATTGTAGTCATGTACATAAAATACAAAATAGACAACTAAACATGATACTGCGAAAAGTTTTATATAATTGAAACTCCATCCGGAATCTTACGACAGAGTTAATTTATGTACGTACATTAAAGTGCATTTGAAATTATTAAACTTACTAAAATGTATCTGTGACAGTCATTTAAAAACCCAAATTAAAATATCTATGATTTAATCGTAATACTTTAGCTAATAAACTTTATTTAAATGTCGTTATAAAATCTAAAACAAATAATAAAAACTGCATATTCAGAATAGATTCGAACACGGATCGTCCAAATGACAGGTGATGTGACTACCACCTAAAACTATTCGACCGTGGTGAAGTAGAACGTTCGCTGCCAGTCCTATCTATAGTATACGTGCTGTGCTCAAAATTTTGGAGCCCTTATTCATGGAAGGTTCTGAATAGCGCACTTTAAAACTACTATGAGTGGACGCCCTTGGCGTATATGGTACTTCTAACATGCGAACTCTCATCCTAAACAGAATTCCCGTGAGCTGAAGGCCTCCTTCTTAGACGTCTACCTGTTTGGAGTGGCAAGACGCCTCCCATGCAGACGATGTATATTCTCCCGCTTAAAATCAGAGTCCAACTGCAGACGATCCCTGAACTTCAAGTTGCTTTCTTCATGTAGAACCACGCAGTTTAAAGATACTATTCTTCTTGCATATATTTTTCAATTCAGATCGGTGCAGTGTTTTTAAATGAGTGTTCTGGGCTGACTCCCAAATATTTTGCGTTGGTGAATTATAATTCTCCATTCTATATTCATTTAGGAGAGTTTCTCGAATCGGTGATCTGCTGTCACAGCCCATTACTGCGCACTGTCGTAACGCATGCGCATGTAGACGTCCTACATCAACTGCTGCGGTTAATGACGCGGTGATGCTTGTCTGTCAGCAGTGACAACTCCACTGCTCTCGGTCATATCAAATTTCCTTGCCATTTTCGAAATGGTCCGTTCCATTTGTCATTCAAGGTCTGCTGCCAGGATCACGTCGTAAACCATAACTCATATATCACCGATGTACAAATCACTTCCGTCAATGTACTGCGTTTCTTTACCTAGCGTAGGTTACACTATCCGATTATACATGTGCACATCATTGTCTGATTACGTTCGTCACCCCAGTCTAATTTGAATAAATTGTTAAGTGCGGGAAAGATTTGCGAAGTATAAATTCAAAGCAAGTAATGTTTACCAGAATTTGGACGGAAAACAAATTAAGAAATTACGAGATATTAAAAAAAGATACCTGTTTTTTTTTTCATAGATACGTAATTGTGGTTTACCTAACAATTCATCACTTCGGACCAGAAAAAAATTAAAAAAGAAAAAAAATATATCTTAGTGTTGAGAGAAATGTCGTGATTATACTTCCTGACTTGTGGGACTTATTGCTTTGTAACAGTTAAACATTAACAGACAAAACCCACGGAATTTCCCCGAAGCAGTTAAATGAAATTCCTTCATCAAAGAAGACGAATCAGTTACGATAGAATTAGAATCGAGAATAGTTGCTAGAAGTATGTATCCTTGGAATAGTACAGGAACTTAAATAACTTAACAAAATCAAGTCTTCCGGTCCAGATTGTATACCAATTTAGGTTCCTTTCAGAGTTAGCTCGGGCAATAACTCCGTACCTAGTTATCATATACGTTGGCTTGCTCAGCGAAAGATCACTACCCAAAGACTGGAAAGTTGTATAGGTCACCCAGTGTTCAAGAAAGGTAATAGGAGTAATCCGAAAATTACAGGCCCATATCAATGACGCCGTTTGTATTAGGATTTTGGAACATTTTTCGAACATTGTGAAGTACCTTGAGAAAGCTACCTTTTGACTCTTAGTCAACACGGACAACAAAGTATCGTTCTTGAGAAACACATCTAGCCCTTTACTCACATGAAGTGATGATTGCTGTGAACTATGGATCTCAAAATGATTCCGTATTTCTAGATTTCCGAAAGGCTAGACATTGAATCATTTGGACCGTTTCGGGGCGTTGTAATAAATTCAACGGCAAAGTTCAAAATTTGTGCTGGACCATGATTTTGATTTCCCGCTTTGGGCAAGCTACCTTTTTTTTGTGGGGTGGGGTGGTGGTGGGTTGATGGGTCCTCTGCGGTCGTTGGTTCGTTTTGTTCTATGTTTGATCGTTGCATCTTTAGGTTAGTTTTTTTGTTAGTTCTTCTTCCTCGCAGCCTATACTGGATTCCCACAAGGTGCTGTGCATATTAAAGGGCACGCATTTAAATTGTCATTGCCTGTTGGGGAATAGATACAATTATTGATTGGTGTCTATTTTTTCGGACATGGGTGATTACGGAATATCGACCCACCTGTGCGACTGGATTTTCTGTTACAAAGGTCACATAATGTAGTACCGGTAACTGACGGGAAGTCATCGAGTAAAACGAAAGTGGTATCTGGCATTCCCCAGGGCTCCTACAGTTCACTATCTGTATAAACCATTTAGGACACAGACTGAGCGGATGATACCGTTGTTTATCGGTTAGTAAAGTCACCCGAAGGTGAAATGCAGCTGCAAAGAGATCTAGATCAGATATCTGCATGGTGAAAAATTTGGCAGTTGACCCTAAATAATGAGAACTGTGAAGTCATCATCATGTGCTCTAAAAGAAATCCACTAAACCACATTTAAATGATAAATCAGTCAAATATAAATGCGTTAAATTCAGCTTAATACCTGGTAATTGGAACTACGAACAACTTTAAATGGAGAGAGCACTTAGACAGCATTGTGGGGAAGGCGAACAAAGACTATGTTTCATTAGCAGAGCACTTAGAAGTTGCAACAGTTCCACTGAAGAAATTGCCTAAACAAACTTATTCGTCCCATTTTGTAGTACTGCTACGCATTATGGGACCCCCTCACCTGTTGGGACTGACGGAGGACATGGAAAAGATTCAGAGAAGGGCAGCTGGTCTCCAGTTATCGCGATACAGGGGAGAGAGTGTAACAGAAATAATGCACGAGTTAGAACGGAAATCTTTGAAACAAAGACGTTATGCTTCGCGACGAGATATATTTGCGAAATTTCTCTCACCAACTTTATTCTCCGACAGTGGACATATTTTGTTAGCACCCATCCACATAAGGAGACAAGATCTTTATAATAAAATAAGACAAATCAGAAAGAAAATGGAAAGACTGAGGTGTTCCGTTATACCTCGCTCTATTACAGAATTATTGCCAAAGTGGTTCGATAATCCGTCGGCCAGGCACTTAAATATGATTTGCAGAGCACATGTAGATGTAAACGAAAAGGAAGATCAGGATTTAACGTCCCGTCCATGAACTTTGCTTTAGAGAGGAAGTTAGAATTCGGATAGAATGGACATGCTAACCGATCGCATCCTCTTCGAAAGAATGATCCTGTTATTTTCAAAAAGCTACGCACTAAACCTGGAAGAACCTATAGCTCTAATAGGGAATAGGAATCATCTACATAACGTGTCCAATGTAACTTCAGTGAAAAATTTATAATAACCATAGATGAGTTTCATAGGCCCTTTACTGTCTGTTAATTGTATAAACATTAGTTTATATGACAGTATCTAAAGATAAATGTTTGCTATTACCGAAAAAGGCATCGTGATGCTAAGAAATTACAAAGTTTTTACGTGTTTGTTCTCACTACTTGACAGAGCAACTGTAGAACTAAATAAACGCTATGAAAATGCAGTCCACACAGTCCTGTCAACAGGTGCTAATGAGACACCGCGACACTTCAGCTTTTCTCGGTTTTCGTCACAAGTCAACCGAAAGCTTTTGCCGGAAGGAGAATGAATAAAGATCAAATTAGCTTTTCCCGACAGGCGGCGGCCTTTACGTCTTGTTGGCGCTTTCTTACCTCTGTTCGGTGATTCGGAGATTGCCACCAGGCCGGGAAACTTCATTTCGCACAACTCACGTCGGACTGTTTTTGATGAAACAGGTTGTCCGAGACGTGACTGAGTCCTGACGTGACGTGACGTGTGTCACATTATATGGGCGGTTCTTTGTGAAGTTGTCTGCAGTGTTCGACGATTCCAGTCATTGTGAACTGGTCGCCAACCAGTTGTTTTTAAAGAATTAGTTGTAGACTACGAATCGCCAGCTTGGACACTGTATCGCTTAACACGTCTCAAGGCACAGGTTCTTTGACAGAATTACTCAGATTAATTATTCTCTAGAAATCTACCAGATTCGGCGTCACAAATTTATCTTACCTGCGTCTGGATTAAACATTCGGGGAAGACGCACAAAATTTTGGGTATTCCTGTAGGAATTGAAAATCACGTAGCAAGTAAGTGAATTTTATCCATGATGGATGTAGTTGAACTCCGTAACTGTTACTACTATTGGGTTGAGGATAAAATCCTAACCATTCACAATTAAAGATGTTGTTATTTATTTAAAACACGATCGGTTTTGGGCTGGTGTCCATCATCAGGTGCTTCTGCATTCTGATCAGTGTGTAGTTTTATAGTGGAGTTCAATGTTAACAAATAAATTATGTGGTATTAATTACAGTGAAAACAACTGCAGGTGTCGAGATGTCATGTACAAAAATATTGTTTTACTTACATGTAAATTTTGCATCCAAATCATCGTTATCCAAATGTCGCACTTTTTGCACACAATTTCACACACACTTTTTGTTTTTACACTCGTTACGGCCGAACAGTTTTACTTCGCATTTCTTATGTATCTTTTACCACAGGCACATTTTTTGATGCACAGAGATGTGAACACATACCATACACTGTGTTTACATTGGAACGCAGAGTTTCTGATTAAAGAGCTTATATATAATATATAAAAAATTGTTCCACACACAGTTAGGTACTCCAAATTACGAATTACAAAGATGTTACATGCATATAGGGCCTAAACAAATTATAAAATGTGAAAATGAAGATTTTTACGTGATTGTAGAGGCACACTGTCACTGTCATTTACAAAGTAAAAAATGGCCGTAAAGAAATAGTATTTCATATTTTGTAAATGGCAGTGTGACTCCACAATCATGCAAAAATTAACTTCCCGTCCACATTGTGCCTTCGAGAGTCGAAGCAAATACTCGGATAATTTTTACAATTTTTATCAGGGATGTGTAAGGCAATCGGCCGCACCACATCCTTTTAAGGGAACCAGCCCGAAATTTAGCTAGAGTTAGTTAGGGAAATCCGGAAAACCATATATCATGGTGAGGGGTGGCGGGTTTAAATCGTAGTAACCCCTAATGCACTTCTACTATTTTACCACTGCACAGCCTCGTTCGGTTTATCACAATGAGGAGAAATTGTACTTTCATGCTGACAGTCTGTTACTTTTTAAGTACATATAAGGTATCTCCTTTGCATTTATTTACTGGTTTTCAATACAGTTTGTTCATAAAGGCGATTCTCGCCAATGACCTCTTCAGTGCAGATGACACCACAATCCAACTTTCACAAGTAATGAGCATACAGTCGTGTGGCAACTATCTCCGAATGGCGTAAAGGACAGCGCAAGTGCCTATTAACTGTGACACCTAAGTTCGAATCTACATCCACTAGAAACTTTTAACTTTCGCCGTTGATGTAATTTAAGACGCACTTCCAGATAATCTATTTAATTCATGACTTATTAATACTCTTCGGCCCATTTTAGAGCAAACAGCATTGAATTAAACGCAACCATACATTGATTTTTGTGCTCTAATGTTAAAAGTGCTTACAACACTGAAAATCAATAAATCTAGGCAAGTGTTTTATACATTGGGGCAATAACATAGCAGAGGTGGTTCAAAAGTCTATTCACCATAATTGTTCACATTTTAGTTTCTGCAATTTTTCCTTGCTTGTGGTTCAGACGAATTATGGATAATGCACTAAACATTAACAGTAAATGTATTCAAAATTGCAAATATGAATCAGCAACTGTCTTTTCATAATTCCATCGATAAAGACGGACAGTGCACATCATAACATTATGCTACAACCTTACAATAAAGAATGTACAGTTCCAGAAGGTTGCAGTACATGCTTCACACGAATGGAAATCACAAGCAGAGGTTTTATTTATTTTTCATCGATCTAGACAACTTTTATCTGTCTCGAATAAACTTCAAAGAGACGGTGGTCATGTACACAACATATCTAAAAGGTTCACCTGGACAAATAACCTAAAGTAGAATAATTAGAAGTCAATTATTATCACAAACTCGAAAGTCAGCACGACAAAATAATGGGGAACTGAGGAAGAATAATGGAGTAGTCCTCCATGAACTGTTGTAAAACGTAGAGTAAGGGATCAAGATTTGATAGCTATTTGCCCATATAAGAAACCCTTCAGAAGTGTTCTCGACTGACGAAACGAACGCGTTTGCAAAAGAAAATTGTCAATGCACCGAGCACGAATGTTCAGGAGTATTGAAGTGTGTTGAAAGCAAATTAAATTTGATGTTTTTGATTGTTCGTGCGTCGCCTGAAGATTCGATTCAATCCACACTACTAGGTCCCTTGTGTGAAACACGGAATTGGGGGGGGGGGGGGGGGATTAATGGTATAGGGTGCTTCTCTACATAGGTGCACACCGTAAAGGACTATGTTCTACAGAAAGAATTAATTTTTAGCCATGGTCAAGTCAGAGTCTAGAATGGGGAAAAATCCTGATGAAAGAGTTAAAGTTCTCTTGCTTCCATGCCAGTAAGATGTCAGGCAGTTATAAAAGTTCAGCGTTATGCAATGAGAAATTCGTTGTAATGTTCCGAAAAAGCACGTTTATTTATATTTTCTGTTCAAAAATATCTTGTCAAAACACATAGTTTGGAAGGGGGGTATTTAAAAAGAAAGTTTGAAATACCAGGTGGTGGCATTTAAAGGCAACTGCCTGTGTAATGGTTAAAAGTGATGTTGGCAACGGATACGCATCTGAATATGAGGAATAAAATAAAATAATGGAACCCAGTGTGTAAATGAATGAATGGAAACTTCCTAATTCGAACTCAGAAAGGAATCTCAGTCGTCCACATCAAATAATTAACCCTCATCCGAAAACTTATAAACTCAATTAATGAGTGGGTCTTGAAATGAGATTGTATTTTAAAGAGTTTGTAAAACGCAAAGTTATTAACACTAAAGCAACATGAATGTAAATTACTACCAAACAATAAGCTCTGAGATTGAATTGTTATGTGACAAACCCGTAAATGGCAAAGTGGGGCATTGAGGATAATGCGAAGTGTTCGTGTTAAGCAATCAAGCAACTCGCTATACCAAGTTATGAGACATGATGCGATAGTATACTGATTTGAACATGCATTTACTAGGTACTAGGCAATGAACTGTAATTACGAGCCGTGGCTGCTGATACGTTACCGAAGTGACTGCTCGTCTTCTCGTCGCCACATCCTGACACTGCTACTGCGGGTTGTCTCGTGTCGTAATGATCAATGCACAGCAGCGATGTTGAAACCGACAAGCACTCCTCGCGTGGAATGTAAAGCTACAGAGCGTCAGAGATGAATAGTATGAAAACTAGCTGACTATGAAAACAAAGTACCGTGCTAGCTCCAACACTTACAGGGGTGCAAACTAGATAGAAAATCACCACCTGGCTTCCGATATGGAGATCACATAGCAATTTGATGTGAAGACTTGCTTCCTCGAAGGTAAAGATAAGTTCGCTCTGTGGAACGTCAACTGGAACTCCTAAGTCTAGCTAAGTTTCTGTTATATTTAGGATAGAAATATATAAACTTTGTAAACTATGGATTCACATAATCTTGTTATTTCAGGACAACAATGTAGATCTGAAATCAACACTAACGTTTGATGGTGGCCCGAAACTAATAACGATGAAATAAATTGGTTAAAAAAAGTCTTGTGATTGGTTGCAGTATTTATTTAGTACAGTATTATTATCGTATTGTTTTACATGCAATTAATGATTTTGAATAAAAGCAGTATTTTAAAAATAACCAGAAAACAAATGAAATATGTGGAAACCACAGATAATTCATTAGGTCAAGCTATAAATACAAGGTGACAGAAAGATAGATTTGAAAAAGGCATGTGATGGCGGATTTTATGGTATAGCGAAGAGGGTATCGGGTTCTTGACTAATTAATTGGGTAAGTCGTTACATTACAGATCCATCCTCAGAGCTTTGCTCGTGGCAGCAACTCACCTTTATGTTCTAAATTTCACAGCTCTCCTGCGAAACTTGCAAGATTAACATTCCTGGAAGACAGGATACTATAGAGACATGGCTTAGCCGGGGCCTAAGGGATGTTTCCATAATAATATTTTAACTTTGCAGCAGAGTGTGCATTGTTATGAAACTGTATGGTAGGAGGTGAGATTATGTGAGAAGGGAAACTGGGGTATGCACTGTTTCTCAGTTGTAAAACGCTTACCAACAAAAGGCAAAGGTCCCCGTTGCTATTGCCGGAACAGCATACAATTTTAATGAACCAGGAAGTTTCAAATCAACGCAAACTCCACTTTAGAGTGAAAATAAAATTCTGAAAACATCCACTGGGTGTGGATAAGCAATTTCTCCACCATATCCTTTCTTCCAGGAGTGCTAGTACTGCAATTTTGGTACGTAGGAAGGGAGGTACTAACGGAATCAAACCTATAGAAGAAGTGATAAGTAAGCCAAAGTGGAGATGGTTGTGGAAACATTGGGAAGACCAGATGGAGTAATCAGGAAAAAGTATTAGAATAGTAACTGTTGGGAAAAAGGAATAGAGGGAGGCCTCAGGTTATGGAAGATGATGGTGCAAGGAGATGAAACGAGATGGCAAGAACCTGGACAGAGCTGAGAAATGACTAAGGATGGTAATGGATGGCAAGTTCTTCTACGTAACCATAGGGATGAAAGGAATTAAGATAGTAAGTAATCAAAGAATTACATTTGAAATACAGCCATTACATAGTATATTCGTAAATAAGGCTAAGGTGGAACATTGGTATTGTACAACGGCTGAAAGCGTCATGTACTATAAAGCCAAAGTTAGCACTTGGGGAATTCTATCTCGAGAAAGCTTTAGCATGAAAGTTTAGAACCACATTTTGCGTAAACTTGGTGAACATAGATGTCCTCTCTGTGGCTTTTTCTCATGAGCACCACAGGTAGATCTTTTGGGTTATTAGGCCATAATTCATAAAACTTTGCAGGTTTAGCCTTAAAACCCAGAAGATCTACCAGCAGCTATGACATTTGGTTGTGAGAGCCTTCATTGCATTTTCTGATAAAATTGCATTTCAGGTAGTATTCTGATAATTAGATCATAACAGTAAAGTGATTATAGAAGTTGTATACTGCATTGGTACTTATCTGATAAATCTGAAATGTAGTTGGCATAATATTGTTGGGCGAGATTACTTGTTCAGAATATATAATATATATAATGTGTGATCATGAATGTGATATGAAAGGTATGTTTAGAATACATTTATAAGTTGGGTATTATTTTCAAACTTTCAGATTTTGGTAAAGTAACATGGAGATGTTATTTTATATCTGAGTAATGTGGCTATATTAGATGGTTTCTCATGAAGTTTTTGATTAATTACTTTAACAATAATGATGATAATATGGTGATTCAAGTTAGAGATATCTTGTGCTCTAAGAGTTCTTTCATTTTCACATGTCAAGCTATTTGTATTTTTTGTATTTCTTTCTTTTTAAAAAGGTAAATATTATTTTGTACTGGCTTTTGGGGTATTTCAATTTCTGAATGTTTAGTGATTCTGTGCAATCTATTTTAATGACTGTTATGGAGGAATATTGATTTCTAGATATTGCTGTGTAATGATTCCATATTGCTGGACTCTACAGATGACTACTGTTTGGTTTTATCATATTGTGTATAAAAGTACCTACACTTATATAGGCCAAATATTACAACTAGTTCAAACACTTGAGATAAAGTTCCCAGATAACTGTGAAATGGGCACTCTTTAAAATGGTGGTCTCTAGGTTACTGCTATACTCTGTGCGGTTTCAGTCAGCATATGGAAGAAACCCCTTATTCATCATACAGGCACAACCTCCTTTACATGTTCTGTTGCAGTTTAGCCTTGATTATTATATGGTGTATTAGTCTGATGCAACAATTAATTAACATTCATTCTAGTGACATATATTTACTGAATAATTATGTTAAGCAAATGTCTGATTCATACTTAAAATTCAATTAAAGGAACATTAAGAAGTAATGTGAAAACTTCTGATTGTTGAAAAATATCAAGAAATTTTATAGCTGAATTTTTAATTAAAATGCAAAACAGGTAAATATAGGATAGTTAATGGAACATAACCCTTATACTTGTCATCTAAATTACTAGCCTAAAAATTTTCATGTTTTTCCATGTTGTTGTTGTCAAGTAACTACATTATCCTGCAGATTAGTAGGACACCATTAATTGCTGTTCGTTATACTCATCAGACTGAATCCTATTATTGTAAAATTGTTGTCTCATCTCTGTTAGCATAGCAATTTGCCAGCAACATTTGTATTACAAACCTTCAAATACATAATAAAATAATTCTTAAAGCTTTTTCAATAGGATTATATTGGTCTGATGGAAGATGGGAGAAGAAAAACGTGACCTAGATTTATTTTGTCACTTATGTAAAATATCAGTAATGTGGCTGATTGCTGTTTCTAATTATAAACATGATTAAAAACACATTGTTTCAATACAATATCAGTATTTTGATAAATCAGAACAATTATCCTTAAAAATCATGGAATTATTATACCAATTATGACAATGTTTTCTATTTGTTACAAATTATGTCTATTTTTGATTTTTCCTGAATGCCATATTTAAAATATAGCTTGTGCTTGAATCTATGTACACTTCCTCGTTTACACAAACGTAATAGACATAAAATGTTTATGTATTATTACCATGCTATTACTCTTCTAATGAGGTAAAAATGTTAACACAGAATTGTGATTGTGAGTACAATAGAGGAAGGATACTGAAAATGTTCATAAGGCAAAAAAGGTAACAAGAAATACTACAGCAATTACTTGAACCAGAATTATAAGAATAAGCGAAGTATATTTCACATAAATTCTGTATAAACCTTTCTTGAGAAAAAATAAAAAGATGAATGAAATATCTTATTAGCATGAAAAAATTAATAAATATACTTCAAATTTTGTGCCATAAAAAACTTTAAATTTAGTTCTATAAAAATGTTTTTGTGATAGTACAGTAGTTTCCAGTGCTTTGTACAAATAATTCAATAATTCATTCCTATTACAGTTGGTCCCATCAAAATGAAATCATAACTCTTTTGCCTATGACGCAGTTAGAAAGAAAGTCATATTTTTAGAGATAACACTTAATGATAGTTTCTACAATGATTTTAATCTTTAATCTTGATATAGATTTCTAGAAGCCAAATATAAATAAAACACATATACTCACCTTTCTCATTAACAAAAATGAGGAATAATTTTCTTTTTTTAAACATTGTATTCCATAGATGCAGATCATCACAAACATTTTGGTATATATACTGTATATATACACCAAACTATATATATATATATATATATATATATATATATATATATATATATATATATATATATGGGTGGGTGGGTGTTCTTATAATGAAGTAAAACCTTCTGATGCCAAGCAAAACAGATAAAATCTGAGGTACCATCCAAATTTTGATTATATTCGCAGATCTGGCATATATAAGATGAGTGAATGTGGCCAATGCATCACAAAAATAGTCAATCTAAGTTGCAGTATATTTCTAGGTTTTACACCAAAATTTTTAAATATTAATTTCAGTATTTGTATCTCAATAGCAGATTGTTTTATTCTTAATATTACTTCATAAATATTCATGTATGTTGTTAAACTCCAATAAATCCTAATCAGCTTCTGAAGATAAGCTGGAATCACATACTTACTGGTTAAGGAAGAGCTAGGCCATCTTGAGGCATATAATACTCTGTGTGTGGCATCTAAGTTGAGAACAGATAATGTGTTTGTGCACAAAATTGTCGACATAGATAGTGGTGACACAAATGATCAACTAATCATCCGATAAATCAAAGATACTAGCTGAACTCTAGGCATCAACAAACGAGTCTCAAACCATAGACATCATGTTAGTGTTTGGGTTTACATCAAATACCATGCTGCAGAAATAGTAATTTATCTAAGACACATCGTCACAAGGCCGCATTTTCAATCAAGTGATCTATAAATCTATTTATTATCTTTTATTTTCCATCAACTGGTGCAAATATCTTTTGTTCCATTACATGTTTCGATCCATTTGGGTCATCCTCAGAATATTGTAGTTACATCTGCAACCTGTCTCGATTACATCGTTATAAATAAGTTGAGATGAGTTGTGGAAGATTCTGAAAATGCTGTAAAGGATAGAAATGTTTAATGGAACAAATAACATTCGCAACAGTCGACGGAGATTAAAAGATAATAAATTGTTTTAAATAATACTGGAGCTACTGGTATCTAAATTTGTTATGTCCACTAAGGTAAAAACAGTGTTATCTTTTTGCAAAGTGTTGTTTCCCGAAGACATTTGGCCATGATATCCCAGTCCTGCTTGGTACTGCATTTGGATGGCCATCAGGGTATCTATACTCATCGCTTTATCAACCTTCATTACTTACGATGAGCTTATTTATGAATAATTATTCTGTTAACAGTCACGATTTTTGAGATTCCATTTAGCACGATGCGTTTCAGAAAATAATTCCAATTTTCAAGTGCGTTTATGTGTTACATAATTTAGTTGTAGTGTGTCTTATATTTGTGGTTCTGTATTATTATTATTATTTTTTTGTCTTTACTGTAATGATGAAATACTCAAATTTTAATTATTGGTCTGTCTTTATACATAGTAAATATCGAAATCTTTAGAAGAACTTCCATTTATAGCTTCCTGATCATTTTATGCACAGTATACATAAACGTTAACAAAGCAGATGTACATATATCAACAGTTATTAAGATCTTCTTATAAGAGGTTAACAAAGATAAAGTAATACATTTTTGTACAGTGTGATACATTTCTAAATGAGACTTTTTTTCCTAATGATCTTGGCTATAATTTGATCATATGTATTCAAAGTGGAGCATAGCACTATTTCTATATGTTATCATTTTGTATATTATCAAAATGTTGAAAGAAATTAAAAGACTCACTTTCCAGTTTTAGTTTAATATTTTTTGTTCCTATTTATTGTGTTGTGAAAATACTTCCAGTTTCTCAAACTAATCCATTTCATGTCCTTTATGTAGGAGGTGGAGTACTCTAGTGTTTTGCCCAAATTTAGTAAATGGGTGGTCTGTATTGTGCAAGTGTGTTGCTATTGCTGATATTGTGTGTCTGTTTTGTGGGTAGGCTTTATGGCTTCAGTGTACTTGCTGTTGATTTCTCGTCCTGTTTGTCCTGTGTAGAACATGGGGCATTCCTGGCATGTTATGTTGTGTAGTCCAGAATCAGAATGTGGGTCACAATTATATAGAATTTTGTGTATTACTTTCTGTTACAGCCTGTTGGTTGTAGAAAAGAATTTTTTTGTGGTTTTTAAAAATGTTTGCAATCTGGGGATGATATATATTACTGTGGTGTAGTTTGTGTTTGAGTTTTCTTTCATTTCATTTAGTATTGTCTCTACCATGAGAGAGGTGTAATCTTTGGCTATTGCAATTTCTTTCACTATGTTTATTTTCTGTCTCATGTTGTCCTGGGTCAGAGGTATTTGGTTGCTCTATGTAGCTGCCTTTGTATGCTGCATTTTTATGAATATTTTGGCGACATTAGGATGCCTGGGTTATGGAGTTCGTCATTGTACTTTTTCTGAAAAATTTAAATGTGCATGGACAATTGGGAAATTCTAAGTAGAAGTTATTCGAAAGATGTTGCCATTTACTGTGCATAAAGACCTAGCAATAACTAAAAAATGTGCAGTTAATCATTGTAGAAAAGACAACAAAATAATGCAGAATCTCAAACATCAGAAACCTAGCAATTAAATGGGATGGTACAGAAGCACACTTGAAAATAGAGATTATTTCCTGAAACGTGTCGTTCCAAATAAGATATAAAAAAAACATGACTCATTAGTTTAGATTATGTTAGTCGTTTGTTCCATTAACCCATGCTGAGGAAATCCTCGGGGATGTGCAACATGTTAGAATATAATTATAATACTATTTTTACAAGCTGATATAATAACACAAATAGTATGAATACAGATCCATACATCATTTGGTTCTATTAAAAATTCGTCATTGGAGTAGAAGGAGTTGTCTGGTAAATTATTAAAAATAAGTGTTCCTGAGTAGTGAACCCCTTTTTGAAATAAAGTAACCGCTTTTATATTGCTGAGTGGATCGTTTTGTTCCTAGTATTTTATGTAAGAACTGAGCTATTTGTTGGAGAAAGGGATATATTATTTATGACAAATGTAATTAGTGAATAAACGTACCGAGAGAGCCAGTAGTTAGTATGTCCAATTCTTTGGAGAAAGTTCTGCTGATTATCCATGAATTTACACCACAAATAATATGTACTACACGCTTTTGGATTCGGAAAACGTTTTAAGATTATACAATATGATGTTATGGAAGAAATGGAAGCAAAGTACGCAAGCTTTTATATTTTCATATCTCCTGCATCTGATAACACTCGAATTGCAAATACAGATTTTAAGTCATTTCTACAGTTATGCAGAGTGCTCCTCCTCCCAACAGAATTAATTATCAAGTTGTAATCTGAGGAATTTAATAGTGTCAGCATCTTCTATCCTCTCCTTCTCTACTTCTTCTTCTGCATAAACTGGATAGTGTAATGTAACGGTTAGAGCAGGCAACTACTGTAGTATCTGATTCCATTCTATAACATGATATCACATCTTTACTAATTCATCTGGTACTGTATAACTCTTTTACTGACCATTTTCTTACAGCAATGTATTTATAGCATGACCCAGCACATAGCACGTGTCTGGTTTATTATGGTTGTTTTAATTATCATTCATACATCAGGTGATAATAAATACTTTAACACATCTGTTGCAACCTTTGTACTACAGAAATAGAAATACAATTTGTTATGCTAGAAAGTTCTAGAAATGTATTGTTTAAGCATTGTTGTAATTTGCATAAATATCTGTAAATAATCATATATTTCAATGAATCCAATTAATTTTCAGTTTTAAAGGTATTAAAACATTTATTTCCAATTGTCTGGAACAGTCAATTTTATCAGATCTGTGATAACTGTATAAAATGCAATAATTGCAAAGTATATCATTTAGCAATATAAATAAATAAATAAATAAATATATATATATATATATATATATATATATATATATATATATTAATGAAAACATATTTCAATAACTTCAGATATATGTAATTAAATTTCAGGTAAGATATTTATATTGTTACTGTGGGAACTTAATAAATTGCTCAATAATTACAATGTTCAAAATTTAAACAAACAGTTTTGGAAGTTGTAATTGTATCAAATTAATGACTATGTGTCAGTAATGAGATATATTGTAGAAAAGATATAACTATAGGCACATCCCACCAATTCAGTCAGTAACGGTATCATACTTAGTCTTGAATCTTAGTCTTGTCTACATATTTGTCAGATTATTGTGTATCACTCAAGTCAAGAAATAAATGAAGAGGCATTATTCCATTTCACTGTTATTTGTTACACTTGCCTAACATAAAATCTACAAAGTTACATAAATTATTATCTTTTGATGAAATACTTTTTACTGCCAGCAAATACTGGCAATAGAAGTGTCTCACATACCAAAAGCAGTGGTACATTTCAATGGAAACCTCTTACATGCTGTGAACTGCATGTAGTGACTCTTTTCAAAGTTTAATGTCAATGAGTCGGCTTTAAACCATTTATTAATGTTCAGAACATTGTTCGATATGTTATTTATTTCATCTGCAAACGTAACGAACTTTGTTTCTGGCAGTGTAGTTGATGAGAGGTCTGGAACAAGAATTGTTAGTTATAAACAAACCCACAAATCTCACAGTCGCAGGCTTTCATGATCCATTTTCAAATGAATAAAATTATCATTAGAGGTCGTGCCACCTGTGAAGCCAGCCATGTGATATACCAACTCTGCTGCAGTCATTGCACAGAGTTTTATATTAGTATGACGACGAACCAGTTGTCTGTCAGGATGAATAGCCACCGCCATACTGTGGCCAAAAGTAAGTTGGTCTACCCTGTGGCACAGCATGCGGCTCAACACAACACTCATGATTTCAGTGGCTGCTTCACTACCTGAGCCATCTGGATCCTTCCCCCTCCAGCACCAGCTCACCTGAACTGCACAGGTGGGACTTGTCCCTTCAACACATTCTACAGTCTCGCAACCATCCTGGCCTCAATCTAATTTCCCACTTCCCCTCCAATTCATGTCTTCCTTGCAACTGTGTGTTGCACCTTACAATATCCCATTAATAAATTACTTTTTATTTTATTTTTTTCCCTAATTTTTCCTTATTTTTAACTATCTTTCTCCTGTTTTATTTTTTTCCTATCCCCGTCCTGTTTTTCCAATTTTTATTTTTCCTTATTTTATCGTTTCAAATCCCTCCCACTCCATCCCTAAACTTTTTTTGCACCCCTTCCCTTCACTGTATTCATTGCCACAATTCAAATTGCCGCCTTTCAGAGTTTCTTTGTCAGACGAAAGCCATGGTCGAATTTTAACCCTGAAATGCATGATCTTTTAACTTCCAAAAAAAATTATTTCAGTGTTTTATAAGTTGTACAAACAAAGGGAAAAATAATTAAAAATTTCCTTCCTTGATAGTTTCAAAAAACATATGCAACATACAGCGCTTGGTATATAATTTTCAAAGTTGAATAGTATAAACAAATTTTTGTGCTTATTGTGATTCTTCATAGCTGTATCAGTTGGTGTGTTTTTTTTTTTTTTTTTTTTTTTCCCTTCTTCCAAAACTGGCTGTTCATATAGAAAACAAAACGTCAAATCTCCAAAATCTGGAGTTTTGTCCAAACAAATGTTAACAGAAGTTCACACTGCAACTAACCTCGACACAACGAACACCACAGACTCTATCTACAAACTCTGCTGCATTCGTTAAACACGTTATAGTTCACGAAATTACTACTTGACGTAGGTAAAACAATATTACAGTCGATGTTGCAGATATGCAACATCATGCATTTAAGAGTCAGCGAGCGTCTCTGCGGTGACTTATTACCTATCCTTAATTATTGACATTTCCAATCGGTATTTAAGCTGTAGCCGAGATTCGAACCTGGGACCTCCTAGTTACTGGGTAGGTGCATTACACCACTCAGTTAACACAGCGTTGTAGCCAAAGCAACTACACGGACTGTCTTAAAGCACATCTCCCTCCACACCACAAACTTTAATTCTGCATCATGTTCCGTGTGAATTGCGTATCAAATTACCAGGGCTCTCCTACATTGGAATAGCACCCCAGCAAAGAACGCGAATAGGAAGTATCCCGCCTTATTACTCAGGCCGAGGTGATATAAATATCAAAAAAAATAATACAATTCCTTGAGACATCAGTGTCTCGTTATACCAAAGGTAATAAACATAAGAAGAGGCATTGAATTATATTTTTTTTTGTGGCCGGGATTCGAACCCAGGACCTCCTACTTACTAGGTAGGTGCTTTGGACCACTCAGGTAACACAGCATTGTTGCCAAAGGACCTAAACGGAATTTCCTAAAGCACGTTTGTTGTGTAGAGGGAGACGTGCTTTAAGACTGTCTGTGTTATCTGAGTGGTCTAAAGCACCTTTCTAGTAAGTAGGGGGTCCTGGGTTCGAATCCCGGCCACAGCATACATTTTAATTTAATGCCTCTCATTATGTTTAATACCTTTGGTATAACGAGACAATGTTGTCTCAAGAAATTGTATTATTTTTTGATTTCCAATCGAATTTTCCATTGTTGAAATCAAGTTAGTTACGTTCCGCACGCGAGTGTATTGCGCAGAGGTGGCGGCCTCACGCCGAATGAGTAATGGGGTAACTGGACGAGTGGAGCGGACAGGCGTCCATTGAGCAGTGCGCGTAATTGCGGCGGCCGGCCTGCCACTGGACAGGACGGACAGAGACAGAGGGACAGGCAGACAGGGACCACCGCGGCGGCTGCGGCGGCGGCGCCTGCGGCAGCGCCGGGCTATGCGGCGCGGCGAGCAGAAAAAGCGGCGCACACAATGGATGTGCAGAGGTTTATGAAGACACGCCGGACCGCGACACGCCGCGCAGTGGAGCGCCGCGCCGCGCCATATTCATTAAACCTTCACACGTGCCTCTTAAATTGTCGGCCCGGCGCTCCTTAACATTTTACAAGACAATCGCCGGCCACGCACGCCGACCACCTCCCCCTCTCTCCGGAATAGCGGGATTAGCCTTTTGTCCTTCCCGGCCGCCGGCAAAGATTTCATTCATCCGGACTCCGCGGCGGTTCTGGAAAGAAAAGAGGAGGGAAAAAATTTTTTAACAGTCCGCCACTTGTGGTGGAGCTTTGGTGACTGCGCGAGGGAGGAGAAGGGCGTCTCTGCAGCTACTGTTTATCTCCGGCCATTCGGACAAAACACGCTGTGTTTAATTGTATTCAACAGATACTCATATCACCGGACCCAAAGAACGGACACCGTTTTCTCCCGCAGCGATTATGGATAAACAGTCAAGATTTTCCTGCCGGACGCATTGAATGGTATCAATGGGGAAAGCAGTATCAGACCACAGTATCTAGAACACAGTTTGGATTTCTGAAAGGTTCCGATATCGAGAAGGCTATTTACACTTACAGTGAGAATGTACCTAATGCATTAGATACTAAACTGCAAGCAGCAGGTATTTTCTGTTATTCGTCAAAGGCAT
This sequence comes from Locusta migratoria, assembly GCA_026315105.1. Classification (NCBI taxonomy): domain Eukaryota; kingdom Metazoa; phylum Arthropoda; class Insecta; order Orthoptera; family Acrididae; genus Locusta; species Locusta migratoria. The sequence continues at coordinate 16,933,939 of CM048751.1, forward strand.
TTGATTGTGTGAACCATAACATCCTTTTAAGTAAATTGGAATTCTATGGGGTCACGGGAAATGCTGCAAAATGGTTCAAGTCGTACCTCACTAATTAGAAACAAAGGCTATCGGTGCAAGTGACTAGTGAATTAAGCCAACAGTCGTCATCGGATTGGGAAGAAATTACCTGTGGGGACCCACAAGGATCCATCTTAGGGCCATTGATTTTTCTTGTGTACATTAATGACCTCTCATCAGTTACACTACCAGAAGCAGAGTTCGTTTTGTTTGCAGATGATACAAGTATGGCAATTAAAATTACGTCAAGCATTGTTATAGAAAGGTCTGCTATTGATATTTTCATGAACATTAATAAATGGTTTAAAGCCAACTCATTGTCATTAAACTTCGAAAAGACTCACTACATGCAGTTCAGGACATGTAAGAGATTTCTGTCAGCATATGCATTAAGTATGAATAAGAGCAGATAGAAGAGGTTGACAGTTTTAAATTCCGGGGATTACAGCTTGATAATAAATTTAGTTGGGAGGAGCACACCACAGAACTGCAGAAACGACTCAACAAATCTGTATTGTCAATACGAGTTTTATCAGACATAGGAGACATAAAAATAACAAAGCTTGCATACTTTGCTTACTTTCATTCCGTAATGTCATATGGTATAATATTTTGGGATAATTCTTCAAGTCAGTCAAAAGTCTTCAGAGTATAAAAGCGTGTAATACGTATTATATGTGGAGTAAATTCACGGACGTCCTGTAGAAGCCTCTTCAAAGAAATGGGTATATTTACGACTGCCTCTCAGTATATTTATTCCTTAATGAAATTTGTCATAAATAATGTATCCCTTTTCCCAACAAACAGCTCAGTTCATACATACAATACTAGGAATAAAAATGATTTACACAAGGAGTTAAAAGCACTTAATTTATTTGAAAAAGGGGCCCATTAATCAGGAACACACATTTACAATAATTTACCATCAAGTATAAAATATATTATCAGCTAAAAAAAATTAAAAATATATGTATTTGTATTTATTAGTATTATCTATTATTCAACTTGTAAATTTTGTTTCTCGACATGTTCCACATCCACGAGGATCTCCTCAACATGGAACTACAGAACGAAAAAAAACTAATATATATATATATATATATATATATATATATATATATATATATATATATATATATATATATGCGCTTAAAACCCGGGTCCCCTGATTTCTGACCACTACACCAACGGAGAAATACTGACCACCACGGCGGCGGCGCGGACTATCATTACACGCCTCCCGTGATACGTAAATCGTCAACTTATACATACTCTGCTAACGTAGAGCCCCCAGGTCAGATTCACTTATTATTCGCAGTACTTCACCAATTCCCGTAACAGTTCAGCCCTAGCCTGCACCGCCACTGGAGGAATTGATGGTCGTCTTCACCTTAATTGTATGTACGGCGTGACGCCCGTTCACTTGGGTAAGATATCCACATATACCTGGTGATCATAAATTCAGTATAAATTTGAAAATCACGGAATAATGTTGATAGAGAGGTAAAAATTGACACACATGCTTGGAATGACATGGGGTTATATTAGAACAAAAATAAAGTTCAAAAAATGTCCGACAGATGGCGCTTCATCTGATCAGAAAAGCAATATTTAGCACAACAAATTAAGACAAAAATGATGTTCTTTACAGGAAATGCTCAATATGTTTACCATCATTCCTCAACAATAGCTGTAGTAGAGGAATAATGTCGTGAACAGCACTGTAATGCATGTCCGGAGTTATGGTGAGGCATTGGCGTCGGATGTTGTCTTCCAGCATCCCTAGAGGATGTCGGTCGATCACGATACACTTGCGACTTCAGGTAACCCCAAAGCCAATAATCGCACGGACTGAGGTCTGGGAACCTGGGAGGCCAATCAAGACGAAAGTGGCGGCTGAGCACATGATCATCACCAAACGACGCGTACAAGAGACCTTTCACGCTTCTAGCAACATGGGGTGGAGCGCCATCCTGCATAAAAATCGCACGTTACAGCAGGTGTTCATCAGCCAAGCTGGGGATGATGCGATTCTGTAACATATCGGCGTACCTATCAGCCGTGACGGTAGTAGTTACAAAACCGGGATCACGCAGTTCCTCGAAGAAAAAGAGCCCGATAACGATAGATGTGGTTAATCCAACCCATACCGCGCCTTTCTCGTCGTGCAATGGCGTTTCCACGACAGTTCTAGGATTTTCGGTAGCCCAAATTCTGTAGTTGTGGGCGTTAACAGACCCTCGGAGCGTGAAATAAGCTTTGACGGTCCACAACACGTTACACAACCAATCGTCATCTTCCGCCATCTTTTGAAACGCCCACACCGCAAATGCCGTGCGCTTCACTAAATCGCAAGGTAAAAGTTCATGATGCCGATTCATTTTGTAAGGATAGCATCGGAGGGTACGCCTATGTGCCAACCAAACAGTAGTGTATGGAATGCCGGTGCGACGTGCAACTGCACGAGATCCGTTGTCGATATGACTTATTAAAACATGTGAGTAAAGAGGTAGCGGTGTTTCACAAGAACGATACTTTCTGCATTCGTATTGATTATGGGTCAATAGGTCGTTCTCTTGGAGGTGCCGGCCGCGGTGGCCGAGGGGACTGAGGCGCTTCAGTCACGGCCTGTTCGGCCACTACGGTCGGGGGTTCGAATCCCCCCTCGGGCATGGATATTTGTGCCGTCTTAGTTCGTAAGTAGTTCATAAGTAGTTTGTAAGTTTGGGGACTGATGACCCCGTATTTGGGTCCCATAAGATTTACAAACATTTGAACATTTTCTCTTGGAGGTAGTTCTTAATATTTGAGAAAAGTATACGTTCTAAAATCCTGCTGCAGACCGACATCAGTGATATACGGCTGCAATCACTCATAACACATTTTGTGAATATTGGTGTGATCTATGCAACTTTCCAGTCTTTGATTACGGAACTTTCGCTCAGCTAGCGGTTGTCTATGATAGCAAGGAACGGAGCAATTTCATCAGCAAACTCTGAAAGGAATCTAATTGGGATACTATATGGACCGAGAGACTTGCTTTTGTTAAGTGATTTAAGTAGCATTAATACTCCAGGGATATCTACTTCCAAACTACCCATGCTGGCGGTAGTGTTTTATTCGAATTCTGGGGTATTTGCTTCGGCTTCTTTGGTGAAAGAATTCCTGAAAGCTCAGTGTTTAGTAATTTTGCTTCATCATAGCTGTCATCCGTAGCATCACCATTTCTGTCGCATGGTGAAAGTATTGATTGTGTTTTGCCGCTAGCATATTTTACATTCGACCTTCAATTTTTCTAGCAATTTGCGTGACATGGTTTCGTTAGGAAAACTATTATAAGCTTTTCGCACTGAATTTCGATCTAAGTTTCGAGATTAAGTAAAAGATTGTCAATCTCATGTTACAATATATTGTTTCCTACATACAACATAATGTCACACGTCTATCATTTTCACAAAATGTCAGATACGAAGCTCCATGAAAGCTTTTTGCCTTATGTCCTGTCGCGAAAATTATTGCATCAGGCTTATTTGTTACACTGTACGCCACATTTCCACTTAATGGCAGCTGAATAACAAACTTTTTTATCTGTTCCACATCTATTAAGTGTTAACAGTTCAACGATTTATTACAAAGGAATCAAATCAAAAGTTACGTATCGATTACAAACTATACTGCTGTATGTCCATAATGCATATCTAATATCCACTATGGTAAAAGAATAATTATGTGATTTGACATTCCGTGAAATAACTTAGTAGCAACGTGTAAACCTCCGTTTACACACAACTGTAGTGGCGTCAGTAGTAGATGTTATTTTAACAGTTCAGGTGGGACTTTACATTGTCCAAACGTAACGCCATACTCTTCTTTGTGGATCACCTAATCTAATAAAATGTAATATTTGTGAAGCTTAAGGGAGTTAACTGCGGGGTCATCAGTCCGTAAACTTACAAACTACTTATGAACTAACGGCCGCGGTGGCCGAGGGGACTAAGGCGCTTCAGTCGCGGTCTGCACGGCCTCTACGGTCGGGGGTTCGAATCCCCCTCGGGCATGGATATTTGTGCCGTCCTAGTTCGTAAGTAGTTCATAAGTAGTTTGTAAGTTTAGGGACTGATGACCCCGTAGTTAAGTCCCATAGACTATACAAACATTTGAACATTTGAACTTATGAACTACCTTATACTAAAGACAACACAAACATCCATGCCAGAGGGCAGATTCGAACACCCGAAGGGAAACAGCCTCGCGCATCGTAACATAGCGGCCCAATGCGCTCGGTCGCTCCGTCGCAGCTGTGGATCACCAATACCAGCAGAAATAAATTTTACTTGTGCTTGTTGGAGGACTACGTTCTATCGACTAATTATTGTGATCTGCTTCATCTACAGTCCGTTCAGTTACATGTTCAGATTCAGTACGACTGCACCAGTGTCACGCAGTGTATTGAACAAACGAGTAAATACTTCTGAATCTGCGGTTAGCAAATCGTATGCAGCATTCTCTCCGAGCAGCGGCAGCATATCCATTACAAAACACATACACTTTAATGTAACCTACAGCACGACCTCACAATTTGTGACATCAAAAAGCTACGGTTGTCTATTCTGATCGTTCCCTGATTACGATTGTGCCTGCAGCTGACCACTGACTCCTCAGTCTGGAGGAAGTCGCGCCTTCTGGCAGCAGGCCGTGGTCTTCATGCCGCCCTGGCTGGCCGGCTGAACACACGCCCGCCTTGATAGCCATCGGACGCGTCTACTTTGTCGCCGCGCTCGGGATGAGCTGTCGTGTCGTCCGCGCACGCTCCACTTCCGATGTCTGTGTCGCTTCCGAGCTCGTCGACATCTCTTTTTCGTTGGAAGTAGTCCTGTAAAGCATAGCACCGCGTGTTACGCGCTATTGAGACCGGAGATCCGTGTTTAGGTATCAGAATCGTGAAGCAGATGGCTTGGCAAATCCTGCAAGGCTCTTACTGGCAAACGGATTACCAACGAAAGTACAGAGGTGATCCAAAATTGTATATTCACGTTGAGACTGTTTAATATTTTAATGCTGTAAAGATTTAGTTGTAAGAGCTGTTAAAAGCAGGTGTCGTTAGTGAAAATGTTCAAATGTTTGTAAAGTCTATGGGACTTAACTACGGGGTCATCAGTCCCTAAACTTACAAACTACTTACGAACTACTTACGAACTAGGACGTCACAAATATCCATGCCCGAGGGGGGATTCGGACCCCCGACCGTAGTGGGTCGTTAGTGATGTCAAGTGTTCTGCGACAAATGGCACTACTGTTTTATTAGGAAAAATGAGACCAGGCAGCAAGTATGTCTGAATTTCGTTTTAAATGGTACTGGAAATTCGTAAATGTCGGTGAAGTGCAACAGTGATGGATGCACCAACATGAAACGGGACCACTAACACACTTAAGCATTGCTCGCTTTCGCGATAACTCTGAAACAGATGGAACCATAATGGACCTGCATAAGAGACGATCACGGCAGTCACGCGGTTATCGGTAGGTCGTATTTTTCACACACACACACACACACACACACACACACAATCATTCTTCACTCCGAGGAGTGGAGCGGGCTGTTTGAGATCCGGCCCATAAAGAGTCGCGGTTCTATTCTGCCAATTTTCAGACAAGCTAAGGGCGGACAAGAGGGGTTCCAATTGGGGATAAGTGGGAGGGGCTTACCAGTTCCGACATACCCCTTACAACCAAGGAAAGCCTTGATCGGAAACGGGGTATTGGGTATAATTTAATTGATTTCTGAGTCACTGTTCCAGACTCAAAATAGTTTATCAGGGAAGTAAGAGTGCACTCCTAAGAACCAAAAACTGGACGTTCGAGTTACTCTCGTAAACTCGCAGGGATCAGCTCAACCAAATTATAGTGGACAAGGGTCGCCCTGGAGGAACCGCACCCGAGGGCACGGTATCCTCTGCACAGAGCAAAATAAAAAGTTGATATACCACAATTGTTACACACACTAAACAAGAGTGACCCTGACAGGGCAACTGAGATTTGTTAATTGTACCTTCCGTAGGTTGAAAATTAAGCAGATTTTGTCTCCCAAATGTTGTGATCTGATGAGGCTCAGTTTAAATTAAAAGAAACGATTCATAGGCGTAACTAGACCACACGAAATCCATATGTTTATTTTGAGCAAGCGTCAATGCTCTTGATTTTTACTTTCAGAATGTGATATACAGCTAGTCACGCAATTCCCGCAGAAACTTTGAGATATGTCACCAACAATGTTCGCCATAGTGCTGCAGCGCTCAAAAATGTTTGGGGCGGTTGGATTACAGTTTTAATACGCATTGTAACATATTTTCTCAGTATATATATATATATATATATCCAGATTTCGAATCAATAACACAAATGAAAATGAGTAACATGTAAGTAGATATACTCCAAGTAATGAAGCAGTTTAAATCGCTTAACAAGAATAAGTCCAATCAGCGTATGCTGATGCGATAGCTCCATACATAGCAGTCATATACAACCCAACCGCTCTCTCAACGGACAAAGACGGGTAAGCTGCCCAACACAACATTATTCAAGAAAGGCAATACGGGTAGCCCAATTAATCATATCCTCTGAGAACGATCTATTGACCCGAGGTGAACAGGATGTAGAAAATATCAATCTTGCGAAACATAACTAGCTCATTACAAGCATAAAGTGATGAATCGTATCGACGAAGGATCTCAAATTGACTCCCTATTTCTATATTTTATAAAGTTCTCAAAACTGTACGTCACAAACGATTTTAAATCAAATTGGATAGCTTTAGGGTATCATCACAGGTACGTGATTGCATTAAGGATTACCTGTCAGCGAAAACAAGTTTATAATGACTGAAGGAAACGTGAAATATGACGTTTCCCAGTGTAGTCCAATGGAACTTCTGGTGTCTCGTGTCTACATGAAGGATCGAGTAGAAAATTTGATCGACCCTGATCGGTTGTTTGCAGACATTATTGTCATTTAACGTTTATTTAAGTCAGCTGAAGATGAAAACCAACTGCGGAGAGGTTGAGAGAAGGTATCTCTAATGTGTGATAACTGGCAACTGTGCCTAAATAATGAAAAGCGTGAGTCATGCACACGAGTACCAGAAGGAATACGTTACACTTCGTCTAAAAGATAAATCAGTGAAATCTGAAGCCGTAAATTCAACTAGATACAGTGAATTACCATTATTTAAATTGGAAAGAACACATTAGATAATGTCGTCGGGAAAGAGAAGCAAAGACTGCGTTCTGTTGATTCAACAGAACTACTAAGGAGACTGCATACACTACATTTGTCCATCTTGTTTTGGAGTACTGATGGGCGGCGGAGTAGACGGAGGAGATTGAAAATGTGCATAGAAAGGCAGCTAGTTTTGTATTATCCCGATATAAAGTGCCAGAGAAATTATCCTACAGTTGTGGAGGAACAGAACTGAACAACTAATATACGAGGCCATGGACAACACTCAATGTACTAACAGATAAATTCTCGTATGCGACATATGACGAATTCAAACTAAACAGACCATACAGAAAACAACAACGTACCCAGCGAGCAAACACAGTGGATAGAGTGTACCAGCAAAGGAACCGTAATCAGGAACACGACAGGACAACAACACGGGCCCCAACACAGACACCGACATGGACGGACGCGGACAGTGAGCATCATTTAATAGACAATAATTAGTGTAAACGTAGCAGTAAGGGTAAATACGAAAGTGTCAGTGTCGCTTTTTGTCACTGGCAAAATGGCACTATAAGCCTGTTAATAGATAATTACAAAACAGAAGACCGCTATATATAAATTAGTACTTCGTTTAACATACACATAATAGTCACGATGGTTGTTTGACGACTTGATGAGAATACCAAGTTCTCGACCCTCTCCTATCATCTTCTATTAAATATAATTCGTGTTATTATTTCAGTATCTTTTTCGACATAAACCTCTGTATTTCTTTACTTCTTCTTCTTAAATGGATATATATTATTTAATTAAAATTTTCTAATTGTTATTTATAGCTTTGTGTCATAAGTTAGATAAGTTGTACAATATTAAATTTAATTAGATAAAAGAAGGAATTATACAGTGTAAAAAAATCAATGAACAGTGCAAAATACGACCTTTTTTAGCATCCATAATATAGGTCATTGTAAACGACAGCAAATTATATAAATAATAAAAAATAACTAGTTGTTCAGGAATAATTACAACAATGGAGTTTCTCATTGCGACGATATCTACTTTCGAAATTAAGACATCAGATTTTCTCCTCCCAATGTGAGGATTGATTCCCACCTACATATGGAGGAATGGAAATATGCAAGCCGGCCGCGGTGGCCGAGGGGACTGAGGCGCTTCAGTCACGGTCTGCACGGCCACTACGGTCGGGGGTTCGAATCTCCCCTCGGGCATGGATATTTGTGCCGTCCTTAGTTGTAGCTAGTTCATAAGTAGTTTGTACGTTTAGGGACTGATGACCACGTAGTTAAGTCCCATAGACTCTACAAACATTTGAACATTTGAACATATGAAAATATACAAAATCAGACATCGAATGGAAAGATTAAGATGTTCTCAAATGTTCAAATGTTTGTAAAGCTTATGGGACTTAACTACGGGGTCATCAGTCCCTAAACTTAAAAACTACTTATGAACTACTTACGAACTAGGACGGCACAAATATCCATGCCCGAGGGGGGATTCGAACCCCCGACCGTATAAGATGTTCTTTCTTGCCGTGCGCTATTCGAGAACGTGATGGAGGTAAACAGCATGAAGGAGGTTCCATTAACCCTCTGCCAGGCACTTCCGTATGACCTGCAGAACAGCCCAGGCAGGTGTTGATACGGCTGTAGATGGTGGAAAGTAACGACTGTAGTTTCCTCTTGCTTTCAACCGTTCACAGTATACAATTTGAAGAGCCAAAGATACTGGTATAGTATGCGAATGAAAACACATGTAAACACTCAGGGGACGGTGCTGCGCTGTGGTACGCCTATACACGACAACAGGTGTTTGGCGCAGGCGTTATACATCGGTTACTGTTGCCACAATGACAGGCTATCATGTTGTGAGTGAACGTGGTGTTATAGTCGGGCTCGAAAAATGGAACACAATGTCTCCGGGGTAGCGATGAGGTTGGGATTGTCCCCTACGACCACACTGCGAGTGTACCGTGAATATGAAATACGGCAAAACACGAAATCTCCGACATCACTGCGGTCGGAGAAAGATCCTGCAAGAAAAAGAGCAAAGACGAATGAAAAAATAAATAAATAGATAAATAAAACTTTCAACGTGAGGGAAGTGCAACTCTTTGTGCAGCTTCCTTTCGTCCTGAAACATAGTGCACAGAAATGTTAAGAATAATGTTGACAGTGATTGACTCTGTAAATGAAATTAATGACAGTAAGAATTACTTAAAAGTTAAATTATTGCATAAGGTAAGCAGTGCGTTTCGAAATGACTGTGTATCAGTGACGGATCTAGGACATTTACCAAGGGAGGCAAGCTTAAATTTGCCGCCCCTTCTTTCACTCCCCCCCCCCCTGTAAGAAACGACTTTTTTATGCTAATTGGGTTACATATTTGGAAATAAATGTCACAATCTCACAACATGAACTTATTTTATTAACTGAATTAAGATCAAAGGAAAACAGAACAATTTTAATACATAAAAAATATTACAAGCTGACTCATCGTACAAAAATCAATTCAAAATTTCGCTTTTCGAGCTTTTTTTACTGCAACGTTTTATTAATTGATTTCGGTATTTCTTGCAGTAATTTTACTTTTAATAATTCTGTGTCAGTTAATTGTATTAAATTAAGTAAGTTACATTCTGTAAAAAATAAACGAATAAATAAATCGGTGAAAATTTGCCGCCCTCTAAATTCTGCCGCTCGGGGCGACTGCCCCCTTTGCCCCTCCCTAGATCCGGCCCTGCTGTGTATAAACTGGTCTATATAGAAAGTAGGTGGCAAATAAAAATTGATTCGAAGATATATTTGATTACATATCTACATGGTTTATTTGAAAGGTAGTAAATCATGTCTAACATTAATCATCAGAAGGCGCATGATACATAAGTTCAAAAATGAGAGAATATTAAAGAAAGCAATCTACATAATTTTCAGAACACTAAGGATCATTCATAGGGAGTATGACGATATTATATATTGCACCACAGAATTTATTAGAAAAAATTCTATTACAGAGCATCGAAACCTACTTACCTCACTGAGAACAACTTCCAGCTCACCACAATTCTAGTGAAAGCCGTACGAACTCGGCGTTCCCAAACATCCCAAAGGTGATCTAAATGATTCAAATCAGGACTCCCACTCCGCCACATGCCGTTCATTATGAACAGGTGCTCGATCGTATAGAAAGATGCAATCGCCATCTCTGAATTGCTCTTCAACAGTGGTAAGCAAGAAGGAGCTTAACCCCTTACTGCTTGAATAAATTTTGCATGAAAGGAGAAAAGAAATTAGTAAGTAAAAATCATGTCCTTCTACAAGTACTGGACATAATATTACGTCTAAAAACCGTTTGTTGTGGGAACAATTAGAGCAGTGATTTTAACGGCACGTACCGTACAACAACTTTATTAGCGCAGAACATACATATATCACAGAGATTACACAACATCAGTTAATCAACAAATCAAAGATATAATAAAAGTCACAGAATCAAGGACGTCATTTAGCAGATCTCCACATCCTCCCCACCCTGGTCTACGTCCAGAAGTAGGACCAGCTGTACAGGACTGGTGAGGCACCTTTCGTCGGCAGTGACAAGCATGGCTGTGCGTGGGACTCCATCTCTTCCTTTCTTCAGCTCCTGCACTCTTGACTTGATGGAAGTTGCGCAAGAGCACGAGATACTCCTTGCTCCAGCGCTTCCAGAAATCTTCCGCTATTTTCTGACAGGGCCTGAACTCCCTATTCTAGTTTGTAACTGTTGGTGGCTCAGGTCCGGTGGTAGTGTGGTAAGTTTCTTCGCCGGCCGCGGTGGCCGAGCCTTCTGCGGCGCGTCAGTCACAGTCTGCACGGCCCCTATGGTCGGGGGCTCGAATCCCCCTCGGGCGTGGATATTTGTGCCGTCCTTAGTATTAGCTAGTTCATAAGTAGTTTGTATGTTTAGGGACTGATGACCCCGTAGTTAGGTCCCATAAGCTCTACAAACATTTGATTTGATTTAAGTTTCTTCCCCACAAGGAAATGTGGTGGAGTGAGTAGGTCGTCTTCAGTTTGAGAGATTGGCCTCGAATTTCGGGCGGCTTCAATATTCACCAGCACGGTCCGTAGCCCTTCTTCTGGAACGACCGAGTACCTTTCGGAGACACGTTTTGGTTAAGCTGACCATTCTCTCCCAGGATCCTCCCCACCAAGCCGCCGGGGTTGGAACACTTGCGGTGAGTGACACTTGCGGGGAGTGACACTTGCGGGGAACCCGAGGCCCTTGGGGTGGCTAATGCCTTTTCCTGGGTACAGGCACACCAAGAAGTCTAGCACTGCTGTTGTCAAGTTTCCACACTGTCAACATAACACGAAACTCAGTAGAAAACCACTACCCTTTGCAAGCTGAAGAGCAATATAGTAACTTGTTCTAACTACATATTAATTCCTTGAGTGTTCCCCATGAAAACAAAAAGGTATTTTAATAGTGATAATGTTTGGAAACGTATTAAGACTTTCTCTGCTACTACAGGACGATGACTTTCCGCAGTCATACCTCCTAAAAGCATATTATTCAGAACACTAAACATATCAAGACACCTGCGCAAGCAATAAATATATTAGGCATCCTGCACAGATACGTTGATGTAATTGTAATGTAGTTAACCCCACTATCACGCAACTGCCATCTCTTTAAAAATAGCTACTATGCTTTTTAATAGGAGACGCAACCTTAACCCTTCAAATAAAAAACGTTAATAATAAATCAATGAGCATTTTACATGCTTGAAGCGTTTATTCGTAGACCCCAAAACGATATGGCTGTATTCTAATGACAAATACATGTAAGAAATGTATGAAGTACGGAATGTGTAAGGGAATATCACACACCGAAAAATACCAAAGATAAATTCTATTTTCCATCACCGTCATATAGAACCATTTTTACTCCGAACTTGGCATAAACCAACAGGAAGAAACAAGTTGCAAGACTTCCAGGAAAAATAAAGCAAAATTGGCAGCCAATATTTGGTTATAAGTTACATTGTCTGTTAACTGCATAAATATAAATTACGGAATACGCGAAACTCCTGTTCAGTACAGTCAAAAAGGTCTAAGGTAATAGTCAGTGGTTTACAATCAGATATCCGAATCACTCTCCTCCTCATGAAGTCTGTGTGAAGATTTATATTCAAATATTTAAGAAAAAGGCTACTGTGGTGTTGAAACTACAAGAAGCAGCTCATTTACTCAGGAAGGGAAAACGTTATGGTGCCCGTAAATTTGAATGGCTATATCTCTTGTAGTAAAATTCATTTTTTGATAAAATGTGAAAATCCAATATACCAGAATTTTGTTTTTCTAAACTCAGTGCCAACTTTTTTTGTCGAAATTTTTGTAGGAAGTAGTCTTGACATGAATTTCATACTTCTATGCATTAATATTATCAAACATGTAATTTGTGTCACAAATTGCGCGGCCGGTCCGGTCGGAGGTTCGAATCCTTCCTCGGACATGGGTATGTTTGTTTGTACTTTGCCTAAGTTATTTTAAGTAAGATTAAGTAGTGTGTATGTCTAGTGACCGATGACCTAAGTAGTTTGGCCGCATAAGACTACAAATATACACGTAATTTATCTATTTCATTACCACACTTAAGTACTAATAATTAAATAAACTTAAATGTAGAAATTTGAAATAAACACTGAAAACAAATGATTGATATTTCTCATAAGATGAATGCACAGAACCGTTGCATTATGTCTTGTGAACGTACCTACAAAATCTGCCATATGAAAATTGTAGTGTGAGTCCCAAATTTGTTTTTTCTGTAAAAAAACATTAAAAACATATTAAAAATTCAGAACTCGAAAACCAGTGAAGTTATGGACTTGAAGCGTTTTATGTTGCTAAATCTTTACATAGTAGACACGATTTTAAAATTTGGTTGCTATCGCCAAAGTAGACGAAAAGTTAAATTTTTTGGTGTAATCTTCGCCGTGTAGACTGCATGTTGTAGAAGCCTACGCCGAACCTAATTATAATCATATCTCTGAGCAGAGAACGTTGTTTGCACTTCTCCTGCGTTTCCAGTCGGCCGTGCTGTGCTACGTAACGACATCGTACCGTTCCATATTACCGAGAGCTATGGTGTGATGTCCGTTCTTTCAAAATAAGACATCACACCAATATATGTATCATTTAGACGCAAATATTCTGGGTTCTGTTTTCATCGCTAACGCGATTAACAACGTTAGACCTCGTGTGTAAACAGTTAAAGGTTATGAGTGCCACTGGAAAAATGTATAACACCTGTTGTTTGAGACTTGAAGATGACCTGAAATTAGCCGAAATCGATATCTTATAATAAACGTAAGGTGTAGCTGTCTATATTTCATAATGCAATTCCTAACATGTTTAAAAGCTGCTCAAAACCACCTACAAAAAACCTTTATAATGAGATTGTATATAATTCCACGATCAAATAGTGTTTTAGTTATTTGTAGTAATACACCCAAAGATCTGCCCTTGCGTTTATTGCCTTGATCAGCTGTTTATTTTTAAAGGTATTACTAGGGACAGGAAAAATTCACATTTGAGATAAATGCTAATATAGATGCGAATTCTGACTCAAAATGCAGTAAATCCGAAATTGTCATAAATGGTATTTTGTGTAAAACACTATTTTATCAGAAATATTGCGAGATAACTTTTTCTGCTCTTAAATATGTACAAAGCAAACAGTAGCTACCGGAAAAATTCGCATTTTTCAATGAATGCGAAGTATAGGCCCATGCTAACTTTAGGCCGGGCACAGGTAGCGGCTGGAGGGCGTGGAGTAGGGGTGGTGTATCGCTACTTCTGGAACACCCTGTTCACTCCCTGCAGCGTCCGGGTCTCCCCGCAAGTGTCTACACATTCCCTTTCCCCGCAAGCGTCACTCCCCGCAAGTGTCACAAATCCCAAGCCGCCCTCGGAGCTATGTACTGAGCGAGGTACTGGTGGGTCTAATCAGCAGAGATGGCTTTCCACAACTCTGATATCTCCTTGTTGGCTGCGTGGAATGTCTAGGCATTATCACTGTAGATGGTGTGTGGAATGCCGCGTCTGCCTTGAAATCTTTTAATGCCAGCAAGAACCTATCCGTTGTTTCACTGTGGATCAGCTGCAGGTGAACCGCTCTAGTCACAGCACAGGTAAAAAGTATGATGTAGCATTTAGATGTGATACTTCTTGCTTTGGCGTACAGAGGTCCTGCAAAATCAACGCCAGTCATGTGGAAATGTCTGTGTGGTACTACCCGGTCGGCTGGCAGTGGAACTTGAAAGACGACCGTCTGTCGTCTTCCATATATTTTTTGTATATTTCTGTAAAGTTATAATTTATTCAATGTCGCTAGATTACCATTTTGTTAAAACTTGAACCCCACTCTTTTCAAGGCTTGAGGTTTAACATTTTTATTTCATGTGTTAAAATATTAGTTAATATTGCTAGGTTTTTCTTATTTTGTTATGTTAATAATTTATTATTATATTAATTAATGTGGATAAATGTGGCTTCTCCGCTACGCCACTGCCTCTGTGAGAATGTGTACTTGTCTTACTTTTAAGTGGATGTGCGAGAATCTTTGACTGTCTGAATGTGGGGAGTGATAGCACGCTTTGCATCGTTCTCTCTGGCTCGGTGTCGATAACTGCTGATACTACCAAAGAGGTTTCTACACCCATTGGTTACAAGCTAGTCGGCGAGCCCTCTCCAGCGCGAGTCTCGCTCTCCATCCCCACCACCGCTGTTTCTTGGGCTTTCCAGCTTCCGGTAGCTTTTCTCGATCCCGTGGCCGCTCGGCTGTCCATTCTATACTGGGTGACTGGCGAGGTAAGGATGGTTCTGCTCCTGTTATTTGCGAGATGGTAGGGTTTCATTGTCTAGCACGTTTAACTTAGACTCGTGAACTTAGAATCATTTTTTGGAATATTTTCTCCGATTGTGTGTGGAAATGTGTTCTCCTTTTTCAATTCAGTGATTTCCAATAGATGTGTGATTCAAGTTGCAGTTTGAAAATGGCCTGGTATGTTAAATCCTTTTGTGATCATGTGGCGGTGTATGAACTCTATGTAAATACTTTCTAGTTTTGTGGGGCCTGATTTCTAATAGGTGATATGTTCATTTTTGTACAGTGCACGTAAAAATCTTCTCATCGTTTCAATCCTTGAGTGATATGTGTTCCGCGTGTTTGGTTCATAGAACAAAGCCTTCAGCTTCCACTCATGTTTATTCCATGCCCATCAGGCAAGTAACTATGCGGGTCTCCTGATTTCCACTGATATTTCGCCATCTTCTCTCCCTGGCTACTTTAATTTTGCTGTTTCTTCTCCGACTAGTAGTATGCAATGCACTCTGACTTTATCAGTAATTCTCTCTGAGCCTTGTACAACCTCCTTCAGTAGCTTCTTTATGTAATTCTAAACATTTCTATGGGTTGATTGCTATAATACGTAATTTTAGTTTTCCGACTTTGTAATTATTTCAGTTATACGAGTTTTTTGATAATGGAGTTCATCCGTCTCTGTAAGCGCTCCCTATCACGTGTAGCTGCATTTGTTTTGCTTCTTCATGTAATTCTAAGAAATTCTAGGGGTTGCATGCCGTAGTTCTTATTCTTATTTTTCACACTTTGTAATTATTTCACTTTTACGAGTTTTGGAGACTGTACTTCATCCATCTCTGCAGTCGCCCCCTATCGCCTGTACCTGTATTTCATTCGCTTCCTTATACAATTAATTTTTAGCATTTCTATGGGTTGCATGCTGTAGTTAATTTTCTTTATTTTTCGGAAACTGAATTTATTCAATTTTATCGGTTTTCGGAACCACGTGGGTCCGAGTTCCGACTTCCGGGGTTTGCAAAAATGTTTCAAATGTTTGTATAGTCTATGGGACTTAACTACGGGGTCATCAGTCCCTAAACTTACAAACTACTTATGAACTACTTACGAGCTAGGACGGCACAAATATCCATGCCCGAGGGAGGATTCGAACCCCCGACCGTAGTGACCGTGCAGACCGTGACTGGAGCGCCTTAGTCCCCTCGGCCACCGCGGCCGGCCGGGGTTTGCAGCTAGGCACCTGAATTCATGCCATTTCTCATATAAAACCAGCACCTAGATCGATTTCTAACAGACTGCAACTTAAGAATCCACCGTGATTTTATATAATGAATCCGATTTTCAACCACTTCACCTTCAGTGGAGTGCGTTCATGTAACGTATCCGTGTGTCGCCGTTAGCGTGTTTGCTCGCGGCGGTCCAATTCAGATGTAATTTAACTTGGCTATAAACACGCACCATCTCAATAGAGGCACGACAGACCAGAGCCAGCATCAAACTGTTTTTCTATATTGTGTTTTGTGCTTGCTGAATTTCACCTACGATAGCGGCGCCTGCAGCACACTGATTTTGTTGAGTTTTGCTGTGGCATTGCGTGTGTGTGAGAGAATAAGTGTTGTTTGTGAATCTTCCCCCCCCCCCCCGTAGGATGTATAAGGCATTAATCCATGTAAGCGATGCATTTTTATTGTATTAACAAAATTGGTTCCCCATTTTGCTTGTTTTCTATCTGAATAAACAACTTTAGCCGCGTTGGAGTAGCCGAGCGGTCTAAAGCGTCTCGCTGCGGAGTGCGCGGTTGCTCGCTGTGGAGGTTTGAGTCATCCTGGGGCATGGATGTGTGTGTGTTTGTCCTTAGGATAGTTTACCTAGATTTAAGTAGTTTGTAAGCTACGGACTGATGACCGTGCAGTTTGGCCCGATGGAATTACAAACATTTGAACATTTGAAACAAGTTTAATTTCAGCATAATCCGTAAGTTGCGTACAAATTGTAGTTTTGGAGCACCTTCCCTCTTTTATTTAATATTGTTCTTCACAAGTGCTGAGAACAAGCTCAGATGAAAATTATATCTAAATTCCGTTGCGCTATAAATGTTTTCTTAGCCACCTTTCCAAGATAACTTTAATTATGGTGGCTTGCTTATTAATGTCTGTGTGTAATAACGTGTGAGCTGCTACGTATATTGACCACTGTAGTATTTCCTGTTATTGAAGTAATTTGAAACGAGTCAGTTCTCAGTTTGGGCCAGGGAACAAGGCTTTGTAGCAGGGAGTAACCGGTAGTTCACACGGACCTTATTTGCTAAAGCTCTTGTTACGAACTGTGGTCGACTTTTATCTGGCTTACCGCTGCCAGGATTCGATCTTCTAGCGGGTCATCTATTTAATGAAATAGTTTTTTGCTTTGAATTTCTTGCGGGCATATTCTTAAAAAAAAAATTCTTTCCCCTCCCAGTGGATGAATGTCTGAGATTAGCAGCGCGCATTAATCTATTTCATTTTAGGTTTTCAGCACATGTGTTTCAGTGTATTTTTTTTTTGTTTTTTTTTTTTTTTTGTTTTTTTTGTTTGTTTTTCAGTTAGTAAGCTACAGGCTAACAACCCAGCAGCTGAGTTCGATAGATTTACATTTCATTTGATCAGTTGAGGTATCTAGGTTCTGAAGTATGACTTCGTAATAATGAACTAAAGTAGTTCGACGTCTTTCTGTCGGTTCTACGGAATGGAGACAGCAAAATTACTGCAACCAAGGTAGTAGTAACAACTGAAAGTTGCAGCAGATAGGCTTGGTGATGATTTGTGAATACTCTACAAAATGAATTACAGAAGCACTTGCGTTGATGTAGTGTAGTGAGCAGGTAGTACAATGCAACAAGGTGATTTACCCCATTCTTTGGCATGAAGAGCCATAGGAAGGTTGGAGGCGGGACAGAGAAAGGAAGATGGCTGCAGCTATCGGAGTGTCCCAAAAGTGTAATTTCCAGGACCTGGACGCGATTTCAGACAAGAGGAACCGTTAAAAGAAGGCTAGGTCAAGGTCGTCCACGGGTAACCAGAGCACTCCTAACGCGTTAAACTACGTCCAACACGGGTCTCGAAAGGCCCATCGGGTACCGACCGGCCGCCGTGTCATCCTCCTGCTGGAAGCGTCACCGGATGCGGCGTGGAGGGGGACGTGGTCAGCGCCCCGAACTCCCGGCCGTTGAGTCGGCTACTTCTCAATCAGAATTGGCCTCACAAGGACTGAGTGCAGCCCGTTTGCCAACAGCGCTCTGCGTACCCATCCAAGTGCTAGCCAATCCCCACAGCAGTTTTGCTGATCTAACGGGTCATGGCCGTCGTCTATCCTAATGCAAACTTTTTTTTTCATTTTTTATGTAGTAATAAAACGATGGACCTTCTTTTCTATGTATTGGCAAAACGATACATTTTTTTAGCTATCCCCTGCACGAAACATCTACACTAATGATCCTGTTTTCGCTACCAATTACTAAATTCACCAGGTCTAGTCTGCCCTTCTATAACCAGTAAATCGCAGCCCGATATTTGATGTTTATATCAAAAGAGCTAACAAGGAAAGTACATGGGCTCGAACAAACATACCTGTATGAACGTTTAGTTACAGGATGTCTACGTACTCCTCATTGTGCTGGTGGGTGTCGTTTTTCTGGAAAGCTCTGCAACCATGCTCTAGATAGGACTGTAGATGCAATTGTAGACGCCATACGTAATGCAGATATCTTAACTATAAATTATGTAATAATCATCGTACATGTTCTCTAGAGAATTGTCATCAAAAGCCGTGATGATAGTTGCAACTTTAATCTTCTTCCCGAAAGACTGTTGGTATTCACTGCCACTGCTTCCATCGCCTCTTCCCGCACTTACCGTAGCACTACCGCTTGCAATGAGTTGTTCGTCATTATCATCCCTATTATCATTATTATGAGTTTGTAACAACAGTATCTAACTTATGCTCATGTTTCTGTACCATAACAGATACGAGAAAGCATGCAAATGATTCATCTTCTACACTAATAACATCTTCACAAAGAAGGTTTTCTCGTCACTTCATCTCAACTAATCGCAACATTAGCAGGATTGATTACCAATCGCTGCCCCATCTAACGCTTTTGATGATACTGCTGCCCCCTCATCTCAATGTTATCGTACGATACCGTCTGCGTCGAACCGCCCACTCATCTCAATGTTATTGTACGATACCGTCTGCGTCGGACCAGGAATCGTGTGGATTAATAGCGATACATGTCGCGTGTGAAGTTTCAAACAAAATAGCCAGATTAGGAATCAGTGTAGGACAGTGTCTGGGTGATACTGTGAGTAAAACAAGTGATAGATTTCATTAATTAACAGATTCGTTTAGATGCTTTCCAGACAGTTCTATAAACAATAGTTTTGTCATTGTACATTATTTCATGAACTAGATAGACGATTTTATAAACTTTATGTAAATGAAAATAAATAGCATTGTATATATGTTAGGCTCATAAACAAGTTGTGTTGACCAGTTCATTGTGTTAATTAATGTAATAGTCGAGACTTAAATATTATGATTCTTTGTATATATTGACTGACGTGAGATTTTGGACCTATTTTGGGCATGGCCGAGATATTTCATAGTTCAATATATGTTAGGAACATGTATGATGTACTCATTAATTATTTAATTGAC
This sequence comes from Locusta migratoria, assembly GCA_026315105.1. Lineage (NCBI taxonomy): Eukaryota > Metazoa > Arthropoda > Insecta > Orthoptera > Acrididae > Locusta > Locusta migratoria. The sequence goes on from CM048751.1 coordinate 16,953,805, forward strand.
ATCTAACATCGCACTTTGTTGTCAAACAGCAAAGTCTGTGATTTCAAATTAAAAAGATATGTGCCATGTAAAATTATTGTATCCATAATTTTCATTTTATATTGTGATTATTTTTGTGTACATGAATTGTTTTCTTTGTGTGTTTGTTAATTGTAAATTAGTACATTTAATTGTTATGAACAATGCACACTAAACATTATAATGCAACTAGAGATCAGGACAGCGAACCCCTTTATATATATATATATATATATATAATAATGGAAAATCCAGGTTGGAATAAATAATATAGTGAGGACAGTTTACTACTCACCGCAAAGACGTGGCGACGAGCTGCGACAGGCACATACAAAAGACACACACATACAACACAGTCGGAGGTGATGGTTGTATGACTGTGTTGTGTGCCTGTGTGATTGCGTGAGTGCTCTATTTCTGAAGAAGGCCGTGTTGTATGTGTGTGTCTTTTGTATGTGCCTGTCGCAGCTCGTCGCCACGTCTTTGCGGTGAGTAGTAAACTGTCCTCACTATATTATATATATATATATATATATATATATATATATATATATATATATATATAATGCAACTAGAGATCAGGACAGCGAACCCCTTTATATATATATATATATATATATATATATATATATATATATAAAGGAGTTCGCTGTCCTGATCTCTAGTTGCATTATAATGTTTAGTGTACCAAGCGTTGAGTTAATTGCATTTTTACATTGAATAATTTCTCCTTATATCTAGTTACATTTAACAATAAACAGCTTATCTAACTTATGAAATAGAGCTACAAGTAACAATAAGAAAAATTAATTAAATAATAAAGACCAATTCAAGAAGGAGAAGTAAAGAAAAAAGACAAGTACAGACGTTTATGTTGAAAAAGATGGTGAAAGAGTAACATGAATTTATATTTAATAGAAGAAGAAGATGATTGGAGAGAGAAAGTATTGAGAAGATGGAGTATGACACCATGCGATGCATGGGGGTGAAGGACTTGGCATTCCTATCAAGTCGTCAACCCTGAACCATCGTTACTGTTATATGTATTTTACAGAAACTACTAATTCAGATTACAGTGGTCTTCTGTATTGTTATGATCTACTAACAGGTTTATAGTTCCATTTTGCCAGTGACAAAAAGCGACAATTGGCTGACATTTTCATATTTGTTCTTACTACTATATTTACCCTAATTCTTGTCTATTCAATGATGATCACAGTCCGCGTCCGTGTCCGTGCTGGTGTCTGTGTCGGGTCTCTGTTGTTGTCCCTGTCGTGTTGTCGATTTCTGTTTCTTTGCTGGTACACTCTATCCACTGTGTTTGCTCTCTGCATACGCTGTTGTCTTCTGTAGGGTGTGTTTCTTTTGTATTCGTTATACGTAAGGTGCGAGATTTTATCGCCGGCAGTGGTGGCCGAGGGGACTGAGGCGCTTCAGTCACGGTCTGCACGGTCACTACGGTCGGGGGTTCGAATCCCCCCTCGGGCATGGATATTTGTGCCGTCCTTAGTTGTAGGTATTTCATAAGTAGTTTGTAAGTTTAGGGACTGATGACCCCGTAGTTAAGTCCCTTAAGCTTAACAAACATTTGAACATTTGAGATTTTATCTGTTGGTATAATGAGTGTTGTTCATTAGTCCTCTTGTCTTATGGCCTCGTATATTTGTTGTTATGTGTGAGCATGTAGTGCTGGTGATTTGTCTCTGAGGTGGTTTTAGATCCCGCAGAATAGGATAACGTGTTCGGGAGATCCCTTCTCACCCAAATGTGTACTGTGGTGACTCTCTGAGACTAAAAAATGTTCAAATGTTTGTTAAGCTTATGGCACTTAACTACGGGGTCATCAGTCCCTAAACTTACAAACTACTTACGAACTAGGACGGCACAAATATCCATACCCGAGGGCGGATTCGAACCCTCGACCGTAGTGGCCGTGCAGACCGTGACTGGAGTGCCTTAGTCTCTCTGAGACTGACGCGTTGTAAGTGCATAGCATAAGGGCCGTTTCCTGTCAAGAAGTGGACCATGCCGCGGCTGGGATCGACATGTTTCATTCTTAGTATCTCCGCTATGTCGGGGAAGAATGAATAGACCCTCGGACCCTTATCACTTGCGTCCCACTCCTGCTGCCACGAGTCATTTCTCCAGCGTCTCAGCTATTTTTTTTTTATTTTCTTTATTTTCCAGAGCCCAACCAGTTACTAATTTAACCAGGTCTAGTCTGCCCTTCTTTAACCAGTAAATCGCAGCCCGATATTTGATGGTTATATCGATAGAGCTAAGTGGGATAGGGGCCGCGTCCTGTGGGGCAGGTGCAGAGGGGCAGCTAGTCCTGTGGCGGCGTGGCAGCCGCGGCTGACCGTCGCAGGTGGAGAGCAAAGGCGCCGGCCGCCCGCCCGGCCGGGTGAACGAACGCGGCGGCGGCGGCGGCGGCCACAGAGGACCGACAGATGGCCGCGTCACTGCTAATTGGGATTTACGCGGTCGCCCGGCCGTAAGTCGCCGCGCCGCCCAAAGGCCGCCCCCACCGCCTCCGCCGCCCCCGCCGCCCCCGCCGCCCCCGCCGCCGCCGTCACGGCTCTATCCGCGCTCGCCACTCACCGGACCCGCCGTCCGCCCGATGACGGGGCGCGCATTGGCCTATAATTCCACGTCCACATGTGTTTCCCGGGCCTTATCCCACTCCCGTCGACACAGTAATTCAAAACAGATTCCCGATCCGGTCCCGAATCTGGATTTCGTGGTTGGGCTCACCGTGACTGTCCGATACCACCCGTCGACTTTGACTAATTCCGTCATATATGATGTCATTTTATCATAGATGTGTTTTTGTTTGTTTATTACTAGTCGCTGGTTACATTATAAATGTGTCAGCCGGCCGCAGTGGCCGAGTGGTCTGCGGCGCGCCAGTCACAGTCTGCACGGCCGGGGGTTCAAATCCCCCTTCGGGCATGGATGTTTGTGTCGTCTTTAGTATAAGGTAGTTCGTAAGTAGTTTGTAAGTTTAGGGACTGATGACCCCACAGTTAAGTCCCTTATGCTTAATAAACATTTGACCAATTAAATGTGTCAGAGGCAATATTTATTAGAATGCATTTATTTATTTCTTTGGTTCGTGTTGACTAATTTTATAAGAATGCATTTATTTCTTTACGTGTATCTTCTTATTTTTATTTATTTATTTATTTATTTTTTGTAATGAAATATTGTGTCAGAGGAAATATTTACTAGACTGTATTTACTTATTTACCTACGCGTTTTGTGTTGACAATTACTACAGCGATGGGAAATACTTTAAAATGACCCCAGTGATATTTGTAAGGGCTGAAGTTCAGTTTGAGACCACGAGTGATGTTTCAAGTGTTGACGTTGGCAATGGGGCCTCAGCGCACCATTCTTAATACATGAAAAATCACGTCGCACTTAAACGAGACTCCGTTCAGTCGGTTTCATAAGCTAACAAAACAAACATCGCAAGAGGTAACCTTACCCTTACACTTCGCTAGTTTCTCGCACCGTATTTCACCAGTTCCGTAATTTTACTTCATTATTATGAAAGAAAGCTCTCCTGATGCTACTTCGTATTCAAGAACTTCAATAAGCGAACCGTTTTCAGGATGATTTTCTGTCCTATCTTGTCCGGAAGTGCTATTTACAAACAGTGAAACGTTATCATTGCATGTTTCTTTCGATGTTTTAGTTTTATTTCAACATAGCTGTTTCTGTTGTTTTCTATATTATCTACCCGCCCAAAACTCCTCAATTCCCAAGGTAATCCCGTCAAATTCTTCTACTTATCTTTTTTCCGCTTACATTTATATCTGTGTAGCTTTTTTTTTCATGTTGTTATCGATGCCACCTTACATTCGTATAGAGATATGAATGTCGATTATCGTCATGACGTCATGGGTCAAAGCAGACGGTTGGTATCGGAACATAGAGTGTTGCCCGTGGTTGCCTTGGGAGCTATATCTGGAACAACTGAGGCATCCAGAGGCGAAGGGGCGTAAGTGACAAGTGCTCTTCTTGAAAATTCTGGGTTTGGTGCAGAAAGATATACTAAACGTACATAAAAGTCCGACAAATGTTCATACCTAGTGGCACAAACAGCGAGTATGGCAAAAAATAGTAATATTAATACTATTCAGAGATAGACGAAGCAAATGCCAACCTCAGTATTCAGTTATGTATTACCTCGATTTTGGGTAATTTCTATCTGGGTAGTAAGGTTTTATAATCGGATTTAACACATAGTAATGTTCTTGTGTTTTCTTTTTATTCACGTCTGAAACCTGATATGTGACTACAGGCCACGAACCGGTAGTGTCGTCTTTAATAAAGTTTAATAAAGTAGTAAAACAGCTGCAGCGGACCATTTTCATACATCGTGAGCAGTATTCGCTGTGGATGTCCGTCTCTCAAAAGTTTATGTTCATACCCAATTGTTTCCTACCCTCCACGGAAGCGTTCAGACAATTCGTGAACACATTTTCTGCTAACTGCGTCCCTCCTGTACATATGCACCAACGTTCTGTGAGTCTCCGTTGAATTCTTCAATTTCTATTAATTACCTGGACAATTCGGCGATGTTTCGCAATTGCTAATATGTTCCCTCTCTTTAGCCCTATCCTTGCCCTCCCTTTGTCTCTCTTCCTCTCTCTCTCTCTCTCTCCCTCTCTCTCTCTCCTGCCTCTTCCCTTTCTCTCTCTCGACCTCCCCCTCGTCTCTCTCTCTCTCCTCCTGCTCCCTTACTTTGTCTCTTTCGTCCTCCTCCCTCCCTTTGACAATCACCTCCTCCTCCATCTCATCTTTTTCATCTCCTTCATCCCACTCACTATACATTTCCTATCTCATACCAATATTACAATTAATCCCTATTCCTTTTTAACATATACAAAAAACACGCTCTGGAAGTGTTAGTTCTAAAAAAGGCATTGCATTCGCTACATTGCGTAAACGTGTAAACAATATTCGCTGAAAAAGAGAAGATACGCAAGTCATACTAGATAATATTGGATAAGAAATACACATTAGGTCTTAATGGTCAGTCGAAAATAACGATCGATCGAAAGCATATATTTGTAACTTCCACTCAGCGATCTCCATACTACCAGGATGGTGAACTTCAGTTGTCTGAGCGTGCCAGCCATAGATGTTCATATTTAGTTTCTGGCCAAATTCAAATGTGACTGCTATGAAGTATTACAAGAAAATGAGAAGAAAATACGTTTCGATTAAGCTTCCATATTAGCCGGTATCATCATGTATTGACATAAATTTGAAATCAAGAGGTAAGCAAGCAGTTCTTTGTCACATAATAACCGATAGAAAATTGTATGCCAGATTTAAACATGGCCTACAATACGAAAACATGTGGAAAACATCTGAATGTGAAGCCACGCTGTAGTTCTATGCTTGTACAACAGAGTTATACAACCAGTTTGTATAGAGATCAATGGTTCTACCACAACCTTTTATTGAAAACTGAGTACATGTGTTTTAGAAAAGAGGATGGATTTAATTCTCGAAGATGAAAAATAAAAATAAAGATTTTAAACATCTCTAAAGTTCTTTATATTTCTTAAAATTCCATATCACTTGCTATTCAAATCAATTACAGTAGTAATTTGTTCGGGAATTTCAGTTCGTTCAAGCCTTAGCCTCAGACATAAGTGTTATCATTTCTCATTTTGCATTACCCATTTCGTATGATACAAGCTTTATTATTTGGCTCTTACGAAATTCGAGAAACTGTGGGATAACATAGTTAACGCCAGATTTTTAGAATGAACATTATTGTCCGAATTAGTCATCACCGGAATAGACTACAATTTCACCTGTGGTAAAATCTGAAGATAAGTTACGCGTTTGATAACTAAGCAGTAACAGCTGTCTTCAAAATGTTCGTAATTTACATATTATCTATTGTAGTCTGTGATGGCAATGGTAGGAAATGTATAGAGAGCGAAGTAGCGATAGGCAAACGACCGACTAAGTCCCTAGTTGGACCGATGTGGAACAATAATATTAGTTGACGAAATCGGGACACTTCAGACTATTATTAAGAATACAGTTAGTTACGAAGGAGAAATGTCGCCAATAAAGAATAAAAGAGGGGACAATTTCAGGATACTGGAATCAGATTTTACGAGACGACGCCAGCGTTTAGCACGCTGGACTTGATTCCGGGAGTGTGGTGGTTTAAATCGTCGTCCGAACTTCCAAATTTAGGCTTTAAGTGGTTTCACTGAATCGCTTCAGGCTAACTCAAGGGTAGTTCCTCTGAGAGTTCATGGTTGGTTTCCTTCCTCGCCATTCCTTAATCCGAGCTTGTGATCCCTCTCAGATGATTTCGTAGTCAGTACGCGTGACTTCTTTCTGGTTACACTAGTTTCAAATATGAATGAAACACTCGATCAAAGCAGAATCGACACAACGCAACTAATGACTTGGAATCTGACAATTTCCATGCCAATGACAATGATTCACGGTACAATTGAAGAGCTTAATAGAGCAAATTAAACTTTTATCAATTTAACTTGAATCAAAAACGTTCTTCAACAACGGCACTAATATTTTCAAATATTAATGAGAACATCGATGAACGCAGAGTGTATGCAATGCTGCTTAATCACTGCTCTGGCATGTGACATTAATAATTCATTTACACATTGCTATCGGTATACAATTCCCATAAACGCGTACATCTATATGAGAGTATTAGCATGACAATGCGGTTAAACAGAATAATGCTTTGAACACTAATGAATTATCGTATCTGTTTGAAAAAGTGTTCAGTTGGAGTCTAGCATACTAAATTAATATTCAGTAGCTAACTGTTACTATCTGGAAACTCTTCGGACGTGCTTCAGCAGCAGAACTATATTTAGTAGTTAGTGGCTGTTATTGTAAATAACTTAATGTGTTCGTAAGTTTTCCTGGCGAATATGCTTAGTGAAGTATCTCTGGCATGCAGCGGAATAGATTGGTCGTTGTGGAACGAATTTATTACTTAACACGCTTTGCCAAGGACTGCTCCCGCCGGAGGTTCGATTCCTCCCTCGGGCATGGGCATGGATGTGTGTTTATATTGTCCTTAGGTCAGTTGAAGTAGTTCGTAAGCCTAGATACTGATGACCACAGTAGTTAGCTACCACGATTTACAAACATTTGAATTTGAAAGAAGGAAGGAAGCTTGGAGTTTAATGCCCCGTCGACAAGGTGGTCATTAGAGACGGAGCTTAGGCGCGGAGTATTTGGGTAAGGATGTGTAAGGAAATCGGCCGTGAACTTTCAAAGAAACCATCCCGGCATTTGCCTGGAGTGATTTAGGGAAATCACAGAAAACCTAAATCTGGATGGCCGGAGGTGGATTTGAACCACCATCCTTCCGAATGCGAGTCCAGTGTCTTACCACTGCGCCACCTCGCTCGGTCATTTGAACAAAAACGGCAGTTACCATTCTAGCATCTGCCCAGTAATAGGGAGCAGTATCTGTTAATTGATTCCGACACAGTGTAGTCATCGTATAACATAAGTTCCTGCATCCTTGATAAAAAAAATCGCCAAGAGATACAAAAAGCATCTGTAATCTCTCAACAGGCGGAAGTCCACTGTGCCCAAGGATAAATCAGTTATATTTTATATGGAGTATTCTGAAGGACTAGTGCCCTTTAGGAACAGACCTCTAGGTCTATAGACGGGTAAAGCGTCCCAAACTATACGAAAAATAACACATCTCTTTCTGTTTTTTATAAGGATTGTTGAGACGCCACAAACATAAACTCCTTTATCTCTCACTTCGATCTCATGTAGAATTCTGGAAGATATTTTACATTCGCCTGTTACGTCATTTTCGCCGGCCGCGGAGGCCGAGGGGACTGAGGCGCTTCAGTCACGTTCTGCACGGCCACTACGGTCGGGGGTTCGAATCCCCCCTCGGGCATGGATATTTGTCCTTAGTCTTAGCTAGTTCATAAGTAGTTTGTAAGCTTCGGGACTAATGACCCCGTAGTTAAGATGAAAACAGATGAAAACAATCATATGAAACTCTACTTGTTTTTTACAACCACGAGATCTATAAAGTAGCAAATGACACATTCATTCACGTTTAGAAGCCGATCTTTACCGTTCCGCACAGACGCGTAATGAACAAAACAAGAACATATCGAATATTAGAGAAACTCTGCGTTTCGATTATTAGACTGAAGAGTTTGTAGCAAAAAGAACACAGAACGTCGTTCTGAACAAAGAGAAGTCTTCAGATCTGAAAGTTACCTCACTGTAGATACAGGATATTTCAGGAGTAACAGGAAACATTTTAGTAGGTGGTAATATATCATTATATAAATACGCTAACACGAACATTGTGGTACAGATTACTAATTTATTCGTACAAGAAGGCCAATGAATGTTACATAATTCGAAAGATTGTTTGTCGCATATTTCACGAATATAAATATTATGTGTGCATTTAGCCATTAAAAGTGGTTAAAGGAAGTAGAAATATGTCTATCTACAGCTTGGATCAAGTTCTACATTCTCCAACAATCAGCTCGCTGATTGGCTATTCACCTCGAACAAAGACGCTGTAATGCAGTGCATCTGCAGTATTAAAATAACGTGTTAAAATAAGTGAATATAGAAACATGGAGTGCCCCCAACTCACTTTCTTGTGCAGTTCAAATGCTTCATTTTCGCGGTGATTAAGAGTGGTTTAAGGAAATGGATGTTTTCATATTAATGCCGATATAAAGGATGATGCGCCGGGAGAGGCATGTAGCAGTTCACGGGTGGAACTACGAAGTCGACATGTTGTCACCTCTGGAATCCTGAATATCGCAGTATCGAAATAACATTATCTCTTGGCGTTGTATAAATATACGATCACCGAAATTGTAGTTCCATTGCAAATATTAGGCTAATGAAAGTTATATGATTCGAAAATGGCATGAGAAGCATATACTTCCGTTTTTATTTGTTGCTATTGTGCCAGGCATTTTCCTTAACACGTAAAAGATGCCATTTCCTATCTCCCAGTGCCGGTTAAATTTTACCAAATATCCCAGCGGCCTCCTATGAAAATGTTGGCAACAGATGCTGAATAGTGAGAATCCTGTGAGTCTTCATTTTAGCCAATCGCTTGACAACGCTGATGTTTTCTCATGGAATATTCGCTTTACGACGGCAATTATTTTTACTGAGCGGACGAGGGTACATACAAGAACCTGTCAACCATGAAGCAGAAACAACATTATTTGTATAGTTCATGTTCTGTATGATACGCTAATCGAGTCATTCTATGTGGTTCGAACAAATGGGCAAAGATTTTCTATGGTGCTGTTGATGTTGGCAACATAATCACGCGAGGCTGCCGGCATGATGCGTTAAATTTTTTCCCCAGTGACCATTGTAAACACAATTGGTCGATTTTCGCCCACAGGCAGTACTAGTGCCTATAAAAACGCCATAAAACATGTGTCGTGTGTACAATTTTTATTGAGTACAAAGATACAGCTGAGTTAAGTGTATTTTCGTTTCGTGAGTTGGAACTCCGGTTGCTATGATCGTTTATCGATCAACAACAGTAGCTTTTCGATGTCACAAACTGTGAGGTCTTGCTCTAGGTTATATTAAAGTTTTCAGGGTGAATTGTTGGCCAAATATACTGTAGTACATCGTTTAAACACGACGCACATTTTCACATAAGCCGAGTATACCGATATGTTATTTGTGTATGGGTTTTGTAATGGGTATGTTGCTACTGCTTGTAGAGAACAATGCATACGATTTCCTAACCACAGATCCAAAAGTGTTTATTCGTTTGTTCAATAAATTGTACAGTACCCAGCAGTCGTACTGCATCTGAACATGTTACTGAACGGACTGTAGAGGAAGTAGAACACAATAATTAGTCGGTGGGACGTAGTCCTCCGACAAGGACACGTAAAATTTCTGCACGTATTGGTGATTCACAAACAAGAGTATGGCGTGAGTTATGTTTGGATGGGTTCCATCTGTATCACATTCAACAGCGTCGAGTAGTAAATGACAAACGACGATTGGAATTTTGTCGTTGGGTACTTGAAAATAACATTGTTATCCCATTTTTATTCTGCACTACTTCCCCTCGGAGGAGAGTGAATGAAATCACTGTTAGTCAAAGGTATATTGCAACAGAGGACTACAAATAATGTTTTTAAAGTAATTTAGTAAAAAAATATTTCAATTATTGAAATATTTTTAATGTTCATACGTAACGGTTGAAATTAAGTCATTTTAATTTCGCGATGGAGCTACAGTGATGCAATTCATACAGGGAAATAATCATAGTCGGGTTGAAAGTATATTTATGAAACTCACTATGAGACATTGTGGAAGAGAAGGAGCGATTCTCAGTGTGGTGGCGTCGCCATTGGCTACAACGCCGGCGGTTTACACACGTGGCCGCGCCACTCCATGAAGAGGCGATAAGTCGCCCCATGGTGCTTCGGCCGCCGGGGGCGCCTCCAGTCATGGTTACCTCTCTGCCTTGCTTCGCGCGCCAGCCAATCAGAAGAAGAGGGCTGGGCTAGATAGGCCGGCGTACCACAGCCACCACAGTTCAGTCTACCAGTCTACTAATCAGTGTAGAAGAGTACGAAGCAGAGCTAGCAGTGCTACCTATCCAGGAGATCGTCTACAGCAAAAAGCGGACCACTACTATTGACTTAGCTAGGAGGTTATCAATTGCAGAAATGTGTACAACCATAAGCACCTCACTTAGAGTTGAGTATTACCTTGAATAGTATTAAAAGTATATGTGAACTAATTACTTCTTGCAGCTGCAGACCTTGTCGACAATGGCCAACCACCTTTCGAGTCTAAGCATCCCGAGGACACTTAGTCTGTGGGGGAGAGGAAAACAGATGGGGAAAAAAAGAAGATGGTGTGAGTTGGATCTTTGTAACTACTACTGGTGAGAGGGATTTATTTCAGATTCGATTTTATCTTTGGGATGTCAGATTTGGTTGAAATTCAGCCGGGAGAAAATGGAAGGTGTGTGGAAGGTAGAATATGAATGTAGTGACACAGCAGGGTACTTCCACTGCGGACTACAGTAGTTGGTGGAACACTGAACGCCGGGATTGGCGTATTCGAAGAGGGGAGGGGAGAGAGTGTGGGAAATAGTCGAGTTGATATAGAATGAGAGCAGAAAAATGTAGGCGGATGATGTGGTGGAGTGAATAAAATTCCAAGAAATCAAAGGATTCGTAAAAATTAGGAAATGTGTAGATAAAGTTGGCGTAAGTTATGAAAGGGAATATGAGGTATTTATTGGTGACGATGATTCATCGGTAGTTTTTTTAATCGGTTTCAGGGTACCCGTACGTATTGGGTGATAATGTGTGCATTACATGTTAATTTTCTGTGGAGGTGTAGTCAGAAATATTGTGTTAGTTAGATGACTGGGTTGGTTATATATGTTTAGCTATAAATTTGTACAACGTAATCGCTAGTGGTGTGACACAAGTGGCTGTGGATTTGATTTTCCTATTATTACAACACTGTTTCAGCCGATTCAAGAATAGTTGGAGGGAGAACAAAAGGTGTAGTGATTTGAGAATGTCTGCTATTTACTGGACGCCCGATACGGACGACGAGGTTAGGGTTATTGGGCAGCATTATTATCATTACGCTATTCAGCCATTGGAAAAACACGAACAAGTATTTACAAACAATTTATAAGGCGATATCAACGGAAAACTGTATTCCATAACGATGCGGTCGCTGTGTGCAGTTTAAAAAATGATAAAAAATGGAAACAGAGAGCAAAGCTAAAAATACTTGAAAAACTAATAACACTTGTACACCTCAGAAGAGACACTGACTCCGAAACGGAGCATTTTCAGACTTCAAATGTTCAAATGCGTGTCAGGTCTTATGCGACCAAACTTCGTAGTCATCAGTCGCTAAACTTACACAATAATTACTTGACTAACTTAAACTAACTTACGCTAAGAGCAACACAAACACACACATGCCAGAGGGAGGATTAGAACCTCCGACCGTAGCGGCCGTGCAGACCATGACTGGCGCCCCGCAAACCGCTCGGCCACTGCGGCCGGCGCAGACTTCAGATTCACTAAACCTCGAATGGCCTGTGAAGCGAGACTGTGTAAGGTGATGGTTTATGGAGGGAGATAGGAGAGTGGTGGTGATGAGAATAGAGAGGTGGTATTAGTAGTTACGAGGCAGAAGTGGCTGTAGAATGACAACGGAGTAACAGGAGGGAGAAAATATGTGAATTATGGGAGTGACGAAGACGTATCTTTTTTATGAGGTGGATCTGGTGGGTTGGATATACATTGGATGACAAAAAGGAACGCACTAGTGGTTCGAAGTTAATGAAACTACATAAAGACCATGCGACATTAATGAACTGATTACAATATTGGACGAAATAGACAATGCCTTTGATAGTTACAGGTGGAACATTGGTGTCACATTAGTAGGGTTGCTGTAATTCATGCCCTTATGCCGTTTTTTTTTTATTTTTTCAAACAACCTTTGGATCGTTCCCTCAGGGATGTTTGTCCACAGTTCTTGTAGCTATGCCTCCACATCCAGCAGGTTGGTACTGGGATGGAGACCCTTTCCGAAGTCATCCCCCAAGTTCTCAAAACTGGAAGTCCGACTCCATAGTCTAGTGGACAGCGTGGTAGATTCCCACGCAGAAGGCCCGGATTCGATTTCTGGTTGGTCGAAGATTTTCTTCTCTCGGTGACTTGGTCTGGTGTTGTCCTCATCTTCACTTCATCATTATCGACGCGCAGATCACTCCAGTGGCGTCACCTAAAGACTTGCAACAAGGAGGCAGAACACAATCCCAGTTGGGATCTAACGAACAAAATGCCACACGGAATCATCATCAAACCATGGAAAAGTCCCGCTATCTTGTTCTCCACGAGAGGACGTCAACGTGGTGTAGGCAGTTACACGTGCTCTGCGTGGAAGTACGTACTGTTGTTCGAACCCTGTCCCGGGGTGCTGGTGCCATCAGGACACCGCGCATCATGAAGCCATGAGGTTGCACCTGTGAACCTCTCCACAATGTTGGCCTCCTGCTCTGGTCACATGAGGTTATGGAGAAGCGGGACTTATCACTCTGATTGTGGTCTGATGTCAAGCGGCGGCAGAACATCATTTCGAAACTCTGTGCGGGAAATCACAGGGTGTTGTAGGATCTCCAGGACATTTCGCAACTGGTTGTTGTAGAGATTATGGAATGCCGCACTTCTTGGCAAGCTATATGACGGTTCTCCGACAGAGTGGTGTTTCTTGATTGACCTGCACGACGTCACTGCGTACCCTCATATACCCAAAGATTGCAGCATCAGGCCACAGTAAAATTTGTGTATATTAGGGCTGCTCCTTCCGTTTGACTAACGCTGAGGGAATTACGATGTCTTATAACCACCTTCCCAAGTGTTGGGAACAGTCGACCAACTTCGCGTAATGGACTTTAAGAGAATCCGACAACAATTCAGAGTGTGTTCGTTTACTTTCATGTGCGGCCGCGAGGGAAAGCTCCTTGCCATTTTTGACATACGTATCTAAAAATTGCGGCTTTGAGTTTTCTGTTTCTACGGCGCTGGAATAGTTGTCCCCAGCTCGTAAACCTTGTCTCACATTAGGAAGCATAGGTGACGTTGAGTTATGACTTTGCATGTGTACACAGAAAAGGTGAAGCTCTAGCGACCTGTACGTGACCATTAAAAGTCTGCCGGGTAAGGAAACCGCTGCATTTGGCGACTCCAGTCGGGAGGACCCGCACAGTCGTTTCTCTATAGCGAAAGTTACCTCCTTTTAGACTGTCTGTCCGTTGCGTCAGCTAGCGCTTGTGGTTTCACCTATCAGTTTCTCCTTCGTCAAGATTGGCTGCTGTTGTCGAAGAACACTTCAAATCTATAATGATATTATTATTATTATTACAGAATTAATCAATACAAAGATTAATTAAAAACAACATATTGTCGTATTCCTGTCGTTTATCTAGCACATCTTCCTTGTTGATGCTGCGATGTTCCATCACTCCATTTATTAGCTCTGTCCAAGAACGTCGTGGTCTTTCGCACTTACGTCTGTCGGGTGGTTTCCATTCATAAACCTTCTTTGGCGACCGATGATCTGACATTCTCATCATATATGTCCGTACTGTTGTGTTCCTCCGCGGTGCCATCTGCAATTACGGACTCGCTCTCGTAACGGAGAAACTGACTGGGGGCAGAAGACGTGGGAGTAGGGTCGATTGGAACTCTGCAACCTCAAGAGCATTTATAGTAGATGATGATTTATTGGACACACACTTAACTTGGTATTTACACTGTCGGTGGCGGCAGGTTCCACTTTAACATAAAGTTCTCCCAAATCATCACATCACTGTCCACGGACGAAGCTAGCCAGTACGGCCGGAGCAATATGCAACGGTCTTACAATTCTAGGAACAGTCCACAACACAGGCGCACTAAATCAAGTCACCAGTCGGAGTCTCCTACCAGAAGTGAACTACTCCGCGGCACTGTCCAACGTTTCTCCACTTCCTCTAGACGGCGCACCTGCACCACTTGTCTTTCACGTGGCGCCTCTATATGACGGCGATTAGGTCTGTGGCGCGCGCGCGTTCTAACTTGCGACGCCACACGTACCATTTCAGTGATTTTTTTTTTCAATTCTGTGTATCACTGTATCATTTGCCTTCATTCTAGCTCTTATTTCATCATTAGTTTACCTTTCGATTCTTGATATTCTGGCACTCCTACGCAAATAATCCATTTCCACAGTTATTAGTCTTCTTTTGAGATCCGCATTTAATATCCATAGTTCTGATTCAACCATTATCTTACCTGCTCTTTTGTTATTGTTGTTGGAAATATTCTTATCCCACCAAAAAGAATTCATACACCCTAACTCCTATCTGCTTTGCTGTATTCTGTATTTTAGTTGTGTATGGCCCAATCCATTTTTACCAATATGTGCCCGAGATATTTAAATTTATCTACGTGTCTCGTAACAGATTTGTCATTGATGTGTATTTCAAATTTAGCATCACTATTCACCACCAGATACTCTTTTTTTGTTAGACTCATTTCTAGTCCTCATCTGTTGTATTCGTGATATAATCGTCGTATCATGAACTCAAAGTGATAATCATCTGGTTCTACAGTAGCTTGATCATCAGCAGAATGGAAAAAAACTGCACATCGTTGAGAGTGATCCCCATTCTTCTGCAGCTGTTCTTCCAATTTGGGAGAGCCACTTCTACATAAAAATTGAACAAGATGGGTGACATACAGCAACCTTGTCGCAAACCTTTAGGGACATTGATCTTATGATTTATATTTTTGTATTTCAACAGTTTCTTTTTGCAGAAAGCACCTGTATTTTGTCTTGAGCTATATTTTTGGCTTTTCTTCATGTTCCATTTCTGAGATACAACACGTTCTAGAGTCGCTTGACACTGATATGCTATTAAATACTATGGATTTTTACACATATCGTTTCATGAGAAAGCACACGAGGGTTGTTTTGAAAGCACAGCCGTTTCGTTTGGACACATGACCACGTCCCTCGACAAACAGAAGCGACCGATCATTGATATTGGTACTCATCCGCTTCAGTTCGGTGGCACTTAGCTGTGCGACTTTCAAAATGTGTGACAAAACTGACTATGCTGCATAGCGTGATGCGTGCAATGTTATCTGCTTCTTAAACGTACAAATAATTGTAGCCATAGAAATTTATATAGACAGATAACTAAGGTCTACGGTAATGTGATAAAAGTTCCGTTACTCGATTAAGTTTCGGGAATTAAACCGGATAACGTCGATCTGCTGGCACGATATATCGATAGACAGTCGTTCGGCCATCCTCAGGAAAGTGTCAGCCACTGAACGATTGTTTGTCGAGATATCGGACCACGAGTTCGACGTTATCCGGTTTCAATTCGGAAACTTGATCGAGTACTACTCACGCCGGGAACACTTTCAAGACTAACAACGAAACATCAGGTCGAAAATGAACGTCTTATTTAACGGAGGACGGAAGAATATTCATGTGAAGCAGGGATTGTAACAATAACGTTTCACCGACTGCATTCATTCTTTCTAGAAATTTCAAGGAGTGTAATGTACGAAATTGTAAGTGCACATCTAGGCTCAGAAAAGTATGTGCCCTTCAATTTGGACAGACCGACACAAACACAGAAACCAAGCTTATGGCAGCTGCATTGATATTTCCGAGTCACTTTTAAAATGATCTTGACGAGTTTATGAATATCATTGTCATTGGTGGTGAAACATAGATATGACTTCACACTAGACGCAAAGAATCATTTCAACGAAATCAGAAAAATAAAAACAAATTTTCATCACCAGAAAGATTATGGCTACGGTGTTTGGGATCGTAATGGTGTTCTATGTTCGAGTACATGCCTAGAGTTGAGAACAAAAGTCCATCAATGCAACGAAGTCCTGCCTCAACGACTTCGCCACGCCATTAAAAATAAATCAGCCTGGAATCCTAAACAATGCAGTCATCCTCCGTCACGCTATGCATTTCCGCAGGCAGAAGGATAACACAGGACTTATTTCAGCAGTTTCCCTGCGAAATGTTTCATCATCCGCCGTAGAGTTGGAAATTAGAGCTTAGTGATTATCCTTTATTACCCAAACTAAAACGGTTACTTTTCTTTAATTTTTATTCTATTTATTTTCTTTTTAGCGGACTACGTTACGGAACTGATGAATTTAAAGAAGCCTTTTAATTAATAGTTGAATAATGGAGTATGGAGAAGGCTTGGAAATCTGGTAAAACGGTACGAAGGTGCCTAAATTTGAACGGTGGGTGAGTAGAAAAGTAGCGTGGGTATAAAAAATAAAAGTGCAAACGTTTGTTACGGGACTTAACTGCGGGGTCATCAGTCCCAAAAACTTACAAATTACTTGCAACTTATACGAAAAACAGCATGCTCGAGGGAGGATCCGAAACCCCGATAGGGAATGGCCACGCGCATCGGAGCATAGCGCCTCAATGCGCTCGGCCACTCCACCGCGGCGGTGGACACTATCTCATTTGACGATCTTGTTTGGCTAGACTGCAGTTCGCCGGCACTCACCACTACCCGTAAGAGTCTTCAGAGAGTCAGAACACTGCACATTAGGTCAGGACGATGAACTACGACGAACGATAAGTCTCCACACCATGACACGGTGCTTCCCATTTCCTCAAGACTTGTTTACGTATTGAGACTTAGAAATTATAGCACACTGTCAACGGTACTTTGAAGTTTGTACGTTTATGTCTGGACTTAGTCACTGTGGACTGGTTGTAATTTTACAACGCTTGATTCTGCATCTGTATATTCAATCTGCAAGTCACTTTAAGTGTCTACCAGCGCGTTTATTATATCGCTTTTATACTATTTCTTTACCGTTCCATTGTTTAAAAGCGCTCTGGAATAAGAAATATGTAAATCTTTCACTTATCGATCCGATTTCTCCGATTTTAATATGGCGATCATATCTCCGTATATAAATGGGTGCTAAGAAAATATGGCCGGCCGCGGTGGCCGAGGGGATTGCGGCGCGCCAGTCGCGGTCTGCACGGCCACTACGGTCGGGGGTTCGAAGCCCACCTCGGACATGGATAGTTGTGCCGTCCGCAGTGTAATATAAAGGAAACATGTTCACATTTGAAGTCAAGATGTGCAGCTGGCCCGAAACAGGTCATTTAAAAAATATAAGCTATCTAAAGACTGAAATTGAAGTATTTAACGCAAATAAGGATCGCGATAACTCCCTTAAGACACATATTTCTACTTTCACTGAACTTTTCACTCTTTATCTGTCGTTGAGCGAGCGCTTGTACATGATAGCTATGTATACAGGTATGGCATCAGCGTGCTCTGAAAGAAACCTAACTGGTACACAATCTGGGGGGGATGGTTGCTATTGTTAAGTGATTTAAGTTGCTTTACTTCTCCAAGGATTTCTTATACTGAATTACCGGTACTGGAAACTGTTCCGTATTCGAATTCTGAAGTACTTACTTCGTCTTCTCTGGAGAAGGAATTTCGGAAATCCTAGTTTAGCAATTCTGCTTTTGCTGCACTGTCATAAGCAGTATCACTATTGCTATTGGGTAGTGAAGATATTGTGTTTTGCCTCTTGTGTACTTTACGTGTGACCCGAATTTCTTTGGACTAGTATTTCCTGTGGTCAAAATTCGACCAATTGTGTTTACAATGGTCACTGGGGGTAAAATTTTACGCATCATGTCGGCGGCCTCGCTTGATTATGTTGGCAACATCAACAACACCATAGAAAATCTTTGCCCATTTGTTCGAACCACATAGAATGACTCGATAAGTGTGTCGTACAGACCATGAAGTAAACAAATAATGCTGTTCCTGCTTTATGGTTGACAGGTTCTTGTATGTACCCTCGTCCGCTCACTAAAAATTATTGCCCTCGTAAAGCGAAGATTCCGTGAGAGAACATCAGTGTTGTCAAACGATTGGCTAAGATGAAGACTCACAGGATTGTCACTATTCAGCATCTGTTGCCAACATAATCATAGGAGGCCGCTGGGATATTTGGTAAAATTTAACCGGCACTGGGAGGTATGAAACGGTATCTTTCACGTGTTAAGGAAAATGCCTGACACAATAACAACAAATAAAAACGGAAATATATACTTCTCATGCCATTTTCGAATTATATAACTTTCATTAGCCTAATATTTGCAATGGAACTACAATTTCGGTGATCGTATATTTATACAACGCCAAGAGATAATGTTATTTCGATACTGCGATATTCAGAATTCCAGAGCTGACAACATGTCGACTTCGTAGTTGCACCCGTGCACCACTACATGCCTCTCCCGGCGCGTCATCATTTATATCGGCAATCTCGACTTCGTAGTTCCCCCCGATCACTGCTAGATGCCTCTTCCCTGCACATCATCCTTTATATCGGCATTCATATGAAAACATCCATTTCCTTTAATCACTCTTAATCACTGCGAAAATGAAGCATTTGAACGGTACAAGAAAGCGAGTTGGGAGCACTCCGTGTTTCGATATTAACTTATTTTAATACTGCAGATGCACTGCATTATAGTGTCTTTGGTCGAGGCAAATAGCCAATAAGTGAGCTGATAGTTGGAGAATGTAGAACTTGATCCAAGCTATAGATAGGAAAATTTCTATTTCCTTTAACCACTTTTAATGGCTAAATGCACACATAATATTTATATTCGTGAAATCTACGACAAACAATCTTTCGAATTATATAACTTTCAGAGATTTCTACAGAGTTTCGCTTTGGAAACTATTTCAAGTCACCCTAAATTACGAGTTTGTGTAAAGATGATCCAGTTATTGGGATTTTGTGGCTGCTTAAATTTGGCATGCTGTTTTTCATCCCTTTAGAGAGAGTTTACCAAGCGTGGTCAGCCTCCAATTTTGTTAATTTATTTGATATAATCTTATAAATGTTGAAATGTTTGTAAAGCTGTGCGATCAAACTGCAACGGTCATCGGTCCCTAGGCTTACAAACAACTGAAACTAACTTATGCTAAGGACAACACACACAGCCATGCCCGAAGGAGGACTCGAAATTCGGACGGGGACCAGCAGCGCACTCCGCAGCAAGGAGCTTTAAAGTGCTCGGGAATTTCCGCGCAGCTGGTATAAGTCTCTCAGTTTCTGTAGATATTATTTCTTTGAATGTAAGTCACACCTCACCTATACTCACACTGTTAGTTTCGAAAGACTGGACACTCTCACCTCAGTAAAGCTTTAAACGATGTTTTATCTTACTTTTGGGGTAGATATATTTTCCGTTCAGTTTTGTTGGAATTGGGAATTTCCGTATTCAGTCTTGATATAACTCTGTGTTGTCTTTAATAAACTTAATACTTTTCTTTCTTTTATTATGTGACTATGTCGTCCTGCCAACAACATCCCCACAAGAGTCTCATTACAGCCGCGGTGAAATGATCGAGAGCTCTAAGGCCGCGATCAGACATGCGAGAATCACGCGGTTTAAACCTCGCGGCTTGAACCGCAAAATGACGGCCTGTGTGTTCAGACAGGCGCTGTCCGGACGCGGTTAGTAAGCGGTTGTCGTTCGCAGTGTGTAGCGGGAACTGACAGTGTCAAAACGGAATTCGAATAAGAGATATTGTATTTACTCTGGTTTCTTAAAAGAGAGAGAGAAAGAAAGAAAATGGCAGTACTGGGTGTATCCTATACTAAGAGATCGGCTCGTACATGGCCAATTCGTAACGTTGTACTCTACATTAATAATGTATGACAAAAAATTCTTTAACTATTTGAGAATGTCAATAAATTCTTTAGACGAGATACTTCAATTGGCCAGAGAGGATATTTCAAGTTCTGAAACACACACGAAACAAAAATATTATTCTATGTATTTTTTTTTTTTTTTTTCAGTAAACGCCTACTTAACAAAAATATTTTTTTTTCAACTTACCTACATCATTTTCTAATATATCTACTAAATCTTACCAAGTTTGGTTTTTGGCAGCTTTATTAGAATATTTAGCGCTCTGAAGATCCCATAACGTAGGTCGTTATCCACTTCACCAATAAATAATTCAGCGTCGAAGCGACCCATGGAAAGCTCGTGGCACTGACACGTTTGAACCGCGCGGTGCCCGCAACCAAACTGACCGCTCCTGTATTATCCCACAGAAGTAGAACAGCGCGGGCCGCGCGATTGTAGTTTCCGGCGGTTGAAACGCGGCTACCACACGATTGGACTATCCGAGCTGTCACGTGTGAACAGTTACGACGATACTCAGGTATACAAAATCCACACGGGTACCGCACTATTCTGTAACCGCGCGATTATCGCCGTGTCTGAACACGCCCGAAGACGCCTCGCTGTAGAGTGCGCGGTTGCTCCCGTCGGAGGTTCGAGTCCTCCCTTGGGCGTGGGTGTGTGTATATATTGTCCTAAGGTTAGATTAAGTAGTTCGTACGTCTAGAGACTGATGACCGTAGAAATTTGGTCCAATATGTTTGAAAACATTTGAAGCCTTATTACAAGAATGGCTACGAATCCCCGAAGGGCAGGTTCAGGCGCGTCGATGGAAAGATTTCACCTCTCCTTTCCGCCCTCAGATACCTCTCCGTCGAGAAGTATGAAAGTTGTGTAAGTGCATCTGCTAGCTGTTATTATCATCATCATCATCATGATAATTATTATCTTCTCCTTCAAAACTGGTCGAGCCATCTCGTTTTTGGTCTTCCAAAAGATCTTTCCAACTTGGCTTATATTAGTTTATAGGTTTAATAATTCTTCCATATGGCACATGGTGTATTAGTTCTATTCACACTAGCTGTTTTTATTTCCTTGTAGTAATTATTTCTTCATATTCAAAAATTCTCGATGTAATACTTTATCTTTTTATCCATCAAAGTACAGGGTGAGTGAAAAGTTGCAGTACACCCTTTTACTTCAAAACCTCCGCAAGAACTGTGAAAGATGAATATTCGAGTGAAGTACGGGTGAGGTGATCTGTCTGTTACAGTACGTACCGAACATTAGCGCCGTATTGAAGAGACCATCTTGAATCCAAGTCACTTTTTTTCCTTTTTATTTGTTTTTAAATAACGAATAAGGATCTTTTGATATATCAGTTAACATCGCCACTTTCTGTCATGTTTATCGCTGTAAACGATTCGACGTTATAGTTTGAAAGGTGGAAATAATTTTATTTTGAAGTACAGACTGGACTGTTCCGTATAAAGAAGTCACTTGTGTTCCGCAGTGGTAACACACTAGACTCGCATTAAGAAGGATAGTGGTTCAAATCCACCTCCGGGCACGCTGATTTAGGTTTTCCGTGATTTCCTAAATAACTACAGGCAAATTGCGGTGTTGGTTCCTTTGAAAGGGCACGGTCGATTTCCTTCCATATCCTTACCCAAACATTCGGAGCGTAAGCTCCGTCTCTTAATGACCACGCTGTCGACGGGACGTTAAACTCCAAACTTCCTTCCTTCCTTTCACTTTTGTTCAACATCGCGTGCTTCTTATTCCTCTCTGACATGTCCCGCACGCTTAATGGCCGTTTGGATGCGTATAAAAAGTCTCTTATTTTTCTTTGCATCAGAAAGTATTCAAAACCAATCAAAATCTAAATGCACCACTTGGGTTGGTTTACTTCTTCGTTATACATTGTCCAAGAATCAGGGTTATGCATGTAACTGAATTTAGAAATATCTATGAGCGTGCAAATACAATAATTTGAGGCCGGTCGCGGTGGCCGAGGGGACTGAGGCGCTCCAGTCACGGTCTGCACGGCCACTACGGTCGGGGGTTCTAAACCCCCCTCGGGCATGGATATTTGTGCCGTCCTAGTTCGTAAGTAGTTCATAAGTAGTTTGTAAGGTTAGGGACTGATGACCCCGTAGTTAAGTCCCATAACTATACAAACATTTGAACATTTTGAACAATAATTTGATCTGGTTTCCCCTCTTACTGGGGATGTTATTCAGAATACTTAACAATTACTTGTAAAAAAGCCGCCTCATCATGTTAAATTATTCCAATAGATCGTAAAATTATGGAACATATACAAGCATTTAAAAATGGATTAGACAATAATGTACATCTACACAGATACCCTGAAAATCACATTTAAGTGCCTGGAAGAGGGTTTATTAAAAACTTTCATTATCCTATCTACTGTTCCATTCTCTAATAGTGCGCGTGAATAAATAACATGTAGATCGTAGCGTTTTCGATCAGATTTCTTTTATTTTATTGGGATGGTCATGTCTGCCTATGTAGGTGGGTGCTACCAAAATATTTTCACATTCAGAAGTAAAAGTAGGTGACTGAAGCAGAACTCGCCGCAACGAATAACGTCGTTCTTTTAATGATTTCCACCTCAAATCGTGCAACATTTTTGGGAAGCTTTCCCCCTGTAACATGATAAAACAAAACGAGCTGCCCTTCTCGATGCCTTCTCAAAGTCTTTCGTCAGTCCCACCTGGTGAGGGTCCCACACTGGGCAACAGTACTCCAGGAGAGGACGCACAAATGTGACGTAGGCAGTCTCTTTGGTGGAGCTATTGCACCTTCGAAGCGTTGCGCCAATGAAACGCAACCTTTGGTTGGACTTCCCCACAATATTGTCTATGTGTTCTCTCCAATAAATAAATGTCAGTTAGGGCTCTAGAATGTAGACAAATCTTTACAAATAAGTACAACATTTGTTTTATTAATATTGAATTTCTGTCTGCGATAGATTGTAATAGAGCAAGATTCTCCTTTTTTGTATCGTGGAGATACGCTGTAGCGAAAACGTGATGTAGTCGGAAAAGAGCCGGCTTGTTTTAGGGGCCTTTCGTTTTAATTCGAGGCACACACACAGCGAAGTAATTTCTCGCCACAGAGGGCTGAAGGAAGATCCGACAAATTCGATTTCTGCCTGAAGACAGATTGCATCCACACGCACCGTTTCGCCCACAACGCACATCCTCTAACTTTTGAGTGTCAGCGCAGGAAAAGAGCAACGCAAAAAAACAAAAAAAGTGTGGAGGGGGGTAGGGTAGCTGTAATGAACGCGTGCTGCCGGAGACAGATGAGTGTGTGCAGAAGAGCCAAGGGAAACAGCGAGGGTGGGGCAGAAAAAGGGGGGGGGGGGGACTGAGAGAGCACTGTGCGGTGACGTCACGTGCCAGGCCCCGCCCACTGACTCGGTCGCGCTGTCGGGCGTCGAACTCGGAGTCGTATAAATCTGTGGTGGCGGGGGCGTCCCTCTTTGTTTTTAATTAGACCCGGCGCTTTCTCTAATTAAACAATAGGCGGCACGGAGGGTGGGAGGGGGAGGGGGAGGAGGAGGGGCAGGGGGCGGGCCCAGGGAGAGGCCGCAAGAGGCAGGGGCGGCCCCTTCGCTGTTTGCGTCCGCAAGATTTGCATGGCGCCAATCTGCATACATCTGGAAGAGCGCGGCTCGAATTAATCCGTGTGGGCGGAGGCGGCGGCGGCGGCGGCGGTCGAGAGTTACTGCCTGCCTGGCTGGCGGCTGGCGGCCGCTCTTCGGAAAACTGCAGCCTCACGGGGGCCGATGTGGCCGAGCAGAGCCGAGGCGAGGGGCCACCACCGCTAACCTACCCTACCTAAAAAAAAATAAACACAGTGTTGACAGAATGCACTCACGGCGCAGTCCAAGCTATACAGTCCACGGATTTTTGTTGTAGGGTAAATCCGGGAGAGATGGCACACATTTTCAAAATTATTCATAAAAAATCCCATAATGCACTTGAGTCAAATTAATTTCTTTTATAAGTAAACAAACTAGTTTTCCTTAAAATATAATTTTTTGAGAATTTTACATGCAGTCATTCGTCATGATATTTGACCATTCAAAAAACCTTACATTGCGGGGAGAAAGGGGGGGGGGGGGTAGAGACTGAGAGAGTACTGTGCGGTGACGTCACATGCCAGGCCGCCGCCCACGGTCGGCAACTGGCGGACAGCGCTCCAGGTCCAGATCGCGGAAGGTCAAAAACTGGACCGCCAAAAGTAATTTGAAAGCGTAAGTTACATACTCTAATTATTAATACTTTTCTGTAGATATCAACACCGAGCTACAACGAAATGGGAAATTAAATTGTGATTTGGTAGAAAGTGTATCATCATTCCGTCGCAAGCTGATTCTTTGAAAGAGACCTTTTTAGTCAAGAATTCCTTCATTTTGCAACAATTTTTGAATATAAAAATAATCCAGAAATAGACATTTCCATTATCAAATTTCTTGGATGATCTTAGGAAGAAATTTGCAGTAAAATTGGAATAAATATACGGCTTCTCACGATTCTTAAAATCACCGAAGTTTCTCGTGTAGCAGAATGGACGAATGTGGCTGTGAATTTGTTCCACATTTCAAAGCCTTTACTCCCAATGTAGATAACAGACTTGCAGGAAGACATTTCCTTGCAAACGTATAAAAGTGTATCCACTGAAGAATTTTGTAGCCAACATGTCCCGGAAAAATATGAAAATTGCAAAAAAAATTGCGAGTCACCTGTTTGATATGTTTGGCTCCACATATATCTGTGAAATTTAATTTTCAAAAATGATTTTCTTGGAGAATAATTATCGCTTAGGACTAACGGCCGCCCACTTTCAAGAGACTATTCCGCATTTGAACCTAGCTTTAAGAACCACCGCAAATGTAATTTTTTCCGTGGATTTTTCATTGTATTTCATACTTTCTTAGTGACCTGTTCCTGGACCTTTTATAAAAGATTGACTTTTCATTTTATTTCATACCTTTTGTGAGTGAAAATACAGAAATTAATAAGGAATATGAGTTTTTACTTCCGGACCTCAATAAAAATTTTGAAAAGTATCCGGATCCCATCTAAGATTACTTGCCGACCTCTGCCTTAGGCTAAGGGTGACATGCCGCGCCCTTATGGGTGACATGCCGCATGATGATATTTGTTGAGTTTTATAATTTTTTAAACCAAATATGTTAAAATTTTAGTTTATGGTTGTAACAATTGAGAAATAAAAATAAACACTGAAGGATTAGCAAACGAATCCTTTATTTTTGTTATATCAAACAATGAAGTAACTTTTAAATTTTTTTAAAGATTAAACTTAAGCCTATCAAAGTTTTTCAAAAGAAATCCTCTCCATCATTAGGTTTTATGCCTAATTTCCCCGCCACAGTCAACGCAATAAGCATCAAAGATTGCGGCATTTATCTCGATCTATCAGGGATAGACGCAGCACTCTACGACTCCGCGACCGTAGCAGCCAAGTTGGCCGGATTAGAATCAAAAGGCACCAAACAGAAGTTACTGTTGGTGCATATACTCACGTATTTAAAAATATGTCACTGTTTGGCACTATCTAATAACTAACCGTAACACTAAAAGGATTTCCATGCAAGATATAGAGACTTAACTTGTTCATTAACACTAACTCGGTTAAAACCACCACTATTGAAACAAAAGCTGCTGCCTTGGCCGCCAGCGTTTACTTCGAAACTGCAAAGCGTCTATACATCCACTTAGTGGCTTCTACCAAAACTAGGGGGGTGCGTATAAGGCAACCCTCCCGAACTTACTGTAAGCCACGACAGCACGCTCTAAGCCGCTGACAAGGTACGTTTCTGAGTACAATATCGGATGAGGATGAATAGTATCGTTTAAACTGATTTTAACATACTTTTTATAACAGGGAAGGTATGTAGAGCCATAAACATCGGTAATCACAAATCTCTATACTTATAAGACGCATTTGTTGTCTGTCTGTCTGTTCTCTTATAACTCAAGATCCAGACAACCAAATAAAGTGAAATTTCGTACACGTACACAAAAGTATGGGGAAGGTTCTTAAACAGGTTTTGTTCCATTTTTTTGGAAAACCAACCGGAAAATTTGAGAAAAAGTGAAAGTGCGTTTTCAATGGGCCCTTGTAAATCTATATCTTCGCCTTGATCTTGATGAAATTTTGCACCATTGACCTTCAAAATAAACTTTCGTTCAGTGCATGGTGGAGGGTACTTTACTTACAGACTTCGATTGCAATCTCTATACATGCAAAAAAAAAAAAAAAAAAAAAAAAAAAATAAGTTTTGTACGCTTCTACAGAATGTTCAAATGTTCAAATGTTTGTTAAGCTTATGGGACTTAACTACGGAGTCATCAGTCCCTAAACTTACAAACTACTTATGACCTAGTTAATCCTAAGGACGGCACAAATATCCATGCCCGAGGGGGGATTCGAACCCCCGACCGTAGTGGCCGTGCAGACAGTGACTGAAGCGCCTCAGTCCCCTCGGCCACCGCGGCCGGTCAGGCTTCTACAGAAAACCTTATATTAAACCCTGGCAAATCCGGGTACTTGCAAATACTTACTTTATATTTTTCTTTATAAGCTTTCCTAAGAACATTAATAATATTGTGTGGCTCATTGGCCTGGTGCAAGTCTTTCAATTGGACGCCATTTCGGCGACTTGCGTGTCCCTAACCTACCCCAGTCATCCAACCGGGGAAAGGGGACCTACAGCTTAGCGTGGAATAAGAACCATTGAAAGGTATGAAACGGTACATTGTACGACAGTTTATTTAATATTATCTTAGAATCTACGACTTTTTAATGAAGAAATTCATGTTCTATTTAGTACAAAGATGCCTAACAAACAACAGAAGACTCAATGTTTTGAAATAAATAAATACATAAATAAAAACACGTCGGTTTTCTACTCAGAAACGGCAAGGTTTCTTCACCACCATTCCAGTCAAAAGGTAAGTGTGGATCATAAGAACTTGATATGGAATGCAGTACCTACGTTATTTAATGTACCAGTTCAGCCACGACACCTGTATATGAGGGAAAACCCTCAGAAACGTGACAATAAAACATCGAAAGCAATAAACCAGTTTCCCAACAAAGCAGAAAGTAGTCAACAATTGTTTCTACATGTGAACCACAAACGGCAAGAATCTTCAAGACATTAGTTTTGTAAGCAAGAGTAATTACTCTCAAAATGATATGCGTTTAAATGTGTGGAACGTTCGAATCTCTAGACTCCATACTGATTTGTTACACGTCAAAGAAAGTGCCACTCATGTAAGAACAGACCGTAGCAGGAATTTATGTGCCTCGTATGTTTTTGTTCTATTACTTTCAGCTGTAAATATACACAAATTCTTAAATATTGTATCATGAATAGGACGTCGTTTATATAAATGAATCAGTGAAAATCGGTCGCGATGGAGTGGCTGAGCGCTCTCAGGCGCCTTGCTGCGGAGCGCGCGGTTGATCACCGTCGGAGGTTCGAGTCTTTCCTCGGGCATGGTCTGTATGTTACCTTAGGTTAGTTAAAGTTAGTATTACTAGTTTGTAAGACTATTGGCTGATAACCAGAGTAGTTAAGTCCCATAGATTTGAAAATATTTGAATTTGAGTGAATTTCGGCTCCTTTTACATGTTTTTCGAGGTTAATTATGTCTCTTGATATTTTACTAATTCTTCGAATGCAAAAATTACGAAAATTAGATGATAAATTACGTAGTAAAGCAATTATAAACAAACATCACTTTTAGACGTCTTCTTTACCACTAGGAGCGCTACGGTCATTTTAACTCTCAGTTGGTAAAAAAATTTCACAGTAGTGAAAATGTTTTGCGTGAAATTTGACGCGTTTCGCTCTTCTGGGGCATCATCAGATGATATAAAAGATGTGATATACCATAATCAGTCAAAGCTGTCACGAATCAAAATCTAAAATTATTACCAAAAGTCCTGTCGTCAGATCCTAATAATTTTAAATTTGAATTCCCGGCAGCTTTGACTGATGATGTTGTTGCCAAATCTTCTACATGAAAGGGCGAAAAGCGTCAAAAGTAAAAGACAAGATTTTCGTAACTGTGACTGCAATTTTTCAGCAAATTCACAACTGGATCATACACCAGGAGCCAGCATGGAATGGAATGTTTGTAAGTTTGTTCGTATGTATGCGCTGCCATACCGTGCAACCGATTCCGATGAAATTTTAAAAGTTACACAATTTTTCACAGATGGAGGAGGCAATGGACAGAGGAAGTAGAGGAGGAGGTGAGTGGCAGAGAAAGGGGAAGGTGGAAATAGAATGAAGAGTGTGAGCGAGGGGAGACGGGGGTGTGGGAAGGAAAGAAGAAAACGTGAACAGAGAGAGAGATAAAACGGAAGGACTCGTGTACTAACATAAGAATGCAATAAATGTGGACTAGAGCGACGCCGGGATTCCAGCTAGTACAAAATATGTAGTTGAAAGAGTGCTGTCATAGTTAAGAGAAAAGTTTTTTTTAATTATTATTTTGACGCGATTTGCACTTTTGGGGCATCATCGGATGATATAAAAGGTGTGATAAATTACCATCAATGAAAGCTGTTGCGAATTTTAATCTTTGATTATTAGGAAGAAACCTATCGTCAGATCATAATATTTTACAAGGCGGCTTTGATTGGTGACGGTTTAGTGCCGCCTGAGCACCGATTACACATGGCACGGTAAGGTTTTGCCGGCACTCCACCACCAGAACATTAAATATGACTGCCGTATCTGCGTTCATTGTTTTATCGGTATAACGAAAACGAAAATATTTTAAACATCCGACGTGAACACTGGAAGTAGCAAAACGGGAGGTGTGTTAAAAAAAAGCACATGATGGTGTGTCTATAGGACGCGAAACCGGTTGCGCTTTTTAAATAAAAGCTGCTTTCAGTCAAAGCGGGCCTCATTTCACAATGATGATAGTTTACCACATCTTTTACATCACGTGATGAAGCCCATAATGGCAAAACGGGTAAAACATTTTAAAAAAGGAAAAGAAAAGCTTTTTGCGCCCGTGACTGTATTCTTTCAACAAAAACCGTTTGTTGCATCATTTGTCAGAATGGATCGGAGCCAATATGAAATGCGGTGTTACATGTTCTCGACTTTTACTTGACGGTGGCCTATCTGGGGTCTTAGACGAGCAACAAATATCTCATTTTCAAAATTTTGCGTAATTATTGAGCGAATTGAAAAGAAAAAGAAGGAACGAAGGAAAACAGGGTTTAACGCCTCGTTGACAATATGGTCATTTCAAATGGAGCACAAGTCTAGGGATCGATGGCCAACGTAGTTAAGTCCCTTAGGTTTACAAACATTTGAACATTTTGAACTTGTAACGTCACATAATATGACTTTGTCATGCAGTTGCTACAAACGGCTGAAAGCAAGGGGAACATAGTCGTCACTTTTCCCGAGGACATGCAGCTCTACTATATGAATATATGTTATCATCCTCTCGGGTAAAATATTCCGGGGTAAAATAGTCCCGATTTGGATCTCCGGAAAAGGCGCAATCATGTATTAGAATTAAAGAACCACCAGTTTACTAAGTCATGGCTGCAAAATTTTAACATGAATAATTTAGAGAAAAATCAGAAAAATGAAAAATATGACAGAAGCTGACCTCCAGGAAGGTCAATTTAGATTTTGGAGAAATGAAGGAACACTGGAGGCAATACTCACCTTACGACTTTAGATTAAGAAAAGGAAAATCTACATTTCTAGATTTTCTGGATTTGGAAAAGCTTTTGAAAAAAACATCGACTGGAATGCACGCTTCCTAATTCTGAAGTCAACATGGGAAAATATAGGGAACGGAAGGTTATCTACAACTTGTACAACACCACAGGCGGCATTTATTAGAGTCGAAGGGCATGAAAGGAAAACATTGATTGGGAAGGGAGTAAGAGTGGATTGTAACCTTCTCCAGTGTTATTCAGTTTGTACACTGAGCAACAAGCTGTGAGGGGAAGCAAGGAGACATTTGGAGAAGGAATTAAACTTCAGGATGAGGAAATAAAAACGTTGGGTTATGCTGATGTCATTGTAATTTCGTCAGAGACTGTAAAGGACGTGAAAGAGCATTTAAGCGGAATGGACAATATGTTGAGAGTACGGTAGTGACAGATATACGATAAATAGGTCAGAGAGGAAGAGAATAGAGGCTTTTGAAATGTGTTGCCGACGAATGCTGAATATTAGGTGAGTAGATCGCTTAAGTAATGAGGGGGTACTAAACAGGATTTGGGAGAAATGGAATTTTTGGCATACATTTAGTAGAAGGAGGGATCGATTGGTAGGACATTTTCTTAGACATCAAGGAATCGTGAATTTAGCATTAGAGGGAAGTGTGTGGCGTAAAACTCAGAACTTGAAAGAGTTTCTCCCAATCAACATTGTCAAAATCCTCTACAAAAGCTAGAAATGGAGGTTTGCCTTTCCTTAATCTATCTTCTAGGATAAGCCGTAAAGTGAGTATTGCCTCCCGTGTTCCTACATTTCTCCTGAAACCAAACTGATGTTCCCCGAGTTCGGGATCTACCAGTTTTTCCATCCTTCTGTAAATAATACTATGAAGGTGTAATTGAAAACTGTCCAAATGACATGTCGTCACAGAGCGGGGTGCGTCCTGGCGCCACAATACCTCGTCAACGTTTGTGGCGGAATGTGGCAACAGCGCCGTCGCGCATTGTATCTTGGCTTCGTCGTACGTCTGAAGACGACGGCTTCCCACTGGGGCGCCGCAATAACACGTGGGCTCCGACCGTGACGTCACGGACCGTCAACTCCGCGTCCCTAGGGCGGGGTCTTTGAGGCTGCGGGCACACAAGATCGAGAAAGTGCACAGTTCGAAGCATTCAACGCAAGAGAATATCATATTATAAATGATAATTGAATCTCGGATATAGAAGAGTGGTAATAATTTGAATCAAGATTACACTTTGAAAGACCACCGTTAATTGTTAAATTAATTCTGGGTGAAAGGAGCCAGTTAAAAGCTTACTTTAAACATATAACTCTGGCCGTAAAACCAGCTAAAGGATGCGCGTGAATTACTGGCGACTTCCTGCAACAGAATCTTGTTCCCTGGCCTAGAATTTAGAACTGACTCAAACTTTACTTCAGCAGCAGGAAGACAAAGAGACTGTGGCCAACATACGTCGTAGATCACGATAATTACACAAAATTATTAATATACAAATCACCCCGAACTAAACACCTTCATGAAGATGGCTGTGAGAACATTTAATTGCGCAACGGAATCAAAAATATGATAATTTGCATCTGAATTTGTTCTCAGCACTCCTGAAAAACAACATTAAATAAAAAGGGAAGGTATTCGTTAACTAATATTCATAATTAGGATAAAGTTTCTCTGATAATAAATTATTTTTCACTTCAAACTTGAGCAATTGGGGGCACCAGTTTTGTTAAACAATAAAAATGCATCCCCATTTAAAATAACCTAAAGTAATCTGAACTGAACATCGTCGGAGGAGGGATTTACAATCAACAAGCATTCAGCCACTCAAACACGCGAGGCAAAGCGAAATTCGCCCACCTCAGCGTGCTGATACGCCGCTATCGTAGACGAAATTCAGCGTACCAGGATGTACCACACAACACAAGAAAAACTATACTTCGTAGGTCGCTCTGGTCTTTCTTTACATAGGATCGTACGCGATAACAGCCAGATTAAATTTCATTCAATCAAACCGTGATCATGCAGAATTATTGAGACACACGGCACGTGTCTGCTACATTACATAATTGGACCCCACTGAAGGCCAATTGCTTAAAGATCGCATTCATTTCAACAAGAACCAACGGAATCACTGATTACCAAGCAAGAATACACAATAGGAAGGCACTGGTGTGTGAGCAGTGGCGAGCACTCAAGTCACTGGCTGTAAACCCTTGAAGTCGGAGCTCCGAGCCACATGGTTCCGAAAACCAGTAAAAATACAAAAATTCAATTTCCGAAAAATAAAGAATAATCGCTACGGCATGCAACCCATAGGAATGCGTAGGATATCATAAGGAAGCTAAAGAAATACAGTTAGACGCGATTGGGAAGGTTTTGCACGAATGGACGAAGTCCAGTCTTCAAAAGTCAGAAAAGTGGAATAAATTCAGAGTCGGTGTAAATCAACTAAGAAATACGGCATGCAGCCCCTAGAAATACGTAGTATTTCATAAGCAAGCTAATAACGGGGATTGTACAAGGCTAGAAGAGAATTTACCGACGGAGTCCGAATGCAAAATACAAGTTTGGAAACGAAACAGCAAATAAAAATAGATGGAGAGGAGATCGCGATCTAATAAGGAACATCAGAAAGATACATACATAATTTCTTGCCTGAAGGGCAACGTGACATAGGGGTAGCTAAAGGCTTTGTTCTAAGAACACATCACGTGGAGTACATATCACAAATGGAAAAAAAAAAATATTTCACATTCACTATACAGAATAAAAATATTCCCACATATTATCCACGTTCCACAAAGCTAGAAAGAAATCAAACAGAGTTCATATACCACCAGCTAGGCTCACACAGGTTACCGATTCCCAGCCATTACCAAACCGAATTAGTAGCATATTCACCACGTTTACCTATGCAAAACCACTGTACATGATCGGAGAAACTTATCCCGAAAAATGAACCTAAGATCTGAAGTCTAACAAACCAGACAATAATCGCTACCATCTCAAGGGAGGAAACAAAGTTAGAACATCTTACCAGGTTGAAGTGCAGCCACAGAATGTTGAGATCGCCCACCCAATCCCCTCCCCCAGCCGCCGGAAATCGCACCGGAAATCGGCAAAACCCAGGAAAACGTGGTGGTGGTGGGGAAAAGCTAAAACTCTGCGCGTCCAACCAAGGCTCGCTAACTGGGCATTGCCAACCCAAATTGTAACCAAAGGGTGGAGGAACCTCTTTGGTAGCATCAAAAGCAGAAGTTGGTAACGACTACCTATCGATGCAGAGCAAGAGAACAGTAGTAGCGAACAGCCAGCAGCCGACGACGAAGCTATCGGAAAACGCTGCGTTCACCAGTACTTATTTATTCCAGTATTCAGTTACTCCATGTGTCCTCCCTCCTCCCTACTCTCTCTCACTGTTCATGTCGTTCTCCCTCCTACCTCTGTCTTACGTAATTCCGCTTCCTCCTTCTCCTCAACGCCACCTCCTCTCCCGCTTCCTACTGCTCTTCCTACAACTGTTTCTCCTCCTCTGGCTACGTATCCACCCATCCATTCCTCTGCCTCTGTGATTACCTCCCACTCTCTCTGCCGATCTCCTACTGTCGCGTCTGTTGATAATTTTCTCCCTTTCTTGTGTATGAAAATTTACATACATCGGCCGTTGGTTATCAGTCAGTCGGTGTGGAATGTGCACAGTGGCCTTCGTCTTGATTTGAAGATCAGATGTGCAAAATTTCATCACGATCGAAATAAAACTGTAGACTGGCGTTGGAGTCTCCGCCATGCGCCGTGCGAATTATTACGTCGTACCTCTTGTTTGGAATGTCAAGTGTGGAAACTTTTATTGCAATCAGATGAACGGTATGCCAACGCATAAAATACGACAATAATTCGAAGTAGCAATCCCCAAAGAATTTTTTTTAGATTTTCAGCTGTTTCTTTCTGTTAGGTTAAGGAAAGGCAAACCTATGTTTTTAGCTTTTGTAGAACTCGAGTTTGTTTTTGAGAATATTTGCCGCGCGGGAGTAGCCGAGCGGTCTGGAGTGCCACGTTTCAGATCGCGCGGCCACCTGCGTCGGAGGTTCGAATCCTCCCTCGTCCATGGATGTGTGCCTTGTCCTTAGGTTAGTTTAACTTAGTTTAAGTAGTTTGTAAGCTACGGACTAATAACCACGCAGTTGAGTCCGATAGATTTACAAACATTTGAACATTTGATTGACAGTGTTTACTGGAACACACTTTTCCAAATTCTGTAGGTAGCTGGGGTAAAATATAGGGAGCAAAGAGTTATATTCAACTATTACAAAAATCAGACAACAGTTATTACAGGCGAAAAGCATCAAGGGACGCAGTGTTTGGAATGGAACTAAGACAGGGTTGTAGCCTCTCCCTATTGTTGTTCCATCTGTACACTGAGCAAGCTGTGAAGGAATCCAAGGATAAATTTGAACAAGGAATTAAAGGTCAGAGAGAAGAAATAAAAACTTTGCGAAATTACTGTATGCTGACGAATTACAGTGATTTTTCTCGCAATAGCGATTTTTTCTTAGCTTCACTGTGTAAGATATGGATGTCCTACCAAATGGTGACATATGAAAATTTGTTCCCTGCCGGTACTTGAAACCGCGTTTCCCGATTTTCGCGGGAAACTGGGAGTACCAAGATATGTGTGTAGTTGATTCATACGTGCAGTCAGTGTAGCATATGGACGTTTGGATCGGCCTTATACTCGTATTCGGGTAGCCTAATGGTAAGATGACCCATCACCTCAAGTACCTATTTTTTTCAGTTAACACTCTACTGTGGAGAGTTTATTACATACCAGTAAACAGAGCACAGTTTTAGCTAGTTTTCAGCGTAATTTCCACAGACATTCAAATATTTGTCAAAACGCTTGAAAAGATTCGCAATCATTCATGCGTATGATTCTGATAGCTGTGATTGTAACCAACCAATGATGCGAACAAAGTCAGGAGAGCAATTCAGAAGAAACGACTAGGCGTGTTGAGTTCCAACAGTACTGCTGGTCCCATTCTGAAATACGCGAACTTTTGCGACGGTTCGCCGGCCGCGGTGGCCGAGGTGACTGAGGCGCTCCAGTCACGGTCAGCACGGCCACTACGGTTGGGGGTTCGAATCCCCCCCTCGGGCATGGATATTTGTGCCGTCCTAGTTCGTAAGTAGTTCATAAGTAGTTTGTAAGTTTAGGGACTGATGACCCCGTAGTTAAGTCCCAAAGCTTAACAAACATTTGAACAAACATTTGCGACGGTTCCAGTGAGAGATGTTTTCGCATCCACCAAACAGGGTGAATCACCTGACACTTGCACCGCAAATATTGCCGAAACGTAAAGTGCGATTGATGTGCGGTTTTCACAGAATGGATTGGTAGTCAAGGACTCGTATTGTTAGCCAATAACCAAATTATAAAAAGACTTAGAAAGTGTATTTTTTATGCAAACATACAATTTTTCAAATGGAACAATGGTTGCTTCTATCCTGCACTGGAATGTTTGACACCAGCTGTGTACAAAGGATTTTCAATGACATTTTTATTACGTTTAGTTTGGCAGCTACAACCATTCAAAGTTTTGGGGCGGAGGCTACGACAGCGTAGCTGTCTGTCATGAGACAGTGGGCCGTGCCCCAGGGGCTAGCCACTCGGCCAGTCAGCTACCCTATCGCAGCCTCCGCTCCTACAACTTTGAACGGTTGTAGCTGCTATACACAACGTGATAAAAATGTCATTCAAAATTCTTTGTACACAACTGATGTCAAAAATTCCAGTGCACGATAGAAACAACCATTGTTCCATTTAAAAACTGTATGTTTGCATAAAAAATACACTTTCTAAGTAATATTCCAATCTGTTTGTTGGCTAAAAATACGAGCCCCTGACTACCAATCCATTGTGTGAAAACCGCACATCAACCGCACTTTCCGTTTCCGCAATATTTGTGGAGCAAGTGTTAGGTGATTCACCCTGTATAGTTCTAACTACGGCCCTAGCGAGTTTCCAGAAACACAAAGAATTTGTATATACATGTGGCGTCTGTTCCGAAAGAATAGACGTCACTTCTGATCCTGCAGCTGTTATTATTTAATATTCATACAATATATGACATCAACTGCGATTGGGCAAAGCTGAAAATGTGTACCCAGCCGGGATTCGAACCCGGGTCTCCTGCTTTCTAGGCAGTTGCGCTGACCCGGGTTCGAATCCCGGCTGGGTACACATTTTCAGCTTTGCCCAATCGCAGTTGATGTCATATATTGTATGAATATTAAACAAAGAATTTGCTTGAATCGCAGAGGTTTCAAACGTAAGAGGAGCTGAAAGAGAGACTCAATCAGTAACTGCACTCGAAGTCGACAATTTTGTGCAGAAGTTATTTAGAAATTTGTGAAGCGTTATGACAATTCTAAGTTTGACCGTGTATTTGAATTGTGTCGAAAAGTAGCTGAAAAGTTGTACTATTCACTCGTATGAAATTAAAGTCTGTGTAATAAAATGTTTTCTGAAAAAGAATAAACGGATTCGCTGTCGTAGGATCTGTTTTCCATCGTAGTTCTATGTAGTTGCGCTGATCTACAGCAAAGGGTATGTAGCCGATGTAGGCTGATTTGCACAATGTGTCTCTCAAATGTTCAAATGTTTGTAAATCTATTGGACTTCTTTGGTTACTAGTCCCTAGGCTTACAAACTACTTAAACTAAGTTAAACTAACCTACGGACACCACTCATACCCATGCCTGAGGGAAGACTCGAACCTCCTACGGCGAGCTATCGCGAGCTCCGCACCAAGGTGCCTTACAGCGCTTGGCCACTCCACCACAGCACAATCTGCCATTTGGATATTTGGGACTTAAATATACAGCGTGAGTCTCGATTCCGTTTACAGGGTAATGATATGATATTTATTTCGATTTATGTCGTCTGTGTGTAAAGTGGACTAAGTAAGACAACTGTCTAGGAATATTTCTATCACAGTAACAATGCGTCCATATTCAGAAAATGAAGTTGAAAGACTAGAGATAAGAAGTTCAAATTAACAGGAGATGCACATTAATATTTTCTGCAAACATGATTAACATTTTAAAGACGTCGGCCGACGGGTTCAAGAGGAATATCGACATCGCGGCGCAACACTACCTGCAGGTAAAACTTGACTGCGGTTTTTGTTGGCGCTGTAAACCGAAGGTAGCGCAACATTGCGACCTCAGCAGACGCACAGGATGCCTCGAAGACCTGTGGGTGAACCGTACAGTTAAATCAATGAGTCAGAAAGAGGGCAAATCATTGTCACTAGAGAAAGTGAAACAGCCGTCCGAGAAATTGGTGCTGGTATGGGACGAAGTATGTGCAGAAAGGTTCACGGAAGGTCAAGTCGGAGCACCTAGACCACCACCGGAATTCATCGACACCTCATCCAGTGGCATTGGAAGACAGATCTGCGTCGTCTTCGGCTCTGGCTCAGCAGTGGAACAGGGCAGTACATCACACACTATCAGGGATGACTATCGCCTTTTATCACGAGTGCGTGTAGTCCACCTTTCCGGGTTTGAATTGCGTATAGGAACGTGCTACACGCCAGTGTTGTATAGAACAAATTTGCTCCTGAAAGGACTGGCATCAAATAGTGTTTTAAGATGTATCCAAGTTTTTTTCCCCAAAATAATAGCCGCAGACAGGCGAAAGGCATCGCAGTGACTGCATTCCTACGAGGCACTGTGACCAGTTTTACCTATGTAAATGTCAGCCTCTGACCCCTAGCACGACAGTTCGAACGCCATTTTCATGAAAGGCAATCACGACCCAGTGCCTTCTTAGTGAGAGAATGTCAGTCATTTTGTCGTGATCCGCCAGGTTATCAAACTGGTGGCCAATCGAATATATGTGGGATGTCGTGACACGACGGGTGGAGTGCTGTGACCCATTTCACGTATGAAACAAGTTACCAGAGATCTATGGCAGACCCTTTCCCTACAAGGCAGAAGCACATGCAGAACCGAGGTCCCTCAAATGTTAATCATTTGTTCAGATAATACTGATGAAACAGTCCTGTGAATGAACTTCCCACATTTAGTCTTTAAGATGTTCTTCAGATCATGAGTGTAACAATAATAACAATTTATTATTCTGTCCACACTCGCAACTATCGATTACCTAACGGAAATTACATTCATTAGTATTAAGCAGTTATCTGCGTCACTTGAGTTTCCATAATTTGCTTTCTGACATACAGTTTGGTTTCAGAAGTGGTTTAACAACTTCTTTTTCTTTGGTAATGTTCTTACACATGCAGGGTCGGCTCTTTATTAAACCCGGATTTGCCATGTGTTAATATTTACAGAGTGGCCGGATGCTCTTCCTGCCGCCACCCTCTGCCCTCCGGGAGTAAATGTTTACCCCAAATGTCTGCGTATAGTGTTGTATGTGAGAAAGTGTAAAGTGTTACGAAATGTTTCGGATCGCTTAACTGATGCGGGACTTGGGGACCAGCCTGGTATTCACCTAGGGGGATGTGGAAAACCGCCTAAAAACCACATCGAGGCTGGCCGGAACTCCTAACCGCTTTGTTAATCCGCCGGGCGTAGGCAAAACGGCAAAACGGGACCGGTTCGCCTCCCCGTCTCGGAAAGCGTTGCGTTAGACCACACGGCTAACCGAGCGAGTAGAAATGGTTTAAAAACTGATAATACTATACTCTCTTTTCTCTGTGAGGCGCTTGATGCGTTAAATTAAAAAATGCGAATGCTAGACGTATTCTTTGATTTAACGAAAGCGTTTGATTGAGTTGGTCACAAGATATTGTTGCACAAGTTGGAACATTACGGAGTAAGGGAAGTTTCTCTTCGGTTCACTTTTTACTTTAATAACATACAGCAGAAGGTTATCCTCTGCAGTGATGGAAACGGCTCTGATAGGCACTCTAAATGGGGCACAGTTAAGTCGAATAGGGGGGTGCCTCAATGTTCAGTTCTGTGGCCACTGTTGATTCTCATATACATAAATGATATGCGTTCAAGTGTAACAGGTAGTTCTAATATATTTCTGTTTGCTGACGACTTAGACGTATCGTGTGCTTATGACTGCTTTACTTCTTTGTCAATTACTACTCCCGTGTAAGAACTGGATGTACTGATTCGTTCCACGACCGTTGAAGTTAGTTCATCAGTTCGGTCCTGCGGAACCCTCAATAAATAAATAGCATGGATGAGAGTAATGAAAGTCTCAGTTTATGGCGGAGTCTAGAGGACGACGTTCTTGTCAAATGACCAAAGACGTTGACGATAATATGCCACAGACAGAATGAAATGAAAATGACAACGAACCCGTTATTTTCAAATAAGCTGTCTGGTTATTTCAACTATAAAAACCCTGTCATTCAACCGCTAGCCGAAGAAGATCGCCTCACCTGCTACTCTGCCGGATGGCTATCGACTTCGCCCTTTATTCCCCTGGCCGCGACCGCTTTTCGCAATGCTAATTCGACTTCGATCGGTCGCCAGATGGTGGAGGAAGGGAATGGAGTTGTTTGGATGCGCGGCTCCTACAGGGGCTGCGTGGGGTGGCTCGTATGCAAAGCAGGCGGCTACACGGGCACGGAGCCGGCTGCGCTATACCACCAGGGCCCGTTTTCCCCACTGTGTCTGTCGCGGAAAAGCGGAGACTTTTCACAGAAATGTTAGTCACAAAATTGCTGCCAACTGCAATCCAGCCGTAATTTTTAAGGGTGTATGTACTAACAGAACATGTAGCGACGTTCATGTGCTATCTTTCGCCTCGAGTAATGCAAGTTATAATACTACGTGGGCTAGGGCAAATATTCATAGAGATTGCCATCGCATGTCATCGTTCTTCTACTAATTTGTACATCTGTGACTATCTTTTGTCCGCTCATTTATTACTGTTGCAATTGGAAGGAGAAAATTAGACGTCTCTCTGTTTCTAGCTTTCGTGAATAGTGTGAGATTAAATTTTAAATTCTCTTCTCGTAATCATTCCCCTTTCATTTTATAAGTTAAATCTCAGTTT
Organism: Locusta migratoria; assembly: GCA_026315105.1. Taxonomy (NCBI): domain Eukaryota; kingdom Metazoa; phylum Arthropoda; class Insecta; order Orthoptera; family Acrididae; genus Locusta; species Locusta migratoria. The sequence goes on from CM048751.1 coordinate 16,993,990, forward strand.
TCATTGTAACATGCGGTCTCCTCCGGTTCATTAAGCAACAGCTGTTTGCAATAAAATCGCCCGTTCGCAATAATAAGGCGTTTGGTCACCATCATTCTATATTGTGTAGCTACTGCTTTTTGGCCCACTTTAGGTTATAGTAGGAACAATAAAAGTGGGCCTTTGCTATCGTCTTTTGGCAGCTCGAAATTTAAATGAAAATAACGACTTAACCATTCATCTGATACGAAAATTGAATAATCGAATTTGTAGAGGAGAAAATTCTCTACAACTTTGCTCTCTAATGTTTTTTCATATCTCGTATCGTTTCAGAGATATTTGCAAAAATAACGGCGATTTGACGATGTCTGTCTGGTCTGTCTGTCCGTAAAGTGTTCCCTGTTTCACTACGGTCGGGGGTTCGAATCCTCCCTCGGGCATGGATATTTGTGCCGTCCTAGTTCGTAAGTAGTTCATAAGTAGTTTGTAAGTTTAGGGACTGATGACCCCGTAGTTAAGTCCCATACGCTTAACAAACATTTGAACATTTGTTCCCTGTTTTTAAGACAAACCGTTCAACCGATCAGCACCAAATTTTACAGACATAATTGTAGGCTGTCAGAAACCAGAACTTCCCTTTTTCAAATTTTTCGGACAAAAAATACGGCAGTATTACAAAAAAAAAAGCCGTTTGTAATATAACTGCAATTTCAAACGAACCGTTCATCTGACACGAAAATTGAGTAACCGAACTTCGCTCTATTATGTTTTTTTCATATCTTGCATCGTTGCAGAGATATTTGCAAAAATAACGGCGATTTGACTATGTCTGTCACGCTGTAACGTGTTCCCACTTTTTTGGTCGAACCGTTCAACCGATCGGCACCAAATTTTACAAACATAATTGTTGGCTACCAGAGACCAGAACCGAATATTGAATAAACGAATTTGTAGAGGAGAAAATTCTCTACAACTTTGTTCCCTTATGTTTTTTTTTTTTTTTTTCATATCTCTTATCGTTGAGTTAACGAAAACCAGCCGTTCGCAAATGTCACGTGACATTCCTCGCCCAGAACTCTCTCTGGCATACGCCATCTTGCGTTGCGTATTTGATGATTGTCTTATTGTAACTTACACGTTGTCATTTCAAAGCAATGGCGCACTGAAAATGTAGGCAATACGTTGGACTGTGACGCCGAAGGACATTGGTTCGAAACCCACCACTACCTAATTTTTTTTTCCTAAATGGGTTTCAAACACTCTTATTACTTCATTTTATATTATTTAGATTATTATTTTGGTCCAAAATGTTTGCAGTAACTTATAAAACTACATATCTAAAGTGAGCCGTAAAACACGTCATTGCGATTTTTTATCTGATAACCTACTAATGTATGAATAATATTTTTCTTCTTAACTGAACCTGCAATCTAAATGTTACGAAGTCCGAAACTAGTAGCTTAAATATTTCTCTTATTAATCAGTGAAACTTTGAATCTGATATTCTCATGGTCAGTCACACAAGATCAATAAGCAATTGTCATGTCCAAATTTTTCCTTAGAGCGACATGTTACCTACCATAATAATATTATCACCATTTCACCTAAGTTATGCAGTTGAATGTACCCGACGCATCATGTAGAAGCCAACTTCCTGCTATTTTTATAACGTTGTTTGTCGCAATATTTCACACTTTTGGATCCATAGAAAAGAATCATTTCAATTTACCATGCCTTTTCCAATTTTTTGTCATTAATTATCACAGCATCTTCCCCTTCGTTTTACGTATAAATGTGTTCAGTAGGGGAGATAGGGGCACGTTGGACATGGCCTAGTCGAATTAGTTCATACAATAGACGCTAGATCGTCTTAGGAATCAATCAGAAAGTAGGTAACGCTGTCCCTCTCCTTTTACAGGGCCAATATCGCAGGCGGCAAAGTTTTGGACAAGCTGTAGTCCTTAATTGTTTTTGTGCGTGTTTCAGTAAAATTCTACTCGTCAGTTAATGTGTGTTATTTAACTTTTGCTTGCTTTACGCGCAACGGGATGAATAGTGTAATAAAAGGTCATACTTTAAGGATTATTTCTATATGGCATACAGACTTAATTCCTTCAGTGATTTTTTCTAAAGAACAGAATTTATAGTAAAGGTGACGATGGGGCAGGTTGGCCCAGAGAGGACGGGGCACGATGGCCAGCCGAGACAAACTGTGACGTCCAACAGGAGCTGTACTTCTTTAAACTCGATGAAAGGTTTGTTACTTTTAATGATAACAACGTTTATAATTCTTCGGGTTTATTAATTAACATAATTGTCGAAGTGAGACATATTTTGATACGTTTCAGAGATTAAAAGATCGTCATATTCACGAGATAAAAAGCGTTGAATGAACGCCAACCAGAAAATTTTATTTTAATCTTAAACAGTGATCTGAGAAGTCAGAATCTAGTTCATTTCCTCGTTTTGAAAACATGAATTACGGCTCTGGTTTGTTTTATTTGTAGTCTCATAAAAATGATCCGTAATTATAAAAGAGTGAAAGGGGAATGATTTCTGAAGATAAGGTGCTAATTGCAGTTTTAGAAGTAAAAGAAAATGAAAGATCTGTGAGGACTGTTAGCGAAGACTTTGGTATTCTAAGAAAATCGTACTGTAGGTTCTGTAATAAGTACAGACAGACCTCAGGTCAGTTTCATAGGTAATTGAAACTCAGGAAACTGAAATCTAATTTCAACCTTTCCCACTGGACCAAAGTATTGGTAAGAAATACTGAAGAAAAGTTAGATCTCAGGCTAGAAAATCCCTTTTTCAAAAAGGAAAGATGGGGATAAAGACGAAGATGAGAAAAAACACATTGCCATTTTGAATCAGTCAACTGGATAAAAAGGAGTTGGGCTCAGAAATGCGTGAAAAATGAAATCCGTGGACTATTTTATGAGTGTTAAAACTGTGCTGATCCTTTGGAGCTAGACATTGATTAAAGCTGACTGGTTTGTTTTAAGACACTATAAATCGTAATGTGTTTAACGTGTCCTGTTATGATAGTCCTCAATGTTAAGCATTTAACTCAATATTCAACTTGATATTATGTACATTAAAGTGTATTTCTTGATAGCTGTTGGTTTTCTTTTGATTTCCTAGTTATACTTACCAAAGGACTACATGGGTCAACGTACCCCAGCCTCTGGGCCAACTTACCCCGAGGTAGGGGCAAATAGGCCCACTTGACATATGTCCAGTAATAATTTTTTTCTACTACTTTACCTGATATTTTCAAGCTTAATAACCGCCATCCATATTCAGTAAGGACCTATCTGATATTTAACAATAATTTCATAAATTTAAATATGTTATATAAATTAATATTAACAGTAATAAAAAAATGGCGAATGTGCCACGGTCTCCCCAATCTATATTCCCTTAAATTCGTAATCCATAACATTCCACAGACAGACTGACTACAAAAATTCACGAAGCGTCGGTACAACGGTTGACTAGTTGATCAACAATTTATTTACCTTACATTGGCAATAATTATAATAGCTGGTGATTTATTTTGTATTTTTCCACTGCTTGTGTACTGACACGATTTTTATTTTTGATGTACCACAATCATTGTTGTAGCCAATATCATACCGCAAAGGAACATTACGGAAACTATTTACTGGAGGAGGAACAACAATTTCAGTAGAAAGCCAAAATCAACCGAATACAAAAGGATTCCGGGCAACAGAATCCTAACAAACGGCGCAGGCAAGACCAGACCGACTAGTATGCTCGTTAGACGCTTTTGTCACCTCCATAGTCTATCGCCTCTAAGCAGTAGAAAATTCAACATCTTTTACAACCTTTTACTATTTCCTTTCAAAATTTTACTTCCATTATTTTACATATTCATGGTAGAAAATCTTGCAATGCCCAAGATAGCTACCACGGATTACCAATAACAAAGCGATCCTCGCTTGTCTACCACGTCAGTCTACCTACGCGTCGGCAGTGTAATTACAGTACTATCTCTGGGTTAACAACAACAGCTACCATTTCGTGTGAAAATTTAAGGATTTTCAATTCAAAATTTTCCCGTTTGTTATGGTAAAAATGAATCGTCGTGCAACAAATATGGATTCAATTATTTATGACATTCTTTTACAACAATAAGCTATGACATTCACATATATCTTGACAGTAACTGTGGCACCGCTGAACAATTTTGTGGGGGCGCTCGACCAGTAATGTGCACTATGGTGGTTATTTGTGTATATCAATTTCATTGTTTTACAGTTGACTCTGTATACTATCGCAATTTCAAAATAGTATATGGTGCTCTTTAATAAGCAGATAAATGTCAACTATTGCAGGTATGTAAGAGGTATTCGAAAATTGAGATTATCGTGTTATTTGTTTTATGTAACTTCACAAATTGTACTTACCTTGCAGTTATTTTAATTAACCATAAATTTAGAACATTTTCCCCTTGAGTGTCGAAACCGGTCATAAATAGTTTTGCGATCTTGGAATTTTCTAGAATGAAACTTCACTCTGCAGCGGAGTGTGCGCTGATATGAAACTTCCTGGCAGATTAAAATTGTGTGCCGGAACCGGGACTCGAACCTGGGACCTTTGCCTTTCGCGGGCAAGCGCACTACCGACTGTGCTATCCCGACACGACTCACGATGCCGCCTCACAACTTTACTTCCGCCAGTACCTCGCCTCCTATTTTCTCATTATATTAATTTAAACTGCGTCCCAAACTACAAAATTAATATGTTTCTTCTCTTCAAAATAGTCACTAGGGACATTTAATCATTTCCCAAGTCGTGGCACACGGTTTTGGGTCCCGGCATCAAAGTCCTCTGTCGCCTGAAAGTCACATTTTTAATAGTAAAATACGTCAGTAACAGTGCAATGATCTACTGACGTTGAAACGTGTTGATGTTTCTGATACAGCTCGTCAATAGTGATGCGCCTGTATTATTGATCTGCACTGCCTGCTGTCATGAATGAAAGCGCAAGACGATGGAGCACTTCGCCAAAAATAGCCGCTTCACTATTGACGGGCTGCATCAGAACACAAGTCTCATTATCATTAATTTATTACATTGGTACTGGAAAACTTAATTACAAAAAATGTGACGGTGAGACGGCAGAGTTTCTGATGCTTGGCTCCAAAAGATGATACCACAACTAAAAATGTTCAAATGTGTGTATAGTCAATGGGACTTAACTACGGGGTCATCAGTCCCTAAACTTACAAACTACTTATGAACTACTTACGAACTAGGACGGCACAAATATCCATGCCCGAGGGGGGATTCGAACCCCCGACCGTAGTGGCCGCGCAGACCGTGACTGGAGCGCCTTAGTCCCCTCGGCCACCGCGGCCGGCGGTGCCACAACTAGACATATATTTAAATTTTCGTGATGACTCTGCTGAAAAGGGAACAAAGTATTGAGGCAATGTTTCACTTAGCGTTGTACGATCCCTATATAAAGTGATTTTTGTGTCCCGACTTCGTCGCCGCTTTTGTGTCCCAGCCTCGTCGTAGGTGTCGGTGGCCGAGTGGAATGAGACCGACACGCTGGTGCAGGTACGGAGGGGAGCAGCCAGAAACTATAAACACTAGAGTAAATTAGAAAGAGATATATATTGCACAGAATGTAACAATACTTAACTTTTACATAGTACTGCAGAATGTTGATACATAGTTGTTAGAGGCCTGCCTAGTGCCTGTACGATAGCAAAGTCTTCACTGGTGCCTATCTGATTACCAAGGTCCTAACTGGTTGCTATCTCCGTCCGAAGTGACCGGTGTCTTTCCGTGGTGGCCACGAGCGGCGTTGTCGCAGAGGGCGCTCGTGGCTGTCGTCGTAAGATCGCCGCGCCGTGCGTGCATGGCGGCGCGCGGCGAAAGTAGGTGGCGCGCACTTTGTACTTGTGCGACACCACAGTGATAAGATTAAATTAATATGTATTTCTTATTAAGTTTTCATGAAATAATGTAATGTCAGTGTAATATTTTTGAGTAGCATATCTGCCGCCTGTCCGCTTCATTTCAATGACATTATAAGGCCTCTCTATGTATTCTGTACACTCTGGTCGGAACGGCATCACGTGCCTGAAACCTGATTGGTCTAAGCATAGTTATATGTAGTTATATAGTCTACAAATGCGGCTTGTAAGACAGACTGTGCTTGGTGTTTACACAGACTCTGCTACCTGCTCATGGTTTCGGTGTGTGTATCGACTCAACAGTGTATCGAACCAGCACATACATATCTACGATTACGAACAAGGAATTACGCTGAACTGTTTCCGTTAGAAATGTTATGTAGTAACTGAGCCGTGCCAGCTGAATTTCATATGTAGAGCGACCCTTTTTTCCATAATCTCTTGCCTTCCGGCGCCGTAGTAGATAGCGCGTCTGAGAACTTGTCTCAAGGTATTGACTTTTGCTATGTGGCGGTTTTCAGAGGGGGTTTGATCCGTAATGCCTCGTTAGTGCTTGGCATCTTCCTGGTTTCGTGGGGCGTATGCATCGATTGTGTTTCTCTCTTTCACCGCTGATGGCGCCTGTTATATCGTTGCTCGCGTGTTGACTTCTTCTGTTGGGTGGGGGGGGGGGGGGACGCTGGGCCTAGCCGAGACGGCTTTAGCCAGTCGCGGTTCGTTCGCCCATGAGGAAGGAGTGGGAGCCTCGTACTGGGCAGGCGGGAGTAAGTCCATATTTATATGGAGCTAGGGGCATGCGCGGGTTATGACAACTTAGTTGCTACCTTTGCGTGTCCTGAACGACGGGAGCCGCGGGGCTGAGGAAATGGAAGGGACGGGCCCTACTTCTGTTACTGGCGAGCAAGAACGAGCGCTAATGGTAAACTGGAACTGTGGGTCCTGGCTCAGCAGTAAATCGCCTTGGTGGATCGGGGAAAGCATCTACCTTGCTACCGGTGTGATAACCAGTGTATGCATTAAAAGGGAGACAAAGAATTAGATCACCTAGTCCCCGCAGTGACGTCGCTTGGCTTATCAAGGTGAGCTCATCATCTGACAGAGAGGAGGTCATGGTGCTAAATAAGACATTGAACAGTGTTGAGCGTCTTGTGGGGCTTGATTCTGACCGGAATATCACGGAACTTGTCGCAGGCAAGAGGGCCTTCGCCTGGGCAGGGGTTGCCGCCGGTATTGATACTGCCCCACTTCTCATCTTGGAGAAAACGCCACCTCGCCAAACTTGTCTTCAAGGTTTTCGACAAAGAACTGCGGCTTTGTTGGCGAGAACAGCCCCTATCAGTTCGTCTGTATACCAAGTACTGTGGCGAATACGGCTCAGAATGATTTGTGCCCTACGTTCCTCCCATGACGTGACCAGGAAAGGGAACGATCTAGGCTCATATCTCTTTGCGGTCAAGTATGTCTTCCCACGCTTAGAGACGGCGGTTTTGCGTCCGCCACCACTATTACTTGTTCGTTTCATCGTGGTCCCACGAGAAGCTAGGGAACTATAGGTCTACCCAGGCAGAGCCCCGCTTGCGTGGGTAAGGCTTATACAACTGAGGTACGGCAGGTTCCCCAGAGGTAGATCGCTAGCGACTGTTCAACCTCAACAGCCATGCATCTCCTCGGCACGTAGCACACCTTGAGATTGAGAGGGTTTTACAGAGGTTTGTACCGTCCTCGCGACCCGGGAGATTAGACCACAATCCCCGGGCTCTGAAACGTACAACGTTCCACCGTCGCGCCGTACGGTAGTTGCTGAAGCACGCCCAGAGCTTAAGGAGTGGCGGACTGTTGGCGCGACACATTCCACAGCTTGGGACTCGGTTTCGCCAAGCCCCTACTCAGCAAATTAATGCTGAGCCCCTGAGGGGGGTAACAGAATCTGTGCCCGCTGGCAGCAAGCTCGCTGAAAATAACTAGTAGTATTTGAAGGGTCCCACTACTCTATTCTATCCAAATTTGTCAGAAAAACGTGGGAGCCGTAAAAAAGTTGTTGAAATAAAAAGAAAACTTCATTTCATTATTTACAACATTCTCGCCGACGAAAATTTCCTGAGGGGAAAAAAATGTGGCAAGTGACTAACTTTTCCATGACGTAATTTTAATTTCATACAAAAATAATAATTTTATACGTCTAAACATGGTTCTCGGGCGAGACGTCAGATATTATTGTCAAAACTGCACAATATTTCGTCAGAATACCTGGCTGACATCTTCAGGTGCGATGGACACACTACTGGCGCGACGGCCATGCTTTGGCGCTAAATAGAGCGTCAGGTGCCCTCTCGCACCGCGCCGCAGATTCAGTCTAGAGCTGACCACTATACGCGCAGGTCCGCGCCCGTTATGAGGAAAGTTTAACAGTTATGTTAATACGCGAGGTCTCACTATGAATTACGGGCAGCATAGGCCGTGTAGTATTGATAATAGTTGCTTATATAGGAAGTAATCCTCATATTAAGGAGTTTATTAATTAATATCATTTTGCAAGTAGACGAAATAAATGGCATCCCTGACAATTGAATATCTCGCGAGTCGCTTCTTGTACTTCCTTCTTACCGAACTTATTCTAGCCTCACTCGTGTGCTGAAGAAGAACCAACGACCCAACGACCTGTTTGCCGTCTTCTCCGTTGAGGACACAACTATAGAAGACAACAGGTTAGTCAGAACTCTATGATTTCCGGTCCGGATACTTTTGAAAATTTTTTATCAAGGTCCGCAAATAAAATTTCATGTTCCTCATTTATTTTTTATTTTAATGTTTATTCCCAAATTAATATGAAATACAAGGAACAGGCATATTTGTGTTCAAAGATGCAGAAAAAGTAATAGTCTTCACTTTTTTTTTTAAATTTCCACTCTCAAACTAATATGAAATACAATAGATGTAAAATAGAAATGTATAAAAAATAATAACAAAAAGCAACTTATCTTTTTTGCAAAGTATCTTCAGGCTTTCGTTCGCTAGGAGCACAAAAATGATGTTTACATGGACATGCCCTCCGTTGAAGTAGAGATTTCGCAGATTGTCAGACTATGAAGGCGATTCATAGAATTTCCTTGTCCATTAAATAAAGTTCCGGTGCTGCATTCGTGTGTTCAGAGCTTTTCTGCGAATCACCTGCCAGCTTGCTCCGTTCTGACGCCCCTCGTCAGTGTACTCTCAGGCGTTGCACATCATGACAACTATTTATGTACTCTACCTATAATAATCATTAAACGTTTTAATTATTTAGCAGTTAATTATAAAATTCCTAGAAAAAATATAAGGGTGGGTGGCTCTCATACGAATTGTTATCTACAGAATTCTTTGTATTTAAATTTGACTACGTAACTCTCAAAATACTTTTGGCGGTCCAGTTTTTGGCCTTCCGCGGTCCGGACATGGACCGAGGTCCGCCAGTTGCTGACCGCTGGTTTAGGGGATTTGTGAGAAGAAGCAGTGAGGAACTTAGTTTTCGGAAACTAACTTCTCCGTCCGCACAATAAACCCTAAGGAAACGTCCTGCCAGATTAAAATTGTATGCCGGAACTGGGACTCGAACCTGGGACCTTTGCCTTTCGCGGGCAAGCGTTCTATTGACTGAGCTATCCCGGCACGACTCACGATGCCGTCTCACAACTTTTCTTCCGCCAGTACCTCGCCTCCTACTTTCCACTTTGCACACTCCGCTGCAGAGAGAAAGTTTCATTCTGGAAACATCCCTTAGGCTGTGGCTAAGCCATGTCTCCACCATATCCTTTCTTCCAGGAGTGCTAGTCCTGCAAGGTTCGCAGGAGAGCTTCTGTGAAGTTTGGAAAGTAGGAGGCGAAGTACTGGCGGAAGTAAAGCTGTGAGGCGGCATCGTGAGTCGTGTCGGGATAGCTCAGTCGATAGAGTGCTTGCCCGCGAAAGGCAAAAGGTCCCAGGTTCGAGTCCCGGTTCCGGCACACAATTTTAATCTGCCAGGACGTTTCCTTAGGGTTTATTGTGCGAAGGGAGAAGTTAGTTTCGGAAAACTAAATTCCTCACTGCTTCTTCTTACAAATCCTCTAAACCAGCGGTCAGCAACTGTCCGGACCGCGGAAGGCCAAAAACAGGACCGCCAAAAGTATTTTGAGAGTTACGTAGTCAAATTTAAATACAAAGAATTCTGTAGATAACAATTCGTATGAGAGCCACCAACCCTTATATTTTTTCTAGATATTTTACAATTAACTGCTAAATAATTAAAACGTTTAATGATTATTACAGGTAGAGTACATAAATAGTTGTCATGATGTGCAACGCCTGCCAGGAAGTTTCATATCAGCGCACACTCCGCTGCAGAGTGAAAGTTTCATTCTGGGAACCCAAAGGAAGCTTGTAACTGTTCGTAAAGTACAGGTATTGAGAAATGTCATTTCTCCTTGAGCTCATATTCAGCACTGAACGGTCGCAGCAGCTGTTAAAATTGCTTTTACGGGTATGATTTAAAAAGTTATTCGATTACTACGATGAGTAGAGGGTGAGGTGTTTCCAGCGGAAGATATTCCGCGTCTCTACATACAAGCGACAGCTAAAGTGCCAGTTGTCAGAAGCCGTGCGGCGGGGAGCACAAAGCGAGCTCAGAGGCGAAGTCGCGAATGTTTGGCGCCGCTGCCACCCTCCGTCCCTGCCACCCTGCCACCCTCGTTATCCAATTAAAGGCATCCGCGGCAGCGCCAGAATTAGCACACCAGCGGCGCGAGCGCTAAGCGGGCCCTCTAAGAGAATCACTGCTGCTAATAAACGCAAGGAGCGCCGGGGGTCGGCGCCGGAAAAAACACACAGAGGGGAGGAAGATATCGTTGATGTAGCTTTCATTGTCAACCGCCGGCTCGTGTTTCAGAATACAATCGCAATCAGGCCCGCGGGGGGCGACGCGGCGCCCGGGCGGCCATAATTGAACGCAAATAAAGCCCCCGCGGCCGCCACCCCGGATGAAATTTAAATTTACAAAACGGCCGCGGGAGGACCGCCGCACGCGCCGGGGCCACGAGGCCACTCAGCGCCATTCCTCTCAGATTATGAGCTTCCAATTCACCACCCACCATGCGTAATTTAACGACCAACACCCCCTCCAGTCCGATCTTTTTGCTTCTGATGTTATCCCTACTTACTTTGCACGTATACTAACAACCTCAATAATCTCTATATTCTAACGATAAACTAACCTCTAAAACAGTGTTTTTCAATCGGTGCGTCGCGACCCTAAAGTGGGGTCACACAGAGTTGATCAGGGTGGTCGCCATCGTAAGAGAAGAAGTTCATCATCGTCTTCCTCTCAGGGATTAGGCTGTTGCCTGTTCCGTACTCACAAACTATAATCTTTGTATTTTAATGTTAAACTATCCTAAAAACATTGTTTTTCAACCTGTGGGTCGCGACCCCAAAGTCGGGTCACACAGACTTGATCAGGGTGGTCGCCCTGACAAGAGAAGTTGATCATCTTCCTTTCAAGGGATGAGGCTGTTGCCTGTTCCGTACACACAATCATGACCACCTTTTCCGAGGTCTTCCAATCTATATTTTACCATTCGGCTTGTATTTCAGGATCTCCTGGGGGATTCTGTCCTTGGCATCCTAAGAAAGTGTTGCCTCCAGTTTTCTCGATATTAAGGAAGAAGGAAGCTTGGAGTTTAACAAATACTCAAATGTTTGTGTAGTCTATGGGACTTAACTACGGGGTCATCAGTCTCTAAACTTACAAACTACTTATGAACTAAGACTAAGGACGACACAAATATCCATGCCCGAGGGGGGATTCGAACCCCCGACCGTAGTGGCCGTGCAGACCGTGACTGGAGCGCCTCAGTCCCCTCGGCCACCGCGGCCGGCTTGGAGTTTAACGTCCCGTCGACAGCGCGGTCATTAGAGACGCAGCTAACGCTCGGAATGTTTGGCTAAGGATGTGGAAGGAAATCGGCCGTGCCCTTTGAAAGGAACCATCCCGGCATTTGCCTGGAGTGATTTAGGGATATCACGGGAAACCTAAATCGGGATGGCCGGAAGTGGATTTGAACCACCATCCTTCCGAATACGAGTCCAGTGTGTTACCACCGCGCCACATCGCTCGGTTTTTCTCGATATTGTTGGATTTTCTCGTTGATGCTGAAAATATTTAATTCTTTTCTGATGTTGCCATTCCTGATTTATCTCTTCTAGTGCAGACCTTTGTCTTTCTCAAGAACCTCATTTCTGCACTTCGGATTTTAGTTTCTTATCTCTTTATTGTAACCTGACTTTCGCTTCTGTAGGATAGTACAGGAAATGCCATCACTTTATAAAATTTTAAATAGTATGTTTTTGTACTGGTCAAATGTTCTGCTTATGATACCACAGACAGCTTGGAATTTCTGTATTTTATTTTCAATGTCGGAATCAAAATAGAAAGTTACATCACATCCTAAATATGAGATCTATTGACCATTGTCTCCACTTCCTAAAATGTTATCCGGTTTCCACCATCATTCTTATCCCATTCTACTTCAAAATCAGATACGTCATAAAACGTTTTACTTACATTGAGCAGTCCTTCAAAATATTCCCTCCATCTTCCCAGGGCATCCACAGGATTGACTAGCAGCTTTCCTGACCTGTCCAAAGCGCATGTTAATTCCTTCTTCCCTCCCTTTCTAAGACCGCTAATTACGCTCCAGAATGGTCTTCCCGCAGCTTCACCCAGAGTTTCTAGCTTATTTCCAAAGTCACTCTGGGAATATGAATGGATAATAACTACCGAATCAGAAGTGATGTCTGTTATACCACTACGTCCGAAATAACAGACAACACATATATATATATATATATATATATATATATATATATATATATATATATATATATATATATATAGCTTCTTAGCTTCTTATCCTGCCACGTAACGTCGAGCTCAACTCCGGCAGCTGTGCTGCGGAAATGGGAAGCACATACTTGGGTTTTGCAAGGGTTTGAATTCAGGTGTTTGGCATCGTGACATTGAGCTAGTTTTTCAAGATCTTTTGGGATATTTCATCAAAACCTGGATATAAAATTTAATTTGCAGTAAGGTAATATTAAATGCTAGTGCAGTGCGGGCTATCACCGCAGTATCCCACTCGAACTGAGCTAAGGCAAGGAGATGGGTTTTCATCCTACTATTCAACCTGGCACTGGGAAAAGTGGTCCGTGAATCGGGTATTCAGGCAAGAGGTACTATCTACTATAAGTCTGTACAGTTGCTGGGATATACAGACGTCTTGTATCTAATGAGCGGAACACTTAGAAATCTCCAAAGGGCATTTTCATCTCTAAAACTGAGTGCGGAGAGGATGGACTTGAATATTAATGAAGGAAGGACCAAGTATATGTATAATGGTACTGACCTACCCTTAGAGCCCACAATAACCCTTGACGGAATTACATTTGAGCGAGTGGAATGTTTCACCTATCTGAGCTCAAAGATAGAAGCAAATGGCGCCACTGCTACTGGAAAAAGTGCTTCCAATCGATGTTACATTGGAATGTTGCGACATTTTAAATCTAAGCTTCTATAATGAGGGACTAAGTGCCGACTGTACAAAACGCTGATACGCGCAGTATTTACTTACAACTCAGAAACGTGGAAAATTTCAAATCAAGATGAAAACAAACTGAGATCAAATGGAAGTATAGGAATTTTGGACCTGTATTTGAAAATGAGACTTGGAGAAAACGAAGGAATGACGAACTTTGTACCTGTAAAAAAGGGGATGATGTAGTAAAGTTCATAAAGCTGTTTAGACTGAGGTAGGCTGGATATGTAACGCGAATTGATGAGACAGATCCCGCAAGGAAAGCCCACTGCAGTGAACCAGGGGGAAAGAGAACAAGAGGACGTCCTAGGTCAATATGGGGTGACGAGGTTGAGAGGACGCTGCTCGAGTTGGTTGCCTAAATGGAGTCTGCTGTAAATCTATCGGACCAAACTGCGTGGTCATCAGTCCGTAGCTTACAAACTACTTAAACCTAGGTAAACTAACCTAAGGACAAACACACACACCCATGCCCCAGGGAGGACTCGAACCTCCACGGCGATGAGAGCAAAGCTCAGCAGCGAGGTGCTTTAGACCGTTCGACTACTCCACCGCGACGCCTTAATGGAGGTCCACGGCGAAGTCCAGAGAGGAATAGCCGAAAATTACTGAGGAGGTCAAGTCCCATCCCGGGATATAGTGCCAATGGAAGAAGAAGAAGATAATATTGAAGTCACTAATCGAGATAAGAGCTATCATATTGTTTAAGTGCGGTCAAATCGAAGTAGTCAGCAAAATTTCATTAAGAATAGGTGAGAAGTTTCGGTCTTTATCACGTACAAACGTTGTGGCACGGGATTTTTCTATATAAAGCTAAGCTTAATTACACTCCTGGCCATTAAAATTGCTACACCACGAAGATGACGTGCTACAGACGCGAAATTTAACCGACAGGAAGAAGATGCTGTGGTATGCAAATGGTTAGCTTTTCAGAGCATTCACACAAGGTTGGTGCCGGTGGCAACACCTACAACGTGTTGAAATGAGGAAAGTTTCCAATCGATTTCTCATACACAAAAAGCAGTTGACCGGTGTTACCTGGAGAAACATTGTTGTGATGCCTCGTGTAAGGAATACAAATGCTTACCATCACCTTTCCGACTTTGATAAAGGTCGGATTGTAGCCTATCGCAATTGCGGTTTATCACATCACGACATTGCTGCTTGCGTTGGTCGCGATCCAATGACTGTTAGCAGAATATGGAATCGGTTGGTTCAGGAGGACAATAGGGAACGCCGTGCTGGATCCCAACGGCCTCGTATCACTAACAGTCGAGATGACAAGCATCTTATCCGCATGGTTGTAATGGATCGTGCAGCCACGTCTCGATCCCTGAGTTAATAGATGGGGACGTTTGCAGGACAACAACCATCTGCACGATCAGTTCGACGACGTTTGCAACAGCAGGGACTGTCAGCTCGGAGACCATGGCTGCGGTTACCCTTGACTCTGAATGACAGACAGGAGCGCCTGCGATGGTGTACGCAACGATGAACTGGGGTGCACCAATGGCAAAACGTAATTTTTTTTCGGAAGAATCCAGGTTCTGTTTACAGCATCACGATGATCGCATCCGTGTTTGGCGACATCGCGGTGAACGCACATTGGAAGCGTGTATTCATCATCGCCATACTGCCGTATCACCCGGCGTGATGGTATGTAGTGTCATTGGTTACACGTCTCGGTCACCTCTTGTTCGCATCGACAGCACTTTGAACAGTGATCGTTACATTTGAGACGTGTTACGACCCGTGGCCCTACCCTTCATTAGATCTATGCGAAACCCTACATTTCAGCAGGATAATGCACGACCGCTTGTTGCAGGTCCTGTACGGGCCTTTCCGGATACGCAAAATGTTCGACTGTTGCCCAGGCCAGCAAATTCTCGAGATCTGTCACCAACTGAAAACGTATGGTAAATGTTGGCCGAGCAACTGGCTCGTGACAATACGCCAGTCACTACTCTGGGTGAACTGTGGTATCGTGTTGAAGCTGTATGGGTATATGTACCCGTACACGCCATCCAAGCTCTGTTTGACTCAATGCCCAGGCGTATCAAGGTCGTTATTACGGCCAGAGGTTATTGTTCTGGGTACCGATTTCTCAGGATCTATGCAACCAAATTGCGTGAAAATGTAATCACATGCCAGTTCTAGTAGAATATATTTGTCCAATGAATACCCGTTTATCATCTGCATTTCTTCTTGGTGTAGAAATTTTAATGGCCAGTGGTGTAGCTTGTTTGTTTAAATACGAGGCGTGTCCAGAAAGTAAGTTCCGTTTGGTTATATAAAACGAACGGGTACAGCTACCGAAGAAATATTGATTGTACAAAAATCTACATCTGTTAAACTACTTTTCTATATAGCTTCCGAAATTTTGTAGGCAATTGTCATAGCATGGCACAAGGTTTTGTGTGCCTTTTTTATAGAATGTTGCCGCCTGTGTATTCAACCATGTGGTAACATGTTCTTTCAGCTCGTCATCATCGTCGAAGTGTTGTCCACCAAGGACAGATTTTAGGTGTAAGAAAAGGATTACAGTCAAAAGATTTTTTTTTCACGATAATGCCTGACCTTACACACCGAATGTGACTAAACAATTCTTACGGAAATTTCATTGGGACCTGTTTGATCATCCTGCATACAGCTCGGACCTCTCTCATAGCGACTTTCATCTCTTCTTACACCTAAAATCTGTCCTTGGTGGACTGAGGCGCTTCAGTCACGGTCTGCACGGCCACTACGGTCGGGGGTTCGAATTCCCCCTTGGGCATGGATATTTGTGCCATCCTTAGTCTTAAGTTAGTTCATAAGTAGTTTGTATGTTTATGGACTGATGACCCCGTAGTTAAGTCCCATAGACTATACAAACATTTGAACATTTTTTTTGAATCTGTCCTTGGTGGTCAACACTTCAACAATGATAAAGAGCTGTTACCACATGGTTGAATACACAGGCGGCAACCTTCTGTGAAGGATACATACAAAAACTTGTGGCACGCTATGACAAGTGCCTACAAAATTTCGGCAGTTATATGGAAAAGTAGTTTAAGAGTTGTAGAATTTTGTGCAATAAAAATTTCTTCTGTATCTGTGTACAATTTCATTTTATTACCAAACGGAACTTACTTTCTGGACGCGCCTCGTAATATAGAGAATCAATACTTCCACTTTGTGTTCGCGTATTTACAGAATGACTGTAGTGGAGCTGAGGCTAATTAGTTTTTACGAATAAATTTCTATGTAAAAACGTCCAAAGCAAACGTCTTCATTTTAGATATGTGGCGTAATTTTTAATCGGGCGTCGAAGGCCGAAATTCCTTCTGGCCACAGGCGCGATCTCTCGCCACGTGTGGCGTCGGGCCGTTTTAAGGCAACGTCCGTTGCTTTATTCGCCGCCGTCCGGAGAGGCGGAGAAAAAGCGTTAATAGGCGCGCACCGCGGGTCCCTCTGAGGCGGTGGCGCTGCTACCGTGTCGCTCCCGCCCTATAAATTCGGGGAGCTTTTTCTGGCGCCGACTTTCCAACTGTGGCGCGGGCGTGTGTTGTCCGCGGACCGTGGAAACTCCGGGGCCCCTCCAGGAACTCCGGCGTCCGCATTGTGTGGCCGCGGTCTAGGTGATCACTTCTCCTCATCGTCACCCTTGACGTTTATGCTGCTGCTGCTGCGTGCGTGCGTGTGTGTGTGTGTGTGTGTGTGTGTGTGTGTGTGTGTGTATCGAAATGCGATGTGAGAGCCGCGGCCACCTGCTTTTCTCACAGCGGTGGCGGCCGCCCAGGGTGCAGAAGAAACGTCCGGCAAGAAACGGAAACAGCTGGCCGCGAACCCAAAGTTTCCGCGGTATTTGCAAGACGTCACCATTTAAAATGTAGGCTTGACACTTTCACGGCTTTGTACCGAAATGCCGCACTGGCCTAAAGAGGGAAAACAGTTTTTACGGGGGGGATAAAGAGAAGCGACGTTGCTGGAATTAACAATGGATTCACACAGCCGACTGGGGCGTGTTAGGAACTCCCGTAGAAAAATCCTGATTCGAAAGACCATAACGGCAATTTTGTTATATTTCTTTCAGCCGGCCACAGTGGTCGAGCGGTCTGTGGCTCGCTAGTCACAGTCTGCACGGCCGCTACGGTCGGGGGTTCGAATCCCACCTCGGGTGTGGATGTTTGTGTCGTCTTTAGTATAAGGTGGTTCATAGGTAGTTTGTAAGTCTAGGGACTGATGACCGCGCAGTTAGATCCCTTAAGGTTTTTTTTTTTTCTTTTTTTTGCGATATATCCTTCTCGTGTCACCGCATACTTGTCCCAGTATGCCACTACACAACAGAACCTTCGCTCACGGAACCCAAGACCGGCTTGCATGCTGCTAGGAAATTCGCAAAATGATGCTATAGTTCATAATCAGTGGTAATATACTCTTTTTGATGATTGGTACAAAAGAAGGAATCGAATTATGTTTGGTTTTGCTACCGAATTTTTGTAGGAGATTGGTACGAGCCACGTTGTTGCATGTAAATTTCTTACAGAAACAGAGGCAGAAACACAATGTAGTCTTTAAAGGTTGAGATTGCGGATGGAACAAAGTATGAAAACTAGACGTTAAAAAGGAAATTCTTACCTAGCATTTTCTGCCGACAGTGTTATGACTACAGTTCTTAACAAACTTTATCATAAAAAAGTTATTACCTATTCTTCATCCAGCAACTTTCGGGTGTGCGGCCGGATCCCGTCGTCATTCTGACACGATATTTCGGCCTGGAAACGTCCGGCCATCTGCAGGTGAGTAGCGAGTACTGAAGAGCCCAGGTGCAGTCGCGGTGTTTATAGTGGTTCTTGCGCATGCCGAAAGTGCTGGTGTCACTGGTGTCATTTTGCGCATGCGTTAGGTGGTGTCATGCGCGATACAGCCGAGTTTTGTGTGCTGCCCTCGGTGGTGGAAGAGCAATAGTCTTCTAATCTTTGATAATCGATTGATGGCGTCAATTGCGCTGTGACTGGATGATATTAACCACAGGATTTCAATTTTTGTCGAATTGAAAGACGTTGTCACGATTTATAAGATTGTCGGCAAGTCGAATTTCCACCGATTTTTTAATAAGTGAATCCCAGAAACAGGAGACTGGAGTTAAAATTTTAGTTTTACTATATTACATTGTGTGTCCCATGGAAATGCAGTGTTCTGCTACTGCAGATTTTGATGTTTGTAGTAGACGGGTGTGTCTTTCGTGTTCTACACATCGTTCCTGTACATATCGTATTGTCTGGCCTATATATGCAGCGCCATACTCACAGGGGATCTTGTAAACACCCGATTTTCTCAGATGCCGATCATCTTTGACGGATCCTACTAAGGCCAAACTCTTCCCAGGTGGACGGAAGATAACCTTGATTACAACATCCCCTGTGAGTGTGGCGCTGCATATATAGGCCAGACAATACGATCTGTACAAGAACGATGTGTACATGGGACACACAATGCAATGTAGTAAAACTAAATTTTTTAACTCCAGTCTCCAGTTTCTGGGATTCAATTATTGAAGAATCGGTGGAAATTCGTCTTGCCGACAATCTTATAAATCGTGACAACGGCTTTCAGCTCGACAAAAATTGGAATCCCGTGATTAACATCATCCAATGACAGCTTAATCGACGCCATCAATCGATTATCAATGATTAGAAGACTATTGCTCTTCCACCACCGAGGGCAGCACAAACAACTCGGCTGTATCGCGCATGACACCATCTAACGCATGTGCAAAATGATACCAGCACTTTCGGCATGCGCAAGAACCACTATAAATACCGCGACTAAACCTGGGCTCTTCAGTACTCTACTCACCTGAAGATGGCCGGACGTTTCCAGGCCGAAATATCGTGTCAGAAAGACGACGGGATCCGGCCGCACACCCGAAAGTTGCTGGATGAAGAAATACGTTGTGAAAGCTTCAGAAGTCACATTACCTATTCTTCACTGAAGACGTGGTAAAATTTATATCTCATACAAACTGTCGGCACACTGACAGGCGGAGGAAGTTTGGTACATTGTTATCATTTATTTAATTCTGTTATTGATAAAATATCTTTCAAACAAGTTCTTCCTGCGACGAAACCAAGTCAGCTCAATTCACCAACCGCTCGACTTGGACTGGGTCACAAAAGTTCACAGTTATCAGTTTAGTGACTGTGACGGAACGTCGCTGCTCATGACCGCCAGCAACAGCCAAATGGTGGGTTAGAGCTGAAGCTTGCAGTAGACTGTTGCCGAAAGCGGTCAATTTAAAATAAATATAGCGGTTGTACACTGTTTAATCAACACGTAGGCTGCCGCGATGACGTCAGAGGCGCGTCAGAGTCGCCTGCTGTGGCCGCCGCCGGCCACATGGCAGCCAACGTGTTAATTTATCTTTAAAGACCTCCACAATGTTCTGAATGGTGCACATGAAGCGTCACCCTTTTTGTGTCCCAGCCTCGTCGCCGCTTTTGTGTCTCGTTTCGTCGTAGGTGTCGGTGGCCGAGTAGGAAGACCGACACAGGAATAAAGGTAGCACGCTTGTGCAGGTACGGAGGTGAGCAGCCAGTGGGATAGCAGAAACTAGAAACACTAGAGTAAATTAGAACGAGATATATATTGCACAGAATGTATAAAATACTTAACTTTTACATAGATTAGTACTGCAGGATACATAGCTGAGCTAGAGGCCTGCCTAGTGCCTATCCGATAGCCAAGTCTTCACTGGTGCCTATCTGATTCCGAAGTGTTAACTGGTTCCTATCTCAGTTCCAAGTGAACAATGTCGTTCAGTGGTGGCCACGAGCGGAGTTGTAGCAGAGGGCGCTCGTGGCTGACGTCGTAAGAACGCCGCGCCGTGCGTGCATGGCGGCGCGCGGCGAAAGTAGGTGGCGCGCACTTTGGACTTGTGCGACACCACAACTCTGCTATCTGGGTGCTGGTATGACTAAATGTATGTCATAATCCTGAATCGCAAGATGCAGCAACCTCTGTATAACGTCGAATACGAGCAGCTGGATTCAATTAAGGTGTACGCTATTGGTTTGGAATTAAAATGTTCAAATGTTTGGAATTATGCAAGCAAAACAAGGTAAGTTTGAATAACTAGTTTATGTTAACCAATAGTTGCAGAATAATTACTTTCATCAATTTAAAGTCAACGAGCTGACGGACATAGCGACAGCTGATTAAAAACTACATCTAGATGGGATACTCTGCAAATCACATTTAAGTGCCTGGCAGAGCGTTCATCGAATCATCGATAAACTATTTATCTCCCATTCCATTCTCGAATAGCGCGCGGGAAGGAAGAACACCTGAATCTCTCCGTTCAAGCTCTCATTTCTCGTATTTTATTCTAATGATCTTTTCTACCTATGTAAGTGGCAGTTAACAATATATTTTCTCATTCGGAGGAGAATGTTGGCGATTGGAGTTTCGTAAGTAGCCCACACCGTAGCGATAAGCACCGTTGTTGTAATGATTCCCATCCCAGATCCTGTATAATTTCCGTAACGCTGTCTCCCCTGTATCGTGACAATATAAAACGAGCTGCCCTTCTTTGGACTCTTTCGATGTGCTCTGTCAAACCCACCTGCTATGGATCCCACAATGGACCGCAAAACTCCAAATGAGGACTGACAAGCGTAGTGTATGCAGCCTCTTTAGTAGTTCTGTTGCATCTTTTAACGGTTCTGCCACTATAACGCAGTCTCTGGTTCGCCTTTCCCACGACATTATCTACGTGTTTTTTCTAGCTTAGGTCTGAAGTAATAGCAATACCTAGGTATTTTGTATAGTTTACGGCCTTCACTTTTTTTCTTGTAAACAAAGTTTAACGAATTTCTTTTCGTTTTCATGTGAACGACTTCACACTTCTCATTATTTAAAGTAAATTGGCAATTTTTACAACATATTGATATCTTATTTAGATCGTTCTGATTTTACTAGACGGTATGTCACGGCTTCATTTGAAAACAACCTAAGCGAGCTGCACAGATTTTTTCCCAAATAGTTTATATAAATAAGGAACAGCAGAGGACCAATAACGCTACCCCGTAGAACGCTAGATATCACCTTTGGTTTAGTCGATGCCTTACCATTGATTACTACAAACTGTGTCATCTCTGACAGGAAATCCCCTATCCAATCACAAATTTGGGGCGATACAATATATCCACGCGATTTAATTAAAAGCCGTTTGTGAGGTACAGTGTCAAAAGCCTTCTGGAAATCAAGAAATACGGAATCAATTTTAGAACCCTTGTCGATAGCACTCATCACTTCACTAGTTGTGTTTCGCATGAACAGTATTTTCTAAAACTGTGTTGACATTTGGTCAATAGGCCTACGCAGGCCGCCTTTGTATACAATTTTCATTCACTTTGCTTTCCCCGCGGCCCTCTTTGCTGATTCACTGGCCATGTGGCACTCCATGGCTGGCCCCGTACCAAACAGAGCTGCGTCGCTCCGTCGCAGAGCAGTCACGCCCTCAAGGGACACCTCTGACGTCGAACACCTTGTAACCGCACGAACCACGCTTGCAGTAACAGGCAATCATGAACAAGACAGTGGTGTGCGTCATTTCCACGCAAAACTTGCATTTTACCTCAAGCAACATTTCAATAGAAACAAAGTAACAAGATATCAGTACCACAGAAAGGCAATTATATGTAATTTAATGGCTTTAGTGTACGATTACAGATTCAACCAGCAACTCCAAAAACTCTATGCTTAAAGTACTTATAATAGCGCAAAACACACGTATACAGCCGTACCACACACCTGAAAGTGCTTATATTAGTCCTAAAAGTATAGATGCGGGATTTCGATGAAGTCGTTAAAAGAAAGTCGGACAGAACAATGTGCACACCTCATTAAAGCCACGTTATCACATTCCAAATCACTTTCGCATTTATGCAGTCTACTGTCAAAACTGATACTTATTACATTTTCTAATGATGATGTTGGTATGTCATTGTCATACCAGGGGCTCTCGCCTAGCATATTACAAAATAGGCTTATACATAGGTGCAGCAAATTGATTCTAAATCATGAAGTTTCACCATGAAATAATGATCAGGTACCTTCACTTGTGGTTTGACACATTGTAGTCCTACAAAATCAGTAATCCTACTGATATAGAAGTAAAAATCAAGGAGTTAACAATATTTTGTTGTAACATCGTGTACTTCTTTGTCGTCGATATTATATTTCTGAATTATTATGTTATATAATACACTCTTGGAAAATGAAGAAATAACACCATGAATACGTCGACCCAGCAGAGAGAAATTTTATTGACACATTCAAAATGTTCAAATGTTTGTAGAGCTTATGGGACTTAATTACGGGCTCATCAGTCCCTAAACTTACAAAATATTTATGTTCTACCTAATACTAAGGACGGCACAAATATCCATGCCCGAGGGGTGATTCTAACCCCCGACCTTACTGGCTGTGCAGACCATGACTGACGCGCCTCAGCCCCTTCGGCGACCGCGGCCGGCATTGAAACATTTTGAGGATGTTTGCAACATACGACCATACAAACAGAATCATACGCACGTGAGTACAGTTAGCAGAGTGTGCCCAATGTCGACCATTATACAATTTATGCACACCTTTTGCAGTGATGCAAGTTGAAATTCTCTCATGGAAACAATCGTA
The DNA here is from genome assembly GCA_026315105.1 of Locusta migratoria. Taxonomy (NCBI): domain Eukaryota; kingdom Metazoa; phylum Arthropoda; class Insecta; order Orthoptera; family Acrididae; genus Locusta; species Locusta migratoria. The sequence goes on from CM048751.1 coordinate 17,017,205, forward strand.
GTGGTACCGAATGCAGTCTTGCGGAATGGCCTGTCATACAGTTTTCACCTGGTGCCTCAGCTGTGTCAGATTTTCTGCCGGTTGTGCAGACCTCGTAAGATGAAGTTTCATCCGGTCCCAAACGTGCTCAATGTGGGACAGATCTGGGGATCGTGCTGAGGTACACCTTGAAGACCACGTTGAGTGGTACGGGGTACACGTTGATGTGCATTGTCCTGCTAGAAGACCATAGCGCCTTGTTGATGCATGGACGGTAGCAAGACGGGTAGAATGATGGTTTCGGTGTACGGATCACTGTTCAATGTTCCACCGACGATCACTAAAGGAGAACGGCCAGTACAGGGTATGGCGCCCCACACCATAATGCCAGGTTTTAGCTCCGTGTGCCTCTGTCGTAAACACACCAGATTTTCGCGCTCCCCTGCACCTCGCTACACACTCATTTGACCATCATAGGCACCTAGGAAGAAGTGAATCTGATCACTGAAGACGACATGTCTCCATTCGTTCCTTCATAAGCTGCTACCATGACACCATTGGAGGTGGTCTGAACGATGTTGGGTCGTGAGCGGAGGACGCATGGTCGTGTATCATTGTGAGGGGAGCGATAGTCTACACTCATTATTCTCCTCTAGTGATCGTCTAGAGAACATTTAACAGTGAACGGTACACTGAAACCATCATTTAACCCGTCTTGCTACCACTCATGCACCAACCAGTGGCGTAGCTATCATAGGGCTAGGCGGGGCAGTGCCCCGGGGCCCTCGAGCTCCAGGGGCCCCTCGGTCTTCGTGAGTGACGATCGAAAAAAGTTACAGTGGAGCGTCGAATTTTTTATTTAATTCTTTTTTACCCTCCCACCCTATCGTCTATCATAGCCCCTTCCCCTCAAACCAAGTTTCCCACAGTAGCCGCACTGGGCCACCGGCTGGCGGAACAATGCTTCTAATTGGGCCTTCACAAGACGCGCTGCCGACAGGCGAAGCTGCCAGTCAATGTGTCCAACAGTCGGCACACTTCAGTCGGCAGACGTAGCGGCAGCATCAAAGCTGCTCACAGCAACAGCTGCGTCTTCCAAGTGTTGCGGCGTGCAATGCGAAGGATCGCGTTCCTCCAAATACCGTATAGATACATTTACTGTACAGTACTTCTTATTGGGAAATAGAAGTGTACAGTTCGAATATCCGAATAAGCCCGTTTTCCGATTATCCATGTCCCCAAATTACTTCGTAAAATCTACTGTTATACTGTATATAATATTTTAGTTGAATGAAGGAATTTCGACTTTTAATTTCTCCTGCCGAAATTGAACCCAACATGGACAGTTCGTCAATTATGTAAGGAAATTATAACAAAATATTCCTTATTAGACTGTGAGGTTACGGAAGTATTTAGTTTTATTCTTCTGCAGCAGCCGAATGGTCGTTCAGCAAATTAAAAATTATCAAAACACATCTGAGGTACAGTATGGCTCAAGCTCGACTCGGACATTTGGCACTCATAGCAATCGAAAACAAGGCTGCATCAAGTCTAGATTTAACAGACCTTATTGACGATTTTGCAAAAACCAAATCTAGGAAAAGATTGTAAAATAATTGTTAAAATAAAATTGAGTAGTTTTTAATTGTGTACCCATATTACTCTAATGTACTGCAGTCAGGAAAACGCTTACCGATAATTACCGATCAGAAAACATACTTTTGCCAGCATCTGCAACCTAACAGTTTAAAGCATTGTATTACTCCAGTAGGTATTCTTTCATTCTGGCCGGTGCGTGAGGAAACACGAACGAAATCCTTACGACTTGAAAAACGCCACTCAACTTCGCGATACACAATGAGGCGATAAAAATAATTATGAATTTTTTTCAAGGACTAATAGTACTCGTGTTACAAGAAGTAGAAAAATTCCCAACTTTTAGACATTGACTGCCACGTGAGTTAAATATAAGTCACAGGAAGTCTTCTCTTCGGGCCACGTTAAGTAAATACAACTCACGGACATTTTTTCTGTTTGAAGCTCCGTGGTGCAGTTGTAACTCACAGTAGCATGCTGTGACTTGTTGTTACAGTACGTTATGGCCCCAGAAACAAATGATTTTCGTGGCCTCCAGTTTTCAAGAGCTCAAGAGTAGTTACTGACACTTGAAATCGTGAATTATATATATCTCACATGGCCCAGTCATATTTGAGTTTCCTTTTTTTATAATTTATTATTTGGTGTTACATATTACTTATACAGTAGATTGTATATCACATACAGTTTTAATTACATTCTCCAACTGTAACTGCAACAACAGTGAAACAGACTGAAAAAGTTGGGTAATTCCACTTTGTATCTCTAACACCTGCATGCACTGTGATTTATGAAGGAACATTTTTCGAAAAAACATGAGTCACAATTTCTTACATTTGCAAGTAGTTAGTTTGCATTTCTTGACAGCTTGCTCTCGTCCAAATTCATTCTTCATTTTTTTCGTAGCATCAGTACACCTATGACTTGCTGCTCCCATGTTCACGAGAGCACAATCTGCAGGCAACTCGGTGGCTACGGTGAGAGATTTCTCAGTGGCATCGACATCTTCTGTATGGAGCAAAGTCACTTCCTCTCTGAATTCTGTGATTGAGATGATCTTGTTGTTGATATATCGGTAAATCACAAGAGTATTTACCAGTGCTGACCCTGTCAACAGTTCAACTGCAAGCTTCCTGTACCATTTCACACCCTGCCTTACACAGTATAGGACTTCATTTGATGAGAGATCTATAACTGTCTGATTATAGTCAGTTATCATTGCTGGTTTTTTCTTTGTTACCCTCTTGGTTTGAACTTCAGCTTCTTGCTCTCCATGAACAGTACTCAGCATCAACACATTCCTCTTATTTTTCCGTTTCAGTAGTATCTTCATCTTCTTCACGTCCATAACTTCATCTAAAAGCTTCTGTATTTGCCTTTGTTCATCTACATAATTTCTACGAGACACTTTCTCCTGCTAGAATATCACTGTGTTACGGAGCCAACAACTGTAGTAACAATGCAGAAAAACAATAATGGAGCTGTACGCAAATAATGTTGTGGAATGAAAGACTTACAGGAAATTATTAGCGACATAGCAAATGACACATCTGGCACTACTCTGGCGCCATATGAGTCATATGTAACTCTCAAAAAAAAAAAAAAAAAAAAAAAAAAGAACTGAGGTACTTAATTACTTAATTGCAATATTTTAACTTATTTGTACTTAAATAGCTTACTTCAAGCAAACTAAAGCAGAATATGGAAAAAAGTAAATGGTCCCCGGGGGTCGGTAACCCAAGTATACCTAGTTATTGTTAAACAGAATGAACTAAGACAAAATATTAAATGTATACAGCATAAGTACAGTAGAACAGTATTGGGCATATGATTTGTTGTGGGGATGTGACAGGTGACAGCAGGAAGGGGTGGAGGGGGGGGGGGGGTTGGAGGGCAGAAGGTGCGAGAAAGGGCTGACCACTTGAATGGTCAGGCATTGACGAACTTTGTGCGACTGGAAAACGAATAGCGAGAAAGCGAGTCCCCACTCTGTCTACCAAATTACGTCGCAAAAGGAAATTACCAGGTGTTTTACAAAGTTATACCGACCCTTCCAAAGTGCATCTCATAAATCACAGATTACGTACTGCGCAGACAGACCTGGAGAGTGCACATTTTCCACAAAATGCGTTGCGCCAGGAAACATGCATGTTTTATTTTTTTTTCTTTTCTTTTGATTTTCACAAATGCGTTAATACTGAAAGGAATACCGAACAGAATCTACATATCTTTCCACACACTACCTTGCAATGGTAGGCGGGAAATGGATGCGGCATTCTGTGGCTTTTTTATGGGAACGGCGTCTTCCCATACGATTAGAACTATTCGCTCTTGAATTTACGTCCATACTAACATTATACCCTCCGGCGCTCAGTTCTTGTATGTGAAAAACAAACAACTTCACTGTGGTGAGAATTCAGCGCTTCACGCAATATTTTAATGTATGTTTCTACCCGCATACTATTTGTTTATTCTGCCATTTAAAGGTTTAATTACATTCACGGATCAGAAGTTTCATGCAATAATTACTTCGTCTCAGTAGTGAATTCTGCATCAAGACGCTGCCCTCTACCCCACTGTCACGATAATAAGCGAAGATAACAGCTTAGTTATTTGACTTATTAGGTTTTCCTGGCCAGACACTAATATATACTTCAAGAAGCCTGGTAGGGGCAAGGCTCAATCCAAAGCGTTTCATTGAACAAAATCCGGCAACTTACTTGTTATGAAACCATCCTACACGAATATTCCCCCTATTTTCCTTCTTTGACTGGGCTATCAACGAAATGAGCTAACAGCGCAGTAATTTAACGAGAGTGAGTTGTCGGCACTGACAAGAGTCCGCCTGCTGTCACCGCTGACGAAAAATATCTCATGGGGCATTTTCATCTGTAGGTAGTAGCCAGGTCCAACTCTAACCCTCTGCAAAATTGCATCCAAATCACCTAGTAATTTTTGCGTGGAAACAAACAAACTATCACAATTATATTAGAGAGTACGATTAAATATTATCTGCTGCGTGACACATAATGATTTACTTAGTAGTATTTAGGTTTGTCTTATTATGTCTGCCAGTGGGCGGTAATGAGCTGATGATGAAGTAGTTTTGCATCTGTACAGTATTGGTGTAAAGAGGGGCCCAATGTCATTTTTGCCCCGGGGCCCTTGATGACATAGCTACGCCACTGGCACCAACAAAGTAATATGCTTTTCCAACAGGGCAATGCAGATCCACATGTATCCCGTACCACCCAACGTGAAGGTGTAGGTCAAGTATCCGGGCCAACGCAATCCCCACATCTCTTCCCCATTGAGCATGTTTGCGACCGCATGAAACGTCGTGTTGGGCAGTCTGCATGAGAGGTACGAAGTCTGGCCCAGCTTGCATAACTTGCTGTCATACGCAACTGTTCGCTCGGCGAAGATCGATATCCGAAGACAGACATTTTAACAGGTCACTCGAATATTAAAGAAAAGACGATAGCAGTGAACCAAAATTTATAGAATGATTTCATTAACGTCGAATTGGAACATATACTTTAGTTGAACATTATGATCTACTTGGAAGAGAACAACCTATTGACTTCAACACGGATTCAGAAAATATCCTTCTTTACTCACATGAACTGATGGGTACTATCCACAAGGGATCTCAAATCAATTTCATATGTCAAGGAGTTACGGAAGGCTTTTGACACACTACCTCAGAAGAAGCTGGCTTCTAATCAAACTGCATGCTTATGGAGTATCGTCTAGGTTGTACGATAGGATTCGTGATTTGCAGGTGGAAATTGCATGGCAGGCCATTCCACATAACCACATTATGAACCTGTACGATCGTTTCCATCAAAGAATTAAAGCTTGCATTGCTGCAAAAGAGGGATATACACGGTACTAACACCAATATTGCGGAAGCTCTGGTGACTGTACTCCAGTGCGTACGGCTCTACCTTTGTGATCGTGTGTTGCATTCGAGCTCAAGAATGTGTAAATAAAATTTTTTTTCTTCTGGATCGACGAATTCATGGTGTTCTTTTCCCATTTTCCAGGAGTGCTACCGTCTAGTGACACTAGCGCACAAGTGCGGCGTTTTGAATGGAAATGACGCAAACCACTAATTTGTTGGTGATTGTTTGTTATACTAAGCATGATTTTGTGCGGGGCCCGAGCTTCAAAGATGTCCCTCGTCTGTGGAGGTGACACCTTTACCGTGGCAACAGGGCTCGTGTAGACTAAACCGACCCTGCTCGGTGGCAGGTGTGAAGCGCTACTCGACGTGAATGCCAAGTGGTCATCCGCGAGCGCCGCTCTCCGAGTAGCGGACGCCACGCGTCGCCGCTCACACTGGAGAGTGGGCCGCTGTGGCGACAGAGATTTGCGCGGTGGGGTCGGCGACTGTAATCGCCGCCACAGAGCGGCACGCTCCGCGACGGGCCGGTCGCGTGCCCGCGCCCGCGCCGCGTAAATCAATCCTTTGGCGCCCGGGAGCGGCGGCCGGAAGCTGTGACGTCTCTTCCGGCGGCGCGTCTTCTAATTGTGGCGGCCGGCGGCTCTCAGCGCGCCACGCGCCGCCCATAACGCCGCCGCCTAATGGAAGCCGCGCCGGCATTGTGCGCGCGCGATTTCACGGCCCGCGGGCGACCGGGGGTCAGCGAGAGCTGGGGCGACGTCACCGACACACGTTGCGTCACTGCTGCGCAAACTGACACCCACTACAGATCTGACTGCGCACGGTCCCGTCACCGACGCACCTACATCTACAAAAGAGGACACCCTGATTTCAAAATTAAATATCTCGAAAACAAAGATCGATAGAGGAATGCAGTAAACTTTATGTTTATTGTGAAAGCTGTAAGAAGTTTACACAGCAGTTTGAAATTATAGTTACAAAAGGTGCTAACATATGGCGCTGTAATCGCCATAGGTAATGCCTAGTATAGTGATCCGAAGCCCAGAGCGATCACTTCCACTATTGAAACATGAAACGAGGTTAGCGTTCCGAAGGAAGAGATTAAAACCGTGTATTCCATTGAACAACGCATTTTTCTGCTGCTAGATTACCACAGGTTAGAAGAGAGTGCTACTGCAACAAGGCGAAGTTTTCAAGCACGATTTAATGTTCCAAAAGAACCCGATGCGGAAACCATTCGTACGCTCTTCGCAAAATTTCAACGAACAGGCAGCGTAACTGCTGATCTAGTGGAGCAAGTTGGCCGCAAGCAAACCGCAGTTACACTTGAAAATATCACCACAGTTTCTGGAATTATTCAGCGTAATCCAATGTCATTCGTCCGTAGAATTGCATCTGAGACTGGTTTGAAGCGTTCCAGCACGCAGAAAATACTGAGAAAGAGCCTACACATGTTTCCATTCCAAATTCAAACGCAGCTGGCCATACCCGTACGAGCTGTGCAACAAAATGTTGCCTTTGCTAATCAGATGCTCACAATGATTGATAAAGAAGGATTTGATGTTGGCTGCATCTGGTTTACAGATGAAGCACACTTCCACCTCAATCGATACGTAAATAAGCAGAACTGGCGATTTTGGGGTTCCGAAAAGCCATGGTGAAGCGAAACCCCTGTATTCTCCTAAAGTTACTGTGTGGGCTGCAGTGTGCAGCAGAGGCATTATTTGCCCTTTTTTCATTCGAGAAATGGTCACTGGCGCACGTTACATTGCAATTTTGGAACAATTTATCGCCACACAGCAAGCGTTAGAAGATCAACCAGGTACTGAATGCTTTATACTAGATGGAGCCCGACCACATCGGACCGAACAAGTGTTTCGCTTTCTTGAGTAATACTTCGGGAATCGAGTCATTGCTTTGGAATATAAGCATCCTGCCACACTGGACCTTTGTAGTTCCAAATGTGAACATTTTGAAAACATTGGGATGTGATTGTCTGCAAAGAGAGTTTTCATACGAGTATTTCACTTATGTATGCTGATATGAGCTGTACAGCGTACAGCGCCATCTGTTAGCACCTTTTGTAACTATAATTTCAAACTGCTGTATAAACTTCTTACAGATTTCACAATAAACATACCGTTTACTGCATTCCTCTATCGATCTTTGTTTTGGAGATATTTAATTTTGAAATCAGGGAGTCCTTTCCTGGACACCCTGTAAGTGCCTGGCAGAGGGTTCATTAACCACATTCGTAACTTTTCTCTACCATTCCATTCTGTAATACCGCGCGGGAAAAAAGAACACCTAAATGGTTCCGTTTTTGATCTGATTTCTCTTATTTTATTGGGATGGTCATGTCTCCCTAAGTAGGGTGCTAGAAAAATATTTTCGCATTCAGAAGTAAAAGTCGGTGATTGAAACTTTGCAAAAAGATCAAGCCGCAATGAATAACGCCTTTGTTTTAATGATTTCCACCCCAATTCGTGCAACATTTCCGTGACGCTTCCCCCCCCCCCCCCCCACCGTAACGTGATAAAACAAAACGAGCTGCCATTCTGTGAACCTTCTCAATATCTTCCGTCAGTCCCACCTGGTGAGGGTCCCACAATGGGCAAAAGTACTCCAGGAGAGGACGCACAAGTGTTATGTAGGCAGTCTCTTTGGTGGAGCTGGTGCATCTTCGAAGCGTTTTTCCAATGAAACGTAATCTTTGGTTCGCGTTCCCCACAACATTTTCTATGTGATCTCTCCAGTCATAGTTGTTCGTAGTTGTAACTACTAGGTATTTGGTAGAATTTACGACCTTAAGGTTTGACTGATTTATCGCGTAATTGAAGTTCAGCGGATTTCTTTTAGTGGTCAGGTGCATTACTTCACACTTTTCTTTATTTAGTGTCAATTGTCAATTTTCGCACCATGTAGAAATTTGGTCTATATCGCTTTGCAGTTACTTTTGATCCTCTGTTTACTTCACTAACCGATAAACGACAGCATCATCCGCGAGCAGTCTAAGGGAGCTATTCAGATTGTCTCCTAAATCGTTTATAAACTCAAGGAAGAGTAGGGGACCAATAACGCTTCCCTGTGGAACGCCAGATATCACTTCTGTTCTACTCGATGACTTACCGTCAATTAACAACGAACTGTGTCCTTTCTGATAGGAAATCGTGAATCAAATCGCACAATTGGGGAGATATTCCAGAAGCACGCAATTTCATTAGAAGCCGCTTGTGGGGTACAGTGTCAAAAGCCTTCTTGAAATCCACAAATATGGAATCGATTGGATATCCCTTGTCGATGGCACTTATCACTTCATGTGAGTGAAGGGCAAGCTGTGTTTCGCAAGAGCGGCAGTTCGTGAAATGGGCAACACCGGAATATAGCTATGGAGCTATCGAGGGAACCACAAGCCAGTGCCTCACGATAACGTAGCCGCCGAAATAGTACGGTAACTGAACTGACAGTTCCGACCGCGTAAATTCCATAACAGACTCACGCGTCGCAGGCGTCTCCCGAAACAAACTGCATTTCCTGATAACTGTTGTAACAGGGGCACAACTCCGCCGATTTTGCATTTATGCATGCAGAATTCCGCCTGATGAACTCGTAGAATAATGTCCAGATGGTGTCAGCTGTAAGCTGCCAAACTGTTTAACATTGATTGGCTGAGCCGACCTGTTACAATATCTCGCTATTTGTAGTTACGAAAAATGGCACTATTTCTGGTTAATGGCAATGCGATCTATGGAGTATGATTCTCGCTTGCGTTTAAAATGCAGGAACATTCATAAATGAAACAGATGATGAACTTCTGGAAATAGCACTGGATTCAATAAAACTTCAAACCACTTCAGTAAACACAAGTAATGGATACATCTCTTTGCGCCGACATCTCATCACATGCCCTTTTTACACTAACATATCTTTCCAAGCAAGTACTTTGGACTGTTTATACACAAAACAGACTGACACTGTCAATAAGTATTCTCCCCACCAAGCCAAAATCGGAAGAGAGCAAGCCGCTCTCCGTCACTTAGTTTTATACAACGACAAAAATTCCAAATAATTTCTCTGGAAAAACTACAACTAATGCATGTACAATTATCTAATTTTCCATGTAATTTTACAAATACATAATTTCAAGGTAACAGAACACTATGGAGTTAAGGTTTATAATCGAATAGAAACAGTGTAGTGATTTTGATAGTATGAAACGAGTGATTTGACAGTTCTTAATAGTATCAATCTTGATTAAAGTAGTAAACATAAAATTTTATTTAAAACTTCAATTTTGCAAGTATGTGACTGTTTCGACCTAAATTAACATTGAAACCTGAATCAATCCTTAGTTATTCTCCTAATGAGATAATAGACTTAAAAATCTTTTACGTAAATAAAGAGATCACAAATAGTGCATCACATATAATTTATTATGCGATTTTTACCTTAATTAACAATTAACACAAGAGTGCTACATCTACAACATGACATAATTATGTAAGTAAACTGTTTATCTATACTTTAAGTGAAAGTATACTATGTGTGTAGTATGTGCCAGTTCCAAAGATATAATAGGTTAGGTTCTTAAAACACTGTTTAAAAGATTTGCTTAAGATGAAATGAAATATTCTGGATATTAAGTGACTGGTGTCGAACGAGTCAATAAAGCAGGGTGGTATCGGCTACTAGAATTGAGTGTCAAATAGTTTGTTCCGTTATACTGTACGTCAGAGCGCTCACTGGCATATTCCTAGTACTCGAGTGTTCTGATATCTGTTGGCGAGCGATATAACCACAATGACACGCATTTCTCAATTTTAGTGTCAAAAAAGCGAAGAAGGAGCAACTTCTAAAGCCAGAAGTCTGTGACATGGTTGGAGTAAATGTATCTGATCAGTATTGTTGTTGTTGAGTCTGGTGGTCTTGGGGTAAAGTGCTCGACTGGAGTCCGAAGTGTCGCGGGTTCAAAACGCGGTCGGATCCCGCATTTTTTCAGTCTGCACTTTAACCGATCCTTCACCTCTCAACGATGTGAGGAGTCGCTAGAAACGACACGTGGTTCGGATTCCACGTTAAGCTGTAGATCCCCTTTCCCCGGTTGGATAACTGGGGTAGGCTAGGGACATGCAATTCGCCGAAGTGGCGTCAAATTGAAAGACTTGCACCAGACCAATGGGTCACACGAAATTATTATTATTAGTAGTATTGTTGTTGCACACCAGATCTGTAGCGGTAAATTTTTCTAAGTCTTGTTGCTGTATAATCGTGGCGGTGTGTCGACAGAACGGAGAAGGGCAACAGCACCTACTTTACGTCACACTTACTGGGCCAAGCTGACATGGATGGATGCACACGCGCCGGACTGAATAGCACGCGTCAGCGGAAGTTAAATGGAACAGTACGAGCTAGCAGTATCACGACATTTCGTTACGTGAGGAAACAATGCTTATGTCTAACGCAACAACACGAACCCGGAGCTTTCTGGAAGGTGTCGTCATTTAAAGATTACAGTAGGATGCAGTTTGGTGTGAGGAATGGACTAACATTAAATTTAGAAAAATGTAATGTGATACAGATGTGTAGGAGAAACCATCCCGTAATGTTCGAATACAGCATTAGTAGTGTGCTGCTTGTGAGAGTAGCATCAATTAAATATTTAGGCGTAGCTCTGCACAGCGATATGAAACGGAACGAGCATATAAGGACAGTCGTTGGGAGGGTGGATGGTCGACTTAGGTTTATTGAAAAAAAAATGGGAAGGTAGGATTCGTCTGTACAGGACACCGCACATAAAAAGCTTGTGCGACCTAATTTGAGTATTGCAGGAGTGTTTGGGACCCGCTCGACATCGGTTTTGAGGAAGATATACTAGCAAATTAGAGGCGGGCGGGTAGGTTTGTTACTGGTAAGTTCGATCATTGCGCGAGTGTTACTGAGATGCTCCAGGAAATCAAATGGGAGTGGCTGAAGGGAAGGCGGAGTACTTTCCGAGACACACTGTTGAAGAAATTTGGAGGGCCAGAATTTGAAGCGAACTGCAGAACGATTCTATGGCTGTCGACTTACATTTCGAGTAAAGCCCAAAAAGACGAGAGAGATTAGGGGTCGTAAATATGCATACAAGTAATCGTTTTTCCCTCGTTCTTCATGGGAATGGAATAGAAAAGGATGTAACTAATTGTAGTACTAGGTATTGTCCGGCACGCACCTTCGCTGGATTGCGTAGTGTGTAAGTAGATGTAGATGTGCGATGTATCCAGGTGATCAGCCCGGCTGTGTAAATAAGGGCCACCTGTCAGCGCCACATCAAGGGTTACACACGCTCCCCCTCCTCCCCCCCTCCCATCATTACTACAGAATCTCCATCTGCTGACAAGCGAGGTCCATGGGTTCATGAGGTAGCTACGTCCCGGCAAAACTGGAAACAAGACTTCTAAGACCAAGCAACACGTTTCCAGCTGACGAACCCAAGCGAGGCGTAAATCTTTGGGTCGTGCAATCAGCAAGCACACAAGTGGGCCTTTGACTGCGAAACCTCATGTTAATTATGTTTCCTTCAATGGTTCGCACGCTAACAGTTTTTGGTGTCCTAGTGTTGAAATCCGTGTCATTTTGCGGAAGGGTTTCTCGTCTTTCACGTTGAACAATTCTCTTCAATTATCGTTGATCCCAATTTAAATTGCGTGCCGGAACCGGGACTCGAACCCGGGACCTTTGCCTTTCGCGGGCAAGCGCACTAGCGCAAGTTTCGCAGGAGAACTTCTGTGAAGTTTGGAAAGTAGGAGGCGAGGTACTGGCTGAAGTAAGGTTGAGGGGCAGCATCGTGAGTCGCGTCGGGATAGCACAGTCGGTAGTGCGCTTGCCCGCGAAAGGCAAAGGTCCCAGGTTTGAGTCCCGGTTCCGGCACACAATTTTAATCTGCCAGGAAGTTTCATATCAGTGCACACTCTGCTGCAGAGTGAAAGTTTCATTCTGGATCGTTGATCCCGTTCTCGTAGGATCCTTTTCCGGCCGCAGCGAAGACGGGGTTTGATGTTTTACCAGATTCCTCATATTCAAGATGCACTGTTGAAATGGTCGTACGAGAAAATCCGCACATGTGTCTCACTCTCGTGTATCTGCTGTAGCTCCACTTTCAAACTCAAATCGTGCCATTGCAGTACCAGTAACGGACCTAACGCCTGCTCCGTAAATCTATTGTCTTATATAGGATTAGCCGAAATGTTTGTTTGTTGAGCGTATGGGCCTTAACTACGGGGCAAATGTTCAAATGTTTGTGTAGTCTAAGGGACTTAACTACTGGGTCATCAGTCCCTAAACTTACAAACTACTTATGAACTACTTACGCACTAGGACGGCACAAATATCCATTCCCGAGGGGGGATTCGAACCACCGACCGTAGTGGCCGTGCAGACCGTGACTGAAGCGCCTCAGTCCCCGCGGCCACCGCGGCCGGCAACTACGGGGCCATCAGTCCCTAAACTTACAAACTACTTATTAACTAGTAGGATTAGCCGATCGCAGCGTTGTTCTCTTAGTGTTTACATATCTCTGTGTTTGCTTACGCTTGCCTGTACCATTGTAATTGTCTCTTCAGCGTATAAAACGTCAAGTAGTCAACAACTAGAAGATTGGTTTGAACACCGCAGTGCTTTATTAGTCATTATCGGGTTTGGATGTGGTATGCCATGCCTTCCTCCGTCCTACAAAGTGGCTCACCCAGCTAGATATGGGAAGACGTACAGTTTAACGTGGATTCGGAACCACGGTGCTACTCGACGTTTTTAACTTTAGCAACATTATCACAACTAAACTTACGAGTCTTGAGGGATTTTCAGCGAACGTCATATTATTCATATTCAATTCTTGAATATCCGTCGGCAGAAGTCTTTTATTTACTGTAACATTACCGGTTTCCGGACAGCTGCCCATCTTCAGATCTATTAACAAATATTATAATTGATTGTACGCTACTATTTACAATGTATGATATCCAAAAAATTAATGGAAGAAATTATGAAAAACATACTAATTCTATGAAGTTACAGAGTAACCTGTGGCGTGATGAACGAGTATTGACAATCGTTACTAAAATGCAGTTGCCTCCTGAGGCTTTATATTTTCTATTTCCATTCATCTGATTGGTGAATTTTCGTTAGACTTACTCTCAATAAGTGACTATTGACTTACATATAAAATCATTCCTAAAGTCAAGATGTAAAATAGCAGTCAAGGTATAAAGTATCAGTTACAATTGGGATACATTAACTGTGAAACTATAATAGGACTTAGAATATAAATAACATTGGGTTCTGAATATATATTAAAAGTATTTTAAATAAATATTTTAAAAAAATATTAAAAAATTGTAATATGGTTAAATATTAAAAAAATTCAGAAAATCTCTCAAAATTGTGGACGTTGTCCTCAGTGTGTCAGGCAGCAGCAGCGTCGCCGCGGTTTACTCCGATAAAACTGAATAAATTCAGTTTCCTTATATAATTCTCAGCATTTCTATGTGTTGCATGCTGTAGTTAATTTTCGCAAAATAAATATTTTCTTAATAAAAAATAAATACAAAATAAATATAAAACCAGTACCTAGCTAGTCGCCTGATTTCACGCCACTTCTCATATAAAACCAGTACCTAGCTCGATTTCTAACAGACTTCAACTTAAGAATCCACCGTGATTTTGTATAATGAACCCGATTTTCAACCACTTCAGCTTCAGTGGAGTGCGTTCATGTAACATAGCTGTGTGTCGCCGTTAGTACGTTTGCCCGCGGTCCAATTCAGATGTAATTTAATTTGGCTATACACACGCACCATCTCAAAACAGGCATGGCAGACCAGAGCCAGCTCCAAAGTGTTTTGTATATTGTGTTTTGTGCTACCTCCGACTTGCTGAATTTCGCCTACGATAGCGGCGCCTGCTTCCGCCTCGTCTCAGCACGCTGTTTTTGGTGAGTTTCGCTGTGGCATTGCGTGTGTGTGAGACAATGAGTGTTGTTTGTGAATCCTTCCCCCAGGTAGAGTTAAATCATGTATGATTTAGGCTGAGCACCGTCCACATTAATCCATGTAAGAGATGCATTTTATTGTATTAACAAAATTGGTTCACCATTTTGCTTTTTTTTCTATCTGAATAAACAAGTTTAAGTTCAGTATAATCCGTAAGTTGCCTGTAAATTGTAGTTTTAGAGCACCTTCCCTCTTTTATTTAATATTGTTCTTCACAAGTGCTGAGAACAAGCTGAGATGCAACTTTTCTTATGTATAAATTCCGTTGCGCCATAAATGTTTTATTAGCCACCTTTCTAAGATAACTTCAGTTGTGGCTTGCTTATTAATGTCTGTGTGCAATAACGTGTGAGCTGCTATGTATATTGACCACTATAGTATTAACTTCCTGTTATTGAAGTAAATTGAAACGAGTCAGTTCTCAGTTGTGGCAAGGGAACAAGGCTTTGTAGCAGGGAGTAATCAGTAGTTCACACGGACGTTATTTACTAATTTTAGTGACAAAGCAAGGCTCTTATTACGTACAGTGGTCGACTTTTAAGCTCTTCAAGCATATTTAAGTGGAAACTTTTCGGTGCCCTGTGCGTCACTTTCATTTGTTCGCTTGTAGTGTTAATATAGAGCTTATGGGACTTAACTACTGGGTCATCGGTCACTAAACCTACAAACTACTTATGAACTAGCTTATACTAGAGACGGCACAAACATCCATGCCCTAGGGGGGGATTCGAACCCCCGACCGCAGCGGCCGTGCAGACCGAAACTGACGCGCCACAGACCACTCGGCCACTGCGGCCGGCCTAATGTGTTAACCTGGTGTTTATTGTCTTTAGCATGCGCTCCAAATTCTGTACGATCTGTTACTACATTACTTTTTTTATCGGACTTCCAAGTTGGGCCCGTTTGTCCTACGTAATATTTATCACAGCCAGCGCATCTAATCTTATATACCCCGGAGTTGCTGTACTTCGTGCGTTTTTTCGTGGTTGGTCTATATCTTAATCTTTGTGCCATTTGCCCATCACTTTTGAACGCCACCCGTATGTTTCTCGGAAAGTATTTCGCAATTCTCTCTGACACACGTTCGCTGTATGTTAAAGTGACAAACTTTTTTTTAAATTTTAGTAACGACTGTGAACACTCGTTCATCACACGACAGGTTTCTCTGTAACGTCATACAATTGGTATGTTCCAGAATGAAACTTTCACTCTGCAGCGGAGTGTGCGCTGATATGAAACTTCCTGGCAGATTAAAATTTTGTGTCGGAACCGGGACCCGAACCTGGGACCTTTGCCTTTCGCGGGCAAGCGTACTACCGACTGTGGTATCCCGAGACGACTCACGATGCCGCCTCACAACTTTACTTCGGCCAGTACCTCGCCTCCTACGTCCCAAACTTCACAGAAGTTCTCCTGCGAACCGTATAAGACTAGCACTCGTGGAAGAAAGGATATGGTAGAGACATGGCTTAGCCACAGCCTAAGGGATGTTTCCAGAATGAAACTTTCACTCTGTAGCAGAGTGTGCGCTGATCGTCGGGATAGCACAGTCGGGAGTGCGCTTGCCCGCGAAAGGCAAAGGTCCCAGGTTCGGGTCCCGGTTCCGGCAAACAATTTTAATCTGCCAGGAAGTTTCATATCAGCGCACACTCCGCTGCAGAGTGAAAGATTCATTCTGAAAAAGTGAAGTTCAAAGTATGTACAACTCCAGGAATTGCGGGTGACCTGGCGACCCTCTTCTCAAGTGGGAATTAGCAGTGGGTGTTGTGGGGTGACTGGGCACTTTGCCCCGCTGGGTCGGTATCCAAACGGCGCATCTCCCCCAGCGCCGCCGCCGCGTGCAGAATGCGCCACAATGGCCACGTGCCAGCCCAGCCACCAGCGCTACCTCCACCCCCGGCCAGAGCAGTCGCGCTTCGATGTCCTTCCGGCTGCTGAAAGATATGCACATACAAATAAAGAAATAAAGATACGCGACAGAGCGCACAGCCCTCGAGCGCCGAGATCGTGAATGTGCGTGCGAAATGATCGCTCCCGAGGAACGCGAGAGGGCAGCTCTGCGGCACTCTCAGTGACCTGGCACTTGCATTCGGCCGCGGCTGTACCAAGAGCAGCAGCAGTGCAGAACACAAGAGTCCTGTGAAGTTGGCACCCCTTTTTTGGAAAATGTACATTTTTTCAGAGTTCTAGACAGATATACAATAGTTCTGGAGTTCTCTGTACAAAATTTAAATAGTTCTGCAAAATTTCGCCGAAAAAATACGAAAAATTACCACAAAATTTAGTTTTTTCAAAATAATGTTTTGCCTAATTATACAAACATAGTTCTGATCACAGTTCTGAATAGCTCTCAAAGAGTTCTACAGGAAATCCTAATGACATTTTTGTGTGCAGATTATACTTTATCAGATAAATGCAGTAATGTGGAATTCATTTTCACGTTACTGTAAACTGGCACCATTTTTTTCTAGAAATACACATTGTTTTTTTGGGGTTCTGTGTACATATACTATAGTTCTAGAGTTCATGTGAATATTTCTATGTAACTGCCCGAAAAAAAATTATGTTCACAATTTTGAATATCTGATAAGCTGTCGTATTTCTGCCCCTTATTCGAGAAATATACATTTTTCTTAGGTCTTGACAGATATTCTATCCGCTGCACATTCAATTTGTTGTTTTTACGTCTGAGTGATTACTGCTTATAGCAAACAAAAACTATTGCACATGTCCCTAGAATTCTGGAAAAAAAGTCAAATTTTTTGAGAGAGAGAAAAAAAAAAAAAAAAAAAAAAAAAAAAAAAAAAAAAAAAACCGGGTGCAAATTCCACAAGCATGTAAATGGATACTCCATTATTGTAATTATCTCATAAAGTATAATCTGCACAGAAAAGTGCTATTAGGATTTCCTGTAGAACTCTTTGACAGCTATTTAGAACTGTGATCAGAACTATGTTTGTGCTAATAGGCAAATAATTATTTTAAAAAACTAAAAAAACTCAAGTTTGTGGTAATTTTTCCTATTTTTTCGGCGAAATTCTGCAGAACTATTTAAATTTCGTACAGAGAACTCCAGAACTATTGCATATCTGTCTAGAACTCTGAAAAAAAATTATATTTTTGAAAAAAGGGGTGCCAACCTCACACGACTCTGGCGCAATTTTGTGTAGTTTATGTCCCTCATTTACGCAATTAGCTCATGAACTATTACCTGGACAAAAAATATCATTAGGATTTTCTGCAGAACTCTTTGAGAGCTATTTAGAGTTGTGATCAGAACTATGTTTACGCTTGTAGGCAAATAATTATTTGGAAAAAACTAAAATTTGTTATATTTTTTTGTAATTTTTGCGCGAATTTGTGCAGAACTATTTAAATTTTGTACAGAGAACTCCAGAACTATTGCATAACGTCCTAGAACTCTGAAAAAAATGCACATTTTTGAGAAAAGGGGTGCCAACTTCACAATAGCGTGTAAATGGATTCCCCATTATTGCAATTATCTCATGAAGTATAATCTGCACAAAAAAAAGTCAAGAGGATTTCCTGTAGAACTCTTTGAGAGCTATTCAGAACTGTGATCAGAACTATGTTCGTACAATTAGGCAAAAAATTATTTTGAAAAAACTAAATTTTTTGGTAATTTTTCGTATTTTTTCGGCGAAATTTTGCAGAACTATTTAAATTTTGTACAGAGAACTCCAGAACTATTGTATATCTGTCTATAACTCTGAAAAAAATGTACATTTTCCAAAAAAGGGGTGCCAACTTCACAGGACTAGAACACAGTGGCAGCAAGTGCAGCGGAACCACACCGACTGCGGGCCTCCCGATAATGGCGAGGAGAGTGAGAATTAGTTCAGGAAGCATTGTTTGGTTCAGGGTCGCTGGTTCGTCTCCACCCGGCGGAAAATACAGGGTTATTCAATAAAAAGAACAGGTATCAAAATTTATTTCTTCCAAACTACAAAAGATAAAAACGTGGTTCCAACATTAATGGAAACAAAAGAATTTACAATTTATTGTTATCAATTATGGTAAGCCTTCAAAATGAGCACCGCGTGTTGCACAACAGATGTCAAAACGGTGACTCATTTATTGTCACACACATATCAGGTGGTATCTACACTACTGGCCATTGAATTTGCTACACCAAGAAGAAATGCAGATGATAAACGGGTATTCATTGAAGAATATATTACACTAGAACGGACATGTGATTACATTTTCACGCAATTTTGGTGCATACATCCTGACAAATCAGCACCCAGACGAACCACCTCTGGCCGTAATAACGGCCTTGATATCCCTGTGCATTGGGTCAAACAGTGCTTGGATGGTGTGTACAGTTACAGATGCCCACGCAGCTTCAACACGATACCACTGTTCATCAAGAGTAGTGATTGGCGTATTGTGACGAGCCAGTTGCTCGGCCACCAATTACCACACGTTTTCAATTGGTGAGAGATCTGGAGAATGTGCTTGCCAAGGCAGCAGTCGAACATTTTCCGTATCCAGAAAGGCCCGTACTGGACCTGCAGCATGCGGTCGTGCATTATCCTGCTGAAATGTAGGGTTTTGCAGGGATCGAATGAAGAGTAAAGCCTCGGGTCGTAACACATCTGAAATGTAACGGCCACTGTACCAAGTGCTGTCGGTGCCAACAAGAGGTGACCGAGACGTGTAACCAATGGCACCCATGGTCTCTGAACTGATAGTCCTTGTGGTTGCAAACGTCGTCGAACTGTTCGTGCAGATGGTTGTTGTCTTGCAAACGTCCCCATCTGTTGACTCAGGGATCGAGACATGGCTGCACGATCTG
The DNA here is from genome assembly GCA_026315105.1 of Locusta migratoria. Taxonomy (NCBI): domain Eukaryota; kingdom Metazoa; phylum Arthropoda; class Insecta; order Orthoptera; family Acrididae; genus Locusta; species Locusta migratoria. Next base: position 17,036,538 of record CM048751.1, read on the forward strand.
TTACAGCCATGCGGATAAGATGCGTGTCATTTTGACTGCTAATTCAAAAATGTTCGTAAAGTCTAAGGGACTTAACTGGGGGTTCATCAGTCCCTAAACTTACCTTATACTAAAGACGACACAAACATTAATCCCCGAGGGGGAATTCGAGCCCCTGACGGCGAACGGCCGCGCTCACTGCAACATGGCGCTCCAGTACGCGCTGCTAATCCGCCGCGACTGACTGCTAGTGATACGAGGCCGTTGGGATCCAGCACGGCGTTCCGTATTGCCCTCCTGAACCCACCGATTCCATATTCCATATTCTGGTCATTGGATCGCGACCAACGCGAGCAGCAATGCCCCGGTACGATAAACCGCAATCCTGATAGTCTATAATCCGACCGTCGTAAATATGTCTTCCAGTCATTTACTGTCCGTCATGTGATGGTCGAACGCGGAATGGGGCAAAATCAGTACATTTGATCGTAATTAGATCACAGTTGCCCGCGCGTAAGACACTCCAAAGATGTACAGGAATTCGTCTTCATATGGCACTATGTCATAGCTCTAACGTCAAATTGTTCACGTGTCACCAGCGCCGCAACTATCAACAAATACCAACAGTAACGTGTTGATACGTTGTTTTGATGAGACAACCACAAGTTCTTTGAGTTTATAGACAGTGCTGGACAGCATTTATTGTGTCGCCAACCAATAAGAGAAAGATGTAATATAGAACAGATACAAAGAAGGGTGGCACGATTGCTCATAGGTTTGTTTTACAGCATCGACAGCATCGAGGAAATACTGAGAAAGCTGAAATGGCATACTCTTGAAGATACAAGCCATTCATCGCGCGTACTCCTAACGCAGGACGTGTCAAGATCACCACCGAGTGAAAAAAATATTCTTCAGCCCTTCGTATAGATCGCGCAGCCAAAACAAGAAGTAGAAAGAATTGGCATTTGTGCAGTCATTCTTCCCTCCGATTCAACGCAATTGGGAAAGACGGAAATCCTGACATGTGCGACAGTGCTAACAAGGGAACCTCCCCATCGTACCCCCCTCAGATTTAGTCATAAGTTGGCGCAGTGGATAGGCCGTGTAACACTGAACAAAGATCAATCTAGAAAACAAGAAGTTGTGCAAAGCTATTAAACAATAAGCAAAATATAACAATTGAACGGTCCATGCGAAAGATAGGCAACGTCGATTAGATTGTGAGCATAGGAGCACCTTGATCGTGCGGCTAGCGTAAGGAGCTGTGAAGTGAGACGTCCTTAGTTCGAGGCTTCCTGCATGCGAAAATTTCATTTCTTTTATTTCCCCAAAACTATGATGTGTCCGTCCGTTCATTGTACTCTCTGTTAGTTGTAATCAGATTAGAGTCTTGTCTTTTACGACCGCACCGCAAAACCGTGCGCTTAGCAGACGAAACGAAGTGCCTCTCCAATGGGAACCTAAAATATTTGATCGCAAGATGATAGGCCAACCGATTCTTTCACAGGAAAACACGTCTGATGTATGCTACATGACACTGGTGACGGTATGTGCGCAGTATGACAGGAATACTCTCTCCTCCATGCACTGTAGTTGACTGACGTCGTGTGTTTAATGTTTGTTTATGTGTAGCGTCGTTATACAACGGCGCATTTACCTCGCATCCTACGGATGGACGAACATATAATAAATTTCTGAAAATAAGAAAGTTAAAATTTTCACCTGTGGGAAGGCTCGAACAACAGACCTTGCGCTTCGCAGCTACGCACGCTAGCCGCGGACCATGCTGCTGCTTTTTTTCCCCCTTTTTTTTAAGCGCCTCTGTCCTCTTTTTATTTTATTTTTTTGTCTTAACCGTTTTTTTTTTTTCTTTTTTCTTTTTTTTTTTTTTTTTTTTTGACGCATTGACCACTTTTTTTTTTTTTTTTTTTTTTTTTTTTTTTTAAATAAGCTAGTGCCACCGCCACTTTTACCCTAACCTCAAGTATAGAACGTACGCAAACGCTCCAGTCGTGCTCGATGGAAAAAAAAATAAAAAAAAATAAATAAAATGAAATAAAAATCCTCCTCCGCATCAGCCCATAAAGATATATGTAGATTTGTAATGGGGAAAAGGGAGAAATAAATAGTTGTTTCATGTATATTCTTTATTAGTATGTATAGTTCTGCATTTTTATGTAGAAAATACTGCCGTTCCACATCCGGCGTAAAAACAAAATAAAGAGGTCGTCGCATTACATGGTGCGTTCCAAGGAAGGTCTAGCTGCGGATTATCAATGAACGTCTTCTCGATTTCTTTCGTTGCCGGTTGTAGTTCAATCAGTGCTTCTGTCGTTCTGGGGTCAACTTCTCCTTTCATCGATATTCCAGCTGCGAGGCGGGTTATGGAACGCACTCCAAAGAAAATTGGAAAAATATTCGCGGTACTTGGGGTTCCTAACTATTGCACAATGTCGCTCGTTTATATAGTTCCAAAAATCAAGTACAGTCTTCTCTCCATCGCCGAACAAATAGTGTACAGCGTGGCCACATATCCATTTAACAGAGTTAGTTTCGCTCTCGGGTAATACGAGTCTTCTGGAAAGAGAAGCGATTTGGTAGTTATCATTTCGGGGGTTGTGCGTGTGAAGAAAGCCAGTACCTGGCGCACCAAATACCAAACATCCTTCGCCGATCCACAGTCAAGGCGATGCTCATCTGTATCCACGACTCCGCATTTGGTACACAAAGGAGAGTCCGCAAGATGAATTCGGTGGAGGCGATACTGGCACACCTGCTTCCCGCTGACTGTGGTGTACCACGCAGACTGTACGTCTGTGTTGAGAGTGGGCGCGCTCACCGCTCGCCAGACAACACGCCAGTTAATATGGGGGTGTTTTGATTCTATCACGTTCGGGGCTCTGCTCAGTTCCATGGTGTTGTATATTGCCCTCGCCGATATCAATTGTGTGGGCGGAAGTGCGGTACGCATGTAGCTGAGGTCGAGGAAGAATTGCCCGAAATAAAAGAAAGGGGCTGGAATGTCGGATAGTGGTATTGGAGGGGTGAGGGAGATCGGCCTTAAGGCCTCTAGCAGCAGGCTTGTAAGACTCGTCGGACACTGTCGCCATATCTTCATGTGAGAGCTTACAAATAAGGCCCGTGCTCTGTCCGGAACGTGAAAAAGTCCTAAACCACCTCTGTTCCTCGGTAGTGTGAGGGAGTCGTAACGAATCTTGAAGAGCATACCGGTACTTACAAAAGACCCCATAGCCGCCAGCATGCTGCGGGCCAGATATGGTGGGATCGGCAGTGTCTGCGCAACATGGGGGATGCGCGACGCCAAATAGACGTTAGCATATCGCACCCGTTGCAGAATGTCTAGTGTTCTAAGACGGTGGTCGCCTATCCGTGCCCTAATCTGTTGCAATAGGCGCCTACTGTTGAGGGCAATCGTCCGCCGCAGGTCAGTTGTAAAATCAATGCCCAAACAGCGCATTGTGTCTGTTATTCTCAATGGGGCCACGGACCTATCGGGCAGCCCGTCACCTATAGATAGAGCGTGCGATTTGTGTACATTCAGTTCACTGCCCGATGCTGCGCCGTAGGTCGCCACCCACGCCAAAGCTGCGCGGACGTCGTCTTCACCACGAAGAAAGAGAACCAGATCGTCGGCATAGGCAGTGCAGCAAAAAGTATGTCCACCGAGTGTGATCCCTCTCAAGCGTTGTCGAAAGCCACAGAGCAGCGGTTTCAAACCGAGGGCGTACAATATCGTTAATAGGGGGCACCCCTGTCGCACCGATCTCTGGATGAGGATCGGCGGCGTGAGGCGTCCATTGTACAATACTCTTGATGTCGCACCGTGAAGGAGACGCACCAATAACGCTACGATGGTCTCGGGATAACCCATCTGTTGCATTACGGCCTTTAAAAATGTGTGGTCGACTCTGTCAAAAGCTTGGCTGAAATCGAGGCAAGCCAAAACTCCAGGCATTTTATTTGTCTTGGCAAGTGCGATCATATCGCGATAGCGGCAGAGGGCAGTGCGAATGTTATGACTGCCACCTAAAGATGCCTGATCCTGTGAAACAACGTATCGGACCGTGTGCTTGAGTCGTGCTGTCAACAGTCGTGTGAAGATCTTCATGTCGCTATTCAGTAGGGTCAAGGGGCGGTAGTCGCTGATGCTGGTCCCACCTCGTGGTTTGTGTATAGGTATGATAAGCCCTTCGCAAAACGTCTCAGGGATCTGCACCGTGGGGGACATGAGATCGCCTCAGATTTCCGTCCAGACTGGTACTAGCAGTTTGTTCCCATGAGTCCACCAACCGAAGATTGTGGACGAGTGCTCCGAGTTCCATGCACGGAGAGTGACGAGGTAATTGATCCTTCGGAGCTTGAGCACAGTTGAAATCCCCTCCTACTATCAAGGCGTCTTGTTGTCCCACAAAGAGAGGTGTGATCGCTTCTGCGAAGAAGGTGGATCGTTCACGACGGCGTCCCGATCCCGACGGCGCATAGACGTTAATTATTCGAACTCCTTGGACAGTGATAGCCATCCCTCTGGCGTCAGGAAGATACTCGACATCTTCAGCAAGAAGACCCTCACGGAGGATGATCGCCACTCCACTGCCAGTGGCAGACGCATGGGAGATGCAGGTCGTGTATCCGTAGGGTTCTGTGAAGTCTTCTACATGCACCTCTTGAAGGAGGGCAATGTCGATGTCCGCTGCATTGAGCATATCCTGTAGCATGGCCAATTTGTGGCGTGCACGTATGTTATTGATGTTAACGGTAGCGAGCCGGTATGTCTGTGCGCCTAGACCTTCTATTGAGTTGTTCAGTACATCGTCAGCAGGCGGATCCGGCGGCGCCATGGAAGCTGTTGGTGCAGCCTCAGTCATTGTGATAGGGGAGTGCTGGATGCAGCCGAGGGAGCACTTCTACCCTCGACTCCCTCAAGATCTTCCGCTTCATTCTCGATATCGTCTGCCCAAGCGTCAGACGTGAAACTTCGTAGTTGTGGAGGGGATGTTTCATCCTGAGTCTCATGTTGGTGTTCAGTAGCAGGTGAAGGTGAATCTGAGACAGGAGCAGGTGTTGTCGCTACTGTATCGTGACGTGCCAGACGGGGAGTGATGACACCGGACACCTGAGAGGCAGAGTCAGTTGCTTCATCCGACGTCGGTTCCTCGTCCTTATCCTGCATCTGATCATCAGAAGGCGAATGGCGCCTCTTCTTGCGTTTCCGCGGGGCGCGCTGTTTGCGGACGTGGTGTTCCGTATCGGAGGTCGGTCGGCAGTCATCTGACGCCGTCTCCGTAGTGATGAAGGCAGACGTCGGTACTACTTCAGTTTCGACATCCATCTTCTCAATAGTGTCAGTCTGGTGTTGTGGTAGGTCGGTGCCTTCAGGATTTTCGGCCGGGTGTAAGAGCGACGACTGTACGTTGGCCATCGTCCTGTCGTCTGTTGTCGATTGGTGCACTGCTGTTTGGTCTTTTGCAAGAACGTCATTAGGCACTACCGGTGATGTGGCGTCCATCTCCTCAACCTGAGACACCTCATTATTCGTTGGTGGTATACGATCGGTCGTGGACGTAGTTTCCAGTTTGTCCTCGTTTCCTTCGTGCGCTACAGCGTTCAGTGAGGGTTCCTTAACGTACGTCGGCACAGGATGCTGGAGAGCCTGAACATAGTCACCGGAAGAGTCGTCGGTGCAGGCGGGAGCTGTTCATCCCCAGGTGGCAACTGTGTGATCCTGCGCTGCATGCACTGGGAACGTAGGTGTCCTTCTTGTCCACAGCCTGAACACGTCTTCGGCTGGCCGTCATAAATTATTATTGCACGGCATCCACCGATGGTCAGATAAGATGGAACATGTTTTTTCAGTTCAATACGTATTTGCCGCACGCCATTGAGCACGGGGAATATGGTAAACTGTGCCCATTTTTCAGCTTCGTGACTGATCACATGCCCATAAGGGCGAAGCGCGGAAATCACTGTTTCTTCTGGCACCTCAAATGGAAGTTCAAATACCCTTATCGTGCAGAGACCCGTGTGTTCAATTGTCACTTCACCAATATGTCCGTCCGAGTGACGGAACTTCAGTCCACTTCTGGTCGCGTTCAGAATTCTCTCACAGACCGCGTCGTTGATGAGCTTTAAGTACACGACACTGCTCACTATCGAAAAGTGAATACCTACAACTTCGCTACAGGCGACTTTCACTTCGTCTCTAATAAACTGTTCGATGTCCAGTGCCTTCGGTCGTGGATATGCTTTCGAAAAACTGATCTTCAAGGTCGAATGTCTCCAGGATTGAGCCATGCTTGCTCTATCAAGTAAGTCGCGTAGAGGCGGCTGAGATACGTAAACAACCTGGCGCGAGACACTGCGGCGGGACGTAAACACGCCAACCGCACCGCTGCGCTGCCTGACGCGGACTAACAGCTACGCACGCTAGCCGCGGACCATGCTGCTGCTGGGTTGACAACGTGATTGAAGTTGCTTAACTTCCGCATGGACCGTTCAGTTTTCATATTTTGCTTATTGTTTAATAGTTCCGCGCAACTACTTCCACTTTTCTAGATTGATCTGTGTTTCAAGGCCTATCCACTGCGCCAACTTATAACTAAAGCTGAGGGGGATGCGATGTGGAGGTTCCCTTGCAGGGAAATGTAGCTCAGCAGTGTCAAGTAAGATGCGAGCCAGAGAGGCGCCGACTTTTGAAAATCGATGTGGGTGCTCTATATCACGTTTCACAAATGTTCCAAACCAATCCTCCTGAAAATCATGTTCATGCATTTTTGAATGAGCAATACTTGGTAAAAGTGAATAGGCAGTTATCTGGCCTTTTATAGATAGAAGGAAGAAGAAGGAGGAAGAAAAGGAAAGCATGGCTGCATTAGGACACTACAATAAAGCGATCTAATTGGCCGAAGTGGATACTTCGATATAAGTAACACCCAAAAACTACTATGAAATAATTTTTCACTGTACACTAATCTAATACTTTTTGTGCGAATCTATTCTTTCTGACAAAAGCGTTTTTGCGATTTTCCAGTCCGACATATATTATTGTCAGTTCCAAGCAAGAGTTGTATACTTTATCGAAACTTTCATCACTTCGAGATAAATTCATGACATCTCTGACAGTATTAATATAGTCCAAGGTTTCTTTTAAGCCTGGAAGAAAATCATTACAAATTTCAACTGAATCTATAATTTTAATAACAAGGGGAGTGACAAAGATAAATAAAAAACGATTAACTTTAGCATCAGCATCGGATTCTTCAAGCTAAATTCCCGAAAGAACACAATTGAATGCTCATAAATACGTACAACTGAAAGGTCAAAAGGAGCGACGTGCTTCAGGATGAATAAAGCTAGCATAGTGGGTAAAACTCGGACACTCATTACTACTCGATTCGGGAGCCACGTACAAAACTGATCATTTCTTTTACCTATGAAATATCGTCTGTCTCTATGGTCACGTTTTGCATTGCCTCTTGAGTAATAAGGTAGGTTTTGATTTTTCCCGGTTTTTTCTTTCTTTCTTTCTTTCTTTTCTTTTTTTTTTTTTTTTTTTTTTATTTATACAATATTCATTTTCCACCTCAATTTTATGTGGATGCTCAGCACCCCCAAGAAATTCTTGGGGGGTGCACGAGCCCCGGAGCGCCCACGGAGTCGGCGCCCCTAGTACGAGCACAAGCCAATGACAACCACCGAATTTTTTATCCGACCGTATGCTGTCTGTGGCTGCTCTTTGTTTTTGTGGCGACTAAATCGGGTTTGCTGTAGGGTGGTGAGCACCACGGTCATGCCAGCCTTCCCTCTAGCCTGGACTGCGGCGCGGGCGGCTAGGCGCCTAGCGAGCGCCAGCAGGCCATGACGTCGGCACAACGCCCCCTCCGAGGCCTGTCAACGCACCAGAATAAAAAATTGCGCCGGGAACTCGCAGTCAGTCGCCGACAACGCAGACGACCCGGGGTCATCAAGTGTGCGCCGAGCGTGAAACTGCAGAAGTTAATCACTCGCGACGCCTCCCAGCTGAATAACCCGACCTCACTCAGTCCGAGGTTGTGACGAACTGACGTGCAAGTCACAGTCTGCGGATATTTTGCTGCCCCCGGCACTGCCGTATTGGACGATGAATAGGTCGGGGGAACAGGAGGAGGCGATCATTTAGACCAGAGCAAAGCTGAACAGGTTATTTGCATGTTTCTTGATTTCTAAAATATGTTCAAATGTTTGTTAAGCTTAAGGGACTTAACTGCGGGGTCATCAGTCCCTAAACTTAAAATTACTTATGAAATACCTTATGCTAAAGACGACACAAACATCCATGCCCGAGGGGGAATTCGAACCCCCGACCGTAGCGGCCGTGCAGACTGTGACTGGCGCGTCGCAGGCCCCAGACCGCTCGGCCACTGCGGCCGGCTCTTGATTTCTATTATTATTATTATTATTATTATTATTATTATTATTATTATTTTAGCTTCAAATTGACCACCTATGATCACGAAACAGCTTCAGTTCCACTTCTTGCCTATTCTTCCAATACCACTTCATATTCTCCCCATGCTTTCTTTTCCTTTCTGCTCTCCATGTAGTTCCTGTTTTCTTATTTATTTATTCTATTTTATTTATTTATTTTTACTTTGAAAGCCTTCTAAATTTAGTACTTTATTCTGAAAACTGTTCCTGTCAGATATTTTTGATTCTTTGATGTTGTTTCTTTCTAGAGCTTTTCTTACTTCTCTGATCCATGCTATTAGTTATTTCTGTTTCTAGAAATAAAGTGAAATTTGTTTCGTCAACCTGCTCTCTCTCATTCATTCGGAAGAGATTCCCAAAGAACGTAAATCTTCGTTTTGCCATTATTCCTGATAATTTATGTACATTTTCATAAATCTCCTTGTTGCTTATCATTTACCATCCATCTGCAATTAGTATCGCAACCATTACTTTTCTAATAATCCGTCTTTCAAGAACCTTTATTCTATACAGCTAATACTTCACAGTTAAGCATTCACTTGGTTATAAACATTCCGGTCTTATTATAGTGGTATAATGTTTGTGGTGTCCTAGCAAGTAAAACTAAAAAAGAAAGAAAGAAAGAAAGAAAACTAAATGTGCTGTACTGTTAGTTGAACTGAAATTTTCTGAGAAATTGTATACTGCAATATGATACCCTTTTTATTGGAAATAGAGTGCATTAGCCAAAGAACTGAAATTAAAAAAATAATTAAGGCTGTTTTTTTAGTAACTATTAGGTAGAAAGCTAATGAAACTTTATATTGAAAAAAGAAATTACATGAAAGTTTTCACTAATCACTGACTAGTCTCAATCATAATACTTTCAAGCATGAAAGTTGTCTATCAGTTGTAAACTATTGTTAACTCAAGATCTGTCCACGCCTCAATACAAAAAAAAAAAAAAAAAAAAAAAAAAAAAAAAAAGAAGAAAAAAAATCTAACAGCAACTCTCGCAAAATTATGATAGTATTGTCCTTTCAAGTCATGACGTGACACATACAGGAACAAGACGAGACAAGAAGGATTACACATTGTACAACTACTTAAACAGTACGCGAACAAAGAGCTGAGATAACATTCACGACGATATTAAAATTTCTTTGTTGTAGAAAACAGTTCATTGATGCTCTTGGTAACACTTTATCTCTGACATCACTGCACTTCTGTTTTCGATTAGAATTCAATACGGCGTCACTTGCATTAATATCGTTTCTCCAAGGGATGCTGCATGTTTTAGTTTAGTTTTTCTTGATGTGCATTCCTTATTGTAGATATTTGTTGTCAAGCCATTTTACTGACTCCGCCAGCCTAAGTCATGGGGGATTCTAAGTTGTCTGTCACAAGCCAGGACAAAGGAGTAGTGATGGGGGAGTAAAATCTCTTTAAAAAACCATTGTCCCGTTCACCGCGGCGCGTTGTCTTACTTGTTTTTAAAAATTTGGCAATGTGCAAACTTTTTAAATTTTTAACGTGAGCCCTATCGCTCAAGACAATTTGCTGACTATACATTCAGATGTAAAAAACTGGTTTAATTCTGATGAAGGCTCCCCTAGTTAAGCCGAAACCATGCTACAATAAAAATTTTACCAAATCTTCCGCAACCGAAGAGCTGTTTTTGAAGTGATTATTTTATACTTTTGGTTTTGTCGAAGAATACATAACTAAATTTTATGTAGACAGTGACCTTCCTTTTCATTTGAAGGCCACGCGTGCAAAATTTCATCAAAATCGGAACAAAGATGTAGATTTGTATGCAATATACAAAAACAAACACATGGTCACTCTCTCTCTCTCTCTCTCTCTCTCTCTCTCTCATGTTTTATTGCGGATTTTGCCATATTGTAATAGTTATTATGTTATTCGAGACTGAGACGAATCCAACAAATCTGAGATCATTCTTGAGTTATAAGTGGTGTAACTATCACGACTTTCCTATACAGAGGGAAACTTTCCTGATGGGAAAAATATGTCTAAAAATAGAAATCATATAACTTACCCGAAGCACAGAGTCGTTGACAGATACTAAAACACGAATAAAAACACACACTCACACAAAGATTCAAGCTTTCGCAACTGTTGGTCGCTTCATCAGGAAAATACGAAGGAAGGGGGGGGGAGAAAGGGAAGGATGCGAGTTTTAAGGGAATGGATGAGGAGTCATTCCAATCCCGGGAGTGGAAGGACTTACCTTAGGGGAAAAAACGAACACAGATATTTTCTGCCTTTGTGTGTTTGCGTGTGTATGTGTGTGGGTGTGTTTATCTTTCCTTTTTTCCCATAAGGTAAGTCCTTCCACTTCCGGGATTGGAATGACTCCTCATCCACTTCCTCAAAACCTGCATCCTTCCCGTTTTCCCCAACTTCCTTCCTCTTTTCCTGATGAAGTGGTCAACTGTTGCGAAACCTTGAATCTTTGTGTTTTTGTATATGTCAACGAGCCTGTGCTTTGGGTAACTTAAACTCTCTCTCTCTCTCTCTCTCTCTCTCTATATATATATATATATATATATATATATATATATATATTGTCCCAGCTGTCTTGCTCACCCGAAATATCTGTGGAACAACAACAGATATGGTAAAGCGACTTTCACCGTTATCAATGTAAGGCTGGGACTCATGAATATTTTGAAACATTTTAAAACGAAAGCATGTGTGTTTTTTTAACACAAACTTAAGTTTTTTTTTTAATGGATACCATATATTATTTCATCAGCAATCTATAGCATGACAAATCACACAAACAATGGCGTTGATGGCATCGCAATATACCAGTTACATCTCGAGATATTGCGACGCGAATTTAAAAAACACATACGCTTTCGTTTAGAATGTTGGAAAATATGTACATTGATGAGCCCTTGCCTCACATTGATACCGGTGGAAGTCGTTCTACAATAGCTGTTGTTCTTCGAGAGATATTGTGGGTGATCAAGATAGCTGGGACACACTGTATGTATTTTTTTCGTAAATGGCGACATTGTAAGGTATACATTACTATGAATTACATTTCTTTCCCTAATCACTTCTAGTGCTTTTTTAATATATATTTTTGTGGAAGTATTCCTGTGCCACCCTGCAGACTGGCCCCGATATTAATTTAGCTAAGTTCTAGGGAATCATCCATTTCTGCAGCTATATGCTAAAAACTTAGGAAAGGGAATAAATCGTGAACTAATTTGACAAGCTTCAAGGATATCGACCATTACTGTAGCTGCAGCAAATTTACATCTGTTCTATTAAACCTTCCTCGTCCTTACTGGAGTTTGCCTGCCGTCGTTACCAAAGAAGGACCGGCCTCTCGCGCTATGGTTGACCTGTGTCATTATCATGAAAGTCCGCGGTCACCTTTACATATCGGAACGGAGTCGCGTCTGTATTTAGGGTAATGGACTGCCGTATGTGGCATTCAGGGGTGTGGCGCAGCTGCACACACACAACACACACACACACACACACACACACACACACACACACACACACAGATGCACAGCACACACGACCATACAGTCTCACAGAGACGGCAGTTTCGCAACTCAGCAATATGCGGGTCTAGCGTTGTAACACAGCCTTGGCAGCCGTTTAGTGACTAGCGAGTGCGGCCTCCCACAGCTTCGGCACAGATGTAGTTGGCTGTCAGCGCAGCACCGCGCGGACAAGGCTGGCCGTGGCGTCCGGCGCCGATGCACATTAGGCGATCACTCAGCTGGGTGCGGAGTGCAGTCCATCACGGCGCGCGGCGTGGACCTCCTTTCTCGGCGGAGCAGTCACTCTTCTGCCTTTTTTCAATTTCCGCCGGCGGACTTGTTTACGATACCGTGCCCAGACGTGACGGCGGCTTTCTGTATCTGTGTCAGTCCTCATACGGCGCGAAAGGAATCCTGAATTACGTATGGTCATCGAGAAGCGCGCTCGGCCGGTGAATTTATTAATATTTGTAGCGTGAGTTACGAATATGTGCGGGAAAGACGCATTTCCATTCCTCCTCCGTAATAATTGTGATGCCAGAGAGCCAAGTACTTGCAGGACGACAGGCTACGTGCGCAGCCATTTTTTTTTATCCACGTGATTCATAACGGCAATTTCGATTTTTCTGATGTGTGGTTTTTTTTTTTTTTTTTTTTTTTTTTTCCATGTGAGTCTAAAAACGGACAACTTTGACAATACTGCAGTAAATTGTAGAACTTAACATGGGGTTTTGTTTTAAACTGAGACCGGTAAATATGTTATTGTATTGGTGTGGTGTCTGCTCTTTTGGACGTCCAAAAGAACAGACACCACACCAATACAATTAATATTTAAACGCGACGACGGCGTTAGCTTCAGTTATTTCACCGCAGATGCGGTCATACGTCCGACCTCGTACGGGAATCCGTAATGGTGTAAGAGGGCATGGACGATAGGGGCGCTACAAACATAGCGTGCGACGTGTGGGAATTTGAGACGGACGGGAGGCGAGCAAGGGTGTCCAAGTGGCGCCGGGCTGAACGCTCTCTGTCACAGAAAAGCTGAGCCAAAGAACACGTAGAACCTAAACGAACATACACAACCATCGTCCGCAAGGACGAAAACTACCGAATAGAGAGAAAAAAAAAAAAAAAAAAAAAAAAAAAAAAAAAAAAAAGTGGTTAAGGCGATCGTCGCTGGCCCGTAACGGTAGACCCGGGTTCGGTTCCCGGTCCGGCTCACATTTTCACTTGTTGCCATTGCTTAATATCAATGCCTAAATTCCTTTCTTTCCTATTTTCTTCCTTTCCTTCCTTTATCATTTGCAAAAGTAAATGTCTCTTAAATAGCGCATCGTACTTAGTTTGCTAAAGGTACGAGGATATGGAATAGGTACCCTAATATGTGAGTGGGTCGAAGATTACTTACGTAATAGAAACTAGTACGTTGTCCTCGATGGCAAGTGTCCACCTAAGAGTAGGGGGTCGTCAGGAGTGCCCCAGGGAAATGTGATAAGAACGTTATTATTTTCTGTCTATGTAAACAACGAGCTCAAATTTCATAGAGTGGCGATAGGTCCGCCATTTTTGAGGCAAATTGAATTGGCGTCCGCCATGTCATTTGGGGTATCGGCTGAAAGCTGGTATGCAACACCCACTCGAGAACAGTACCTATTTACAGTTCCACGTTTTAAATAAAGATTGAATATGGATGTGCATAAAGTTCCGTCAGACTTTATCGAAGCTGCGAATTGACGAGCCTGGTTGTATATTTCCTAAAAATGCGGTAATGACATAACACGGACCTGTCAGTAATACAGTTCCAGTTCGAAGAATAACAGTTAGATGCGGTTTGTAGTAACAACAAAAGTGCCGCTGCGAAAATATTTGTATACATTTTAATGAAAGTGCTTGGTCTAAGTGAGCTGCGAAACATACATTGAGTAGTACTGGTTATGACGAACAATCATGGATTTGCATCTGTTGTTAATGTGTTGTAACAACACCTTCCATAAAATTTAGTATACATTTATGTTTGTTTACTAAACCTATTAAGTCTAAAAATTTGTAAAATTGCTTTTAAAGGATTTAGTTGTGAACTTCGGTGGCCGAAATTTGCGTACAAAGACGAAAGTGACAACAAAATACGGCAGTTAAGAATGCACCAAGATCATCTGCCACAAAAGCATTCCACGTCGAAATAAGACGTCGTTAATAAGTTTCCTTGTTGCCATGTTCAAACAAGTAACGTTTCGCACGTGAAATTTGAGTATAAAGACGAAAGTGACAATAGAGTATTGCAAGAAAAACGTGCCTGGGTCAGCTGCTACAAAAGCATTTCACACCGAAATAACGTATCATTAATAACTTTTGTTTTTGCCACACTGAAGTAAGTACATATTTGTTGCAAAGAATACAGAAACATAGAAGTGAAAAAATTCTGGCTGTCACTACTGCTTCCACACTTTGCACTGGGTGCATGTCAACCATGCTCGATCAATTATTGTCAACATCAAATGAAAATACTTTTAAAGAAGGTGTAGGACACTCAAAAGTATGGTTTCGTCAACCACAGGGGTGACATGAAGAAATATCTCAAACCACACTAGGTAGAAAACATCATTTTTTATGGCGTGTACTTCAAGGGACTTGCAGGATAGGTCATCTGAAGCTTCATTTCCGGGGCAGCTAAGTGCTATCGTCATGATTTTTGTTTGAGGATAGATAGATTCAGATCAAACAAGGCAAAACATCTGTTGTTCTTGGAGGAATTACTTGTCCTTTTATCACTTCGATTTGTGCATTTAAATGTTGAATACACTTTAGGCTTAATTTCATCAGCAAAAATTGTTTAGGCAATACACACTAAATACAATATAAACTGTGGTGACGCACAAGTCTAAAGTGCGCGCCACCTACTTTCGCCGCGCGCCGCCATGCACGCACGGCGCGGCGTTCTTACGACGTCAGCCACGAGCGCCCTCTGCTACAACTCCGCTCGTGGCCACCACTAAACGACATCGTTCACTTGGGATTGAGATATGAACCAGCTAACACTTCGGAATCAGATGGGCACCAGTGAAGACTTGGTTATCGGATAGGCACTAGGCAGGTCTCTAGCTCAACTATGTATCAGCATTCTGCAGTACTGAGCTATGTAAAAGTTAAGCATTACTAAGTGTCTAAGAAATATATATCTCGTTCTAATTTACTCTAGTGTTTCTAGTTTCTGCTATCCCACTGGCTGGTCACCTCCTACCTGCACAAGCGTGCATCCTTTATGTGTCGGTCTTTCTACTCGGCCACCGACACCTACGACGGAAACGAGACACAAAAGTGGCGACGAGGCTGGGACACAAACTAAACTAAATACATTTCAAGCTGAACAACAACATACGATAGACATACTCCCCTTAAGTGTACTGACCACCAAAAATATGGCGGCCTAGTTTACAGAAGTTGCCGCAAAGAGCACTGTAATTTAAGCTCGTTGATGTAAATGATCTGACGGACAAGTGAGCTACAATCTGTTACCGCTTTTGCCGCGGTGGAGTGGCCGAGCGTTCTAAGGCGCCTAGCTGCGGAGCGCGCCGGTGCTCGCCGTCGGAGGTTCGACAGCTCCCTCGGGCATGAGTGTATTAGTGTCCTTACCATAAGTTAATTAAGTTGCTTGTAAGCCTAAGGACTAATAACCGCAACAGTTAAGTCCCATAGCTTTACAAACATTTGAACATTTGCGACTGTTCGTTGAGGGTGCTACAGTGCACAGCATGATGTCGTCGAATAACCGAAGTAGAATACAGGAGGAAAATCAAATGTTCAAATGTTTGTAAACCTATCAGGCTCCCCTGCTTGGTTACTAGTCAGTGGCTTACAAACTAAGGTAAATTAACCTAAGGGCAATACAAACACCCATGCCCGAGGGGGGGGGGACTCGAACCCCCGACGGCCAACGGCCGCGCAAACCGCAGCACGACACACCAGTGCGCACGGTTAATCCGCCGCGGACATGCAGGAGGGCTAGGACTAAATTTCTAGGTGGTATGTAGAAAAATGTAAGGAGATACAGATAGAAAGAAATATCCTGTATCATTTAGCTACACTATAGCGGGTCAGCAACTGGAAGAAGTTAATTCCATAAATTATCTGGGAGTAGGCATTAGGAGTGATTTAAAATGGAACGACCACATAAAATCAATCGTCGGTAAAGCAGATGCTAGACTTAGATTCATTGGAAGAATCGCAAGAAAATGCAGTCCGAAAACAAAGGAAGTAGGTTACAGTACAGTTGTTCGCCCACAGCTTGAATACCGCTCACCGGTGTGGGATCTGTACCAGGTGGGGTTGATAGAGGAGGTAGAGAAGATCCAACGGAGAGCAGCGCGCTTCGTTACATGATCATTTGGTAATAGTGAAAGCGTTACGGAGATGATCGCTAAACTCCAGTAGAAGACTCTGCAGGAGAGACGCTCTGTCGCTCGGTACGGGCTTTTGTCGAAGTTTCATAACATACCTTTAACGAGGAATCTAGCTGTATATTGCTCCCTCCTACATATATCTCGCATAGAGATCATGAAGATAAAATCAGAGAGATTAGAGCCCACAAAGAGGAATATCGACAACCTTTCTTTCCGCGAACAATACGGGACTGGAATAGGAGGGAGAACCGATAGCGCCAGCCGCGGTGTCCGAGGGGACTGAGGCGCTCCAGTCACGGTCCGCACGGCCACTACGGTCGGGGGTTCGAATCCCTCCTCGGGCATGGATATTTGTGCCGTCCGTAGTATTAGCTAGTTCATAAGTAGTTTGTAAGTTTAGGGTCTGATGACCCCGTAGCTAAGACCCAAAAAAAAAAAAAAAAAAAAAAAAAAAAAAAAAAAAAAAAAAAAAAAAAAAAAAAACGTTATTGGTACTCAAGGTACCCTCCGCCACAAGCTTATCGGGTGGCTTGCGGAGTATGAATGTAGATGTAGATAAGTAGGAGAAAATAGAGCTCCTAAAACCACAGGCGGGCGCATCCGCCGTTTTCATTCCACGCGAATGCTAATCACAACACGTAGCTTATGCGAACCGTGTTGTTTTGTGGAAGTTTAGTGAAATATTTGAGAATTGCCCGGCAGAGAGCCTTAGCTCGTGCAACTTTGAACTTGCATTCCGCTGTTGTTTACATCGATATGTAGATTAGACACAAATATCTCGCGCTTTCTTTACTTATTGCTGCTTTCCTTTGCTGTGCGAATAAATAAAGAAAAGCGCAAAAAACATATATGTTTCTGTGATAAAAATCGCGTACTACGTTTAATTCTGCCGAAACTGGTCATCTAGATAAAAGTTTTAAGCGGCCTTGGCTTGTATTTGAATAATGACTGTCAATATGCGAGGTTTGTTTGCCGTCTTGCAATAAGTGTTTGTTGTCTGCTGTGACTAATAGACCACAAAGGATTTTTGTACTCAAGTTGCTGAGTATACGTAAGTTATTGAGAAAGTTTCAAAATGTATTAAAAACACTAAAACGAAAAAGAATATTAATGGACAGGATCTTAAGTTTACGGTCGTAGAGGCACACGGTGCCGATGTTGGCAACAAGCGTTGAATGCTATTTGAAAACTAATCGTTTAGAATGAGGGGGATAATCCTTTGGGTTCACATGAAATAAATAAATAGTTTTGTTCCTTCTCTAAGGTTGACAGGTTTTTGTATGTAGCAGTACTCTTGTCTTGTCAGTAATTTAATAATTCCGTTGCCAACATTAGCATATTACGCCGCCGCAGCAGTAACTAAATGTACTAAATGTATTCTGTGTCAATTATGCTATATTTTATAATAGATAAGAGTCAATAATGGCGTTTAATAATAAGAAATCGAATTGAGGATGTATTTTGTGATAAAACATGACGTACTATTCTTTCAAATTGCATACTCAAATTTATGAACTTCGAAATACCATAAATAGTATTCAACGGTAGTTGCTTGTATCAGCACAGTACTATGCCATAGCTGTAACTAAATTTTTGCCCAGTATATTTACATGTTTCATTTTAGTGTTTGTAATACTTTCTCGCAATAACGTAATAGAAGTATCTTCAACAAATATTGCAATGTCATTACAAAACTTTTCGGTGTGTTGTATTTCTCAATATACTATATAAGGCACACATACTGTGCTCTAAAACTGTGTGTTCTAGGATGTTTTGCTGTCTTATGATAGTCTGCGGCTGCTAACTCCCTATAGGCAGCTTCTCTGTTAAGAGGTAGTGCTTTCAAAAGAGCTAAACAACTGACGTTCGAATATCACCGACGATTTGAACTATTAAATATTGCTTCTTGTTAGAGATTCTGCGATGGAATTGTCGGGCGACTATAATATTATCGAAATATAATATTATAATCCTTGAAACCTAGTATGACATTGTGTTTACGTATAAAAGAATACATTCTGTTGTTACTAAAGTCACAATAAAGATGGTAAAATTTAAATTGCTCGCGTCAATCGAAATTTAAGAAATGTTTTCTGTTTGATTTCTAATTACTAACACTGGTGAACTGGAATCTAGTATGGCAAATCAATTTTGTTATGTAACGCGAATTGTAATAACAGATCGAACAGTATTGTGTGTAGCAGTCACAAGTTCATGAAGGAAATCATCGGCAATCATGTCAAAACGAAAACTGTTGGATGTAACATCTTGTAGACTGTCGACACATTCTGAAATTTGTGATGTGTTGGCCTACGTGCCTGAAACCAGTTGTGATTGTTGAGGTTTCCTATTGCGAATTTGAATCTGAATGATGCGTGGACTAGGTAGTCGGAATTCTACCAAATGTGCGGAACGTTCGGGGCCAAAATAATTAATTGTGGTTTTTGTTTATATTGTTTACCAAATATACTATTTCTTCCTTTTAAACATCCGACTGACAGTTTAGCGCAATAATGGTCCCTTTGGAAACGGTAGTATTAATTTTAGATGAAATGTCATCGTAAAATGATATTACCTGTAAGGAGTGTAACTGATATCATTGTTTAAGTTAGAGATGTTTAAACAATGTACTCACATGCGACAGTCACTATTTTACTTTTATGGTTTGTCTTTATTAAGTATAGCAAGTTTCGGCGAAGTTATGTACTTATGCATCATCATCATCATCATTAGAGACTGATTATGCCTTTCAGCGTTCAGTCTGGAGCATAGTACTTCTAATAAAATTCTTCCATGATCCCCTATTCAGTGCTAACATTGATGCCTCGTCTGATGTTAAGCCCTTTACTTCAAAATCATGCCTCAACTAAAAATTGTTACAATAAGATAATCATATCGAATTTCTAAATTTTCATTTCTTCACAATGACTGTTTGCAAAAGTAATTACAAATGATCCATATTCCCTGTACTAAAGTTGGTACATCATAGACTTGTTTCTTTACTCTATGAAGGATATAATAAACTTAGCACATGCAATATGGATTTTTTGTAATTATTTTGGCAAACAGAGTATTATTTAAGTTTATTTTGTGAAGAAATGGAAATTTAGAAATTCAATATGATTATCTTATTATCAATTAAGTTCATGCATAAGTACTTGAAATGGTGGAATAGTTTCGCCGAAACTAAGTTGTACTTAATAAACACAAACCATAACAGTAAAATAGCGATTGTGGGATGGGAGTACATTCTTTAAACGTCTCTATATTAAAGAAATAGTATCATATACAACTTTTCGTTGCTTGTTTGTAACTTTCTGGAATAGTTGGTAAATTTGTTTATCTGTAGCAATGCGTTGTGTTACGAATTGGGTTGTCTGTCTACAATTTCCTCTAGTTATCGTTCATGATTTTAGAAAAAAAATGTATTGGTGCGTGCCATTTCCTAGGGATTTGATGACTGGATTGAGATAACGTTTGAAGACATATCAATTTTTTTCTTGAAAATGGATTGATATAATTTTCAGTTTTTTTTATATTTGTTTAGAGCAATCGGCTTGTAGTTTGAGAAGTTGGAACATCTGTTCCATATTGCTGCCTTGGGCATGATTGTTAACACCAGCAGAATGGGTCTTGTGTATTATAATCGTATCCAACACGAAGAAGGTGGTAGCAGGATTCTTTGTAGCAAAGGATGGCATATGTTCGTTAGGAAGTGACCTTTCGCATAAAATTCAGAATCATGTGGTGATGTGGTATGCAGAACTTGATCCAACGGTAGTGCGGTGTCAATAGTAGCCACAGCAGCAACAGGACCCGCGCTACACCGACCTTATTCTTTGTTCAGTGAGAAAGATGTTTACTGACTGAATCAGTGTTTTGTTTCCGCCGTTTGGAGGAACTAAGCAGGCGAGAATTCTCTTCTGTATAAAGAATGACAACTAGAAAAAGAAAAATGTTCCAAAAGGCAAAGATGAGGCAAAATGTTAGCGATGTAACTGTAAAAAAGAATCTAATGAAAAACCAAATAAATTATGACGTAGAGCGAAAGGGTCACATGTAGATTACGAATCACAAGGGCTAGCGGGGAGTATGCACGTTATCTAACTGCAATGAAATTCATAAAATTTACAGATATGTCTATCGCGAATGAGAATGCCATCAAATGAAACAGTGTAATAACAAGTGTCTTGTATGTGAAATACAAGGGTCACACCAAAAGAAATGCACATTATTATTATTATTATTATTATTTATACAGTTTACATTCTGCATGTTTGAAAGTTTCACAGTGTGTAGATACATCCTTTCTGCTTGTTTTCATAGTTCAACCTGTTCCCGTGAGTGGCGCCGTCACAGCATGTCTTCAAGATGGCTGCTGCACTTGATTTCCTGGGCTGTGAAAGTAGACAGTGGGAAACATCCACAAGAGGTTGAAAAAGGTGTATGGAGATGCTGCTGTCGATCGCGGTACGGTTAGTCGGTGGGCAAGCAGGTTACGTGATGAAAGCGGGCACGACAAGATTGACTAAAAAAAATTAAAGTAAATAAATAAATATTTGCAAATAACTCCTTCCCATTCCCTATATTTTTCTTCTATCACTTAGTGTATCTGGGTTAGTTTGATTTGGGATAGATATAGACAGGAGCCAACGCCTGAAGAGGTAAAGTTATTTTTTTTTTTTTTTTTTTTTTCACGACAAAAGTGGCGGTGGCACGTAGGCCCTTCTCTGGTTCCAAGATGGCGTAAGGCAGCTGAGAGGGATGGGGATTATGTGGAAGAAATGAAAATATTGTTCCTAAAGGATGTATCTACACACTGTAAAACTTTCAAACGTGTAGGATAAAAAAATAATGTGTGTTTCTTTTGAAGTGTCCCTTCTATCTGCTATTGGATCTCCAAGCGTGAATTGGGGCACGCTTTCTATCCCTTTGACCCTTTTATTTTTATTTTATTTTATATCATTTTATTTTATTTACTTTTTGTTTGGCACATATATGCGTGACATGTATATCCGATGCGGCACATGTGGTATGTGTCTGTGCACTTGCTCTTTTGGATGTTGAAATCAAAGAAAGGCGGAGGAAGAGCAGACGGTGGCAAAAGTGCTACTCACGGAGCTTACTAAATGCTTGTTCAAACATTAACTCTTGAACATTGTGCGTATTTCAATAATTACGTTTTAATTACTATGGAAGATTTATGTAGTTTGCTCAGAGGATCAATTGCCAGTAACAGATTTTTGACCACTGTGGATTCCTTTTCCACGCTAATGTATTTGCAAATAATATCAAGAAGCTCAATATCCAATATTACTCTTCGGGTTTGATAAGCCATTGTGCAACTTTCATCCCAATAAGTGAAGGATGGATGTAATTAAAATTTTTATAAGAATGTATAATACATTATATAATATATTTCCTTATTAACTGTTAGCAAGCTGGCACTATCAATTTCTCAAATATTGCTAAATTGGGACACTTCTTAGTGCTTTGGAAAGATTGGACGGAGTCGCACAGATTCAATGAGTTGTATTTTGTTTCAACCACGAACTCATTTTTATTTAGTGAACAAGTAATTAGCTCTGACAACACAACACAGTTCACCGATCAACGTAGCAATAGACGCCCAGAGAGACTCGTACTGCAGCTTTTGCTGCTTGTCAAAATAAGCGGCAGAAGACGAGAAAGACTGCGACATGTCGGCGTATATGCCCAAAAAGCTATAACCAAAATGTATGCGTGAGAAGGTCCTCATACAAGTTCATTGAACTTTTGTGAGTGTTGTACCGCGACAAGTCAGAGCGACATGTCACTCATACAAGTAGCGATACATGTATCCCGGTGTAAACGTACCTCTCCTCTGATTATTACCCAGTGAATTAGGACAGACAGACGTCAAGTTAGAGTGTAACTTGAAAAGAAATTTCTTTCTTTCTCCGTCATGAGCGATGCAAAAGCTGGCAAAATGAAAATGTTTTCAATTGCGTTTGACTATCAATTTGTTATAGTAAATCGTACTTAGTACTTCTCTGCTATAGAGTAATGATTTACGGAAAAATATGTTCTGCTTCCATCACGCAAGTAAAAAGAAAATGTCAAATTCTTGTAACAGCAAAAAAATTCTTGTCTGCATACTTTTTTATAAAATGTTTGCAAACATTGTCCCTACGCAACTGAGTGGATGCAAAATACTTGTCTGCTTACTATTTTTATGAAATGTTTGCAAACATTGTCCCTACGTAACTGAGTGAATGCAAAATACACTATGCTTGTCTGTGAAACACAGGACCACCAAGAAACATAAAAACACATCACTATGAAATAGGCAAACACAGAATTTCAAAATCGATAGAAAAGGTATATTTTTTGCAACGTATAAGATTTGTATATGCTCTGCGGGAAACGCACACGCGCCCTCTTTGCTCGAGAAACAATAACTTCAAAAATCATCGGAGTGCAACGTTGTGATATAAAATAATAAACTTCAATCAACAATGAGGACAATACTGTGTCACTTCAACATTAATCTGAAAAATAATTCTATGTCACTTAACAATTCTTACTGTAAATATCAGCTGTGAATGTCCGAGTGCAAAAATCTGAATTTCACGATAAAGAAATACGCAGATAGTCTTTGAAAAGAATTGGCCATATTCAAGAAGGAAGGAAGCTTAGGGCTTTTAAAAAAATGTCCAAATGTGTGTTAAGCTTACGGAACTTAACTATGGGGTAATTAGTCCCTAAACTTACGAAGTACCTACAAACTAACTTATACTAAAGACAACACAAATATCCATGCCCAAGGGAGGATATCGGAACATAGGACCGCAATGCGCTCGGCCACTCCGCCGCGGCTTAGGGCTTAACGTCCATATTGTTCACAGAAGAATTAATACCGGATTAAAAAATTAGAATCATTTTAATTAAGTTCCTAAGCACATGCTCCATATTTGGAAGCGTCCACACATTCTAATAATGAACCAAACACAAGCGTTCTTACCTCTGTCGTAATCCTGGGGAAAAATCGTCAATACAAACTTCTGAACATGACAACTCCTTCAATCCACTGGGATGCCCTCCATTTCGCCAGCGATGCAACAACACTGACTCCATAAATAATCTAATCTATGTTGTTGCCAACATATGTGATCTGAAAACGAAAATATATCAATAACAGGAATCCACAGAAGACTTGTACACTCTCACTAGCATTCGTAGTTATTTTGAAAAGAGATGGTACATATGTGAATTTTGTTACCAGAAACATTTATTTTTCTTCCAGTAACCAGTAACGTGACTTATTTAAATCAAGGAAGAGTTAATTTGTCACTTTATGTTAATAGTTCATCTAGATCTACAAAAATACTCTACAAATCACACTTAAGTGCAAAGCACTTAATTTTTGAATGTAATGGTTTCCAGTGAAACAAAATGTTCAGGTCTTGTCAGTTGGACTAGTTGGTCGTACAGTATATTACATTATGCCTTGATAAGAGGAACAATTCACTGACTCAATTTGATGTCCATACTAGTAGGTACGGAAATCAATTTATCTTACTAAACCAACGTCTCCAAGGTTCGAATTTACAAATGAGAACAGTTTATGCATTATGTTTGACGAGCATGGGTGAAAACATGTAAATCTCTGTGTTCTTTTATCCTGCAGTCAAACACATTATGTTTCGAAACGTGTACTTTAAAACTGGAGATTAGTAGATGTAATAAAGATAATACATCTCCGAGAAATTACTGAAAACAAAAAAATCTCTCTCAGAATATATTCGGCCTCACGCATTTGAATGCGGAAAATTCTATTTACTATAGTAAAATGTGATGTATTTAGTATACATTCGCAACTTTTTCATAATTGTGTTACTAACAATATGAAATGAAAATAAAAAAATAGTTGTGCCTCACTGTAAAACACTAACAGATTGCGACTAGCCGGCCGCGGTGGCCGAGGGGACTAAGGCGCTTCAGTCACGGTCTGCACGGCCACTACGGTCGGGGGTTCGAATCCCCCCTCGGGCATGGATATTTGTGCCGTCCTAGTTCGTAAGTAGTTCATAGGTAGGTTGTAAGTTTAGGGACTGATGACCCCGTAGTTAAGTCCCATAGACTATACAAACATTTGAACATTTTGATTACGACTAAGGACAGGTGTTGTTCTTTGAAAAAGAAATAATTAATTGAACTACTGTAGAAGTGCTGCATATTTTAGATAGGTAACCATCGTAATTAATCATCGTACGACCTTTGCCTAAAATAACTGTTGGTAAAATTTTCAAAGAGCAGTCAACATCGTGTACACTGAAGAATCCCTACCAATAACAACTGCACTATTGAAAGAAAAAATATCCTCCTTAAATAGAGATGCATATACTTCATTATTGGTAAGCACATCACTACCCTTGAATATTTATTAAATCACAGGTAATCTAAGTTATAAACATAAGCGAACCTTCTCAAACGGGAATAAGATTGCTACTATATTATTTTCGTTTGCCTATTTCAAGGAGTTTGTTTTATAAGTCAATTAATTTTGTGAAGACGGTATCGAGTCAGGGACCTCACTTTTCTGACTCGAGAACGGATCGTTTAAGGTAAGCAGCAAAATGGCCTTTGGCACTTATGCAACATTTTGCTGTTCAATGCCCTCAAAAGAACATAAATATCACTAAATACTTATAACCTAAAGGTAACATATATCTGTGTCGAACAAATCCGTAACAATGCTTGTCGTTGGTCGGCATGATAGCGTAATGTAGACGGAGTAAGACACTTTGCCCAGTGACTAGGAGAAAAGCAAGTAGTGTAATGTGCTGGACACTTCAGAGCCTCGACTTGTACGCTACGGAGCATTCGTAGTACAGTTTCGTGAGTTACTCAACGTGAGAAAGGAAATCTACAATTTAACGTGGAATCTTGACCGCATGATATTCCTGGTGATTTCTCACATTGTTTATGGGTGAAGATTAAATACAAACAAAAATTTCCAATATACGGCCGGGGCTCAATATGTGCCAGGATGTTCTCCACCTCTAATGTGTCAAAACACTGCGGTAAAATTTTTGATTGAAGCTAAAAGCAATAACATTAGCAAAAGGAGATGCGGTAGGCCTTTTAGCAATCACCTAAGCTATTTCTGTTTACCACATGTCCTTTTAGCTGATTCAAAAGTTATTATTCTTATTTTACGCCAATATCACATACAGGATACAATATTAAATATCTGTAAACAGTGTTTTTGTTCATGCAATCTCCCTATCTGCAATTCGTTTCGCTATTATTAATACTAAATAATTTGTTTTCAGACAGCGAACTCCACCAGCATGCTACACATGTAAAATTCTGAATGTTTTAAGTAACTGAAGATGGGCACAAGCCCGAAACCGGTCGTGACATAAATAAATAATACGATCTTTAATGCACTGGTAGCAGTTTTTATTCTCAATCGCATATTAGAAAGAGTCACGGAGTTTAAATACATTCATCATCCATATAACACACATTTAATTATGCTGCTTATTTACAAAATATCGCCGTTACCGGTTTGAAACCTGACTGTTCACATCTACATACATTTCTTGACATTTACACTTTTATTGCACTCATAGTTTCCGCTTTTGTGTGTGTAACAATTGCAGAAAACGATACTGCAACGAATGTAGGAGTCCATACTGCTATGATCAGAAGTTACTAGACTAACTTAAACTAACCTGAGGACAACACCACGCCAATGCCCGAGGAAGAACTCGGCACTGAGACGAAATGGAGCTTATTTTTCGATGGCACCACATATCCAAGAACATTTCGTCATAAGAAGTAAATTATGACCACAGACACATTGTAAATGAGAAGAAATGTATTTATAACAGTAGAACAGTCGTCTGATGATGGATAGTCAGGTTTGAAAGTGGCAACGGTGCTATTGCGTAGGTAAATAGCGTAATTAAATGTATTTGGTTGCTGTTTTCTTGATTGTGAGAATCGTCTTGTAATTTATACACAACCAAGAGCACAAAATGTCAGTTTTCGCCAAAATATCATTTATTTAATGTGTAGTTTTAAATCTTTCTAAAGAATAGAACCTTAGTAGGTGCCGAAACCAGGTCAATATTATCGGTACTTAAGGCAAACGGTAGGCTGTAATCTCCGACTAAAATTGTCCACCCCTTGAGACATTTAATTTTTCGTCGACATGATGTCATGCACCAGTAGAATTATGCAAGTGTCACACAGCTCTGACGAACCTATTTCCCAGGGTTTAAACGTGGTAGACGAAGGAATGAAGTAAAAGAAAACTTAGGGTTTTACGTCCTATCGACAACGTGATCATAAGAGGGAAACCCGACAAGTGCGGGACCTCGACTGGGCTGTTCTCGCTTCTAATCCATAAATGATGAAACAAAGCACAGCTGGATGTGACACTGGAATCGGCATGGTACCACATCCCTGTCGCTGCTTTCCAGAAAACCGTTGACTCTTCCTGTACGTCTAGCAGCGGTCCACACTGCAGTAGGTGGTTTCACCGGCTGCAATCTTCGTACCCAGGTAATACCACCACTTCTTTCATTGCCAGCTAAACGTTGCTGATAAAAATTTCTTGCATCGTTAGGATTCAAAAGTGGGCTACTTCTAACTCAAGTGCTGCTGCTTCTCGGCTACAGAAGCAAGAAGCGATTATACCATTCAGCTTGGATACTGTAGGCAGCTTTTATTATTTTCATCAGTGGCAGTTTTTGTAAGCTGCGACTGAACGAAAATAAGTGTGTTCATAAGCCACAGTCACGGTTTCACTAACTTATTTAAAGTGAAGATCTAGCTTCAGCGAACTGTATTCTCCAATGCATTTAAAATATTGCATTCTAAATAAATTATGAAATTAAAAATGGCAGACTGACACAATATGGATCGCAGTTATTTAAATCATTTACTCCCACCATCTGATAAGTCATGTTGTGTCGTGTTGTTGTTATGGTCTTCAGTCCGGAGACTGGTTTGATGCAGCTCTCCACCCTACTCTATCCTGAACAAGCCTTTTCATCTCCTCATAGGAACGGCAACCCACATCCACTTGAATCTGCTTACTATACGCGTCTCTTGGTCTCCCTCTGCGATTTTTACCCCACACACTTCCCTCCAATGCTAAATTTACAATTCCCCGATGTCTAAGAATGTGTCCTACCAAGCGATCCCTTCTTTTAGTCAGGGTATGCCAAAAATTCCTTTTCTCACCAATTCTGTTCAGTACCTCTTCATTAGTTATGCGATCTACCCACCTAATCTTCAGCATTCTTCTGTAGCACCACATTTCAAAAGCCTCTATTCTTTTCCTGTCCGCATTGCTTATCGTCCATGTTTCACTCCCGTACAAGGCAACACTCCACACAAATGCCTTCAGAAAATACTTCCTTACCCTTAAATTAATATTCGATGTTAGAAAATTTCTCTTTTTCAAAAATGCTTTTCTTCCCATTGCCATTCTGCATTTTATATCGTCTGTACTGCGACCATCGCATGTTATTTTACTACCCAAGTAACAAAACTCATCTACCACCTTCATTGTTTCGTTACCTAATCTAATTCCTTCAGCATCGCCTGATTTTCTAAGACCGCATTCCATTATTCGTGTTTTGCTCTTGTTAATGTTCATTTTATACGTTCTCTTCAACACGCTGTCCATTCCATTCAACTGCTCTTCCAGGTCCTTTGCTGTCTCTGACAGAATTACAATGTCATCAGCAAGATGCAATGTTTTTATTTCTTCCCCCTGAACTTTAATCCCTATTCCAAATTTTTCCTTGCTTTTCTTCACCACCTGCTCTATGTACAAATTGAATAGCATCGGAGAAAGACTACATCCCTGTCTTACTCCCTTCCCAACTGATGCTTACCTTTCATGCCCTTCAAGTCTAATAACTGCGGTCTGGCTTTTGTACAAGTTGTAAATAACTCTCCTTTCCCTGTATTTTACCCCTGCCGACTTCAGAATTCGAAATAGTGTATTCCAGTCAACATTGTCAAACGCTTTCTCCAAATCTACAAAAGCTAAAACTGTAGGTTTGCCTTTCCTTAATCTATCTTGTAAGATAAGACGTAAATTGAGTATTGCCTCCCGGGTTCCTACGTTCCTCCTGAATCCAAACTGATCTTCCCCGAGGTCAGCTTCTACCAGCTTTTCCATTCTCCTGTAGATAATACGTGTAAAAATTTTGCAACCATGACTTATCAAACTGATGGTTCTGTAATTTTCACACCTGTCTGCGCCTGATTTCTTTGGAATGGGGATTATTACATTTTTCTTAAAGTCTGAGGGCATTTCGCCTGTCTCATACATCCTACTCACCAGTTCAAATAGTCTTGTCATGGCTGGCTCTCCCAGAGACTTTAGTAGCTCTGAGGGTATGTCATCTACTCCTGGGGCCTTGTTCCGACCTAAGTCTTTCAAGGCTCTGTCAAATTCATCTCTCAGTATAGTATCTCCTATTTCATCTTGATCTACTTCCTCTTACCTTCCTACAACATCGTATCTAAGTTCATTTCCTTTGTAGAGCTGCTCTATGTACTCTCTCCACCTTTCAGCTTTCCCTTCTTTGCTGAGAACTGGTTTCCCATCTGAGTTCTTGATATTCGTAGAGTTGTTTTTTTTGTCCCCAAATGTCTCTTTTATTTTCCTGTAGCCGGTATCTACTTTTCCCCTTGCTATACATTCTTCTACAGATTTGCATTTGGCTTCTAGCCACTCCTGCTTAGCCATTTTGCACTTCCTGTCAATCTCATTTTTTAGTCGTCTGTACTCCATTTTGCCTGTTTCATTTGCTGCATTTTTATATTTTCTCCTTTCATCAATTAAATTTAGTATTTCCTGTGATATCCAAGGATTTTTTGTAGGTCTTGTCTTTCTACCTATTTTGTCCTCTGCTGCCTTCACTATTTCATCTCTCAATGCTACCCATTCCTCTTCTACTGTTTTATTTCCCCCTGTTTCTGTCAATTGTTGCCGATATCTCCCTCTGAAATTCTCCAGAACTTCACTTTCCTTCAATTTATCTAAGTCCCATCTCCTAATTTTCCTACCTTTCTGCAGTTTTTTCAGCTTCAGCCTACAGTTCATGACTAACAAGTTATGGTCAGAGTCTATATCTGCCCCTGGGTACGTCTTGCAGTTTATAACCTGGTTCCGGAATCTATGTCTTACCATTATAAAATCTATCTGATACCTTCCGGTGTCTCCTGGTCTCTTCCACGTATACAACCTTCTTTTGTGATTCTTAAACCACGTGTTGGTTACGATTAAATCATGTTCCGTGAAAAATTCTACCAGGCGACTTCCTCTTTCATTCCTCCTACCCAGTCCATATTCACCTATTATTTTTCCTTCTCTTCCTTTTCCTACTACCGAATTCCAGTCTCCCATCACTATTAAGTTTTCCTCTCCCTTAACTGTCTGAATAATTTCCTTTAGCTCCTCATATATTTCTTCGATCTCCTCATCATTGGCAGAGCTAGTTGGCATATAAACCTGTACTACTGTTGTCGGTGTTGGCTTCGTATCTATCTTGACAATGATAATGCGATCACTGTGCTGCTCATAGTAGTTTACCCGCATTCCTATTTTCTTATTCATTATCACACCTACTCCTGTGATACCCCCAACTGATTTTGTATTTATAATCCTGTACTCACCTGACCAGAAATCCTGATCAACCTGCCACCTAACTTCACTAATCCCCACTATATCTAACTTCAACCTATCCATTTCCCGTATTAAATTTTCTAATTTTCCTACCCGATTAAGGGATCTAACATTCCACGCTCCGATCCGTAGAATGCCAGTATTGTCTTTCCTGATGACAACATCCTCCTGTGTAGTCCCCGCCCGGAGATCCGAATGGGGGACTATTTTACCTCCGGAATATTTTACCCGAGAGGATGCCATCATCATATTTCCATACAGTAAAGCTGCATGTCCTCGGGAAAAGTAACGGCTGTAGTTTCCCCTTGCTTTCAGCCGTTTGCAGTAGCTGTGTGGCAAAGCCACATTAGCTGATGTTACAAGGCCAGCTCAGTCAGTCATCTAGACTGTCTCCCCTATAACTACTGAAAAGGTTGCTACCCCTCTTCAGGAACCACACGTTTGTCTGGCCTCTCCACAGATACCCTCCGCTGTGGTTGCACCTACGGTACGGCTATCTGCATCGTTGAGGCACGCAAGCCACCCCACCTCGGCAATGTCTGTGGTTCATGGGGGTGGAATGTTGTGTCAACAAATACAAAATAGACATATAAATTTCGACCATCATATGTAATGACTAGGAACAATCACACTAGGTAATGTTACAACATCTAGTGACGCAGAAGGTGAATCAAAGAAGCGTTTTGCTCCTATGTCCCAATGTTATCATCGGATCCTATATAGCGAGGTTTCGAATTTATTGCCTGTGTCAGTATTGCTACGTTTTGGAGGGGAAAAGTGCTAATTTTGCAACATAAGTGACATGGTTCAGATAGTTGACACTCAACATATCTGGCTTTTTTGTACCGTGTGGCAATCGATATTCGGTATTCGTATCATGTCTTTTCTTCATTTCATAATTTATTTTAAATTGAAATACTTTTGATACATTTGAGAATGCAATACATTTCGCCGAAACTGACGTGTTGTAGTGGACTTCAGTCCAAAGACTGGTTTCTTGCAGCTCTTCACTCTGTCCTATCTACGCAAGCGTTTCAGAACGGCAAGCAACATCCCTTTGAACCTGCTTACTGTATTTCTCTCTCGGTCTCCTTCTATCATTTTCCTCTCCACCCCACCCACGCACACACTTCCCTAAAAGCTAAATTGACGATACCGTGATGTCTCAGACTGTGACCTACCAACAGTTCCTTTCTTTCAGTCAAAATACGCCACAAAATTATTTTCTCCCCAATTCTGTTCTGATTAGTTATTCGATCTACGCAACAAATCTTCAGAATTCTCTTGTAGCATCAAATTTCTGAAGATTCACTCATTTTTTTCAGTTTGAACTCCTTATCATTCACGTTTCACAGCCGAACAACTCTACTCTTCAGACAAGTTCTTCCTAACATTGAAATCAATTTTAGATATCAACAAATTTCGTTTCTCCAGATAGTCATTGCATCTCATTACCATTCTGCATATTATATGGTCTGTAATGTGACAATCGTAAGTTATTTTACTGTCCAAATAAGGAAACTCACCTGCTACTTTTACTATTCCATTATCAAATCTAATTCGCTTCGCATTCCCTGATTTTCATAGACTACATTTCATTACACTTGTTTTCCTCTTATTAATGTTATTATACCGTTCTCTCAAGAAACTGTCAATTACGTCCAATTGCTCTTTCGGGTAATTTGCTGCCTCTGACAGAATTACAATGTCATCAGCAGCAGTTCTCTCTTAACTCGAATTTTTTCTCAAAATTTCTCCTTGCTTTCCTTTACAGCTTGCTCAGTCTAGAGATTGAATAATATCGGGGAAAGGCTTAAAGTCAGTCTCCCTTTCCGATGACTGGGAATCATACAAATGTCGTCGGGTAAAATAGTCATGCAAATTAAATAAGCTAGTAAAATTGTGACTCTTTCTTACGAGCACATTTATTTCGGGGTTGTCTCAACTTATAAAATCACCTCTTTGAATGACATAATGTGAGTAACGAAAATAGTGGAAGTATTTTAAAGGGAATACTGCATTCTTAATTCAAGACTAATATCTTTACGTGGTTGCATAGACTTCCCTGGCGCA
Organism: Locusta migratoria; assembly: GCA_026315105.1. Classification (NCBI taxonomy): domain Eukaryota; kingdom Metazoa; phylum Arthropoda; class Insecta; order Orthoptera; family Acrididae; genus Locusta; species Locusta migratoria. Next base: position 17,068,685 of record CM048751.1, read on the forward strand.
ATAACAAACAGTATTGTTCTCGGGTCTGCAGCCAAATAACAGACCAACTGGCTGCCATTCTGAGGTGAGTACGCCGAATGCACTTACTCGCTGGTGAATAAGTTGAGTAAGTTCATTCTGCGTACTCATCTGAGGATGGCAGTCAGTTGGTCTGTCGAAATACTGTGTGGTTGACGATGTTATCCGGCCGTAGACCCGGGAAGAATACAACGTGTTTATACTCTGTTGCAGTCGCAGGTAATCAATCGTACACAGAACGCATCTTTCTACAGCATTGTACATCTACATATATACTCCGAAATCCACACAAAAGTGCGTGGTGAAGGGTACTCAGTACCACTACTAGTTACTTGCTTTTCTGTTCCACTCCCCTATAGGACGAGAGAAAAACAAATACATGTATGCATCCGTAAGAGCCCTAATCTCTCTGAGTTTAAACTTATGGTCTTTACGCGAAATGTAGGTTGGCGGCAGTGGAATCGATCTGCAATTCGCCTCAAATTCCGAGCCTCTAAATTTCATCAATAGTGCTTCTCGAAAAGAATGTTGCCTTCGCTCCAGCGTCCCCCATTTGAGTTCCCGAAGCATTTCAGTAACATTCGCGCATTGATTGAATTTACCATTTACACACCTAGCTGCCCGTTTCTGAACTGCCTCTATGTCCTCCTTCAACTAGCCGGCCGCCGCGGTGGCCGAGGTGACTGAGGCGCTCCAGTCACGGTCAGCACGGCCACTACGTTCGGGGGTTCGAATCCCCCCTCGGGCATGGATATTTGTGTCGTCTTTAGTCGTAGCTAGTTCATAAGTAGTTTGTAAGCTTAGGTACTGATGACCCCGTAGTTAAGTCCCATAAGTTGAACAAACATTTGAACATTTTTTGAACTCCTTCAAATCGAATTGGTGGGGATCCCAAACACTCGTGTAATACTCAAGACGGGGTCGTATAAGCGTTTTATATGAGTTCTCTCTTACAGACGAATCGCACCTTCCAAAATTCTTCCAATAAAGCGAAGTCTACCACTTGCCTTCTACACAATTGTCCTTATATGCTCGTTCCATTTCATACAAATGTGCAGCGTTGCACCTAGATATTTAATTGACGCGAATTTTTAAAGAAACACACTAGTAACTCTTTTTTTGGTTCATTTCATACAGTTCGCTGAAACTACTTCTGCACTTTAAATAAGCCAGTGAAATCATGAGTGTGACTTTTGAACACATGTATCTCCCATTTACTTCACGACCCATTGGATTATGTCGATTTGTTTTGTTTCTTTCTTTCCTTTTTCTTCTCCTTGCGGACCATTCAAATGTTCAAATGTTTGTATAGCTTATGGGATTTAACTAAGGGGTCATCAGTCCCTAAACTTACAAACTACTTATGAACTAGCTAACACTAAAGACGACACAAATATCGATGCCCGAGGGGGAATTCGAACCCCCGACCGTAGTGGCCGTGCAGACCGTGACAGGAGCGCCTAAATCCCCTTGGCCACCGCGGCCGGATGCGGACCATTGCGAAGATTGTGTATCCATTTTTGTTCAGTTATGACATATCCTCGTTACAGTTCTTTATCCTTTTGCCCTTTATGTCTCACTAATGGTCCCGCTACGGTATATCTATGTCTGGTTTCCGTTATTGTGTAACAATTGTTTTATCGTAAAGACTTCGGTTGTTCCCCTTTAAGGCAAGGAAAGTTGCCATGATTATATGCCGTTGTTGCATTTTAGTTATTTTACATCACAAGAGCATTTTAGTTACTCCAGAATTTGAAGGAAGAAAATGCTGTGTTCGAACATTACGGGATTGTTTCTCGCACTCATCTGCATCAGCATATATTATACCTACATTCAGCGCTAGTTGCCATTCCTCACATCACCTAGAAATCTGGTCAAAGTTATCTTGATTCCTGCTACAGTCTTTCAGTGACGACACCCTCTTGTACACCACAGCGTCATCAGCCAACAGTGGTAGACTGCAGCTCACTCTGTGCGTCAGATCATTTATATAGATAGAAAATAATAGCGGTCTTATCACACTTTCCTAACGCACCCCAGACGATACCCCAGTCTCTGACGAACGCCCCTCCATCGAGGACAACGTACTGGGTTCTATTACTTAGGTAATCTTCGAGCGACTAACATATTTGTGTACCTATTCCGTACGCTCATAACTCCGTTAGCAGACTGTAGTGCGGTAACGTTTCAAACACCTTTCGAAAATCGATAAACATGCATCTTCCAGTAATTTTCGGTATGCAGCCGGATCCTGTTGTCATACTGACACGATATTTCGGCCCAGAGACGTTTGGCAATCTTCAGGTGAGAGACAACTACTGAAGAGCCCAGGTGCGGTGGCGGTATTTATGCCGATTATCGCGCATGCGAAATACGCTGGTGTCTTTATGCGCATGTATTAATTGGCGACATGCGCGGTGTGTGCTGCCCGCGGTGGTGAAAGTGAAAAGCTCCTCTGATCATTTACAATAGAATGATGCAGTCGATTTCGCTGTGCCTCGGTAATTATAATTACAAGTTATCATCTTGTGATGGTGGAGCTCTTGTGTCTTCCGTGCTTGCAGTGTGGTTGATTCCGCCTTATGCAAGACACTTTTTGTTTTGTTTGAATACCCAAACTAGTTCGGCACTTATTCTGGTGTTTATTTTCTATAATAACGTAACATATTTTGGTTATACAATCATTTGCACAAGTTGTTTGGTTTGACAATTTTGTTAGATGTTTTAGGCCTAATTTATTCAAGGTACTTACATTGTGTCATTCGCAGGATTTGCATGTGCATTAATTGTGGAATGACAAGTTTTGGCAGCCTGTCATCTGCAAACAACAAGACGTTTTTATTTACGAAATCTAACTGATTTATTGTAGGCCTACATTAGCCTGGAAATTATATTGAAATTATTTCTAATTTGGCTGTTTTGGCTTACTTACGTTTGAGCTGTGGTGTTGCTGCTTGTTTGTTTGTGGCGCGTTCTTATGTTTTATGGTCTTCAGTTCAATTTTTGCTGTGAAACAGCACTGTTTACATCGGCAATTTTCTTGTTGTGGAGTCTGTATGGTGTTGCATTTGTATGTGTGGCCTTTCTGTGATGTGGAGCGCGATTTTTGAATGGTTTTGATACTGAAATTGTTTTGTGGGTGTACATTTGTGTATGTTTTTATTGTGTATGTGTATTAAGCAGGCAGAGAGAGAGAGAGAGAGAGAGAGAGAGAGAGAGAGAGAGAGAGAGAGAGAGAGAAAGAGAAAACACTGTATGTGTGTGTGGGAGGGGGGGGGGTTCAGCTGTAATGTAGTGGTGGGATTTATTTGTAAACTTCTTTTATGGTCTCAAAACGTGTTTTGTTGCATAGTGACGTGTATTCATTTAGTACTTTCTTACCTTGAGCTATTGCTTTTTGGATGTGATAATTTTCTTATATTGTTAGTTTTTGGAATAAACTGTTGCTGGTTTTGAGGATTTGTAACTCAGTTTCTATGTTTGTTGGGGAGTGATTCTGTTTTATTAAATGTTTAGCGAATGTTGAGTGACAGCTGCTACTTTTTAGTACTCTGAAGTGTTCAGTGTATCTTTATTGAAATATCTACATGTCTGATCCACATACACAGATTGACAGTTGTTGCAAGTAAGCTGATAGATTCATGATTGGCTGTACTTGTCAGTGTTGGTGGAGGGTTTCCCTAGTCTATTCTGTATTGTGTTGTTGGTTTTGTATCCTATGTTCAGCCCATGTTTCTTAAGTATGTTACCCACTCTGTGTGTGATTTTGTTGTTGTAATTCATGATGTGCCATTTGTTGCTTTTGCTTACTGTGTGTTGGTATATTGTGTGCAGTGTTTCATCTCAACATACAGCCAAGAAAATCCCACACACGGAGATAAAACACTGCACACAACATACCAACACACTGTAAGCAAAAGCAACAAATGGCACATCATAACTTACAACAACAAAATCACACACAGAGTGGGCAACACACACACACACACACATACATACAGTATTTTCTCTCTCTCTCTCTCTCTCTCTCTCTCTGTTAAACACACAAAACACAACAAAAACATACACAAATATACACCCACAAAACAATGTCAGTATCAAAACCATTCAAAAATCTCGCTCTGCGTCATAGACACGCCACACAAACAAATGCAACACCATACAGACTCCACAAGAAGAAAAATGGCGATGTAAACAGTGCTGTTTGCAGATGACAGGCTGTCAAAGCTTGTCATTCCACATTTAATGCACATGCAAATCCTTCGAATGACACAATGTAAGTACCTTGAATAAATTAGGCCTAAAACATCTAACAAACAACTTGTGAAAAAGATTGTATAACCAAAATAAGTAACACGTTTTTATAGAAAATAAACACCAGAAACCCACGTAAGATGGCACAATAAGTGCCGAAACTAGTGTGGGTATTAAAACAAAAAAAATTGTCTTCCATAAGGCGGAAACAACCACAAATCTGTAATTACAGGGTTCCCGTTCCTGGACTCAGTAGTTGCCAGACGTCTCTGGAGCGAAATGTAATGCCAGAATGACATTGGGACCCGTCTGCATACCCGAAAATTTCTGGAAGAAGAAATAGTCCGGGAAAATTTCAGAAGTAACATCGATAAATATGCAGTCTGCCTGTTGCCCTTCATCCATAGCACGCAAAATGCCATGAGAGAAAAGGGCAAGCTGGGTTTCGCACGATCGAAGCTTGCCCTGGGATGTTGTACAAAATGCATGTGCCGTCACGTGGTGTGTGTGTGTGTGTGTGTGTGTGTGTGTGTGTGTGTGCGAGGGTGGGCGAGCGTGTGAGAGAAGCTGGCGTGCGTACGCGCGTGTGACTGAAATCATCGAGCTCGCCTCTGGGCGAACCTAGTGAGAGTATTCTGCATTCGCCGCCGTCCAGAATGGCGCACTTCGTACTCGGGCGTTGCCCTCGCTTCCTGAATGGAGCCGCTTGTGTACGCGAAAAAAATCGCAGAACGCTGCAGCCATTCACTCGAGCGTTTACTCACAAAAGCACGGAATTGCTTATAGCCCCTCCAATACGGCGAGCCACAAAGCGGAGGATGCGCCGGCCGCTGCAGACGATGCGTTCGCAGCCGCCAGCTCGGCCGCTGGGAGACGGCGGCGCCGCTTCCAATCTGCATCTGCAAATAGGCGGCGCGGGAACCGAACCCGGAACCCCTCTTCCCATTGTGGCGCGCTCATCGCGGATTCATGGCAGCCCGCTTTTAGCGTGCGTGTCTGTGCGTGGCAGCGGGCAGCACGTGGGACTCCCCGCTCCCCGGATGCGTACACGCGTGCGTCGCGTATCTGCGTGTGTGGGAGCTAGTGTGTGTGTGGGGGCGAAACGCGCGGCTAGCGCAGAATCTCGCTGTCCGTAGGCGAACGCTGGCGGGGCGCCGACGCACTGAGGTAGGAATGAGTTGTTCCATTATTTGTGTCAGCGAGCTGAGACCACGTGGAAGGCGGTGGACTGAGTCAGTCAACTCTTCCAAGGCTAGGAAAATAAAAGCCATGCTGTATGTTATCGAAGCCATATGCCAAGATATTTAACACGTTCGCTGGCGTTCACGCTCTGACACGATGATGCTAGGTGCCACTTCACGCTCTGGCGCGTGATTGTATTTTGACAGTATATTTTCATAGTTTTGAGCCACTGAATGTTTTGGTTTTAGTTTTCAGTTTTTATATGGTTTTTTATTTGCATTTGTATTTTTGTGAAAACAACAAATGAACAATATAAACAGTACATACAAGGTATTTCATAAAACATATGCTTATTTCTATATCATCAGCAATATAAGTAAAATATCAAAACTAAGAAGTATTTTTTATAAACTGGTAACTAATCGAAATAAAATTAAAATAATCAAAAGCTTACTTGCTTGTTTACATAAGAATCCAATAAATCTATCATGACATCATGAGAAGCGTGTGTGGCTCGTAGCCGGTAATGCAAACGCGGAAATCTGGAACCACGTACGTGTGCATATCACTTATACTCTTCCCTGAGTGCCTACCAGAGTATACAGCTTTATTAGACGATGCCAGTTTACAACAACCCATAATAGGATGCTAGGTCGCAGCACGCGCCACAGCGTGAGCGGCACCTGCCTCAAGTAACGTTTACACGCGCCAGAGCGTGAACGGCAGCCAACGTGTTAACACCTTAATTATTGAAATAAATCGCAATTTGCGATCAGTTATGGCTTCACTGTACTATGTTTAGATGGAACACCACAGTATGGCGAATGAAAATTTGTGTCCGGCCGGGATTCCAACCCGGAATCTCCTTACTAGGCAGACCCGTTGACCACTCCGCCACCGAGGACACAGTGACCAGCCCGACTGTAGAGGACTCTTCCTTGCACGTCTCCCGCCACACCCAAATCTCCATTCGCCACGCTGTCTCTTCCCTAATACCATAGCCTATTTGTTCTGTAATGCTCCCAGTCACAATACTGTATTCCCACATCAGGGAGAACAGACCATGAGGTATAGAGACACAATTAATTGTCGTCAGGAGCCCAGCCTCGGCATGTATACAATTATATATTTTTGACCACATTACAGCGTTCATATAATGAAATAAATCGCAATTTGCGATCAGTTATGGTTTCACTGTACTAGGTTCCATCTAAACCTAGTACAATGAAGCCATAACAGATCGTAAATTGCGATTTACAGCGATCATTTAATTAAATAAATCGCAATTTGCAATCTGTTATGGCTTCACTGTACTAGGTTTAGATGGAACCTAGTACTGTGAAGCCATAACTGATCGCAAATTGCGATTTATTTCATTAAATGAACGCTTTAATGTCGTCAAAAATATATAGTTGTATACAAGTCGAGGCTGGGCTCCTGACGACAAATAACTGAGTCACGATACCTCATGGTCTGTTCTCCATGATGTAGGAATACAGTATTGTGACTGCGAGCATTACAGAACAAATAGGCTGTGGTAATAGGAAAGAGAGAGCGTGGCGAATGGAGATTTGGGTGTAGCGGGAGACGTGCAAGGAAGAGTCCTCTACAGTCGGGCTGGTCACTGTGTCCTCGGTGGCGGAGTGGTCAACGTGTCTGTGTAGTAAGCAGGAGATCCCGGGTTCGTATGCCGGCCGGGCACAAATTTTCATTCGCCACCCTTTGGTGTTCCATCTAAACCTAGTACAGTGAAGCCATAACTGAGCGCAAATTGCGATTTATTTAATTAAATGAACGCTGTAATGTCGTCAAAAAATATAACCTTTATTATTGACATGGTATCATGAGTTAGTCACGGGAAAGTGGCAGCATAGAACGTGGGTGAATTGTTTCTATAAATGGTGTATGGTACATTTAGCCTTCCTATGAAGCTTTCAAATGCCAAGAGAAAAGTGTCAGTTCTAATGTCAGAACATAGTTCTAGAAGTACTGCTCGAGTAGATGCACAGGTGAACAGTCGACCAGCAAAATCGATTCCTGAAACGTGGAACGCTTTCCGTGGCAGTAATCGGTCGGCAGGAAGTGGAGCTTCTACTTGCTGACATGGCTGATTATTTGCAAACTTACATGGAAGGCGTCTGTATATGATTTCTTTTGCAGTCTGTCGGGCACGTAATATCCAGAATTGGTCCCTGAGTTCTGAGAGGACAATGCGGTGGTGGAGACGGATATCCTTCACACATGGTGTTTGTTCTTTCTGATATTTTATTTTTATGTAGGAAGTGAGATACAAACAGCCGTATGAATAATAAAATATTTATCGTATCACAACCAGTTTCGGCATTCCACCATGCCATCTTCAGGTACCTACATCGGAGCATATTATCCATTACGCAGGGATATCAAAACTGGTTTCGTGGACTTCTGTCTGTTAGTGGGAACCAACTGGTTGTGATACGATGAATATATTATTATACATACGGCTGTTGGTATCTCACCTCCTTCATACTCTTGACCAGCCGCTGTCCCGTTTCCAACAGCAATGATGGATTCAATAAGATTTGCCGGCCGCGGTGGCCGAGGAGACTGAGGCGCTTCAGTCACGGTCTGCACGGCCACTACGGTCGGGGGTTCGAATCCCCCCTCGGGCATGGATATTTGTGCCGTCCTAGTTCGTAAGTAGTTCATAAGCAGTTTGTAAGTTTAGGGACTGATGACCCCTTAGTTAAGTCCCATAAGCTTTACAAACATTTAATCAATAAGATTTCATTTTTATTCTGCGGGAAATATGAGTCCATACAGAAGAAATATATAACATTACCTGATAGTGGACACAGAGTCCTTTGCCGGATGATCCTATCTAAGGTCTGCAAAAATCAACTTTCTTCAGCTTTCGTAAAATCTGGTAAGTCTTTTCCAGTGCACACCGAACACTGCCCCTCAGCACAGGACTAAAACAAAACGACAGCAAATGCGCTCTCAGCACGGAAACCCTGAGAGTACACATGCAGCAACGAAAGTGTGAATACCTTCTTTAGGACCATAGATCTCACAGCATGTTAGTCCTCCGCTAATTGTGTACGACTCCTTGCAGTCGCATTGCACTGTGTCTTGATACGCATACAAATCGGGAAGACGTGGTTGGAAGAATACGTAGTAACTACATTCTTTGGTGCATCGTCTATTGCTGGCGTGTGGCACCATCCTTCTGTAACCGAGCGCGGTTGCGTAGTGGTAACACACTGGACACGCAGTCGGAAGAACTGTAGTTCAAATCTACCTCCGGCCATCCAGATTTAGGTTTTCCGAGGTTTCCCTTAATCACTCCAGGTAAATGCCGGAATGGTTTCTTTGAAAGGGTACGGCCGATTTCCTTACACATCCTTACCCAAATACTCGGAGCTTAAGCTCGTCTCTAATGACCACGCTGTCGCCGGGACATTAAAACTCCAAGCTACCTTCCTTCTTCCTGCAGCTTTCTGTAGTTGAGTGCAAGCAATCGTGTAATGTTACTGAGCTTGGACAGTCGAGGAGTTACATGAGCTGACTCACAATGTGCATGAGGGTTGTAACTTAAATAGTTGCAACACTGCTGTGGAGACACTAATAGGTAAAGCAGGCAACAATCCGAAGATTGGTTTGAACACCACAGTGCTTTACTAGGCATGGTCCTGTTTGGAGGTGGTATGTCGTTGCCTTCATCCGACCTTCGAACTGACTTTCCTAGCCAGTTATAGGGGGACCTACAGTTTAACATGGGGTTCCGAACCATGGTGCTACTCGGTATTTTTCACATCTGCAACACTGCCAGAGGTGAGAGAAGTGGAAAGTGACAGATAAAAATTCTACGACCTGGCGGAGATCGAACCCGCGACATTTGAATTTGTAGTCTGGCACTAAGCGATGGAATTTACTATTGCCGCTGATAGCACACGTTGGTGACATACCTATCTTACCACGGAGAAAATGGATCCACCGTTCCATGTTATCGGCGTGCGTACAGTCGATGGTAACAAAGTCACTTGTGAGCGAGCGGTCTAACGTAACGGTGTCACTATGTTTTCGAAACAGGAACAACGGAGTTGGATCAAGACTGAATGTTCCAGAGGACGTACAGCAGGACAGTGTCGTCAAAGTCTTCAAGAGGCTTGCGGAAAATCGGAGTTACCGTACAGAACAGTGGCAAGTTGGGTAAATGCTTTCAACGATGGTCGGCAAACTGTGGCAGACATGCATCGGGCACGTCGTCTTAGCGTCTCTGAAGAAGTGAATACTGTTGCCGCGTTACTGGACACTGATCGAAAGTGCGTCAGAACTCCAATATGGTTAACGTTATGGTGATTCTTGTGTACGACTGTGATGGTGTAAGCCTAAAGCATTACGTTCGTCCACCGCAGACCCTTAGTGCACAGTATTACTGTTCGTTTTTGGAGCATCACCTGCGACCAGCTTTATGAAAGAAGCGCAAACACTTTCTGTGCAGCCAAGCCATCATTTTGCATGACAATGCGCAAGCGCATACAGCGCAAGCAGTGGCTGCTCTGTTCGATGGAAGAGACTGGGAAGTACTGTGCCATCCACCATACTCCCCGGACTTCAGTCCCTGTGACTTTGGTTCCGAAGATAAAGGAACTGTTTCGTTGCATTCGCTTCAGAACTGTTCCAGAGATTCGACAGACAGTAGACCGACATCACCAGAACAGGCTCTGCTAACGGTGTACTACGCCTTCCACTTCGCTGGCCTTGCGTTTTACACATCGCTAATGACTACTATGAAGGACAGTAACAGTTGTAAACATGTAACGCTTTTGTATCGGTCGTGAATAAATAGATCCCACTATTTTAGTTCCAACCCTCATATCTTCAAAATTAGTGCCACAAAGTTTGGAATTCAATATTTGTGAAATTTGTTTTACACGCTTCTGACGTTTTCTGAAAATAAATGTGTGTTCATGCCAGAGAAAACTGCATATCTCCATTGAAAGTACGCCGTCACTGTTGGACTTAAGATATTAGTTGCTGCAGAGCCTGATAGGGATAATAATCAGTTAATAAATAATGACTTCAGTTGTAACTTATAATTGCTGCTCTACGAGCAGGGTAGGGGAAGATTACATGGTGGTGCCCACGTCCAAACATAAAAGACCCTTTCCCCCATTTTGTCATGATCTATCTGTCAAGGAATGTTGACCCCAGGCAAACTGTTCTCACTCCAATAAATGTCATCACGTTATCTGGAATTATTCAGCAAAATCCAAGGAAATGTGTCCAGCGAAATTCTGCAAAAGCTAGTTTGAAGCGTTCCAGCATGCAGAAAATACTGAGACAGCCTACACCAATTCGTGTTGGAAATCCAATGGCATCAGACCATATCTGTACGAGCAGTGCGCCAGAGGGCTGCCTTTGCGAACCGGATAATCACAAATGGTTGATAATGAACGATTTGACCTTGGCTGCTAGTGGTTCACAGATGAAGCACAATTTTACCTGATTGGAGTCGTGAAAGAAAAACCGGCAGTTTTGAGATTCTGAAAATCCCAATTTCTACGAAACTAAATCACTGTATTCGTTCAAAGTTAGTATACCTACTGCAGTATACAACTGAGGCATTATTGGCCTTTTTTTCCATAGGAGAAACAATCATTAGTGACGTTAACCCTTTCATTCCCAGTGTTGTTCTTCGACAACAACATATTAAAAGCCGATTTTTACTGTACAGTGTGTTGTTGTTGTTGTTGTTGTGGTCTTCAGTCCGGAGACTGATTTGATGCAGCTCTCAATACCCTATCCTGAGCAAGCCTCTTCATCTCCACATAAGAACGGCAACCTACATCTGTCTGAATCTGCTTACTGTATCCATCTCTTGGTCTTCCCCTGCGATTTTTTCCCCCACACACTCCCCTCCAACGCTAAATTCACAATTCCTTGATGTCTAAGAATGTGTCCTACCAATCTATCCCTTCTTTTAGTCAAGGTAAGCCAGAAATTTCTTATCTCCCCAATTCTGTTCAGTACCTCCTCATTAGTTATGCGATCCACCCACCTAATCTTCAGCATTCTTCTGTAGCACCATATTTCAAAAGCCTCAATCCTCTTCCTGTCCGCACTGTTTATCGTCCATGTCTCACTCCCATACAAGGCAACACTCCATACAAATGCCTTCAGAAAGGACTTCCTTATGCTTAAATTAATATTCGATGTTAACAGATTTCCTTTTTTCAAAAACGCTTTTCTTCCCATTGCCATTCTGCATTTTATATCATCTGTACTGCGACCTTCATTTGTTATTTTACTGCCCAAGTAAAAAAACTCATCTACCTCCTTTATTATTTCGTTACCTAATCTAATTCCTTCAGCATCACCTGATTTTCTTACACTGCACTCCATTACCCTAGTTTTACTTTTGTTAATGTTCATCTTATATGCACCTTTCAGCACACTGTCCATTCCGTTCAATTGCTCTTCCAGGTCCTTTGCTGTATCTGACAGAATTACTATGTCGTCGGCAAAACGCAATGTTTTTAATTCTTCACCCTGAACTTTAATTCCTTCTCCAAATTTCTCCTTGCTTTCCTTTATAGCTTGCTCAATGTACAAATTGAACAACATTGGGGAAAGGCTACAACCCTGTCTTACTCCCTTTCCAACCACTGCATCCCTTTCATGCCCTTCAACTCTGACAACCGCTGTCTGGTTTTTGTACAAGTTGTAAATAACCTTACGCTCCCTATATTTTACTCCTGCTTGCTTCAGAACTTTAAAGAGTTTATTCCAATCAACATTGTCAAAAGCCTTCTCCAAATCTACAAAAGCTAGAAATGTTCCTTTGCCTTTTCTTAATCTATCTTCTAGGATAAGCCGTAAAATGAGTATTGCCTCCCGTGTTCCTACATTTCTCCTGAACCCAAACTGATCTTCCCCGAGGTCGGCTTCTACCAGCTTTTCCATCCTTCTGTATATAATTCGTGTTAATATTTTGCAACCATGACTTATTAAACTGATGGTTCTGTAGTTTTCACACCTGTCTGCGCCTGCTTTCTTTATCAGTCCTTAAAGTCGCTTTTTGTTGATGAACAACATGCTTCTAGTACGACATCTAGCCGCTTGGTCTGGCGTGTAGCCACTTCTGAGGCATCAATCCATCCATCTTGGAGGATATGTTACGTTGCCGTCTGTATGTGGCTGAGAGTGTGACCGTGAGTGTGGATCATGTTATTTTACTCCAGCACTGAATTCTCTTGTGTTTGATGCTGTGGTGAAGATTATGCTAGCATTATTTACCTGACAGTGTTAATTATCAACAAAATAATGTCCAAAGTAATACAATACCTCGATACAAACGTCGGTGTTGTGCGTGAAATACATGACATAAAATAACAATAGTTAGATCAAAAATTAAAAAAAAAAAAACATATTTTGATATTTAGTGCACTGTATTAATACAGAAAACACTAAATTTTAATTTTTGCAAAGTTGAATTTATAGTGTGGACAGAAGTTCACCGAACTTGTATGAGGAATTTTCCGCGCATACATTTTGTGAATAGCTTTTTCGGCATACATTCGACATGTCGCAGAACTTGCGCAAGCGGAGTGCCAGTATTTCTCGTCGTCTGCCGTTTATTTTGACAAATAGCAGAAATTGCGCATGCGCAGTACAAGTCTCTCTTGGAGTCGATTACTGTGTTCATCGGTGTACTGTATTGTGTTGTGTTGTCAGAGCCGGTTTTTGTTCACAAAATAAAAATGATTTAGTGGTCGGAACGAAATACAATGCAGCACGTTGAATCTATCCGATTTCATCCAATCGTTTCAACGTACTGAAATAGTATTCCATTTTTAACAACATTTGAGAAATGTACAGTGCAAGGTATATGTGCTAGCTTCCTAACAATTAATAAGAAAAAGAGTTATATAGTTTATTATATATTCTTTTTACAACTTCAATAACATCCATTCTGTCTTCACTTCTTGGGATAAAACTTGCACAATAGCCTAGCAAGCCCGAAGAATAATATTGAATATTGGGCGTTTTGCTATTCTATGCAAATACATTAACGTGGAAAAGGAATCCACAGTGTTCAAAAATCGGAGTGTCACTCCCAATTGATCCTTTGGGCAAACTAAAGTAATCTTCCATACTCATTCAACAAATTTTTGGAATACGCGTTGTCTTCAAGAGTTAATTCATTAATCTCGAACAAGCATTAAGAAAACACCGTGAGCAGCACGTTTGCGAAGGAACGCTCGTTGGCACCATCTGCCCTTCCTCCTCCTATCTTTTCTTTCAACATCCAGAAGAAGAAGCGCACAGACACATAAAAATTTAAAATCTTCGACATAGTCTTGGGAAGCCATTGCGAACTGATAGAAATCAACAGGTGTAAACGCTTGTCATACATGTATGAGCTCGCTACTTCTCAATTCTTAATCGTCGCGACCCATGTCCGTAAGTGGCATATACATGCCGCGCATGAATGTGCCGATACACATCCCTGTGTAAACGTAGCTCTACACTGCAATTTTGGTACAGTTTATCACCACACTGGTAGCGTTGGCGCATCGACCAGCCACCGAGTGGTTCGTGCAAAGTGGTGCGAGACTACATCGCGTCGAACAGGTGCTTCACATTCTCAATGAACACTTCGCCAAATACGGTCATTGCGTTGGTTTATTGCGGTATGGATTGGCCTCTATATTCACCCGATCTGAGTCCGTGTACCCAATTTTTGTTGGCTGCATTGAAAGACCCTGTCTACCGGAACATACCACGACACTGGACGAGCTTGAATCCGTGATCTGCGTGGCATCCGACTTCATTTCCGTTGAAACACTAAAGGATGTGAAGGCAATAGCCTGCGCTGTGTACAGTGCCAATTATTATCAGCTTTTCGAACTTTTTGTGTACTTCTGTACAACATTCTCACAGTTTACACAATAAGAATGCTTTGTCATGCACCTGTCTATCTATCTTCGTTTTCGAGATACTGAATTTTGTAATCAGGGACTTCTACGCTGGACACTCTGTATTAAGTGTGTACATTTGTTTGCGCTGCAGCGCGACGCTAAACGCTGCAAATGAAACACACATGTCCACACATAAATTCGCAAATACTACGTATGACATTACACTGTACACACATCCATTCCATGGTCAAAATGCAAAACAATTAAACAGTTATTCCAGTGTTTAGTTCAACTCGTGACCGGTGTCTCAAATACAAATGACATTCGAGAAAGAACATGCTGGGACAAAAATAATAATAAATAAATAAACGGCATAAGAAAGACAAATGTGTGGTTCCTGAAGAGGGGCAGCAGCCTTTTCAGGAGTTACAGGGGCAACAGTCTGGATGATTGACTGAGCTGACCTTGTAATATCAGCTAATATGGTTTTGCCACACAGTTACTGCGAACGGCTGAAAGCTAAGGGAAACTACAGCCGTTACTTTTCCCGAGGACATACAGCTCTACTGTATGGAAATATGATGCTGGCATCCTCTCGTGTAAAATATTCCGGAGGTGTAATAGTCTCACTTTCGGATCTCAGGGCGGGGACTACTCAGAAGGATGTGATCATCAGGAAATTTAGCGTTGGAGGGAAGTGTGTGGGGTAAAAACCGCAGAGGAAGACCAAGAGATGGATACAGTAAACAGATTCAGACAGCTGTAGGCTGCCGTTCTTATGTGGAGTTGAAGAGGCTTGCTTGGGATAGGTATTGTGGAGAGCTGCATCAAACCAGTCTCCGGACTGAAGACCAAAAAAACAACAACAAGAAAACTTTACAAAATTGTATAAATGACTGAAATGTTACATATTGATAATTTTATGATGGGGCTGTAAAGCAGTAAAATAATTTTGAAATTTCATTGTTGTTGACTATCAGCTCTTCTATATTTGGCTCAGAACTACCAGTTTATTACACGATCTACATTTAGAAATGTACTGTCACCTTGAAGCTATAACTAGTGCAGTTTTGATTGTGTTTACTTCCCATCAGAGCTTTTTACATTTACTATAGTTATAGTGTGGCCTGAAAATTAACTACGATTGAAACTGGTAGGTCTGAACTAAATAAAGAACAGGTGATGAGCAACAATGATAGAATTTCAAAATATGACATATTGAACTGACTTGAGATAATTGTAATATCAGGTCAAGATCTGTAACAACGTCAGAATAGAATACAGCAACTGACACTACGTGATACATAATTCTTGTGACTGCATCCCTGTCAACAATATATATAATGTACAAATAAGGACGCAGAGGATAGCACTAGAAATTAGCTAATAAAATTCTATCTGCTAAACGAATCCGTCAAGTTAGCTGAAATAATAATTGCGTGATTAATTATCTGAATACGTGAAATATAGTAATAGCTAGGTTTGAACATAGTAGCCAGAGGCTCAAGTAAGCACACTATGTCATTTTATTATTATTATTATTTATCTGAGATACCCACCTTTAATCGTCTCTAACAGATTCTTCTGTCTTTTGCTGCCACGGCATTTGTTATGTAGGCTAGCGTTGAAAGGAAGTAATTATGGTAGCCGATTTCGCTCGAGTGAAATTATGTCTTGTGATTAGGACATTCTATATACCAAGAAAAAATCCTCATTAAAAGTGTATGTGTTGGTCCTAGAGCTATCGACCCAGTTGCATATAGACGAATTCCTGAGGAAGAAAGTCGAACGAACGAGCAAGGCAACAGCAATCACAAGTAATAAAACTGTTCAATCATTCTATTAAACCATTTGGAAGTTTCTAAGACCAAACTGAATTAATCATTAATTTGCATCTGAATCGAGGAAAACACATTTTTTTCTGCTCCTGATGACAGCATGTCAAAGTGACAAAAAACAACAAAGCACTAAAAGTAAAAGGTTTTTCAGATGAAAGGGTAAACTGATGTTAGAGCCTTAAAAAATTATATTTGCGTTATTTTTCGTGAGTAAAGCAAATGAGTTTACACCTGCAAAAACATGCACAGTATTAATTTTTCCTTAAACAAATTACGTTTTGACATATATATATATATATATATATATATATATATATATATATATATATATATATATATATATATATTGAAACAAGGCTTTAAAAATTCTGGAAATAGAATCCCTTAACAATAACAAAGAAGAAAAATTGCCATTTTACTCTTCGCAGGCAGGCTAACAGCCCAGCCCAACACACAGCAGCCAACTCCCTTCGGCAATCCAGTCACCGACTTTCTCTCTGACAGATATTCTGTATTTGCAAATTATTGGTAAAGGAAGGGAAAGAAGAAGGATAGAAAATAAAGGCTTGACAGGCACTTAAATGTGATTTGCAGAGTATCGATGTAGATGTAGATGTAGCCGCATTTGGGCATTGATATTAAGCAATGGCGACAAGTGAAAATGTGAGCCGGACCGGAATCGAACCCGGGTCTCCCGCTTCGGGCCAGCGGTCGCCTTAACCACTTGCCCACCCGTGCTCGCCTCACGTCCGCCTCAAATTCACCCAAGTCGAACGCTATGTTTGTAGCTCCCCTATCGTCCATGCGCTCTTACACTCGCCATTACGGATTCCCGTGCGAGGTCGGACGTATGACCGCATCTGCGGTAAAATAACTGAAGCTAACGCCATCATCACGTTGAAATACTTAAGGTGTTGGTGTGGTGTCTGTTCTTTCGCACGTCCGAAAGAACAGACACCACACCAATACAATAAGCTACTCTGTAACTTCATAGATGTGCTGCACAGCAATCAAAGACCATCTCACATGCAAATACGAGTTTACAGAAAAACAGTGACCTAAAAAGCTTTATAGGTTTTTTTTATTTGCGGACGGAGAAGTTAGTACTGCTTCCTCCCACAAGTCCCCTAAAACCTCCACATCCTTGCGGATGCTGTTGCGCAGCAGTGTGCGTTTGTACCGCCGTACAGTACGCACGAGGTGCCGTAGTTGCTGTCCAAGTCTTTATGGAAAGCATCGAGTTCTGACTAACCTGTTGTCTTCTATAGTTGTGTCCCAGGCGCAGAAGACAGCACACAGGTCGTTGGTTCTTCTACAGCATACAACTGAGGCTAAAATAAGTTCTGTTGGATGGAAGCATAAGAAGCGACTCGCGAGATTTTTAATTGTCAGGGATGCCATTTATTAAATAAATAATTAAATATGAACAACTATTGTTAATACGACACGGCCTATGCTGCCCGTAGTTCATGTTAAGTTCTCGACTGTTATCACAATTATACAAAACTTTACTCATGACCGGCGCGGTCCGGCGCGTATAGTGGTCAGCTCGAGACTGAAACTGCGGCGCGTTGCGAGAGGGCACCTGACGCTCTATTTAGCGCCAAAACAGGGCCGTCGCGCGCCTTCTGCAAAATTGCTCTTCTCTTATTACATTAAGAGAAGGCACCTTAAACTTTTTAAACTGTCAAAACCTAGCCTGTCCTTGAGCGATATTTATTACAAATTCTCAGCTCTGAATAATTAATATTTAGTATATAATAAACAAAAATAATTTCAAAAGAAATCACGTGACGTGAAATGCAGCAGCCAATGCGAGGAGAGCACCAGTAACATAGGCGGGCTTTCCCACGGGAACCAGCAACTACTGTGCCATATGCTATTGGTCCCCACCCCCACATTTCAACATATGCTGCACTTCTGTCTTTCTTCCGCGTTTAAGACACGTACGATGTTAGCAAAGAAACGGCCAGCGGCCAGAAATATGAAGTGGCCATAGGCCAGGAATATCACAACCTCTCAAACACAAAGCCTTAAAATTGTTGACAGAGTCGGTGTCGGTGACGCACAGGTAAAATTTTGCGTAACTCTATCCGGAGACAGATCTTCTGCTGTCCTACCGCTGCTGTGTTGCGGCCTCACACCTGTCACGCTTCTTCAGGAGTGGAAGAGATGGACGGCGTGAAGGGAAGCCGAGTCAGGAGCGCGGGCCCACCTCTCTGGGAGGTAGGAGGGCGCGCGGCGATCGGCGGCCTGGATAGCGGGGCCTATCTGAGGAATCAATCAGCTAATGAAACGTCGGGGAGGCCATGTTTCCCTGCCCGCTA
Organism: Locusta migratoria; assembly: GCA_026315105.1. Classification (NCBI taxonomy): domain Eukaryota; kingdom Metazoa; phylum Arthropoda; class Insecta; order Orthoptera; family Acrididae; genus Locusta; species Locusta migratoria. Next base: position 17,087,210 of record CM048751.1, read on the forward strand.
ACACTTGTCTTCGCCGCTCGCCCGTGTAAAACTCATTTCGCCCAGCAAAAGGGCATCTGTGTGTGTGTGTGTGTGTGTGTGTGTGTGGAGTCATCTTCTGGGAGGTCCACTGTATCAGACCAACACGTGCTCGTTTATTATCTGAGCGCGGAGAACCTCCATTGTAGGGAAATACTTTTAATTTACGTTTTGTTTCTTTACTGTCAATACGCCCGTGTTCCACACCGAAAGCTGCGGAGCTGTGGTTTCTTGGGGTTCTGCAGATAATCATACTCAGCAAGCCACATCACGGAGTGTGAAGAAGGGTACTTTTTGAACCACTGACACTTCCTCCTCCTATTCCACTCGCTATACTGAGAGATTAATTTGACAGAGGACTGAAAGACCTAAGTCGGAACAAGGCCCCTGGAGTAGATGACATTCCCCGAGAGCTACTGAAGTCTCTGGGAGAACCAACCACGAAGAAACTATTCCACCTGGCGTGTATGAGACAGGCGAAGTACCCTCATATTTTAAGGAAAATGTTATAATCCCCATTCCAAAGAAAGCAGATGCAGACAGATGTGAAAACTACAGAACCATCAGTATGGTTGTATGACTGTTGTGTGCCTGTGTGATAGTGTGAGTGTTCTATTTTCTGAAGAAGGCCATGGCCGATAGCTGAATGTGTTGTATGTGTGTGTCTTTTGTATGTGCCTGTCGCAGCTCGTCGCCACGTCTTTGCGGTGAGTTGTAAACTGTCCTCACTATATTATTTATTCCAACCTGGACTTTCCATTATTATATTGAACCATCAGTTTAGTAAGTCATGGTTGCAAAATATTAACACGAATTATTTATAGGAGGATGAAAAAGCTGATAGATGCCGACCTCGGGGAAGGTCAGTTTGGGTTCAGGAGGGCCGTAGGAACACGGGAGGCAATACTTACTTTACGGCTTATCCTAGAAGATGGATTAAGAGAAGACAAACCTACAGTTCTAGTTTTTGTAGATTTCGAGATGGCTTTTGACAATGTTGATTGAAATAAACTCTTTCAAGCTCCGAAGCAAGGAGGAGTAAAATATAGGGAGAGTAAGGTTATTTACAACTTGTACAAAAAAAAAAAAAAAAAAAAAAAAAAAAAAAAAACAGACAGCCGTTGTCAGAGTTGAAGGATATGAAAGGATGCATTGGTTGGGAAGGGAGTAAGATAGGGTTTAGCCTTTCTCCGATGTCTTTCAATTTGTACATTGAGCAAGCTATAAAGGACAGCAAGGAGAAGTTTGGAGAAGTGAATTAAAGGTCAAGGTGAAGAATTAAAAACATTGCGTTTTGCCGACGACACAGTAATTATGTCAGAGACAGCAGAGGACCTGGAAAATCAGTTGAAGGAAATGGACAGTGTGCTGAAAGGTGCATATAAGATGAACATTAACAAGAGCAAAACTAGGATAATGGAGTGCAGACTAAGAAAGGAATTAGATTAGGTAATGAAACAATAAAGGAGGTAGATGAGTTTTGTTAGTTGGGTTGTAGCATTGGAGGGAAGTGTGTGGGGTAAAAACCGCAGAGAAAACCAAGAGATGGATAGAGTAAGCAGATTCAGACAGATGTAGGTTGCCGTTCTTATGTGGAGTTGAAGAGGCTTTCTTAGGATACGGTATTGTGGAGAGCTGTATTAAACCAGTCTTTGGACTGAAGAAAAAATGTTCAAATGTTTGTAAAGCTTATGGGAATTAACTACGTGGTCATCAGTCCCTAAATTTACAAACTACTTATGAACTACTTACGAACTAGGACGGCACAAATATCCATGCCCGAGGGGGGATTCGAACCCCGACCGTAGTGGCCGTGCTGACCGTGACTGGAGCGCCTCAGTCACCTCGGCCACCGCGGCCGGTCGCACTGAAGACCACAACAACACAACGACATGGTTCGTGGAAAATATGCTAGACGGGATGCTTCTTGTGGGCTCCAATTTCTTCTCGAGAAACTTAACGCCTGGTAAGTTTGACAGAAGCCTGTACTGCGATACAGAATGTCTCTCTTGCAACGTCTGCCACTGGAGTTTCCTGATTATTTCTGTGACGCTTGCGCTCTTACTAAATGAGCCCGTAACGATTCGTGCTGGTCTCCGGTGGATCTCATACGTCTTCTATATAAACCCTACATGTTACGGATCTGACACTAATGAGTAAATACTTAAGCGTGACCTACTTCTTTGTTGACGGACTACTGAACCTGAGTATTCTTCCGATAGATCTCAGTGTGGCATCTCCCTTACACACGATTAATTTCATATGGTCGTTCCATTTCAAATCGCTCCTTGTGCCTAGTTCCACATATTTTAACCCCTTCATTCCCACATTATGAATTCAGCTTTAGAAAAATTAAAATTCAGTGTTTTCTGTATTAATACAGTGCACTAAACATCAAAATATGCCGCGGCGGAGTGGCCGAGCGGATTGAGGCGCTATGCTCCAATGCGCGAGTCCGTTCCCCGTCGGGGATTCGAATTCCCCTTCGCGAATGGATGTTTGTGCTGTCTTTAGTGTAAATTAGTTCATAAGTAGTTTATAAGTTTAGGGACTTATGACCCCTCAGTTAACTCCCATAAGCTTAACAAACATTTGATTTTGAACATCAAAATATATGTTTTAAAATTTTTGATCGAACTATTGCTTTTTATGTCATGTATTTCATGTGCAACACAGACGTTTGTATCTAGGTATTTTATTACTTGGGACGTTATTTTGTTGATAGGTAACACTACCAGATCAATAATGCTAGCATGATCTTTGCCATGGCACCAAAGACAGTTCACTGCTGAAATAAAATAACATGAACCACACTCACGCTCACAGTCACGGCTACACACAGACGTCAACGTAACACAACATCCAAGACGGATAAATTAATGCGTCAGAAGTGGCTACACGCCGTACCAAGTGGCAAGATATCGCACTAGAAGCCTGTTTTTGATCAACAACAATGCGACTTTAAAGACTGATACACAAAGCTGCCCTTTTCTGAACGTTCTCTAAATCGCTTGTCAGTCCCACTTTGTGGGGATCCCACAATGGGCAGCAATACGCCAAAATGGGACACAAAAATGTTGTGTAGGCTGTTTATTTAGTAGATCTGTTACATCTTATAAGTGTTTGGTAGCACTAAAACCAACTATGTATTTGGATGTCACGACTCTCAGACGTATGTATATTTAGTAATACAAGTTACAGTTATGGTACTCATAAAACGCGATATATGATTCACAATGTCACATTTCCGCAGATTACCCGAAGATGGCAGTAAAGCCGAATTAGGTCCTATTGTAATAAATAATACTTATATTTAAGCAGCAATTGGAATTCCATTACGTAATGCCTTTAAATGACATATTATAAACGTTCTTTCCAATTTAAGTTTTTCTTTACTTAGTTCAGTTTGCGGACTGAAGATTTGACTGATGTATCTCTGCACTGCTAACAGAAAGTAGAGGGAGGGAACGTGAGAGAAACAAATCAATAGAGGAGTACTAATTAACTGGTAGTGCTGCCGGTAAGCTGGCTAGGTCGCAATTTTAATTTTTTTTTTTTTTTTAATTTCAGATCACACTTCAAGTATAGTATGACTTCAGTGATGCGTTTCGGATATGTCAATCATCAGATTTGGATCTGTTTCGTGACGACAGTCACACATATACCGATGCAGATACATGCAATTTGTATGAAGTTATTTATTATACGCACATTGGCAATCTATGTGTGCATAACAGACTTCTTCAAAATCCACGTATCTGCGTCTGTATACGTGTGGTTGTCGTCATGAAACAGATGCAGCTCTGTTGATGGACATGTCAGACGCCATTGCAGTCATACTATGTTTGAAATGTGACCTGTAATAAAAATTTAGTGACCTAGCTAGCTTATCGGCAGCACTACCATTAATTCCGTTCGGTCGCCTGCCTCTTCTACGACTTCATGTCGCATTTAGAAGAGCAGGAGTAGAGGAACAGAGAGAGGGGAAAGGTGGAGGTGGGCTAATTGTTGATCGTAATACAAATGTGATGCAGGTTACTTTATTCTGAGTAACATGAACCATTGTTTGTATCAGAACACTAGAAGGAGGAGAGTGGTAGAGACACGGGATGGACAGTGAGGGGAAACGAGGAGGATGATGATGGGGAGGTAGAAAGGAGAGGTGAACATAAAGTGGGAGGCAGATGCACTGATAGAAGATGGAGGGGGAGTTAAGAGGAGGTACACTAAAAGAAGGAAAAACATTTCAAACTATTGCAAACCTAAGGTACCGAAAAGCTGCGGTTATAGCTCATTAGAATTCCATACAACTTAAACTAACATCAACTTATGCTAAGTAAAAGTACACATCCGTGCTCGAGGGAGAACCCGAACCTCCAACGGGAGCGACCGCATTATCCGTGAGATTACGCTGCAGACCGTGCGGCCATTTCCACGCGGCCAAGACACTAATAAATACTGGGTGATCAAAAAGTCAGTATAAATTTGCAAACTTAATAAATCACGGAATAATGTAGATAGAGAAGTAAAAATTGACACACATGCTTGAAATGACATGGGGTTTTATTAGAAGAAAAAAAAAGGTTAAAAATGCTGGATTAAAAACATTAATGAGAGTCGTAGCAGGTGACAAGCTCTCACTAGTAAAATCCTTCTAGGTCATAGGTTTTACCCTCGATTAATCTGCTGTTGAAAGTTTCGGTAACAGTGTATGCACCGGTCTTGTAATGCAATTGTTTAAACAAGACTACCATTCAAGTGAATCTTCCGATCGGAACCGATAGTGCCTAACCATAACTCCGGGCATGCTTTACAGTGCTGTTCACAACATTATTCTTCAACTACAGCTATTGTTGAGGAATGATGGTGAACATCATCTTTGCTTTGTCTTAATTTGTTATGGTAATTATTGCTTTTCTGATCAGATGAAGCACCATCTGTCGGACATTTTTGGGACTTTTTTTTTTTTTTTTTTTTTTTATTCTAATAAAACCCCATGTCACTTCAAACATGTGTTCAATTTTTACCTCTCTATATACATTAATCCGTGATTTATTAAGTTTTCAAATGCATACTGACTTTTTGATCACCCGGCATATAACCTGATAACGCTTGATTTTCAGCTAGTTGTGAGAATAAAAGTAATTAGTCTCGATTAGCTATACTTTGTAAGTATTGTTTTTTAACTGCTTCTAAGAAACTTATTTCAGCCCTTTCAGGCCCTGCATGCACAATTGTGCGGTTCTGGTTTTGTTCGCTTTATTTCTTTATGATTCACCCTAGGAAGTTCGCGTCTGCATCACACAACCGTGAATGAACTGTGGTAACGTGCGCAATGTGTTTTAAACCCATGTTTCCGCAATGTGTGGTAGCAGCAGTCGGCAAACTTCCGGTACACTTACAATGGCGGCAAAAGAAACATGTTGAATAGCTCTTGATATCCTTGTTTTGACATGTGAATCTGACAACTAGTTGATTTTATATGATCTTGTGATGTTATTATGTCATTCCTTTCAATGGCATGTTACTGTAAGATGGAACTTTAAAGGAAATTTATTTTCTTTTTTGCAATCAATTACTGTATGTATTCTCTATCTTAAACGTCCCACTCTATATTAATGTCACGTCAACTACAACCATAGATCTGAAAGGGTTAGGCAACATGTGAAAGTGGTATCAAAAATGAGAACGCTGAGATTAATTCAATCGTAGTGTACAGTTAACATTGAGGCTATTTCTTTGTAAATTTAGAAATGATACCTTCCTTATCAACTGTACGTCAGAAGTCACTCAGCTATTGCCCAGCGATTGTTTTTATTCAAATTTAATGAAACAGAGTAACGCAAAGTCGCTGAAATTCTGTTTTATTACGGACCCATGTAGATTTTCAACTGTTACACAGTCTACATCATTGCATCGCAAATGTTCAAATGTTTGTACAACTTATGGGACTTAACTACGGGGTCATCAGTCCCTAAGCTTACAAACTACTTATGAACTAGCTAAGACTAAAGACGGCACAAACATCCATGCCCGAGGGGGGATTCGAACCCCTGACCGTAGTGGCCGTGCTGACCGTGACTGGAGCGCCCCAGTCACCTCGGCCACCGCGGCCGGCCATTGCATCGCCTACATTCATATATGTACAAGAAATTCGCGAAATGCAATTCTGAGCCTAATAGACAAGGTGAAGAATTCAATAGCCCGAACATCTTGTACCTAGATGAATGTACGCGAATAGTTGAAACCTCAGTACGTGTGCAACAAAACATAATTTTGAAAACTGTCTGCTTTCACTTTATTACGGCAGAGAAGCTAAACCTACTCACTCTGGCGCCTGCAGAGTATTGACAATGACTTTGTAACTTGCAGAACACATGAGACAGAAGATCTTCAAGTGGCCCCTGTTTACGTAACAGTAGTCAATGCCTGCACTGATGGGCTTTATTTGCTGTTTCCTCGACGATGAAAGCAACTGCAATCGACGCTAACAAACTGTGGCACGTTGCACAAAATCTGCACCTGGCATTCAACCTCCGCTGAGCACGGCACACCGCACAATAAAACTGCTTTGATGCTGTGGCTCTCGGGGAATTACTGAGTAATTGGTCACTCGATGCACCTGGGTAATTTCACATTTGTACCTCAGAGCACGTGCGCCAAACTTTATACTATACAAGAGATGACTGACTCGCAGATTCTCCGTCAGCCAGTAAACAAACAACACTATTCCCCCTCTTTATGTATCTATTTACCTGATCTCTCTTTCTTCAGTAAAAAAAGTCTTGATTGCAAATTGTTTTATTAATTAATGACGCATCTTCAGATTATCTGCGTGACAGAATTTACACAAAATTACAAGGCGGAATTACAAAACGGGTATAATGGTTCATGGTCTTATATTGTGTTAAGACGACAGTATAAATGGTAAACAAAGCTCACAATGCGCTCTCCGTGGAGTGACACCATAAGTTGCTTTGCAGTGTTTCTATTTTTCTGGATTTTTTTAAATTTCTTTGTAGCCCTACAAATATCGGGTAACAACGAATGACATTTGGAACATACTCGGTAAAGATGTGAGAAACATAAAACCGATTTTTAAGATTACCTTAACATCAGCAGAGACCTCCGCTTCTATTAAGGTTATCTTAAAAATCGGTTTTATGTTTCTTACATCTTTACCGAGTATGTTCCAATTGTAATTCGTTATTACCCGATCATTTTTAGGGCTACAAAGAAATCAAAAAATTCCAGAAAAATAGAAATACTGCAAAACAACTTACGGTGTCACACCACGGAGAGTGCATTGTATGCTTTTTTACCATTTATACTGTCTTCTTAACACAAAATAAGTCCATGAACCATTATACCCGTTTTGTAATTCCGCCTTGTAATTTAGTGTAAATTCTGTCACGCAGATAATCTGAAGATACCCTGCTAAAGGGTGAAACGCATCATTAATTAATAAAATAATTTGCAATCAAGGCGGTTTTTTACTGAAGGAATATTTATTTTCACTGATTGCTGTACGCCGGCCGCGGTGGCCGAGGAGACTGAGGCGCTTCAGTCACGGTCTGCACGGCCACTACGGTCGGGGGTTCGAATCCCACCTCGGGCATGGATATTTGTGCCGTCCTAGTTCGTAAGTAGTTCATAAGTAGTTTGTAAATTTAGGGACTGATGACCCCGTAGTTAAGTCCCATAAGATTTACAAACATTTGAATTTGAATTTTTGATTGCTGTACACCATGTACTGTAAATCATTTTATATGATTTCTATTTTTTTCTAAAACCTTTTTATACCTACTTTTCCTGCCAGATATCGCCTCATTAACCCATTTTCATGAGCATCGAAATTATTTTAAGTGTTGACCACATGTTAGGTGCTAGTTGGGTTATCAAATAATGTTCAAATGTTTGTGAACCTATAGGACCAAAGTGTTTTGTTTAGCACTGCCTACACTTTACTTAAGCTAACCTAAGTACAGCGCACACACACACACACACACACACACATACACACACACACACAAACAAACAAACACACACACACAGACACACATTCCCCAGGGAGGACTCGAACCTCCGACATCGAAGAACTGTGTGCTCCGCAGCAAGGCGCCTTAGAGTGCTCGGCCACTCCACCGCAGCAGCAGCAAATGATTTAGTACAAATGCTTTCAAGCCAGGATCGCTGATTTGATTTTAATTATGATGACCTATTTATAATATTGGCATCATCATCTAATCTTCAAAACTGTGTATTAAAACTTGTACAGAGTACAATTAATAATGAAGCTATTTCTGTGCATTACATGTCCTCTGTACAAGTTTTAGAACTCAGTTTTGATGTTCAGATAATGATGCCAATAGAGCATCGAAACCCGCCATCAGAATTAAAATAAGTAATCTTGTGTTGAAACCGTTTCAAGTGTTACTACTTCTTCATTACACAGATGACGAGGCTTGGGATCTAAATTTAAGCTCTGGCTGGGATTCAAACCCGGGACTCCTGCTTATTAGGTAGGCAGTAGCAGTGTCCATCTATAATTGTTATTTATTTTAATCTTCTGGTAGATCGGGTATTTGCAGACGTGGGCTCGTGATAGTTGTGTGTTGTTCGATGAGTTCTTCGCTGTGGCTCACATTTATTTTATTTTTATTTTATTCTTTGTTACAGAGGGCCACCAGCTCTATGATCGAACGCGCTTAGCTACCGCGCCGACTGACCGTAATAATTTCAACCACAGTGGTATTGTGTAAAACAGGAATGCCTGGATACCTAAATACGTCTGCCTACACAACACATACTTTTAGTGCTGTTCCCTCTGATGTCAGAAGGAGAAAGCGAAGCGTTTTGCAAGTATATATATAGGAAATTTTTCAACGAACGACAACGCACAAACACGTTAGCACGTCCGAAAAAGGCCGAACTACTGGAAGAGCAAAATAAATATAATAATAAATAGATAAAATACAGTAAAATAAAAATAATTAAGTAAATGCATAACAACCTAGTTAGCAGGATACCTGCATTCGAATCCCAGCTATAACACAAATTTAAATTCATATCCTCGTCTAAGATTCAGTATCTGTGTTACGTAGTGACTTGATCAGTCTCCGGAGTATGAATTTTTGGCCCACTTTAGGTTACTGGTATGGTACTAACATTAAACGTGGGCCTTTTGGATCGCCTTTTAATAGCTCGAAATTTAAATGAAAATAACGGCCTAGCCGTTCACTTGACACGAAAACTGAATAAAAGAATTTGTAGAGGAGAAAATTCTCTATAACTTTGCTCTGTTACGTTTATTTCATATCTCGCACGGTTTAAGAGATATTTGCAAAAAAAATTGTCGATTTGACAATGTCTGTCTGTCTGTCTGTCCATCCGTCTGTCTGTAACGTGTTACAACCTCTTAGGTTTCACCGTTCAATGGATCGGTTCCAAATTTTGCAGACGTAATTGTTGGGTGCCAGAGGCCAGAACCTCCCTTTTTCAAAAGATTCGGACGAAAAATAGGTTATTAATAGTAAAAAATGCCGTTTGGGATGGCTTTTCGACAACAGGAACATCAATTGTAAATAATGCCTTAACCGTTTATCTGAGACGAAAACTGAATAAACGTATTAGTAGCGGAAAATATTCTCAACTTTGCTCTGTGTCACTTGATTTTACGGAAACCAGTACCACCAGTACCACAAACAAAATAAACTTGAAAAAAGAGAGCAAACTGACATGGCAAAACAGCTGAAAATACTTTTAATACGTAAAAGTTCAAAATAAATGTCTGTCAAAGCTAAACTCAAATATCAAACAATTCTGGCTGTTTATTGTAATACGGTCAGAGAAAATATGACGTGTTGAGTGCATAGATGTTATCGCAATAGTAGAGGCGTAATCGTATCGTCCACAGTTTTTTATTATTTATATTTGTATTGTTTATGCCCGAAATGTATGCAAAAAATCGTACAGTAAAACCTTAAGTGGGCCGTAAACAGCGCCAGCGCCATGTTTTGGTCTTAATATCGCCTCATCCTCAGGTATAGGCTGGATCGATCCCTTTACGTTCAATGGTAGGGTGCTATGTCGCTATTGGAGAGACTCGACAGTATTGATATTCGGGGGACATCGAGGCAGAGTTGAAATTTGCGTTTTAGAGGGAGACGTGCTTGTCTATTGTTTACATTCTTGTTATCCTCAACGCCACGAAGGCTGAAGGGATAAAGCGAGTGGGAGGTAAGCAGGAGACCCTGGCTTTCGATCCCAGCTGTGACATAAATTTTAATTCCACGCCCCGTCTCATAATAATTTCGAACAGTTAGAAGTTAGTTCAATACCTCCTCTCACAGTAATTTCAAAAAGTTAGAAGTTAGTGTAAGTAAGGAACCAGAATGCTAAAGTCATCGCTCCCTGGAATTACACACTACTTAAAATGACTTATGACAAGGACAGCATACCTACCCGTGCCCAAGAGAGTACTCGAACCTCTGGCGGGAGCACATCACAATCTATGACCTGGCGCCTCAGAACGGTTATCCCCGCGAGGCTATAATAATTTTCTGTGACATGCTGTGACTAGATTTATCTCGGGAATATTTATTTACTTCATCACTACGATTACGGTCAAATTAGTAGCTCTGTTGACATAATCAGGAGCCAACAAAGACCGAAAAGGTACAGGTAGTTGAAACTTCCTGGAAGATTAAAATTGTGTGGCGGAACCGGGACTCGAACCTGAGACCTTTGCCTTTCGCGGGCAAGCGCTCTACCGACTCTTTTTTAACGTTTATTAAAATCTGATGTTCCATCAAGAACATTTACACCGATTTGACATGCGTTCGTTTTATGTATTACATTTCGTCATTATATGAGATAAACATTTACATCTCTCATTTTGTTTTATATTCAAGTGTCTTTTTTATTATTCTTAGTACTCCTGAAAGAAATAAAAAAAAGTTTGAACTGTTTTAAACGACAGTAATGCATTAACGCGTTCTTTTATTACTTTGTCTTTTTTCACTGATTTAGTTTCACATTATTCTGTCTTATGCGGTAATTTTTGCTTGAATGAGATATTCTTTATTTTAAATTTTTTTTGCATCCTTTAGATATTTATGGCGGAACAACAAAACCACAAGTAAGTAAATCATTTTAAAATAAATGTGTAATAAATTACTTTGTCACCTGTTTGGGTAAAGTTTGTAAATTTGGTGTGACAGATGTATGGAAAAGGTGAGAATCACAGAGAATGGAAACATCTGAAATAAAACTACATTATACACAGGTATATGCAAGATGCCATATAAAGAGAAATATGGGCAAAACAGACTAAGAAAAATTCATCTCAGCCAGCAATTCTTAGGGCGATTAAACATCAATAGTCGACATATAGTGAAATAGCATGACAAAGACATCAATCGCTAAGCTCAGATTTGAGGCAATAAAAAAACTGGGCAAATCTGGAACATAATGTTACATTGTCAAATTATTATAATCAAAAAAAAAAAAAAAAAAAAAAAAATAGGCGTTTAACTAAACAAGGTACATATAGGACAAATTGCGGGTATCATAGTCCAAAAGAAAAAAGCCACATAAGAAAAAATACGCAAGGTGAATAAAAACTGATAATATGTAACATATGGGCAATAAGTACTGTGTAATGCTAATAGTTGCTACAAATGGATTAAGCAGAAATCCCATCATGTAAGCAGCAATAAAGAAAACGGAAAGAGAGCGCGAGTGGGATAAAACAGAAAAGTGAGGAGAAAGAGAGACAGATAGTGAGAAGAACACAATTTAATAATTACAGTTCAGTTTAAACGTAACATAAAACATACTATGAAATACATTTACATAAAGGGATAGAATTTGTTCCTTTGCTCTTAGTTTTATATATTTTGTCACACGTTTGTAAACACACGTTTTGAAGTCACACGCACTGCACTCTTTGATGACACTGTAACACTTTAGGAAAACACAAGGCACACACTTTCGACGGGCGGCCGTCCTCTGTTTGCCTGTGGTGGGGACTGTGAGGGTGTAGGCGGAGTCGGAGCTATCCCGACACGACTCACGATGCCGCCTCACAACTTTACTTCCGCCAGTACCTCGCCTCCTACTTTCCAAACTTCACAGAAGCTCTCCTGCGAAACATGCAAGACTAGCACTCCTGGAAGAAAGGATGTGGTGGAGACGTGGTTTAGCCACAGCCTAAGGGATGTTTCCACAATGAAACTTTGCAGCGGAGTGTGCGCTGATATGAAACTTCCTGGCAGATTAAAATTGTGTGCCGGAACCGGGACTCGAACCTGGGACCTTTGCCTTTCGCGGGCAAGCTCTGTACCACTGATCTATCCCGACACGACTCACAGTGCCGTCGGTATAGCTGAGTGGTAGAAAGCTTGCCCGCGAAAGGCAAATGTCCCAGGTTCCGGTTCCAACACACAATTTTAATCCGCCTAGAAGTTTCATATCAGCGTATACTACGCTAAAAAGTGAAAGTTTTATTCTGGATACAGGTAGTTGTTGAACGTCTATAAAATCTATAGACCATCATAAAAGATGCATGGATCCAAACTGCAGATGAACTGGTGATAAAATTCACAATCAGAAAGTTCTACAATACCATCTACTAAATTCACAATAAATTATAAATAAACTCTGTGCTGTATATAACGATATGTGGAACTGGAAACTTTTATTGTCAGTAGGAGAATCCGAAGCGGTTTGCGAGCGGTTACAGCCTACGTTCTCACAATAGCTTGAGAGTATTACATATAAATTATGTATGCACTGGATAACTACACGCGAACTGAAATAAACTCCAGCGGCAAAACAGAAGATACGCTACACAGAAGTTCCATTACAACAATAAATCAAAGCACACGTTTAACATTACACCTCTGCATGACTGTTACGCAGTTTAGTTTACGATATCTTCAGTTCTAATTACGTTACGCAGATCAATATCTTTCATTTGCGCTTTTAAACACCTGCATTGATTGATTCTGAAGAAAGCTATGCGTGAATATTCATCTTTACTTAGATTTTATCCCAACTTTTTGTAAACAAAAGTCAGTCGGTCAGGCCGTTCTGTTCGACCGATTTCCTTTATTTTTGCTTTAAACGAAAGGTATTCATTCGCAGATTTGTTATCAAGTATCAGAATTAACTTCAGTAACTCCATCCTTTATTTTTATTTAAACGCGGTATCCGTCTGTCCTTGCCTTGAATATTTTAATCGGTTTGTTTTACGGTATCTTTGGTTCTAATTAAGGTAGGCAGTTCTTTTTGACCTAACAACACTCAGCGAAAGCTATGCGTGAACATTTAACTTTAATTCCTTTTTTTTACAATTTTTTGTCATTCCACTAACGGTGCGACGTATTCGCACGGGTTCTCTAGTATTACATGGGTCCGGAAACGCTTTGTTTCCGTGTTAGAAGTGAATGCACCAGCGAACCATATGCAGGCCATTCTCACAGGAGATGCGCAATATGCCCTCCGTGATCACTGATGCTTACATCAACTTGTCACCGTGCTAAATCTTCGTTGCCGGCCGCGGTGGCCGAGGGGACTAAGGCGCTCCAGTCATGGTCTTCACGGCCACTACGGTCGGGGGTTCGAATCCCCCCTCGGGCATGGATAATTGTGTCGTCCTAGTTCGTAAGTAGTTTGTAAGTTTAGGGACTGATGACCCCGTAGTTAAGTCCCATAGACTATACGAACATTTGAACATTTTTTTTTAAATCTTCCTTTCACTGATGTATCCCTGTGATACAGCGTACGGTTCCATACTCTTCCAAAACACGAGCACGGAAACTGAATGAACATCTTGTACTGTGGTTCAGTAACAAGAGCTTCCAAATGCCCCCACAAATGAAAGTGGATTTTCTTTAGGTTAGAAAGCGTGGAGGTCAGTCAAATGGTCCACCTCTGCATATCCGCCTGTCACCGAACCTGCTATTGCGAAGAAGACAGCTATTAACACTAAAATGAAGAGGTGCTCAATCGCGCATGAAGTACTTGTTTTGGCCGGCCGCGGTGGTCGAGGGGACTGCAGCGCGTCGGTCACGGTCTGCACGGCCATTACGGTCGGGGGTTCGAATCCCCCCTTGGGTATGGATATTTGTGCCGTCCTTAGTATTAGCTAGTTCATAAGTAGTTTGTAAGTTTAGGGACTGATGACCACGTAGCTAAGTCCCATAAGCTCTACAAACATTCGAACGTTTTTGAACTTGTTTTGTCGCATAGCTTATTTAACATTTTATAAAAGAACATATAAAATATTCCCTAAGAAATTATGATAAATGTGTACATCGAAGCTGAGTGGAAGAACGTGAGGCGTTAGCATCAATAACGTGAAACACGGAAACAAAGCCTTTCGGGATGTTCATGTAGCATGTCTCCGTCAACGTGTGAGGATTGTGTCCTGTAATTCGTGCTGTACACTTTTGTTACTGTCTGTATTGAGCCGAGTTCGACACTAATCTGATGTCACTGACCCACATAATCGTACCTGATGTTTTTATTAAGCTGTTATGAGTCTAGTATTCAGAGATTTAATAATAACTCAACCGAATGTAGGAGCGAAGCAATCTGGATAGTGACGAGGACGTCATGTTCGTCTTGTTACATCAGCGAGTTGTCAGACTGAAGAATTTGTTATGCCTTTAATCAATGTCTTCTCTCGAAAAAGAAAAAAAAATAGTGTCCCCCCTATATTTTTCACGAGATCACGCTGTTTACGAGGAAAGTAACAAACGCTGAACGGTGACAGCACTAAGTAGTTACATTTTATCGCCGTGGCGATTAATCACCCAAAGAAATGTTTATTCTCCACAAACAGAAGTAAACGTCCGTATAATGATTCTAATTAGCTGGTAGTTTTCATCCCTCACGCGACGTTTATCTTAATAAAGACCTGGTCAACGTTCCTCGGGTCAGGTGCGTTATTTATGGTATTTCAGACAAGATAACGAGTGACACGCGAATATGCGAGTATATCAGATAAATAAAATCGTAATGCAGTTATAAAAAACCATCATTTTCTCTCTCCTTCTTTTTCCGTACGGCGCTCTAAACTCTAGCTCCATCTTTCAGACGCGTCACTAGGTGGGCGAGATAAATCAGGTGGCCGATAAATAAGGAGACGCCACAAGCGACCCACCCTACGCGACAATTAAATTTCGACGTAATTACAGGGATAAATCATGGCCCGCGTCTACACTACCACGGGCCAGCTTGGCTTGGTTCGAGTACCAGTCGCTGGGACACGTTCCCTGGTGCGTTCATAGCCGATACGAGGCGAGATTTCCTACGCGCACACTTCCAAACACGAAATGTGTGTTCACTTCCAAACGACTCCAGCATCACCGAAAGGCGAGTATAGATGTTCAAGTTTTAGTACTTCACTGGATGTACACTATAAGCAATTAACGCAGCAATAATTACTGTTCTAATGTCCCAGCTGCCGGGTATGCGTTAGCAGCCATGTTCTCCCTGCTGTATTTCATAAGGCCCATGAGCAGATCGATTTAATGACCCCTTTACTGTTGTTTTAGAAATCTACAATAGCATGCGGTGAAGCATACTATCCAACCAGCTAATAATTTTAAGGGTGGCTAAACCACGTGCTACAGCGTTCCTTGCGGAGACTGCAATATATCTTAATATCTACGAGGTATGTCCACAAAGTATGTTCCGATTGGTTATAAAAACCAAAAGTGTACAGATACAGAAAAAGTATTTATTGTATAAAAATCTACAACTGTTCCACTACTTTTCTATATAACTTACGAAATTTTGTAGGCACTTGTCATAGCGTGGGACAAGTTTTTGTGTGCCTTCTTCATAGAAGGTTGCCGCCTGTGTATTCAGCCATGTGGCAAACATGTTCTTTCAGCTCATCATCGTTGAAGTGTTGACCACCAAGTACAGATTATAGGTGTAAGAAGAGATGAAAGGAGTCTTCTTCTTCCCTTCACGTTGCCGCCCGACCTCACAAGACGAATGTGACCAAACAACTCTTACGGGAATTTCACTGGAACGTGTTTGATCATCCTCCGTACAATCTCGCTCCTAGCGACTTTCTTCTTACACATAAAACCTGTCCATGGTGGTCAACAGTTCAGCGATGATGACGAGCTGAAATAACATGCTACCACATGGTTGAATACACAGCCGACAACCTTCTACGAAGAAGGCATACAAAGACTTCTGCCACGCAATGACAAATGCCTACAAAATTTCGGAAGCTATGTAGAAAAGTAGTTTAATAGTTGTATATTTTTGTCCAATAAAAATTTTTCCTGTATTTGTACACGTTTGTTTTATATAACCAAACGGAACTTACCTTGTGGACTTACCTCGTATAAAAATTGAGGTGTTTGTGCCTATATTTTACTCTGCAGGCAAAACCACACATCGCAAACGAACAGTGTTTGTACGTGGTTGTAGCTATCAGTCTCCCATTGTTTACTGTGGTGATAGAAGATTGATAACGATAAGGAAGTGGAAGATATGGGAGTTGAAAGTTACCGATTTTCATAAAATTATGCGTGTGGGTGTCAATATTTCGCTCTTCACCAAAAACAACATTGCAGACGAACGATCTCTCTGTGTTGTCGTAGTAAAAAGTCTCCCTTTGTACACCATAGCAGTTCCGTGTCGATAGCTATAAGAGGGCCGAACATATAGTGGTTGAAAGTCGTCGGCTTGTATAACATTCTGACTGAAGATCAGTGATAACTTTTGACACTATAGTACCAAAGAGGTTACATACAGAGAAACGTGACCCACATTCTTCAGTACTTTTTCTGCAACAAGCGTACGAATAAAGAAAAATGAGTGCATATTGTAGATTGAAAAGTAATGCTACCAAGAAAGATGTCAACGCGTAAGAAATAAATTTCGCGTTCTTGATCCGTCTCGAAAAGACAGAAACGGTGCTGAAAAGTAAATCCACAGGAACGTTTCTCTCTCTCTCTCTCTCTCTCTCTCTCTCTCTCTCTCTCTCTCTCTCTCTTCTTGTTTCGATATTTTTGGAAATTTTACCATTAAGCGGATGAAATAAGGGAAAATCTTTTAAGAGTGCTACTAACTAGTAAGACTATTTTGATTCTAGAAATGCGAAAACTTGGATTTGGAACCATGGTTAGAATTTTAACCCAGATAGCTGGGAATTATTTTTGGTTTAATTTTTTCTCGGAAGCTGTTAATTACCTTGAAAGTGATTTTTTTCACAATCACGTCATTAGTTATGCAATAATGCCCTTCTTTCTGGAATGACATCAAATTAATGTTTTGTAATTTTAATCTTATGAATCAATATTATTAAAACAACAATTAAGATGAAATATATATATGTAAATGTCTCAAAAACTGAAGAAGTTTTAAGAAATGTAAAACCAACTGCGAGGAAGTCCTCAACTTTGCAGCTGTATCCTACCACTTTGCAATCGACATACAAGCTAAAATTGATCTGAAATGGTAGCATGCGATTCAAAGAAATAAAATATGACACTACGCACGAATTCTTACAGACACGAATAAAAAAAGTAAGCTGCCGTTCTTGTCCTTCTTGGAGGATCTCAGCGCAATCTGGGTTTAAAAAAATGTGTTTCAGGATGTTTTAAATTCTGCCATCAATGGTGCAATAGGGGGTGGCTAGTTGTATCAAAATACTTGATTAAGAAAGCATTTTTAAAGCTAAATCTATGAAAAGTTGTATTTAGATGTAGAAACAAGGAACGCAGACCATCCAGTGTACGCGTGAGAAGCAGCGGGAATTAAACTAGTTTATATATATTTGCTACATTATAAAATATATTACATCACCTGTTGTTCTTCTGCCACGCCGTCAGCTCGACTGCCATTATTATTGAATCACATTTATTACGTTTCCTGGGTTCTTGAATGTCAAAGGAACTGTAGAAATGAGATTACGTGATACAATGTTGTTCATGGCATCAGCAACTAACTTGAGACATTACTGTATTTGAGTACAAGACTGTTCTGAGTACAAGACGACTGACTCGCGTGTAATCTCGCGCGCGTATTTAAACATAATGTTACATTCTCGAATGTTTCAGAACAAATTCGTTACAATGTAGTTACTAAATTTCATTATCTACTAAACGTAAATAAATCCAACACAAACAAGAATTGTAGTTAATTATTCAGTATAAACCAAAAGTATTTTTAAAAGTGTTAACGTGCCAAAGCAAAGCAGAAATTAGGTGTATATGCAAATTATTATTAGAGCAGTGACGGTTTGTTTACATACCTTAAATTGCATAATTTTATAACAATAACAAAACTTTGAAATATTCGGACCATTACAAATTCTTAAGTGGATCACAAAAGAAACCAGAACACGTTAGTAAGAAAATCTGGCAACAAACTTAGATAATTGTACAATACTACAACTGTTTATTATTACGAAGTTTTCACGAACTCAGCAGAGTTAGCAGTATGAGAAGGTATTTTCATATTATATTGTGATAATCTGTTAAGGTATTCGTAGTTGTACATAGGTAAAGCTTCTATTACATATGGTATCCGGAAGTTCACATGACCAAATATGTTTCCTAAGGCTACTTTCATTACACGACGATCGCCAATTCGGCCACCATTTTAACAGTGGTTAAATGGGCGAGAGTAAGAACTTTATGATTCGTCACTTCCGCAGTTTGTTTATGAAAATTTAAATTAAGCGTGCTTTCAAGTGGACGAATTGATGTGAAAAAACGCTAAAAACACTGGTCAAAACAATTATGGGATCAGTTGAGACATCTAGGTTCTGAAGAACAATCATCGTCAAAATGAACTAAAATGATTGGACGTCTTTCTTGTCGTTTCTGCGGGGTGGAGACACAACATTACGGCAACCGAGATAGTGGTAATAGCAGAAAGTTGCTGCAGAGAGGGTTGGTGTTGCATTGTGTTTAACAAAAGAATTACACAAGCAGGTGGGATCAGATAGTGTAGTGAGAAAGATGCGCAGTGCAACAACAATGTGATTTACCCGGAGCTAAGACATGGAGAGCCAAGGGGAGGTTGGAAGCGGGACAGACACAGGGAGAGGTGGCTACAGCTATTGGAGTGTCCCAAAGCATACTTTTCATGACCTGGACGCGATTTCAGACAGCAGGATCCGTTTAAAGAACGTAAAGCCAAGGTCGTTCATAGATAACATCAGCAAGAAATGACCGTTATCTCTGGTTAACAGCCCTTCTAAGCTCGTCTTGCACTTTTAATTACTCTTCAAAAAAGTTCAGGAAAGCAATTAGCTTTACAATAATTACAGGCTTCCTTTGAAAGATTAGATACGAAGAAAGAGATAGATAGCACATATGAAAGAGGACAACCAGCTACACCCACTCAGCTCATTTGAAATATAAGTAGACCTCTACGTAACACATTCTAAGGTGGCTACTGTACGGAAATTTCTTAAGTCTGTGGTGTATATGTTGGCAACAACGTATACAATCATCTTTGTTCTGGTTAGTTATGATTATCTTTGGCGGCCAGTAGACAGTGGGTTTGCCTTCCTGTTGCCGTGCAGTAGGGAGAGGGGGGGAAACTGGAGCTTGGCGCGGTCGGACGCATTGGAGCTCGCGGCTGAAGCAGTCCGTGGCATCCATCATTCTGGTAATAATTTTTTGGTCAATCATTCTTAATGTTTTCGGCATTGCGCGAATTTTGCTTATTTCATTTAGTTTTTCTCTCCATTCAGTATGAATTTTGGCACCCCCTCGGTTGATTTGTGAACATTATTAGTTACTATGATTCTTTCAGTATAAAAAAATAAATAACACAATAAAATAATTAATTAACGCCAATTACCTTGTGAAATTTTTAATTCTACCTTTTCTGTGGCTAGGGTCGCATTCCCGATTTAGAAACTGCCTCATTGCACGACTTCGCAATAACAGGCACATTCTTCGTTTCTATGGTTTATGTTACCTGCGTCGAATTCGCTTATTACTAATCTCGAAATTTTGTTGAACGTAGACTTATTTAGTTTCATTGTTTTATCTTTTATTTAGAGCAGACTTGCTACTACAGGTAATTGTAACTTGGCTATAATTGAGTGCATTGTAGGAAATCGGTTTCATGAACAATATGAAGTGAAGAATGTAAATTTCTGCGAAGCGAGGTGTCATTCTCCCATGATTAAAAGAAAAGTATTTTTTTATGATTACATTTGTTTTGTTACGAAGCTTTATCAATACGTGCTATCAGGACTATTAGCTTGTTTCATATCTGCTCACAAGTGAGAACAGCTAATTTTGTACAATACCGACTAGATTCAGACATTCCCCGGAACTTGACAAGAAAAGATTTTGCGTGATATTCTTATTTGCTACTGTTAGAACGTGCTACACCATTGTTCTGCTACATGACATTGATGGTTAGTTTCGCTTTAATAGTGTTTTAGATTTAAGTATTTTGGACAAATCTATACAAAACGTCGAACACAAATATTACACTTAACGTGACTATTGATTTTTTTTTTGGCATAATTGCTAAATGTTCATTTTTTTAAACTATTGTCCTTTGAGAGCAGAGCCAACACTGTCAGGTACAGAACTTTTCACCATTTGTTCACTGTTCATGTTAGCCTAGTTTGTCAGTTCATGAGTATTTTGCCCTTATGTTTTGTTGTCATTGCTGTCAGATTGCGAAATTTTTTAGATTGCTGTTCCTGCCGTATGCTAGATAGCTCACCATTGCTCACTATCAAATTAATTTGTCGATCTCCAGGTAAGTATAATTTTTATTAATTTTCCACCTCGACACATATTACATTATTGATTCAAGCAGAAACAGAGACGTGTCACCCCGTTGCAACAAAAATGGCGAGAGAACAGTTTTGTCCAAGGAAATTACAACTGTCTCCAATTTTCTGCAACATTTACAAAATTTACATGACTGACGTACAGCCACTCAATGAAATTTAAAATCTTTGGTACTACATAAGTGAGAGACCTATTTATTCTACAGATTTTAATTGCTTCTTGTTGAAGGTCATAACGTGATGAATATTTATAAGACTTTCAATGAGAAGTCATCGTAAACTTTCAATATTCAAAAGGCATTTAAACCGGTTTTTAATTACAAAAGCGCCATTGGATAAGTGTGGACTTCAGAACGTGGACAAAATAATATGAACATATGCAGTATATTATATGTTGTTGCAGGATGGCACCACAGCTTACCTGCTAACAATTACACGCGACCGCAGGGCAAAACTGTTTTTTGAATTCTTGGACGTAACCTTACAGTGTATTTACACGTCTCGTTCAGCTTACTATGACGGAGCCGGCTTCGCTGTTCAACCTTTCACTGCCGACGGTTTCCTAGGTAATGATAGCGTACACAAAACAATGTGAAACAAGAATAGCAAAGAGGAACAGCCGGCGAAACCCGAAGTTACCTAAAAACGACGGACTTGCATTAATTTTGGCCAGGCAGCATAAAACTACCTCGGCAAAGGTGACTGCGAAACTCAACAACCAGTTTAGTAATAGTGTTGTCGTTACTGAACTCTTAGTAACGGAATCCAACGCAAAAAAAAAACGGTCATTAGGCCTGGATACTTGATGACTGAAGTAATGTGATATGGTGCAATGAAGCATAATTTTCATTGCTTCGCAGAAATATGCCTCGAAAACCCAAAGAAGCTAACGATACGGCATTTCTACGTCATACAGTCATGCATAGGAGTGGTACATTCATGATTTAGACGTCTATATCGTGGTATTCAATTGTTTCTATCAGTACCCTCACTGGTCCGATAACAATCAATCAATGTCTCTCTATACTCTGGAACCACCTGTTTATTATGACTAGCGTATTGCTAGCAAATCTTCCCCGTACTCCAAAATGAGTATTCGCACATACACCCAGCGAAATAGGTTCAGGTGTACTTTGTACAGCATCAAAAATGAACACTGCAGTTTGGTCCCATAGCTTTACAAACACTTGATTAAAAAATAATAAGTAAATAAAAATAAAAGAGAAAAAAATTAAAAAAGAGCTTGGCTTGATACAAAATCACGAAACACTTCCTTCCTGAAAATCATGACTGAGACACTTCGATATAGTGTCGTATATTTTGTAACTAATTCCGAATGTTCCTCTTAGGAAGCCTGTATCTTACAGAAAACAATATATTTCTGCAGTACTGAGTTGCTGTATTTCGTACTGGTTTTGTTCATTCTCCCAATACCTATTGACTAATTTTAAGATACGTTTTCTGACAACATAAACCTTAATTTTTTATGTTTGAAGTGCGCAGGCGGTTTACAAAAATTAATAACTGGTTAACTGCAAACACGGAGATCTGTTTTTCATAACGAAACTATGGGGACAGAGGCCGCAGCCCCATTTTCAGCAAAGATGTTATCGGAAGAAGCCATTACTCGTCGAAATAACCTACAATGTTTCTACTGCACAATCTAAATACAATTTATAAACTACTAGGCGCTTATCTACTAGTACATACCATTAAAAAGGAATCGTGAAAAATTTCCTTGACTTACCTTGGTCTCGAAATTCGATTTTCTTAAATTTCTCCTCTATTTTCCGCTCTTGAACTACAAAGACTTGGGGATAAACTGATTTCACCAGCCGTTATAACAACAATGAGCGTCACGCACACAACAATGTGTGCTGACGAATTTCTTGGAAGTGCGGCGTCTGACCCCCGCGTCATCTGTCCCGCTTTTACCTTACAGATAAGTTTAAAGAAGTGAAAATTTGCAACAACTGATGAGAGAAATGTAACAAATATTTTAGCATATGTGAAATTAAAAGCAATGGTGGTAACATGGAGAATGCAACGAGTATACTACTGTTAAACTCAGAGGAGAGAGTGACAGGCGGAAAGAGTAAATGGAGGCCTCTACGATGAAAAAGACTCACCTGATGACGTGATAGAAGAAGAAATAGAGGTCGACATGGAATATAGAGGGAATACACAGTTAAAAGAGCTCTCCAAGGCTTGAATGAAATAAGCCAGGAAGCACAGACGGCATTTGATCGGAATTTCAAAACTTCTTGGCGGAAGTGACAACCAACCGACTATTCAAGTTGGTGTGTATGTTTAATGTATGAGATTGACGACGTACCATTACTTTTGGAGAAAAAATGTCAGCCATGCAATTTAGAAGATAGAAAGGGCAGATGCGTCTGAGATCTGCAGCATAGTCAGGTTAACAGCGCATGCATCCACGCTACTACGGAGAATAACACACTGAAGAATGGAAAAGGAAGAATTTGCTCTTTGACGATGTTTGGCTTTAGGAAAGATACACCAGAAACTGAGCGTGTTAATCGGAGCAAGAATGAAGACAAATCAAGACATGTCCATTAGCTTAGTCGATCAAGAAATAGTGTTCGACAAGGCAAAATTGGTTCAAAGAGTACGAGAATATGTGACGAAAAGTAGTAACCTGCAATAAAAGACGGGAAATACAACATGATTAAGAATCAAGAAGGAGTTCAAAGACAGAAATCTAGCAATAAAGTGCTTTGATTAAAAACAGTTTAACAAAGGGATGATGTCTGCCGTCCCTCCAGTTTAATATATGTCTGGAAGAAGAGTGTGATGACAACTTATAGTGAAAGGATTTGCTGTGGACTTCGCTGAACAGTTACAGGGTTTGTTGACTGGAATGAAGAATCTAATGTGTACAGAATACGGATTGGGAGTCAACCGAGTAAAGCCAAGCAGCCGAAATGAAGTAGCAGAAATTAAAGCAGCGAGAAATTCAATTGATCACGAAGCTGACGTCTTGGAAACTAAATAACCCATGATAGAAGAAGACCCTTCGGTTTCCAGGCGAGCGCTTTACCCCAAGCCCGACGAACCCGACATGAAATGAGTAATTTATATAGACATCAGTGACGAACTTTAAGTGCATATTGCGTATCTCTACGATTTTAGACGGTTATTTTTGTTTTCAAACATTTTGGATTATACTTCTTGGCCAGTGTTTGCAGGTTTATCCTCCATGATCTGACGTTCGCTTTTAACGCAAACATACTTTTACATACTTTTTTTTTTTTTACCTATAAAGGTTTCAGTTAAACTGTTATTTGTTTTTGATCTTTTCCACTATAAAAATTTTGTAAAACATTCTCAAAAACTATCTTCTACGCATTTTCATTCATGACGGTATTATCTTAGTTGTTAATATCACATAATACAGTACAACTGTCCCACTGCTCGCAAATGTACTGCTACCCCAGAGGGGTTCGGCTGCCTACTGCAAGTCTTTCTGTTGCCGCCACTTCCGCGACTTGCTGTCGATAATGATGATGATGATGATGAAAGTGATGAAGAGGACAAACACACAACACCTAATCCTCTTCAGGGAATCGAATCCGGGTCGCTTGCATCAGCGATCAGCAACGCTGCCACTGAACTTACGCAGGCGGACACACTTCTTATTATTACGGGTCTGTACTCAATTTTTGCACCATGCACCATGATCCTGAAAAGAAGCTGCATACTTACTTACATATGTTGGGAATGATTAAGAGAACGATCTTGAATAAAACCAAGACTGACATTCTTTGATACCATGGACCGCACCTTTATTACTCTATGTATATGAAGTGGGGATTAAAGGAAAAAAACAATTGCAGAGACTTGAAGCAGTTGTTTTGAGAATTATAAGACCTTTTGCAGGACTAGAAGATCATAACAGGCACAGTGAGATAAGAGGGGAGCTACATGTTGTAGGAATAGTAGAAAAGAGCCAACATTGCAGGATGGAATGGCGCAACCATCTGATACGTATGGATCAAACAGGATATCAAAAAAGGCTTCTGACTACAGACCCAAAGGTAGAAGAAGAATAGGAAGGCCACGAAGATGATTGGGCGATTAGGCTGAAAAGCTTAGTTTCGGGACAGGCATATCTGACTAAGCCGAAATTGTACATGATGATACATACTTTACTTTACGGGAGCCGCTGTGGAGTAGCCGAGCGGTCTAAAGCGTCTCGCTGCGGAGCGCGCGGTTGCCGGCCGTGTCCTTAGGTTGTGTGTTGTCCTTAGGTTAGTTTACCTAGGTTTAAGTAGTTTGCAAGCTACGGACTGATGACCACGCAGTTTCGTCCGATAGATTTACAAACATGTCATGTTACTTTACGGGATCAGGCCCAGGGGACCACGCGCAGTTATATATTTGCTTCCATAGAGATTTGTTTTCCGCTATATTGCGCCAGTTTTTCATCGCCATCTCTATCCCTATCGCGCTCAGATCCTCGTGGACTCTATCGCTCCATTTTTTTCTTGGCCTTCCTCTTGGTCTTCTCCCTTGGGCTGTGAACTCCAGGATAGTTATTTGCCATGGTTTCTCGCTCATCCACGAGACGCCTCCAGCCCACTCTAAACGCTTACTAAGGCCAATTCCTATTAATTTTGGTTGCCCATACAGTTGTTATGTCCTGCACGAGACCGAAAACCTTACGCAGGACTTTCCATTCAAAAAACATTAGCTTATTGTGCCCATGTTTCACACCCATACAACAATACTGGTTCAATTATCGTCTAGTACAAATTGGAACCGCTGTTGACAAGTTGTGAGCTTTGATTAACTGGCCAAGGCTATGATAACGATTACCTGCCTTTACCCTGATTTTATTCTCGGATTCACACGATCCAGTTCAAGTATGAACCAAGGCAGGTACTTCAACTCCCTTAGTGTATTTACGGCTTTTAGCTACCAATGGCGTAAGTGTCCTCTTGCTCCAGTTCCAACCGGCTCGTCAAGAGCTCTTTTCCGAGGGTTCACTGAACCAGTGAACACGTAGGATGCGCCGCCACCGATACAAACTATTTGTTGTCTCGACATCCCACCAGGAGAAGTGTCATTGTTTTATCGTGTAACGAACTACACATTGATAATTAAGTAAAATCATACTTACATTAGTAGGTACCGAAGTGTATATATTAAAAACATATCCGTCAGTTGCGTCGTACGTCATCAAAATTAAAAGACAAGCACATCTAAAACATACACACGATAAAATTCATATCTCGCTCATCCAGAATTCGGTATATAGAGAAGCGGTCTCGTTATGTCTCATAAGATCTTCCTGGGAGCATTCTCCGCGCGTATTCACCAACGGACACCTCATGAGATGCTCCATTGTTTGTATCTCCTCGCATTTACGTCTGTGTCCGTATAACCGCATTTGTGCATTCGTTGTCTGCATCGCCCCATGCCCGTGCAGAGTCGGTTTAAAGTTCTCCAATGTTGCCATTCTAGGTGAGAGCCAGGGGGAAGAGCTTCCTCATGACTGAGTGCGTCCGGGTACTTGTGTTTCCAGAGTGATTCTATGAACATCGCAGATGGCTGAGTTGCGTTTATGAAAATTTGCCTAGATTTCAGTCGTCTAGGTACAGGCTGGTGATTAAATAGTGGGTGCCTCGGATCATTGAGTTGTTTATACCGTTCTTTAGAGCTGAGGATCGATTTTCTACTGTGAGGCCGAGCAATACCAGCCAGTGAATACAAATGGTCTACTTTGGTAGGTTTCAAGCAGCCCGTTATCTTCCTGCAGGAATCATTAAGGACCGTGTCTATTTCCTTTGTATGAACAGATCTTCCCCAGACTGGATATCCATACTCAGCCACAGAAAAACAGGTGGCGAGTGCTGTGGTACTTAGAGCGTTTGGTTTTGCACCCCACTTTGCACTTGTTAGCTTGTTGAATATTCCATTTCGTGTTTGTTTGGCCTTTGTTTTCCCGATATGATATTTATAGGTTAATTTTCTGTCGAGGGTGATGCCCAGTTAGGTAGGGTTGGAGCAGTTCTCCAGTTGGACTCTGTCCCAAACGATGTTTAATTTCTTTCTAGCCTCCCTGTTATTCAAATGAAACAGACACACTAGAGTTTTGTTAGGGTTTGGTCGAAGTTGATTTCTCCTATGATAGTGAGGGCTTCGAGTTCCAGGCTTACACCTTTTTCTATTTCGTTGTAGTACTTCACTTGATATGCGATTGTTCTGTCAACCGCGTATATGAAGGGGGTTCGAATCCCCCCTCGGGCATGGATATTTGTGCCGTCCTAGTTCGTAACAAGTTCATAAGTAGTTTGTAAGTTTAGGGACTGATGACCCCGTAGTTAAGTCCCATAGACTATACAAACATTTGAACATTTGCAATTTTTGAGATGAGAGTTCTGAGGTTGATAGCATCGTAGGCCGCTGTAAGATCGATCCTTTCTCGAAACCATCTTCGATAAATTGGGTCAAATTGAGAGCCTGAGTGGTACAGGATTTTCCCGGACGAAAACCCGGCTGCTCCTTAATCAAACAGTCATCCGCATATTCACCTATCCTGTTCACTTTAATGTAGAAGTCTATGTCATACGATAAATAAATAAATGAATAATTTAAATTTCGAGCTGTCAAAAGGCAACGTTAACCGTAACTCACAAACGGTTTTTAATCAAATTGCGTGGTTATGGTATATCGCCCCAAATTTGCGATTGGATAGGGGATTTCTTGTCAGAGAGGACACAGTTCATAGTAATCGATGGTAAGGCATCGACTAAAACAGAGGTGATATCGGGCGTTCCACAGGGTAGTGTTATTGGTCGTCTGCTGTTCCTTATTTACATAAACGATTTAGGGGAAAATCTAAGTAGCTCTCTTAGGTTGTCTGCAGATGACGCCGTCATTTACCATCTAGTAAAATTATCTGAAGATCAAAATCAACTGCAGAACGATCTGAATAAAATATCAGTATGGTGTAAAAATTGGCAATTGACTCTAAATAATGAGAAGTGTGAAGTCGTCCACATGAGTACGAAAAGAAACCCGTTAAACTTTGTTTACAAGATAAATCAATCAAAAGTGACGGCCGTAAATTCCAC
Source organism: Locusta migratoria (assembly GCA_026315105.1). Classification (NCBI taxonomy): domain Eukaryota; kingdom Metazoa; phylum Arthropoda; class Insecta; order Orthoptera; family Acrididae; genus Locusta; species Locusta migratoria. The sequence goes on from CM048751.1 coordinate 17,115,134, forward strand.
AAAATATCTAGGAAGGCTTAAATTGGAAAGAACACGTAGATAGTATCGTGGGAAAGGCGAACCAGAGACTGCGTTTCATTGGCAGAACCGTTAAAACATGCAACAGAACTACAAAAGAAACTACATACACTACGCTTGTCCGTCCATTTTGGAGTATTGCAGCCCAGTGTGGGATCCTTATCCGGTGGGTTTGACGGAGGACATCGAAAGAGTCAAAAGAAGGGCAGCTCGTTTCGTATTGTCACGATACAGGGGAGACAGCGTTACGGAAATGATACAGGATCTGGGATGGGAATCTTTACAACAACGGCGCTTATCGCTGCGGCGTGGGCTACTTGCGAAACTCCAATTGCCAATGTTCTCCCTCGAATGCGAAAATATGTTGTTGACTCCCACTGACTTAGGTAGAAAAGATCATCAGAATAAAATACGAGAAATCAGAACTCGAACAGAGAGATTCAGGTGATCTTTCTTCCCGCGCGCTATTCGAGAATGGAATGGGAGATAAATAGTATAATGGTGGCTCGATGAACCCTCTGCCAGACACCTAAACGTGATTTGCAGAGTATCCCATGTAGATGTAGATGTAGATGTAACTTAAAGTGGTCCAAAAGTCCGTGTTTTCGCAGAGGCCTTTGAAACGTCGGATCATTAGGGTCTGGGTGGCGCTCCCTGCAGCAGGAGTCGCGCTGGCAGCCGCGGCGGTCAGCCGATGGCTCAGCACTTGTACTGTAGTACGGAAGCCTGGCGGCTGGCGGCTCGTGGATTTTACGTAATGACGGCCGCGGCTCGCGCACCTGTCGCGCGCTGGACAAGGTCGCGGCAGCCCTACCGCACTCTCTGGACCTACCAGTCCCTTCCGCTTACGTGGCCGAGCGCTGCCGGCGCGTTGCGCAACACGCATGTTCGCTACTGAAGGATGAGCCGCGTCCCTTCTCTCCGACACTGTGCTGACTCAGTTTTGCGTAATGTCTTCGTAACGTATACAGCACTCAAGGGCGAACACTAAACCCATCGTTAATGTGAAGCTTCGCCTGAGCCTTGTTATGGTATGTTACATGAAATGGAACCAAATTGTGTAATTTTCGCCCAGTTTAGGTTACGGTAGCAACACCAAAAGTGGGCCTTCGCGATCGCCTGTTTGAGAGCTCGAAATTTAAATGAAAAATAACGGCTTAATCGTTCATCTGACACGAAAATTGAAAATGTTGAAATGTTTGTTAACTGCGGGGTCATCAGTCCCTAAACTTACAAACTACTTATGAACTACCTTATACTAAAGACGGCACAAACATCCATGCCCGAGGGGGGATTCGAACCCCCGACCGTAGCGGCCGTGCAGACTGCGACTGGTGCGCCGCAGACCGCTCGACAACCAATAAACGTATTTGTAGAAGAGGAAATTCTCCACAGCTTTGATCTCTTATTTTTTTTTTTTTTCACATATCGTATCGTTTCAGTGGTATTTACTAAAATAACGGCGATCTGACAATGTCTGTCTTTTTAGGTCGCGCCGTTCAAACGATGATAACCAAGTTTTACAGACGATTTTGTTCACCACCTCGACTAGACCCTCCCTTTCTCAAATGTTTTGGACAAAAAATACGTTAATGACACTAAAAAAAAAATATGTTTCATATTCACAGAATATATAACATCAATTGCGAATGGGCAAAGCTGAAAATGTGTACCCAGCCGGGATTCGAACCCGGGTCTGCCGCTTTTAGGCAGTTACGCTGATCACAACATTTTTGTTTTTTAATTATTTTTCTTCTTCTTCTTCTTCAGGTGGAACTATGCTTCGCGGTCGTAGGTTCATTTCGTTCTTGGTTGTTCGATGTGTTCTTGGCCCAGCTTTTTTATTATAGGAGGGCATTAAGCCCCATGACCAGACGCGCTGAGACACGGCCGGCCGCGGTGGCCGAGGGGACTGCGGCACGCCAGTCACGGCCTGCACGGCCACTACGGTCGGGGGTTCAAATCCCCCCTCGGGTATGGATATTTGTGCCGTCCTTATAATTAGCTAGTTCATAAGTAGTTTGTAAGTTTAGGGACTGATGACCCCGTAGTTAAGTCCCATAAGCTCTACAAACATTTGAACATTTTTGCTGAGCCACGGCTCCCAGCCCACTAGGAACACAGTCATGACTGCACCTGCAAGGACTACCTAGGCACGCCTCCCGCCAGACACAAATTCCCAGCCTTACCCTGCCCACAATACTCAAACTCGTAGTTTCAGAAAATAATTCTCGTAAGAGTAAGGGCCCCAAACTTGCCCACCCCTCCCCACCAACGAAATGATTATAGCCCGTCACTCGCACTTGCAGGTTTTGAGCTGTTCCAATTCGCAGTTGATGTCATACATTCTGAGAATATGAAATAATAACAACTGCAGAATCAGAAGTGGCGCCAGTTCTTTCGGAAAAGATGTTTTATGTTTTGTATAGCTTATTGGACTTAACTACGGGGTTATCAGTCCCTAAACTTACAAACTACTTATGAACTATTTACGAACTAGGACGGCACAAATACTTTGCGATTAATTGCAAAAAATACAAGAATGAAATAATAAAATAATCTCTAGTAATAGACAAAAGAAAATGTACCTTTTTCGGACGCCTCTATCGAATGTATGAAAATAGATTAACAAAAAAAAAAATACTCCTATATTTCTGGAAAAAGAAATCGGCAGTAGCGTGGATTACAGAAGTAAGGAAAGATATAGAAAGAAGCCACATTAAACAATAAGAAATAGCAGAAAAAAAACTTTAAAAATAAAATACTTAATTTGGAAGACTTTCAATGCAGAAGAAATGACAAATCAGGAACAACATGGACAGAAGGAAGGAAGAGAGTTATGGGGAGATAGTGATGGAATACTGGAAAAATACGAAACAACAACAAAGGATGAAGAGGAACTGAAGTGGTTAACGTGTTCCTAGTTAGGCAATACAATTGTAAAATGATAATAATAATTTCACATAAATATCATAATATCGAAAATGTGCACTCTTAGTGAAATTTCCTTTTTCACCTTATTTTTCTTGTCTGTATATTCGTTTAAGGAATCATATCAAAAACTGAGGATAGTCCTGAATGCTAGACGACCTAATAATAATATAAAAAAAGGAAAAAAAAAACTCACAACACCAATAATACAGGCTGACATAAAGTCCGGGAACACTTTCTATTATTTATTGCACAAGAACTAAATATTGTACAGATATGATACACATTGCATTTTGAAGGCAAACTCTGAAACTTTTTTTTTTTTTCGTAAACATCGGGTATGCGAAGCATGAGTGACCCGGCAGACTTCAATACGGTAATCGAATTCTTGTCATACCCGTCCCAGCATGGCAACACGTTCAAATTCAAATCATTGGTGTAGATGCGTTGTACCCTAGATTCGACAATTATGCCTGTTCACTTTCCCATTAGTGTGAAAAGTGGTTAAAATTAAGCGATCAATAATACCACCCCCATTCAGTGTCGCAACGCTTGTCTTTGCAGTCGACATTGAGCTTCTGTACTAGCTCCAATTTGAATGGTGTCATAGACAGCTGCCGTCGAAGAACTTTCCACACTGTCACTGGAGCCTTTTCGATTCCACGGGATGCACGACACACCGGTTTCTTTGGACTTCTTATGAATGTCTCTCGTATGCGCTCCACATTCACTTTACCCACACTGGGACGTCCGTGTTTCTTTGCCGGGCACAGTCAGCCCGCCGTGACGAATTTGTTGAACCAGTGGTAAATGGCTTTCCTTGTTGGTAGCTTCTTACCGTATTAGTTCAAAACGCCCGTTGAACAGCTGTATGATACTTGCTTTTATCGAAATCCAACACACAGAAAGCTCGCTTCGCACCTGAACTCGCCATGTTTGCGTCTGACTATTGGCAAACTATCAAACTACGCTGTGGCAGTAGACATGAAAGAAAAAAACTTTCAGGGTTTCTCTTGAAAATGACATTTGTATGATATCTATACAGTGTTTGGTTCTTTTGCAATAAATAACTGAAAGTTTTCCCGTGCTTTATGTACACCCTGTTGCTCACCGTAACAATGCCATGAAGGTAAACATTATTCGCACGAAATACAATATAGGCCACATAAGTCTAGTAACTTCCAACATATGTATACGCAACTGTCGCCCAATCAGATACAGAACATATTTCATGTGTTTCAGTTGTTAAAAACAGTGTACAAATAAGTGTGGCACTGCTCATGAAACAGAAAGCAAACAAATACACATAGTTTATAGTTTCAAAAATGGAAATATTTCACTCGCCACCTTTTTTACGCGCATTCCCTCAATAATTATTCAAAAAATACATGAAAAATCACACATTTATGACAATATTAGTCGTGATGAGGAATACTAGATTTTAAAATAATAAAGTTTCGTTTGTATGCTCTTCTAACAGTTAGTGGTCAACAATACGAAGATTGGTTGGAAAACCGTAGTGCTTTACTAGGCAAGGTCCTTTTTGGAAGTGGTACACCGTTGCCTTCCTCCGACCTTCGAACTGACTTACTGCCGGCCGCGGTGGCCGAGGGGAATGAGGCGCTCCAGTTCACGGTCTGTACGGCCGCTACGGTCGGGGGTTCGAATCCCCCCTCGGGCATGATGGATATTTGTGCCGTCCTTAGGATAAGCTAGTTGATGAGTAGTTTGTAAGTTTAGGGACTGATGACTCCGTAGTTAAGTCCCATAAGCTGTACAAACATTTGAACATTTTGAACTGACTTACTAAACCAGTTATAAGAGCACCTAGAGTTTAACGCGGCTTTCGAGCCACGGAACTTCTCGATTTTTTTTTTTTTTTTTTTTTTTTTTTTTTGCAACATTGCCTGATGTGAAAGAAGTGGAAAGTGACAGATAAAAATCCTACGACCTGGCGGGAATCGAACCCACGACCTCGGGTTTTTAGTCTGACACTTGACACCTTAGTCTTACATTTGTAAATATGATACGTTGGATATTATTTGGTAGCCGCTCAATTTTTCGTCAGCATTATTGAAATTCAGACCCACCTTTTTTTTTTTTTTTTTTTTTTTTTTCGTGATTAATATTGTGAAGTTTGCAAACAGGTTACCATGTTTTTTTGTTTAGGTGATACATGTAATGAAACTACCGAAAGTTTATGTAAACTAAACATGATAAGTAGATTTTTGAAATTTATGTGGTTTAGTGCATAGTATTAGGTCCATTGCAGTCTCATTATCATCATCAGATGTTGCAGTTACAAGACAATGTGCAGAAATCACACACGCACATACAATATTCAGGTGCATTTGGTTTGACAGTTAAAAACACTGAAGGAAATTTGTCTATGGATATCACGAGACAGCGCAATGAGCATACGCTCGCTTCTAGATGAGCATGCTTCAAAACTAGTTAAGTAAAGGCTGCTTATATGACCCACCAATTGAAATCACAGTATCAGTTAGTCATCCAAAATGGGAATCATGAACATACAGTTAATGATATTCCGTTAACTGTAGGGTTGGTCATAAACCTGAAATAGCGGAAGAACGGTCCCTAGGTCTGTGTGTCCTCGTTCGGAAAATCGGTTAAGGTTTATCAGTGGTTAGAATATTGTACCAGATTTTTTTCGTTATTTCATTTCTAGATGCTAGAGCAGCGTTTTCTTCACGTTTGTACGCCTATAGGTTGTCAGTTCTGTCGCCAAGGGGACTGTAATTAAAATTTAGACGTATTTTGTCCATAAATACATAGCAGACGAATCACTACTAGCCTCAATAACATAAAAAGTTCAATATAAATCATTCCGACTTTGAAAACAGCAATATAGTGATGAAATTTGGAAAACCTGAGACAATTAACAGCGAGATTTAGTTAAGTGAAACCATCAAAAGAAAAGAATGTTGGGGATGTTTCTAAGTAAATGGATGATGTAAGTAGTTGATACAAACCATATCAATAATTGTATAGATGCCCCCAACAGGCAACTGACAATTTCTACGCGGATGCAGAAATACGCTCGATCCTTTATGGGAATTCAGTTTGGATGCGAGCAAGATGAAGTAACGGGCAGGGGGCATTATCGTCGTAGTATGTTGACAATTTGGGTATTACCAGAAGCATACGTGGATAGCGTACTTCGCTAAGGCGAGCGATGGCCCGAAGTGCGAAACTGAGAAGTGCACAAATGTTCAACTTCGCCACTGAATTTATTTTCATGCCTTCCAAAAGTCTAAGTGTTTTAATATGGAAGTTGGTGCCTGCCTGGAGAGCGGAATTGAAATGTGCAGGTCTATTGTCATAACCATTGAAATGCTCGGCGTTCCATAAGCATCCTGAAGAAATTTACTCCGTTTTATATGCTAACCACGAAGTTTTTCTGAAATTCCTATTACCGTTCATAAAGAAACATACTCAATTAATTAAACGAGTGGTAGCAGATGAGCTGCAGAACTTTCCAGATGATCGCCGGATTTACCTATTTCCTTAACATCAAAGCTTCCCTCACAGCTAAGTCCATCCAAATGGTCACTAATACGGAATCAGAAATAGAACTCGGAGAAAGAATTGGTTACTTGAAGAAGTAACCGTGTCCTCATTGTAGACAACTGGGACCGAAGAAAATTTAATTCATGATGCCTCGAGATGATATCACTCTTCTGTTGTCATTCCAGATAAGTGTATTTAGTATGGTTTTATTATGTTCAGTATTATTTACTGCTTTTATTTACCTCAAGCAATGAAAGAACAGGTTCCGTTTCCGGGTTTTACTGTAAATTTACTCTGTGCATACTGTTGTGCTCATGTGAATCCCATAGCCTTAAGGAAAGTAAACTAAATTCTATATTATGTTGCTTCAAAATAAATATTAAAAAATGAAAGAAATAGGTAAGCACTGAAAGTCTAAAAACCCTATAATATAATTAAGTAGGCTTCCACGGCCAGAGTCAGATGATATAAAAGTTTTTAAGAAGGCTATTACTTTAATAACAAACGTTAGAGTGGCCTCCATCTGGGTATACTGATGTGAGCTGGTTGTTACTATATATGCATAGGTGAGGTTTAAAAGGTACCTAAGTCAATTTTTTTCACATTTTGATATAATTGCATTTTCGATATATAAGGGTGTTTACATACGTTTGAGTGTCAAAACGTGCCTCAAACAAGCATTCATTATACGATCTACAAGCAGTCGCTTTTACTGAGTGAGTGTTAAAAGTTACCTAAGTCACTGACTCTCGCCCCTTTTAACACGCAACTGTTGGTAACACTACAAATTATTTCCTGCACATGAATATCTTTGCCTCCTATTTGTTTGTTGTTCTGTGTATATTCTGTTCATTGTTCAATAGTGGAGATAAAGTTGATGTAGTACTAGTAACGTGTGGTATGTATTACAAAATGAGTGAATGTAGCAGTTTAAATGACACTACATTAAAAGAGGAAGGCAAATCCAGAATCATACAAAAGGAATGTTATAAAGAAGCTGAAATTACAAGGTAAAGAATACACAGATTGACACCTGTTGCTTTTGTGAGGGGAAAAAGGTGCACATACGTAGTCCTCATTTACATGATACTGCAAAACGAGTCGCGACAGCGGAATTAATGGTGCACATGAGGCGAACTAAGAAGTTCACGTCTGCCCTTCATGAAACGACTAAACAGAGTAAAGAAACTGGATACATTTTAGGCCTTGTATTTGACTACATGCAAAATATAAGTTTACCAAAGATCCCTATTCAGGAAATTTATTATTTGAGGCAACTCACTGTGAATGTTTTTTTGTATTTTCAATAGGAATACAGATTCAGCCCATGATTCAGCCCATTACTACATCTACCATGAAGAACAGGCCCACAAAGGACGTGATGAAGTTGCTTCATTCCTTTTGGACTACATTAAACATCATGTGCCTGAGACAGTTACCGAGCTACACCTCTTTTCGGATAATTGTCCTGGGCAAAACAAGAATCACACATTGTCAAGAGTTTGTTTTGCCCTAACCGATACATGCAGGTTTAAAAGGATTAAACAGTCCTTTCCGTTACGTGGACACTCCTACAATCCATGTGATCGAAAGTTCAGTGTACTAAAACGTCCCATTAGGAAATGTGAACGTATCTACACTCCACGTGAAGTTTGTGAGCTTATAGCTAATGCTGAGAAAAAACATCCAGGCATCCAGGGACAATTACGCCGGTCGAAACACATATGATCATTGGGTGTTCTACTTGGTGGCCTACTTATTATAAGGAGTCTACACAGTCTCTTGAAAGCAGACACCTTCCAAGAAATGAAAAGGTGCAGTTTAATATTTCCACATATCACTATTTTGAGTACTCACATGAGCACAAAGGTTTCATAAAAACTAGTGAGTACATAAGATAAGCTGGTTTTCAAAGCCTGAATACCTTTATCCTCAAGAAAACTAACGAAGTATATTTACTTTCTGAAGAAGCTTATCCAGCAGGAAAAATACCAATAAAAAAAAGCCAAATTGAGGACCTGAAAAAAATTATGCCGTATATTGTAGAAGAACACAGAAGCTTTTACGATCGACTATCACAGTGGCCGGTAGCTGATAATGAATAAATTTCACAAAAACCTGTCTCTGTAATGTAATAATATTCTTTGGCTATTAAAGAATTGTGTTTGTATTATGTGCTATCAGATAATACTCTTTTTTAATTAAAACCTGCATTATTTCTAGTAAAAGAATGCTTTAAATTTTATAAATTGTTAAAAGGGACCTAAGTCAGCAAAGTAATTTTTTTCTGGTGTCCAATTACGTATATTGGGTCAACAATGTACCTAATTAGAGATCTATATCTATAGTATAATATATAATTTTATCAATGCACTATTTTATAGCACAAAAGAGAAAAAAGGTTTTCTGTTTTTCTCGAAACTATGAAAAGTGACTTAGGTACCAATTAACAATCAGCCATTCATATTTACTTTCAATTACACATTTGTTATAATTTTTTCAAAATCAACGATGTTATTGGTGGTTTTTTTTTTCCGGAAGAATAGAAACTTTATTCTGATAGGATGCTGAGATGGAGGGAGTGGGGGTTAGCCGTTGCCTATTTCTTCTTGCATAGCGAGACAAGGTAATGGTCGTCGGTGAATGTGGAAAACCCTGGTTTTTTTTTCCCCTTTCTCCCCTGCAGCCCGTCCTATCACACACCACCGTATGGAAAAATAACAAAGCAGGCGTTTGTGAAACTGAAAAACTTTTTGTTCGAAACATTCGGAGCTGCAGTATAAACCATCCTTATTATAAGGAACTGGATCCAAGTGTCTTTTTTTCTATATCTGCTCCTAAACTACCCGACCGATTTCAAACAAACTTGGCACACGTAATCTTTACCTTTAGGAGATAATTCTTAACGGGATAAGAACTACATACGATGCGTAGTTTAGGATATACGCCGTCACAAATATTAAGATGCGGAAAAAACTGCCACATAATGCGAAGCGTGAGTAACGACACTTCATTGTTAAGTATCAAGAAAATGTGAGCACGTAGTGGCTTGCAACAAACTGTACACATTATTTCGAAAGTCATGAAACTTTCCTCGTTGACATACCCAACAAATTAATGAAAGAAATAATGTTTATCACTCACTTCTCAACCCTAGTTTACGCAGTAGTACGACAATCGGTGTGACGTTACAGATAATTATTTGTGGAACATTTTACATGCAGTATGCGCAGGTACTACTGTGTGTACCTCCGAAGTTACGAGTATAACATGATACACGACATAGATCAGTCGTTATTAAGTCACAAACTATAAGGTATTTGGAAAACCACCCCGTCACGTTTGAGGTTCTAATTTATTACGTCATTACTACCAACTTTATTTGTGGCACATTTGGCACATAGTGTGAAATTACATCACTGAATTTATCTTAAAAAATAACATAATTCAAGAGATATGGCATAAACGATGAAAAACAGCCTTCATCACGCCTCAGGCGTACTTACTGCAAACTCTCGTCGCGACACATTTCACACGAAGTTTACTAACATGTCGCTGTACGTGCTGGAAAATTATAATACTGTAGGAAACATTGAGAAGATATGACGCCGGCCGCGTAGGCCGAGGGGATTGAGGTGCTCCAGTCACGGTCTTCACGGCCACTACGGTCGGGTGTTCGAATCCCCCCTCGGGCATGGATATTTGTGCCGTCCTTAGTATACGGTAGTAGATAAGTAGTTTGTAAGTTTAGGGACTGATGACCCCGCAGTTAAGTCCCATAAGCTTAACAAACATTTGAACATTTTTTTGAAGATATGACGTCGTGACATTTGAGGTATGTAGAAACTAAATAAAGGGCGGAATAGAGGAACGACTGTGATAGTGGCATAAGTCGATGGACTAACACACACTGAAACATCTAGTTTATTTAATTGTCGAAGCAAATAAATTCATATTGATAGAAAATTAGAATTAACTGGTAGTGCTACAGCTGGAAAGGTCGCTAAAAAATTACGGGCATACTGAAAGCACAGCTTGACTTCAATTTACCGGTTCGGAAATCTCCATCATCAGAATTACATCTTTTTTGCGACGACACTCACACGTATACAGACGCAGGTAAATAGATATTGACTAAGATGTTTATTTTACAGACATCGTAGACTGCATATGTGGTCACTAATGAATCATACACCAATACCTAGATTTATTTTTAAAAAATGCATAAACAATTTTTAAATTGTTATCACGTCTTTAAAATACAGGATAGTACTAAATACTGTATTTCATATGCAATTATTTTGTAATAAAATCTTTAATATGATGAATTTGTTGTATGTGAAAGAATTTTTAATAAAAACAGAATAATGCACTTCATGTAGTCCAGTACTAATTTCTCTTTGTCTAATGTGTAGTTTTCCAACTAAGACGATTGTTTATGCCTATAAATGAATTGTGCAAAAATATGGGACAATCATTATCGCTGATACTGATTTTTTTACTGATTTGTGATAATCGCACTACATAAAATAATTAATTCTACAAAATTATGTAGTAATTTATTATTGTCAATGTCACCGTACTTGATACCTTAATGAACAAAAGTAACTGATAAAGCTTTCCTGCAGCAGTACCATTTTCAGATGCTTGTAATAGAAGCTGCAGTACATTTGTTAACAACAATGAGGCATTTCACGCATAAAGCAAAGGCTAGAAGTGAAAAATACATTTTGTGATCATTTATCACCCCTCTTCCGTTTCACCGGGTTTCTCTGTAATGACTATTCTTAATCGAACCCTTACAAGAAGAAAAGTTCATTACGTATTTTCTGTCACAGTTAGTGTTGTACTCGAAACTACCTGTCTTTCAACAGGATACAAAGCGAAACTAACTTTTCTGATAATAGTAGCCAATCACTGTTCCTCAAGAACAACACATTTGATTCCACTGTTATTAAATTTTAATTGATGTAGATATTAAGACTTTTAAAACATGAATCAAGCTTTCAAAGGTAGAAAATGCATTTCTCCTATAACATTACGCAGTTACTATTTACTGAAAGTTGAAACCATTGCAGATTAGCTCAACTATTGCTTTTCAGTGTGCAAACTGTAGTATACGTTCACCGCACAACTGTTTATCTTTCTCTCTTCTTGTAGGAGCAACAGGTAATGCAAGTTAGGTGTTATTTAGATGGTAGCTTTAGGATTTATGCGGGCATGTACTCGTGTAAACAAACAATTTCATCGCGTAGTTGATTTAATTCTGCTCGGTAAGGAATTGTGGAATTCTGTGTGAAACGAGATGAGTGGAAGGGGGGAAAATGTATACAATGACAGACATATATTTTGATTGCGTAACCGAATGATAAATTAGCTGTGAATTTGATAATGTATGACATATTGTCATGAGAGATGCCACAACTGTATAGGGTAAGTGTATCAATTATTGGCACCTTAAGGGAACTCACATTAAATACCATGTGTAATCCATATTATTTCTACAATATTGGTTTTAACTTATTGTGACATGCCGCATAAATCCAACTGGTTTCGTGTGGATATGCGTAAGTCGTTTTAATGACAATCAATTCAATTTGAAATAATTACAGGTATATGATGCACCTCTCGTACCAGTGATCGGCAATGCAAAATGTGCTGATGTCCTGTTATTGGCACTCAGTCGTACTGTTTATTGCCAATGGAACACAAATATTTATTAAAAATAACAAATCTACTTAGCGACTAAATGAGTATTTTAAATGTAAAATTAAGGTGCTGGTTACTCGGACAGTGCCGATTACTGATACACTCAACCTAGTCAATACAACATTTGCTGTAACTGTCTCATTAACAATATGATTTATCTCCACAACTCGAGATTAATCAGATCTGAAGATGATCATTAAGTGATCTAGTTAGCACGTGTGAAATATTGCACTTAAGTCTATTACAATAAATATTTTTACTATGAATTTGTTTGGAACTGATGGGGACACTAATGAAAACATGGGGGGAATAACGATGAATGTCCATTTTCGGTGATTTTGGGATTATGGTGGCATGTTGTAGAGGTCTCTGTATAATTTCTGTTGACACATTCATTGGCACTAAATATGCTATGTGTCCTGTATTAATCGCAAATAAAAATACCTGAAAGTATGGAAAACGATGAGAGTCTGTTGGTTTGATGAAAAAAGGGTGAAGGTCCATTCTGCTTTGTTTCCCTAGAATATAATCTTTTAGCCTACCGCTTGGTATGAGTGGCTAGTGTTTTTCTTTGTTTCATTATTGAATGCAACGAAAGCTCTGTTGATTTGATCATTGTTAGTGAGGCTGCGTTACTGTTGTGTTACTGTTAACTGTCGTTCAACGTGTGAAGACAACTGTAAAAGTGGTTGAAGATAGAAGTCTACAACAAAAGCAGAAAGCGAAGAAGAGGCGAAAGCTCGGTAGATTACCAAGACATAAAGAAAAGAATGATGGTGCAAAAGCAGGTGACGACTGTGTCAGATTAAAATGATTTGGTAGTGTGAATGGATCTGATAAATGTGCGATCATTATAGAGTTCAATGCTTTACCTGATCGCGATACGCAGATGAAGTATTTAGGTGGTCTGATTGATAAGAAATTGGCACACTGAACAGTCCTCTAAAAAGTCATAATGAAGCGCTCCTTCACGATCATACATACACTCACAAAGTAAGGATGAAAAATGGTAATACTATGAGAGAAATTTTTGTTTCTTATAATGGTTTCCTGGCACTTCACGGGATATCTCCTAGAAATGTGCAGTCCTTCCAGAAACAAAATAATGTGGCAGAGTTGGATCAGACAGAAGGGGCAAGCACAAAAACCGGCCTCATGCTCTGTCCGATGTCACAATGAACAAAATTCATGAGCATATTCAGTCATTCCAAGGTCTCCAGTCGTACTATTCTTCGAATAAGACATCTGAAAAGAACTTGCCCATTCTGCTCCTAAATTGTAAAGATTTGCAGGTGACTGCTACATATTTTATAGAGTTGTAGTAACTACTACTATTAATACTAGTACTAACACTACTAATAATGCAACAAAAAATCTACACACTTTCTCGGTAGAGGTTTTCATGAACTGTCTGTGCTTCCAACACCTGAGGAATCAAAAGACTTTTATAAGAAAATACAGCACTATGGGAAACGCAGAACTTACATAGTGGTTTTATGCATCAGTGTACAATTATGATAGTTATGTTTTAAAGACATCTGCGTCCAATGGCGTAAAATGAAAGTTACTTGTGAACAATGTGGAATACAGTCATCAATCCTCCCGCTTTTGTTTTTTCATTGTCATCTCATTTTTGCACATTCACCATTGTTATGGGTCAGACATTCCTGACACGTACTCACTATATTGTTAAGAGCCTGCGGTGTTCTTACAGCTAATATGGTCTTCCTTTACGTCACTCATAGGTAGTCAAGCATATCAGACTTTAAAATTATAATATATCATTTGTATTAAAATGTGACATTAATCGTTATTCCCCACAGCACTTCAACAAGTGTTACATTTAATATGTAACAATGGGACAAATTTTGTGTGATGTAGAATAAAGTAAAATATAAAAGGGGACTAATATACTTCATATTTGAACGAAGATAAGAAAGTTATAAATTTACGAAATTCTGCCTTACGTTACTGCGTTTAATCCATTCTGAACAACGTGCTCCACGTCAGATAACCATAGGTAGGAAACACGACCAGAAAAACACAAAGGTAAATCACGCAGTAGCAGCTCCCTAGAATTATACAGTATATTGGCATTTTTTACTAATATCAAGAAGCCGAGAACAAAGAGTTAGTTCTTATTTGAATATCATACGGACGATTCGAATCTTGATTTTCTTAAGCACTCGTACCAACACATAGAATAACAATTCAGTATTTATGCTGTAATCTTTGGTTCAGTACCGAAAGCTTTGCTGTAGTGTAAGTCGCAGATCTGGACGCCTCTTTCCTTTCAAAAGTAACCTTGTAAGTTTAGACAGCTGTAATTTATGACAACAGCATAAATCTATTTCTACTTCGTGATCTTTCTGAAATAGTTCTTGTTATGTCCCTTGTCGGACAAACAATAAACAGGTAAGTACAAAGCTGGCAGGGAATATTGCTCTGGTTCGACAGAGGAACAGTAGAAATTACCTTCTTCACCTGCTATAAAATTAAAACCACGCTTCCGCTAAGGCAATAATATTTTATTGAAAGTAAAGATTTATGTGTAGATCACGACTGAAGAGTTTTCGAGATAGAAGCCCTATTCACGTATTATTAAGAAGTTCGCAAATTTATCACCTGGTGCAGGAATAACATGTTTCACGATATTATGACGGAAGATTTCTTCGGTTCTTGGAATCTCTGCAAGCGAAACTGGTCAGTGTTCAGTAATTTGTAATGAAAGCTGATGAACTTTGATTTTTAAGTTCAACAAAATAATATTTGTCCATCTGTCGACAAACAGCACAGAAATTGTTCATCAATATAACGAAGGACTCAACAAGATGATTCACTTCTTTCACTAGGAAAACACGTATAAATTATTTTGTGTTTCGAATATCAAATACTCATCAAACGGATACAAAATAAAGGGCACACATAAAAACGAAAATTTCAATAGGAACAACCCGATGTTAATTAATAAGTGTATCATGGTCTCGATGACAGCCGAAACCGAAATCTTGTGCAATTATGACACTCCGGAGCACTTCTTTTTTTGTTTGGACGAATACTACTGAAACCAAGAAGTATTGATTTTAAAGAATTTGATTTTTCGAAAAATATTTTGAACTAGAAACAGGTAGGGAAACATTACGGTATATAGAGGTATTTAATTTCTGCTTTGCATATTACAACAAATTCTGTTCGACCTGTATTTCAGATATATTTAATGAAAGGTTATGCATGTGATGCTGCTGAGTGGTATACATTCTTCAGTTAACTTAGTCTTTTTTTCATTTATTATAAACGGTTCACTTAATTCTAATATATAATGAAACATTCAACTTATAACATGTGAACAGCCTTCGTCAATTTATGTGATTAAGTTGAATAATAAAGCGCCATAGATCGCCCTCAAAGAATTTTCCTTCATTTAATCATATAGTTCTGTGATGTAGCTCCGTTATATAAAACAGGAATAGTGAGACTTTCTTAATGTATCAATATACACTTACAATATACTCTGCAGTAGACTGTGAGTTAATGTGTTCAAGTATATTGACAACGTGGAAACAGCTTCAATCTTGAGATCAACGTTTCTATAGAATGTCTTTTAATTACATGTCACATGTTTGGAGAATGTAGTCTTGATATCAGTTTCACTGCTTTTGAGTAGGTCTTGTTACAAAGCATGCCACTAATTTCAAAATATTATAATTAGTATTATTTTGAAATTGCGTTTCTCTTGAAATAAGCAACAATTACGTACCTTATTGATAAATCTGAAATATTGAACTAAAATTTGTGATGCAGCCGGGAATCGAAGCTGGACCTCTATGTTTACTAGGCAGACGTCTTAACCGTTAGACCACCACACCACTAACGATTAAGGCGCCTTGGAATAGTCTAAGTACGATTTTCTTCCACGTCACAAACTTTAATTCAGCTTCTGTGTTCCAAAGATAATTGCCACTACTGCCAAGGCTCTCCATGCAGCGGAATAGCACCTCGGCAATGGACATATTGGAACAATCCTGTTTCTTAGAGGCGCTTTGATAATTTCCCTTTTGAATATGGTGTTTCATCTGCATTTAGCCTGGGTTAGAAACACTGCATACTTACCCGTCTGTGTCTCTTTCCATGTCGCAGTGTTTATCAGCTTATGGATCGCGTCCCCCATTGGGGGTCGCGAAACGTTGTTTAGGGGGTCACCATCCCGAGATGATGTAGTTGCATCATACAACTTCCAGCGCACTGTATGTTCGAATACCAGGGTTTCGTAATACATATCAAAGTCCTCAAAAATTAAAAGTTAATTTATATTAAAATTACGCAGCGAAAATTCCTGTTTATCATAATAAATAAACTTCGTTAACTATAGAACAACGGAAAGTTAGAAAACTGTTTTCAGAAACCAGAGCCGCGGCGGATTAGCCGTGCGCACTGGGGCGCCGTGCTGCGCTGCGCGGCCGTTCACCGTCGGGGCTTCGAGTCCCATTTCGGCACGGCTGTTTATGTTGTGCTTAGGTTAGTTTACGTTAGTTTAAGTAGTTTGTAAGCTACGGACAATGACCCAGCACTTGAGTCCGAAAGGCTTACAAACATTTGAACCGTTTTAGAAACCTGATGTAGTGAATAATTTTGAGAAATTCGAAAGAAAAAAGATCAACTTACTTACAAAAAAGGGTCAAATGTTTGTAAATCTAAGGGGCTTATCTGCTGCGGTTATCAGTCCCTAGGCTTACAAACTACTTAAAATAACTTACGCCAAGAACAACGCACACACACACACACACACACACACACACACACACACACACACACACACATGCCCGAGGGACGAGTCGAACGTCCGACGGCGAGCAACAACGCGCTCCGCAGCAAGGCGCCTTAGAGCCCTCGGCCACTCCACCGCGGCACTTCTTCACAGATCCACTCTACAGTAGGCATATCCGATTCCGCGTCTTGCCTGCAATGCGAACCATTCTTATGCAACAAATATTTTTCTGTTCTAATTAATCCGAAATTAGGATAGTGAGTTCCATTCCGGAAATAAATAAAGAAATTCATTCTATAACATGGACGATAAACAGTGCGGACAGGAGGAGGATAAAGGCTTTTGAAATGTGGTGCTACAGAAGAATGCTGAAGATTAGGTGGGTGGATTGCGTAACTAATGAGGAAGTACTGAACAGAATTGGGGAGAATTTTTGGCATACCTTGACTAAAAGAAGGGATTGATTGGTAGGACACATTCTTAGACAGCAAGGAACTGTGAATTTAGCGTTGGAAGGAAGTGTGTGGGATAAAAACCGCATAGGAAGACCAAGAGATTCAGACAGATGTAGGTTGCCGTTCTTATGAGAAGATGAAGTACAGAGTACAGAGTAAGGTGGAAAGCTGCATTAAACCAGTCTGCGGACTGAAGACCACAACAACAACAACGTGCAGTACAGTATTTATTATTATTATTATTTCTTACAAGAAATTTTTATCAGCGGAACAGAATTAATTTTATTGTGTTTGATATCACACACAGTTGTTTTGTTCAGGGAGAGAGGGGGGCAGTCGTCAGAATATTTTTACCTTAAAGAGGGTCGCACGTACAAAAAAGATTGAAAAACACTGCCATGTCGGAATACCCAAAGTCGCTGTGTTCACGTTTATTCTTTGCTGGAAGAACCACTGTAAAGAAGTAGTCGACATCTAAGTGTAGGTAAGGGTACGCAGTGAAATATAGCCAACTGGAAGCACAAACAATAGGCAGCTAAGAGTAGTTACGTCATAGTAGTCGTCTACAGCTGCTAATTACGTGTTCTAATGCTCGTAGTGAGAACCCGGAACCGAGTTCCCCACTCTACCTGCATATCGCTGAAAGTCAAGTTCTCGGAATTGTCGCCTACAAAACGAACACTGATACACAGAACATTGGGGGGAGGGTCCCCAGCGCTTTGCTGCGACTTCACAGCGATTACGATCATAACATTGTCGAGATCACTGTTTCCAGCGACATGTCGGCAGTCGGTAACCAGTTCCGAACGCGGCCAGGAGTCCGACAAAAAAGCAGCACAGCCATCAAATTACTTCTGAAATTTGTTTAGGAATCCAAGGTTAATGGAAATCAGGACGGATTCCTGGGATGCCGCGCGCGCGCGCCAGCAGGTAGAATTTTAGGCCGGTGGGTCGTCCGGCCGGCGGCGGCAGCGCATCCCAGCGGTGATGTGTTCATCCCGCGAGCGGCACCGGCCCCACAGCTCTGTTCTCTATTGGAGGTCTTTGCAAACAGCGCTCCAAGTGCCCAGCCTAAGAACCAATTCTGTTCAGTTTAAAACTAGCTGCCGTAACCGGTCAGAGGCTAACGCAAAGTAAATAACTGGACACTTTGACGGCTTATTTTCGTGAAAAGAATTGCAACCAGCTGCCTTTTTGGATGTTTTTTAATTTGATCCAGAACTAGTTTTCGAGCCACTGCAGATTACGATTAATGTGTAACACTAAGTGTAGCAAAAATGCTCTCATGTGTTAAAAAACGTATGTGCCCAATGCACAACTTGGTTACACCTACAATAAGAACACAAATCAACATGACAGCATAACCTACACTTAGCGGAAAAGTTCCTGTACAGTTATCCTGCCAAGTAGCTAAAAAGGTAACTTTCTCTCCGTATCTCTGCATAGTGAAATCATTCACACAAGAAAATCTTCATTCGTAAACTGTGTACTGTAGGTAGAGAGATGAAATGTGTACTACTACATAATGTGTTTTCTTTTGCTTTTATTAAAATTTCTTTCCATATTTATTACATTAAATATTTATTAAAATGTATATGGAACACATTCATTTCTGTATTGTAAAGACGTGATAAAAAATTTCAACATTAAGTTCAGTGACTGTTCCGTCGGCTCTTGACAGAATATTTTATTCATTTTGAATTAAACAAATAAACGTGTAATATTCTGCAGATGGATCTTCGAACGTGTAAAAATCTTCCAACTTCATTGCTATGTGTTTATTGGATGATGACGTAACAGCTGAAAACCGGTTTATAAAAGCAATAAATTTACATAATATTACACATTTATCAGGTATGTTTCATTCAAAATTAATCGCAACATTGTTTCTATATTAAAAAAATAAAAAAAAATTGACCTATTGGTGTATGTTTTACTAGTGACCCGTAACAGCCGAAAAACGGTATGTAAAAGCAGTAAATTTAAAGAATATTAAACATTTATCTGGTTTGTTTCATTCAAAATGAAATTCAACATTGTTTCTCTATTTAAAAAAATAAAATAATAAATTGACTTATTGGTCTATGTTTCACTAGTGACCATTATAGCTTTCAGTGAGTCGTATGTGTTATTAACAATATCAATTGATTACAGGGTGATTTTTGCTGTTTAGTGAACTCTTTATCCCATCTTTTGAATCTTTGACTAATGCTGAAAAACTATGGTTTCGATTTTGTTACTTACATCTGTACAGTATGTTCCCTCTGTTTTATTTTGTTTTGTGTAATTTTCGATTGCTATGATTATACGAGTACTTCGACGGCAATTTTAGCTTTTCTTATTACACTTTGTCTACTGTAATATTTCCTTTTCTTCATGCTATCAACTCTGTTTTCCTTAGTTTACGTTAGGCCCACTGCTGTCGTACACAATTAGTATTTCGATAATTTTTCTTGTTGAGAATTTTTTTGATCGAAATTTGCTTCATGGCTGTATCTCTCAAGTTACGTTGCGTCCATGATTATACCAATGTAATAGCCTAAATCTTATTTTTTTATCTCCTCCATGACGTTATTTTGTCGAAGTACATTATTTTGAAGAAACACACCTCCTTCAGTTTATGTTGGTAATTTTCTAGTGGTCCAAGTACATTATTTTGAAGAAATACATCTTCTTCAGTTTATGTTAGTGATTTTCTAGTGTTAATTTTATTGGTTTGTGCTGCTTCTGTTATGTTACTACTCAGTCACTGTAATAGAGCTAAGTACTACCGTATCTTCAGCGTTTTTCTGTTTCCAGACGAAACATTTCACGGCATTCGCTCGCTAAATCTCGTCATTCACTATCTTCACAGTTGCGCCATCGACGGAACTGCCCCACTAAGGTGCGAACGAAGACAGCGAGAAGAAACACAGATTTCAGGCTCCATAAATTATAAGTCATTTCATTTGATACGACATACAAGTATTTTATAACACACAGTAACGATGAAAGGATAAACATTGTAAGGAATACATATGAATCATTCAACAACATTAGGACAGCACATTGATTCCCAGATCGTATCTGGCTACAATATTTTTTTGTTCTTTAAGTCCCTAAAGCTTAGCCTCTTGCGACGACTTTTCGCATTTGGGAATATCCTTTGTTACCTGGTTGGATACCTTTATGCTCGTCTCTCCCTCTAAGGATGTCGTTTAAATTAATTTAGGTTTCCATGTATATAGCTCTTCTTTGGTCTGCATTTTAATACACTTGCTCATTCGTCCAGCGTATTTTATGTAATATTTATTAACACTTGCGTGACTGTTTTTTTGTGCATAACCATTAATTTTATTTCTGCTCCGTAAATGAAATTCGTAATACCGGTAACAGAAGAACGCCATTGTTTGCAAATCTACAAACGACGTTCATCATAAAATTAGTTTACCAAATTATGAAATCATTACGGGTACGTTTGAGACTGTGTCCATGCAGAGTTATGCCTACTTCCTACAGTGAATGACCCTGGTTAATCAACATGACATTCAATGTCAATCGTTTTCTGCTTCAAGCACAATTTTGAAAAACTATTTTTTTAACCTATCCACGTTTTCGCCACGGTGTGTCTTCTCCTGCTAGGAAAACTCTGCATTCTATTCTCCGTCTTACTTTCGACAATATTGGACTCTTCTAACTGCATCGGCTCACTTTTCCTATAGAAAAATAAGCTAAAAACGGAGCATCTATCATCGTGACTATGGCTGGCTTAAAAAAGGGAATAAAAAATCTGCTGCTAGCGGAGAAGTGAAGTCTCAGAATTTTATTTGTCTGAGTACATCCTGTAAATTATGTCCATAGGTATAAAAACTGATCATCTGCGAATTTAGGTGGAAAGTAGGCAGCTTTACTAATCGATCTACCGAACGTTTAAATATTTTTTGCAGTGTGTTTTCTTTCTTCCAGCGCAAATAACGACTGAGGTACTCTCGAAAAAAGACATCTTAAAATTTTCCAGGGCTTGATTAGAAAATTTAATACTCAGCTCCTAAAAGAGAAGCTACGCACCGCAGATATTGGCAAAGGTAAAATTATGCGAATAACAGATCGCATATGCTGACGCTCTTTCCGACATTCCATCTACGTATGGAACGGGAGGAAAATCTGACAGAATCGGAAAGAAGAACATTCTGCCATTCTCCTCACATTCAATTGCTGTTCAGATCTGGATGTATCATTGTTGTTATAAAATAAAGTTGTTGTAATACAATGAAATGGACATTGTATACTACTGCCCTTCACGAACGCCATTGACTAGTGAGACTGCCGGACAAAGTGATGAAGCCTTAGGAGCAGCGACCTGTTGGGACTAGAGCTGGTGCAACGGTTAAGACAGTGCACTCGGAAGTCCAAGGCTGAAATACTGGCCCAGTCATAACGAAGTGTATTTTCACTTATTTCTTGAAGTCAAATTCTGGGATAGCTTGTTTGAAAATAACAATACACAACCTTCTTCGTCCCTTCTGACTTCGGCGGTTCTGCCTCAGTAAGCTTAACCTCATTTCGTTGCGGCGACTCATGCTCGGGCACAAAGTATTTACAGAAGGTACTTTATAAATTTTCCAGGCCGAGAACCAGGAGGTTGTATCAAATCGGTGTTGGTGTCGTCATTTTACACAAAATAGCTAATATGGCTGAAATATTTCATTTATTTCGGCGAAAAGAAATTTTCTTGCATCTGTATTTCTGATTCTGATGCTTATTTCACGATATCTGATTGTTAAATTATGTTTCATGAGCAGAATATTAAACAAATGACGCTGTATGAGCTGTAGATATTTTGTATGTACCCGACTTCAGTAATAATGAATATGTCAGAATATTAGTGGTTATGGCTGATTCACAAGTTACGAGACTGTTTCATACAATCACTTGATCTGAGGTAAAAGTAAATTTATAAAATTTTTTAGTAAGATACTTTACATCAGCGATCTCATCGTAATTCAACCACTTTCCCGAGAACCATAAAAGATGCCCCTTATCGTTCTGCAATGAATTTTCTGCTATTTTTAAATTTTTTGCCCGAAAAATAGCAGAAAAGTAATTTATAAAGGGATAGAAAGAAAGAAAGGTAAGAGATACTTTTAGCTGTTGCTGACATCTCAATCGTCCACAGTTATTTAGCCACAATACTCGTATTCCTTCTTCTTTAAAAGAACCGATTGGTCAAAGCAAAAGCATAGAAGCAATTTCTTGACCAATTATAATAAGCCTAATTCGTTCCTTCCAGTGATTTCCGTTAAAAAAAAAAAAAAAAAAAAAAAAAAAAAAAAAAAAAAAAAATGGCGAACTGTTCTCATTCCAGTTTTTCAAAATTTCTATTTTCTTTTTAATTTTGTAACTACGATGGTCTTAAAGCAGGCGAAACAGTACGTTAAAATGTTCAAAACAAATACCGAAAGCAAAAATGCAAATAAATAATGTTTCTTTCTTCACAATAGTTATGCATATTACTCTTACTGTTATTATCGACAGTCTCTACAGTGTGTTCATGATCGTAAATGTTGTAAGGTAGATATTATGTGACACTTCTGAATGCACATCTGAATCAAAAAAAAAAAATTGTGAACAGCCACAACGTACTGTCACGAGACGTCTATGATGTCCTCCCTTGGACAGAAATATCTGGCGTTCCTCAGGGAAGTGTTACAGGACCCCTGCTGTTCTTTGCATTTACAAACGATTTAGGAGAGATAGGAGACTGTTCGCGGATGTTACTGTCATTTATAGGTTAGAAACACACTAGGAGATCAAAAGCAACTTGCTATCTGCATGGTGCAAAAATTGTAAATTGACCAATAATAAATATAACTGTGACGTCAACCACATCAGCACTAAAAGAAAACAGTTGAACTTTGTTTACATGATAAAACACTAAAATCTATAGGCAGTAACTTCAACTAAATATCTAGAAATTACGAACAACTGAAATTGGAAAATTGGAAATTGTAGGGAGGACAAACCAAAGGCTAATGTACATTTGCATAATATTTAGAAGATGCAGCAGTACTACTAAAGAAACTGTCTACAATACTCGCGTGCGTCCAATGGGATCCCGCCAGGTGAGACTTATGCAGGATATAGACAAGGTTCAGAGAAGGGCAGCTCGTTTAGTATTATAATGATATTTGGGAAAGATTGTCACAAAAATGCTGAACAAATTAGAAGGAGGGGGAGGGGTGGAAATCATTGAAAGAAAGGTGTTGCGGCGAGGTTTATTTGCAAAATTTCTTTCATCAACTTTCTATTCCGAATGTGGACAGAAAGATATAGGTGTTTCTTTTCCCGAGAGATATTTGAGAACGGAACTTTAGAGAAAATATCATAAGAGCGGGTCGATGAAACCTCTGTCGTGCACTACAGTGTGACTTTCAGAGTATTTGTATAGATGTTACGCAGCTGTTGGTACTGTAGTGATAATGGCGCTGCCGCGCGGGAGAAGCCGTATAGTCTAAGGCATCATGCTACGGACTGGGCGGCCGCTCCCTCAGGAGGTTCGAAATCTTCCTCGGGTATGGATATGTGTGTTTTGTCCTTAGTGTAAGTTAGTTTAAGTACTTTGAAAAAAAAATCATTCTTATGCCGAGGCTGCAAAATATTTTTATTTGTTATATTCTACCGATTTCGGCAGTTGCTGCCATCGACAAAAAATCAACAAGCTAACTGGAAGAGAAATGCATGACAGTTACAAATACACAACATAGTCTCGTATATATTGAAAATATTGTTGGTACTTACATATTTCACATCAAATTAAAATAAATAACTAAATAATAAATGAAAATAAAAAATATATGTGACTCCTTGTTGTGTGATTGTAGCTGTCATGTATTTCTCTTCCATTTAACTTTTTGATTTCCTGTTGATGGCAGCAACTTACGAAACCGGTAGAATATTGAAGATAGTACTGTCAACTGCTTTTGTTGCACAATTTACTCACCCCTTTCTGATACCATGTGATCATTACCAGGAAATCATCATTATATGTTGTTCCTGGGTGTAAGAATCAGAACATCATCAAAAAGATAGATCAGAATATGTGTACCGGTTTCTTATACTAATATGATTTCCTGGTATACCTATCACCCGATATATGAAACTGTAATTTCTACTGCATACAAACTCCTTATTTCGTAGTTGCCATGGGTTATCTTTGACTGGAGACGAACGATTTTAACAAATGCTGTATGTTTATAACCTCAATTTTTGGCGTATTTACCAACACCAGCCAGCACTAGAAGAGATTAGTGAGTCACTGTTACACTACTCTCCATCAAAGATAGTCAATTCAGTCGGATGTGTGGATTAAACGCAGTTATTTTCGTAATCATTCTTTAGTCTCTCTGTCGTCTCTGACATTTGTTTACAATACTTCAAATGGGTGTCCTAAAGAATAAAGTCTTAGTGGTTCAACTTAACAACAGACAACGTTATGAGTGCTAAAATTAAGTATGCAGTATGATGATGGCGTGTCTCCATAAAAAAAAACATTAATTACAAAAAACACTTTTAGAGAGGACACAGTTCGTAGTAATCGATGGTAAGGCATCGACTAAAACAGAGGTGGTATCGGGCGTTCCACAGGGTAGTGTTATTGGTCCTCTGCTGTTCCTTATTTACATAAACGATTTAGGGGAAAATCTAAGTAGCTCTCTTAGGTTGTTTGCAGATGACGCCGTCATTTACCGTCTAGTAAAATCATCTGAAGATCAAAACCAACTGCACAACGATCTCAATAATATATCACTATGGTGTAAAATTGGCAATTGACTCTAAATAATGAGAAGTGTGAAGTCGTCCACATGAGTACGAAAAGAAATCCGTTAAACTTTGTTTACAAGATAAATCAATCAAAAGTGACGGCCGTAAATTCCACAAAATATCTAGGAATTACTATTACTTCAGGCTTAAATTGGAAAGAACACGTAGATAATGTCGGGGAAAGAGGAACCAGAGACTACTTTTATTGGTAGAACCCTTAAAAGATGCAACAGAACTACAAAAGAAACTGCGTACACTAGGCTTGTCCGTCCATTTTTGGAGTATTTCAGCCCAGTGTGGGATCCTTATCAGGTGGGTTTGACGGAGGACATCGAAAGAGTCCAAAGAAGGGCAGTTGGTTTCGTATTGTCACGATACACGGAGACAGCGTTGCGGAAATGACACAGGATCTGAGATGGGAATCATTAGAACAACGGCGCTTATCGCTGCGGCGTGGGCTACTTAGGAAATTCCAATCGCCAACATTCTCCTCCGAATGCGGAAATATATTGTTGACTCCCACTGACATAGGTAGAAATTATCATCAGAATAAAATACGAGAAATCAGAGTTCGAACGGAGAGTTTGAGACGTCCTTTCTTCCCGCGCGCTATTCGAGAATGGAATGGGAGATAAATGGTATAATGGTGGTTCGATGGACCCTCTGTCAGGCATTTAAATGTGATTTGCAGAGTATCCCATGTATATGTAGAACGGGAATGGAA
Organism: Locusta migratoria; assembly: GCA_026315105.1. Lineage (NCBI taxonomy): Eukaryota > Metazoa > Arthropoda > Insecta > Orthoptera > Acrididae > Locusta > Locusta migratoria. Next base: position 17,141,067 of record CM048751.1, read on the forward strand.
CGGGAGAAGGCCCTTCACACACAGCACAATCTGTGCATATCTTCTCCTTCTTTTTCAAACGCAATTCACACTTCCTCAAGTTAGTTAATTTAAGGGGTGAATGGGTTGCTTTTTCTGCCGCCACCACCTCCACCTCCACGCCCCCCTCCCACCCCCACATCCCCCAGGCGACGGGCAATGTACTGGAACTAGCTGCGTATAGTGTTACACATCTGGTGAAAGTGTGAAAAGGTTTGCGAATCGTGTTAAGTGAGGCACTGAGGCGGAACTTGGGTACCAGCCCGATATTCACTTAGCGGGACGTGGAAGAACGCCTTAAAAGCACATACAGGCGGGAAGGCAGGCACATCGACCTTTCGCCGGGATCGATCGACATACCATTCATTCCCCCTGAAAGCGGCGCCTTAAACGCAAGGCTAAGCAGGCGCGTTTTGCAGGGTACGGACGTAATTGAAGGAAAAAGGGAAGTGTGGGCAAAGGGGGGGGGGGAGCGGATGGAGGGGAAAAGAGGCAGACAGAAAGAGAGAGAGAAAGAGAGAGAGTGTGTGTGTGTGTGTGTGAGAGAGAGAGAGAGAGAGAGAGAGAGAGAGAGAGAGAGAGATGAGGCCTCAGTAGCGGCGGATGGCAGAGAGCCGACGGCCAGTGGCCAGTGGCCGGCCCAAGCCCGCCGGCTTTGAGCAGGACGCGAGTTAATTAGCAGTGGCTGGGCCCGCACAGTGCTGCGCGGCCTTGTTAGCGGCGCGGCCCCGCTATGGAAATGCCTGCCTCTCCGCTGCGGCGGCGGCGGCGTCTTTTTCTGCACGCCTCGCCTCGCCTCGCCTCGGACCACCCGCGGGCAGCGCGCGAGCCGCCGCGCCGCATTCCGCCTGCCGCCAGCTAATTATGGGGTCGCCAGTTTATAAAGCGACACCAGATTACACGATAGCGCCCGGCGCCGGCCAATTGTGAGCAAAGGGTGGGGGGCGCGCACGGCCGGTACACACACGGCGTGTCGCCGCCGCCGCTACAAATGTTTCCCTGGGAAGCGCCGCTGCCGCCGCCGCCGCGCTGCCCCTACCTGCGGCCTTTTTCGTCTGTTTCGCCGGCCGTCTCGATCAGATAAGCGGCGGCGGCGCCAGCTACAAGGCTCGCCCCCCCCCCCCCCCCCCCGTCCCCTCCGCGGTGGGCCGTCACGTCCCGTCCCGTCCCGCACGGGCCCGGCGCTTGGGCCGGCGTCTCAGACACACTTGTCGACGTTCTCCCCCCCCCCCTGCCCCCTCGCGACGCTGTTTGTTTCGTGCCGGCCTTTTTGTTTCCAGGGCTCGCCGCCTGCCCCGGTTGTTTTTCTGAGCCGGCGCCCGGCTCGGTTTCGCCGTTGTGCGTTCGGCAGACGTGATGAAGTGCGCGCCGCCGCCGCCGCCGCCGTCTGGGGGGTCGCGGTTCGTCCCCCGTCGGCGCCAGACCTACTGTGCTCGCTGAGGCCGATTGCCTTCGCGACCGTTGCCTTATGTGGGGCGCCTTGTGGTTTGGTTATGCGTGGCTCACCAGGACTCCTTTAAATCTCTGCAATTCAGTGTGGGATCAGATACTATACTTTCTGACAGGTCATGGTCACCCCACGTACTTGAACTACATGGGGCTCAACGACACCGTAACACAAGGTCGTACCGAGTGTGGGGGGGGGGTCAGAGGGATTAAACCCTCCACCCCCCACCCCGAAATTTTCCAAAGATAATTATTTTTAAACATATAGGAATGGTATTTTCTCAAATTATAATTGATCTTCATAAGCAAACAACCAATAGTTTAAAAACAGTGTCTGATTCAACTTAAAACGGACATGTCAATATTTCATTATTTCCCATCGAAGGACTGACAATACGTAACCGAGAGTGCTACTGCGCATGCGCGAGCAGCGGAAACGAGCTGCACTAGTAGTTGTTACGATAACTTGACGAACCGCCCCCACCCTCACCCCCCCCCCAGCGGCGAAAACCGACAATAGCTACAATGCGCACGTCACGATGCTTTTTTTTTTGGCTGCCAATATCTGCTTCGTAACAATCCGCGACTTCAGAAGCCTTTGCGCTGTTATGCTGTAATAGACTTGTTTCGTGAATAACAAATACTCTACTACCGACTTATCTTGTAAGTTTTATAAAATGTTCAAATGTTTGTATAGCTTATGGGACTTAACTATGGGGTCATCAGTCCCTAAGCTTACAAACTACTTATGAACTACCTAAGACTAAGGACGGCACAAATATCCATGCCCGAGGGGGGATTCGAAGTTGGCAAATATAAATATTAAAAAATATTTAAACATGTAATAGAAACTATTTTCCAAACATAAGTTTCATATCTCAGTACTTCATAAATGAGGGTTATCATTATTTTCCCCCGAGGTCTTCATATAATCGACCTTATGGAGATACTGTATACCCGAAAGGTCATTTTCTTTTTGTTGTATTATTGAAATTTGCGATTTTGTGTCTTTAAAATGGTTGTGGCGGTAGTTACATATTTTTTTTCGCTGATTCAGATATGCGGTTTTGCTTTACTACGACTTTTATTATTTATTTATTTATTTATTTGCTTTGTGTGTGTGTGTGTGTGTTCTTTTTTATTTTTCAATAATTAAATATTTGACTCTCTGGCAGCTTCAGTACATGCGCTGAGATTCAAGGATATCGAACTAACTCAAAAACGCTAAATCAGGAATTTGTCAGTTACGCGGTATTGTATCTTCCCTAACTATATATTTTAGGCAACATGGTCTATTTGCACTTTAGAACCAAGTAAAATAAATATTATCTAAATATATGTAGTATTATTTGAGAATATGCAACAGGGAAAATTATTTTCGTAATTAAAATTAAAAGTTATTAAGCTTTCAACTTTGAAACTCTTTTTCTCAAATTGTCTAGGAATTATATGTTAAAGCAAGAACATATTGATCTATAAAAAATCCTCTTATTTTTTAGACAAAATTCTCGAGTCTAATCATACTTTATTGTAATCCTAACTTATGTTAATAAAGGGCCAAAAAGCTTAAAATTGCCTAGAAATGTGTTATTTGACAATTTTTAAAATTTTTTGAGGGAGGGCCCCATGACCACCAGCCTGGTGACATAACCCCCCTCCCCCCACCGAATTTTTTTTTTCTGGGTACGGCCTTGCCGTAGCATGTACATGCGGGGAGTTTTGCTCCCCCGAACACACAGTCTTAGACTGTACAATATACAGAACACTAACTCACCCAACACTACCAGACGACCAAGACATACAGACGATCACACGGGACAAAGACACATACTAAATCGGATAGTCGATGAGGTATCCACCCTCAAACAACACGAGTACAATAATACATGCACTCAACACTCACACACAGAACACGACATGACTCATGGCACAGCAGCAGCAATGAAGGCACAGACACTGATGAGGAGTCCAGCACAGACTCGGACACCTCTGAATCGTCTCTACAATAACTTACACGTTAATTAAGCCAGAAGGCACAGAAATTTATCAAAGACTAGAATAGTTTAGTAACAAATAAATTATACATTAGATTGGCCAGGGCCGCAGGGCTCGATGTTAATTGCCGAGGCCTCCGCTCCAGATCTGTCATCGAGAATAGTTTTCTCTCCCCCACTTACCACTATCCTGTCATCTTTTCACCTCTTCTTAAAATTATAGCATATATTTAAGTTACTAACACCACCCCAGTTTTCCTATTTCCAAATCAGTTTTATTTCAATTAGAACCATTTTTCCCTAACCCATAATTAAATTCAATATAAATATACCAACCTTTCAATGAATATACTAATAGCCTAATATTGTTTATGTAAGAATTATCATTGTCCTTAGATAAGAAGAGAACAAATTGTAATATACTAAATCGAATGTAAGTATTGGCCATAATTCACGACCAGCTTTATTACCCACAGGCAGCTGGTGTAACTGAAGGTTTCAATAAATAAATAAAATATTGTAGTAAGCGTCAACGGCACTCTCGGCGGTTGAATGATACCTCGGTAGCAGTATCCACTCAAAAAATTAAGATTGGATGTAATACCCTCTCTTGATTTAATCCTTTAATGCACAGTGTAGCTGATCAACCACATACCTTATATTTTCCATTCTCTCTCAAAATGATCAACATTTTACCACAAATTCATTTGTACCTGCTTCTACACATAGTGTTACATATGCTAGTAGCTCGTCCTAACACGTGCATTTGTTTACATTGTTAGGTTCTCACGGATATTGCAATTACTTTTTAACATTTTTAAAATATTTATTATTACTTTAATATTCGAGAAAAATCGGATAATTCCGAACTACTTACGATATTCAGATTTTGAAAACCGCAATAAAATGAATTTTAGTATAATACTTTGCTTGTACATACAAATAATTAAATAAACTTATTAGTCCAAATAGTCTATGTATATTCTGGAAGATCAACACCGTCATCAACTGCATTTACAATATTTTCTGCAATATCGCCTTCCTTGACCAGGTTGGCATCAACTTTATCATCCGGTGAACTGGAACTTGGTTCAACTTGGCCTTTATCAAGAGCTGGATCATCAGACGTGACAAAATCCAGATCAGCGTCTGTATCATCAACGTCAACGTCAAAATCACTGACCCCAGTCAACATTTCGTATTTGCTCACAAAAATCTGGATCGCAAGGCGTACATGACATATCGAACCAGGATTAGCCATTTTATATGCAATAAAATAATAGTTTGGGAGTAAAACAGCGATCCGTAACACACACCACTGTCAGGTGTTGAGCGAAACATAGGGTGTATTTGACCGATGACTGCTCGGCGGTAAGCGAAACACGCGGTATATCTGACAGTCAGTCTTCACACAAAGCGGCTGTTCGGGGGTAAGCCGTCAGACAGACCAACCACGAAAGACCAGGGATCTTGGGGAGGGATTGGGTAGAAGGTACAGGGAGTGGCAGCCATCAAGGCCACGCAGTTTAGGTAAGAGTACAAAAAACCCAATCGGTCAAACTGACCGATGTTTCGTTAGAAGTGTTGAGGGTATATTACACGGAGCGTACTTGGTCGCTAATCGCTGGCGTCTGTTGTCGCTCGACGTATAAGCGAATAGCGAATGAATACGCTGACGCAATATGCTGCGACTTTAGACGCTGGCGTCTTCGTAAAAATAAATAAGTAAATAATAAAAAAATGGAAACACGACGGTGCATAGGACATATTGGTTTGGAGGTTTGGTGATACCAAACAGTTCTGTTTCCCACAAAACAAAATATGAAGTGGAATTGTAATCAAATGTCCAAATTTCTGGAAATTTATCATTCTATTCCAGTAGTATGGGACATTAATAATAAGAGTTATTTAAATACTAAACATAAAGACACTCAATTTAACCAACTGTTTGACGATTTGAAGTCCAGGACGTGTAGAATAAAGTTGGAGATAGAAGATTGGTGTATTCGAAACTGAGTTGTCTGTTACTTTATTTTATCCTCTACCGTTTCCATTGATGTATCAGATTTTTCTGATGTCATCCTCATCAGAAAAGTTTCTGTACTTTTAGTTCTGTTTCACTGGCTGTAAAATATTTCTGTAGGCGGAAGGATCTTCACACGATAATTCTCTCAAAATATTTGCAGAAGCATCATATGTAACCCTCCTCGCAATCCACCTTCTTATCCATTTTCTTTTATTTTTTCCTACTTTTCCCTTTTCTTTTATACTGTTAAGAGAAAAACATCGCCAACATTTATATTTATTTCAGCATTTTGATTCCACTGGTGGCTACTTTATATGCTCCCGTATATGTCACGGGGTGACCAACACTTGAAAGCGGCCAAAAAAGCCAGCGACCAGCGTCTAAAGTAGCCCACACTTCGATTTGAGACGCTCGCGTTTCGGAGCAGCGACTTTATTGGCTGTCCTTGTTTACACAAAGCGAATTTAGCAGCTGCTTCAAAATACGCCAGCGACTAGCAACCAAATACGCTCCGTTTTATAGCGGTATATAGAACCATCCCATATCGTTTTATCAACTTAGTTTTTCCTTACATGTTTTCCATTGCTTGTGAAAATCGTAAATGCCTGATTTTCACTCTATTTTGAAGAAAGCATACGGTTTAAAGATCAGGTTTTTTTTACACGTGGCAGTACGGCATCATAGCGTCCTAATAAAACATTAACCTTTTCTTAATCGTAATGCTGGCCGCGGTGGCCGAGGGGACTGAGGCGCTTCAGTCACGTTCTGCACGGCCACTACGGTAAGGGTTCGAATTCCCCCTCGGGCATGGATATTTGTGCCGTCCTTAATATAAGGTAATTGATAAGTAGTTTGTAAGTTTAGGGACTGATGACCCCGTAGTTAAGTCCCATAAGCTTAACAAATATTTGAACATTAATTCGTAACAGCTGGTGTGAAATGACACTCTGTGTCAAGTATGTCTATGTAATTTATTCAAAACGTTCGATAGCGGGTTGCTTACTCTTCGACGCCTTTTAGGCCACACATTACACCGAGTGAAACAGAACTAAAAGTACAGAAAAGTTTTTGAAACGGTTGTTGCAACAAAGCTTTCTCGTTTAAAGAGACGTTTCTGAAACGGTTGTCGTAGTGAACTTTTCTGGTTTAACGAGAAATTGCGTGTTAATATCCATCTCATCATCACTCTCTATTTGCTCGCCCCCTTTAAACCTCTCTACATAAATTTCCTCCGCCTCCCCTGTCTCCTCTTAGAACTATATCTAGAGCCATGTTTAGAATTATGTTCAAAATCTTATATCTTACGACCGAATATTTTGAAATTTTAACACTTTCTACTGGATATTCGCATGTTTTACATGTATATTTATATAAAATTTACAATGTGCAAAAGCTGATAGGAAACATCGCAAAAGTACTATACATATAGGTGTTATAAAATATATTCAAAAAATGTACCTAGAAACCTTCCTGAATTACAGTGGAACGTTGTTTCAACATTTCAAAGCAATCAAAAAATGTTCAAATGTTTGTTACGTTTATGGGACTTAACTACGGGGTCATCAGTCCCTAAACTTAGAAACTACTTATGAATTACCTTATACTAAAGACGGCACAAATATCCATGCCCGAGGGGGGATTCGAACCCCCGACCATAGTGACCATGTAGACTGTGACTGAAGCGCCTCAGTCTCCTCGGCCACCGCGTCCGGCTTCAAAGCAATCGGTGGAGAACTTTTTCAGATTAACGGCTATAGATAAATATATAGAGAATACTGACAGTATGGAGGGTGGAGTATCTTTTGGACAACTACCCACTCTTGAAAAATATGAACCGCTGGGCCGCGTCAAGTGTGTCCACTATCCAAACAATTCCAAGAGAAAGAGCTCTAAAGTCTTAAGCGCAGAAGATAGAGGACTGATAGGCTTGGCAGGGAACGTTCTGCTTCAGCAAGGTCGAATAGCTCAAATTACCGATAAATGTTCGAACCTACCATCAACGTGCATATTTTATTATTTGTTTTAAAATTTATGGTGCATTTTAAATAAAGTTTACTATTTAAAGGATTAAAACAAAAATAATTTAATTTGGGTTTTGAAATGGCTGTCACGTACAATGAAAATTACAATCACGTTTTCTTTTTATTAAGCTGAATAGTTTCAAATGAATTTGTAATGTGTTGTTGTGTTATGGTCTTCAGTCCGGAGACTGGTTTGATGCAGCTCTCCACCCTACTCTATCCTCAGCCAGCCTTTTCATCTTCTCATAAGAACGGCAACCCACATCCACTTGAATCTGCTTACTATATGTCTCTCTTGGTCTCCCTCTGCGATTTTTACCCCACACACTTCCCTCCAATGCTAAATTTACCATTCCTCGATGTCTAAGAATTGTCCTACCAAGCGATCCCTTCTTTTAGTCAGGGTATGCCAAAAATTCCTTTTCTCATCAATTCTGTTCAGTACCTCTTCATTAGTTACGCGATCTACCCACCTAATCTTCAGCATTCTTCTGTACCACCACATTTCAAAAGCCTCTATCCTCTTCCTGTCCGCACTGCTTATCGTCCATGTTTCACTCCCGTACAAGGCAACACTCCACACAAATGCCTTCAGAAAAGACTTCCTTACACTTAAATTAATATTCGATGTTAGCAAATTTCTCTTTTTCAAAAAAGCTTTTCTTCCCATTGCCATTCTGCATTTTACATCCTCTGTACTGCGACCATCATTTGTTATTTTACTGCCCAAGTAACAAAACTATCTACCTCCTTTATTACTTCGTTACCTAATCTAATTCCTTCAGCATCACCTGATTTTCTTAGACTGCACTCCATTACCCTAGTTTTTCTCTTGTTAATGTTCATCTTATAAGCACCTTTCAGCACACTGTCCATTCCGTAAAATTGCTCCTCGAGGTCCTTTGCTGTATCTGACAGTACTACTATGTCATCGGCAAAATGCAATGTTTTTAATTCTTCCCCCTGAACTTTAATTCCTTCACCAAATTTCTCCTTGCTTTCCTTTATAGCTTGCTCAATGTACAAATTGAACAACATTGGAGAAAGGCTACAACCCTGTCTTACTCCCTTCCCAACTGATGCTTCCCTTTCATGTCCTTCGAGTCTAATAACTGCGGTCTGGCTTTTGTACAAGTTGTATATAACTCTCATTTCCCTGTATTTTACTCCTGCTGACTTCAGAATTTGAAAGAGTGTATTCCAGTCAACATTGTCAAAAGCTTTCTCCAAATCTACAAAAGCTAAAAATGTAGGTTTGCCTTTCCTTAATCTATCTTCTAAGATAAGACGTAAAGTGAGTATTGCCTCCCGGGTTCCTACGTTCCTTCTGAATTCAAACTGATCTTCCCCGAGGTCAGCTTCTACCAGCTTTTCCATTCTCCTGTAGATGTTTGTAATGTAGGTAAATTAATTACTTCTGTCCTAAGATTGCAGGCGGTGTTTCAGTTATATAAATTTCTGCAGTATTTTTGTTGAATTGCCTGTTTTGTATTGAAAGTACTAGCACTACAATGATAATTGTCATAAAATGTTTTTAAAAAAATATTTAGGCATCTTGCACAATTAGTGAAGGACCATTGTTTACGGGAACAACGTGTTTTCAAAGGATCTGAGGAAAAACATACTTCGTAGGCATACCTGAAAACGTTTTCGGTAGATAGCCTGGAAGAGAACCAGACATATCGCATCGTATCTTTAAACACTGGTGGGTGACGAAAGCTGACGATGGACTATAAATTGTATTTTTATGCAGTCGTGACTTTACCTGACTGTCTCCCTGTTTGTATACATCAGTAGGGCAACAGCTATACTCCGCTTTTGCAGTAACAAAACGTTCCTGGAATTTAAAAGAAATATTTATAATCTTTCTACAGCGTACAATATCGAATAACTTTGCAATGAAATTCTTATGACAACAGTATTTAACGTTTTAACCTACCTAAATTAATTGTAAAATGCATGTGGAATTATTCGATTTTATATCGTAATTAAAGTTTGAATTAGCTGCAATCGTCATTTCATAAATAAAATCAAGTACTTCATTATGTAATTGATAATACTTTATATCATTAGTTTTATTTAAAATTGTTATCATTTTTAATACAAATTATAAAAATAAAATTTTCTCCCAGATCGGATCGAATTCCGAATATACGCATCACGGTCATGTACGCTACTGCCCGAGCATTTCGACAGATTGCATCGTACGTCTAATTGACTAATTATTTGAGTGGTGCTTAAACCTTGGAGCCCCGTTTCTCGTCATTTTCTGGAGAGTTCGCTTTAAAATTTCGATGAGTGGACACTCTTGATGTATACTACTAACATGTGAAGTCTCATGCCAAACTGAATTTCCGAGAGCTGAATGTCTCCTTGTCAGTAAATATTTCTCCTGTTCTTTTGCGTAATTTTTATCTACCGCCGCTTTCTGTACAGCCGAAAATTAAGAATTTAAAACTGCAGCTATTGCCATCATATATTTTGAGTACGGTTTCTTAGTTTCATCTGCTAGTAGGTGTGCTACGATATGTAACAAACGTTCAAATATTATAAATGCGACACGAAGTGGCGATAGAGGTAGGCAACTATGATAAAATTAACGGTAATGCCGTCGATTAGCTGGGGAGCTCGTATGAAATTTTTCTGACAGGTAACATTTCAGGCACACTATGACTTCAATGGCACGTTTCGGAAAATTCTATCATTAGATATACATATGTTTTGAGGACAGCTCACGTATACAGATGCAGATACATAGATACTGCAAAAGATGTTCGGTTGACAGACTTGTGCAGAGTACCTGTCAGCACATGTCTGTAAAACGTATTTTTTTTTAATATCTATGTTTCTTGACAGTTTCCAACAGCTGTACAACCGATGTCCGAAGTGCATTATAGCCTATGGCGATTACTGTGAAGATATTTTTTTTAACTTTTATTTCGTATATTTTCTGAGACCATTCATGAAATTTTCAGATGCACTTTGTATATTCTTGGAAACACTTCTACCGTTTTACATTAGTTCGCATTTAAATGTAAAATTTATATTTTTTAGATCTAACATTGTGTGGATAGAAAGTCATGCCCATTTGTAATACACTGTAAGCTTGGCCATGTGGCAGGCGTAAGTCCCGTACTATTCAGCTGGAGTATTGGGGAGTAGCGAAAGCTTGCTTTGCTAAACTTCCAGTAAAATTTCTTTATGCTTCTTGTCTGTAAGACTTCTTATATCACAAGTCAGCAGTATATTTGGTGGCAATTAAGGAACCTAATATCAATGACGGGAAACTTTTTTCGTCGTTTATACATGAGAGGCAGAAAACTGATAAGAATATTAAGAAAATAGATTTGTGAGATTTTTTTTTATCTGCTCTTCTTTATGTCGAAAAATTTATTTTACTTATGAAAACGTAACAAAAATCAACTGTTGCACCATAGAAACGGTTTAAATGTTGATTTGGCCAGCTTTGATATTAGCTACTAGATTTGTCCGCTTTGAAAGGAAAGCATGTGGATGTTTCCGATTTTCAAACTAAACCAAGGTGAATGAATGTACTTTTTTATTGCGATTTTACTATTTTTTTCAAATGTTATCTAACAGTCCGATTCTAACGCACGTTTGTGTATGAATGACACTATTAGGAGTTAGTATCAAATAAACATACAACACAAATAGTATAAGGGTTCAACAAATATAATTACTGATTGATTAAATCGAATCTTTCATTAACTGAGACCTCATTTTATTTGATAATGGATTTTGAAAGTTAACGTTTGTGAAATCAGTGATTTGTATATTAAAATAAAATTCTGCTACCAGTCATGATTTTTTATATTCCATCTAGCAAGACGCTTTTCGGGAAATAATTCCCTTTTCAAGCGCATTTTTGTGCTATCCCATTTAGTTGCTACATAAAATACGAAATGTAAAACAACCGAGTGAAGGGAAAGTCTTCTTTCCTCATGTAAAAACTGTCACAGTTCACAACAGTGAAATACTAAAGAAACATGGGACCAATACAATATTTAAACCAACAAGAAAGGAGCACGAATTTTTAAACACCGCTAAAGACCCATTACCACCACCCATTCCCTGCCACACAGCAGCAGTGTATCAAATCTCTTTCTCTTGAGGTCAAGTACCGCGTGATCAAAAAATCCAGTATAAATTTGAAAACTTAATAAATAACGGAATAATGATGTAGACAGCGAGGTAAAAATTGATACACATGCTGGGAATGACATGGGGTTTTATTAGGAAAAAAGTTCAAAAATTTCCGACAGATTGCGCTTCATCTGATCAGAAAAGCAATAATTAGCACAACAAATGAAGACAAAACAAAGATGATATTCTTTACAGGAAATGGTCAATATGTTCACCATCATTCCTCAACAATAGCTGTAGCCGAGGAATAATGTTGTGAACAGCACTGGAAAGAATGTCCGGAGTTATGGTGGGGCATTGGCGTCGGATGTTGTCTTTCAGCATCCCTAGAGATGTCGGCCGATCACGATACACTTGCGACTTCAGGTAACCCCAAAGCCAATAGTCGCACAGTCTGAGGTCTGGGGACCTGGGAGGCCAAGCATGATGAAAGTGGCGGCTGAGCACACGATCATCACCAAACGACGCCTGCAAGAGAATTTTTTTTCTTTTGTTCTAATAACACCCCATGTCATTCCGAGCATGTGTGTCAATTTTTATCTCTCTATCTACATTATTCCGTGATTTATCAAATTTTTAAATTTATACTCACTTCTTGATCACCCAGTATACTTACGAACTGTAAAAAAGAGCATTAAAATTCACACTAAAGAAACGTAAAAGTAACTGTCGCGTAGGCAAGACGGAGAAATGCACATCGCCCTGGAAACCATAAACAGATTTAAATTTGACAGAAATTGTTTTTACTTCGCTCCATTTCGAAATGGAAAAGGAAAACGAGTGACTGGTAGTTTCACAAAGAATCCTTCGCCATGAACCGGAAGAAACTTTCATGTGTGTAGATACCGTAACTTGGGGTGAAATGGAACATATAATGTAGTTTTTACTGAAAATTAATGTCGAAATGTTGCACTACAACTTTAAAATATTAAATATAGCATCTCTAGTTATTCATACATCAATGTGTTGCAAGGATAAAAATCCTCTAGCAAAACCCAGGACTTTGGGTGATTTGGTACACTGATTCTTTTGATAAATAACACAGTAAACACATCTAACAGAACTTTGTTGTGGAGGATGCCATTATATTACTTCTGTTTAATGTTAATTAATGCTGATTACTGGGTGGAACACCTCTCACTGTCTGCCCTAAATTTCTGAAATAGTTTGCTATAAGTTGTCTGTTAATTTGCAGCATAGCTCCCTTTACATTTTCACTTAAACGTACTGTAAGATCCTCATTACATGAAAGCAGATTTTTACCCACTCATATCCAGGCCTGTTGCCATCAAACCTCTTTTCCACTCTTCCACTTCGGTCCAAATAGCACTTCACAATATCTCTAACCTCACTTATCGTAATTGGCTGACCCCATTCGGCACATTTGAGTAAACCACTGATTAAAGCCCACTCTTCTTCTACTGTCAAGATGGTTCGTCGACCTATTTTCAAAGGTTTTTATTATTTAACATTCTTGAGAGTGTACTAACAGATATTCCATATTTTAGAAACATTTCTGAGAGATATTCTACGTGTCTTTATTTCATCCAGAGCTTTCTGGAGGCATATCTCGCTATACTTTTGATAGCCAGCTGGCCCAATTTTCGTTTTGTACACTCGTGGCATGTTCCAATTTACACTTAAAATATGAGTTTGCATATTTACGCCTCTACCTAATAAATATTATAAGCAAACATAATCTAACTTTTCACACATGATGACTGATAGTTGCCCTTAACAGACCAATGTCAGAAAACTGTATTACTATTAGCAGAGAAGCTGTGCAGTAGTTTGTTTTCAGACTCTCATATTACGGGTAATTTTACACTTAAATGTAAATATTATTTTGCAGTCGTATACCTCTTTCACACACACAATTTTTGTATCAGTGTAACAGCTCGTATCTCTGGTGACTATTGGAGGTGGGTTTCATTAGTTACATCAAAGTATCTCCCCACAGCTGGGGCCGGGGTATATCGGGTGCAGGCAAGACTGGAGGGCGTCATCTCTCTAGGGAAACTGGCCTCAGTATTCCAGGCCGAAATCACTGCCATCAGGGCGTGTGTAGAGGAGAATTTGCGTACGTGCTACAAAGACCGTAGCATCTATATCTATTCAGACAGCCAGGCAGCCCTGAGATCCCTGGCAGCTCCTGGAACAAGGTTTAAAATTGTTGCAGAATGTCACAGGGTTCTGGTGGAGCTAGGGGAAAGCAATAGAGTAAACCTATTGTGGGACCCAAGCCACTCGGTGATCAGTGGCAACGAACATGCCGACAGATTAGCCAAGATGGGGGCAGAGACTCCATTTATTGGACCGGAAACTGTCCTGACAATCACCAAGGCAATGATCAAATTGGAGCTACGTAACTGGCTCAGAAGACAGCACGTAGAATATTGGACCAAAGTCTATCAACAAAAACATGGCAAGGTAATGATGCCAAAGCCATGTTTTAAAAGAAGCTCTGCAATCCTGGGCCTGAACAGGAGAGAGAGTAGACTCATGGTTGGATTGCTGACAGGCCATGGGAATTTCAAAAACACCTACATACAATGGGAATAACAGAAGAGGACCCTAAATGTAGGATCTGTGATGACGGGGATGAAACTGCATCACATCTAATCTTCGAATGCATTGCATTTTAGATTAAAAGGCACAGAACATTGGGACAACCAGACCCGAAGAAATTGTGTCTAATAAAGAACTGGTAAAGGGACTCCTTGCACTGTTCAAGGGCATTGGTTGGCTTTACTAGATATACAGGGAGCGATACCGCACAATAAACTTAGTTTCGGTGCGGGCAGTGGCGGGTTGGACCAAGACTTGGCTTCCCTGAGAAAATCAAATCAAATCAAATCAATCTCTCCACAGCAAACATAATTTCCTGAAATAGACAGTGTTCCATTTCACCCCAGTGGTTCCAAATAACCCCAAGTTACGGTACAGAATCAGCAAGCAATCAGAATTTTTTCAACGGTTACACTTTTGATAAAAACGGATTTTGCAATCGACTTCGCTTCGATCCAGCTTTTATGAATTGTATCTCATATATATGCGTTTTAACCCTTAAACAGAAACACCGGTCTGAGAGACCGTTAGGATTTTTTTAAATGTGTCCTGTGGCAACACTGTTCTGTTTTCGACCATCCCCTCCACAGTACCTTCACATTGTTAAATAATATATGTAGCAGAAGCATTGTAGTCCAGTTTGTGGCTGCTGGCTGCCAGGTAAGCATTAATTTTATAAAACCCGTAGGTCTGTCGGACCGGAAGTTTCGTATTACGGTCATTTTATTTTTTTTATTACATCTTTACTTGTGTGATGTGCTCTTTTTTCTATGTTTAGAAGACGCCATTATGGATAATGCTTCAGAAGACACTCGTAAATCTACAAGAAGCACAAGAAATGAGAGATTACGGTGTAGTGATGCCAATTTTGAGAAAAAACTTTCAGAGTGGTTGCAGGAGAGCAGTGATGAATCCGAGATGAAAAATTATTACTGAGATGCTAATTCTGGCTTTACAATTACCGACGAAAGAAAATATGAGAGGAGAAGAAACGATGGTAACAGGTTGATAGTGACACTAGTGATGAAGATGATGATGACGACGGTTGTTAGAATCAAATGGAAGATGAACAAGAAATTATTGGTGACAATACACGAGGAAAACAAGACGGTATGCCAGATATTTTTGTTGGGATAAAGAACAAAAAAGATTTTGTATGGAAATTAGTGGAACCAACAAGAATAATAACCTCGTTAATTTTGAACAAATAAAACTCATTTAATACTCAGTTTGTTAGTTCATTTGAAAAACGCAAAATATTATGTGGTGTCGCACAAGCATGAAGTGCGCGCCACGTACTTACGCTGTTTTCTTACTACGTCAGCCACGAGCGTCCTTTGCTACAACTCCGCTCGTGGCCACCACTAGACTGCATCGTTCACTTGGGACTGAGATAAGAACCAGTTAAAACTTGGTAATTCGATAGGCAGCAGTTCAGACTTGGTTATCGGATAGGCACTAGGGGCTGCGGTGGCCGAGGGGACTAAGGCGCTCCAGTCACGGTCTGCACGGCCACTACAGTCGAGGGTTCGAATCCCCCCTTGGGCATGGATATTTGTGCCGTCCTAGTTCGTAAGTAGTTCATAAGTAGTTTGTAAGTTTAGGGACTGATGACCCCGTAGTTAAGTCCCATAGACTATACAAACATTTGAACATTTTTTAGGCACTAGGAATCATCAGTAGGCAGGCCTCTATGTAAACTATGTATCAGCATTTTGCAGTCAAGAACTATGTAAGAGTTATTACCAAGACTCTATGAAATATATATCTTGTTCTAATTTGCTCTAGTGTTTCTAGTTTCTGCTTTCCCGCTGGCTGGTCACCTCCGTACCTGCACACGCGTGCATCCTTTATTCCTGTGTCGGTCTCTTCCTACTCGGCCACCGACACCTACAACCGGCGGAAACGAGACACAAAATATTATCCTAAACACATTATTAAATTATAAAAAAATGATAAATATTTGAAAAAATATTGAGAAGGAAATAGCCGGTCTATTAGACCGGATGTTTCTAACAATGTACTATCGGCCTATGTTTCCGTTTAAGGGTTAAATTTTTGGGAAATATTATGTGGTTCGAGGAAGGTGCCACCGGATCCGTATCTGGGCAGAAGTGTTGACCTCGGCAATAAACAACGGGAGGCAAATGGCTTTGAACTCGGCGTGGCCGGACCATTGGAAGTGAGTGTACGGCCGTATGATAAATCCGGCGCGGTTCCATTTTAAATGGTTAGCCAGCCGGGAAACAAAAGGCGGGAGAGGAGGGATTCTGGGCGCTCGGCGGGGGGCGGCGGCGGTAGGGCTGGTATCTGCGCAGCGCCATCTCGGCGCCAGCGCGGCCGCCGGCTTCTCACACTTGTCACGACGCACAGTGGCCAGGCCGGCCGAAAGCACCGCAGGCCGCACCCCGCGCGCGACAGCTCCGCGTGTACGCGCCTTGTAACTACACGTAGCAAGGGGAAGCCAGTAGTGAACTGATCGATACCGTACACAGCATTGTACCACAAGATGTAAGAGACAGGTGAAATACCTTCCGACTCCAACAAAAATAAACTACAGTAGAACCCCTCCAATCCGTCACCTTCGGGACCGGGACATGGTCGGAACGACAAAAAGGTCGGATTATCCGAAAAATCTAATATTTGTCGCAAAAAATATTTAAAAAAGACATTTAGTACAAAAAATTAAACGATTTAAGAACTAAAAGTCGTTTACAGTAATAGAAAAAGATGCTTTTCCACAGTGTTAAACAACAGGGGAGAGTTGCCGAAGATGGAACGTTGCCTAAGTTGGACCACCTATGTAGTTCACTGTGTGTTGGTATTAAGTTCTAAGTTCGCTCAACTGGCGAGAAACATTGTCGAAGTCACGTGGCTGAGTCGCCAGTCAACAATAGTCATTGGTGTGAGAACAGTTTGCGTTATTGCGTTTTCTTCGATGTCGCTTCGCTGTAAGTTTTCTGCTACATATCGTAAGCTTTCCTCTGCTCTAAAAGCAGGTAAAAATATCATCATCACTATAGTTCAAAGTGCTATTCATTAGCTAATAATTCAATATCGTAAAACTAGAGTTTAGCGTTTTTTGTTCCTTCAACGTTATCTTTACTTATATGGCGTCGAGTTGCCGAAGTTGGACCAAAGGCTGTTTCCGAATTGGGACCGGTCCAATTTAGGGATCACTCGTAACAAGTAATACTTAATGTCATTTAACAATAGGTAATAGGTATATGTTACGTGTTTAGGTTTATTTTTCTAGCCTGCAAAACAATTTAAAAAATAAGGAACAAGTATGGTAACCTTTTTATATTTGGAAGATGCAATAATGGGAATGCATGGGAAATTGACAGAAGATAACTGAAGGTAGCTGTGGAAGCATACAGAAACAGTAACCATGAGCATAGCGAGTGTCCTCGTATATACCGAGTACCAAAAGTTACAATTAAAGAGATATGCTAATGGTAAAAGTATGTTCTCAAATGAAGTTCAGTTATTCAGAAGACAATCAACCTTTACAAGTGAGATGGGAAAAATTGTCGCAGATCACTTTCTTTTATTTGAAGAGAGGGTTTTTTGTGTGTGTGTTCACAATCACAGATGTTCGTAAACTTGCATTCGACATAGCACAGAAATATGAACTGCCTCATTCTGTCAACATAGAAAGGAAAATGGCTGGTAAAAGGTGGTTTTCTTCATTTATGAGACGAAATACACAGATTTCCCTCAGTCAGCCAGAAGGAATAGCAATGGCGAGATATTGAAATGAAGCTTTTCTTAATATTACGGGTCTTATTTCCTTTTTAGTCATTGTTTTACCATGCGGTCAAATTTAAGCAACTGAAGGTCCAAATTAGGCAACCGGTTTCCTAAGTTGGACCGTTTATACATTTTTAAATTTTAAGTAATATCCATTTATGCTTTGTTTTTATTCACAGTATAAAACTAGCAGGTGAAAGTGTACAACATACAGCTTCTTTTACAGTATATTTTGTTTCGATTAGACAGATAATGTAGACTTTGGATCCCAAAATAAAAAGGTGGTCCAATATCGGCAGCCTTCCCCTATATTAATTAAAAAACGTCTACACACACTATAATGTATGTTGATTTTAAAAGGAAGAACGACAAACAAATTACAATGCTGTATTTACTGTAGAAACAAATCGGACACCATGACGAGTTTTCCAACGATCAATACAGCCTTCACTGGCAGGAAATTTAATTTCGGCTTCCAGTTTTTTGTGCAAAGCTATCGCTTTTTCTTTGAGAATTGGCCCGGATAATGGAGTTCCTTCTTTCTTGACAAAACCACCTCCACAGTACGTTACAAGCAGTTCAAGTTTAGGCTTTTTCAATGTTTTGCGATTCTTCAGAGTGTTTTCACCATCAATCGTAACTGTATAGGATTCAATGTCTTTCCGATTCTTCCTCCAATCCTTAATTGTCTTAACACCTACATTCAGTTCCTTTCCAATTTTTTTCAGAGCGATTCTCCTTTGTCCAGTCTTTTTAGCACTGCTGTCCGCCTCTGTAGCTCAGTGCCAGCGCCGCTGATTACCACGCAGGAGGCCCGGGTTCGATTCCCAGCAGGGGACTAGGTGTTGTGTGTTGTCCTAATCATCATCACTCATCATCATTGGCACGTAAGTCGCCCACGCGGCGTCAACTAAAACGACTTCCACTAAGGCGGCCGAACAATCCCGCAAGGGATCTCTCGGCCAAGAAAGCCATACGCTCATTCACATTTCAGCACTGCTAATTTTTCATTTAGTGAAAGAGTTACATGTTTAGGTTTGAATCCAGATATGTTGAAAAAACAGACAACTGTACACACAATGAATGTAATAAGTACTGTAGGGAACACGGAATAAAACAAACAACAGCGTTTTTTTTCATCCCAACACAGGATAAAACTGCACAATAACGTACAGTATAACAATAGGCACAGCGATAGACACCGCAAAAAAGACCTGACAGGCGTCCAGTCAGTGACGAGTCGGCACAGGGTCGCGAGCCTGACCATGGTCGGACTAACCGGACTGACGGACCATCCAAGGTCGGATTAGAGGGGTTCTGCTGTACTTTTAATCTAAAAAAAAAGTGCAAGAACTATTAGTTTAGTAAGTCAAGGCTGCAACATACTAACACGAATTATTTACAGACGAATGGAAAAACTTGGGGAAGATTGGTTTGGATCTAAGAGAAATGTAGGAACACGGGAGGCAATACATTACGGCTTATCTTAGGAGACAGGTTAAGATGGTACACCTAAGTCTCAAGTGTCCATATCATTTCAGTTTTTTATCATTAATTTTATCTATGATGGCGGTTGTAGCCTCATATTATTTTTCTCCTCACGCTATCATGTCAAGCTGCAGCATCTTCTCCAGTATGACATCTATGCAGCAAGTAGTGACCTTTCTCTATTTTTATTTATGACCCACACTTCTGAACCACACGTCATTGACTGGTTCTATTATGTCGTTAAATATATTCTTCTTTGTCTGTACTGAGAAGTTATTCCACAGTATCGGGCGTGGAGTCTCAGTCATGTTCTTTCCTTTCCATATCTTCTTCCTTATGCCCTTTTCATCCCTTCCATTGTCACTAAATATACGCCTAACAATTAATATTCACTCACGTTTTGATCATCCCTCTGTCCAGTTCTCTGTATTGTCCTTTACCTCCAATTACCATATACGTTTTTCTCACTATTAACTTCTGAACCTCATTACTAGATTCTTCAGTTGACTTCTCAATCATATAAGTCGTATCTTGCTGATGTTCTGTTATTACTATACGCACATCAGCAAAGATGCCTGTCTCCGAGATGTATCTTCATCCATCTACATCTCCTAATGAAATATTCCAAAGTCGCACTCAAGTATAATTTAAATAAAGGGAGTGAAAGACAGCATCCTTGATTCACTCCCTTTGTTGTTAAAATAGGCAGAGGTACAATGTCTGATTTGTACTATGTTCTTATTATCTCTTTCCTTCTTTTTTATTGCATTTACGTAGATTTAAGTTATTACAGGTTTCTCTAAACAGGCTATAGTTTCTGGAGTAGGACAGAGTCAAAAGCCTTTCGCAGATCTACAGAAGTTACATGTAGTTCCCGTCCCTTTGATAACCATTTTTCTGATAAGGTTTTTAAAGTGAATATATTGTTTGTGCAAGATTTTCCTGCTCTAAAACCATTTCGCAATTCCACCTCTTTAACCTCTTTCTCTATTCTAGTTTTCAAAACTTTCGCATACAGTCTTCCCAAAATAGACGTTATGCTTCTACCTCTAAAGTTACTGCAAACTGTTCTTTCTCCCTTCTTGTAGTTCGAAGAAATGTAGGAAACGTTCCAGTCCTTTGGTACATCCTCTCCCTTCAAACATTTATTAAAAATTTCAGGAATTATTTCTAAAGTTCTCGTGGTGGCATATTTCATTAACGCGATAGACAGATCTCCTGCTATTGATGCTTTATTATTTGTCATTTTTATCAGTTCTTCCATCACCTCCGTCAAATTAATATCTGATATTGTGTCAGCTCCTAATTCTTCACCATTTCATTTAGTATTCAAATATTCCACTTCATTTTCCGTCAATAAATCGCCGTAGTAATCTTCCCATGCATCATTTTTATTGGATTTATTTTCTTTGTTTTATTGCAATTTTTCTTAAAATCATTTAAAGATTTCCAGGCTTCTTTGGACTATGATCCGCCTATAATTGAATTTATTTGTGCACATCTATAATCCCATGCGAAAAATAGGTGAAATAAAATAGACATTTGGAGACAAGGAAAGCAGCTGTATGAATATCAAGAAATGTGGCGGAAAACCGTTTCTAAGCAAAAACGGGAAAACTGAAAGGTGGAAAGAATATATGGGAAATTCGTGACAATATTATAGAAAGTGTAGAAAAATTAGATGACCATAGGAGATACTTCGCTGAAAGAATTTCACTGAATAATCTAAGTTAAAGCAAGGTCCCAGGAGTACCGGCAGACGTCATTTTCGCAGATCTACTGCAGTCTATGGGAGAGCCGGCCGGCTATTCTACCTGGAGAACAAGGTTTATGTGACAGGAGAAATATCTTCATACTTTAAGAAATGTATAACAATCTTAACTGCAAACAAAAAGGAGGCACAGGGATGTGTCAAAATTACAGAACCATCAGTTCAATAAGTTACGGTTGCAAAATTCTAGCACGAATTATCTACAGAAGAAAGAAAAAACTTGGAAAAGCCAGGGGAAGATCAGCTTGAATGTAGGAGAAATGTAGGAATATCTTAGGCAATAACTACCTTACTAATTGTGTTGGATTAAGGAAAGGAAAAACTTCATTTCTAGATTTTTGTAGATTTGGTGAAAGCTTTTGAAAGTGTTTACTGGAATACACTTCTTAAAATTCTAAAGTGAGTAGTGGTAAAATAAAGGGAACAAAGGTTATTTACAACTTGAACACAAACCAGACAGCAGTTATAAGAGTCGAAGGGTATAAAAGGGCAAGCATTGGGTGGGAAGGGATTAAGACGGGGTTGCAGCCTTTCCCCAATATTATTCAACCTGAACATTGTAATTGAACTGGTCAGAACAGTAAGTATCGCATTTAACGATACAGCCTAAATTGAAATAGGCGATACCAAATGTGACACATACAGCAGCATACGATACTTATTCTAGTACATGACACAATAAAACTTCGAAATATAGAGATAGGGTTATTTGAACGATTTATGTATGTTTACACCCAACCAGTCAATGAAGACACACTAGTATGTAATACAATAACGATTTTTATGACTGTTTTACCTTTTATAAAGAAATGTAATTTTATGTATTACCATTTAGAGCTACATTGAGAACTAGTAGTGAAATAGTTATTTCTTGTGAAAAACTGTAATGAATATTTGTCTCATAAACATGGGCACTTGTATAAATTTTATGTCTGTGATTATCATCTTTTTTTTCTTCTTCATTTTCATTGTATTTGGTACCTTGTTTCCTAAACAGAAGGGTGCCAGTGAGACTATAGTGATTAATCTCTTAGCACAGAGCTTAAGGTGAAATTTACATGATTTGTTCATGACAATTGGAGCTGAACGCCATGAGCAGATTTTTGCATAGCGCTTTCTTGGGTCATTAAAGTTTTAATATTAATACTTGTTTAAGATTACATGTCCTTGGTAATATTCTGTTTGTTATTTTATTGAACTATTCTTTGTACTTGGCTTAGTTCAGTGTACTGTTACATGTTCTGGAGCCGCTCAGTCCAGGGGAGCAGAACGCAATGAGCAGTGTCTGCATTGTAGCGTAAGGGCTAGATGGCCGCCGTGTGGTTGCGTGCTTCTCTTCAGTTGAATATTTTTTGCGTTAGAGATATCCCGTTTCTTGCATCAGCTTTAAAACTGATTTTTTTCGCAGGCTCTCCAAAAAATAAATAAATAAAATAAAAACTTTGACAGAACAGGAAGTACTACGATCATTACATTATTTTATAAATTCTACTTGGACCCATGACCCATCACAGGAAATAGATTTGCATTTTTTAAAGATAATGATGACTAATTTTTCAGTATTGTTTAAAATAATTAAAATCCTACATTGAAATATCCAACGCTAGAAACGATGGAACAAGATTACGTATGGGATCTCGTAATTCCAGGATTCCTGTTACCTCCAAGTGTGTAGCTTGTACCACAATAGGTGAACCAGATGTGCATTGGTCTTGCAGCAGTTTGACTACAAAATAAAACATATCAAACACTCTGACAATGTTGTTACCAATATCCTGTCCACAGTTCCAGAGAGGTGTTCTAATGAAATATTGTATTAGGATGGGGAAAGAATTTTTAAATGAAGTACATGAGTGGTGTACATGAGGAAAAAGTTATTTGGGTTGTGTGCAACAAAGGTAGGAGAAGCCAGTATCTCGATTCTAACTGGAAACTAGTAAAAAGCTTTTTGGGAAGAAAGAAACATGATAACTTGGATATACATTACAGAGTTTTTAAAGGAACACTGTTTAGAAGGATTCATGTAGATGCAGACAATTGGAAGTTATGTTGGCCAGAGAAAGAGGCAACAAAGTTAATCAAAATGTACATGAAAGCTCTGGTCATTGTCGGAACATTTTTATTTATATAATGTAGCTAGAAATGTAAAGAGAGAGTTATCAGTTTGTGTTAAATGTCAGCGACTTACGGTGAGTAACAGGACATCTCAAGGTGAACTGCAAAACCTCTTGATCTAGTAGCTGTAGATTTTTATGTATCATTACCAAAAAGTAAAATTGAACACTGTTTTGTTGTTTCCTTACTAAATTGTAAACTGTTTGGTCGATCTGCTGTACATGTGTGTTGTGTTGTCAAATAAACTGTATTTACCCTGCGAGTTTTTACAGATATTATTTTAATGTAATGGCGAATTGCTAAATCTGATGCTAATAAATTAAAAAAAAGAATCTGTTGATTTGGATGAGGTTTGCAGCATGACAACTCATAGTTTGTTCATTTCAATTAAAGTTTTACTAAAGCTTTCTTGTCTCTCAACTGGCAACCACCACTTTCATATATTCATGTAATCCTACTCCTGGTTATCACACTTCCTTATGTAGGTTCTGGTAATCCTTAACATTGGTATTTTTTTATGTTTGAAGAATTAGAATATGTTTATTGTACAATCGATATATATAGCATAAATGTAATCTCAACTGTCAATGGTACATATATATATTGTGATTTTATATTGATGTGCAGTCATGGTCAAATGATCTTGATTAAACCCTTTTCTTATTGTTGCTTTGAGGAACAATAACTTTATCAGAAATACCCCAGTAGTGTCATTTATCAATTCTTTGATCTGATATGTACAGAGACATTGCACATTGCTGCAGTGTTGAATCCTAGATTAACTGTTGTCACTTGTCAAGAAGGAATTTAGAGGTGCAAAACCTCATTAATATTTTCTTTAAGTCTAAAGTTTTCTTGTAAAGTAGATTTACTTTTGATAATCCATGACAGATATACCAAGCTGCTGGTGTAATATAGAAGGACACAATTCCATTTATTGTATGGAATAAACTTAAGTAACAGAGATAATCAATGTAAAAGTAGTTTAAAATCTTTTACTTACAGCACTCATAAGATATGTGTAATGTGAACTCTTCCACAATCAGATCTAATTTTATCTTAGAAAAGAAAATTAACAGAATGATATTGATAATGTACCATTAAATTACTATTATTTCATTAGGTATAGTTGGATACACTTGTACTCTTTGAAGCTGTTTAATTAATATTTACAATTAGTGAAATAATTGATATATTGTTGAGTCATGTCTTTGATCTGTTGTAGATAGCTATTTTGCCAGCCAGATAAATTTCATTTATTCATATTTCACAGCTAAGAACAAAAGCCAATCCACTGTAATGTTTTTGTACATCATGACTGGTCTTATTGTTATTTAAAAATGTGCACATCGAAAAGATAACCTAAGGGATCTACGCCCATGAAAATTGGACCCAAGAAGTACACAATTAACAGAAATGAAGAAAATAAATGATTCTGTCGAGAGGAGCCAGTGACTTTGCATACCAGTAAGAAAGAACCATTTTCAGTCAAGTTTCGTGTAAATATTTTGGTAAAATACAGATAATGTTATTTAATGTGCATTATTTCTAGGAATATTGTTATATACTGAAATGTGTGTTGATAACATATGTATAATTTAATATGGGTTTGTTATATAAATTTCGGCAGTTACATTATGTATGTTAGTTGTAAATTTGAAATCTGGTCGTTGTGTATGTTTATAGTAGCACTGAGCACTGAGCAGTTCCATTCTGTGATACCAGAATTTTGCTCACATTTGCATGTTTACCAAATTCTTGATTGGTTGTGTAATGGAGCTGGTCATAACAGTATCATATTTCATGATACAGCCTAAATTGTAGTACACGATACCAAAAACGTGACACATATAGCAGCATACAATACTTACTCTAGTATATGACACAATAACACTTCCTAATATACATACATGGTTAACTGAATGATTATATGTATGTTTGCCACTGAAGACATGCCTAGTATGGAATCCAATAAAGATTTTTATGAATGTTTTACCTTTCATAAAGAGCTGTACTTTTATGTATTATCACTAAGGCCTACATTGAAAAGTAATAGTGAAATAGTTATTTCTTGTAGAAAACTGTAATGAATATTTGTCATATAACTGTCAACACTTGTATAAATTGTATGTCTGTGGTTATCATATGTCAAAAACTGTAAATCTTTGGTAAGCACTGATGTATCTTTGCAGTACACAGTTCCTATGCACATAGTGTAGTGAAAGGTTGTAAAGTTCCAATAATGTTGTTTTTGTGGTAAAATAGTGTTGTGATTTGTTAAAAATTTCTTTTTCAAGATAAAATAATAATGGGTATTTAAAGAAACCGCCTGCATTCGTGTTCTGATTTCAAAAAGCACATACAATATCTTGAACTTAGTTGTCTGAACCAAAGCTTAAATCATAACATTCTATAGAAAGATGCCAAACAACAACAAGACAAGAGGTAAGTACTACAAAAATTAAATTATTTTTATAATTTTACTTCGACTTTTCTCAAGACTTAGATTTGCAGTTTGTTAAACGTAAGACTGAATAATATTTCAGTATTGTTTAAAATCATTAAAAAACCTACATCGAATGGAATATCGAATACTATAAACGATGGGACAAGATTAAAACATTGAGTGAGATGTTAAGTAAGGCGAGGAAAAATTTGGAGAAGGAATAATTTAGTTCACTTTGAAGAAATAAAACTTTGTGGTTAGTCAATGAAGCAATAATTGTAGGACCCAGAAGAGCAATTGAATGGAATGGAATGTGTCTTGAAACGACCATAAAAGACGAACGTTAACAAGAGGAAAACAAACAATGGTAATGGCATGCGATGTATGAAAATCAGGTGATGATGTAACAATTTCATTAGATAACAAGATAATAATGTAGTAATGTTATTCGTTATTTTTATTACTGGAGCAATAAAATAACATATGATAATCGTAGTACAAATGATATAAAATTCGGAATGGCAACTTAAAAAAAAAAAAATAGCTGAATGTGATCCACAGATCGATCACTTCTTTTACACGAGTTATATAACAAATTTATTTCTCCCCAATTTCAGTTAATTAATTTATTTATCTTCTTATTAAGCCAGACAAGATTAGCGGATTTAGGTCGTCTCTTACACCTGACCAGAGAAAAAACATATGGAAAACATTACAACTATTCGTAGTTATAATAACAATAATAAATACTAATAATAACAAATGATATTTAAAAGGAATATACATAAGATTAGCACATCTGAAATCATGTTGATATTACACTAAACATGATTTCCCATGTGTTAAACGTATGCATATTCTTCGGAAATACCATTTCTTAATATTAGTAATAGTGTTTATTATTGTTATTACAATGAATTATCGCGATTTAAGTGTTATGAAGTCTTTTCTGAAGGCATTTGTGTGGAGTGCTGCCTTGTATGGAAGTGAAACATAAGCAATAAATAAATCTGACGAGAGGAGGATAGAAGCTTTAGAAATGTACAGTGACAGAGACTAGTGATTATATTGCATTATTGTCGAGGACCTTTATGCACTGAATAGGAAAAAATAAGGGGATATATCAAACCTTTTGCAATAGTCTCAGTTTGATGGCCTAGTTTACATACTAAAAGTCCTCAAAGCTCCGGACTGTTGGATCACGGTTATGACATCATCAATATGGCCGACCTAAATATTTGTGCTGTAATTTTTGAACGGCTGTAAATTCCCACAGCATTAACATAAAAAGTTTTTTTGCACCAAATTACAGAGGAAGGTGTGAAAAATTATTATGTAGTAGTATATAATGCATATATAACACTCCTTCTAAGTTTTATTAATGGAGAAAAAAAAATCTCATTTTTTCAAATATTTTTGGAGTTTCTCGGGGTTTAACTGCGTAATTATGGAACAAATTGACAATTTCTTTTAATTACTCTTGTAGTGCATTCTTAGAGTTTTAAAATAATACCAATATGTTTTCCTACCATTAATAATAAGGGAGTTATCTGAATTTGTTTGTAAGTGTTCACTAGTCAAACTCATGTTCTACAATACAGTTTTCCCACACTTTCTCAGGAGCAGCTTATGCTTTACTAGAATAGTGACGTAATGTGAGTGTGTAGCAATTGGAGTGCCAAATTTTGCGTGCATTACTATGAAAAATTTAGCATAATAATGCTTTTTGTCTGTTCTGAATGCACAGGTGATTGGGGATTGCATGAAGAAATGCTGAAAAATATGATTCTTTTTTCTCCATGCAGCTATCCACCTTGCATATTCATAGAACAGATGTCAACACTTGAAGGCAGACTGACACCACAAGAGTTCCAAAAATTTGTCTACACAGGACAGTTTGCGATTAGACGTACCAACAATATGTGGGCTGGTAATTGGAATGACATGACGATAGAACAAGTATTGATGAGATCGTTCAAATCATATGATGGCCTGACACATGGACGTGGGATAACGAGTCGTACTCTGAACTGATGGTTGCAGGGGATGTATGCATGTTCAGAGCTCATTCAGCACTTTGAGTAATTTTGTGGTATAGAAGTAACCTCCTCTGACAGACGCGTTCAACTATGGAAATCACGACAAGCACTTGGGGCTATTAACTGTGACGATGAAGTTAATGCCAGACGAATTGTAGGGAAAACATTCATGGATGTTCACTTACATCGAACTGATAAGCTGCGGACATTAGCACACATGACTAGCGCTGTCAAGGTCACCAATGACATTGTTACACCTATTAACATCATGCAGCTATTCTTCAGAGTTAGTTGTGTTGCGAAAACTGATTAGGACCACCATGAATGCTTAAACCATGAACTGATAACTCATCCCTTATCCGTTTTTGATGATTATTACATGAGAAAACAACAATATCCGATTTTGTATGAAATATTAGATAACAGTATATCAAGTGACAAGAATTTTTCACCTCCTCAAAATTCTGCCTTTGTTGTAGATGGCGGATATTTATTGCGAAGAGTTGTTTGGTCATAATGTTTGAGTTACAAAGAATTATATGGACTGCACTAAAATTATTTTGTGTCCCAGCCTCGTCGCCGCTTTTGTGTCTCGTTTCCGTCGTAGGCGTCGGTGCCGAGTGGAATGAGACCGACACAGGAATAAAGGAAGCACGCTGGTGCAGGTACGGAGGGGAGCAGCCAGAAACTAGAAACACTAGAGTAAATTAGAACGAGATATATATTGCACAGAATTTATACAATACTTAACTTTTACATTGCTCAGTACTGCAGATACATAGTTGAGCTAGAGGCCTGCCTAGTACTGCTTCCTAGTGCCTATACGATAGCCAAGTCTTCACTGGTGCCTATCTGTTACGAAGGTCTCCTAACTGGTTGCTATCTCAGTCCCAAGTGAACGATGTCGTTCCGTGGTGGCCACGAGCGGAGTTGCAGCGAAAGTAGGTGGCGCGCACTTTGTACTTGTGCGACACCACAAATTATGTGAGGAAACATTTTGGTAATAACTGCGTTGTCGTTTGTGATGGTTATTCCACGCCCAGCACAAAAAGCGTAGAGCACGCACAACGTCAGGCAACATGTAAGTCACTTGTCATCCACTTCACAGAAAATATTATGTGCACAGTGTGCCAAGAAAAATTTCGGAACGATTCTGAGCCGCGGCGAAGCGGTCGAGCGCATTGAGGCGGTATGTTCTGATTCGCGAGGCCGTTCCCCGTCGGGGATTCGAATCCCTCCTCGGGCATGGATGTTTGTGCTGTCTTTAGTATAAGGTAGTTTAGGGACTAATGACCATGCAGTTAAGTCCCATAAGCTTTACAAACATTTGAATATTTTTTAACGATTCTGGAAATAAGGAACGATTTATTGTTGGTTTAAGAAGTCATCTGGTATATGGTAATACTTTGATGTGGCAATCACAGGCTGATACTGATAAACAGTTTGTTGGAACAGCAAAGGAGAGGGAAACTATGGTGGTTGGTACAGATGTCGATTTACTTCCGCTTTTAATTACACTTGCTCCTGGTAACATACCCATTTACTTTCAAAAGTCGTCCGTTGGAAAAGGCCCTTCACGGACTTACCATATTACAACCCCCCAAGAAGCACTTGGAAATTTATGTTAAGATATGTTATTTTTGCACGCTGTATCCAGATGTGACACGACATCGTCTTTTGGCGAAAGGAAGAAAACAGCATTCAAACTCCTCTAAAGTCAACCTAATCTACGGAAAATTACTTCTACTTTAAATAATGACAACACAAATGTTGAAGAAGTAACTGAAGTAGGGGAGCAGCTTCTGTTAGCATTGTATGGTGCACCTAAAGGAACGACGCCATTAAATAGTCTTACATATCAGCATTTTCTAAAAGCTGTGGCAACACGTCCAATCACCTTTCAGATAGATCTTGCTGGACTTCGTCCGAATCTGCGGCATCAAGAGAGCATTCAGAATTTATTTAACTTCAGGTGCAGCAGTGGAGAAGCAAAGAGTTGCTACCCAGTTCATGGGGATAGGTCTCTAAAGATAGTTTTCAGTCACTATTAACTCAAAAACCTTCTGCCCCAGACTTCATCTGAAAGTTAATATCTTACAAGTGTGAATCTGGATGTGAACGAAATTGTCGTCGTTGCAGTGTTGGTTTACAGTGTTCTGTTTTGTGTTGATATTGCTATGGTAGTGGGTGCATCAATTCAAATATTCTCGATTTTGATGAGGATGATGAACCTTATGTGCAGGAGTATGATGAGAAAGATGATTCAGATGTTTAAGATGTTATTCATATTTTTAACAGCTACTTATATTGTAACAATTTTATTCGTGTATGGCACTCCATATTCACATTCAGAGCGCAATATGTTCAGTTTTTGAACATATGTGTTAATTAGTGCTGCTCAGAGTTGATTGAATGACAAAATAATATTGTTAGTAATGGTTCCTTTTTGACGAAATAATTTGTCTCATCTTTAACTAGGCAGTAAAGCTGGTAAATATAAAAACATATATGTATATAAACGTGAATGAATACATGTCATTGATGTAAATTTTTAATACAAATCAGCGCCTTGTATATTTATACATGTATTATTTACTTTTATAAAAATAAATGCTGCGGTGTGTGAAATGTTTATAGAAATAGTCGTTTCACTATCTTTTGAGAATATTCACATGTACTTGCAAGTCTTGAACGAGGTTGTAAGAAATATCTCCTTACAATTCTAACATGCGGTCTGACTAGTGAATAACCACACCTTACAGTAAATAATTTCAGATAACGTCTTTATTATTAATGATAGCAAAAACATACTACTATTGTTTTAAATCTGTAAGAACGTGTTAAATAATTAATTTTAAAAAAATCATCATTTCGTTGCATGATTACACATTTATTAACAGGGATACTTAAAAAAAGGTCAAAAAAATTATATATTTTTCGTTTTGTTAGTATAGCTCCGAAGAAATGTTATATATACATATGATATTACCACATAAACGTTTTTCAGGTCTTCGTCTGTAATTTGGCAAAAAGAACCTTTTTATGTCAATCCTGTGAGAATTTATAGGCGTTCTAAAATTACTCTACTTAGGCCGCCATATTGATGACGTCATAACCACGATTCTACAGCCCAGAGCTTCGGGGACTTTTAGTATGTTAACTAAACCATCAAACTAAGACTATTGCAATAATTAATGAGGAGGTACTGACCACGATAGGAGAGAAAAAGAATTTCTGGAATACCTTGATTAGAAGGAGAGATCGATTTGTAGGTCACATTCTTAACCATCCAGGAATCATCAATACAGTATTGGAAGGAAATATGTGGAGTAAAAATCCTAGAGGGAGACCAAGAGACGAACACAATAAGCAGGTTCAAATCGAAGTAGACTGCCGTTCGTATCAGGAGATTAAGAGGCTTGCTCTGGATATATTTGGGTGGAGGGCTGCATCAAACGGTCTGCAAACTGAAGACCACAACAAAGTCGAAAAATTCTGCCTATGAAAAAAAGTAAATAGCATTACACCTCTTACCGAAAAGATTATAAAACTATTATCTGACGCCAGAATAGTTTCAAAGGTCACAAAAGTATGGGAAGCGTGTGCTTACGGTGTTTCGGAGTATTGTACAGTCAGTTGAAAGCAACTCGAAATCCAGATGTAAAAGAAGTCAGTACTCACAAATGTCATCAAAATCCACATTTGTTAAAAGCAGAACAAACCTTATTATTCACTACGTCGATTTCAAGACACTTATTCCCAGAACACCTGTTATTTCGACGTATATGATGTAATATTTTATAAATTCCCTTAAACATAGTATATTCACATATTTACTTTTCAAATCACATTGTAAGTGCATAGCAGACGGTGCATGGAACTGCTTTCATAATATCCCTCTACCATTCCATTCTCTAAGAGCGCGCGGGAAAAGTAACACCTAACTCTTGTTATTGTGACCTCCCTATTTACGTGTGTGCTAAAAAAATCGCACTATGAGGAGAAAGTTGATGAAAGCAATTTCGCAAATAAATCCCGCTCCTAAGAATTTCGCCTATCCTTTAATGATTTCTAGTGAAACTCTTGCATCATTTCTTTGATACTCTCTCCCCCGTATCGCGATAACATGAAACGAGCTGTCCTTCTGCGAATTTTTTCTGCCTGTTCAGTCAGTCCCGCTTGGTGTGGATTACATAATAGTCGCGCCGGATTAGCCGTGCGCACTGGGGAGCCATGCGCGCAGCCGATCGCCGTTGGGGGTGCGAGGTCTCCTTCGGGCATGGGTGTATGTGTTGTCCTTAGGTTAGTTTTCTTTGGTTTAAGTAGTTTGTAAGCTACGGACTAATAACGTAGCAGTTGAGTTCCATAGATTTACAAACAGTTGAACTTTTTTTATTAATTACATAATACGAAGGAATACACCAAAATAGGACAGACAATTTTAGTGTACGTATTTTCTTTAATGGAACTATTCTATCTTCTGAGTATTCTGCCAATGAAACGTAGCTTTGGTTCGCCTTCCTCGCGATATGTTCTGTGTGTTCTCTCCAGTTGTTCATAATTGTAATTCCTACGTTTTTAGTTGAATTTATGGCCTTCATATTTGACTTGTTTATCGTGTAAATGCAGTTTAAAGGATTTCTTCTAGATGTTATATGGATGAATTCACAGTTTTCATTATTTAGTATCAGTTGCCAATATTCTCACCAAACGGATATCTTATTTAAATCGTTTGCAGCAGTTTTTGATCTTTGGGTGTCTTTACTGAGCTATAAAGAACATCATCCTCCGCAAAAAGTCTAAGAGAACTGCTCAGATTGTCGATTGTCTCCTAAATCGATTATAAAGGTAACACTTCACTGGCGAATTCCAGATATCACTTCCGTTTTACTTGATGACTTTCGACCATTGATCACTACTAAATTTGGGTTCATGAGCAATACAAAATATCTGTATTACCAATTTAATTCTTTCTTTTGTTTATAATATTCATATATGATATTTAAAAAAATCCCGAGCGGTCTGCAGCATGCACGAAGTCTGGGGTCGGGGATTCGAATCCTCCCTCGGGCATGGATGTCTGTTCCGTCTTTAGTATAAGCTAGTTCATAAGTAGTTTGTACGTTTAGGGAATGATGCCCTCGTAGTTAAGTCCCATAAGCTCTACAAACATTTGATTTTACAAAATTCCACCTTATACTTTTTTTCTCTCATATCAGTGTCTATTCATCAAAGTATTGTTTTGGTTGTAATTATCTCGACCTAACATTACAGATTGTACTCATGATTTTGTATTATCTATAAAGACAAATGTAAGATACAATAAGGGAGAGTCGTCACTTTCACTAGTACAGGATAGCACATAGTGCGTGTCGCTCGTAAACATAACTCAATATTTTGTAATTTTTCTGCAAGTTCTATGTACATCAGCAACAATGTGAAGGCAAGATGGATGCCATGCTGTGTGAACTATGTATGCAACCTGACTACATACACTAAATGTGTTTACAATCTGAAAATAAATAATATAAAAACTCACCTCATATTAACACCTACGGACGATTCCTCACACCACCGAGACAATTATGCCATCAACTTCTCGTAGAATGCAAGTAATGTAGATATTGAAGCAGGCGCTACCGTCTAAAGATTAATATACGCAACATATGATATCTCGTTCATAATGCGCATTAAGTAGTATCTGTGGATATTAAATTAGAAGGGGGATTATTACATTTTCCATCTGCTCCTTGGTATAAACAAAACATTACTTTCAATATATCCTTCTTATATTACGAGCAGCAACTGTATATAGAAATAGGGTAAATCTCAAGGAGCAAAAATGAAAAAAAAATCGAAATTGCTAATTTTGTATGGGCATCGCTATTTCTGATCGGATTATTATTTTATGTGCTGTCATACCGTTCATTCGACTACGGATTTTGCACAGTTGACCCTCCATATTGGAGAACCGTCACTGTTAGCTAATGTTTCGTACGATACATGGTGGAGGCTACTGTACATCAGAATTCAACACAAATCCACAGTTCTATTCCGATGTTGATCAAATGTTGCACAATTGACATTCAAAACAAGAGAAACGTCACTGTATACGTAAGATTTCGTTAGGTGCATGGCGGAGGGTAGCTTTCTCCACACTTTGCACCGTTTGACCGAGCACCATGAAATGTTTCACGTATATGGGAGGGAGGAAGGGCAGGAGGAGAGGAGCAGAGAGCGGGGTGAAGGGGGGCGGTGGATGGATATATAGAAGGGAGGCAGGACATAGACAGCACAGAAAAAAACCTCACCATCTGCAACAGAAACACAGATGATAAAAAAAAAAACAAAAAAAAAAAAAACAAAAAAAAAACAAAAAAAAAAAAAACTACAGACCTTTATAACTGAAAACGACGTAGATATTCTACTAGTCTGAGAGACACACCTCAAACCGCACGACACCTTCAAACTCCGCAACATGACTGGACACCGAACAGATTGGTCAAACCGCATGGGAGGCGGCACAGCAATATTTCTCAAAAACTCAATAACACACCAACTCATAAAAACTCCAGAAACCCAGCACCTAGAGGCAACACTTATAAAAATTAATACAAACGGTGGAGTCATGCTGCTGGGAGCCGCATACCTAGGCCCCAAACGACCGATAGTCGAAGAAGACTTCGTTACAATCCTGGACCCACACCTAAAAGTCCTGCTGGCAGGGCACTATAATGCAAAGCATCCCTTTTGGAATTAGAGAGTCGCCACAACAAAAGGGAACAGTCTACTTGAACTGGAAGACAGATTACAGTCCACAGTTCAGGGCCCTGATGAACCCACACACTACCCGCGATTACCTAACCAGCAGCCAGATGTACTAGACATCATCATCACTAAAAACGTACCACGAGATATCAACATGACAGTACATCATAACCTCACCTCAAACCACAGTCATCATTAAATTAAACAAAGTAACACCGCCTCCAAACTACGCTCAGAAGAATTACGCAACAAACTAGGAACAATTCCGAACCGAATTAACTGTAGCAACAAAACCAACAACAAACCTCACCACCACTGAAAACATAGACCATCACATCCAAAAGCTCACCAACGACATCCAGCAAGCCACCAAAAATGCCACAACTACCACCACAGTAGACAAACGTCCAGACGATCTCCCCCTCCCCTCCTCCATCAACTCCGACATTTAAAAAACGCCGCACGCAGAAGATGGCAGCGCACTCGGGACCCCAGAGACAGAGAAGAGTCCTACACATTGTCTAGGTAACTCCACAAGCGGCTGAAGGAATGGAGATCAGAGGTATGGTAGGATAAAATGAGACAATTCAGGCTACAAACAGGAGATTGACAAATAGTAAAAAACATGAAAGGGACATCAACTGGGAAAAGGGCTTTAACTACTACACAGGGTAAAGTTTTTGACGCCTTGTCGAGAGCCGAAGTACTTGCAGACGCCTTTGAAAAACAAAATTCAATAACAGAAATAGAAGTCCGCACAAAAGATCACAACTACGATAACACCATAGCTCGGGAACTTACAGAACTCCGAAACTCAGTACCACAATTACCACCAGTACTCACCACACCCTCTCAAGTTAAAAATGAAATTAGAAAACGGAACGGTAGAACAGCACCTGGCATAGACAAAATCACACACACACACACACCTGAAGAACCTTCCACGAAAATCAATAGTCCTATTATCCAGAATCTTCAACCGATGCCTGCAACTGAGCTACTTCCCCACCACCTGGAAAAAGCCAAATTGATCACCATACCCAAACAGTGCAAAGACTCCAGCAAACCAGAAAACAATAGACCAATTATCCTCCTTCAAACCATGGGAAAAATATTCGAAAGAATAATTTTAAACCAACTACAAACACATCTGGCAGAAGATAACACAATGAGGCCACAACAATTTGGGTTCCAAAGAAAGGTGTCGGCAGAGCTGCAAGTACTTCGGCTCACCGAGCACATCAGCAGGAACATGAACTAGAAAAAGTCCACGGTGGCCATCTTCTTAGACTGGGAGTAGGCCTTCGATAAGGTGTGGCACAACAACCTAACGTGTATTATACTGAAACAAACAACCATACCAGACACCTACACAAAGTTACTTGACAGCTTCCTCAAAGACAGATGCTTTGTGGTAGAAATAGACGGGCAAAAATCGACCACAAGAATCTTAAGAGCCGGAATACCACAAGGATCCGCGTTGTCGCCGACACTGTTCAATGTATACGCCAACGACATCCCCCTAGAAGCGAGGGGGGGGGGACATTCAGTTCGCCGACGACACGGCATTCTACACCATTGAAAAAAGGTAACTAATCACCATCAGAAGGCTCCAAAGACAAGTTACACTGGTCGAAAAATGGTGCCGAAAGAACAAGATGCAACTAAATGCTGAAAAATCCGCAGTGACGTACTTTACGAGAAAAAGACCACATCTTGATGAACACCTTCGACTGAATGCCCAAGAACAACCCTGGAGATAACATGTCAAGTACCTTGGTGTAACACTGGACACAAATTTTCTCTTCCACACCCACATCGCTGAGAAGAAGACAAAAGGCTTGAACTTAGCTAAAGCCCTATTCCCACTCTTCAGCTCCAACGATCTCAACTTAGTAAGCAAAATAACTTTATACAAAACCACCGTCCTAACATCAATGACGTACGGCTGTACCTCATGGGGCACAGTGAGCAAGACACCCAAAAACAACTTACAAATTGTTCAAAACAAAGTCCTCAGATGGAGCTTACACCCAAAACCATGGACCAGAGTGAGACATATTGACCAGGCCATGGAGACGGACACCATAGAAGTAACTATTCAAAAATTTGCCAAAAGATATAGCAAAAACTGGATTTAATACGAGACCAATGCAGACAATTAGCCAACGGAAATGTCAAGCCTAAACGCTGGCGTATACAAAAGGTTCCAAGAAGCCTAATAGAGGAACCCGAGGATTAGGAAAATAGCATAATTATAACGAAAAGCAAAAGGCCCACAGCCAAAATAGAAAGTAACAAACATATCAGGGAACCATAAATTTAGCATGTATTCATTAGCAAGCCTTCAGCCAAAAAGAGCAAACTTTCTACAACAAAAAGTCACAAAAACCAAAAACAATTGGTACAACCCAGTGACAACTGAATCACAACAACAACGAGAAGAAAGGAAATGTAACAATACCAACAAAAGGAGAAGGATTAGCGGACTAAACGTCCGATAAATTAACGATCCGTACCCCGCAAAGTGGAAAAAAGTGCCCCAACAGCACAACCAAACCATGCACAGACACCAACACAAAGAATATCGGAAAAGCCGATGAGACCTTTGAAACACTTCGACACTACAAAAAACACAATGGTTGAGGAGGAAGCAGCTGTAGATAGAGACAAGGGAGGGATGAGGAATGTATACAGTACACGAACTGCATATTGGTATAGATATATATAAAAGCAACATCAGGTTTTCTCCTAGTTTTGGTATAAATATGCAACCAGTTGCCTTTATGGATGTTTTTTTATTCTTCCACAATTACTCTTCAAGCCCCTGTAGGCTCATCATCAGTGGAAATGTTACATGCACCTTAGTCTCTTGTACCAAGAGTAGCAAGACGCTGAGGTGATGGTGCTGGCAAAATGGCTGAACTTTAGTAATCGGAAACGAAAGCAAATGGAACGAAACATTATGTTATGTCTTTTTTGTACTTACCGTGCTTTTACTTTTGGTAATTCCGTATCCTCATCGTACCTTGGGGACTGGCAATATGTACAGTATTTTGCTACACTTTGCATTACAAAGTTTTACTATATGTTAACATTGTAAATGCCAAATGTAGTGCATTTTATCAGTGCTCAAGATACGATATGGAAATGGATTTAAGAAAAGTAAAGCCACAGTAAGTACACGCAAAAATATAACCTTACATTTCGTTCATTCCTGTTCGTTCCCGAATATTGAAGTTCTGTCCTTTTCCAGCACCATCACCAGAGCATCTAGCCGCAATTGCTGTTGTGGTCTTCAGTTCGCAGACTGGTTTGATGCTGCTCTCCACGCTACCCTGTCCTGTGCAAGTCTCTTCATCTGAGAATACGTTCGTCAGCCTACATCCGTCTGAATCTGCCTACTGTATTCGTCCCTTGGTCTCCCTCTACGATTTTTACCCCACACACTTCCTTCTAATGCTAAGTTGGTTATTTCTTGGTGTGTCAGAATGTGTCCTACCAATCTATCCCTTC
This sequence comes from Locusta migratoria, assembly GCA_026315105.1. NCBI lineage: Eukaryota > Metazoa > Arthropoda > Insecta > Orthoptera > Acrididae > Locusta > Locusta migratoria. The sequence goes on from CM048751.1 coordinate 17,179,200, forward strand.
TCTTAGGATATGCCAGAAATTCCTTTTATCCCCAGTTCGGTTAAGCACCTCCTCATTAGTTAAGTGATCTACCCATCCAATTTTCATCATATTCTATCTTTTTCTCTGAACTCTTTGCCGTCCATATTTCACTCCCATACAATGCTACACTCCAGGAAAAAGCTTTCAGAAAGGAGTTCCTAACATTTAAATTAATATTGGATGTCAACAAATTTCACTTCTTTAGAAACGCTTTTCTTCTCATAGCCATTCTGAATTTTATATCTTCTCTACATCGGCCATCAGAAGTAATTTTTTTTACTTAAATAACAAAACTCATCTATTACTTTTATTGTCTCATTACCTTTAGCATCGCCTATACAAGGAATTATAACGTTCCTGTAACTTCTCCTCTGCTGATGAGACAGCAGTGGCTTCAAATCTACTTATGGAAGAACAAAAATATCCACAGGAGCGTTGCGGATTTGCAACAAAATAAATCGCCAATGACAATACTTCCTCCTCTGCAAATCAGTGCAAAGTGTTTGTCACCACTAGGGACTGTCTTCTCCCAGGATCTACCAGTTGATCCGAATTTTACACTGACAAGGGACATCTCTGACCTAAAACTTTCCTTTACGTTCCTCCTTCCCTTTCGCCATTCTTTTGATCTCTCTTAATTACTCATCACTTCCTACTCCTTACATTTCCTCATTATCCAGTGCATTTTTCCATTCTTCATTTGGATCAAATTCTGCTTCATTGACAAAGTCTAATTGAAGTACGGAAGGAACGCATAGACGCGCCTAATACGAAACCAGTAACTATGACATCGTCGCTGGTGGTTCGAAGTCTGGGACAAGATGCAGCCATAGAAATCTTTCTCCCCTAACAAGTTATTCAAGATCAACCTTGCACAGATCGAAGCTGGTCGGCACACAGAGGAGTAGTGACTGCCCTCTGCCCTCTAAGGCTATATTATTAAAATTATTTGTGCTTTTACTATTCCCCAATTTTCGCCATATGGGGGACTACTATACATCCGGAATACTTAAACCAAGAAGACGTTTTCATCATATATTCATACGGTAGAGCCTTATGAATCGGAACACAATAACGACTGTGGACTCCCATATCTGCCTTGCTTTCAGCCTTTCGCAGTAACTTCATGGAAAAGCCACGTTAGCCGATGTCAGAAGTCAGTCATCCAGACTGTTTCCCTTGCACCTACTGAAAAGGCTGCTGCCCCGCCCCAGGAACCGCACATTTGTCTGGTCTTTTCACATATACCCCTTCATTTTGGTTGAACCATTGGATGTTAGAATAAGGAGAGATGCCATTAACGCCACTGATGTGAAGCCGTTGTCGCCACATTACGGTGCCAACAACATTTGTGGCGACGAGTGTGTATTCATTGCATTCAGAGTTGAAAGTGGTACTTATCTAAAGTGAAAACAAGCATTACCGACATTACGTATCCAAGTGCAAACAGAAGAAATTACTCCTCTGCTATTTCACACAAAACATATGTACTTAGCATATGTTTCGGCCGGTCTGCACGGCCACTACGGTCGGGGGTTCGAATCCCCCCTTGGGCATGGATATTTGTGCCGTCCTTAGTATTAGCTAGTTCGTAAGTAGTTTGTAAGTTTGAAACGTGTCCATAAAAAGTTATTTTTGTAAGAAAATGTCTAATATTGTGCCTCCTGTTTTGTATCAAGTAACTTGCTTGCAAGAAAATGTACAATATCGCTTCTACTGTATGTATCGATATGTGTACTTAACTCTGTGAAGTTTCATCTTTGGCAAAGATCTGTATTGCATAGCGTTGTAGCTCGCGCTGAGAGAGAGTAGCACTTGTGGTTCAGCTCGCTTAGAGAGCGGTTGAGTTGTGTGTATGGCTCCGATGTAGAGCAGAGGCTGCTTTGCCAGCAAGTCAGAAGTTGTATTATGTATGTAATGTAATGCTGATTATTAATAATAAGTAACAAAGTTGACCTTTCTTTCCTGTTTCATTTACGTAGTTAGAAAATTAACCTACTTCCTTCATTTGATAATTAGTTACTAGTGGATTTAAAGTGCAGCATTGATTTGAATAATATTGTTGAACAGATTTCATTATTGGTGCCATAGTAAATGATAGTTAATTGACTATGATACTAAATTTCAATAATCAGAAACTGATCTGCATAAAAATTCTCACGGTCAAGCATTAAGAAAGTGGTTTGTGGTTTTTTAATATCTTTCTCGCACTCAAAATTTTTGAGTATAGTCAGTGTCTTTTTCAAATGGTGACTTGTCACAGTTGTTTGGTGTTTAAAATATCCGTTGCGCACATAATCAGTTTAATGCACTGTTTCTTATTTAATAGTATATACATCAATATCAGGGCCATAATTAAACCAAATTGCTGTGTTAATGAACAATTTGTTGTCTGATTTAACGATAGGTTCAACATCCACAATCACACACAGCTTTTAAGTTTAGGGACTGATGACCCCGTAGTTAAGTCCCATAAGCTATACAAACATTTGAACATTTTTATGTTTCGGCGTTTTTCCCTCAGTGACTTCTAATTTTCATTTTTACGAGATATAGTTTCCCCTGAAATTTCAAAGACCTGGTGGTACAGAAATTTAGTATGAAAATTTAATGATCTGGAAACCGTAGAGAGAATTTTCGTGTGTTCAAATTTTAAAATCTTCTCTTCAGTACTGAACTTACGAAAATGAAACACCTTGGCCCTGTCATTGTTGGAAAAAAACTTCTACATTTTCTGTGAATTGCTAAAACTGGCAATTACAGTTTTGTAAAGCATTTGAGTATTATCCCGATACGTAAGTCATACTTATAGAACGAGATTTTGTGTTAATAAAGCACAGTTCAACTGTCTGGAAATTCTGCATTTTTCCACAAAAGTACAATGTATCAAATATATACTCAGAAATGAGTCATTCAAATGTATGAAAGTGAACAGGGCATGAATCACACAGTGCTTAAATCATATTTCCTTGGCTCCACAAGATGGCAAAAATGTTCAAATGTTTGAAGAGCTTATGGGTCTTCACTACGGGGACATCAGTCCCTAAACTCACAAACTACTTATGAACTAGCACAAATATCCATGCCCAAGGGGGGATTCGAATCCCCGACCGTAGTGGCCAAGCAGTAGGTGACTCGCGCGCTGCAGACCGCTTGGCCACCGCGGCCTGCCGCAAGATGGCGGTCTGCCTTCAATCGGCAGCTAAGCTTTGCATAGTAGCGCCGTCTCCCCTTACTTTAACCTCCTTGGGTTGAATCGACTGTACGGTTAACTGTATCGTTGAGGCATACTACCTCGGCAATGTCTGTGGTTCTTGGGGTAAGTCCCCTCTATAACGTCTATAAGTGTGTAACGTGAACTGTGAAACACCGTGTATAATTACTGTGTGAATACGGCTGAAAAAATATTTATGCTTATGGTGGTCAAATTTCAGTCGTGCAACGATTGCTAATTTCCTTTAAATAATCAAAAATATGTCTAAAATTGCGTTTCGCGAAACCTAAAAATCTTAAAATCCTATGAGTCAAATGCGATACGAAATAATTCCTACGTAGATAGATTTAACAATAGTTAAAATTTACAGTTGCCAGTTGAGTGTAGAATCAGATAAATATGTTAACCGATCATTTTTAAGGAGGACTCACCTGGCTCTTTTTTCTGGAACTGTAACACATACGTACCATTTTGTGCTGTGGGTGATACTCATGGGAAAGCGGGCGAACTGTTTGTGTGTTTGTACCTTCTTCACGAGTCTGCGACACAACACGTGTCACAAATATTTTGTGGAAGGAGGCTTGATCTGAGGAAGGCTGCCGCGTCCATTCACGGGGACAAGTTTTGCGTGAAATTCGCAAGTTGCCACGGCGCGGTGCCTCAGAGACACCGCAAAAACAGCGGGAAGGGGCCCAAGGTCCACGGCGAAGGAAGGGCTGGCCCTTCCAAAACACAGAGGGCTGTCTGCCCGGCAGGCCACCTGTTGTCTCTCAACTTCACCACCAAACAGAAACAGCCGTGGCAGAGTTACGATACAGTCCTGACGGGAAGCGCTTTGTGCTCTACGATGCACAGTGTACTTCCATGTTTTCTTGTCCTTTTTTTTTAATTCTTTTTTATTATGTCTTTTGGTTACAGTGGCCATACATCTAGCGGCTACTACAGTGGCAACATTACAATAGAATTGAAACTCTTACAATGGATATCACAATAGTAATAGGTATCTCACATCATACAGCCCTAGAATGTTCAAATGTTCAAATGTTAACTACGGGGTCATCAGTCTCTAAACTTACAAACTACTTATGAACTACTTACGAACTAGGACGGCACAAATATCCATGCCCGAGGGGGGATTCGAACCCCCGACCGTAGTGGCCGTGCAGACTGTGACTGAAGCGCCTCAGTCCCCTCGGCCACCGCGGCCGGCATACAGCTTTAGAATAAAAGTAGAAAAGTCATATGTACAAGATATAAAACAATACATATTTAACAGTACTAGTGACAGATGTAATACAACGAAAGTGCAAACAGCAAGACCAAATGAGAGTTGCCAAGACATATAAAAGTCAAAATCTCTATATATAAAAGAAAGTGTCCCGATTGACTGACTGACTGATTGACTGACTGACTGACTCATCATCCCCCAGCCGAAACCACTGAAGATAGAAACTTGAAATTTGTGGAGGGTGTTGATCTTAATCTGTAGGCGTCATATAAGAAGCGATTTTCCATATTCCGCCCGTAAGGGAGTGAAATAGGGGATGGAACGTTTTTCGAAAATACGTAGGTATTTAGGCAATTTTGAAGCTAGTACTACAAAATTTTGGATTTTAATTCAGGGTTCGAATTCAAAAGACACGTGTTTCGGCATTTTTTTTTTTTTTTTTTTTTTTTTTTTGAAATTCGACAAATAAGGGGGTAAAATAGGTGACGCAAAAAATTGATTTTCAAAAATATGTTGCTGTTAACTCAAATTTTAAGCTACAACTACGAAACTTCGGATATGCAATCTTGGTCAGGATTAAAAATTCATGATTTTTAGTATTTTTGGAAATTCAACAAGTAAGAGGGCTAAATAGAGGATCAAAAATTCTTTTTGAAAACACGTTGCTATTGATACAATTTTTAAGCTAGAGCTGCAAAAATTGATATTTGTATAGTTGGTTAGACGTTAAAAAATACGAGTTTCGGTATTTTTGGAAATTCAACCATCAACGTGGTTAAATTGGAGAGGGGGTGTTTTTCGAAAATATGTTCCTATTTAGGCAATTTTGAAGTTAGAACTACAAATTTTTGGGATTTGGATTCGGGGTTTGAATTTAAAGGACGCGTGTTTCGGCATTTTTTGAAATTCAACCAATAAGGGGGTAAAACAGTGGACGCAAAAAGTTGATTTTCAAAAATATGTTGCTGTTAACTCAAATTTCAAGCTATAACTACAAAATTTAGGATATGGACTCTTGATCAGGATTAAAAAAGATAAGAGTTTCGGTATTTTTGGAAACTCAAAAGGGGGTAAAAGAGGGGATCAAGAATTCTTTTCGAAAACACTTTGTTGTCAAGACAATTTTGAAGCTATAGCTGCAAAAATTGGTATTTGTATTGTTCGTTATGATTTAAAATATACGTGTTTCGCTATTTTTTTAGGTTCAACCACCAAGGGAGTTAAATTGGAGAGGGGATGTTTTTCGAAAATCTGTTGCTATTTAGGCAATTTTGAAGTTAGAACTACAAATTTTCGGATTTGGATTCGGGGTTCAAATTAAAAAGACACGTGTATCGGTATTTTTGGAAATTCGACCAATAAGGGGGTGAAATACGAGATGCAAAAATTCATTTTCAAAAATACGGTGCTGTTAACTCAAATTTCAATCTATAACTACGAAACTTAAGATATGGATTGTTCATCAGGATTAAAAAGAAACAACTGGTGCAGACCAACCAGCCTTCGCATGTGAAGCAGCGGGGGTTCAGCTAGTATAATATAAAATTACTTATGCAGTTTCAAGCTGTGCATGTTCAAGTTAAACGCACCAGCTCTTAGAGCTGTATGCAGGTGACTTTGAGGTAGTTCTTCAGTAAACTGTACTTAAACTTGTCGAAGGCACAGACACTTGTGGGGAGGGGGTAAACCCTCCCAACCAGCTTTCTGCAGAAGACACTTTGTGCGGCCGTGTACTTGGTGCATGCCAGTATAATGTGGTTGAGATCCGGCACTGCCGTTGGATGTTTGTCGCAATGCCGAGAAGCGATGATTTTCAAACGGTGTAGGTGGGCAGGGTAACATCCATGTCCCAGTCTCATCCGAATGAGAGACGTTGCAATTTTCTTGTCTTATAATGGTTAGTATTCTTCTTGGAAAATGCAAAAGGAATCGTAGGGGTTGGAGAAAGGATAAGAAGAGAAAAGTATGCAGATGATTATACTAGCCGAAATGGAAGAAGAATATTGTAAGTTAGGAATTAAGCTGATCACTGATAAGATCAAATTGGTGAAAATCGGAAAAGAAGGCGTGGAAAATTAATAGAACAGGTCAACTCAGTCCAGTAATTTGGATTCCTCATTTTTCCCATAGAAGTTGTGCAGAAGAAGAGAGACGCAGAATCTTTATGGGAATGATAGCATTAGATAGAGTGGAAAATTTACTGAAAGGCAGAAAAATGGCTGTTAATCAAAGGAAGAGGCTCGCCGAATATTTTGTGTAGAGTGTGGTGTCTTGTGGTTCTGAAACTTGGACAGTGAGACAGGAAGAACAAAAGTATATAGAAAGTTCTTAAATGTGCCTCTGGAAAAGAATGGAGAAAGTGAAATGGACAGCCGGAATGTGACACGAGGAAGTGGTGAGCAGGGTAAGAGGGGAGAGTGGGAAAACGTCTGCGGTGGGATACATATATTGCAGGTACGTCTAGTGCAAAGTATATTGAGGGAAAAATAGAAGGAAAAAGGGGGAGAGGAAGTAGAAGCTTTGGTAAGCTAACAGATAAAAAGAAAGGAAGACGTTATAAGACGTTAGAGGATGGACGATACAGAGAGATAAGGAGAACGTGCAGTTGATACCCAACTGAGGACAGATTCACTGAAAGAAGATGAGATTCTTAGTTTTGGAAGCATATATCTAAATACTGCGAAGTTTATTGTAGTATTGCGTACTTTTAGAGTCACAACCGGTTCAACTTCTGATGGAGGTGGCACAGGAAAATTTAAATCTGATGCTCAGAGCGAGGCGAGCTGTGGCGACACACTGGACTCGCATTCTGCAAGTCGGAGATTAAAACCTCCCTTATACTGGTATTCCATGATTTCCCTAAATCTGGTCAGACGCAAGCCGTAGTGATTCTTTTATACGGACACAGCCTACTTCCCTCCTCATCCTTCGCAAATGTCAGTCAAAGCATCCGCTCTGTCTCTAATGACCACCATGCCAGCTGGCCATTTAATCTTCCTTGCTCTTTTGAATTCTACATCTACATTGATACTCTACAAATCACATTTAAGTGCCTGGCAGAGGGTTCATTGACCACTTTCATAGCCGGCCGCGGTGGCCGAGGGGACTGAGGCGATCTAGTCACGGTCTGCACGGCCACAATGGTCGGCGGTTCCAATTCCCCCTCGGGGAAGGATATTTGTGCCGTCCTTTGGATTAGTTAGTTCATAAGTAGTTTGTAAGTTTAGGGACTGATGACCCCGTAGTTAAGTCCCATAAGCTATACAAACATTTAAAAACCACTTTTATAACCTTTCTCTACCGTTCCATTCTCTAATAGCGCGCGGGAAGAAAGAACGTCAAAATCGTTCCGTTTTCCATCTCACTTATTTTATTGGGATGGTAATGTCTCCTTATGTAGGTGGGTGCTAGCAAAATATTTTCACATTCAAAACTAAAAGTCGGTGATTGAAATTTCGTAAATAGATCTCGCCACAACGAATAACATCTTTCTTTCAATGATTTCCACCTCGTGCAACATTTAAGTGACACTCCCCCCGCTGTACCGTGATAAAAAAAAAAAAAAAAAAAAAAAAAAAAAAAAAAAAAAAAAAAAAAAACGAGCTGCCCTTCTCTGAACCTTCTCAATGTCTTCCGTTAGTTCACCTGGTGAGGGTCCCACACTGGGCAACAGTACTCCAGGAGAGGACGCACAGGTGTGATGTAGGCAGTCTCTTTGGTGGAGCTGTTGCATCTTCGAAGCGTTCTGCCAATGAAACGTAACCTTTGGTTCGCCTTCCCCACAATATTTTCTATGTGTTCTCTCCAGTCTAAGTTGTTCGTAATTGTAACTCCTAGGTATTTGGTAGAATTTACGACGTTAAGGTTTGACTGATTTATCGCGTAATTGAAGTTCAGCGGATTTCTTTTAGTGGTCATGTGTGTTACTTCACACTTTTCTGTATTTAGTGTCAATTGCCAATCTTCGTACCAAGTAGAAATTTTGTCTAAATCGCTTTGCAGTTGCTTTTGATCCTCTGTTGACTTCACTAACCGATAAACGACAGCATCATCCGCGAACAGTCTAAGGGAGATATTCAGATTGTCTCCTAAATCGTTTATAAAGACAAGAAAGAGTAGGGGACCTATAACGCTTCCCTGTGGAACGCCAGATATCACTTCTGTTTTACTCGATGACTTACCTTCAATTACTACCCCCCGCCCCCATTCGTCGATGAACACGTCTTAAGGCCGTGCACTACGCTTATACTGGCAGGCCAAGCGCGTGGAGTTGTTTACACTCAGTGTCTCGATTTGGGTAATGGAGTGTGGCTATCTGTGTTTATACTCGTATTTTGCATATGTATGGAGCATCGAAGGTTGCCTTTGCGTCTTATTTAATGAACGTATTTTGGCGTAACTTGGTATTTGATTAAAAAAAGTCATATCCTTCGGGGCCTCCACATCTCGAAGCCCTGGAGATTTGGAGCCCCCATCACCAAGAAGAGACGCCTGTGGCATTCCGCCCCCCTCCATCGCACAGAATGCTTACACTTCACAGAAAATATATATACTCGTATTCGTCAGCGACCTGCCTTACGCTTTCTCAATTATTTGCTGGAATTTTTCATTTTTCAATCCTTTGTTTTTAGCCCCTACAGCTCTCACCCTTTAGTACCACGGAAATTATTACTTGATGTCTTAACACTTCTCCTGTCATCCCGTCCTTTCTTCTTGTCATTGTTTCCATTTGATACTTTCTTCGCAGAGGATCTCCTCAATCGTTATCATTCCACCTAATTTTCAACATTCTCCGTTATCACCACGTCTAAAACGTTTTGATTCTTCTTTTTCTCGGTTTTCAAGCTGTCCATGTTTCGCTACCATACAATATTGCATTCTAAACGTACCTTTCCAGAAATATGCTATGTTGGATACCACTAGATTCCTCGTGGCTATGAATGTACTCTTTCCCTGTGCTTGTCTACTTCTTATGGTTTCCTATTTGCTTCCTCGGTGTTTGGTTAGAAAATTGCTTGAACTTCGTCTACCCGGTTATCAACGATTTTTTAATGTTTTATGTCTCACTGTTTTTCATTTCTACTAGATCTCATTATGTTCTAATTTTCCAATTTATTCGCAATGAATATTCTGTACAAAGTTGACCTTTTATTCCATTCAAAACATTATGTTACTCTTCTTCTGTTCTATTGAGGATAGCAGTGTCATAAGGCTTACCAAAACCAAAAAGTTGTTATCCCACAGTTGAACCTTTCTTTTATTTCTCCAATTGCTTCTTCAATTACTGTTTTCAACAGCAGATGCGTAAGGCTGCATCTCTAGCTTAAAACCTTTCTGACTCTAAGCACTTCGATCATGTTGTTGCTGTCGTATGGTTCTCTGTTTCTAACATTCTGTGTATTAGTAGCATTTCTCTATGGCCTAACGCTGTTTTACAGGATTCTTTTTACATCTTTTGACATTTTACACTGTCTTACAAAGTAGTCACAGGACTTACAGACGAATAAACACAGTGTAATACTTAATGCGAAATTAATAAGTGGAGGACTTACTAGAATATATAATATAGATGAGTAAAAGGTTGCTTACACGAACTGAAGTTTTAACTTAGAACAATGATAATATAAAATAACGAAGAAAAAACAATTACATCTTAATGCATATAGTGATATAGTAATAATATGATGAAACGTGGAAAAAAGTTACAAACATACAGGGAAGAGATACACACGTTATTCTTAGAGGGATGAAATCGACAGGTGCAATTTTTGGAGTTTCCTAAGAGAGTGATGCACTTGTTAAGGGATAGCTCAAAAGTCTAAAGCTATTCTCAAGCAATGCCTCAAACACTGTAAACTGGAGAGTGGAGAAGTACTTTATCGTCGATGTGGCGATTGGTAATGACCTTGGAGGCAAACTCTGCGTGTTCACAGAGTTCAGATACGCTATTCAAAATAAAACAATGAAAGCTCTAAAGATTGTAATATACGCGAAGAAAAATATTATTTTCCGAGGTGTGAAGCGGCCTGTTTGACCTTTTTTTGTATTAGGTGAACATTGAGATCCTTAAAACGTATATAAGGGGACTTAAAGCTACAGCAGGAGCTCTCCTACGTGAATGACAGGAACAAAGTCAGTAGTGGATAACAAACAGAGGAAGACGCTCACTGCCGGCCGCGGTGGCCGAGGGGACTGAGGCGCTCCAGTCACGGTCTGCACGGCCACTACAGTCGGGGGTTCGAATCCCCCCTCGGACATGGATATTTGTGCCGTCCTAGTTCGTAAGTAGTTCATAAGTAGTTTGTAAGTTTAGAGGCTGATGACCCCGTAGTTAAGTCCCATAAGCTTTACAAACATTTGAACATTTGAATTTGAAGACGCTCACTTCCTGCGAATAAACTAAAACAATCCACGAAAAAGGGGTGATTCAGAAGCACCTTGCCACTCTCATATCTACTAGAGAAGCAGGTCAAAGAAAATAAATAATTCTCATGTCAAAGGAAAGTGATAACCCTCTCCGCACTATAGGAAACTAAATATTAATAGCAACATGTATCCCCTATGCCAAATTCAGAAAATTATAAAATTCATAGAATGTTAAATGTAATAAGAAAGAAGATGAACAGCAAAAAGAAAGATATCTCCACACAGGAGATAAGCAAGAACTAAATCCCCTTCATGGGGGCGAGGAGAGAGTGAAATGAAATGAGAATGAATGTACTTGACATAAAATAAGGTCGACGTCAGTGTCTGATTGTTCTCTGATATCCGTGGATCAAGGGGGCAGCGAAGAAGACAGCAAAAGTGTCACGATATGTTCGCGTCCTTTGCGTCTGTAGGTGTTGGAAATAAGTGGGATCCCCCAAGGTGCTCACGGTTCTTTCGTGAGTACGTGCGTGGCAAGCACGGGATCCCAAGCTGATGCAGTCTTCCTTCCTTCTTTACTTCCCGGACTATATTTTCTTTCCCCCTCGTTTCCTATCCTCACTCCCTCCCCTCCCCAGCGAGAGAGATATCCCAACCAAACAACCCCAACCCAATAAGTATGGGGGGGGCTTACCAATTCCAGCATACAACCAAGGAAAGCCTCCCGAAAACTTTGGTCGGAATCGAGGAACTGGGACCAATTTAATTTATTTCTTAGTCATTGTCCCAGACTAAATATAGGTTATGAGGGAAGTATGAGTACACCATCTACAACCAAATATTGGATGGTACAGTTACTCTCATAAACTCACAGGTATCAGCTTGAGCAAATTGCAATTGGAAACAAAACACAAAGAGACAAAAAAAATTTTCTTTTCATTCTCCTCTCCGACGAGTGGAGAGGTCTGTTTGAGATCCGGCCCATAAACAGTCGCGGTTCCATTAAGCCAATTATCAGACAGGCTGATAGCGGGGCAAAGGGGGAGCCCAATGGGAACTAAGTGGGAGGGGCTTGCCAGTTCTGGCATACGACTCTACCAAGGAAAGCCTTTTCAGCCAGGAAAGATACAACGTTCGAGATTTCTCTCTCTCTCTCTCTCTCTCTCTCTCTCTCTCTCTCTCTCTCTCTCTCTCTCTCTCCTCCTCTCTCTCTCTCTCTCTCTCTCACTCACACACTCTCTCTCTCTTTCTTTCTCTCTCACACACACACACACACCTTCTCTCTCTCAAATGTTTGTTTCTTTGTAACTCAGGCTAATCTTGTTTCATTTGATCTTGCTAAAATTTTGCACACTTGACCTTCAGATAGAGAGGAAGGCCGCTGTCCACATAAAATTCCAAATGTTGCATGTCGGAGGTTACTTTCGCTATCAAAGTAAATTTTTATTCAAATCGTGACGAAATTATGCACACTTTACCTTAAAAACAAGAGGAAGATTAGTAATGATGTAAGATTTCTTTCGATACTTGAAGGAGAGTACCTTAGAACATGACCGTCATGTGTGCAGGAACAGCATAATTAAATTTTTTCCTAGTATTGCTTTAATAATTTTCATGAAAACTGCTTGAAATATCAAAGCTTGTAAATCAAAGTTTTTAGGTAGGCCGTATGAGACTTCGTTCCTTACCGTTCCTATACAGTCGAAAAGTAATGGAAATATTAATTCCCATTAAAAAACCTCTAAAAAGTCTTGTATAGCAGGTCCTTGTGCAATGTAAAATGTTGGCTTTTTAAAGTTCAAAACTTGGTATGTAATTCCGTGAAATTTCTGAACCACATGTATGTTTCACGAACCAGTCATAATAATATCTATTCAAAAACCTCGAGCAACATTTCTTCACACACAATATAAAGTCCCTAAAACTTTATAAAAACTTGAATAATATTTCTTGTGATCAGAATATAACTTCAGCAGAGTAATTAAATATTTGAATCTCTTAACGGCTGAAATAATTTTCTTCGACACTCAAATAATTGAAGGAAAATTTCAAGCCTTTTTCGCGTAATATACATTAACAGTCCAGATGCGTACCTATGAGTATCATTATAAGAACTGAACGCATTTTTCACATACATAATTTGTAAGTTTCGTTTACAATAGTGTTCCCTCTACTATTTTCATTGGTTCGACTATGAGGCTTGCCCACGGAATGCCTTCACAAGATCTTCTCTCGCCTCACAGCTGCAACCTGCAACGTTTGATGGCCAGCTGTATCATCTCTGGTCCCGGCAGAGAAGATTCTGTTCTCGTGGGTTGCACCATTATCACCGGACATGAAACAAAAGAAAGTAAACACAAACTTTTTGTGAATGAGATAATAAAAACCATTAACCTTCAAAATAATTAACAACAAAAACATGTTTTTACATATAAAACTGAGGTGATGTAAGGCAGTAGCAAATATAAAATTCCGACCCACTACACGTGAAATTTTCCATATACATGTAATTTTTCATAGATCACGGGGAGGTGCGTATGGAGAAGAGTAGAAAATGGTGGGGGGGGGATGACAATGGCCGAGAGAGGGGGATGAGGAGGAAAAATGGAGCAGTAACGAAATGATGGGCACGTGAGAAAATTAATATGTAATCGCGAACTGCCGCGGGTCAACGTAAGTTAACATAAATTCTCGTGTATCAGGTGTTATTTTCCATATTAATTTAAAGTACATAGTGATGTGATGATGACAGTGGAAGATTGCTCCCCTGTCAATGTTGAGTCTCATCGGTGTCGCTTCCTCCATTTGTGAAAGCGTCATCGCCTCCTTCCTCGTCTGTTTGTCTCCAACTATACCTGTCCACTCTGCGGGGCATACGGGCACGCCTCCTGTAGGGCCTTGTCCTTTTGTATTCTTCGTGGGTTGCAGTGGATATCTTGTCTGCTAGTGCACTGATTTGTGCCCATTTTTGTTCGTCTCTTATTATGTCATGTATCCTGCTGTGTGTTTCTGACATGTGTGTATCGTCCGCAGAAGAAGACGATGTGTTCAGGGGAACCTTCGGTGCTTTTGCAGGTGCAAGTATTGGTGTCGCCAAGTCCCATTCTAAACAGATAAGTGGGATATGGGCCATGTTCTGTAAGGAAGTGAATCACACCGCGGCTGGGGTCGATATGCTTCATCCTTTTTCTTTCTCTAATGTGTGGTAGTAGTGTGTGTAGTCTATGTCCCTTGTCGTAAGCCTTCCATTCCTGTTGCCATGTGTACCACGGTTGGGGCCGATATGATTAATCCTTTTACTTTCTCTAATATCTTGTAGTAGTGTGTGTAGTCTGCGTCCATTGTCGCAAGCCTCCCATTCCTGTTGCCACGTGTCTGTTCCCCGTGTTCTCAGTTGGCCAGTACGTTGCAGCTCTATACCTTATTGTAATATCAAAGGACGCGTAGTGTTTCTATCCGTGTTGATTTGAATGCACCTGTAAGTTGTAATAATACACTTCTTTTCCCACGTCTCACAGTCGTTTTGTTGGTTAATAGGCTCAATCTTTGAGCATAGGTACTAGCTACAAAGCACAATACTGACTCGAAGAGAGCACAGTGATATGTTCGTATAGTTGACAGAGGAAGTCTTTAAGTGGTTCAATAATATACAACTTCGAACAGCACGGAAGTGACCATCGTACAAAGCAAACTCTCACTGACTGACAAAACAGGTGGCGCTACGGGCTCGTCCGAACTGGGCAACTTCTACTTGTTGGGGTTAAACTGAAGACTCGAACTGGGCAACTGTCCCCAAAGTGCCCCCTGAGTGGCTGGCCAAAACTGGGCAACTCGGCAACTCCTACCTGCTCCTGGCAGACCGACTGCACAAATCGCAAAATGCTTCCCAATCTAAACTTACCAAGTGCGCAGCCTCTGCCCCTATTTGTAGAGTTCTTAATGAATAATGTCAATACTGTGCCAAATAAACAAGATATAAAAAACAAACAAATTAAATACAAAGATTTTATTACAAATTTCACATACAAAAATATTTGCAGAAAACAAATGCACTTAGTTCGGCTCATATTCTGCTTACGGCTGCTTGGTATGAAACGCACTTAACAAAGTCTAATTTGCAAATTTCACCATTCCTAAGTAATTCTAATTTCTGTTGCAGAAAAGCGTGCCTCTTCCTGATTTTTGAGTCCGATTGGATGTTGATATTAATTTTTGCTGAGTTGATTCTTGTATAAGTATCAGTTTGTTGATGCTTCAGACTTTTCACAAGCTGAAAGATGCTTGGGTGAGGAGATTCACATGAAGCACTGAATCGGGAATGAAAGCTTTCGCAAGCGTTAGTCGTCCTCCACAAGGAGGCGGAATCTGCTGCCCAAACTTTTGGAGGAAAGACTGCGTCTTCTTCATCAGTGTAGTTTTAATTTATGTAATCCGCAAATTCTGTAATGTTGTCGTTTTGTGGTTGTATGACCAGATCAGCAAAAACACCTCTCCCTACATACATCGTGAATATACTGTATAATTTTTAAATATGTTTCCTTCTTCTTATCTTTTATAAGACTGAACACTAACGGTATATAAGAGCCACTAGAGTAACTGTGGATCGTGAATAACTAAAGTAAGTCTTTCTCTGCCTACTGAGAAGTACCATTCATCAATATAGTTTCCTGCTGACACAAAAACTGTAGATTTGAGTCGGTTGTGAAAACATGTCCATTTTCCGTGTCATTATTAAGGACAAAGTCCTTGACTTTTGTAATCGTCACCTCGATTTGTGACAAAGTAATCTGCGCTGCCATCACCAATTTAGGCTGTTTCCGCATTTAGGCGAGTACGAATAATATTGTTACGAATAAAACTCATGTCCTTGCTTGTTAATGTGTTCGAGGGACTGGAATCAACTACATTGCGTATATTGCGTATCAGCTTTTGACGGTCTTTCAACGAAAGTGTCGCCTATTGTTTTTATAGAATTAGATATCATTCTCCTGTTTAACACGTATTTTGCGACAGGTGCGTGGTGATGAGTACCTTCCAAACGCGAAATTATGTGTTCGCTGCCTACTGTAAAAATCGTAACAGCACACCGCGAACGTTTACCGCACTATCGCCATCGGCGGTCTACCGTTGCTACAACTGTTCTGTATGGTTTGAATTTATAACCGTCACAGATCAAATGAGTATTACCACGATCACTAATATCAGGTGGTAAATCATGCCTTTCAGTCTTATTATTCGCTTCCATGACTAAACTGAAGAACAAAACGAAACACTATGTGATTCTACACAGAAGGCAGTGAGCTGGTGTCGTTTACAGGACTGGCGACCTGCTACTTGCGAGCGGAAGTTGCCCAGTTCGAGTGTGGGATTAACTGTCCTTCCTAGAGTTCTGTTCTAATTGCCACTAAAAGTTGCCCAGTTCGGGTCTGCCCGGCGCTACTGATCATTCTCGTCAGGTAGCAACAGGGTCTTCAATGTCACTGCTGCTGAACCGCGTGCTGGGTAGTGATCTGCGCATCCTGCGGACGAAACGCAGTCTACAAACGTAGCCTAAAGGCTAGTTTACACGACGACACTACGTTTCATGATACTGCACTACTGGCCAGTGCGCATGCGCGGCAGGCGTTCGCGCAACTCCTTGACGAAACGAAATAGTTTCGGCACGTTCCAACTTTGGCGAAAGTGACTACGCGTGTTTTTAGGTTAGGTCATGACCAATACAGAACAAACTACAACATAAAGGGGGGAACGGGAGAAATAATTCGGTTTGTAGGTGTTTGTGCGATTTTAACGGCGTGTTAGTGCTCTTCTGGCAATTATTTATGAAATTAAATATTGATGGGTTGACGATTAGTGAATTGCAGACAAAAAAAAAAAAAAAGACATCCAATTCGAAATACCTATACAAACGAAGTATGGCAATTGTGAATTTCGGACCGCGGTACAAGTACTGCAGAGACGAATATCTACTTAATGCAATTTATCTACGTAATGCAATTTGTAATTTTAGTTCTGGTAACAATGCTTCACGCATAACGGTAACTTGTTTATTGCATTACTAACTCTGTTTAAAAGGAACGTTAACTGCTCTGGTGACATTCTAAGTTGATTAAAGTAACTTCTAGGGTCTTCAATCACAATTTCTTTCAGGAAGGTCGCAGAGCAACAGAGCTGACGTCTTTTTTTAAATCCATTCACGAACCCAAACACGTTTTTTATTCTGTTTATGTTTAGTCTTATGCAGCGACTTGACACAGACAAGCAACAAATTCGCCACAACTCGTACAGCTACCAAAACTTTCATTTTACGGTGACTACGGCACTCACAAAACAACGAAACTGAAGTGTGTGGTATTGGTGCCGTGTCTACAGACATACACGAAATTAGTTGCGCGCAATTCATTTCCTGCAACAAGTTTCGCAACCTAGTGTCGTCGTGTAGACTTGCCTTAAAGGAACGGCTCACTGCCAAACCGCTGCGATTCAAAGGTACGTAGACTAGAAAGGTATGCCAGGTTACGCTTCTTCACTGTCATTGGTTAGCGCTGTATTACGTCAACCGGCAGCAAGCCGCTGTGTTATAATGGCGCCTTGAACACATTTTTTGATTAATATATACGTATACTAACATACAAAGGACTGAAAAAGAAAAGCTTCAAACATTATTAACAACTAGGTAACCCGTCCCGTCCCGCAACTTGGCACGGGTAATATTTAAACGTCTTTAACTCGAGAATTGTAGAGCTCATAAAGATGTAAAATAAAGTCCCGGAGAGCACATGTCTAACTTTTATAATTTCCCACAATCACTATTTATGTAGTCTGAAGCCATCTGGCGCCAACGCCTTAGGAGAGAAAAATGGTACATTTGCTTCACTCGTAAAAGTTAGGCATATGCTCTCATAGACTTTTTTTTAGATCTTTGTGAAACATACAATTTAAAAGAAACCTCATGACGATACGTTCAGTAGTTCACGAGCTACAGAAGGTTAAAAGGACAGACAGAGAGAAAATGTGCTTCTGTTATATATAATATCATGATTTGACTCCTTTAGAGTGCGAATTTCGAAATTTTACTATACCTATAACCGTGACGCTAGTTCAAGCAGTAAGTTGATTAAGTTTCATCGCAATCGACTGAATGACATTGACAGGCATAGCGTACGGACAAACAAAGGCCTTCATTTTTATACATTAGATAAAGAAAACTCGTTGCAACGCAAACGTAGCAGCCGATGTATGGAAAGATTGTTCCCTAATACAAGAAAGATACTTCCTGTCCGAACACTTAACAGGTCACGAAACGAGCGAGCGCAGAACACAGCCGCGGTGGAGTAGCCGAGCGGTGTAAAGCGTCTCGCTGCGGAGCGCGCGGTTGCTCGCCGTGGAGGTTCGAGTCCTCCCTAGGGCATGGGTGTGTGTGTTGTCCTTAGGTTAGTTTACGTAGGTTTAAGTAGTTTGTAAGCTACGGACTGATGACCACGCAGTTTGGTCCGATAGATTTACAAACATTTGAACATTTTCGCAGTACACAACTTCCTGCTCGCACGTTTCATAAGGGTACTGCGGCGACTGTTCGGCGCTTGCTGCCAGGTGACGTCACAGAAGAAGATCGCGCGATTCAAATTTACACCCCCCCCCCGGGGGACAATACGTCACCTGTGAGGACGGCTTTTTTTTTTTTTTTTGGGGGGGGGGGAAGGGACCACAAAAGGAAAGGAAACTAAAGTGCCACCGCCACTTTGACCCTAATAAAAAGAGAACCTCAACCTCTTCAGGCGTTGGCGCCTAACTAAAACTACCCCTGGAAACTAACTATATAAGGAAACAAAAAGAAAGAAAAGGAAGGGGAATGTGTAGGAGACAAACAAATAAATTCTCTTTATTACATTACTATGATTTTATTTTATTATTTTTATTTATTTATTTTTATTTAATAGATCTTGATGTTCGTTGTATAGTTCAGAAGATCTCGGTTCCCTGCGGCTAGTAAGTTCAGTCACGGCTTCTCGTAGAATGTGCATTCCGTTGAACAGTTCAAGGAGGGCAGCAGTTCAAACATTTAAAATTCTTCTCTATTGACTGAACACATTCCAGCTGCGGGGAGGGTCGTTGAAAGTACTCCCAAGGAAGTTGGAAAAGTATTGTCTGTATTTAGGATGTCGTACAACTCTGTAATGGCGATCCGTGAGATAAGTCCAAAAATCAAGTTTCGATGTTGCGTTGTGTCCAAAAAGATAA
The DNA here is from genome assembly GCA_026315105.1 of Locusta migratoria. Classification (NCBI taxonomy): domain Eukaryota; kingdom Metazoa; phylum Arthropoda; class Insecta; order Orthoptera; family Acrididae; genus Locusta; species Locusta migratoria. The sequence goes on from CM048751.1 coordinate 17,198,270, forward strand.
TGTATGGCATGCCCGCGAATCCAATTCACCGCATTGGTCTTAGCCTTTGGAAAATACACTCGGTCCGGAAATAAGAACGAAGGAGGAGTAACACTCTCTGGAATAGTTCTCGTGAGGAAAGCTATAATACGGCGAATCAGTTGCCAAACGTCAGCAGCAGTACCGCAAACAAAACGATGTTCGTCAGTGTCAGCCACCCCACACCTGGGACAGAGAGGTGATTCGGCGAGGTGGATGCGATGAAGGCGAAATCTGCAAACATGCTTACGATTGACAGTAAGGTACCAGACCGACTGTACATCAGAATCACGAAAAGAAGCAGATATAGAACGCCAGATGGAGCGCCAGTCAAAATGGGGAAATTTTTGTTCAATTGGGTTTGATGGTAGACTTCTTTGTAGAACATCGTAGACAGCTTTAGTTTTGCGTAAGTACGGGTTGGACAAGTTGAGGTGGAGATAGCTAAGCTCGAGAATAAAATATCTGATATAATGGAAAGGAACTGGAATAACCGACAGCATGACCGGAGCTGACAGTGAGGCCGGCGTATAAGTCGACCTCACGTCGATCCAGTGTGCTGGCGCGCGCTCTGCGGCGGTGACCGGGGCCGCAGCCGAGCCGTCACGGCTGCGGCGCGCCAGCGATGCGATCGGAATGCGCGCGGCTGCTTGGGCAGGGCGCGGGCGCCGGCCACGGCGACTGCCACGGCGACAGGTACCCGTGTCGCGCCGAGATGCGCCGGCAGATAGGCCACGGCGGCGGCGGCGGCACGGCGCTTTGAGCCGCTGGCGCCCCCTGCTCTCAATTACACGAGCCTACACGGCCGCTCCTTCTCTGCTGGGGACACGCGACCTTTTTTGTGAGCCGCTCGCTCGCTGATCGGCTCCTCGCCGCCCGTCACCGACCCGCGCTCGCTTCTCCTGGTGGCTGGAGGGCGTCCTCCCCCAATTAAAGTGAGACGGAGGCGAAGGCGCCGTGTACACTCCAGGCAGCGATCATTGCCGGCCGCGGTGGCCGAGGGGACTGCGGCGCGCCAGCCACGGTCTGCACGGCCACTACGGTCGAGGGTTCGAATCCCCCCTCGGGAATGATCAAATGTTCCAAATGTTGGTAAATCTATCGGACCAAACTGCGTGGTCATCATTCCGTAGCTTACAAACTACTTAAACCTAGGTAAACTAACCTAAGGACAACACACACACCCATGCCCCAGGGAGGACTCGAACCTCCACGGCGAGCAACCGCGCGCTCTGCAGAGAGGCGCTTCAGACCGTTCGGCTACTCCACCGCGGCCGTCCCGTGCCGATGGGAACGGTCGACATAAACATATCACCACGAAGGTAGTCCACAATCGAGGATGTAACTCACCCACTTAAAGTCAAAATTCGGAGTCGTGTGTACGTAGCTCCTCAAGTTTTGCGGAAGCTCAACACGGCACCCACGACACGGTGCGTAAAACTGTCGAAATTCCCAGAGCACCACCGCTCCTGCGCGGACCAAGTTCAAGTTCGCCGTCTTTCGCCGACGACCACCAACCTTCCTCGGGAATGGATGTTTGTGTCGTCCTTATTATTAGCTAGTTCTTAAGTAGTTTGTAAGTTTAGGGACTGATGACTAGGGATGGGAAAAACCGACCGATGAAAACCAATACCGGTATTTTAGTTTTGAATAACCGTTTTTTCGGTATTTATTTGCTGTCGGTTGCAACCTTTTTTTAATTTTTTTTTTTTATTTATTGCCAAGAACCGGGTAAAAAAACCGGTAGGACTACTTCCTGTAGTAGTGGTTCAAAATGAGTATTTGTAAATAATTTAAAAAAAATTAAAACTAGTAGACACTAATATTTAGGGCTATTCCTAAAATTTCCACTGCTGTGAAATATTACGTCATCGCAGTAACTAAGAAAAGCGACCAGTGATAATTTAAGAACAATCCCGGCAGTCAGAAACGCGCAACAAACGCGTGCCATAAGAACTGGTGCAGCTATTGAGGCATTGATGCACCTGTTGCGTGGCCTATTAGACGACGCCCGTGCACCGGTAAACAACACTTGCCTCCGTCTGGTCATGCGGCAGTTCCTTGCTGCCGTCACCAGATATCCCAAGTGTGGAAGTACTTCACGAAGTATGGGAGCAGTGAGATACAATGCTCCATTTGCTTTTAAAAAGCTGAAAATGGGTGGAGTTACTACAAACATGCTATGTCATTTCAGGAGAAAGCATCCAAAATGTTCCTTGGAAGAGAAGGTAAATTCGATTCATATACCTATTACGTAAGTGATGTACTCTAAGCTTGGAATAATAACTTTTAATGTGTTATCATATTGTTATGCCAACAAGTTTTATTAATGTGATTCCTTGAAAGCGAGGGGCTTTTTTAATAGCCAATGTGGGTTTAGATAACATTATTCATGTGGTGCCTTGCGACGTAGCCGTGCGGTCTGAGGCTCCATATCACGGACTGCGCGGCTGCTCCAATCGGAGGTTCGAGTCCTCCCTCCTCCCTCGGTCATGGGTGTATATGTTGTCCTTAGCTTGAGTTAGTTTAAGTTACATTACGTAGTTTGTAAGTGTAGGGACCGCTGACCTAAGCATTTAGGTCTCATAAGAACTCACTCCCATTTGAACATGTGGTATAGAGCTTTCCTAGTTCAATTTGCGTAAATTTACACTGACAACAATCATACTGTCAGTCGGAACTGTAATTTTATTTTTCGAAATACTTCTGCAGCACTGACTGAAGTTTTTTTACTCACTGTAACTTATATATATATTGTGTACATAACGAGTTATTCGAATGCGCTGGCTCACAAGTCCAACTTACGCAGTGGTTGGCTCAATATTCGCAACTGCCGGATGGAAATACTAGGCCAGTAAATCTGTATTCTTCGTATTTCGTCTTCTACGGACTCCTGGCTAGGCTTACACACACTCAGGAAGGCGTAGTGTTGGGAGGGGACCTTACAATATATGGAAAGACTAGTGATTTGTCGTATAACGTAAATTTGCCTAAATATTAACTAAATTTCGTTAAGTTTCGGATTCGGCCGAAACTAGAAGAACCGACGATTATGGTTTCTGCTTCGGCCGCAAAATATGTTTCGGTCGAACTGTAAATAATAGCAATAACAATCCAAAAACCGGTTATCTTGAGCAATTTTTACGATGCGGTTAAACTGGTGATGAAAAGAACCGGAATAACCGAAAACCGGTTGTTTCAGCGATAACCGCCATCCCTACTGATGACCCCATATATTTAAGTCCCATAAACTCTACAAACATTTGAACATTTGAATTTTGCAGCTATCATTCTGCGCGGAAGTCATGTTATTATGACTGTACTACAGGGTGGCGCAGGGAAACGGGAAATTTCGAAATAACGTCATTTCCATGAATAAATACATAAAACTAGTAATATATTAACGAAAGTGAATGTATTCAGTATGCCATTATTCAGTATGTCTTTACAATCAAAATGTCCAAAAGTGTCTCTTTACTTTTTAAAGATGACATCGGAAAGATGTGCTCCCATTCGGCGTTTACACTCTAGTCTGTTATGAAAATGCGCGCTGTAGCAAATCTCGGGGAATGACAGTGATTTCGTTTTCAATGTTCTCCTTCAGTTCATGGATTGTTGCAGGACGTGTGCGGTACACCTTGCCTTTAAAATATCCCCACAGGAAGAAGTCACACACACTAAGATCAGAGGATCTCGCAAGCCATGCAATGTCACCGTTACGTGAAATAATGCGTCTTCCAAACAATTGAACTGCTGCCATCGATTGTCGAGCAGTGTGTGACGTGGCTCCGTCCTGCTGTGGGGTGGCGGTCGTCCGTCCCAAGTGGATGATAGCAAAACAAGGACCTTGTCAAAAACATTCCATTGCCCCAACAAAAGCTTTTACAATCGGCACACCCCGCGGTGCAGCACCGTCTGCGCTTTGAAGACTCGTCTTATCCGGCGACGCAGAACGTGGGCTTCGGCCACGCCGTATAATACCCCATTTTCCGTAAAAATACATGATTACCTTATTAGTTACGCGTGGAAGGCAACAACGCCGCTTCCTTACAAGTCCATGCCCCTGAGCCCATATTTAGCACGGTGATTAATAAAATTGCAGGTTCGATGCCATGAATTGCGGACAGGCTAACACGTATTGGAACAGGGGAGTATTAAGTACATTTGGTTACTGTCTGAAACTGAGAACATAATATTTTAATAGCAAGTAACCATCAGTGCGCAACATGCGCGGTCCATACAACACTTGCATGAACTACAGCTCATCATTTGCTAACTGTAAAAAAGTAGCTCAACTTAGACAAAAATGATACTAGCAGTAATCCAATATCTAATTCCAAGTAAAAACGACTGCTAGTAGATCTCAGCAGCCCACGTGAGCGCTCTGCTCACACCACAGACATATAGTACTAGACTGGCAATGCCATATACAGTATCATTGGTGTCACTGAAGTCTGGCCGCCATATTTCTATACTACAACCGTGTATTTACAGAAAACATTCGTAAAAATACAGATGAACCCACGTAACTACGCTGTCTTTAGAGATTTGACATATTTGTTGATACACGTGTTGTATGCAGCTGTAATTTATCGTACGGCAAACCGAAGATATAAGGCCAATTCACACTGTCCAACACGTGTATTCGTTACCTTAATACCCAATTTTCAAAGTGAGGTTATGAGTCGCGATGTTTTATATAGAAAGTCATAGCTCAATACTGGGATTGCGGAAACAACAACGTTAAATGTTTGAGCCATTTGTCATGGATAACAGGTATCTTTATTCTTCTCAGTGTTTTCCCTATAATTACAATCTGATTTAAATGTATGTAGCGGTAAAATTTTACTTGCCATCTCAGTGGCCTGGTATGATTATGTTGGCAACATCAACAAAACGGTAGAAATCCCTAACCAAGATGTTGATGTTCTTAGTAATCCATACAGTGTGAATTGATTAGTGATTCGTACAGATGATGAAGAAACAAATAATGCTGTTCGTGCTCTACGGTTTTTGTATGTGTCCTCATTCACTTCGTAAAAGTAAAACGAAGTTGTCATGACAAAACATTTGCATCGTCAAGCGAATGGCTAATGCCAACGTCACACGACTGACAACATAATCACGTGAGGCCGTCAGGACAGAAAGTACAATTTAAGCGTACTTAACACGTTCTTCTCAAAACACGATTCGACAATGTAGGCCTATCTGTTAAATTCAACTATTGCGGATGTGTTAGCTCAAATGCAAATCATGTTCAAACAACTAGTAGCCTAAAGCTTACAACATCATATCGTGCCAGAAGATCATAATATTACCGTAAGGAAACTTTTTGACGTGAGGTGAGGTAAGATGGCGGTATCAGGCTTCAGTCAGAGAAGCAAGATTGCCAGTCTAGTAATGTATGTCTGTGGCTCACACTCGCGGGCGCCCTCTGGCGGCCCGTATCGCGACCACTCACGTCCACCACTGTTTGCGACCTTTCCAGAGATGTTACAGCCGTTAAAATGTATGTGTAACCTATGAGCTCCAGCCTCTCAATATGCATTAAATGCAACTGACTTCTTCAAGTATAATTACCGCGAACTCTCATTATTTTAACATACGATGAGTGGGTATCAAATTATTCGGAAAGACGAGAAGAAGACGATTATCCATATGAGAATAACATGGAAGGAGGTCAGAAATTCCTGACTCCTTACACGATCAAGGTCGCCACAAAGTTGTAAGGCATTTTCAGCCAGATGTCCGGATACTTTTTGTCACATAGTGTATGTTGCATACAGTTGGGAGCTATGGAAGAGGTGTAGTGAACAGGATGCCACTATTAACCTGAACATAGACCCTTCATGTGTGGGCTCTATTCCGCCATACAGGGACACAGTATTCAGCAGTTGAATAAACTACCTTACTCGGAGGCATTGGTGTAGTATTCTTTGGTTACAATATGCAACACAACATAGGAAGTGGTGGATAATTAAGAGTCAGAGAAGGAACGGTGAAAGGGAAGGAGTGAAAAGAAAAACATACGAGGGTGATTGGAAAAGTTTTAGGAATCACCAGGAGAGGACAGCCCTAGTGCAACGAGTTGTTCAAGTGATTTCCATTCCACCATTGCCTGTAAAAATGTGCTGTGTCAGTGCTCTGAGAAGACAGGTGTGGTGGTGACGTGGCGCTGTTGTTGTTCCCGTGAGGTGATTTGCCAAGATGGAAAAAATCGAGATTCTAGCAATGATTACGTGCTTCGTAAATAAAGGTGTGAAAGCAGAGGACATTCATGCCGATTTCCAGAATACAGTGAGACTCTGCTCCTTCACATTCATCTGTTACCAAGTGGGCAAATGATTTTAAATTTGGTCGGGAGAGCTTAGAGGTGTTTATACGTCAGGTTCGTAGCCGGCACATTTCAGTTATGTTCTGACCGTTTAGTTTCTGTATCTTATCATGTGTACCCCTCTCCAACCAATAAGCTGCTGCTCTCTGTCGAAAGTGATGTCTATAGGGCACACTCCCAATACGACAAATAATGCCTCTGCTGTTGTTGAACGAAAGGCCCCGACGTACTTAACAGAATACTCCTTTGGCCCCTTCTTACTATATTCTTGTGGGTGAGCAGATGTAATCTATGTGCCCAACTACTTGCCGAGATACACAATCAGAGCTGTACGGTACGTACGCATCGTTCTAAATAGTAGTATTTTTTCAGTATTTAGTCGTGGTAATTTATGCATTATTTTTGTCGCCTTATCAATCACGAGTATAGTGAGTATTGTTATAAATGACTAGTCGACCCGGCAATGCTTCGCAATTGCTAATATGTATGTACTCTTGCTTTGAACGTCAAATATACAAAATTTTGTCGTAATCGTACGAATAATATTCATATCCCAAAGAAAAGAGCTCTTTCAGTTTTCCACAAATTTTTCTATTTTCTGGTCAACTATTCCAAACTTTTACTCAACACAAACCATCCTCTCGTTTTGAACGTCGAATGTGAAAAAGTTTGTCGCAATCAGATGAATCGTACTGGCATTTCATAGAAAAAGCTCTTTCTATTTTTTCTAAATTTTCCAATTTTCCGGGACACTTTTCCATATTTTTATTTCATAAGAAGGTTACTCTTGTTTTGAACGTCAAATATGCAAAATTGTACCGGAATCAGAAGAATGATATTGATATCCCACTGAGAAAAGGTCTCAGTTTCTAGCGAATTTTTATATTTTCCGGGTAACTTTCCCAAAATTTTAGTTCATAAGAACGTTCATCTTTCATTGAACGTCAAATGATCAAAATTTTATCGCAATCGGATGAACGGTTCTCAACTTATAGTGTTGAGTACATTTAGAAATACATCGAAAAAGGAACTTGGTTCGAATTTTGCGACTTCCTGTTTTAACTGACACTTTTTCTTTCTTTTTTTAAGTGAAAACTTTTCCACGACCATAATGAACAAAATAAAAATAGAAATACCCCTCTCCGTCGTAGTCAGTTATAGCGCTGAATTCAATAAGAAAGACATTGAAGAACGCACTTTCAGTTTTTGTCAAATTTTCCACTTTTCCGGTAGATTTTCCAAAAAAATTTATTTCATACAAACTTGTCCTGTCAAGCCGCACTCAAGTGATGTAGCTACAACCATGTGGCAATTGATTTTTATTCTGAGAAAAAAATCGCTCTCGGTTTCCTATTTTCCGGGCGACTTTTCCAAATTTTTAATTGATGCCAACCTTCCTCTTGCTTTCAACATGAAATATAGAAAAAGGTATCGCAATTGGACGAACGGTATTTTTAACTCGCTGTTCAGCTTTTCCAGATTTTCCTCTTTTCCGGACAACTTTTCCATATTTTATCACCGTTTAAACCTTCCCTGGACTTACACGAATATTTCAAGACTAAATGTAGCCGAATCGGTTCAGCCGTTCTCGAGTTTTAGCGAGACTAACGAACAACAATTCATTTTTATATATGTAGATAGATATAAATAGCGCATAAGGAAAACCGTTCTCTATATGGGTATGCAAAAAGAACAGAGGGATCGCTCTATAGGACTCACTGTCATAGCATTCCGCAAGAAGGTCGTGTGCTGCCCCTGAAGATAAGAGGCGCGGAAGGGCGTAAGACGGTACACGGTTACCAGGGCCAGGTTTAATCTGGCGTCAGTGGTCGCGCCGGCCACGGGGAGCTGTAATTGCGGACGTTACAGGGGCTGCCTGGAAATGACATGTCCCCCACCCCCAGGCCGCAGGGTGTGGTGGCCGGTGGCGTGAAGACGGCGCTCTCCCCGAGGGAAATCAATAGCCGAGAGGTTGGCCGGCCTGGCGCCGCGGCCGGCAATCGCTTTAAGTATCCGGTGGCGTGTCGTGGCGTGTCGTGTCGTGACGGCCGGTTGCGTAACCTCCGGCCGGCACCGCCACCGAGCAGCCACTACCGAGACCGAGCAGCCACTACCGAGCGGCAGCCCCGTGCCGTGCCGTGCCGTGCCGAGCAGGGGCGGCCAGCATCGACCCCGTGCCAGCGAGGCGGGCGGCTGACGCGGCGTCTCACACGTCAGGACCCTTACTGCTAATCACACACAATGCAGCGGCGAATCCAATCGAAACAGTGGATCATACGATGAAAAATAAGAGCGAATAAAATAGTCAGTCCTAGTATGAAACAAGGTATTAGAACTCAAACAAGTCAACGAATAATACAATTCCTTGAGACAACATAGTCTCGTTATACCAAAGGTATTAAACATAAAGAGAGGCATTGAATAAAAGTTTATGCTATGGCCGGGATTCGAACCCGGGATCTCCTATTTACTAGGTACGTGCTTTAGATCACTCAGCTCATACATTTCAGACGGAATATGAGGTAGAATTAAAGTAAATGGTGTGGAGGGAGACGTGCTTTAAGATAGTGCGTGTAGTTGCTTTGGCTGCAATGCTGCGTTAGCTGAGAGGTCTAAATGCTGGGCGCTGTGGCTAAGCGCTCCCGGGCAGGGGGCCCAACGCCCTCTGTAAGAAAAAAACTGTGCCAAAATTCAACGAACAGCCATAGACGAATGGAACTAACGACCGAAAAGCATAGATCTATCTGAAGAAGAAGAAGAAAAAGCACGTACCTAGTAAGTAGGAGGTCCTGGGTTCGAATCCTGGCCACAGCATAAATTTTAATTCAGTGCCTCGAGTCCCGAAAACTCGGCACTCGGTTACCCAGCTGTCCGGATAACTCGGCCACACCCAGGCACAAATGTTAAAATGTTTGTAAATCTTATGGGACTTAACTACGGGGTCATCAGTCCCTAAAGTTACAAACTACTTATAAACTACTTACGAACTAGGACGGCACAAATATCCATGCCCGAGGGGGGATTCGAACCCCCGACCGTAGTGGCCGTGCAGACCGTGACTGGAGTGCCTCAGTCTCCTCGACCACCGCGGCCGGCACACCCAGGCACACCCGCTGGACTTATTCTGTACTCGCATAATGCAATATACAAGTGAAATCGTACCGTGTATCAGTTACAGGCTATGCTATCTGTGGGCTAAGACACTTTCTCGCGCCACCTACACTCTATCTGAAAATCCACGTATATACTTCGCAAATGGCGAAACTTTCCGACGTCTGCTGCTCCTGTAAGATGGACAAACGATTTGCAACACGTGGAAATTTGTGCAGGACCGGGACTCGAACCCGCGTCTCCCGCTTTTCGCGAGCGGTCGCCTTAACCTCCCGCAAGAGGGAGAGACACAATTATACCACCGTAACCCTGTCATGTGGGAGCATGTGAGGGAAAGAGACAAGTGCAACACATGGAAGTTTGGGTGTGGCCGGGGAGCGTGCACGGGTGACCAAGTGGTTAAGGCGACCGCTAGCGAAAAGTGGGAGATCCGTGGTCGAGTCCCGGTCCGGCCCGAATTTTTATGTGCTACAGATCGTTTGTCCATCTTACAGCAGCAGCAGACGTCGGGAAATTTCTCGATTTGTGGAGTATGTGCGAGAATAAATGTGTCTCTGTTGCGGATCACCGCCAACGTCTGTTCCCTTGGAACAGACATAATAGTAAACTATCTAAATATCCTTTAAATCCAGTTTTTTTTTTTTTTTTTTTTTTTTTTTTTTTTTTTTTTTTTTTTTACGGTGTCGTTTAAAATTAGCTTCGACGTGATTGACAAATAATGAACTGAGTTACAACAGACAACAATGACACATGTAACGCGGCCGCGCGCGCGCTGTCGCTCAGTCTGCCTACAGCCTTTATCTTTTCTTAACCGCTTTTTGTGAAGTCCATGTGAGTATTAGTGACGAATATAATTTGTTAGGTATTGTCTTAAATTTACTTCGTGTTACTGTATTCCATCATTTCTATTGTAGTCTAAACTGACAATAGGAAGTATTTTATAAGAAAAAGGAAAAATCTTACTTCTTTTTTTAACACCGTCCCCGATAACCCGGCATTTTCACAAACTCGGCCAACCTTCGGTCCACATTAGACCGAGTTTTCGGAACTCTACATATATATATATGTGCAAATGTTTGTTAAGCTTAAGGGACTTAACCGCGGGGTCATCAGTCCCTAAGACGACACAAACATCCGTGACCGACGGGGTTTTCGACCCTCGACAGGGAACGGCTTCGCGCATCGGAACACAGCGGCTCAATGCGTTCGGGCGCTCCGTCACGGCTTTTTGTTACATATTTCTATTTATTGTGATGTGTCCATTTATTTTGTTCTGTTTCCCGTGTCATGTTGGTTAGACAAAAGGTATTGTGCCTTCTTCATTATACAGAATCTCACACATATGGAGAACACCACTATACTGTTCTTGTAAACAAACATGTTACCATATGTGCGTTTCTGATTTTGCTCGCTTTATTTCTTCGTCATTCTCACTAGGAAGTTCGGGCCTCATCACACATTAGTGGATGGACTGTGGTAACGTGCTCACGTGTTTTAGTTCCCTGTTTCTACTGTGGGTGGCACCAGAAGTTGTCAAATTCGGCAAATTTCCAGTACACTTACAATGGCTGCAAGAAAGACTTGTTGAAAAGGTACTGATATCCTTCCTTTGACAGGTGAAGCTATCATACAGCCTGTTGATTTTATATTATGTTGGTGTTATTATACCATTATGTGATGTTATTATATCATTTCTTTCCGAGGCATGTTACTGTAAGATGGTGCAGATCATAAAAATTTGTAGTGAGGGCCCAAAACAGGTTGGGTGAGTACAATTTTTAAAAAAAAATATTTTCTGTTTTGTAATGAATTCCAGTCTGTATTTTGGATCTTGAACGTGCCTCTCTATATTAATGTCACATCACCTACAACCTTGGGTCTGTAAGGACTATTATTACTAAGCTTCAAGCTTTCATTCGTCTATGTCAGACCAAAAAACCACCAAGAATAGTGACCTCATGCATTCTAAAGTTACCTAAAATCCACAAATACCCATTTCAGATTTAAACATGGAACGATGTTCTGTCACTCTACGACAGCCAGGAAAAAGACCAAATTTTTGCAATCATTCGGATTGCCAAACCTTTCATTTTTAGGAAAGTAGAAAGGAGAAATTACTTGAACACTGAATATTTGTAGAAAAACTAGTGTCAAGTTGTACGTGAAGTTCATTACATGCTAATATTTCTTCATACTCTATATTAAAATATTGTTGAACTATTATTATTGTTTCTTTTAATGATTTCCATTCCAATTGGTATGTCATTTCCGTGGCACTTTCTCCCCTGTATCGTGATGATTCCAAACGAGCTGCCATTTCCTGAATTTTTTATGTTCACCCTCCCTATGTTCGTTACAATTTAAATTGTTCGCAAATGTAATTTATGGGTATTTAATTGAATTTACAGCCTGTAGATTTGAAACATTGAGCGTGTAAGAGTTGTTTAATGGAGTTATTTTAGTACTCATATGGATGACCACAGTTTTCATTATTTAGGCTAATTTTCTAATTTTCACGACATGCAGATATGTTATGTAAATGGTTTTACAGTTGCTTTTGAACTTACTGAACGGTAAACGAGAGCATCATCCGCAAAAATTTTAAGAGAACTGCTTAGATAGTCACCTCAGTCGTTTATGAACACAGGGAACACTAGACGCCTTTTTACACTTCCCTGGGGAACGCAAAAAAAATGGTCTTTCATTCCATGACTTTTCGTTAATTACTATGTACTGATAGGAAATCACGAATCCAGCGGCACAGCTGTGGTGATTTTCCATAAGCAAATTTTATTCGAAGCCGCTTGTAAGGTACAGCGTTAACAGCCATCCGGAAATCTAGAAAGATGGAATCGCTTTGAGATCCCACGTCGATAGCACTCATCTCTTCGTATAAGTATAGAGCTACCTGTTATTCACAAGAACGGTACTTCCTGAGTCGGTTTTGGTATGGGTTAATAACTCGTTCTCTTGGAGGTATTTCACAGTGTTCAAAAATGTTTACATTCTAAAATCCTTCCGCAGTCGACGTCAAAGATATGCCCCTGTACTTTTGCAGGTCACTGCAATTCTTGAATGTTGGAGTGACTTGTGCAACTGCTCAATTGCTGCGTACGAATATTTCACTGAAAGAGCAGTTGTATATGATGGTTATGTATGGAGTAATCGTATCTGCGTACTCTGAAACGAACGTGATTAGTACACAATTAGTACACAATACAGGAACTTGAAATTTGGAGAGGATGTTGATGTTACACTAGCGGATTATTGACGAATGAATTTTTCGAAATTTCTTTCCTAACTGGTTGAAACTCTTTCTGAAAATACGGCACTATTAAGGCAATATTGAAGTTAGAACAACGAATATTGGTATCTGGTTTCTTCATCAGAAATTAAAATATTATTGTTCGAGGAGTTTTGATAATTTAATTCGGAAGGAGGTAAAGTGGCGGATGAAATCAAAATTTGTGCAGTGGCCGTGATTCGAACCCGAGACCTCCTGCTTAAAAAGCAGGCGATTTAGACCGCTGAATTAACATAGCATTACGGAGAAGGCGACTAACAAAACTGTCTTCTCGCACGTCTCCCGTCACACCACATACTTTAATACTGCTCAATGTTCCCTGTGAAAACGTTTCAAATTGCCAAGGGTCTCCTATGTTCAAATGTTCAAATTTTTGTAAAGCTTATGGGCCTTAGCTACGCTGTCCTTACTCCCTAAACTTACAAACTACTTATGAACTAACTTACACTAAAGACAACACAAACATTTATGCCCGAGGGAGGATTCGAACCTCCGAGGCGGGAGGCCGCACGATCCACAACGTGGTGCTCCAGCCGCTCGGCTACTCCCGCGCAGGGTTTTAAAAACTACGGCGATTCTAGTGTTAAGTAAGAAGAACTATTCCGCAATGAATGGTAATGAAAAAGGAACTATTTTCCCATCTCTGTTAATCACCTTTAACCTTTAACCTCCCTCCCCTTCTCTCTGAGTGCGTGTCAGCACTCTGCCCTCCACACTAGCCTCAAGGCAGTTGAAGAGGAAGTCCAAGTAAGTCTTTTCTTCGTTGTGCATCTGTCCGAAGTTCTGTAATTAACGAATTGTACTCTCCGCTCCCGGTCAAAAAAGGCCGATGTGTACACCGAATGTCTTTATTTTCTCCGGTCCAATGTACCCCACTTACCCTCAAATTGTGTGTTTTTCCTTTCACAATCAACTGCAAGTCTATAAGTTTGGAAAAAATCTACATATCAAGTGTGTGAGAAAACTATTGGGGGGGGGGGGGTGTATGCTGGGGAAGGGGGAGACCGAATGGTGCACTACATGCATTTTAAGACAATTAATGAAAAAAAATGCCGAAAGAAACTGAAAGAAACGGCACCGCGGTCTTAAAGACCAAGTGTACGCTTTGTGTGCCATAAGGGGGTGTACGGGCTGAAGGTTAATCTGCAGCTGTCCTCAGAAGTGCCCAGTGTGATTGGTGAGAAACTCTCACAGCGCCTGGACGATGCTTCCGGAGGTTCTGGTGGGCGCAGCCGGCCGCGCGGGGCGGCCGCGTTGCCAGGGGCAACTGCACCCCCGCCGCCGCTGCTGCTGACTCAGACGGCGTCGCGACTCGCCACCCCAGCACCCCCTCCCACACAGACGGCGGCGAGGGATGCGCAGCTGTCTCTTCTTGCTCCGCTGCCGCACTGCCGGCCGACCCACGACGCCTGCAATTCACAGCGAACTTCCTTCTACCTGCTGTGCGACGTTTGATTCAGTACGTCGCTGAATTTGTGAACATACACACGCTACTTAAAATCACGCCTCAGTGGCCGTCAAACAAGTATTCGTCTAGTAAGCCGTATCTGTGGTATTGGGCCATGCTGACACACGACCCTCTCTCGTTCGTTATGCAGTTGTCTCTCTGATCTGAAAGCCGTTGAGTGATATATATGGGTCTAAAAAGTTACGAAACTACAAACGAAGAGAGAGAGAGAAAGAGAGAGACAGAGAAATCTACGTCAGTTTGTTACTATTTGTGGCGTCGCCATTCGCCGCAACGCAGGCGGTACACATGTTGCCGCGCAACTTGAAGAAGAGGCGATATGTCGCTCCACAGTACTTTGGCCGCCGGGGGCGCACGCTGTCTCGTTACCTCTTTTCCTGCTCCGCGAGCTGGAAAATAGGAAGAAGGGGGGTCGCCTAGATATGCCGGTGCATCAGGGCACGGCAGCCACGACGGAGGGTACGGGAGTTCCAGTCAACACGAGGCAGCCCCAGGAATACTACAGTTCCAGAAGTTCGTCATAGAAGAGCCAGCCTTCTGTCTATGCACAAGCCGGAACAGCTTGAAAGTTTCTTGCTTGTCCTTCTCGCTTACACTAATTTACGTCTGCTGCTAAAGTTATGTGTTTTACCATATGATCTAAGAAATGTAACTGAATGTGTTTGAACTTGATCTACCTGAATGTAATACTCACATTACAACTTATCTTAGAAGATAGGCTAAGGAAAGGGAAACATACGTTTTTAGCCTTTTGTCGATTTGGAGAAAGCTTTTGACAATGTCGACTAGAATACACTCTTCCAAACTGTGAAGGTATCATGAGTAAAATATAAGTAGCGAAGAGTAATATTCAACCTATACAAAAACCAGACAGCGGTTATTAGACTCGAAGGGCAAGAAAGGGACGCAGAGTTTGGGAAGGGAGTAAGACAGGGTTGGAGCCTTTCCCCAATGTTGTTCAATCTGTACAATGAGCAGGCAGAGAAGAAATGGAATGAGAAATTTAGAGAGGGCATTAAAGTCCAGGGAGAAAAAGTAAAAACATTGCGGTTTGCCGATGACATAGTAATTCTGTCAGAGACTACAGAAGATCTGGAAGTGCAACTTAATGGAATGGACAGTGTTTTTTAAAGGAAGATATAAGATGAACATTCACAAGAGTAAAACGAGGGTAATGGAATGTAATGTCAGAAAATCAGGCGATGCTGAAGGAATTAGATTAGGTAATGAGACAATAAAAGTAGTAGATGAATTTTGTTATCTGGGTAGCAAGATAACTTCTGATGGCCGAAGTAAAGAAGATATAAAATGCTGAATGGCTATGGGGAGAAAAGCGTTTCTAAAGAAGCGAAACTTATTAACATCCAGTATTAATTTGAATTTTAGGAAGTCCTTTCTGAAACCCTTAGACTGGAGTGTAGCTTTGTATGGGAGTGAAAAGTGAACGATAAGGAGTTCAGATGAAAAGATGATAGAAGCTTTTGAAATGTGGTGCTGCAGACTAATGCTGAAAATTATATGGTTAGATCACGTAACTAATGAGGAGGTGCTTAACCGAATCGGGGAGAAAAGGAGTTTCTGGCATATACTGACTAAGAGAAAGGCTAGATGGGTTGGACACATTCTGAGACATCAAGGAATTGTCATCTTAGCATTAGAAGGAAGCGTGTGGGGTAAAAATCGTAGAGGGAGACCGAGGGACGAATATAGTAAGCAGATTCATACGGATGTAGATTGCCGAACGTATTCCCAGATGAAGAGACTTGCACAGGACAGGGTAGCGTGGAGAGCTGCATCAAACCAGACTGCGAACTGAAGACCACAACACAAACTACCTGAATGCCTTTGCGCAATGTTATGTTAATCTGACTGCGTATTTTTAACTGTATTCTATGTGAATGTCAAGGTATTGCAAAACCTATCTGACTGCGTAATGTTTATTCTTATGAAACACAAACTGCTAATTGTTTCTGTATGAAAATGTCGTAACAAAGTCAACTGTCTGAAAATTACTGATACTAAAAATCACTGTGTTAATAATTCTGGCCCTACAAACTTGTATCTGAGTGAACTAACAATCTTTAACGGAATGCAAGTATGACGAAAAAAACTGATTCTTTCTCACTTACTACATAAATTGCGCAACACCAAACTGCTTCCTGCTGTACTAACTACTGGAAAGCTAACTACAGAAAACATCTATGGCACTTTTAATAAAAATGTGAGGAGGGATAAACTGGTAATCCGTTTAAGAACCTCGAACTAATAATTAAAAATGAAATATCACGGTCGGGGGTTCGAATCCCCCCCTCGGGCTTGGATATTTGTGCCGTCCTAGTTCGTAAGTAGTTCATAAGTAGTTTGTAAGTTTAGGGACTGATGACCCCTTAGTTAAGTCCCATAGACTATACAAACATTTGAACTTTTTTTTGTTGTTGTTGAAATATCTGGTTTATTTTCTAACTGATGCAAGTTCATGAACATTACTAACCATGTCATGTTTTGGATTTTAAAATATCTCTGAGAAAGATATAACTTCCATATTTAATCTCCCTACAAAATTATTTTTAAACAGAGATAAACATTCCTTTGCCGTTAATAAATTTAACTAGATTCACACAAACAATGTTACCAACAATACCATAATTTAAGAACACTACCCATGAAACTCCTATTTCATAAAAAACGCACTCTCAAAACTAAACTATTACAATAAATACTTTTCCTAACACAGAAAGGGGTCCCTAGCATGAATCGTGAGACCAGAAGCTAACAGCAAGATCTTTCCCGACCGTTACTGTTACCATCAGTTTAACCTAACAATGCGAAGTTGCGCCATAGAAACACGCTAAGTATTTCATAAAAAAACTTTACCTTATAAAAATTTCAAAAGCTCGTTTCTCTAACGTCATCTATTCCTTTCGTCTCCATATCTTAAACAAACAGCTTGGCTCAGCATTCAAGTCTCAAAATCTCATCTCCTCGGCTATCCTGCCGGAACGACAACTGCACACAACCACGGTCCCCACGCTCCTGCGATCTCATCCGCGCGCCTAGCGAAGTCTGCCCTCTCAATAATCACAACCTTACTTCCCGGCAACAATACTATCACCGTCTCCAATATCGATAGTACTGCCATCGAAAAATAAGCCTGCAACCAAAGATAAACGACCCATGCCTGACCAGCTTGACACTGGTCTCAAATTCGCAGTACATTTAAATATGAAATGTATACCTTTCCATAGGAGGTATCTTACAAGCTTTCTATTGCATAGCAAAACTATGAATTAGTACAAGACGTTTGTATCAACGAAAGCACACCAAAGTTCAGTATTGATTTCTCCTACCAATAACTCGTTTGAGGACTAAACGCGTCTTCTTTCAGTTGCAGACCTTGTCCATATCCTTTGTTGCCACACCCACCCTCCCGAGCCTACCGCTCACAGTACAGCATCCAGAGGTCACAAAAGTTTCGAAAAGGCAAATGCTCTCAAGAATTCGGAGAAAACGTCGGTAAACCAACTAGTGCAGGTTTAATCCGAGCAAAAGGAATTCAAACAAATCAAGAAGCGGTCGACCTGCAGTTCTGCCCAAAATGAAGGAAAAACAGCTACTTCGAGAAATCAAAAATCCGAAACTAAGAGCTCTACAACTAGCGCTTGCTTTTCATGTGCGTACTGAAAGATCTGTTTCAGCACAGGCTGTAAGAAATATACTTTACGAAGTTGGATACTGTAGCCGAACATCCCGTAGAAAACCATACATTTTGAAAAAGAACATAAATCAGATGGGTTTGATTACTGGAAGAAGGTTATATTTATGGACGAGAGCCGATTTCAGCTGTTTAAGTCTAATGGGCGAGTAATAGTATGGAGAGAAAAAAACTGTTAACTTGTAGAGAGAAAGTTGACAGCCTCAGTTAAACAAGGAGGAGGTACAGTACTTGTGTAGGGGTGCATAAGTGCATACGGTGTGGGGGATTAGCGTACAGTATTATTGATGGCATTATGGGCCAAAAGATCTACATAAATATCCTCAAAACACATCAATTCAGTGGTGTAAATCATTTGGGCCTTGTGTAAATTATATTTCCACACAACATAATGATCTAAAACTCAAGTCTTTAGATAAAGTGCTGTTGTATAACGCAGCCCACTGGGTACAAACACCAGCGCAATCTCCAGAAATTAATTTGTGGTATTTACTCAACAAAAACTTCAGCAATTGTCAGATATCCAGTAGAAATTATCTCTACAAGAGAAGTGGCGTAAAATTACAGTGTAAATAACAGAATCTATGGTGAAATTCATACCAAGAAGAATGCAAGCGGTTAAAAAGAGGAAAGAAGGCTCTACTAAGTACTAACAATAACATTCTGTGTTCAAAGTGTGATTTTCAGTACTGTAGACAAATACTTATTTTGCGTCTAATTGTACTGCTGAACGTTTAACCACGTTTATTTCAATAGCGATCTGTGTTTCTTTATTGTATTCTCGTTTTCACTGATCAATAAAGACATCCTTGTCCCTGCTTTATTTCAGTCTGCCAGTTTTCCACTCTTTATATACCCTTAAATATACTATCTTGTATTAGACGAATGCCTTTTAAGTTGGCCTCAGTGACCGAGCGGTATACGGCGCGCCAGTCACAGTCTGCACGGCCGCTACGGTCGGGGGTTCGAATTCCCCCTCGGGAATGGATGATTGTGTCGTCTTTAGTATTAAGGTAGTTCACAAATAGTTTGTAAGTTTAGGGACTGATGACTCCGCAGTTAAGTCCGTCAAGCTTAACAAACATTTGATTTGGATACCTTTTGTAGTAACTATATATTTCTGCATCTCTGTGGAGCAACTCCAGATATTCCTCGATTTTATTATGTTGGTAGTCAAAACCATGTATACTTAACACATGTTGCGTGTGTACGATGTATACTTTAAATAAAACCATTATCCAACCAAGATTGAGTATTAAAATTTTCAATTGTTAACCGACAGATTTTGCTGCTCCAATTGCCGCGGTGGAGTGGCCGAGCGGTCTAAAGCGTCTCACTGGGGAGCGCGCGGTTGCTCGCCGTGGAAGTTCGAGTCCTCCCTGGGGCATGGGTGTGTGTGTTTGTCCTTAGGTTAGTTTACCTAGGTTTAAGTAGTTTGCAAGCTACGGACTGATAACCACGCAGTTTGGTCCGATAGATTTACAAACATTTGAACATTTGAGCAGCTCCAATTAGAACTTAAAATAACCAAAGGATAACATCAATAACTGCGCCTGAATCATTACTGGCCACGAACATTTGTAGACGTAGACCCTGCCGCGGTGGAATAGCCGCGCGGTCTAAGGCGCATCGCTGCAGAGCGTGCGGTTGCTTGCCGTCGGAGTTCGAGTCCTCCCTGGAGCATGGGTGTGTGTGTTGTCCTTAGGTTATTTTATCTTAGTTTAAGTAGCTTGTAAGCTACGGACTGATTACCACGCAGTTTGGTCCGATAGATTTACAAACGTTGAACATTTTAGACGTAATCGACGAACAAATCTACTACGACAGCGGGAATCCTGCCCAAGAAGTTCAAATGTTTCTAAACCCCAAGAGACCAAACTGCTGAGGTCATCGGTGCCTAGGCATACAAGTTACTTAAACTAACTTTAACTGAGGACAACACACACAGTAATGGTAGAGAAAGCACTCCAATGCCTGACGAGAGCGGCCGTGCGATACGTAACCTTGTGCCCCAGATTGCACGGCCATTCCCGCCCGATACCCAACAACTCATTAATGCCCTACTAATGTGAAAAAGCGTCACCTGTATCTTCGTGCGTTTCTCAAATTGTCTACTGATCTAAATGGTAACGTCGTTTATTTACTACCGTGAGTAACCGGCGTTTATCGGTTGTGTATTTATTCCATTGTTATGTTACTCCATCGCCTTTTTCCTCCTATGACCATTACATTTTGCTGCACACATTGTCAGTATTAGCTGCATCTGAGGAGAATTTCGGCTTGTACTTTCGTTTTCGTTCAGTTCACTCCAGTTCAATCATGCCTGTTAGCACCGACTACTGTACGCGGAGATAGCTCCTTTCAATCAATATCTACAGATTGCCGGTCATTTCGTTGCCCATGGTTAGAGGGAAAGCCTGAAATTGTCGGTACATGACGCTGTGAATTCGCTAACGAATTCCGAAATGGAATGCACCAATCGCGTAGCTCTAGCTACCACTCCGTGCCTCAAAACATGTTAATTCGCGTCGTGCGGCTATATCTTGTTGAGACATTTGTGCATGAATCGACGGAGTAAAGCTAGTAAAGCTGGTCCTGGTAGTCTCAGGGGCAGCAGTAAAATTGACAGCTCGACTGATGCTCCGCCTTATGTGCACGGGCATATCACTATCCCATGACTTTTGTCACCTCACTGTGCTCTTAAAGGAGTCTACGTTGTATACAGTCAGACTCATACGACTTTACGTCGGTCGAGTAACTTGGGCTTTCATCTGTACATCTGAGTTGTGGTCGTGACGCGGCTTGTGTGGCAGCGACAGCGCGAGATGGATTAGCGGTGCTCGCGTGTGTACGGAGTGCGTGTCTGGCGACCCGCTACATTCCCTCCCAGCCCATTCCATGAGGAAACAGCCAACATCATTAAGAAGCCACAGTGAGCTTGCGCAGTGCCTTACTGGCGGTTTGTGTCCATAGCTCCGTGTGATCTGCAATACTCTCGGACGTTACCGTCAGCTCTTAGCAACTGAAAGAGGAACTCATCTATGCGACTATTTACAGTCGTCTAAGCCCCAACGCAAAGAGCACGTGGCCGGAAGAGGCATGCTGTTAGCACAGGTACTCGAGATCACCGTCACCTTCTGCCATTGCCTATTAATTTCGCTCCACAGTGCTGCCGATTATGTTCATCTAACATGTTTTTCTGATTTTATTTTAGCAGCACTGCATGTCTGTTAGCACTATCAACTGTACGCAAACGCGACTTCCTCGGTATATTAAGGTGCGGGTCATCGGCCACTGCGTTCTCTGTGGTAAGGGTAGTGCCTCGATACACTCTTGACGCTATAAATCTCGGAATACACTATTTGAATTATTGAAAATTTAACCTCGTACAAACGGAGTAATCAGAATGAAACTTTCACACTTCAGCGGAGTGTGCGCTGATATGAAACTTCCTGGCAGATTAAAATTGTGTGCCGGAACCGGGACTCGAACCTGGGACCTTTGCCTTTCGCGGGGAAGAGCTCTACCGACCTTCGAAGGCGAAAGGCGAAGGTCCAAGTTTCGAGTCCCAGTTCCGGCACACAATTTAAATCTGCCAGGAAGATTCACACCGGGGTAATATTTACTTCGTAACGTGGTGGAATGAAGGCATAAAACAGTGGCCCGACGAGCAAACCAGGTGAGGTCTTCCATGTAAGGAAATTGTCAAGAATTGGCCGGCAGGGTTGGGTGACAAGACTTCTAGCAGGATAACCAAATTCAAATTTTTGTAAAACTTATGGGACTGAACTGCGGGGTCATCAGTTCCTAAACTTACAAACTACTTATGAACTAGCTTACACTAAAGACGGCACAAACATCCATGCCCGAGGGGGGGGGGGTGTACTCGAACCCCCCGACGGAGAACGACCTCACGCATCGTAGCATAGCGCCTCAATGCGCTCAGCCGCTCCGCCGCGGCAGGATAACCAAATGACAGCACTAGAAGAGGCCAGCCTTTTCATTGGCGGTAGGGTTTATAATACAAGAACACACAGCACGCTGTTTTGGCAGTTATCGATCGGCAGCCATCGCATACGCTCATGTCAAGCAGTGGGCTCTTTAGATGTTACGTTAAAATTTGGATGCGTATAAGGTTTCAGTATGACACTGTAATGGTAAGAAGAAGTGTAGTAAAAAAACGCATCACGAAGGTTGAAATAACAAGGAGTACCCAATTATCGCAATTATAGTCTCATCCACCGATTATCAACTAGCCTCCACCACCGCATCCACTGCACCTGCTGGGACACATATTGGACATCTACATCTACATGAACACTCTGCAAGTGACACTGAAGTGCATGGCAGAGGGATCATAGAACCACTTTTATGACATTTCTCTATAGTTCCATTCTCTAACTGCTCGCAGTAAAAGGGATTACCACAATCTTTCTGTCTTTCTGTTTTCGATATGATTTGTCTTGTTTTATTATGATGATCACGTCTCCGTGCGTGCTAACAATAAAAGTTCGCTTTCTGAAGAGAAAGTTGATGAAAGAAATTTCGCAAATAGCAGCGAGCAACTCCTTTGTGTTAATGGTTTCTACCCCAGCTTGTGCATCATTTCCGTGACACTCTCTCCCCTGTATCGCGATAATACAAAACTACGTGCTCTTCTCTGAACTTTCTCTGAATCGTCTGTTAGTCCCACTTGGAGGGGTTCCCACAATGCCCAAGAAAACTCCAAATTAGGACGCACAAGTGTTGCGTAGGCAGTTTCTTTAGTAGAACTGTTGCATCTTCTAAGTGTTCTGATATCGAGATGTAGTCTTTGGTTCTCCTTCCCTGTTATATGTTCTATGTGTTATTTCCAGTTTACGTAGTATGTAAGTATTACTCCTATGTATTTAGTTGAATTTATGGTCTGTAGTTTTGACTGATTTATCGTGTAAATGAAGTTTAACGGGCTTCTTTTAGTTGTCATACGGATGACTTCACACTTTTCATTATTAAGGGACAATTACCCATTTTTGCACAACTCAGATATCTTATCTAACTCATTTTGCAGTTGCTGGTGACTGTACTAATCGATAAATAACACCATCACTTCTGAACTGTCTAAGAGAGCTACTTAGATTGTCTCTTAAACAGTTTATAGAAATAAGGAAAGTAGGGCCCCATAACACTTCCTGTGGAACGCCAAATATCACGTCTGTTCTACTCGATGACTTTCTGTCATTTTCTTTTCTGATAGGAAATCACGAATCCAATGGCACAACTATGGCGATATTCCTTAAACACGCAATTTCATTAGAAGACACTTGTGAAGTACAATGTCAAAAGCCTTCCGGAAATCTAGAAATACGGAATCTATTTGACATCCCTTGTCGATAACACCTACAAACCGTCATCAATGATATAGGCCTGTAACGACACAACGTTAGTGACTTTGAGAAACCATTTCGGGAAGACGGGTCTGCACATCTCCAATGGATTCCTCACGAGTACAGTTGCTCTGTCACAACCAGAGACTGTGGTAAACAATGACAATCTTGCAACTTCCCTAAGGATTTTCGTAATGGAACGTCCCATACGTGTAGCTCCAGCTATCAGTCCGCGTGCAAAGTCTGTTACCATCCACTGTTGGGCCACAGTAATATAGGAGACGCAATTACTTTTCAGTTGTCTACACCGGAGTGAAGTGCGATTTTTGGTGGCGGGTTAGCGGGCGCGGTAGCTCAGCGCGTTTCTGTCAGATGACTGATAGTTCTACTTAGGGAAACAAATAATTAGTAAAAGTGACACAGATCAAGAACTAACGTATATGAAGCCAAGTCCGCAAGGAACGCGAAGAAAAAAAGAAAAATAGCTAAAGCGATCACCGAAAACGGAAGGGTCGTGGATTTGAAACCTCGTCGGAGCACGGTTTCTTGGGTCTTCACTTTAACGCATCCTTACCGCTTAACCGTTTGAGCAGTTGACAACAACGACACATGTTTCCGATTGCACGTTAAAATGTAGGTTTCCTTTTCCATGTTGGTTAATTGGCGTAGGTTTGGGACATGGAAGTCACCCAAGCGGTATCCAGTGGTAAGAAAGACTTGCACCCGGCTACAGTTCATTCATTCGAAATGGGTACCTTCGGAGAGTTAGAGACTGCATGTAGCCATTCATGGACATCATGTACTTAATCAAAGATGGATTTTCAATAGAGTTCCAGGATTGCAGCCGGTAGCGTCGACTTCATAGTGCGATATATCGGCTGCCAGTAGTTCAGCCATCGTCAGGTGACTGGCAGACCTGGAGATTTCTAATTACGTCGACGCTCTTATATCGTGGGTTAGCAAGGAGACGAATGTGCAAACGAGAAACTACATGTCCGCCCTCTGCCAGGAAAAAAAAGAAAGAAAGAAAAAATTAAGAAAATAAAAAAATACCTTTGTCGCTAGACGAGTCGTTATGACTAAAATATTTTCTGTCTGAAGATGTTAAAGGTATCATCTGGTATCATCTCAAAGTTTGTCCAGTTAAAAACCTCCGACACGATTAATATAAGCTCTTGTGCCAAACGGATCTCCACAGATTGTTTAATCAATGAATTCCAAAAGAATCTCATAGTGACCAAGCTTTCTGTAGCTTAATAGTCCATAGAGGGTCATGTGGATTACAATATTTCGCTATGGCTGTGAAAGACGGGTGTGACGTTCTTGTTCCACGCACCTTTCCTGCACTATGCGCGTCGTCTGAACAATGTACGCTTTGCCACACTCGCAGGTTATTCTGTAAATTACGGCTTCAAATGTTCAAATGTTTGTATAGGCTATGCAACGACGATGCACAGAATACCGTGCCCACGGGTGCGGTTCCTGTAGGGAGATGCTTGTTTACTGTTGGTCGGCTTCAAATGTTCAAATGTTTGTATAGGCTATGCAACGACGATGCACAGGATACCGTGCCCACGGGTGCGGTTCCTGTAGGGAGATGCTTGTCTACTGTTGGTCGAGTTGATCTCTACGAGATTACGAGAGTAACTCGTGCGTCCGATACTTGATTGTCGTGAGTGCATGTTCTCTCGATAATCCATTTTTGTCCGGGGCAAGTCCCGGAGATAAATTAAATTGGTCCCAATCCCCCGGCTCCGACCAAGGTTTTCGGGAGGTTTTCCTTGGTTGTAAGGCGTATGCCGGAGCTGGTAAGCCCCTCCCACTTATTCCCAATTGGGATCTCCCTTTGCCCCACTATCAGCTTGTCTGATATTGGCTGAATAGAACCGCGACTCTTTATGGGCCGGATCTCAAACAGCCCGCTCCACTCCTCGGAGTGGAGAATGAAAAGAGATAAGTCATTATAGGCTATGGGACTTAACTACGTGGTCATCAGTCCCTAAACTTACGAACCATGAACTACTTACGAACTGGGACGGCACAAATATCCATGCCAGAGGGGGGATTCGAACCCCCGACCGTAGTGGCCGTGCAGACCGTGACTGGAGCGCCTGTCTCCTCGGCCACCGCGGAAATTACGGCTTCTGGCAAACCCAAATCGTCCTTCACTGAACCGAGTACAGCACTAATCTTGGCAGGTGACCGGAAGTTTTAATGCGATTTGATGGCTTCTTAGGTCCCTTTGTCACTTCAACGAGAAGTTCCCGATTTATGGAAGGAATTCGAACCTCCGACCGTAGTGGCCGTGCAGACCGTGACTGGAGCGCCTGTCTCCTCGGCCACCGCGGAAATTACGGCTTCTGGCAAACCCAAATCGTCCTTAACTGAACCGAGTACAGCACTAATGTTGGCAGGTGACCGGAAGTTTACTGCGATTTGATGGCTTCTTAGGTCCCTTCGTCACTTCAACGAGAAGTTCCCGATTTATGGAAGGAACGCCCTGGACCTGTAAACCTCCTTATCCTCCTGATGCTGTGGGTGGTCACGTTTCTTCCTCCTTAACGCCTCCTTTGAGCACGGACTGTACATGTTCTAAATCCTTAATGAGGCTGTCGACGCCATCCGGCTGCAATCCCGAAACTTCGCAGAATACTCACTTCGCCGAGAAAACTTCAAGAACCACGACGATGGATTTATTTGTAGGGGAAATGTACCCTGTCAGCGAGCCACAACTATTCGCAGCTGGTTTTAACTACTTTCTAGACAGTTCCAGCGAAATATTTGGTCACCCAGATCTACCTATATGAATCCCATCTAAGATCTACGGACAGAAATCGAGAAGTCAGTTAGTGCATAAAATCATACATGTGTTCGACATTATAGGATGAAAGTCTCAGTAAATTCCTGATAGGGGCTCCAATGAGGTCTTGAGTCCATGCGACATCGAGGCGACAGGAGGTTCGAAGCGATGTTTGCAGTTTTTACTTAATTTCGTCACAGTATAATGATCGGTGTTGTTTTTGTGGTCTGGAGACTGGTTTGATGCACCTCTGTACTCTATTCTGAGAAACCCTCTTCCTCATAAGAACGGCGACCTACATCCATTTAAATCTGCTTACAGTATTCGTCTCTTGGTTTACCCTTGAGTTTTTCACCCCAGACACATTCCTTCATGTCTACGAATGTGTCCTACGAATCGATCCCTTCTTTTAGTCAAGGTATGCCACCCACCTAATATTTAGCATTATTCTGTAGCACCACATTTGAGAAACTTTCATCATCTTCCTGTCTGAATTATTCATCGTCCATGTTTCGCTCCCGTTTAAGGCAACACTCCACATAAATGCCTTCAGAAAATAGTTTCTTACACCTAAATTATTATTCCATGTTAACAATTTTTTTTCATAAACGCGTTTCTTCCTATTGTCATTCTGCATTTTATATTCTCTGTGAGGCGACCATCACATGTTACTTTACTCCAGAAACAACAAAACTCATTATTGTTCAGTTACCTAATATAATTCCTTTAGTATCGGCTGATTTTCTTAGATTACATTCCATTACCCTTGTTTTGCTCTTGTTAATTTTCATGTTAAACGCTCATTTCAGTAAACTGTCCATTCCGTTCAACTGCTGTTCCACGTCCTTTGTTGTCTCTCTTTGCTGTCATTATCAAAATGCAATGTTTTTATTTTTCAGCCTGAAAACTTCCTTCTCCAAATTTGTCCTTACTTTCCTTCATAGCTTGCTCAATGTACAAAATGAATAACATTGGGGAGAGGCTAAGACCCTGTGTTACTCCCTTCACGACGAGTGTTTCTCTTTCATGCCCTCCGACTCTAATAATAGCTGTCTAGTTTTTGTACAAGTCGTAAATAACCTGCCGTTTCCGTTTTACCCGTGATGAATTTGAAAGAGTGTATTCCAGTCTTGTCAAAAGCTTCCTTCTGCTCTACCATAGCTAAAAATATACGTTTGTCTTTCCTTAATCTTTCTTCTAAGGTAATTCGTGAGTATTGTCTCATGTTTTCCTGCATATCTCCTAAATCCAATCTGATCATCGTCGAAGTCAGGTTGTACCAAACTTCCCATTTCTGTGTAAATAATTCGTGTTAAAATTTGGCAACTATGACTTATCAGACTAATGGGTCTGTAATTTTCACAACTGTCAGTGCCGGCTTTTTTCTGAATGAGGATTATTACATTTTCTTGAACTCTGAGGGCATTTCTCCCGTCTGATACGTCTTACTCAACAGATGAAATAGTTTTGTCAGGGCTGGTTTTTCAAGAAAGTTCAGTAGCTCTGAGGGAATGTCGTCTACTCCAGGGATCCTTGTTTCGGCTTAGGTTTCTCAGTGCTCTGTCAAATTCTTTTCTCAGTATAGTATCTCTTAATCCATCTTCATCTACTTCCTCTTCCCTTTGTACAATATTGTGTCGAAGTTAATTTCCTCTGTAGAGCCGCTCTACGTATTCTTTCCACATTTCGCCTTTCACTTATTTTCTCAGTACTGGCTTGCGTCTGAGTTCTTGATATTTGTGCAGCTGCTTTTCTTGTCTTGAAATGTTTCTTTTACTTTCATTTATGCAGTATCCATTTTCCTCTCTAATTAATTATCAGTACCGGAGTATAAATGACCCTTTTATACCCTGTGCATGCCATCTACCGCCCTCCCTTTCTGTTCTTAGGACTGTTCCATGACTTATGTCACCTCACTGTGCTCTGAAAAGAACTCACCTGGTATACAATCAGATTCATATGTATAACTTTGTAGCGTAGTGAATGTTGGGTGAAGCTGTAGCTATGATTGAATAAAGAAAAGGTGGGAAAATTACCCTTCAAAGAGTCTCCGACTATCATTGTTCCCTGACAAGCAACTCATCTGCAGATCTTCTGTCTGTCCCATGTGGTCGGTCTTCGTCTCTTACAGCAGGTGTTTCAGCGCCTGATAGAAGGTTTGCAAAAAGGGGCAGTATGGGAAGCTACAGAAAAATGAAAGTCGCGATAGCCAGTCGAAACATATATTACCAACAAAGCACATAGAGGCAAGGTAGCCATGTCACGAATTTCCATAAACCCTTAAACTGAATGCAGCCACTAGGCGTGTAATAGACTTGCTGTAGGCCAAGACGCAAAACACATACAAGAGTAAGAATACAAATGTTTTACAAATGTTTGTTAAGCTTATGGGACTTAACTACGGGGTCATCAGTCCCTAAACTTACAAACTACTTATGAACTACTTACGAACTAGGACGGCACAAATATCCATGCCCGAGGGGGGGATTCGAACCCCCGACCGTAGTGGCCGTGCTGACCGTGACTGGAGCGCCTCAGTCACCTCGGCCACCGCGGCCGGCGAGTAAGAATATAAATAAGAACCGGTCCTAAGAGAGAGTTTAAGACGAAAGGTAAGAAAATAGGCATGAGTTCGCGCACGATTACAAGAACAGGGGTCGGACCTAGGCATCGAACATGCTACATACCGGAATAGCAGTTTCCGAAAAGACGGTGCAAATGCAGAAGTAAGGCGATCGCGTCCACGGAAGATGCTAAGTATGTCGTATCGGTGATCATGTCCAGTCCGGCGCGCAAGTCTAGTACAGGCTACTTGCTCCCAAGGTAATGGGAAGCACGTGTCACTAAACGACAGTAACTGCGAAACGCTTATCTCCCGATGTCGATACCTCCAGGAACTACAACGAAATGGGGCTCGGGAGCTGCTCTCCAGGCTATTTAAAGAAGTGACCAATGCATTCGTGTGCACCTCCGCGGTTGGCGAAGAGGTCCCTGTATCCAACCTAACAGAGCAGGGAGGACTCACCGTTACTTATCTTGTGGCCGACGGCAGTGGCGGAAATCCAACCGTCACGTTGGGTGTCCTGAACTGGCATGGATTCGGAGAACACGAAAACTCGTCTCCCTCCGCCACAACTTGCTACAGCGACACTTTGAAATTGTGGCCGAAGGGAAACTAAACAAGATTTAGCCATCTTGACCATTTTCTGTAATCATTAAATATGCAGTGCCAAATTATTCTGCTCCCTCTAACCGATGCGCCTCTATGCACACAACAGATCTGTAGTGTCTGTGGGCCTGGGAAAGTTAGTTTTATGCATATAATCGTCCGATGAGTTTTAATGATTATTAATTAAAAAATAAACCGGTCTGTGGGTGTAGTCAATAAACTCGCGATTTCATCAAGATTCAGAATTTGTAATTAAATATGACTTTTTTTAATGACTCAGTCTGAGGACTGGCCTGACAGATTATGTGACATTGCCGCGTGTCTTTTAGCGTTACTAGAATTTAGTGCGTTACAGTGCAGTTATTATCTAGACCGCGAAAAAATCTCTGAAACAACAACAGCTATTGTGAAACGACTTACACCGGTATCAATGTAGGGCACAGGCTCATGAACGTAAGTCTTTTGAAATATTCTAAAACGGAAGCATATGTGTTTTTAACACAAACTTTTGTGTTTTTTAAGGATACCCTATATTATTTCTTCAGCAATTTATAGCATGACAAATCACATAAAGAATGGCCTTGATTGCATCCCAAAACGCCAACTAAATCCCGAGATATTGTGAAGCAAAGTTGATGCTTGGAATACGCGAAACGCGCAGCTAGCACACGTCCTGAGCAACATAGGGTTCTCGCCCGAGTCTCAGGACGTGCGCTAGTCGCGCGTTACGCGTGTTTAAAACGTCCGCTTCACAATTATTCGAGTTGTAATTGGCGTATTGCGATGCAATAAACGGTACAGTTCATGTGATTTGTCATACTGTAGGTTGCTGATGAAATAATATAGGGTATCCATTTAAAACACATAAGTAAGTGTTAAAAAACACATATGCTTCCGTTTTATACTGTTTCAAAATATTTACATTCATGAGCCCCTGCCTTATATTGATAACGGTAAAAGTCGTTTTACAATAACTGTTGTTGTCCCAGACGTACTTTGGGTGGTCGGGACACCATGTATACGGGATGTCTGTTCTTTCGGACATGTGCAAAAGGACAGACACCACGTTAGATCCTGCAGTTATTATCTATTCATCTTTCACGGAATATACAACATTAACTGCGAATGGCTAAAGTTAAAAATGTGTACCCGGCTGGGATTCGAGCGCAAGCCTCCCGTTTTCTAGATATTTGCACTGACCATTACACCACTGGGGACACAGCGATCACCACACCTGCATGGCCAACTCAAGCACGCCTGCAGTCAGATACAAAATCTCAGTTTTACCTTGCGTACTATTAGCGAAATTCGTGATTTTGTAAACTGATTACCATAAGACATGTCCGAAAGAAGGAACAAATCAAATGTTCAAATGTTTGTAAAACTAAGGGACTGAAATACGGTGGTCATTAGGCCCTACGCTTCCAAACTACTTAGGGCCTACACTAACTTATGCTAAGGAGGTCTCGAAACCCCGACGGCCTCAAATACCGCCGCTGGGCGACTTAGTGTGCACGGCTTTTCTGCCGCGGCAAAATGAAAGAACAGACACCACATATGAAACTTCCTGGCAGATTAAAATTGTGTGTCGGAACCGGGACTCGAACCTGGGACCTTTGCCTTTAGCGGGCAAGCGCCCGCGAAAGGCAAAGGTCCCAGGTTCGAGTCCCGGTTCCGGCACACAATTTTAATCTGCCAGGAAGTTTCATAACAGCGCACACTCCGCTGCAGAGTGAAAGTTTCATTCCAGACACCACATATATTTAAATTATAGACAATTCCGATGATGGGGAATGATCCTCTTTTCAGTTTGGAAGCATTCCTAGTCCCATACTCTTAAGTGAATCGGTTTACGAGAACTACGAGTTTGAGTAATAGTGGGCAGATTAAAGTTGATAATGTGTATCTGACGAGAGGCATGCTTGAGTAATTTGTGCAGGACGAGAGGCACGGGACAGTCTATTAAAAATATATCTTTCGAGATGTGGATGCCCCAGCAGAACGAAATGCCAAGCGAGCTATATATATATATATATATATATATATATATATATATATATATATATAATAATAAAAAGCCTTGCTCTTGCTTTCGAGGTATTTGGAGGCCCCCCAAGACCGTAGGCCCGGGAGGTTCCGCCCCCTCTGCCCCCCCCCCTTTTAGTCCACCACTGGATTCATATGAGTGGTTGGTTGCGGCCTTTGCATGCGTAATAAGTGATAGTATGCTTCTCGGGTCTGCAGCCGAGTAGCATCGTCAACTAGACACGATATTTCGGTAGGCCAACGTCCTGCCATCTTCAGGTGAGTGCGCTGATTGCACTTTCTCACCGGTCTAGTTGACGATACTATCTGGCTGTAGACCCGATACGAATATTATCAGATTTATGTGTGTTTACGCTAGTGATGTAACTTGAGCTTTCATCCTTTCTGCCTTTTGTCTGTGTGGTGTCACGGCTTGTGAAGCAGAGACAGCGCGAGATGGATTAGCGGCACCCGCGCGTCGTCGGAGGCTGCACCCCGTCGCTGGATTCGCCGCACAGCTGTCGGCGCGGTGGGAGGGGCGTGTCCCGCGCCAGGCGGCAGCTGCGACAGGCGCCATTGCTGCGCGCGGGCGTCGACGGCGGAGTCGCCGGCTGCGGGCGCGCCGCACCACGCACGCCTCCGCGTCGAGTGGAGTGCGTGTAAAGATGGTCGCGAGGCGCGGGAGGGCGGGCGCGGAGGGGAGGGGCAGGGGGAGGGGGAGGCGCCAGGCCCCGCCCACTCATCGACACCACGGCCGGAGGCGTCGCAGGCATGGCGCGCGCCAATCGCCGCCGACCTGCGGACAAAGCGAGGATCAGGTGGCCGCGCGCGCGTGCACCACTGTACAGTGACGTCAGTGGTGATCAGGGGTACACGCTACAGGAATCAGCAATATTATGCCATAGACTAAACACACACATCATTAAACGGCTTGCTTCACCTTGGTACCAAGGCTACCAGAATCAACATCTACAGAGAGAACACACAGAAAATATTGTGGGGAAGGCGAACCAAAGGTTGCGTTTCATTGGCAGAACGCTTCGAAGATGCACCAGCTCCACCAGAGAGACTGCCTACATCACACTTGTGCGTCCTCTCCTGAAGTACTGTTGCCCCTTGTGGGACCTGTGGTGTCGCACAAGTCTGAAGTGCGCGCCACCTACTTTCGCCGCGCGCCGCCATGCACGCACGGCGCGCCGTTCTTACGATGACAGCCACGAGCGCCCTCTGCTTCAACTCCAGTCGTGGCCACGACTGACCTGCATTGTCCACTTGGGAATCAGATAGGCACCAGTTAAGACTTGAGAATGAGATAGGCACCAGTTAAGACTTGACTATTGGATAGGCACTAGGAATCATCAGTAGGCAGGCCTCTAACTAGTTAATGTATCAGCGTTCTGCAGTCATGAAACTTATGAAAGATAAGTATTGTAATCTCTCTAGGAAATATATATCTCGTTCTAATTTACTCTAGTGTTTCTAGTTTCTGCTGTCCCACTGGCTGGTCACCTCCGTACCTGCACACGCGTGCATCCTATTTTCCTGTGTCGGTTTCTCTCTACTCGACCACCAACACCCAGAACATCCGGCCGAAACGAGACACAAAGCACCCTCACCAGGTGGGACTGCAGGAAGATATTGAGAAGGTTCAGAGAAGTTCAGCTCGTTTTGTTTTATCACGTTACGGGGGGGGGGGAAGCGTCACGGGATGTTGCACGAATTGGGGTGGAAATCATTAAAAGAAAGACGTTATTCATTGCGGCGTGATCTGTTTGCGAAGTTTCAATCACCGACTTTTAGTTCTGAATGTGAAAATATTTTGCTAGCACCCACCTACTTAGGGAGACATGACCATCCCAATAAAATCAGATTGAAAACGGAACGATTTAGGTGTTCTTTATTCCCACGCGCTATTAGAGAATGGAACAGCAGAGAAAAGTTATGAAAGTGGTTAATGAACCCTCTGCCAGGCACGTAAACGTGATTTGCAGAGTATCTATGTAGATGTACATGTGCATGTCATACACCGCAAATCACATTTAAGTGTCTGGCAGAGGATTCGTCGAATCAGCTACCATTCCATTCTCGAAAACCGCGAGTGAAGAAAGAACATTTGATTCTCTCCGTTCGAGCTCTGATTCCTCGTATTTTATTCTGACGATCATTTCTACCTATGTAGATGGGTGTCAGCAATGTATCTTTGCTATCGGAGGAGAATGTTGGCGATTCGAGTTTCATAAATAGACCATTCCGCAGCGATAAACGCCGTTGTTGCAATGATTACCGTCCCAGAACCTGTATCATTTCCGTGACGCCGTCTCCCCAGTATCGTAACAATACAGAACGAGCTACCCTTCTTTGGACTCTTCCGATTGCATCCGTCAGACCCACTTGATAAGGAATCCACACTGGACAGCAATACTCCAAATGAAGACGGACAACCGTAATGTACGCAGTCTCTTTAGTAGTTCTGTTGGATCTTTTAAGTGTTCTGCCAGTAAAACGCAGTCTCTGGTTCGCCTTTCCTACGACATTATCTACATGTTCTTTCCAGTTTAAGTTCAAAAATGTTCAAACGTTTATAAAGCTTATGGGTGTTAACTGCGGGGTCATCGGTCCCTAAACTTACAAACTACTGATGAACTTACATATACTAAAGACAACACAAACATCCATGCCCGAGGGAAGATTCGAACCTCCGACGCGGGAGACGGCGCGATCCGCAACGTAGCGCTCCAGACCGCTCGGCTAGTCCCGCGCGGCCCAGTTGAATTCTGGTAACTAAAGTTTAAGAGAGCTGTTCAGATTTTCTCCCAAATCGTTTATGTAGATAAGGAACAGCAGAGGATCAATAACACTACCCTGCGGAAGCCGGATATCACCTCTGTTTTAGTCGATGTTTTCCCGTCGATTACTACAAACTGTGTCTTCTCTGACAGGAAATCCCCTATCCAGTCACAAATCTGTGGCGATATTCCATTACTACGCAGTTTGATTAAAAAGCCTTTTGTGAGGTACGGTGTCAAAAGCCTTCTAGAAATATAGAAATCCGGAAATAATGTGAGATCCCTTGTCGACAGCATTCATAACTTCGTAGAACTAAAGAGCTAGTTGTATTTCACATGAACGATGCAAAATATCCACTATGTGATTAAAAGCATCAGGAAAATCCACTCCCCGTAGCAAAAAATAAATAAATGCTGCCAACTACTGCCAGGTACTCCACGTCAGTGACCTCATCAGTAATCATCAGACATCTTGAAAGAGGGGAACGGGGCGCTACGAAGAACTCACGGGCTTCGAACGTTGTCAGGTGATTGGGTGTCAATTCTGTCGGAAATCTGTACGCGAGATTTCCACACTCCTAAATATCGCCAGATCCATTGGCGCAGCCACGCGGGGGGGGGGGGGGGGGGGGGGCTAATGGTGCAGAAGCCCGCCGAGT
Source organism: Locusta migratoria (assembly GCA_026315105.1). Lineage (NCBI taxonomy): Eukaryota > Metazoa > Arthropoda > Insecta > Orthoptera > Acrididae > Locusta > Locusta migratoria. Next base: position 17,233,022 of record CM048751.1, read on the forward strand.
GGAATCTTATGAAAATCAATAGTGTTATTTTAGTTCAGTTTTAACGCATAGATTCTCACGTTAGTAAAACTGTAAAGCCCTTTCTCTTTGGTTAGTAACATAGAAGCTACTTAATTATTTTACGAGATGATTACATACACTCCATTTCCACCATGTTGCCTACTCATTTTATTTCTTGTGCAATTGTTTTCGTAGTATAATTGGTTACATTATAAAAAGTGTAAAAATAATTCATTAATAAATTCAGTTGGCTTTATTTTAAAAAATTAGTCTCCCCCCATAAATAAACAAATAAATCCTGGCTGCACCACTGCCTAGGTCCACAGTTTCTGCTACTGAAGCAGAGACGTCAGAGGACACGTAGAGCACGAAAGAGTACAGGCCGACCTCGTCTGTTGACTGCCGACAGTTGAAGAGGCATTTATTCAGACCATCAAACTGGAATTACAACTGCATCCAGATCCACTCCAAGTACTGTGGCAGCTAGGCGGGAGGTGAGAAAGCTTGGATTTCGTGGTCAAACAGCTGCCCATAAGCCACACGTCACGCAGGTCAATGCCAAACGACTCCTCGCCTGGTGTAAGGAGCGTAATCATTGGGCGAAACGTTGTAAAAACGTTGGAAAAACGTTATGTGGACTGATGACCGTAGACAATATGGCGATCCGATGGCAGGGTGTGGGTATGGCGAATGCCCGGTGAACGGCATATACCAGCGAGTGTACCTGTCAACAGAAAATCTGGAAGCGGCAGTGTTATGGTACGCTCGTACTTTTCAAGAAGGAGCCTTGCACTCCTTGTTTTGCGTGGACACTACCACAGCACAAGCCTACCTTGTGACGTCTGAAGTTTTCCCGGCGTATTTCTTCATGCAGTAACTTTCGAGTGTGCAGCCGGAACCCGTCGTAATTCTGACACGATATTTCAGCCTGGAAAAGTCCAGTCAGTTCCAGGCGAGTAGCGAGTGCTGCTACCACTACAAATACCGCGACTGCACCTGGGCTCTTCAGTACTCGCTACTCACCTGAAGATGGCCGGACGTTTTCAGGCCGAAATATCGTGTCAGAATGACGACGGGTTCCGGCTGCAAACACGAAACTTACTGTATGACAGGCCTAGCTTGATGTTTTACGCTCCTTCTTGATTCCCATTGTTCAAATCTGTGATAGGACTTTATCTTTCAGCACGATCGAGCATCTGTTGATAATACACGGCTTGTGGTGTAGTAATTACACGACAATAACATCCCTTTAATGGACTGCCCTGCACGGAATCCTGACTTGAGTCCTACAGAACACGTTTAGGATAATTTTGAACGCCGACTTCGTACCAGGCCTCACCGACCTATATCGATACCTCTTTACAGTGCAGCACTTCGTGAATAATGGGCTGCCATTGTTCTTAACATAAGTTACTTTAAGTTAGTGTAATTAGTTTGTAAGCCTAGGAAATGATGACCAACGTAATTAACTCCCTTAGATTTACAAATCTTTGAACATTTCAAGACAGTAACCTACGTCATCCGCGGCGTTTACAGTCTGTCGTAGTTCAATACAGTGTTGAAATAGTTATCTTTCACATTGCAAAGAGAACATGGCTAGGGTGTGGTTGCAAAACAGATGCGGTAAAGAAGGAATATTGTTCACGTACAATACTAAAATAAAAAATTATCACAAAATCATTATCGATCTGATGTGTTGTTCCTCGTGTATGAACAAGTTAAATGTCAGGAAGAAACTTTTGAATATGAGAAATTAGTACAACGTGGAAAATAGGAATATCAGAGAGAGCAAAGATAAATAGAGCTGGTGCAGATGATGTATTGTATCGTTCATAGTTTATTATTATTACACACGTTACAGGCCTTCTATCAGACCACGCGAAACTTTCATGACTACTTGTTCTTCCTGTTCTTCCAGTATTCCTTCATTCTTTCACTAAAGGCTCTCTTCCTATCTTCAGACCACTTTGGTCGTTGGGCTTTAGGTGCTGTTTTTTCTGACATCACTTCCAAATTGTACACCTTGTTTCTAAAGAGGACTTTGTGTATGATGGTCTTCTGAATCTATAAGTGCCATTTCCAGATCAATTTTGACTTGTATCATCCAGGGTGTAGTGGTCTTGAGACCCTGGATGTACCTGAGGATTCTGTTGGTGGGTCGGGTCAGTGAAAGTGCGCTGATGTGTCCATAAAATTTTTGTCGCCTCTTTCTAATGTCCGCTGCGATGTTAGAGAACTTCTCTGTCGTATTCCTGGAGTGAAGTCTATAGCCTTCGTCTGTAATTTTTGGTCCAATAATTTTCCTAATGATTTTTCTTTCCTGTGTGAGGATGTTCCCAAGGTCGGTATTTGTGTGTAACATCAGTGTCTCACTGGAATATAGCACCTCCGGTTTGATTACGGTGTTGTGGTGACGAATTTTTGTGAAGTTGGAAAGACATTTCTTATTATAGTTGATAGTTTATTATATATATTTTTTGCCAAAAGTGATTTGGCGTACGTTTTATTTCATCAGCTGCTCTCAGATATACGTACAGCCTTTGTGTTTCTTGAAAAAGAAATTACAGTTTCTGGAAGAGTATTGCATGCCACCTGCAAACAAAAGTACAGCTCTATCTCTGACACAAGAAACTTACAGTACTCAGGTTTCTTCTTCGACTATCGCTAACAGTGATATTGTGCAATTTTACGCACACCCATGTTCGTAAAGAGACTGATCCACGCACCATCCTGCAACGGGCACTGTAGAGCGATGCGGAAGCAAATGAAAATGAAAAGGACGTTCAGCGGGCGTCACGTAGAACAACACGTCCCGTGTGAGGACGGCTTTAAATGTGACTTGGCGTCCTCATGTACTCACTGGGACGTACGGATGCTCCACAGACATAGCAGCTGCAGTCGAGCGATGCGGCGTCTCTCAAAGGCATAGGCTGTCTAACGCGATAGCGAACCACCGCGGTCGCTTCGTACTGTGCGAAAACGTCTTGCTTGGCAATCTGAGTGACGGCAGTTGACTGATACCAACTTCCACAATAACACTGAGGTGACATGACGAATGCACTCTGGTCGGAGTTCTGCACATCACAGAACCATAAAAATGTAACCGTTTACTCTCTTTCTCATCAATAGTATGCGTAGGTGCCGGATGGGGTAATTTTGATCACTCCATCTGGATGTGATAGCTCTTCTCCATAGCAAGAAGTAGCTTGTCCCAACTTGCGTGCCGCTTATTATCCTTGATTTTTGCGTTATTTAATCATCCAGTCATTCCAACACAGACATCTCAACATGAAGAGTGCATGCATATGTTTCTCACATTCTGTGAACTTACTGAATGGCTTGGGGGGATCTAATTTGTTTTGTAGACTACAAAAAAGGGCGGGTTGGCCAAGATTGCTTCAAAATAAATCTTTAAAAAATTCTTATGATCGGTTTAGGCAGATCAGTATTGCCATCTGCCATCATCAGAGCTTGCTTATTACTAAACGTTCATGACGCATGGTTGACTTATGGGAATTGTACTTTTAGTAATTTTCAAGAGCTGATGATAGCGGTGTAGATATGAAGAAACCGATCGCAAGAAGAAAACTTTTTTTGAAGTGATCTTCGGCAACCTGTGTTTTTTGCCTTTTGTGATACATTGTATGCTACATTGGAAGTGGTTTCTTTGATCGAGCTAAAATACGCTTTCATTTTCTTAGTCGGTTTATAAATAGACTTTGCGCCGTATTTGCGTATCGTCGCTTTGACAATGTAAGGCAGTTAAGTTATACCCACAGTTTATTTCCGAAGTGTTATTCTACGATTGTTAGGTTCTGTAACACTTCTCACGACTTATGATCTACAGAACTGCCAGAAAAGAAGGATTTTTAATACGTCCTTAATGCGCGCAATGGGAGCGTGAATCTCTGCCAATACCAATCATTCATCCTGGCAAAACGTTAGAAAAATTATCCAACAAACGACGGCAAAATAACCCGGTACAACAAACAGGCAATGTCTCAATAGATGTTCATGAAAGACTTAACAAAAAGGACATTCCTGGTGAAAAAAAAATGCTAATGGTATCAAATGCCTACCTTAAGGAAAAATTGTTGAGAATGTTCCATAGCCGCAAATCGTTGTAAGGAAGTAGAAGTATGAAAACCTCAAACAAAAGAGAACCAGAAAGTCTGAGCTTTGGTGTTGAAAATTAGTTGAGCCGAAAAGAAGTAAGGTTCTGAACGCCAGCGATGACGTGAGGAACATATGGATACACAGTTAAGACGAAGGGATAGTATTATAGGATATCGTACTCGCATGGGATTTGAGAAAGCTTCATAGTGACAAAGATTGGAATGTATCCAAGAAATAATTGAGATGACAACTAAGGACACGAGAATAAGCCAAGCTTCTCATTGGATGAGGGGAAAGAGGAACCACATTTCGACAGTTAGGGTGATGGAAGCGATTTACGGCGGTCGCGGTTATTTTCGAACTGGCTCTTCTGATGTTACCAATCTAGGATATCAAGCATTTAATAGTTCAACAGTGGAGTTCAAATATTTGAGAAGCTCAAGAGACTTAACTGCGAGGTCATCAGTCCCTAAACTTAGAAACTACTTATGAACTACCTTATACTAAAGACGGCACAAACATCCATGCCCGAGGGGAGATTAGAGCCCCCAACGGGGAACTGCCTCGCGCTCAATGCGCTTGGCTACTCCGCCGCGGCCAACAATGGAGTAAAGTGTGATATTGTAGTAGTAAAAGTGATAATAAACGGCATCCCTTTACTGCAAGGTGAATACACAGTTATTATCCAGTTATCACAATTACAGCTTCAGAACAAACAAAGGACGATAGCTGCCACTGCAGGTCTTGAGACACAGTCGCGAGGTTGGTGGATTTCAGAAAACATTGGACGAAGTGTCCTAAAATAAGTCAAGAACATAATGAAAGTATTTTACATAGGTGCGCCTCGGTTGCACAGTGGTAGAGTGCCAGACTACAATCGCGGGTTCGATCCCCGCCAGGTCATAGAATTTTTATCTGTCACTTTCCACTTCTTTTACCTCTGGCATTATTGCTCATGTGAAAAATACCGAGTAGCACCGTGATTCGGAACCCATGTTAAACTGTAGGTCCCCCTATAACTGGCTGGGTAAGTCAGTTCGAAGGTCGGAGGAAGGCAACGGCATACCACCTCCAAACAGGACCATGCCTAGTAAAGCACTGTGGTGTTCAAACCAATCTTCGGATTGTTGACTGCTTTACCTTTATAGCTATAAATTCTGTATATCCTAGGACACCAGTTGTTTAGAAAGCATACACCATCTTAAGATGAATATATAATATTCTAAACCGGTTATGGTGGTTTATAAATAAATAAAATTGAATAAAAGCAATTGTGGCTGGTTGCTGTTCTTCGCCAACAAGTTACTTCTTTACATTTCCATACTCTAATAGCGCGTGTCGTAAAGGAACACCCAAGTCCTTCCGTTTTAGATCTGTTTTATTTTGTTTTGATGATCATGTCTTTCTATGTAGGTTTGTCCTAACAAAATGTCTTCGTTTTCGGAAGAGAAAGTTTGTGAGAAGTTTCGCAAGTAACTGCCCCCGACTCGTACATCATTTCCGTGAAACGTTCTTCCCTGTATAGCCATTATTCAGAATAAGCTGCCCTTCTTTGAAATATTTATGTGTCCTCCGTCAGTACTACCTGGCGAGGATCCCATAACGCGCAGCATTACTCCAAAATATGATGGACAAGTGTAGTGCCAATGAAACGTAGTCATTGGTTTACATCCCTAACTTTACTAACCGATAAACGACATCTGCGAACACTCTAAGAGTGCTGCTCACATTTTCTCCTCGACCATTTATAAAGATAAGGAACAGCAGAGGCCCTATAACACTTCCCCGGGGAACACCAGATATAATTTTATTACTCTATGACTTTCCGTTAATTACTACGTACTGCGTTCTTTCCTACAGGAAAGCACGAACGTAGTCGCGTCCACAACTGAGACGATATTCCGTAAGAACCCAACTTTATTTGAAGCCGCTTGTGAGGTATAATGTCAAAAGCATTCCGAAAATCTAAATGAAATGTTTGTAAATGAAAGGGACTTAACTTCTGCGGTCATTATTCCCTAGAATTAACAACTGCTTAAGCTAACTAACACTAAGGACAACACACACACACACACACACACACACACACACACACACACACACACACACATGCCCGAGGAAAGACTTGGATCTCCGACAGCGAGCACCCGGGCGCTCCGCAGCAAGGCGCCTTATACCGTTCGATTACTCCACCGCGACATTCCGGAAATTTATAAATATAAAATCTATAACATTCATCACGTCGTGTGTGAAAAGGGCTAGCTTTCTTTCACAAGATCGATACGCTATGAGAGAGTTTCATTGTTATATATTGTCATACATATCGTACGTAAACATTCAAGCGCTATGACGATGATGTAGTTATGATCTTCAGGCCAGAGACTGGTTTTTATGAACTCTCCACCCTACTCTCTCCTGAGGTAGCCTCTTCATCTCATAATAATGAGAACTCACGTCCATATGAATCTGTTTACTGTATTCGTCTCTAGGTCTACAGCTGCAATTTTCACTCACACACTTTCCTCCAGACACGATTCCTTTGTGTCTATGAATATATCCTTTCAATCGATCCCTTCTTTTAGTCAAAGAATACCAAAACTTCCTTCTCTCCCAAATTTGGTTTAGTACCTCCTCATTCCTCGCTCATGAACCACAGACATTGCCTGGGTGGGGTGGCTTGCGTGTCTCAACGATACAGATAGCCGTACAGTAGGTGCAACCACAGCGGAGGGATATCTGTGGAGAGGCCAGACAAATGCGTGGCTCCTGAAGAGAGGCGGCAGCCATTTCACTAATTACAGAGACAACACTTAGGGTGATTGACTGAGCTGGCCTTACAACACCATCAGCTAACATGACTTTGCCATGCAGTTACTGCGAACTGCTGAAAGCAAGGGGAAACTACAGCCGTTACTTCTCCCGAGGACATGCAGCTCTATTGTATGGCACCTTCTCGGGTAAAATATTCCGAAGGTAAAATAGTTCTCTATTCGGATCTCCTTGCGGGGACAACTCAGGAGGATGTCGTCATCAAGAAAAACAAAACAATCATTCTACGTATCGTAGCATGGAATGTTTTCCCCCTTAATCGTGTAGATAAGAAAATTTGAGAAGAGAAATGGATAAGTTAAAATCAAATATGGTGGACAATAGTGAGGTACGGTGGCGAGATGAACAGGGTTTCTGGTCAGGTGAGTACAGGGATATAAATACAAAATCAGTTAGTGGTAATGCAGGAGTAGGTCTGATTCTTCTTCTTCCGTGTCCGATTACACCAATTAAATTATCCATTTCCAGTATTCAGCAGCATAGGTTGCTTTGTCGTTTACTTTAATAATATCGTCCATAGTACATGTTATTGACATGTTTGGACAAGTCAGTAATTGGTTAAAATCCTGTACTGCCGCACATTCGCAACTGTTATCATTACTATATTCCCATTTCTATAGGTCTGATTTGCTTCTAATTACTCGTTTGCACAGCCGGTTTAACGTCTTCCAAGTTGAAAACGGAAGTTCAAATCCTGCGGATCCTTCCTCACGGAGGTCTATTCCGGAGTGTGGCACCGTTTCTTTCCAGAAAGATATACGATTTAAGCTGGGCTTGGTGACGAGCTCTTCAGTTGTGTCAATGAAACTCTTGCGGGACTTCAACCGGACCCCTTGTTTGCGGTGCAAATGCATCGGGTGTCGACGATATTTCTATCTCGGCGGAGACCCTTCGAACAGCGGGTGGCCTGTGATAGGATGAATTCTGGCTGTGGAAGTTGGCTTGAGGCCTCCAGTAGGTCTGATAATGAATAACTAACCCGCATTCCTATATTCTTCTTATTCGGTAGGTATGATAATGAATAAGAATATATTAATGCGGGTAAGTTACTATTACCAGCATAGTAAACGCATTATCGTGGCAAAGACAGATACGACCACAGTAGTACAAGTTTATATGCCAACTAGCTCTACCGATGATGAGGAGATCGAAGAAATGTATGAGGAGATAAAAGAAATTATTATGATCGTTAAAGGAGAAGAAAACTTAATTGTGACTGGAACTCGCTTGTAGGAAAATAAAGAGAAGGAATTGTAGTAAGTGAATATGGACTGCGGAAAGAAATGAGGGAGGAAATCGCCTGGTAGAATTTAATAATCACAAATACTTAGTTTAATCTTCATGAAAGAAGATTAGATAAGTGGATGAGACCAGGAGACACTGGAAGGTAGACTTCCTGACGGTAAGACAAAGGTTTATAAACCACGTTTTAAACTGCAAGACATATCCATCGGCAGGTATAGACTCTGACCATAACTTATTGGTTACGAACTGTAGATTAAAACTTACGAGACTGCAAAAAGGTAGAAAATTAAGGAGATGTAATCTGGACAAATTGAAGAACCAGAGCTGGTTGAGAGTTTTAGAGTGAGCATTAGGCAAGGATTGTCTGAAACTGGATAATGTAATACAGTAGAAGAAGAATGGATAGGTCGAAGAGATAGGGTAGTGGAGGCCAGAGAGGATCACATAGGCAGGAAGGACAAGGCCTAATAGAAATCATTGGATAACACAAGAGATACTGAACTTAATTGATGAAAAGAGAAAATATAAAACAGCATCGAGTGAAACAGGCAAAAAGGAGTACATACGTTTGAAAAATGAGGTTGACAGGATGTGCAGACTGGCTAAGCAGGAGTGGCCTGAGGAGAAATGCAAAAAAACCCTAGAAGAATGTATAACTAGGGAAAAGATACAGAATAAAAGAGACATTTGGAGGCAAGAAAAGCAGGGGTAAGAATATCAAGAACTCTGATGGAAAACCATTGCTTGGTAATGGTTTTCCATCTGATTTCTTGATATTCTTATCGCTGCTTTTCTTGTCTCCAAATGTCTCTTTTCTTTCCTGTAAGTGAAAGATGAAAGGTGGAAGGAATATATAGAGGGCCAGTATAAAGGAAATAAACTTGAAGGCAGTATTGTAGAAATGGAAGACGAAGTAGAGGAAGATGAGACGGAAGATATTATACTGCGAGAAGAATACGATAGAGAACTAAGGGATTTGAGTAGAAAGAAGACTCTTAGAGAACATGATGTTCTGTCAAAACTGCTATAATCGATAGGAGAGCCAGTCATGAAGAAATTTTCCACCTGGTGTGTAAGACGTATGATACAGAGGAAATACCTTCAGACTATGAGAAGAACATAGTGATTCCAATTCCAAAGAAAGCAAGTGCAGACAAGTGTGAAAATTACAGAACTATCAGTTTAGTAAGTCATGGTTGCAAAATACTAACACCAATTATATAAAGACGAATAGAAAAACTGGTGGAATCCGACCTTGGTGAAGATCAATTTGAATTTAGGAGAAATGTAGGAACACGCGAAGCAATACTTACAATTATACATGTCTTAGAAGAAAGGTTAAAGAAAGGGAAATCTACGTTTCTAGTATATGTGGACCTGGAGAAAGATTTTGACAGCGTTGATTGGTATACACTCCTTCAAATTCTGAAGGTAGCAGGGGTAAAATATAAGGAGCGAAGAGTTATATTAAACATGTACAAAAACCAGACAGCAATTACTAGAGTCGAAGGGCATGAAAGAGTCGTAGTGGTTGGGAAGGGAGTAAGACAGGATTGTAGCCTTTCCCCAATATTGTTCAATCTGTACATTGAGCAAGCTGTTAAGGAATGCAAGCAGAAGTTTAGTGACAGAATGAAAGTCCAGGGAATAAAAACCTTGCGGTTTGCTGATGACATAGTAAGTCTGTCAGAGACAGCAAAGGACCTGGAAGAGCAATTAAATGAAATGGACAGTGTCTTGAAAGAAAGATACGAGATGAACATTAACGATAGTAAAATGAAATGATTTCCAGTCCATGGTGTACAGCAATCAGTGAGAAAAAATATTCCTTCAGTAAAAAACGTCTTGATTGCAAATTATTTTATTAATTAATGACGCGTTTCGCCCTTTAGCAGGGCATCTTCAGATTATCTTCGTGACAGAATTTATACAAAATTACAAACGGGTATAATGGTACATGGGCTTATTTTGTGTTAAGAAGACAGTATAAAAGGTAAACAAAGCTTACACGTAGTGTGACACCATAAGTTGTTTTGCGGTGTTTGTATTTTATTTCTGGAATTTTTGGATTTCCTTGTCGCCCTACAAATGATCGGGTAAGGGCGACAAGGAAATCCAAAAATTCCAGGAAAAAAACATTATAAACACCGCAATACAACTTACGGTGTCACTACGGAGAGCGCATTGTAAGCTTTGTTTACCTTTTATACTGTCTTCTTAACACAAAATAAGCCCATGTACCATTATACCCGTTTGTAATTCCGCTTTGTAATTTTGTATAAATTCTGTCACGCAGATAATCTGAAGATGCCCTGCTAAAGGGCGAAACGCGTCATTAATTAATAAAATAATTTGCAATCAAGACTGATTTTTACTGAAAGAAGAATAACATGAGGGTATTGGAATGTAGCGTCAGAAAATCAGGCGACGCTGAAGGAATTAGATTAGGTAATGAGACGATAAAAGTAGTAGATGAGTTTTATTATTTGGGTAACAAGATAACTTATGATGGCCGAAGTACTGAAGATGTAAATGCAGAATGGCGTTGGGAAGAAAAGCGTGTCTGAAGAAGCGAAATTTGTTGACATCCAATATTAATTTAAATGTTAGTAATTCCTTTCTGAAAGAGTTTGTCTGGAGTGCAGCATTGTAGGGGAGTGAAACGTGGACAATAAGGAGTTACGACAAAAAAATGACAGAAGCTCTTGAAATGTGGTGCTACAGACGAATGATTGAAAATTAGATTGGTAGATCACGTAACTAATGAGAAAGTTATCAATAAAATTCTTCTGGGTATGAAACCGCATCGTCATTTTATAAATTCCACCGATGTCTCGGCCACTGTTGCAGGCGGCCTTCATCAGGGTCTGTGTCTGACTGTGTCAGACCCTGATGAAGGCCGCCTGACTGTGTCAGACCCTGATGAAGGCCGCCTGCAACAGTGGCCGAAACGTCGGTGGAATTTATAAAATGACGACGCGGTTTAATACCCAGAAGAATTTTATTGGTAGTGACAACAGCCGCGGAAGCCTACGTTTGCAATTAATGAGAAGGTGTTCTACAGAATTGGGAAGAAAAGGATTTTCTGGCGTATTCTGGCTAAGAGAAGGGATAGGTTGGTGGACACATTCTGAGACATCAAGGAATCGTCAGCATTAGAAAGAAGTGTGTGGGGTAAAAATCGTAGAGGGAGACCGAGGGCCGTATGCAGTAAGCAAATTCAAAAGGATGTAGGTTGCCGTTAGTTATCTCAGTTGAAGAGGTTTGCACAGAACAGGGTAGCGTGGAGAGTTGCACCAACCCAGTCTGCGGGCTGAAGACCACAACTACAACATACGTGACGATGATAACGGAGCGGCACTGTCTGTTCTGCACCTGGAGGTGAGAGCGAAATGCTGTACGGCTCAGCAGGTGTTTGCCCAGTAGCTGCTCGCGAGGTGGGTGGCGCCCAGAAGAACTCTGCCCGGCGTATGCTAATGCGGCCGGATGCACGCCACCGCCGCCCCGAATGCCTCCGATGGAGAGCGGCCGTGCTAACAACACAATCGTACGCGGGCCGCGCTGTTCCCGGGCCGGGCCGAGTTGTAAACGCCGGGGCAACACGCGGACCACCGCGGCGGCAGCCGGCACCTGGAGGCTCCAGACGCCTCCAGCACCTGTGGCGCGGCGCACCTGGAGCCCCGCTAAGTATTCCAGCGATAACCATCTCACCGGCAACTACAGCCTGCTGTTACAGCGCCGCATGCGGAGCACAACCCCACATTTCCAGCTCCTGTTTACTGCTACTGTGTGCGAAGGCTGTTATGAAAAATTAATTAGTACTGCCAGTGTGTAAAACGGGAATTACGATCTAATGGAGCGATTGCACTCCAGTTAACTCTGTAGTTTATAAATGATTCTGTGGAAAAAAGTGGACCACGGAACTCGCTACGATGCGGTGGGTGGTGTGCCTCAATGAGGCAGACAGCTGTACCATATGAGGGACCTGAATGGTGGGGGTATCTGTTGAGAAACCAGACAAACTTTCTGGCTTTTAAAGAGAAGCAGCAGCCTTTTCAGTAGTTCCATGGGCAACAGTAGCTGTCAACGACCCATTTCGCCTTGTAACATCAAATAACTTGGAAGCAGCGGGGAAAGAAATCCGTTATTGGTTCCGAAGACACACAGATCGAATGTCTGAATGAAAACGGCATTTCTTGGATACAATACTAAAGGCCATTCCACACTGCACAAGGTATGCGTGCCCGGACGTTCACTAGCTACTTTTAAAAATATCGCTTCCCTTGTTATCATATGAGACTGTTCACACTGCAGGCCACGGCCACGTATTATACCAGCGGCGGTGGACACGCGTGGCTTCCTTTCGCTCCCTGAGCGATCTTACTAAACGTGGTGAACACTTTTTCAATCTGCGCATGCCCATAGCCGAAGGTTATGTAAAGCCCAGCCTCGTACACTACACAGCACGTCATCTTTGTTGTCTCAGCTGATTATTGTGTATCCTTTGCAAGTAGTTGGTGTGAGATTGTATTTCTCAGTAACTTCGTGAGTTCATAATCGAACAATTAATTGAAGAAGTACGTACTCATCCAGTGATTTGGGACTCTTCATTAGAAGTCTACAGATATGTTACGTTGAAGGAAAAAGCATAGGATGAAATTGCCGAAGCGTTATCAAAAGACAATAAATACATACAAATTCTGCGGTAATATTACTAAATATCTTAGAAATAAATTTGTATAAAGTTTTATTAAAACGTGCAATATTGGTAAATGTAATGTCCAGTCACCATAATTGTTCACCGTATTTATTAATGACATTTGTATTTTTATTTTATTTATTATCTTTATTATTACATTTTGAAAGAAACTAATATTTCAATAAACTGAAATAATCAGAAGAAAATTTTAAAATTAGCTACTTTTATATTCTGTTTATATAAAAAAAATGTTCAGATGTTTGTTAAGCTTAAGGGACTTAACTACGGGGTCATCAGTCCCTAAACTTACAAACTACTTATGAACTACTTACAACTAAGGACGGCACAAGTATCCATGCCCGATGGAGGATTCGAACCCCCGACCGTAGTGGCCGTGCAGACCGTGACTGAAGCGCCTTAGTCCCCTCGGCCACCGCGGCCGGCTCTGTTTATATAAAAGCGGAGTGAAGTAACTATAAATAAAATGCAAAGGAAAATCCAAACTAACAACACGGAAACGTCGCAGTTCACATCTTTCTGCATACTGGCATAAAACGTGGCTGGTATAGCATCGCAGCTGTCGCCGCTGTGTGACTTGGTATATGGCTACGTGGCCGGCGTGGCGTCCATCCAGATACGCACGCCACGTTCAATGTGGAATGGCCTTGAGAATGTAAAATAATCGAAACGTCGGATCGTCAGGCAGGTTACACAATTTAGAAAGGGAAATGTTTTGGTTGAAAATGGAAGGATGGAAGTTTATGTGTCAACGTCCTATCGACGAAGTGGTCATCTCTTTTTTTTATTTATTTTTAATATATGGAAGGAAATAGTCGGTGCCCTTTAATAGGAATCATCCCGGCATTTGCCTAGAGCGATTCACGGATATAATGGAACCAGCATAGGACAATCTTTGGGAAGGGGGATGGTCGACTTCGGTTTCTTTGGAGAATTCCTGGAAGATGTGATTCGTCTGTAAAGGAGAACGAATATAGAACACTTGTGCGACCCAGTCTTGAGTAATACTCAAGTCTTTCGGATCCCCAACAGATCGGATAAAGGAAGACATAGAAGCAACTGGGCAAGAGACTACGTTTGGTAATGGTAGGTTTGATCAATGCGCGAGTGTTACTAAGATTCTTCAGGAACTCATATAGACTGGAACGAATCCAACATTCATTTCGAGAAATGCTGTTGAAGAAAATTAGAGGGCAGTATATGAAGCGGACTGCAGAATAATTCTACTGCATCCAACTTACAATTCACGTAAAGATCACAAAGACAAAACAGATTAGCGCACGTACAGATTTATACAAGCATTAGTTTTTCGCTAATTCTGTATAGGAGTTGACCTGGAAAGCAAGTAATTACTTGTGGTATTAGGTACCATCCTACACGCACCTTAGGGTGGATTGCAATGTATGTAGATATAAATGTAGGATGGCCGAAGGAGACTTTGAACAACCATCATTCCTTACGCTAGTTAGTGTGATAACTACGCTTGGTTGGACAGATAGAAGACAAGATACGGATTAGTGAATTTCCAATGCAAGATGAAGAGGACTTCTGATTACGTGTGCACAAGGTTACAAATATCAAAATAGTTGGTAGTATTGCAAAATTCTATGGAAACACGTCCACTGAATGTGTGGTCATTTTCCATTTTGAGTTATTCAATACTCTAAACTGTTTCTCCACCATTAATATTGTTTATTTGTACAGCAATTATTTTATTCCTTTATTAATGATCAATTCCCCATATTACTTTAGTTAAGAACGCATGGCTTCGTATGTCGTCTGCACTGCCGTCTGATGGGTGGCCAGAGACAAACTTACTTGGCAAGATGACAAGATGGCCTGTTCTTAGTGTAGCACCACATAATCATGGACGAAAGAGCTGACAAAAGAGACCTCTCTGAAGTTCTAGTAGAGGATATTATCTCCTTCAGGTAGCGAGGGTTGGTAGACAGTAGGCTCCGTGCATCGCTTTGAACGCGCCCTACATCTGGTCCAGAGAAGGGAAGGCTTTGCGTATGGCCTGAGGCATCACTCTTTCGTATAGGTGATAGGGGGGTCCGGACGCCCAAGACTCCCCCCCCCCCCTTTGGCTATGTCCTTGTATGCAAATGCAATATAAGTACTTGACATGCAAAACAAAGTACTCATTTGAGTTTTAGAGAATCATTTGTAAGAGCAAACCTAAACGAAAACAAACCCATATGATTTATTGTTTCTACATGAAAATACAATACGGCATACAATAGAAAGGAATAAACAGCCATAAATGACTGAAGTGCGAAATGTGACATTGTTTTCGTCGTCGTTCTTGCTTCCATTCTTACTGTTACAATTAAAAGCAGCACAAGATTGAACCACGTTTACCCACTGTTTCCATGCAAATGGCAGCTTCTACTAGAGTTGTAGCGATTCGTGAATGAGTCGTTCTTTTGAAAGAATACAAATAAAGAATCGTAAGAATCGAATCGTGATCCGGACGAATTATCGTTCAAAATAATCGTCTGTCTCGTGACGATTCCAAGATCCAACGATTCATGATTCGAACGCAAGTGGCGAATCGTGCCGAATGATTACTAAAGCCAGCAAGCGTGTGAACAAAGGAAGCACAGAACCAAGATCGTGGGCCGTTATTAGCCTATTCACGATTTACAGATGACAGAAACAAAACGCATCGAAATACACAGCTGCCAATACATACGACTATACGTCTTTTATATAGTTTTTATACAGTTTACATATTATGTATTCAAACGGGCAATTCTTACACTTTTATATTTCTTATATTTCACGTATCCCAGAAAAGGCTGTAACGATTTGGATTATATTTTGTGTTTAGAGAGGTTTAAGCTTTTTGAGTTCATCTACATAGTTGTAGTTTTTGTAAAAACTCAATTTTACAAAAATATTCTTTGTATATAAAACACGATTTTAAATGTTTTTAAAGTCATCTCAAAAAGCCTTTTTACCATTTTGGTTTTTATGTTCAGCTTTCCTGAAAGAAACCGATTTCACAAAAAAGAAACATTTTAATAAACGCGAATTTCTTGTATATTGAAAGAAATTTAATATTTAGAGACGGATTTTTATTTTTAAGGGTAATTTCTATAGACATGTTTCGTTAAACTAATTGATTTTAGATAAATATTTCATAACGATTAGATATGTGTTAATTACCATAGATTTAATGAAATTTATATCTAAATGGCCGAAGTATTCAAACGGAACGAGAAAAAAAAAAAGGTTACAGCAGGATTCGAAATAAGAGACCTAAGTTCACTAAACCTACAACGCTACTAAATGAGCTATGATGACAGCAAAAATAGTTGGTAGTGTAATATGTATTTATATCCGCTCACAAAACTTCAAAGACAATTTTCTAGAGAATTTTTGAGTGCTGAATCGAATGACTTCGCCTCATTATTATTTTAAGTCTGAACTTTATGCACTATAAATATTAAAAACCCCGATACCCATATTGTCTCCTTTTTGGCATCATGTAAGATTCGTGCCGTCGCAGACCAGAAAGAATCGTGAACGAATCTTAGGAACAGATTCATAAGGTTAAGATTCCAACATCCATGACACAGACATGTATTGCCATCTATGAGCAGGGTGTAAAAGTAAGAATCGTGCCAATGCAGACTAAAGAATCGCGAAAGAATCGTGAACGAATCGTAGGAATCAATTCACAGTGTGGGACTGAATCGCAAGAATCGATTCCTAAAAAAGAATCGTGTTGCCCAACTCTAGCTTCTACCACGTTCACTGTTAGGACGCGACACTAGCGCCAACGAGCGGTCTAGTTTTTGTTTAGTAAGTCTCCACTTCGAAAAGGATGGCGCTTCGCCAGGTGTCCGCCAGGAGCGCTGCGGTGGCGGGGCGCCCGTGCGTTCCCTAGCAACGGCTGCCCCGCCTCGCCTCGCACCCTCGCGGAGTCATTTCAGCAGCCGGCCGGCTAAGCCGCGTGTCGCATTCATTTGAGCTTTGCGCGGCCATGCGAACCGCCGCTTCGATTGTGAGAGGCTGGCTGCATTAGTCAGTCCGTGGGACAGTCGCACAGCGCGCTAACAAGCCGCCAAAGGGCGAAAGACACAGCCGCAGTCGTTACGTCGCGAATGAGGTGGGGAGGGCAACCACTCTGAACTTATTACACTCGCATTCACCTGCTCACTGAAAAATCCTCTTACTGTGTCTGAAGACTGGCAACGGTGTTTTTGAATTATGCAGGATAACACTACCTCCCAATTCCTAAGAAAGCAAGTGCAGACAAATGTGAAAAATGTTCAAATGTTTGTAAATCTATCGGACCAAACTGCGTGGTCATCAGTCCGTAGCTTACAAACTACTTAAACCTAAGTAAACTAACCTAAGGACAAACACACACACACCCATGCCCAAGGGAGGACTCGAACCTCCACGGCGAGCAACCGCGCGCTCCGCAGCAAGACAAATGTGAAAATTACAGAACTATCAGTGTAATAAGTCATGGATGCAAAATACCAGCACGTATTATTTGCAAACGAGTGGAAAATCTGGTGGAATCCAACCTTGGGGAAGATCAGTTTGGAATTAGGACAAATGAAGGAACACGCGAAGCAATACATTACGAGTTATTCTTGAAAATAGGTGAAGGAAAGGGAAATCTGTGTTTTTAGGATTTGTGGATCTGGAGAAAGCTTTTGACAATGTTGACTGGAATACACTTCTTCAGATTCTGAAGGTAGCAGGGGTAAAATATAGGGAGCAAAAAGTCATTTTCAACTTGTACAAAAACCAGACAGCAATTATTAGAGTCGAAGGGCATGAAAGATTCGCAGTGCTTGGGACGAGAGTAAAACAGGTTTGTAGTCTTTCCCCAATGTTGTTCAATCTGTACGTCGAGCAAGCAAGTAAAAATTTCCAGATGGAATTAAAGTTCAGGGAGAAGAAACAAAAATTTTGCGGTTTGCCGATGACACAGTAATTCATGTCTTGAAAGGTAGGTATAAGATGAAGATTAACAAGAGTAAAACCAGAGTAATGGAATGTAGTGTCAGAAAATCAGGAGATATTGAAGGAATTAGATTAGGCAATGAGACAATAAAAGTAGTAGATGAGTTATTTGGGTAGCAAGATAACTTCTGATGGCCGAAGTAAAGAAGATATAAAATGCAGAATGGCTATGGGAAGAAAAGCGTTTCTAAAGACGCGATACTTGTTAACCTTCAATATTAATTTATATGCTAGGAAGTCCATTCTGAAAGCATTTGTCTGCAGTGTAGCATTTTATAAGAGTGAAACGTGGACGATAAGGAGTTCAGACTAAAGATGATAGAAGCTTTCGAAACGTGATCCTACAGACAAATGAAGATTAGATGGGTAGATTACGCAACTAATGATGAGTTGCTCAACAGAACTGGAGAGAAAAGGAGTTTCTGTCATATCCTGATTAAGAGATGGTATAGGTTGGTGGGACACATTCTGAAACATCAAGGAATCGTCAACTTAGCATTAGAAGGAATTGTGTGGAGTAAAAATCGTAGAGGGAGACCGAGGGACGAATACAGTAAGCAGATTCAGAAGAATATAGTTTGCCATTCTTATTTTCAGATGAAGAGGCTTGCAAGGACTGGGTAGCGTGGAGAGCTGCATCAAACCAGTCTGCGGACTGAAGACCACAACAACAACACTACCTTCATGGATTCTCCTCTCATATCCCATGAATTCATAGGTGTAGTTGTCATAATTTTGGTTGTCTGGCTACATATGAAGGAAAAGAATTATGGCAACTACACATATTAATTCATGGGATGTAGGAGGAGAATCCATGGAGGCAGTGTCCACGTTTAACTATCTCTGTTCGCATATGCTGATGATGGCGACTACAGCCACGAAATCAGGAGAAGCTTGTTGCTCGGTAGAAAGGTGATGTTAAATCTTGAAAAATGAGGTCCAGAGACATAAGCAACAAAGATACGTACTGTGAAGGCTATTGTCTTCTCAGTTGTGATGAGACCTGGACCATTAGAAAGGCTGAACGAAGAAGTAACTCCTTTGAATTGTGGTGCCGGAGGATAATTCATAGAATTCCAAGGACGGCGACGAGAACTAACAGATCTATTTTAGAGCAAATAAAACCAGATTGCTCACTGGGAGGTCTAATACTGAAACAAAAGGTGTCCTATTTTGGACACACATGTCTCACAGGAAAATAACATGAATGCTTGAGAAGATCGAAGGCGCTAGAAGAAGAGGCCGACAGAGGATGAGGTGGATCGATGGCATCACAGAAGCGGGAGAAAGTGTAGGACAGAGGAAAGTGGCTTGCTTTGGTTCATAGGGTCACGAAGAGTCGGAATCGACCAACCGAATAGAGAGAGAGCGAACAGCAAACAAAAACATGTAACGACACCACTAACATTCACAGGCGAAATGTTCGTTAACCCTCTAATAAATTACCAAGGCGGCTCTAAAGCAACATCGATTTCTAATAGCACCCTGGAGACCGTAAGAGTGTTGTAGTTTTTTAACTGTATATTCAAGTTTAATTAACTATTTAATTTCATATAATTTTCTGTCAAACGCACTGTTTGGTTTTAGAAGTGGTTTAACAACTGAAAGGGCTATATTCTCTTTTCTGTTTGATGCACTGGATGGACAAAATAGGCCTAAAGAGCTGCAAAGGCTACGCGTCTCCTTTCATTTAACAAAAGTGTTTGATTTTGCTGATCACAAAATACTGTTCCAGAATTTGTAACATAATGGAATAATGGGAATAGCTCACAATTGGTTCGCCTCTTACTTTAATAACAGACAGCAGTGTTGGAAATGGCTATGATATGCACTTACACCGGAGGAGGGGTACCCCAGGGATCTGCACTGGGAGCTCCGTTGTTTCTTATTTAAATAAATCAAATCAAAATGTTCAAATGTCTGTAAATCTATCGGACCAAACTGCGTGGTCATCAGTCCGTAGCTTACAAACTACTTAAACCTAGGTAAACTAACCTAAGGACAAACACACACACATACCCCAGGGAGGACTCGAACCTCCACGGCGAGCAACCGCGCGCTCCGCAGCGAGGCGCTTTAGACCGCTCAGGTACTCCACCGCGGCAAATAAATCATATGTTTCCTAGTATAGCAGGTAAATCTAAAATATTTCTGTTTGATACTGAACGAAATTGTTTGCAGTATTGACCAAATAACAAATATTACAGTTCAAGACATTATAGCTTGTAGAAAATAAATTGCTGCTAGATGACGCTAAGAATTAGTTTTTACTATTTCTGATGCATAATTCAACAAAAACTGACATTTTTATTATATGGAATATGCATATGATAAGTAACACTGAGCAATTCAAAATTCTAGATGTTCAGAAAGATAGTAAGTGGTGGTGGAAAGCCAATGATCAGGATCTCTTTCAAAAGCTGATTTATATATTGTTTACCTTAAGAAAAATATCTGAAAGAGAGATAATTAGATAATTGAACACAAAAGGTAATATACTTTGCTAATCAAGTATGGTGTTATTGTTTGGGGGAGCTCTTTCTGGGGCGGTTAGGACAATATTTGATGTTATCTTGCGAACCTGTTGTCAACTCCGGTTCAGTAGCCTGGTAATTCTGGCAGTAACCTCTCAATACAAATTTTCTTCAAAGTCGTTTGTTGTTAATAATATCTGCTTATTCTCAAGTGTTTGCAGTTTTCACTCAGTTAATACCTCGTAGACATTGAATTTGCTTTTGGATCACACATCCTTGACACGTCTGCAAACAGGCGAGTAGTATATTATTGCATTCATTTCGGTAAGTTGCCATAAGGTTTCAAACAATTTCCTAGTAATCCGTGCACTTTTACGTCAAAGGTAAACAGTTTCCTCACGACTCAACGGCTTCTGTCGAGGAACTCCGGCAAGTTGAAAACTTAAGCTACTTTCTGGCTTACTTTGTTGATTTCATTTAATTGTGGGTCATTCCACGTCAAGTGTCCCAGATTAGACGAATCTCCCAGCTCAACCATCATCAATTTTGATGAAATTTCTACAGTATGTACGCGAGGGCCCGAAATGAACGTATGAAAAGTTTCAGGCTCACCTGAAACTTGGTTCACGTACTAGAGCCATTTCTGTGAAGACCACTTTTGCCGACACCTTTTACCGACACAATCTTCAAGTTTAGCATTGCACTGTTCCTTATATAAAAGAGGAAGACTCTTGGTTCTTGGTATAGTGATACAACTTTTTGTGCTCTGCACATAAATGTTGTAGATAGAGTTCAGAAAGCAATGTATTTGGCACAATCTTAGTTCAAATTGGGCAACAAATCATGTAGCGAGAAATTTGCCCCATAGTTTAACGAGGCATAATTAGTGGAAAAGCTGCGCTGTCTGGATGTTTACTATATTAACAATTTGTATTTGGCTTGTGTGTTTAATTACTGTGCTATGATCCTGTGAATATGCTAAAAACCACGAATGTTTCAAAATGTACCCATGTTCAGAGTTATGTATCTCTAAATGGAACACTACCACACAGACCCTGCAAAAATCTATTACTGTTTCGTGTTGTTTATAATAAAGTGAACTAATGTGAATTGTTTATATTTCGTTTCACTTCACTGTTATGCAGCGTCGCATAAAATTATTTATCCTATTGTGGTTTATTTGAGGTTTTAGTGTTAAACTTATAGACATGTAGATATTCGCTGTACTAAATATTTATGATGGAATTAAATTATATTTCATGGCTAAATAAAAGCGGTATCATTTTGGACCCTACAACACCCTTTGTGAAACAAAGAGGTCACAACTACCATCGAGGGGTAACCTCCTAAAACTGATATTTCTTGTCCAAAAGTTTCAAAAACGTATCTTTCTTTTTTCATCGCAAGTCAGGAGGAAAAGTAGATGTTTGGAGGGGTGATACTACTGGTAATTCAATACAAAACAGCCGCGGCGGAGCGGCCGAGCGCATTGAGGCGCTATGCTGCGATGCGCGAGGCCGTTCCTCGTCGGGGGTTCGAATCGCCCCCTCGGGCATGGATGTTTGTGTCGTCTTTGGTATGAGGTAGTTCATAAGTAGTTTGTAAGTTTAGGGACTGATGACCCCGCAGTTAAGTCCCTTAAGCTTTACAAACATTTCATTTGAATACGAAACACTTCTAATAAACATATGCCTTTCTCTTAACCGTTTCCAGTTGAGCCAATGACGAGAAAAGTGTAACTCGTCGTTACTAACCCTGTCGGTACGCAGTCCACTCGCGCATGTTACGTTCGTTTACCTCAAGTCTCAGTCCGACAGTGATTGTCTTAGTGCACGGTACTGTAGTGTGGTTAGGTGAACAAAGAATACATTTTTGTGTAGTGGAAAGGTAACGAATGTTCACACATGCAGAACAAGCCTGCATGATATTTGTCTATGGTTTGCTTAATGGGAATTCCAAAGGTGCTTGTAAGAATACCAACAACGATTTCCGAATCAAAGTGTTTAGCAGGGTATTTCACAGATTGCTTGAGCGTAGTACGCTTTCCAGCCTAAATGTTATCTCTGAATGTCCTGTACAGCAAATTCTTAAGAAGTTGAAATAGTGTAACGTAGCCAACTACTAGCTCTAGAAGAATTCTGAGCAATTTTGATATTCCACAAACACGAGTGATTTGCATAGTACACAAGCAAGGTCTGCATCCATTTCCTCGGCTGAGTATGCAACATCTACATGAATCAGATTCTGCCGTCCGGCAAGAATTCAGTCAGTGGATCATTGCCAATAATCGATTAGTTACACGTATTCTACTCACTGACACGGTATCGTGATTTTCTTTATGTTACCAGATTACGTGGACGACATCTCTTTGTCAACAAGAGTTCGTATATACTTTTAGCATGGCGGAGCTCCTACACATTCCGTACGGCCAATGACACAGTATCTCAACATAACGCATTCTGGTAGTTGGATTGGTCGCCGTGGAGTCATTGCTTGGGCATGTAGGTCACCCCATCTCACCCGATTGGATTACTGTACATGGGGATGGCTGAAGAGCGAAGTTGAGAAGCGCAGAGTGGACGCAAGAGACGGAATTCTTGCTCGTATTTTACAAGCTTGTACTCAAGTAAATCAATGCAGAACTGAGCTCCGATCGGCAACGTAACACCTGTCTACAACAGCAACAACATGCATTGAAGTTGAGGGGTCGAGAGGGAGTGGGCGTGCACTTTAAAACACCTTGCTGCGGAGTGCGCATCTGCTCCCCGTCGGAGGTTAGAGTCCTCCGTCGGGCATATATATATGTGTGTGTGTGTGTGTGTGTGTGTGTGTGTGTGTGTGTGTGTGTGTGTGTTGTTCTTAGCACAAGTAAGTTTAAGTGGTTTGTTAGTCTAGGGACTGATGACGATTGTAGTATGGTCCCATAGATGTGAAAACATTTGAACATTTTTAAGTTGACGATGGAATGTTTGAATATCTTCAGTCAGGAAATTATACGACCTATAATACCAGTATCTTAATTTACTGTCATCTGCACTTTTTTCGTTCCCAGTTGTTTTCATTGGTTTATCCGCAAACGGTTAAGAAAATGGCATAATTATGTTTATTATTAGACATTGTTCAGAATCAACAATTGTATCACCGCTCAAAGCATATACCTTCCCACCTGACACACCCTGTGTATTACTTTGGAAAATCGTTTTTACTTTCATTTTTACAGTCTCAGTTATGCAAGCTGGAAGTGCATGAAAGGTACCATTTCAAGAGAACGCGGGTTCCACAAAAATCTATTCAATAATTAATTAAACGACATTATTTGTAATAAAAACCACTGCAGACCAATCTGTATCTGTGTCTTCCTCGAACTATTGCTCACTCAACAAAAGTTCAAAAAGAGACAACTCCTGCTTTACCTCACAGGAATAATCAGTATTTATTTCAAAAAATTCAAGTTGCCAAAATTATGTAACAAAACGTAATTGATATTACGGATTATAAATGTGATGCTACACCAGAAGGAAATACAACTGCTTCAGGAAAGCGAAAATTTGGGAGCTCGAGTTATTGCGGGATAAAATTTTTCAGAAATATGGTGGCGCCAAAATTATACATATATTGTATACTCGTCGTCAGTTTATCACCATTTAAAGCATAATAATAGAGTCCATCTTTGGTGAATTATGTCTTTAGTGTGAGTTCTTTTCATCTGTGAGAAGTAAACGGAGATGGTGGTTGTGACTTATTAGACATAAGTGAGGTTATGACAATTCAAGTGACCTGTGGCCACTGGAGGTACGATATTTCAATTGTTTGCATTTAACTTCATCGGAGCTACGTAACTGGCTCAGAAGACAGCACGTAGAATATTGGACAAAAGTCTATCAACAAAAACATGGCAAGTTAATGATGCCAAAGCCATGTTTTAAAAGAAGCTCTGCAATCCTGGGCCTGAACAGGAGAGAGATTAGACTCATGGTTGGATTGCTGACAGGCCATGGGAATTAAAAAAAAAAAAAACATCTACATACAATGGGAATAACAGAAGAGGACCCTAAATGTAGGATCTGTGATGACGCTGATGAAACTGCATCACATCTAATCTTCGAATGCATTGCATTGGAGAGTAAAAGGCACAGTACATTTGGGACAACCAGACCCGAAGAAATTGTGTCTAATAAAGAACTGGTAAAAGGACTCCTTGCACTGTTCAAGGGCATTGGTTGGCTTTACTAGATATACAGGGAGCGATACCGCTCAATAAACTTAGTTTCGGTGCGGTTAGTGGCGGGTTGGACCGAGACTGTTTTGGCTTCCCTGAAAAATCAAATCAAATCAACTTCATCGAACAAATCTACAAAGTCACATTCTGATGTAGTGTTTTGTATTTTCTCTTGTAGACAGTGCAACAGGTCAACCTAAACTACATGTACACGGCATAATGTTATTCTACTTGATGATGGGGGCTGAAAACCTAGAAACTCGTTATGGGTACAATAAACAAAGCGACTGGTAACAGTAATACCTTGTGTTTTAATCATATTTTTATCAGTTCTATCGGAATAATCATTTAGGAGAATCAACCCCATCGGTAACTGTGATTAAAGGCGTCTTCGTAACACGACCTGTTCAACAATAGTTTGTATTTTTCGCATAGTGTAAATGTAATAGTCTTGTTCCAGTTCATCTCGACACTTGTGTCTGACGACCGCATTCTTGTCCGGTCCTCGTCCAATCCGAGCCTGTGCTCAATCCCTAATCACTCGCCATCGTCACAAGGTCAAAATTCCAATCTATTTTCGAAATCTAAATGCTGAAACATTTCGACCGTTTCTGGGGGTAGAAATTAATTCAACGACAAAATTTAAAGTTTGAGGTGGACCGGGATTCGAACCCGGATATCAGCTTTGGGCCAGTGTACGCCTTAACTATTTAGGATATCCAGGCATGCTTCCCTTCGAACTTGTAGCCCGCTGCCTATTGATTCCACTTGCTCCCAGCCTATACTGGATTCTCGCAAGGGATAGAGCGTTTGAATGCGTCCGCATTGCAACTGTCATTGCCTGTTGTGCGCATATTTTCAAGAACAGACATCATTAGTTGACAGTGAAGGCCGTAAAGTTATAAAATCGAAATATTGAAACATTTCGACCGTTTCGGGGAGTTGAAATAAATACAACAACAAATTTGAAAATTTGCATTGGACCGGATTTACCGCTTCGAGCCACCGGTCGCCTTACGGCCTTACTGTCAACTAATGGTGTCTGTTCTTTAGAACATGTCCGAAAAGAACAAACACCGTGTCAAGAATCGTAAATATGCCCACAACAGGCAATGACAGTTTGAATGCGGAAGCATTCAAACGCTCTATCGCTTGGGGGAACATCCAGTTTAGGCTGCGAGCAAGAGTAATCAAAAGGTAGGGGGCTAGAAGTTGAGAATTTGGGTTGGAAGGGAAGCCTGTCTGTATAGCATACCTAACTGGTTAAGGCGACCGCTGGCCCGAAGCTGATATCCGGCTTCGAATCCTGGTCGACCTCAAACTTTCAACTTTGTCGTTGAATTTATCTCAGACCGCAAGAACTGTCGAAATTTTTCATTATTTAGATTTCGTAAATTTATTGGCATTACTGTCAACTAATGGTGACTTTACCTTTAGGACATGTCCTAAAAGAACAGACACCATATCAATAATTCCCAATCTACGAGGCGCGTCCAGAAAGTAAGTTCCGTTTGGTAATAAAATGAAATTAAACACAGATACCGAAGAAATTTTTATTGCACAAAATTCTACAACTCTTAAACTACTTTCCACATAACTGCCGAAATTTTTCAGGCATTTGTCATAGCGTGGCACCAGCTTTTGTATACCTTCTTCATAGAAATCTGCCGTCTGTGTCTTCAACCTGTTGGAAACCGTTTCTTTCAGCTCGTCGCCATTGGTGGAGTGATGACCGCCAAGAAAAGGCATGAGATGTAAGAACAGATGAAAGTCGCTAGGAGTGAGGTCAGGGCTGTAACCAAAGGTGGACGCCCACTTCGTTCTTCATCGTGCACATCACTACGCCGCCATTGAACTGTCGGACCCATCTTCTCACCATCGAATCACTCACCGCATTTGGTCCGTAAACATCGCAAATTTGCCGATAAATTTCACTTGGTTTCACTTTCCTCGCATTCAGAAACCGAATCACCGACCTGATTTCACAGGCGGCGGGATTTTCAATCAATACTGACATTTCAAACAAGCACAACAAAGCGTACGTAACTGACAGCTATCTCCAAAAGGCGCACGTTCTTCTCCTTGATACACATCGTCTACAGCGCATGTGCGGAACTGCAGTCGCAGCGCTGCAGCGGAAATAAATTGAAACGGAACTTACTTTCTGGACGCGCCTCGTATCTTTCGAACTGGAGATGATTTAAACGCGACGATAAGTGAAAAGATAATCTAATCCTTTAATTCATCTGCGTCTATGGGACACGTTATGATGTTGACATTACCAAAATTCCTCTAATAAAAAACGGACGCTGGGAGCTGCAGGAAGAAGTGTCCACGCCGGGGAGTATTTTGTGCTGGCCGCGTCGCGCGGCCGCCATAACTCACGCGGCAGCGACGGTTGACAGGGACGTCATCGCAAGAATGCGCGGCCGATGTGATGGAGGGCGCCTCGCGAGCTTTCTGGATTCTGCGCGAACAATGGGCGGCCGCGCGGCGGGGCGGAGGCCCCATAAATCGCCGTCGAGGACCTCTCAGATTAATGAGCGTGATGGACGCGAGGGCGTAATGCATTCTGCCGGTCCACCCGCCCTGCGGGGATGGAACTGCAAATATATGCTAATTACGCGCTCGGGGACCCGCGCTCCGCGACCGGGGATTACAAAAACCCAGCAGAAATGACACTGCACAAGTCTGCGCGTGCCCCTTATATCCCTTATGGTCTTACATAAAATGTCGTGCGGCGCAAACGAACAAAACCCTATGGTCGTGGTGCAAAAGACAAATTGTGAGCTTCGACACTGCTCTTACGCCGTCCTCAGCACTCATTACTTTGGAAGTACTTTCGAGAACTATTTTGCAGATGAAATATATATTTCATAATACTTATTATATCGGTGTGGTGTCTGTTGTTTCGGAAATGTCAGAAAGAAGAGGCACCACTCCTGCTTAGCAGCCATATTGCATTTGGAAAGATGAAGGAAGGGAAGGAAGAAGGATTAGGAAGAAAAGGATATAAAGTGGTTGCATTAAAACATTGAAATAATATAATGGCGACAAGTGAAATTATGAGTAGGGCCAGGTCTTAACATTTTTTCTTTTCCCTCTCTCCCTCTTTTTTTTTTATTTATTTTTATTTTTTTTAGGAGCTAAAGGAAATTTTTTTTAGGAGCTAAAGGAAATTATTCAGACAGTTAAGTGAGAGGAAAACTTAAATTGGAATTCGATAGTAGGAAAAGGACCAGAAGGAAAAATAATAGGTGAATATGGACTGGGCAGGAAGAATGAAAGAGGAAGTCGCCTGGTAGAATTTTGCACGGAACATGATTTAATCGTAACGAACACGTGGTTTAAGAATCACAAAAGAAGGTTGTATACATGAAAGAGACCAGGAGACACCGGAAGGTATCAGATAGATTTTATAATGGTAAAACATAGGTACCGGAACCAGGTTATAAACTGCAGGACATACCCAGGGGCAGATATAGACTCTGACCATAACTTGTTAGTCATGAACTGTAGGCTGAAGCTGAAAAAACTGCAGCAAGGTAGGGAAATAAGGAGATGGGACTTAGATAAATTGAAGAAAAGCTGGAGAATTTCAGAGGGAAATTTATGCAACAATTGACAGAAACAGGGGGAAATAAAACAGTAGAAGAGGAATGGGTAGCATTGAGAGATGAAATAGTGAAGGCAGCGGAGGACAAAATAGGTAGAAAGGCAAGACCTACAAAAAATCCATGGATATCACAGGAAATACTACATTTAATTGATGAAGGGAGAAAATATAAAAATGCAGTAAATGAAACAGGCAAAATGGAGTACAGACGACTAAAAAATGAGATTGACAGGAAGTGCAAAGTGGCTAAGCAGGAGTGGCTAGAAGCCAAATGCAAATGTGTAGAAGAATGTATAGCAAGGGGAAAGGTAGATACCGCCTACAGGAAAATAAAAGAGACATTTGGGGACAAGAAAATCAACTCTACAAATATCAGGAACTCAGATGGGAAACCAGTTCTCAGCAAAGAAGGGAAAGCTGAAAGGTGGAAAGAGTACATAGAGCAGCTCTACAAAGGAAATGAACTTGGAGACGATGTTGTAGGAAGGGAAGAGGAAGTAGATCAAGATGAAATAGGAGATACTATACTGAGAGATGAATTTGACAGAACCTTGAAAGACTTAGGTCGGAACAAGGCCCCAGGAGCAGATGACATACCCTCAGAGCTACTAAAGTCTCTGGGAGAGCCAGCCATGACAAGACTATTTGAACTGGTGTGTAGGATGTATGAGACAGGCGAAAAGACCTCAGACTTTAAGAGAAATGTAATAATCCCCATTCCATAGAAATCAGGCGCAGACAGGTGTGAAAATTACAGAACCATCAGTTTGATAAGTCATGGTTGCAAAATTTTAACACGAATTATCTACAGGAGAATGGAAAGGCTGGTAGAAGCTGAGCCGGCCGCGGTGGCCGAGGAGACTAAGGCGCTCCAGTCACGGTCTGCACGGCCACTACGGTCGGGGGTTCGAATCCCCCCTCGGGCATGGATATTTGTGCCGTCCTTGTTCGTAAGTAGTTCATAAGTAGTTTGTAAGCTTAGGGACTGATGACCCCGTAGTTAAGTCCCATAGACTATACAAACATTTGAACATTTTTTTTATTTTTTTTGTAGAAGCTGACCCCGGGGAAGATCAGTTTGGATTCAGGAGGAACATAAGAACCCGGGAGGCAATACTCACTTTACGTCTTATCTTAGAAGATAGATTAAGTAAAGGCAAACCTACATTTTTAGCTTTTGTAGATTTGGAGAAAGCATTTGACAATGTTGACTGGAATACACTCTTTCAAATTCTGAAGTCAGCAGGAGTAAAATACAGAGAAAGGAGAGTTATTTACAACTTTTACAAAAGCCAGACCGCAGTTATTAGATTCGAAGGGCATGAAAGGGAAGCATCAGTTGGGAAGGGAGTAAGACAGGGTTGTAGCCTTTCTCCGATGTTATTCAATTTGTACATCGAGCAGGCGGTGAAGGAAAGCAAGAAAAAATTTGGACTAGGGATTCAAGTTCAAGGGGAAGAAATAAAAACATTGCGTTTTGCTGATGACATTGTAATTGTGTCAGAAACAGCAAAGGACCTGGAAGAGCAGTTGAATGGAATGGACAGCGTGTTGAAGAGAGCATATAAAATGAACATTAACAAGAGCAAAACAAAAATAATGGAAGATTAGGTAACGAAACAATGAAGGTGGTAGATGAGTTTTGTTACTTGGGTAGTAAAACAACATGCGATGGTCGCAGTACAGAGGATATAAAATGCAGAATGGCAATGGGGAGAAAAGCATTTTTGAAAAAGAGAAATGTGCTAACATCGAATATTAATTTAAGGGTAAGGAAGTCTTTTCTGAAGGCATTTGTGTGGAGTGTTGCCTGGTACGGGAGTGAAACATGGACGATAAGCAGTGCGGACAGGAAGAGAATAGAGGCTTTTGAAATGTGGTCTTACAGAAGAATGCTGAAGATTAGGTGGGTAGATCGCATAACTAATTACTGAACGGAATTGGTAAGAAAAGGAATTTTTGGCATACCCTGACTAAAAGAAGGGATCGCTTAGTAGGACACATTTTTAGACATCGGGGAATCGTAAATTTAGCATTGGAGGGAAGTGTGTGGGGTAAAAATCGCAGAGGGAGACCAAGAGACGCGTATAGTAAGCAGATTCAAGTGGATGTGTGTTGCCGTTCTTATGAGGACATGAAAAGGCTTGCTCGGGATAGAGTAGGGTGGAGAGCTGCATCAAACCAGTCTCCGGACTGAAGACCATAACAACAACAGGTAGTTCTTTCGAACATTTTGAGCACGGCAAGCAGGGGTAGCGAAGGATGCCGGGCGCCGCGGGTCAGCGCGTCCGGTCAGGGGGCTGAACGCCCCCTGTAATAAAAAAGCTCAGCCAACCATTCAGCGAACAAAGTGAACGAACGACCGCGAACCATTGATCTACCAAATGGAGGGAAAAAAAAATTACTGAGGCGACCGCTGTTCGGAAGCGGCAAACCCGGATTCGATACCCGGCCCAACTCACATTTTCACTTGTCGCCATTATTTAATTTCATTGCCGTAATGCAACCACTGTCAATCCTTTCCTTCCTAAACCTTTTTCCTCCCCCTCCTTCATCAATAATTTGTATATTTCATAATAGTTTGGCCGAAAAGAATATTCAGTACACATTTGGTCAGAGACGGTACCCGGTTACATCTTTTGTTCGACAATGAGAACATTGTTGGTTCCATTTGTAAACACAGGTTTGAACTAAAGCTTTTATAGTAATTATAATTTATGATTAAAATTAAATTTTGACTGATCTTTTACTGTATTTTAATATAGCTAACCCAAGTTTCACAACTGCTAAATATACATACAACTTGTATGTACACAATCCTTCCCATAATCTCTCCACCCAAACCCCCTCCCCACCCTATCTCTATGCCAATATTTTACCTTCTTCTACGCTCTGTTAAGCTTCTCTTTGTATCACCTATCAGACAACCCGGCGTCGCTCTTTTTTGTTTCAGTTTGCCGAACGTCTCCTTTTCCTTCTACTCTTCCTTCCGTTTCTCCTCCTCCTGCTTCCCCCTTCTATCCAATCATCCATCCCATTCCACGTGGATAAAAAATATACTATGGGACAAAACTGGAATAAATTTTCAAGTTCTACAATTAGCGAACACTACGAGGGGCATTTGAAAAGTCCGTGCAAAGTCCGAGAGATGGCACCACCGAGGCGTATCGGGGTCATTTTTAGTTAGTAGCATCTTTGAAAAGAACGCACATCAAGTTTCAGCCATATTGGTCAATTTATTTGTGTTTTGCATTCGTTTGAATAAAGGAAGTAGAGCAAAGAATTATCAAAGAATGGACGAAAAAGAATTTCTTGTTGTGAATAAACATTACTTTACGAAAGGCAAACCGCCCCAGTATACTAATGAGAAGCTTGATAAGCGCCATGGTGACTCTGCACCTTCGATTAGAACAGTTTATAAATGGTTTCAAAATTTTTCTTAGAGGCCGTATGGGCGCAAGTGACGTTGAACGATCTGGACGCCCTGTGAAGTTTACGACTCCAGAAATCATTGATAAAATCCATGATACGGTGATAGATGACAGAAGAGTTAAGGTGCATGAGATAGTGCTGTGGGCATCTCGAATTAACGGGTACATAATATTTTGCATAAACATTTGGACATGAGAAAACTATACGCAAGATGGGTGCCACGATTGTTCACGCTTGACCAAAAACGGAATCGTGTGAAGTGTTGGAGGGAACTTTTGCAGCTGTTCAGAAAGAATCTACAGGACTTTAAGCGTAGTTTCGTCACTGTGGATGAAACATGGATACATTACTATTCTCTTGAGACCAAATAACAATCTAAACAATGGGTTACCGAGGGAGAATCTACACCAAAAAAGGGGAAAACCAGACTTTCGGCCGGAAAGGTTATGGCGTTTTGGGATTAGCAAAGAAAAATCCTCATCGACTGTCTGGAACAGGTAAAACTGTACGGATGCATGTTATTCATCGTTATTGGACCGTTTCTTCAGAAAAGGTTTTCTTCCCTTAGCCATTATGCATTTTATATCTTCTCTGCTTCGACCATCAGAAGTTATCTTGCAACCCAAATAACAAAATTCATCTACTACTTTTATCGTCTCATTACCTAATCTAATTCCTTCAGCATTACCTGAATTTCTGACACTACATTTTACTGTTGTTGATGTTAATCTTATACCTTGCGTTTAAAACACTGTCCATTCAATTTAATTGCTTTTCTAAGTCCTTTGCTGTATCTAACAGAATTATTATGTCACCAGCAACCGACTGGGGTTATCGATGTTTAGACGTCAAACTACTTAAACTAACATTAATTAAAACTTCCGGGGTAAGTTGCCGTGGTCCATCAATAGAACTTTCGTTGCCTACTGCGGGCAACATCTTCAAGGGTGAGTCGACGACTGCCTACTAGGCTCGCTCGCTCGTGCATTGACGGAAACATACGAGTTTCCGATGGTCGGTGGAGTCCAAGCTGGTGAACTACGCTTCCAAGATAACTGAGTGATGGTATACTGTGTCCTGGTTTGGTGGTTGCACTTGCGGTTTGCGTCGGTGTGGTGATCCTATTTGTGCATACGGCTCCTAATCGGAGCGGAGCAGGTGGGGCCACCTGATGGCATTCAATCTCTACGCTCTGTGACCAAGTGCACGGATGAGGGCGTTCGGCGACCGAGCAGCTTTCTGATAGAAGAGCTTCGCAGCCTGCCGGAATCTGGCTTGGATCGGTTGAATTTTCGTAACTCGGAGGAGATCTTCTGCAGGAAAATCTCGTGGTACATGGAGTGCGAGACGCAGAATCCTGTTTTGGTGACCCTGGTGCCTTTTGATATGCGTTTTCGCAGCATTCCGCCAGACGACCGTCGCATACTGGAAGATGGGACGGATGAGTGTGGTGTAGATGGCCATACCAAGCTGAGGCGGTAGAGTGGAGGTCGGGTTGAGAAACGGATAGAGGTCCCTCAGCCGGCCCCGAACTCTGCCGATGACGTCGTCCACGTGTTGTTGCCAGGTAAGCCACCTATCAAACGTTAGTCCCAGGTACTGCCTACTAGGCGCTGGAGGTCCTGCTTATATAGAGGGCATAGATGGCGCCAACACTTGTCACGTGCTGCCGACTATGAAATTAGATAAGATTTGGCGGTCGACTTTGAAACAAAGATATGACAATCGATTACCTGTAATCGAGAGAGATGACCTTGGTCAAAGATAGCTTCATAGTCGGCAGCACGTGACAAGTGGTGGTGCCATCTATGCCCTCTATTTAAGCAGGACCTCCAGCGCCCAGTATGCAGCATCTCGCACAAGATTCTCCTGCTGAGGGAGTGGCACCTCACGAGAGACCCGGTAACGAAGCGCGAGATTAACCGGCTGAGAAGGCTCATAAAGCAGCGGCAGAGCGACGCAGACAACGAGAATGAGCTACCAAAATCAGCAGACTGAACCTAGAGGACGGCACAGCCTGGACAACAATTAAAACGCTTCTCCGCCTGGCTGCCAGCATCCCGCCGCTGCAAGTAAACAACGACTTTGTTAGCGAACCTAATGCCAAGGCTAATGCCCTAGCAGACGTGTTTGCTAACACTTTCACGCCTATCGTCGACACAATCGATGTAGATCACGTTCGGCACGTCTCGGGGCGTCTTCCAGCGTACCTAGAAGCGAGAGATGAAGACGACCATATCTTACCAATCACAGCCAACGAGGTGAAAACGCTACTGCGACTCCTAAAAAACAAGAAAGCAGGCGGCCACGATCAAGTAAGAAACCTACTACACAAGTAATTGCCAGAATCGGCTTCAGATGTACTGGCAAATACATTCAATGAGGTGCTGCAGTCAGGCGTGTTCCCGACATGACATGACATCTTGCGAGCCATGGATGAAGGGCAACAGGCGGATTGTGTTTTTCTCAACTTCAAAAAGGCGTTCTACGCGGTGCCACACAGCAGACTGCTAACGAAGATACGAGCTTACGGAATAAGTTCACAGATTTGTGACTGGTTGGATGACTTCCTAAGTAATAGAAAGCAGTACGTTGTTCTCGACGGCGAGTGTTCATCAGAGACGAGTGTATCATCAGGCGTGCCCCAGGGGAGTGTGATAAGACCGCTGTTCTTTTTTTTTATGGGACTTACAAACTACTTATGAACTAGCTAATACTAACGACGGCACAAATATCCATGGCCGAGGGGGGATTCGAACCGCCGACCGTAGTGGCTCTGCAGACCGTGACTGGAGAGCCTCAGTCCCCTCGACCACCGCGGCCGGCATTATTTTCTATCTATATAAATGATCTGATGGACAGAGTAAGTTGTAATTTGCGGCTGTTTGCTGATGATGCTGTGGTGTATGGGAGGTTGTCGCATGTAACTGACTGTAATAGTATACAGGATGACTTAAACAAAATTTCTAGTTGGTGCGAAGAATGGCAGCTAGCTCTCAATGTAGAAAAATGTAAGGTGATGCGCATGAGTAGGAAAAACAATCATATAATGTTCGAATACAGCATTGGTAGTGAGTTTCTTGATGCTGTCGCGTCGTTCAAATATCTAGGCGTAACATTGCATAGCGATATGTAATGGAACGAACATATAAGGACAGTTATGAGTAAGGCAGACAGCCGACTTCCATTTATTGGGACAATTTTGGGAAGATGTACTTCACCTGTAAATGAGACCGCGTATAAAACGCTTGTACGACCACGTCTTAAGTATTGCTCGAGTGTTTGGGACCCGCAGCAGATCAGTTTAAAGGGAGACATAGAGGCAGTTCAGAGGCGAGCAGCTAGATTTGTTACCGGTTGGTTCGACCAATGCGGGAGTGTCACGGAAATGCTCCGGCAACTCAATTGGGGGTCGCTGGAAGAAAGACGACGTTCTTTTCGTGAATTTCTGTTAAGTAAATTTAGAGGGCCGGAATTTGAAGTTGAGTGTAATACGATCTTGCTGCCGCCTACTTACATTTCGCGTAAAGATCATAAAGACAAGATAAGAGAAATTAGGGCGCATACGGAGGCATACAGGCATTCTTTTTTTCCTCGTTCAATTTGAGAGTGGAATAGGAAAGGAAATGGCTATAGTGGTACAGTGTACCCTCCGCCATGCACCTTACGGTGAATTGCGGAGTATGTATGTAGATGTAGATGTAGATGCTGGAAACACGCCGAGATTGTAGCACTGCCTAAACCTGGAAAGAACCAGAAGTCTGCAGCCTTCGCTCTCAAAAGTTTTTGAACGGCTGTACCTGAAACGCATAACCAGGATCATCAGGGCTGAAGGAACAGTTTGGCTTTAGGCAGGAACACTCTACATCGCAGCAGCTGCTGCGGCTTACAGAGGAGGCGTTTGGCGCCGTTGACCGACGCGAGTGTTTCGGCGGTCTTCTGCAGGTGGTGGCTCATGTCGGGACCAATGATGTGTGTCGCTTTGGATCGGAAGAGATCCTCTCTGGTTTTGAGCGGCTATCAGAAGTGGTTAAGACTGCCAGTCTTGCTTGCAAGATGAAAGCGGAGCTCACCATCTGCAGCATTGTCGACAGGACTGACTGCGGACCTTTGGTTCAGAGCCGAGTGGAGGGTCTGAATCAGAGGCTCAGACGGTTCTGCGACCGTGTCGGCTGCAGATTCCTCGACTTGCGCCAAAGGGTGGTGGGTTTTCGGGTTCCGCTAAATAGGTCAGGAGTCCACTACACTCAGGAAGCGGCTACACGGGTAGCGGGGGCTGTGTGGCGTGGACTGGGCGGTTTTTTAGGTTAGATGGCCTCGGGAATACACAAAATGGGTTTCAGTCTCAAAGGGGGCAGGTCAGACACGGGAAGAAAGTAGACATAAAAACCATTGGTGTAACAGTTGTAAATTGTCGTAGCTGTGTTGGGAAAATTCCAGAGCTCCAAGCGCTGATAGAAAGTACTGAGGCACAAATCGTTATAGGTTCTGAAAGCTGGCTGACGCCTGAGATAAATTCGGCCGAAATTTTTTCAAAGGGCCAAATGGTCTTCAGAAAGGATAGAATAAATAAAACAGGGGGTGGCGTGTTTATTGCTGTTACAAACGGTTTATCCTGCAACGAAATTGAGGCAGATACTTCCTGTGAATTGGTCTGGGTAGAGGTTATACCTGACCACCGAAATAAATTAATAATTGGATCTTTTTATCGGCCCCCTGACTCAGACGATGCGGTTGCAGAAATGTTCAAAGAAAGCTTGAATCATATTTCAAATAGGTATCCGAAGCATACTGTTATAATCGGTGGCGACTTTAATTTACCCTCGATATGTTGGCATAATTACGTATTCAAAACCGGGGGCAAATATAAAACATCGTCCGAACTAGTTCTGAATGCTTTTTCTGAGAACTACTTCGAACAGTTAGTTCATGAACCCACTAGAATAGTACGTGGTTGCGAAAATACTCTTGATCTCCTAGCAACAAATAATCCCGAGATAGTAAAGAGCATCAAAACAGATACAGGAATTAGCGAACATCGAGTTGTAGTAGCGAGACTGAATATCGAAATTCCCAAATGCACCAAAAATAAACGAAAAATATATCTATTCAATAAAGCAGATAAAAATTCGCTTCACGCTTTCCTGAGTGATAGTCTCCAGTCCTTCAAAACTAAAAATGCGAGTGTAGATCAGTTGTGGCTTACATTCAAAGACATAATATCAGTAGCAATCGAGAGATTTATACCAAATAAATTAATAAAAGAGGGGGCTGACCCCCCGTGGTACACAAAACAGGTCAGATCACTGTTGCAGAAACAAAGAAAAACGCATGCAAAATTTAAAAAGACACAGAATCCGCAAGACTGGCAATCTTTTACTGAAACTCGCAACCTAGCGCGGACTTCAATGCGAGAATCTTATAGTTGTTTCCACAACGAAATCCTGTCTCGTAATCTTGCAGAAAATCCAAAGAAATTCTGGTCATATGTGAAGTACACTAGCGGCAAAACACAAACAATACCTTCACTACGCGATAGCAATGGTAATAGTACCGACGACAGTACTGCTAAGGCAGAATTACTAAACACAGCTTTCCGAAATTCTTTCACCAAAGAAGACGAAGTGAACACTCCAGTATTCAATCCAAGAACAGCTGCCAGCATGCGAAACTTAGAAGTAGATGTTCCTGGAGTAGTAAAACAACTTAAGTCACTAAACAAAAATAAATCTTCCGGGCCAGATTGTATACCAACTAGATTCCTCTCAGAGTATGCTGATGAAATAGCTCCGAACTTAGCTATAATTTACAACCGATCACTCAGCGAAAGATCCGTACCCAAAGACTGGAAAGTTGCCCAAATTACTCCAATATTCAAGAAAGGCAATAGGAGTGATCCCCAAAATTACAGGCCTATCTCATTGACGTCGATTTGCAGTAGGATTTTGGAACATATACTTTGTTCGAATATTATGTACTACCTCGAAGAGAACGACCTATTAACCAATAGTCAGCACGGATTCAGAAAGTATCGCTCTTGCGAAACACAGCTTGCCCTTTATTCACATGAAGTGTTAAGTGCCATCGACAAGGGATCTCAAATCGATTCCACATTTCTGGATTTCCGGAAGGCTTTTGATACTGTACCCCACAAGCGGCTTCTAATGAAATTGCGTGCTTATGGAATATCTCCCCAATTGTGCGATTGGATTCACGATTTCCTATCAGAAAGGACACAGTTCGTTGTAATTGACGGTAAGTCATCGAGTAAAACAGAAGTGATATCTGGCGTTCCACAGGGAAGCGTTATTGGTCCCCTACTCTTCCTCGTGTTTATAAACGATTTAGGAGATAATCTGAATAGCTCCCTTAGACTGTTCGCGGATGATGCTGTCGTTTATCGGTTAGTGAAGTCAACAGAGGATCAAAAGCAACTGCAAAGCGATTTAGACAAAATTTCTACTTGCTGCGAAAATTGGCAATTGACACTAAATAAAGAAAAGTGTGAAGTAATACACATGACCACTAAAAGAAATCCGCTGAACTTCAATTACGCGATAAATCAGTCAAACCTTAAGGTCGTAAATTCTACCAAATACCTAGGAGTTACAATTACGAACAACTTTGACTGGAGAGAACACATAGAAAATATTGTGGGGAAGGCGAACCAAAGGTTACGTTTCATTGGCAGAACGCTTAGACGATGCACCAGCTCCACCAAAGAGACTGCCTACATCACACTTGTGCGTCCTCTCTTGGAGTACTGTTGCCCCTTGTGGGACCCTCACCAGGTGGGACTGACGGAAGATATTGAGAAGGTTCGGAGAAGGGCAGCTCGTTTTGTTTTATCACGTTACGGGGGGGAAAGCGTCACGGAAATGTTGCACGAATTGGGGTGGAAATCATTAAAAGAAAGACGTTATTCATTGCGGCGTGATCTGTTTGCGAAGTTTCAATCACCGACTTTTAGTTCTGAATGTGAAAATATTTTGCTAGCACCCACCTACTTAGGGAGACATGACCATCCCAATAAAATAAGAGAAATCAGATCGAAAACGGAACGATTTAGGTGTTCTTTCTTCCCGCGCGCTATTAGAGAATGGAACGGTAGAGAAAAGTTATGAAGGTGGTTAATGAACCCTCTGCCAGGCACTTAAATGTGATTTGCAGAGTATCGATGTAGATGTAGATGTAGATGTAGACGTGTCTCGTGCTTTCGACTCGGTGTGGCTCGACGGACTCCTATTCAAACTTTTTGAACTAAGAATCCCGACATCACACGTGAAGCTCTTAAAGAGCTATCTCGAGGAAAGAACGTTTCACGTACGAACGGGCAGTGGAATTTTCACGGAGCGCCGAATACTCGCGGGTGTACCGCAAGGCTCGGTCATCGGCCCAACGATTTACTCTCTCTACACGGCCGATTTCCCGCGCATAGCAAGAGTCAACATACGCGCTCTACGCAGATGACACGGCCATATACACCCGCAGCTGGTAACCGGTTGTTGTACAACGACGTCTGCAGACAGCGACGGACGACCTGACCTTGTGGGTAACCAGTGTGCGGCTCGCCTACAACGGCGAGAAAAGTCAGGCATCCTCATCAGCAGACGCCCCATCCCACCCGCGACGCCCACAGTGTCGGTGCGCGGCAGGCCAGTCCCCTGGAGTACCACTGTCAAGTGCCTGGGGGTGACCATCGACAACAGACCGCACGTCGAGGACATTCGTGGAATGGTACTGGGCAGGATGCGCCTACTATACCCTGTACTAAACCACACATTGTCGCTGCCACAGCAGCTCGGTCTGACGTTGTATAAGACTGCAATTCGACCCAAGATCGAATATGCAGCAGTCGTCTGGGGCAACATTGCCCACACTAATCTTCAACATCTGCAAGTTCTGCAGAATAGGGTGCTGAAGACTGCAATGAAACTGCCGTGGGACTTCCCCACCGATCTCCTCCACGAGATGGCTCGCGTTCCAAGACTAGGGGAAGGTCGGGTAGTATCGGTCGGCGGCTTATATCGGACAAGTGGTGTTTCTCATACTTGCAACGTGAGGCAGCTTAAATAATGGTCACAGAAGTGTTGGCTGTGACGACAAAGGGGTCGTTACGCCATTTTGTACCGCTGCGAGTTTGTGTATGAAAGTGACGGCGAATTGTCTGTTTTGTGAGTGTGTTTTTGTGTATGAAGATAACTTTGGAGTGCTGTACCCAGCTTTAAAGTAAGTGTAATTCTGTTATAAGGTGTTTAGTAGCAATAAGGGGTATTGCACTATATGTTTATAGGCAGTTAATCTGTTTACACTTATTACTAAGCACTAGACAGTCGAATTATCTTCCCATATCGGTCGGGTTGTATCGGACATAAGCATTGAGGGTTGTATCGGACAACAATCACAGTCAACAAAAAGGAGGTTTTGATGGATTTGTTTCATTTTACAGGCGAAATGGGCAAAGTGAGGCAAATGTGGAGGAAAGAAAATATGAAGATGACTGTCGAAAAAGTACGTTTAATGAAAATGACGATTCGAGAAGCTGGGATGGTATAAAAGGAAGGATGCTTCTGCACAGAAAGGGAAATATCCAGCGAATATGCAAGGAAAAAACTAACATTTGACGATAAAGACACTGGAAGTGATGGCGTGACTCACTGCATTATTTGTGACGAAACTTTTGAAGAGGACTGGATCCAGTGTCGACTGTGTAACGGATGGGCCCACGAAAATTGCGCAGACCTTGAAAGCAGCACTCTGTATTATGAATGCGATAGCTGTTTCTTGATTAAAAAACCAAAGTCGTGTTAAAGATGCAGTAAAATTGATTGCTAGGAGTGTAAAATTAAAAAAAAATTATTATTACTTGTATCATTTAGTGAATTTTTTGCACCGAGAATTATTAAAATCAATCAGTTGAATAACCATTTACCATTTGATATGTATTAATAGAAATAAACAAGTGTTTTGATAGAAATATTTGCTTATTTTCTGTAATTTACATCTTGTCCGATACAAACCTCCAACATTTCTCCTTAGTTAAAAATCAGATAAATTTTAGAAGCCAACAGATAATAGTAATTACCTACCCTAAGACTAGTTGCTAAGATGGTTGATTTATGACTTATGAGAGTACATTTTGGTGGCTATTATTTTCATATCAAGACATTACTCTATTCAAAACATAAAAAAGCTTAACCATCCGATACTACCCGACCTTCCCCTAAACCAGCGATTCCAGAAGGCGGCCGAGGCATTTTATGAAAAGACGCGACGCTCGCAAAACCCATTAATCAGCGAGCTCGGCCAACGTCCACGCTGGCACGCATCTTTTCGTTGGCCAGATTTGCTCTGCATTAAACAATGAGCAAGTATAGATTTTGCAACATAGCCAAAAGCAGGCAAGACTGTGACAACCAATGAAAAATTTCACTAAAAAGGTACAAGAGAAACACTAACTGAAGCACAAATAACCTCGAGTTATTGTGCCTTCGCCACAACTGAAGCCAAGGAGGCGTCACAAATATGCTGATGAAACCTATTAGGCAGTCGTCGACTCACCCTTGAAGATGTACGCAGTAGGCAACGAAACGTCGGGAGTAAGAAGTGTTATTGATTGACCACGGCAACTTAGCCCGGATGTTTTAATTAATGAATACGCTGGCCGTGAAAGCCTACAACACACTAACTCGTGTCCGAGAGAGAACACCAAACTCTGGCAGAAGCGGCATTCGGTAGCGCGGCGATTAAGAGCGCACGACAGCTCCACCATTAACCGCGGCGACGTCGGCTTCCCTCCGAAAGTCGGCAGCCGCGGGCAGCGAGGGTCCCAAATAGAGCGCGCCACGAGGACCTCCAGGCGGGCGCACAATGGCGTCCGGGGGCACACCTCCCTCTCCGCTCTCGAGCGGCGACTCCTCCAGGCAGGAGTGGCTCTTTCTCTCGCTTTACACGCCTCGGTGTCTCCCTCGCGATTCCTTTTTTAACCGCCGCCCGGGGCGACGTTTAGGAGCCGACAAAGAGGCCCAGCTGCCGGCCGGCGCAGGTTTAATTGGCGCGCCTAACTCCGCAGGTAGCCGCCAGTTGGCGCGCACCGCCCTAATCCAATTGCGCGGGCCAGTCGCGAGAGGCCGCAAACAAGATCAGCGCCGCCGTCTTAGCCGCTCGGTTGCGCTCAGCCGCAGGTACCGGCGGTGCGGTCCCCACCCTGCTGGTCTTTGGCGACCCCGTGGCGCCGTCTCAGGCGCTGAGGGAGGTGGTGGCTGTGTCCTTGCACCCCTCCCCCCGAGCATACAGTCCACTTAACTTGATACAGAGGTGTAACAATCCTGAAGCAATCTCACAACTGCCAGGTGTCTCCGAGAGTCAAGCCAAATGAAACGATTCCAAAAACGACTTATATTCCTACTTAAGGCAGTATTCTAGAAGTGGCAGACGGAGTGGAGGAAGATGAGATAGAAGATATGATACAGCGCTGAAGGACTTTAGTCGAAATAAGGCCCCTGGAGTAAATGATAGCCGGGACTGAGGCGCTCCAGTCACGGTCGGCGTGGCCACTACGGTCGGGGGTTCGAATCTCCCCTCGGGCATCCCGTCCTTAGTATTAGGTAGTTCATAAGTAGTTTGTAAGTTTAGGGACTGATGACCCCGTAGTTATGCCCCATAAGATATTCAAACATTTGAGTAGATGATATTCCGTCTGAAATGCTGATATCGTTAGGAGGGCCAGTCGTGAAAAAATTGTATCACATGGTATGCAAGATGTATGGGACATGGGAAATACCCTCCGACTTTAAGATGAATATCGTTGTTCCAATTCCAAAGAAAGCAAGTGCTGGCAAGTGTGATAATTACAGAACCATCTGTTTGATAAGTCAAGGCTGCATAATTTTAACAATAATTATCTACAGGAGAACGGAGAAACTGGTAGAAGCTGATCTCGGGGAAGATCAGTTTGGATATAGGAGAAATGTAGTAACACGGGAGCCAAATACTCACATTACGACTTATCTTAGAAGATTGGCTAAGGAAAGGGAAACCTACGTTTTTAGCGTTTGTCGATTTGCAGAAAGCTTTTGACAATGTCGACTGGAATACACTCTTCCAAATTCTGATGGTAGCAGGGGGAAATATATAAAAACCGAACAGTTATATTCAACCTATACAAAAACCAGACAGCGATTATTAGAGTCGAAGGGCAAGAAAGGGACGCAGAGGTTGGGAATGGAGTAAGATAGGGTTGTAGCCTTCCCCCAATGTTGTCAATCTGTACATTGAACAAGAAGTGAAAGAATGGAAGGAGAAATTTGGAGAGGACATTAAAGTGCAGGGAGAAGAAATAA
Organism: Locusta migratoria; assembly: GCA_026315105.1. NCBI lineage: Eukaryota > Metazoa > Arthropoda > Insecta > Orthoptera > Acrididae > Locusta > Locusta migratoria. The sequence continues at coordinate 17,276,004 of CM048751.1, forward strand.
AAACATTGCGGTTTACCGATGACATAGTAATTCTGTCAGAGACCGCAAAGGATCTGGAAGAAAATTGAATGGAATGGACAGTGTCTTGAAAGGAAGATATAAGATGAACATTAACAAGAGGAAAACGAAGGTAATTGAATGCAATGTCAGAAAATCAAGCGATGCTGAAGGACTTAGATTAGGTAACGAGACAATAAAAGTAGTAGATGAATTTTGTAAATTGGGTAGCAAGATAACTTCTGATGGTCGAAGTAAAGACAGTATAAAATGGAGACTGGCTATGGGGAGAAAAGGAAGTGAAACTTGTTAACATCCAACATTAATTTAAATATCATTACATATATAACATTACATGTATTCACAGACAAACATCTAGTCCTTGTATATATTCAATAGCTGTTTGGGTTGCCATGAGGAATTCTTCAAAGTCCCCACAGGTATATCTGAGTGTATCGGTAATTCAGGGTTTGCTTCGATCTTGTTGTATTCCCTGAGCAAGGTTGTTTCTCGTCGCATTTTTGGTGGTAGTATATGACTCAGGACAGGCAGCCATATGTTAGGTGTAGATCTAATGGTTCCTGATATAATAGGCATTGTAATGATCAATTCAACATAGATTTTTTTCACCTGGCTACTGTTTAACCATACTGGTGCACAGTACTCCCCCCCCCCCAAGCATACAGTCCACTTGACTTGATACAGAGGTGTAACAATCCTGGCGCTATCTCACAACTGCCAGGTGTCTCGGAGAGTGAAGCTAAATGAGACGCTTCCAAAAACGACTTACATTACTACATGAGATATGCGTCCATTTTTGACAATGCCGTATACGTAACCGATGCAGAATGATCGCTATTTGTTATATTAATTCAATCTCGTCCATACTGAATGCTGGTATGGCCCATCAACTCACAATCTTTGCCAATACCCAATCACAAACAAGTTCAAATGTTTGTCAATCTTAAAGGACTTAACTGCGGGGTCATCAGTCCCTAAAAGTACAAACTACTTATAAACTACCTTATACTAAAGACATCACAAACATCCGTACCAGCAGGGGGATTCGAACGCCCGACGGGGAACGGACACGCGCATAGTAGCATAGCGCCTCAATGCGCTTGGACGCTCCGCCGCGACTGGCTACACAATCATAAACACAAGAAATCTAGTGCGCAATATCTACATCTACATGTAAATAAATACTGTGCACGTCACATTGAAGTGCATGGCAGAGGATTCTTTACAGTTCTAAACAGCTCGCGGAAAAAACAACTAAACTTTCCTGTTTTCGATCTGATTTCTCTTATTTTCAAAACAGTTCTTCAAGGTATTAGGTGGCATCGTCACCGTGTAAAACCAACCGACGTTTCGGTCACTATTACAAGTAGTCTTCTTCAGGGTATTCGTCTGACTGCTGAAAGTGACAATGGCCACGGAACCCTACAATTCCACGATTTCTCTTCTTTTATTATGATAATCATGTATCTCTATGTAGTTGGGAGCTAAAAAAAATGTTCGCATTCGGAAGAGTAAGTTGGTGAAAGAAATTTCGCAAGTAGATCTCGGCGCAGGGAATAAGTATTTCTTTTCAGGTTTTCCACCCTTAATCGTGCATCATTTCCGTGACACTCTCTCCCCTGTAACGCGATAATACAAAACGAGCCGACCTTCCTCTACTTTCTCTAAATCGTCCGTCAGTCCAATCTGGTGTGGATCTCACAAATGGCAGCAATACTACGGAAAACCAGTACTAAGCAAAGAGGGTAAAGCTGAACTGTGTAAGGAATATATAGAGGACCTATACAAAGGAAATAAACTTGAAGGCAGTATTCTGGAAATGGAAGACGAAATGGGTGAAGATGACATAGGAGATATGATACTGCGAGAAGAATTTGACAGAGCGCTGAAGGACTTGAGTCGAAACGATGCCCCTGGAGTAGATGATATTCCGTCTGAACTGCTGATATCGTTAGGAGAGCCAGTCGTGAAAAAAATTGTATCATCTAGTATGCAAGATGTATGAGACAGGGGAAATACCCTCCGACTTCAAGAAGAATATCGTAATTCCAATTCCAAAGAAAGGAAGTGCAGACAAGTGTGAAAATTACAGAACTATCAGTTTAATAAGTCATCGTTGCAAAATACTAACACGATTTATCTACGGAAGAATGGAAAAGCTGTTATAAGCTGATCTCGGGGAAGAACTGTAGGAACACGGGAGGCAATACTCACATTACGACTTATCTTTGAAGAGTGGCTAAGGAAAGGGAAACCTACGTTTTTAGCGTTTGTCGATTTGGAGAAAGCTTTTGACATTGTCGACTGGAATGCACTCTTCCACATTCTGAAGGTAGCAGGGGTAAAATACAGGGAGCGAAGAGTTACATTCAACCTATACAAAAACCAGACAGCGGTTATTAGAGTCGAAGGGCAAGAAAGAGACGCAGAGTTTGGGAAGGGAGTAAAACAGAGTTGTAGCGTTTCCCCAATGTTGTTCAATCTGTACATTGAGCAGGCAGTGAAGGAATGGAAGGACGAATTTGGAGAGGGCATTAAAGTGCAGGGAGAAGAAATAAAAAACATTGCGGTTTACCGATGACGTAGTAATTCTGTCAGAGACCGCAAAGGATCTGGAAGAGCAATTGAATGGAATTGTCTTGAAAGGAAGATATAAGATGAACATTAACAAGAGAAAAACGAAGGTAATGCAATGCAATGTCAGAAAATCAGGCGATGCTGAAGGAATTAGATTAGGTAAAGAGAAAATAAATGTAGTAGATGAATTTTATTGCTTGGGTAGCAAGATAACTTCTGATGGCCGAAGTAATGAAGAATAAAATGCAGAATGGCTATGGGAAGATAAGCGTTTCTGAAGAAGCGAAACTTGTTGACATACAATATTAATTTAAATGTTAGGAAGTCCTTTCTGAAAGCATTTGTCTGGAATCTAGTATTGTATCTGAGTGAAACGTGGACGATAAGGAGTTCAGATAAATAGATGATAGACGCTTTCGAAATGTGGTGCTACAGACAAATGATGCAAATTAGATAGGTAGATCACGTAACTAATGAAGAGGTACTTAACCGAATCGGGAAGAAAAGGAGTTTCTGACATACCCTGACTAAGAGAAGGGATGTATTGCTTGGACGCATTCTGAGACATCAAGGAATTGTGAACTTAGCATCAGAAGGAAGCGTGTGGGGTAAAAATCGTAGAGGGAGACCGAGGGACGAATACAGTAAGCAGATTGAAACCGATGTAGATGAAGAGACTTGCACAGGACAGGGTAGCGTAGAGAGCTGCATCAAACCAGTCAGCGGACTGAAGACCACAACAACAACATTCCTACATGAGTTATGCGTCCTTTCTGGACAATGCAGCAGACGTAACCTGTTGTTATATTAGCCATTTCCGGTGCCAAATGAAACCGGAGATAGGCTCCTCTCTTCAGTTTGCGTTTGGATTGCGGGGGTGGGAGGGGGGAGAAATGAAATGTTGAAATGTTTGTAAATCTATCGGACCAAACTGCGTGGTCATCAGTCCGTAGCTTACAAACTACTTAAACCTAGGTAAACTAACTTAAGGACAAACAAACACACCCATGCCCCAAGGAGGACTCGAACTTCCACGGCGATCAACCGCAGCGAGACGCTTTAGACCGCTCGGCTACTCCACCGCGGCGAGGGGGGAGAGGAAGCTCATCTGGTACTCTGAGAATGAATTCTTGCCTTGAAATTGCGATAATCTGTATTTTGACTCATGAAATAATGGCTATATTTTGTTAATGTTTGAAAGCATTCTTGGATACAGCGATCTTAAAATGATCAATAATTAAAAAATGACAGTCCAGATCGCAAGTTGCTGAGCTTTTTAGTGGCAACCGGTTTCGGTTCTACAGAACCATCATCAGGCCCTTGGCACCTTGTTGGTGGGCGGTGGCGGTGGCCGGAGCGCCGGCAGCAGTGGCCGAGTGGACTGCGGCGAGTCAGTGATGGTCTGCACGGCCACTACGGTCGGGGGTCCGAATCCCCCCCTCGGGTATGGATATTTGTGCCGTCCTTAGTGTTAGCTAGTTCATAAGTAGTTTAAGTTTAGGGATTGATGATCCCGTAGTTACGTCCCATAAGCTCTACAAACATTTGAACATTTGGTGGCCGGAGCAGAGGTCAACTGCTGCAGCTTGCTTCAGACACCACCACCGTCCACCAACAAGGTGCCAAAGGCCTGATGATGGTCCTGGAGGACCGAGACCGGTTGCCAATAAAAAGCGCAGCAACTTGCGATATAATCTGTCATATTTTAATTTTTGGCTATATTTTGGCACTTTATTGATAGGAAACGGTGATGACTTGGCCCATTTGATTTGATTTTTCAGGGAAGCCAAAACAGCCTTGGTCTAAGCAGCCACTGCCCGCACCGAAACTAAGTTTATTGTGCGGTATCGCTCCCTGTATGTCTAGTAAAGCCAACCAATGCCCTTGAACAGTTCAAGGAGTCCCTTTACCAGTTCTTTATTAGACACAATTTCTTCGGGTCTGGTTCTCCCAGATTTTCTGTGCCTTTTACTCTCCAATTCAATGCATTCGAAGATCAGATGTGATGCAGTTTCATCACCGTCATCACAGAGCCTACATTTATGGTCCTCTTCTGTTATTCCCATTGTATGTAGGTGTTTTTTGAAATTCCCATGGCCTGTCAGCAATCCAACCATGAGTGTAATCTCTCTCCTGTTCAGACCCAGGATTGCAGAGCTTCTTTTAAAACAAGGCTTTGCCATCATTACCTTGCCATGTTTTTGTTGATGGACTTTGGTCCAATATTCTACGTGCTGTCTTCTAAGCCAGTTACGTAGCTCCAATTTGATCATTGCCTCGGTGATTGTCAGGACAGGTTCCGGTCCAATAAATGGAGTCTCTGTCCCCATCCTGGCTAATCTGTCGGCATGTTCGTTGCCACTGATCCCCGAGTGGCCAGGGACCCACAATAGGTTTACTCTATTGCTTTCCCCTAGCTCCACTAGAATCCTGTGACATTCTGCAACAATTTTAGACCTTGTGGCAGGAGCTGCCAGTGATCTCAGGGCTACCTGGCTGTGTGAATAGATGTAGATGCTACAATCTTTGTAGCACCTACGCAAATTCTCCTCCACACACGCCCTGATGGCAGTGATTTCCACCTGGAATACTGAGGCCAGTTTCCCTAGAGAGATGACGCCCTCCAGACTTGATCCAACTCTCTCTCTCTGTGTGTTTTTTTTTTTTTTTTTTTTTTTTTTTTTTTTTTTTTTTTTTTTGCGCCAAAGCATTGGGATGACCTGGCAGTCCTGCCTCTACGTGCGGTTTGCACGCCGTGACGTCAGGAACCCGGCGCGTGGACCGAACGCGTCCAGACCCACGCTCCGTGTGCCCGCGGCCGCGGCACGTACTCACACAAAAGCGCGGCGCCGCGTCGTAAACACGAGGGCGCCGTTCCGGGAGGGTGGCGCTTTTTCTTGTGCTAATCTTTCCCCCCGGAAGAGCGCGGTGGCGCCGCGCGCGCTTCCTGGCGCCAATTTGTCCCGGCGCGGCGTCTCGCGGCGATTACCGGCCGGCCGGCGGCCATTGTCATGGAGATGGCGCCGGCGCTAAAAACCGCCGCAGGAAGGAAGGCGCCGCGCCCGGAAGGAAGAGAGCTGTTTGGCCGCCGACGCCGCCGCCGACGACGCAACCCCCGCCGCACTTAACGGCGGGCAGTAGGCCGGCTGGCGGCCACAATATGCGCGCCACCCCTGCCAGGGGGAGCCTTTGTGGGCCTCCGACGGGAAATGTTCGCGCCGATTGCCACCGTCCGGGGATTAATTTTTTGGAGGGGTCCTTGCATAAGGCGAGCGGGGACAGCGCAGCACGTGGACCACCTTCTACACTGTACGACAAAGAAGCTGGTGTGGTCGGAACTGATTGATTGATTTTGTCAGGGGAGCCAAAACAGTTTTGGCCCAACCCGCCACTGCCCGCACTGAAACTAAGTTTATTTTACATATACACCACTGGATGTACCTTCGAAATAATATCGTATTACGATCTATTGTTCAGGTACTATAACGCCAAAGACAATGAAATGCTGGAAAATTCGCCCTAATAAGCATGAGGTTGTAATTTACTACGTGCTTACTATCAACTCCATTTACAACACATTTCGCATGCAGTTTCCTAATATTCCACTCTACGAACCTGGTAAATGATATTTTTGTAGGAAACATGAACCACAGGCATTGCCGAGGTGGGGTGGCTTGCGTGCCTCAACGATAGAGATAGCCGTACCGTAGGTGCAACCACAGCGGAGGGGTATCTGTGGTGAGACCAGACAAACGTCTGGTTCCTGAAGATGGGCAGAAGCCTTTTCAGTAGTTACATGGCCTTGTAGCATCAGCTAATGTGGCTTTGCCACACAGTTACTGCGAACGGCTAAAAGCAAGGGGAAACTATAGTTGTTACTTTTCCTGAGAACATACAGCTCTACTGTATGAACCTATGATGATGGCATCCTCTCGGGTAAAATATTCCGGAGGTAAAGTAGTCCCAAATTCGGGACTACTCAGGAGGATGTGATTATCAGCAAAGACAACACTTGCATTCTACGGATTGGAGCGTGGAATGTTAGATCCTTAATCGGGTAGGGAAGCTAGAAAATTTAAAAAGATAAATAGATAGGTTGAAGTTAGATATTGTGGGGATTAGTGAAGTTCGGTGGAAAGAGGAACAGGATTTCAGGTCAGGTGAGTACAGGATTATAAATACAAAATCAGTTAGGGTATTACAGGAGTAGGTCTGATAATAAATAAGAAAATAGGAATGCGTGTAAACTACTGTGAGCAACACAGTGATCGCATTATCATTGTCAAGATAGATACGAAGCCAACACCGACCACAGTAGTACAGGTTTATATGCCAACTAGTTCTCTCGGTGATGAGGAGATCGAAGAAATATATGTGGAGCTAAAGGAAATTATTCAGCCAGTTAAGGGAGAGAAAAACTTAATTGTGATGGGAGACTTGAATTCGGTAGTAGGAAAAGGAAGAGAAGGAAAAATAGTAGGTGAATATGGACTGGGCGAAGGAATGAAAGGGGAAGTCGCCTGGTAGAATTTTGCACGGAACATGATTTAATCGTAACAAACACGTGGTTTAAGAATCACAAAAGAAGGGTGAATACATGGAAGAGACCAGGAGACACCGGACGTTATCAGATAGATTTTATAATGGTAAGACATATATTCCGGAACCAACTTATAAACTGCAGGACATACCCAGGGGCAGATATAGACTCTGACCATAACTTGTTAGTCATGAACTGTAGACTGAAACTGAAAAAAACTGCAGAAAGGTAGGGAAATAAGGAGATGGGACCTGGATAAACTGAAGGAACCTGAAGTTCTGGAGAATTTCAGAGGGTGCTTTAGGCAACAATTGACAGAAACGGGGGGGGGGGGAGGAAATAAAACAGTAGAGGAGGAATGGGTAGCATTGAGAGATGAAATAGTGAAGGCAGCAGAGAAAATAGGTAGGAAGGCAAGACCTACAAAAAATCCTTGGATATCACAGGACATACTGGATTTGATCGATAAAAGGAGAAAATATAAAAATGCAGTAAAAGAAACGGGCAGAATGGAGTACAGAAGACTAAGAAATGAGATTGCCAGGAAATGCAAAATGGCTAAGTAGGAGGGGCTAGAATGCAAATGCAAGGATGTAGAAGAATGTATAAATAGGGGAAAAATAGATACAGCTTACAGGAAAATAAAAGAGATATTTGGAGATAAGAAAAACAGCTCTATGAATATCAAGAACACAGATGGAAAGCCAGTTTTCAGCAAAGAAGGGAAAGTTGAAAGGTGGAAAGAGTATATAGAGAAGCTCTACGAAGGACATGAACTTAGAGACAATGTTGTAGGAAGGGAGGAAGAAGTAGATGAGGATGAAATAGGAGATACTATACTGAGAGATGAATTTGCATTTTGCATATTGAATTCGCATATTGAATTTGACAGAGCACTGAAAGACCTAAGTCGAAACAAGGCTCCTGGTGTAGATGACATTCCCTCAGAGCTACTGAAGTCTCTGGGAAAACCAGCCATGACAAAACTGTTTCACCTGGTGTGTAAGATGTATGAGACAGCTGAAGTACCCTCAGACTTTTAGAAAAATGTTATAATCCCCATTTCAAAGAAAGCAGGCGCAGACAGGTGTGATAATTACAGAACCATCAGTGTAATAAGTCATGGTTGAAAAATATTAACACGAATTATTTACAGAAGGATGGAAAAGCTGGTAGAATCAGACCTCGGGGAGGATCAGTTTGGGTTCAGGAGAAATGTAGGAACACGGGAGGCAATATTCACTTTACGACTTATCTTAGAAGACAGATTAAGGAAAGGCAAACCTACATTTTTAGCTTTTGTAGATTTGGATAAAGTATTTGACAATGTTGACGGGAAATTTTAATGCGGTAGGTCAACACAAGAAATGTTACACTTTCTGCGAAGCTATGAACATAGTTTATTGTATCATTTTACAAAGAGTTACAGCACAAATATATAATTTTTTAAATGGAACAATAGTTTTTCTATCGTGCATTTGATTCGTTGAAACCAGCTGCGTCCAAATCAGTTTAAACTACATTCCTATCACTATTTGTGATATATATATATGGTGAAGCTATATATATACAGTTTTAAATATATTCCGTTTGTTTATTGTTGTCCATCTGGATCCAATCGTCGAAGTTCCACGATATTTCCGCCATCACCAGGTAGTACTGATGAATGATCTGTATGATTCACGCTTCACGTCTATTGGTGGGACTCGACCATGGCCCGACGAAATGGAGTCTAAGCAGTTGATTGCTGTTCCTCCTTGAACTGGCTGGTTCTTCTGGTTCCTGGCGTTGTGGGTCGTCCTATTGGTGTTGTTTCCTGCAACAGATGAAAAGAAGGTGCCCTTGCTGCTAGCAGCCTGTTAGCGGACTTTTTTTGCCTCGATTTTACTTAGCACCCATCTTTCATGCTCGACTGCTATGCAGGCGACATTTTGCCACTGGTAAGGGGAGAAGATGGGGTCCTTTGTAGCCATAACCGGGATTAATGCCTCCCGTAGATACTGGGAGAGCCGGTGAGGTTTGTGGGGAAGTTTGGGTTTCTGATGGGAAGAAAGGGAGGTATATGGGTTTTTGAAATAGGGATATGTCCGATCTCGGATGGAGCAGACAAGATTGGAGAGGACCGTCTTGATGTTGTATTTGTCCGGCATTAGCAGGACCTCTCCTTTGGCGCCAAGACCTTCTTCCTCCGGAGCCACGACTTGTGTGACCGCCGTCCCTGCTTCTTCTTCTGCCGCGGTTGCGGGCTTTCCAGGTGGTGCTGCGTCCACCTCCATGGACGCCGCGCCGGCCGTCTGCAGTTCAGCAGAAGCCGGGGTAGTGCCCGCCGATGTCTCTTCTACATCGGTCTGCGTCGTTGCGTCCACTCCTGTTTTGTTCCCCGCTTGTCGGTAGGGGACAGGGGCGGTCGCCTCTTCTTTGCCAGCGCGAAGTGGCAGCTGATTCCTCTTCCGTCGCCATCCCCTTAGTGGGGACCTTGTCCGTGTGCCTCTTCTTCCCTTCACCACTCCAGCTACTAATGTAACTGCTGCGGCGAAAGTTGGCGGCATGAGGGCCAGCACAGTTGACACACTTTTTCACGGCTTCCCGCGGTCTCTTACAGTCGCGCCTCAGTGTCATGCGCCTCAGCACACCTCAAACACGCGACTGCCTCCTTGCAGCCTTTGGCCTGGTGGTGAAGCATCTGGCAGCGGAAACAATGTGCTGCCTCCTGCTTCTACTTCTGCGTCTTCTTCTTCTCGTTGCTTCTGGCCATATTCAACACCTCATCTGCGAGGTGTTTCATAATAGCCGAAAGAAGGCCGTCCTTAGACGAGCTTCCGTTGCCATTTCTTTCCCTTCCTCGTCCGGACATGCCTGATGGAGAAGTCGGGGCGAGACGAGAGCGAAGATCCGACCCGCAGCGAGTCGAGCAGCCGAATGAGCAGCAGCAGAGCAGCTGATGGAATGAACTGTCTGCTCTTTGTCGGCGGTACTTATACCTGCTTGGTCCAGATTCTCTGCGCGGACGGGCGGACTCGCGCCGGGTGGCGGGGAAAGCGACGTCGGATGGTGGGGATCACAGTTCATCTCCTGCGCTTATGGTGGAAAGATCTCGTATCCGCACGCGTCGTTGCTCCTTAATGATACCATCGTGCCATTGTTACGAACGATCTCATAAACAGGGACTCCGGATTTCAACTCAGGATGGCGTGGACAGCGATTCTAAGCACCATCAAGCAGCAACCATGTGCGCGGGCATGAGACCCTTCCGTCACAATCGCTGGAGAAGAACTGCAACGCCCACCATCCGACGCTGCCCGGCTTCGACCACGACTCGGCGCGCCGCCGGTCGTCAGCCAGGGTAACAAATCTGGACCCGGCAAGTATAAGTACCGCTGACAAAGAGCGGACAGATCATTCCATCAGTGCCACCTGATGATGTTGGAAGTGTTATTCACCAAAACATCTTAGAACTACGACGAACGGATCCGGCTGGACAACCGAGAACCTTGGAAACAGCACATACGCCGGTAAATCTTCAGATAATATATCCCATTTTCTAATAATAATCTTGAATCTTATAATGAATTTCCCGAAAGTACATGTAACGTAAAGACGACGCGACTTTACTAAAGTGGTTACAGTATGGGATGAAAGAGACAAGACCATTGGAGGCAGGAGCAATTGGGGCAAGATCAGTATGGTGTCTAACCCCGTCTGGCACCAAGCATTCTCTGAGCGAGTCGGAATGGTATCAAACGGTCTTTGGATCCGCCCATGACGCAAGTTTGTCCACAGCTGTTGCACCTGTCCCTCCCGATTCCGCGTCTGGCACATGGACGGAACTTCCTTGCAATGTAATCCCACACATGATCGAGGTAGCAGAGGTTCCGGTATCTTGCTGGCCATGGGAGGACCTCACGTGCTCTAGACAGACACACGTGGTATGTGTGGTCATGCACTATCTACTTGCAAAATTGTCCCAGGTTGTAGGACGTGCGGACCCAGAATGTCTGTGAGGAACTGTTGTGACTTCAGTGTCTGTCGAAGTACGAACGAGCGAGGTGGTGCACAGGTGACACACTCGACTTGCATTAGAGAGAAAGCTCAAACTCGCCTCCGGTCATCCTGATTAAGATTTTCTCTGATTTTCCTAAATCACTCGAGGCAAATAGCAGGATGGTTCCTTTCTTAGGACACGGCCGACTTCCTTCCCCATCCCTGACAATTACTATCAGAACGTGCGCTCTGTCACTAATGAGCGCTCTATCTAAGAGACTTCCTTCCTTCCTTTCGAAGCACAACTAGACGTCTCCATAAATAATATCCTCGCCACACATTGATGCTATGAGTTGGCCCCGTGTTTCTTTTCACAATATTGGCACGATGCGACATCTGCCCTCGACGCTGCCAAATTCGAAGTTGGTCAGCGGAGATTATGGACAATCAGGACTCATCGCTGAACATGATGGGACGCCATAGTGTTCTGCCCATACCTCCCTGGCTCGGACTACATCAAATGCTGATGGTGTTCCGGTGTCCATGGCATCTGACACATGGATTGGCAGGAATCTAATCCGACAGAGACACTGTGTGGGTCCTCGGAAGAGCTTGTATGGACTCCAGTAAATGTCAGTAGAAGTGGGGTTCCGAGGCCTTGGCTCCCGTAGACGTCCCCCATTCGAATGATGTTCCTTGGTCGACCCGAACCTGCACTGTGAGACTGGGTGCCAACTTGTACACACTAACATCGAGCCCATGTGACACCTGAATGGTCCACGTCCCTGGCAGTTGCACACTACGATTGTTCCGCTTCACGCAATCAAGCGATGCCGCTCCTGTAAAATGCATCCATTTGGTGCATTGGCTGTATAAAGCTGCACGACGGGACTCGCGGTAGTTGGCACCATAAATGCACTCTGGTGGACATTCTACGCACTACAGAGCCGTGAAAATCTAATAATTCACACGTCGATGGTATGAATCTGTACCAAAATAGGTTGATACTGGAGCACTGTATCTCGGCGCGTCACTATTTTTATGTTCCAATCTTTGTGAAGCTCATGGAACTTAACTGCGGGGTCATCAGTCCCTAAACTTACAAACTATTTATGAACTAGCTTATTCTAAAGACAACACATACATCCATGCCCGAGAGAGGAGTCGAACCCCCAACGGGGAACGGGCTCGCGCATCGCAGCATAGCACCTCAATGCGCTCGGCCGCTCCGCCGCGGCTATTTTTACGGAATGTGTCTCTCTCTCAAGGGCGGTTTCTGGGGCGAATTAGAATTTTTCTTACATTTATTAGATTACTGTGAAAATATATCCTCTTCTCCCACCCCCTTCCTGACCTAAATCTACGCTAACCTCTACCTTCTCACCTATTCTCCACTCGCTTATCCATTACTCATTTCTCACCACCTTCCTTATGTTAGCGTTTGTTTGTTTTGTGTGTGTGTTTTCTATATATCTTTCCCTGTTAAACAAAAACGTTTTAGATAACTCACCTCCTCTACCTCCCACTCAGCATCACTCGGTTCACTTCTGTTTTCTTCTCATTACTACTTGATCTATCCTCTTTGGTTATATATATTCTCTTTGCATGGTTGAGTACTAATATAATCTCTGACTTCCACAATCCTCTAACATCATCCTCATGACCTAGGTCGTTAATTACCCTCCCTTTCTGTTCCCATTTTGGCCCACTTCAGGTTACGGTAGTAACACTAAAAGTGGGCCTTTGCGATCGTCTTTTGACAGCTCGAAATTTAAATGAAAATAACGGCTTAACTATTCATCTGACACGAAAATTGAATAACCGAATTTGTAGACGAGAAAATTCTCTACAACTTTGCTCTCTTGTGGTTTTTTTTTTTTTTTTTTTCATATCTCGTAGCGTTTCAAAGATATTTGCAAAAATAACGGCGATTTTGGGATGTATGTCTGTCTGTCCGTCTGTCCGTAACGTGTTCCCTGTTTTTAAGATGAACCGTTCAACCGATCAGTGCCAACTTTTACAGACATGATTGTAGGCCGCCAGAGACCAGAACCTCCCTTTTCAAATTTTTCGGACAATAAATACTGTAGTATAACCAAAAAATCCGTTTGTAATATAATTATAATTTCAAACGAACCGTTTATCTGACACGAAATTGAATAACCTAATTGGTAGAGGAGAAAATTCTCTACAACTTATCTCCCTTATGTTTTTTTCATATCTCGTATCGTTTGAGACATATTTGCAAAACTAACGGAGATTTGACACCCTCCATTGAATTAACGAAAACCAGCTGTTCGGAGATGTCACGTGACATTCCTCGCGTATTTTCTTATTGTAACTTACACGTTGTCATTTCAAAGCAACGGCACACTTAGGAATTAACAAAACCACATTGTTCTTCGTACTATAAATGATAATCTAATGTCTATAAGTGTCGTTAATAGTATGAGATTAAAGAACTCCTGCTTTGATTTATAGTCGTAGCGTAGTGGGCAAGGTGCTTGACTGTGACTCGAAAGGTCGGTGGCTCGAAACCCGCCACTACTTAACTTTTTTCTTTCTTAAAAGGGTTTCAGACACTCTTATTAATTAATTAATTATTATTTACGTCCAAAAGTTTGCAAAAACGTATAAAACTACAAATCTAAAGTGGGCCGTAAAACACGCCAGTGCGATTTTTTCTTCCCTTCTCTCCTGATGACGGAACCCTGCCTTGTTTTTTTCGTCCTTTTTCTTTAGTTGTGTGACTATCGGCGTTACAGCACAAAGGTAAGTACTGGCCTGCCAATCTATCTCTTTTGAAGAATAATTTATCTTACATTTATTAACATTAAAACACTCTAAGAAAAGTAAATAAATAAAATATCCGACGCACCACGAAGAACATATGCAAAATAGTTAAAAACTGTTACTTAGCCGGTCAGTAGACAAATATGTGATGCTGCAGCGCAGTTTTACTACAGCCAGCAAAGATAGAATGTGTCGAAACCAGTTCATGAAGTCCCTACGAATGACATTCTTTGTACTTAGCTGGTTAGTAGCTGTGCCTCGCAGACGGTTCTGAGCTCACTGCGAACTTGCGCCGTCTCCCACTGAACTCTGAGCAACAAGCCTCTTTGCAGTGGTGTCGGGTATATTCAACCTGTAATTTCATACACTGGAGTATAAATAAATTCGGTGATGAAGCTCGCTTCTAACTCATCCTCGAAGGCAGCGAAAAGTGTCTGGAGAAGAACCGCAGTGCTGTGAAATACAAACTTGGCTATCGCCGACCATATGGCAAGACTACCAACGATGATAATTCGGGATGCTGTTTCATTCCATAACAGGACGCCTTTGGTTGTCATCCCTGCGCAGCCCTACTGCTGTATTCTACGCCACCTTTCGTTGCTCTTCATGAACAGCCATCCTCGGCTTACATTTCAGCAAGGTAATGCCTCCCACACTTAGCTAGAGTTTCTAATGCTTTTCTTCGTGGTTGCCGGACGTTCGGTCCCCAAATGAGAACGTTTGGAGCATTTGTTGGCAGGGCACACCCACCAACACATGATTTAGACGATTTAGGGGCCAGTTGGACTGAATTTGACACTGTATCCCTCGGGAGGACATTCGACAACTCTTTCGCTCAATGCCAAGCCATATACTTCCTAGCGTCAAGGGCAAAGGTGGACCAAAACTATACTGACTTCCTCAATCTGCGCTTTCTCTTCAGTACACCAATCATTTTGTTTGAGATTGCAATTGTTTGTTATTTGTGCATGTCCATCACATCTACCGATTTCTGTCCTATTCGGATAAGTCCTTACTTTTTCAGTTTCTGCATCTATTTATTTGTTCAGCAAATAACGTTTAAGAGCCTGGCACTGGGTTCTTAAACGTTTTCATAGTCTTTCTCTTCCGGAACATTCTCTAATAGCACACGGAAAACAGTAATGCCTACACCTTCCACTTTTCGATCTGATTTATCTTATATTATTATAATGATCATATTTTCCTAATAAAATATGTCCACATTCGAAGGAGAAAGTTGGTGAAAGAAATTTAGCAAATAGATCTCGCTGCAACGAATGACGACTCTCTTTTAATGATTTTCATCCCAACTCGTGCATCATTTTCGTGACACTCTTCTCTGTATCTCGAAGAAACAAAACAAGCTGCCCTTCATTGAACTTTCTCTATATCCACCATCTGGATACCTTTGAAGGCATTTGTTAGCATTACACTGACGGCCGAGTGCACCAACCTCGGTCAAAAGTTAACCGCGGTCAAGTCAGCATTTAACCGTGGTCAACTCAAGTTTCTGGTGCACCGACACCGATCAAAGTTAAACGAGGGAGTTGATCGCGGTTAAATTTGATCGTGGCTGACGCCCGGTTTTGTCGAGATGACCAGGGTTATACGAGTGTGCAGTATCAAGATGGTGGCGCGTTTTGATGTTTTAGACGAAATTGACAAAGATTTATTTTACCTCGATCATTTAAATCGGCATCAAAACTGGAATGTAGTGATTGTGGAAAGGGGGACTCTTTTTAAGATTACAGTGACAAAAAGTTCGAAGAAAGATGTTGTTTGTCCAAAGAAAGTGTGGTGGTTGTTAAACCAAATCAATGACAGCGTAGAATTTCCTACCGATAGAAATAACCCTATTTCGCCTATGAGCAGACTGTTGGTTACGTTAAGAGCATATGCAACAGGTGCATTTAAATGTTCAAATGTCTGTAAATCTATCGGACCAAACTGCGTGGTCATCAGTCCGTAGCTTACAAACTACTTAACCCTAGGTAAATTAGCCTACGGACAAACACACACACCCATGATCCAGGGAGGACTCGAACCTCCACGGCGAGCAACCGCGCGCTCCGCAGCGAGGTGCTTTAGACCGCTTGACTACTCCACCGCGGCTGTGCATTTAACATACTTATTGGTGACAACAGTAACATACATCGGACAACTGCCGAAAGAATTATTAGTGATGTATCAGATATCATAGCTTCGATGCCTGCTCGGTTTATACGGTTTCCATCAAGAGAAGAAGTGCGCTCTGTTATGGAATGTTTTAGGCAACTGGACAGATTTCCCGGTATTATTGGTACAGTGGATTTTACCCACATAAGAATTCAGTCTCCTGGAGTTCGAAATGCTGAACTTTTCCGCAACAGGAAATCTTACTTTTCATTTAATTGTCAAACAATCAGTGACCACAATTTACTGATAAGAGATATCGTAGCTCGATGGCTTGGCTCTGTGCACGACAGTACCATATTTCAAAAATGTGCTTGCAGAGCCCCATTTGAAAACGGAGAGATACAACAAGGACATTTATTGGGAGATAGTGGTTATGCTTATACATCCCATTTGTTAACGCCACTTTTAAACCCACAGAACGATGCAGATCGTCGATATAATACATCGCACATTAGAACAAGGAACACTGTGGAGAGAAAATATGGATTGTGGAAACGAAGATTTCCCATTCTATCAGCTGGAATAAAATACAATCCCCAGAAAGCAATGTCAATAATTCTGAGTCAGCTGTCTTGCACAACTTTACTAGGAGCTCACGCACTTATCAGCTACCTGAAGATCCTGAAATTATGACACTTTTAAATCAGTTACGTGATGAGAGGGGCCCCAACATCGAAGACAATGAACCTGTGCTTCCTGGACAGCAGATATATCGCGATGACACATTGCCAGGAAGAGCACTTCGCCGCGCCATAATTAATAAATATTTCCAGTAAGGTAACTATCAAATTCAGAAAAAGTTTAGAATCAAAAATTACGATATGTTCCGTAACTATAATCGTAAAGCTTTCGTGTTATTAAAACATGTTCTCTTACCAAGTGAACGTGCGGTGCATGGGAAAATACGCTGTGGACAACAATGACATTTGTGTTGATTTGGTCGAAACAATAAATCATAATTTATGTAATTATATAAATATGTCTTAGGGTGTTTTTTTAATAATCATTTCTCTTTTCAATATGACTGGATTCGGTAGAATTTTACTACGCTTCTCGCTGGGCTCCAGTTGGCAACAGATGTACAATGAAGTGTGGAATTGCGTTAATATTTTTCACAAACTACAGGGTAAATATTATTGCTGCTCGTTTCACTAGCAGCAAAATTAATACTGTACCTGCTCTATGTTCTAAATGTTCAAATGTTTGTACAACTTATGGGACTTAACTATGGGGTCATCAGTCCCTAAGTTTACAAACTACTTATGAACTACTTACGAACTAGGACGGCACAAATATCCATGCCCGATGGGGGATTCGAACCCCCGACCGTAGTAGCCGTGCTGACCGTGACTGGAGCGCCTCAGTCACCTCGGCCACCGCGGCCGGCCCTCCTCTACGGTTGAAAGGTTCTTGTATGTACCCTTGTCCGTTCAGAAGAAATTAATTTTCGTTTTAATCGCAGTTGTCACGAAAAAATATTTGGTCATCTTAGTTGCCGTCATTACCATTGATGCCAACATAACCACTGCAGCTCGGCGAGAAGCGTCGTACAATTTTACCGTATTTACAATTTTGTACATACAAATCACGTGGTACTGTCGTCATTCACCAAAGACAGTCGAGAATACACATATAGGTAATCCAACTAACACCTTTGCATCACTTGGGTGTCTTCCATTGCGCTACACGGACTTGATCACGATCAAATGTACGATTGGCTGACGACGGTTTGCTGACCGGTGATTAACGTTGGTGCACCGCAGAGACGTTTTAACCGCGCTTAAATTTTGACCATGTTCTCGGAACCCTTGATTATCGTGCTTTTTGACCGAGGTTGGTGCACTCGGCCATGAGAGTAACATTTGGTCAGCGCATTTTCAGCAATTAAATTTGTTAAAAACTACTTAAAACACACTTGAAACAAATGGTGAAATTAAACTATGTTGACGACACAGAATACGAATAAAAGGGAACGTAAGCAAGAGTAGTGTTTAACGTCTCGTCTAAAGCATGGTTGTTTGAGACGAGGCTCAAGCTCGGAGTTTGGTAAGGGTGAGGAAGGAATTCGACCGTGCTCTTTCAAAAGAACCATCCTGATATTTGTCTAGAGTAATTTACGGAAATCGCGGAATACCTAAATCTGGATGACCGGGGGTAGTTTTGAACCGCCGACCTCCCTAATGCCTGTCCATTGTTATAACCATTACATCACTTCGTCCGGTGACAGAATTCTATACTATTGCGAAATTCGACTTCGATGACAAAATCAGTGAGTTTACTTCGCAAGGAAATTGAAAACTAAATTATATTAAAAATAGAAATTTCACGAGGGGATATTTTCTAAACGCTAAATCATAATACTTGTCTTTTATCTCCAGTTAGTAATTAATAATGAGCAAATAAAATACCTTCTCTACTGTACATCATATTGCAACGAGTATACACTTAGCTAGATAACCAATAAAACAAAAATATATATACAGATTTTTTTTCTTTCAGGATTTAAGGAAATGTTGCAATTTGGCATTTATTTACCATGACGTTTCATTGAATTTAGTCTGTAGAATGTGTTTTTTTTCTCTTTATAGCTCATTTAAGTGACTTTTTCAAGAACGCTTCTTTTGCTTGGATCCTGCATTGGAAATTTAAAAATGCCTCTTGAATGATTTCATCGCCATTTGACTGTATTATTTTATTCTGTTTAGCCGCAATCCGGATTTAGGCTTTAGAGACATTTGCAAGTGTACAATTGGTTGAATTAATTGGTACATCTAGGTATTTAAGTGATAATTTTTGAGAATAATAGGTTTGCTTATGTACAACCATGTGAATGATCAATGTGTAAAACATTAAACTTGCATTGCATTTTGAACATGTTGATGCACTGGAACTGTAATCTTTAACTCACTGCCGAGTCACAAGTTTGTAGATAAGCAAACCTATTATTCAAAAATGACAGTTACCTACATAGCCTAATGACTCTAAACATTCGTTATAAAAGGGTGCACGCAGACGGCAGCTATGTCACTACGCTGCCTTTTGGCGGACAACACTGAAACAAGTATCAGTACATCAACAATCTTTCAGGTGGGATCCGTTGTCATCCGATCAAAATCTACGTCGTCTTTCGAGGTGACCATTTTTTCTACAGCAGTGTTTTTTACCAGATACAGTAAGAGCAACGAAAGCGGAGTGCTATAAATTACATCAATAGCCCACCACGAAAACGGCTGAAATTGGATCCTTTGGAGCACCGTCAAACATCAAATTTGTTCAATAATATCTCCGTACCAACAGCGGCGGTAACCTGGAAGATCGCGCATGTCATATTAACGCAGATCTTCTGTAAGTCATAAACAGGGAGTTTAATTGAGAACTGAATAATTACGTTAGTCATGGCAATTTTTATCTACACCATCTTGTCACCAACAGCCATTCTTACCTGGACTACGATCGTATTTTAATAAAACTATCTGTCAACTAAAGAATAAAGCTACCGCAATTCAAAACTATACCAGTTTCATGTATTGAAACACGATCAAAATTGTCCAATAATATTGTCTCATACGGTTTATCTCTTTGCTTAGTATACTATAACAATCATAAACACTGAAAATCATAGTAATTTGAATGAAAGAACTGTTAAAGCAAAAGAAAAGTATTTTAAATTTCATTTCATGCTTGATTTCTTGGAAGAATTTTGTGTTACTTCCTAGGTAATTCATATTCCGGCGTTGCAAGTAAGTTGAATGTTTTTAGAATGAAACTATCACTCTACAGTGGAGTGTTCACTGATAAGAAACTTCATGACAGATTAAAATTGTTTGTCGAAATCGGAATTCGAACCTGGGACCTTTGACTTTCGCGGGTAAGCGCTCTACAGTCCCCCCCCCCCCCCCCCCCCGCCTTCCCCCCTTTTTCTTCCTTCCTCAGTGGGTAGTTGTGTTTCATTTCCGTCGCTGATCGTGTATGTTCGTTGTTGTTCGATATGTTCTTAAATCACCTTTCTTATTACAGATGACGTTGAGCCCTCTGACGGTGCTCGCCGAGTCACGACGCCCGGCAACGTCTGAGCTATCCGGGACGCTTTCACGGCCCGTCCTCGCAACCTTGCTTCTGCCAGTAGGTACTGGCAGAAGTAACGTGCAGTGTTAGTTATTGCTGTTTTATACAAAGGTTACCAAATTATTGGAAATAGTGAAATACTATAGGCCCTAATCACGTTCTTGGAAGTCGACGAATTTATTCCTCGGTAAGTAACTGATACCGTGAGGCGTCCTAGTTTTGACTACAATAAAGAGAATTCATCACTTACAAGGAGACCACATGGGTATCGGATTTTAGAATGTCTTGATATTTCCGGTGTGTGAAGTTCAGGACTTACATAACAATCAGCCAAAGCCATTCGACGCAACTCTCAATATCCTCGAGAAAATCTACTTTAAAGTTTTGCAAAGTACACGTAAGTACCAATAATTACAACGGTTGTAGCATCTGTCGGTGTAGCTCAGCTGGTAGCGGCCTGGCCGCACAAAAATAGAGTCTCGGGTTCGAATCCCTTTGTGATAGAATACTTTTAATTTTAAAATTCGGTTATACAAAACGTTTTCGGTATCTAATGCCACGCGTTGTGTCAATTTTTTTTTTACATGTATGTAGTCGAGCTGAAAACCTTGCCGTCAGGTAAAACAATGGTTGGGTAGGTTAGATGCTTGGAAAACCATTAGTAGCTACGGCGATGTCCTTCCAAAACCAGTGTCGTAGCTCTTCATAAAATGAACAATGAAAGACTGCCGTCGTCAACTAGTAGTTGAGCCAATACTGTAAAATATGTAAATTATGTTTCTTTTTCTTGAAACTATCATCATTAAAAACTTTCTATAAAATATAGAAAATTACAAGTACACGAAACAAGTGCACTTTTCATTAATATTATCATTAGATATTGAAATTATGTAAGTATTTGAACACAATGAAAAAATATAATAAATCTAACACCACAGCATTCGAACCGCTGGCCCTATAGTTGTAAGGTCAGAACGCTACCAACTCTGCTCTTCAAAACTTCAGAGTCGATTTTCTCAAGAATTTTTGATAGTTGCGTGGAATGGTTTTAGCTGATTGTTGTCTGAGTTCTGAACTTCACATACCATAAATATCAAAAAATTCTAAAAATATTTTGCGCATTTTCTGGAAAAATTGCGTTTGATTTCCTTTAGTGATTTAAAGTCGTAGTTAACACTTCCATTTCTTAATTCAGTGACGGGATTCGTTTTATTCCAGGCACGAACCATTTCGTTATTATATATCTCTTATATTAAATTACTTACAAACTGGTGTCCCTTTAATCAGCTGGCTATGGAATAGAGTTTTTGTCCTACCGGACTGACGGTCCCGTTTATAAATGATAATCACTGATTTACCGGGTATGATGTCCGCCTGATATGCAAAACACTATTTTATAATTGTTCAAATGTTTGTTAAGCTTATGGGACTTAACTACGGGGTCATCAGTCCCTAAAATTTCAAACTACTTACGAACTAGGACAGCACAAATATCCATGCCCGAGGGGGGATTCAAACCCCCGACCGTAGTGGCCGTGCTGACCGTGACTGGAGCGCCTCAGTCACCTCGGCCACCGCGGCCGGCTATTTTATAATTCACCCAAACTAGTTGCAGCACCTCTGTGCCATCATCAGTGGGTTTTCCATTCATTTAATGCTTTTCATTTTTACATTCTGTAGTCCTGTGGGGTTTGGGTGAATTACAAAATAGTGCTTTACATATCAGGCGGACCTCATACACAGAACACTTTTACTGCCAACACGGCAAGAATAAGAGATTCGAATCGAGAAAAAGATGAATATTCACTGATTTACTTTCGATACTCAAAATTTATCGTTATATATGTCGTTCTTCGCTGCGTATGATTCAAACTACTGTAGTTCATAAATATAATTTAAAATTTAGTTATGAACAAGGTAGAGAAAGTCATTTGAAAAATTAAATTGCTTTACACTTTCTCATATAATCAGTTATTAATTCGAAATCGATCACACTATTTTCTTTTTTTAACTAATTAGGCTCACAGTATGACAGACAAATGTATAGCCGATTATAGAGAGAAGGGAAGTTTCCCGTGTGTGAACCTCTTCTTCTCACCGAACGTGCCTAAAATATGCTGAAAAGTGTGAGGGAAAATTTTCCCTAGTAGTCAAAGGCTATGTTTTTAATAACAGAAATCGTGTTTGGTTGTTTCTGCGAAACTTTTTACTTTTTTTATATATTGTTGTAGTGTAATGCTGTTCACAGAAGGCGTGTTCATCTTGTTTCGTCGTGTCCGAGGCAACGATGAACTTCCACATTTCATTATTAAGATATCTCTGAAACAAGATTTATAGATATTTGTGTGAGAAAACCACGGACCTCCGGGAGAGCAGAAATAAAAATGTTGTCGCCTAAGTGGTCATTAGACATTGATATACTCGAATAGTTTCGCTTATCAGACGCGAGTATTTTCAGTTCTACATTGCCCTACTTTCAACGAATTTATTGTGAATTTGTCTTCTCAATAATAACTGGAGGTCGAATTAAAGGGTTAAATTTTACTTACCGTCCTGCGGCCTCGCGTGATATTGTTGGCAATCATGTGACGTTGGCATTAGCCAATCGCGTGACAACGCAAATATTTTGTAATGAAATCTTCATTTTACGTGGGTAATTACTTTCACTGAGCGGACAAGGATACATGCAAGAACCTGTAACCATAGAGCAAGAATAGCATGATTCACTTACTGAATGCTCTGTACAAAACACTAATCAAGTCATACTATGTGGTTTTCTAAGAATATTAACATCTTGGCAAAGATTTTACACCCTGTTGATGTTGAAAACATAATCATGCGAGGCCGTTAGGATGATAGGTAAAATTTTACCGATTGAAGCTGTCTTGATCGTGCCGGGCATAGATACTTATATTTTGTTACTTTCCAAACTACTATTACGAAATATCACTGGAACAAGACAAGTAAATACTTTTAAATCCGCTCTCACATCACATGTTAAAAATAAGCATGCAAAACTGTGGTCACTGCAGGCCGATGGAAATCTGCGAATCTGCCACAAGGCGAACGATACAATGTATATGGACCTGTCTACATGTGGCTGATCTATGCTCAGAGACGACAGTTATTCATAGAGGTTTTATAGAGATCACGCGATATTCGCGTTCGAGCATGCTCGAGATTTCCCGATACATCGGAGAATACAATACATTATCGAATTGTTGGAACACTCAGATGACAAATGACTCCCGCAGCGTATCTCCAATCAATCCGCGGGAAATTTTGAAGTTATTGAACTATCGCTTTCTTCATAACTGTTTTCATAGGAAGTGCAAGAAAAGGACAGCGCTATGAAAAACTGTATATTTTGTTTACAACAGTGCATACGTAACCTATCTGATATCAATGCAAGTTATGATCCATTGATAAAATATCTTCTACTATAACTGAGCCACTGCATCAAATTACTGCAAAGCTGACACTCAAAGGCGAAAAAGGTAGTTTTTGGAAGTATGTTATATTACTGTGAAGCCTTCATAAATAGAAATTACGATAATGTGATTATAAGATATAGGTTGTAAATAACCACTTCATCCTCTGTTCATACGGTACAGTAACAGATAAAAATGTTACCACCTTTTAATCGCCATGAAAACAATATTAAAAGAGATGAAATAGGAAAAACATTAGGAATTTAGAGAATTTAGTACCCAATAACGGAAATAAGTTATATAAAAATAAACTGTAATTGCGACCACAGATTAAACAGTGCAAGAGATTGCTGTTTACGTAGTACCAACAAGCGCCGGTAGATCGCAGCACTAGAATTTTAAATCGCGATTGCTATCGGTTCGTGTAACCTTTGACCATAGACAATATTTATGGTTGAAGCATTCAGCCTAAATTCGTTCCTGTTTTCAGTTGCGACCTGCACTCGATAAGCTACTACAGTCTGCATTTCACACTTTAATGGTACTATCTTGGTTAAATTGTACGACGCTTCTCTCCGGGCTCCAGTGGTTATGTTGGCACCAATGGTTAATGGTAGCAACTCATATGACCATTGATCTCTATATACTCTCTGGATGTTGAACTTTAGTTGTCTTAGCGTGCCAGCCATAGATATTCATATTTAGTTTCTTGCCAAATTCAAACATGGCTGCTAAGAAGCATTTAAAGAAAAAGAGAAGGAAATATGTTTCGATTCCGTTCCCATATCAGCCTACAACATCGAATATTGAATTAAATTCCAAGTCAAGAGGTAAGCAAGGAATTCTTTGTCACGTAATAACTGATGGAAACTTGTTTGCCAAATTTAAACATGGCGGACAATTCGAAATCGTGTGCAAAACATATGAATGTGCAGGCACGCTGCAATTCAATGCTCAGACACCAGAGTTATACATCCAGTTTGTATAGAGATCACTGCATATGACTAATAAATGTTTTGCCTTGACAACTTGAATTAAACCGAATTTTTTTTCCTGAACGGACAAGGGTACATAAAAGAACCTGTCAACCATAGAGCAGGTACAGTATTAATTATTCTGCGAGTGAAACGAGCAGCAATAACATTTACGCTGTAGCTCGTGAAAAATGTTAACGCAATTCTACACTTCATTGTTCATCTATTGCCAACATACGCAGTGTAGCCCGGCGAGAAGCGTCGTAAAGTTTTACCACTATCTTCGTTATAAATTGTTTACTGCACAGTGCCTAAACGATTTTTATCATCTCTGTAAATCGTAAGATACTACCTCTTGACATTGCTCGAAATCGTCGTCTTCGAATGTCCAAACATATCCCGAGATTTCCCGAACTGTGACGTAAATTGTTCGAACAGTTCGAGTCATGTTCAAACTCATCTCTAGAGATCACAGAGACATATCTGTGACTTAATGCAATGTTGGTATCTGTGATGTTATTGTAAACTCATGTGTTGCGACTGCTGGTAAATAGTTATGTTACTTTGGAGTAACTAATTACATTTTATGACGTAAATACTGGTAGCAAATCCCGGTACATTTCTGCGACTGATGCTGGCACACTGCAATGTTTGAATGTATCTTGTACGGCAAGGAAGGAGAGAACAAACCAGTAATTGTTACGCCATAAAGCACGATTCTTTGACTACGACAACTACAAACAGGTAAATCTAACCACACCTTCATTTCACATATTTTGTAGTTCCATTAGTAACCGTAGTTAAATTCACTACTTATACTATCACTGCGTTAGAGAAGGGAAAATTGAAACATCAGAGGTTTAGGAACATATAAAACCTTACTGTGTGAGCTTTCGAAACACTCTTTCGAAATCATGAAATAGTGAGTGTTTTGCGATATTAAACTTTTATGTAGATGCTGCGGCAGTTTTATATTTCCTATACCGGTTACATTTTACTTACCGTCCTGGCGGCCTCGCGTAATAATGTTGGCAATCATGTGACGATGGCATTATCCATTTGCGTGATAACGCAAATATATTTTCATGAAATATTTCGTTTCTCGAGGACAATTACTTTTGCTGAGTTGGTAAGCGTACATACAAAATGTTCAAATGTTTGTTAAGCTTATGGGACTTAACTACGGGGTCATCAGTCCCTAAACTTACAAACTACTTATGAACTACTTACGAACTAGGACGGCACAAATATCCATGCCCGAGGGGGGATTCGAACCCCCGACCGTAGTGGCCGTGCTGACCGTGACTGGAGCGCCTCAGTCACCTCGGCCACCGCGGCCGGCAAGCGTACATACAAGAACATGTCATACGTAGAGAACGAACAGAATTATGTATTTATTTCATGGCCTGTTCAAAACACCAATCAAGACAGTCTGTGTGCATTTCTAAGAATATAACATCTTGGAAAAGATATTCTGTTGTTTTGTTGATGTTGCCAACATAACCACACGAGGCCGTTGGGATGGTAGGTAAAATTTTACCGTGTTGTGTGTACTAAACTACAAGTGATATTGAGCTAACATTTTCATACATCGTTATCGCACTGCGGGAAACTTTACTAAGATGAGCCCTATTTTAAAATTCGAGTTGTTTCAGATATCTTTAATTCTCGGTTTTATTTACTGTCCAAACTTTCGTAATATGCAAGTATAAAAACAAAATTCGTCAAATACGGCACATTATGTTAGATTCGTCATACTATGTCATATCAGACTTTATGTTGTTTCATGTTTGAAAAAAGAAGTTGTAGGTTTGGTCGTGTGTTTTTGATATGTCACTTACGTTTATAAAGCAGACATAATGTAATTTCAAAATATGACAGTCACTTTAGAAATGAATCTTGATTTCAGTAATCTTAAGCTGCACACTCACGTCTATCCATTAGTTTTTGACTCTCTTTAAATTGTTCATAAGCTAGTAAATTAAATGTCTATCTGTAACGTGCGTCAGGAAAATGAAACACCACTGTTTCCATATAATTCCTCTGTTCCGTCTTCCTGCATTAGTGGCATGAATTCCTTGAAAAACGGCTGTTTTCAAACAGTGAAACCGACAGCACGAAACTGTTCAGTGTCGACGTCGAATGTGATGCGAAACCGCCCAGAATGAAACTCGACGGTTTCGTAACCGTGAAACATTGTGATTTTGAAACACTGAAACACTTACACTTATCGTAACAGTATTTCCTTAGTGTGTTGTCCTCAGTGTAAGTTGGTTTAAGTAGTTTCTAAATCTAGGGATGATGACCACAGCAGTTCGGTCCAGTAGGTTGACAGACATATCAACTGAAACTTCCTGGCAGATTAAAATTGTGTGCTGGAAGCGGAACGCGAACCTGGGACCTTTGCCTTTCGCGGGCAAGCGCACTACCAACTGTGCTATCCCGACACGACTCACGATGCCGCGTCACAACTTTACTTCCGCCAGTACCTCGTCTCCTACTTTCCAAACTTCACAGAAGCTCTCCTGCGAACCATGCAAGACTAGCACTACTGGAAGAAAGGATATGGTGGAGACATGGCTTAGCCACAGCCTAAGGGATGTTTCCAAAATGAAACTTTTCACTCTGCAGCGTAGTGTGCGCTGATATGAAACTGATATGAAACTGATTGACAGCCTACAATAGCGGTTGATGATGTATTTATATCTTTACTATCTGAAAACCCGGCGTTGCCCGGGTATTTATTTATTTATTCGAGCCTTGAGTTAGTACTTTTCCTATCTACTCTCTCTGTGTCCATCTCCTTTTTTTCTAAAAACATGTTACATTTATCAGAGAATATATAAGAAATAAGAAATCACACGTAAAAAATGCACTCGTTTCGAAGATTCCAATCACGAAATTCAGCAATAATGATTGTAATACTATCACAGATCGATCGCTTGATGTATTACGCGAAATGTTAAATCATTTTTTAAAAGGGACGTATTATAATTTCTTTTTTACTGCTTTATTGATTTGTTCTTATATTTCCTGATTCGTATGCTTGTCCTTACAGAGAAAGAGCTGAGGACATTGTAGCACGCATAGACCAAAGATATGGCCTGTAGCATCACGTTTCACAGTACGTAACCTCCTTGCTATAGAGATTTTTTTAATAATTTGACGACTTTCAACCACCGTAACTTACACACCCCTTATAGCTATCGGTTCGGAACAGCTATGGTGTACAACGGAAGACTTCGGACAACAATTACACACAGATCATTCGTTTGCGTTCTGTAGTCTTCGCTGCAGAGCGAAATATTAACACACACACGTAGAATTTTATATACACCGATAACTTTCCATCCCAATACACTCCACCCCTTTATCATTATCAACCCTCAAGCAACAATGCAACCAATAAAGCCATTTTCAAAGAGTAAATATAATTTTCAAAGAGTAATTATTGTTCCGCATTCGCGTTACATTTTTCAAATTACTAAACATCTGTCAGATCGCTATAAAACCGTACCTAAAACATTCGTCAGGTATAAATTAGTAACTGTACAAATATTTAAGTCTCTGCGTCTTGTTGTTCGGACGCGATAAGCGTACACCGAACAGACATTCACATTAATATATATGGATAAATAACTATCCGATCGCCATAAAACCATGCCCGGGTAGTACAAAATTTTAGCTCTTTATGTCTTGTGGTTCGGACGTGATAAACGTACACTGAATGGACATTCACATTTATAGATATAGATGAAAATTAATATAGTTACATCATATCGTTGTTTATAATTATACAATTGAAATTTTATCAATGAACATGGCTACAGAAATGCAAACATACACATTACATAGCTTTCTAAAACAGAACATCAACAGATAATACATTTGTTTGAAAATATAATTATTTTATGTAAATCCTAATTAAATATTCTCTTAGTACTGTAGGTGGATGACGTGGGAAATTAGCATTTTATGAAGTAAATTGATTACTATTCTGACATTACCTGACATTGCCGGTTTTGGAGACGATCTGATAGTTTAATATTCTTCAAAAATTGAAAACGCCAAGATCGCGAAAGACTTATTTTATTTAATGACGACCGGTTTCGGAGGACTGTACCACCATCTGGTAATATTACATTTTATAAGTTGGTCATTTTATTTTTTTAAAAATGCAGATAAACTAATAAGTGAAACATAGCAGTATCTTGGAAATTGTGATGTGTTAACTTCATATTTTACATGTAGACCAAGTGCTCTGTTGCACTTATTAGTTTATATCCATTTTTAAATAAGATGACCAACTTATAAAATGTTATATGACCAGATGATGGTAGCACAGTGCTCCGAAACCTGTCGTAATTAAATAAAATAAATATTTCGCGGTCTTGGCGTCTTAACTTTTGAAGGATGATTAATTACTATTAATAATGGAAACGGTACAGAAACGTTACAACATTATTACTGATATAGTCTGCATTTGAATCTTTTCCTAATTTCTTTTAAAATAAACAATTTGCACGTTATTAATTATTGCCTCTACAAAAGACCAACAAAGGAACTTCTTCAGTTACGGTTTCAAAAACATTCACTATCGGATTTATTTACATGTAATTAATGATTTTTAATAAATGCAATCTTCTATTTAAACCAGTAAACAAATGAAATATATAAAAATGAGAGAGAGAGTTTATTACGTCAAGCTATAAATATGCTCTGACAGAAAGATAGATGAGAAAAAGGGTATCGGAAAATAATCTAGAGAGTGGGTATCGGAAAATCATCTAGAGTGTGGGTATCGGGATCTACACTTATAGCTTGCCCTAATCGTTACATTACAAAACGCACCAGAGTTCCTCACACAAACGTGGTTTGAATAAAAATTGCATATTTTCAACACTAGCTGAGGATATAAAAGGAATTAGTTCTAGAAAACTCCAACTTGAAATTTCGTTGCAATTCAGTGTCAAGTGTACCAAATCATGACACGCTCGCACTCCCCCTGCTTTCAGCAGAAAAGTGGCTGTGTTTGGAGTCGCAGCCGGCGGTTCTCACCACGTGAATAGCGGCAAATGTGGCGCCCAGAGCGGAGCGCTCGTTACGGCACGTATGAAAGATGTTGACGCTCTCGCCAGGATTAGCCGGCCCGTGTTTGCCGTCGTAATGAAGTGTGTGCATGGCTATTAAGCTGTTTGCACAACTCACAACATTTTGCCCTCAGCAACTTGCAGCCAACTTGGTCCTTCTGCAGAGCGAGGCGACAGCCTTGCATGCCCTCACTCTCGACACTTCTGCCCACTACCTATATATTATTTGTCTGTCAAACCAATAGACGTCTGTGGTGTCTTGGTATATTACGAACCTACGTTTCAAATGATTGACACTCATGTACAGATTAAAAAAGAACACTTTGAAGACTGGGGGCAGCAAGTTATTGTTCACAGGACATGTATAGGGTTACCAGACGTCCTCTTTTACCCGGACATGTCCTCTTTTTTGGACCCTAAAAATGGTCTGGCCGGGTTTTTAACAAAATGGGAAAATGCCCTCTTTTTTGCGTTGTGGAACTGCTTCAAGTTGAAAGTGCGTAAATACAACTCTCTGAACTGTCACAATCACTAACTCTATATAATTTAACCTTTCTTGAAACAATATGATTTTTAAAAAAATTCACGTTTCTGTGCCGCTGCTGCTCTGAGGTCAAGCTACTTCGGAACAAATGAAATAAATGGCGTGGCGATTGTCGCGAAATACGAACTTTGATGCGGCCAATTAAAAACATACGTCTGCAACAATTCAAGATAGTGCAATATACATTGTATAATATGAAAATCCCGCCCCGCCCTCCTCTTTTCTCTGGTCGGAGTGTTGTGTGACCCAAAAATAAGACGTTCAGTATGTTGCTGGGACTCGGCAGTTTTATGTGTTGTCTGTCAACCAGACTTATGACTTTAAGATCAAAAGCTAGTTCAGTGTTTGTTATACATAAGTTAAAACCTTGTTCAAAACTTCATACAAATAATCTCAGATGCCACAGTAACTATTGCCGTTTCACCATTCGCCCGTTTAAGACCAAAGAGACGTAACTACATAAACAGTGTATTGAAAAAATAGATTTAAAGCTTTTGTCCTAAAAACTGATTAGTTTTTTAATAATTAATTGCGAGCCTTCGTAGGGTAAATAAATCTAGATGCTAATCATGTATATAGTCACGTCGGCCTGATCCGAAATGGGAGCATAGCTATAATAAGGAACACTTAGATAATTTTTACTGTTACTTTATTCGTGACGATTTTACAGTAAACAGTACTATGGTTTCCGTAAATGTTGCATCGCAAAAAATTTCAGATGAAAACAGGGGCGATCGACATGGTATCTTACAAATATGGAAAAAATGTTCAGCACGAAAGACTGCTATGTAGTCCTGTAATTCTTCTACGGGTCTCAACATTTCATGCTTCTTAATTTGTAAGAAGATGTATTACAAACAAGACGCTGATAATACAGTAGAGACATCACTAGTACGAGAGAAAGAGAGAGAGAGAGAGAGAGAGAGAGAGAGAGAGAGAGAGAGAAGGTTCTTTTATTAATCTAGAAATGTCCTCTTTTCGGAAGACGGACATCTGGTAACCCTAGACATGTACATGAATATGGTCTCTAGAAACGATTAGGATTTGAACAACGTCGGGCCGTGGCGGAGCGGCCGTGCGCTTTGAGGCGCTATGATACGATGCGCGAGGCCATTCCCCGTCGGGTGTTCGAATCCCCCCTCGGGCATGGATGTTTGTGCCGTCTATAGTATAAGTTCATAAGTAGTTTGTAAATTTAGGGACTGATGACCCAGCAGTCAAGTCTCGTAAGTTTCACAAGCATTTGAACTACGTCGGCCTGCGGGTTGAAGGTCAACATTGAAATTGTAGTGCATCACCACCTACCGGTAAATGTGACTGCGGATCTCGTTATCACTCTAAACCGTAGCAGATGTGCAGGATGACCCGCAGACGTATGCGCGGACCGCACCTTTAAATTAGTGAGTTTGAAAAAGGGTGCGTTACTGGTATGAGAAAATGTAATGCATCAGTCTGGTAATTTTCTGTTCATGTCGGACGGTTTCTACAGTGAAACAATTGTGCCTAGAATGGTTCACTAAAGACCATAAAACACGCCTAGGGATGATCTACATTAGAAAAGTATCAATATGAACAACGATAACATCGAAGTTTTAGTTGCAAAAGTAAACAATCCTAAGCAAGGTAATAGTTTGGACCACCGGTAGCGACCATCGTAGTGATTGTACTTACGTGACTCGCGCAGCATTGTTGAAAGCGTTGGCTCTGAGGCATTCTTGCAAGAAGCTGCGAGAGAGTGTTTATGTGCTTCAGGTGAGACAGCCGTGTTCCTACGAAAAATATGACGTATTAAACTCTGTCCACACTATAATATCCCTTACAAATAATTAGTATTTTAAATTAAATCTTGGGCGCGGTAGTTGGATGCCTGAACGTAAATGGACCAGTTTGTATAGTAAGAGAATATGACGTGTCCTTAACGAATAAGGCAAATGATCAATGTTTCAAATGATTTGTGTCTTTAAGCATGGAGTTCGGTAGATGGATTGGTGAACATAGTTTGGTCAGATTGTATTGTCAAAAGCAACAAAAAATGTTTATTGACTCCACTTAACTCCATCCATTTAATCGACTGGTCTGCAATGCCGTCGCGACATTGTAAGACACTCGCAAAAACAACAAACCAGACAGTCGCCTTGATTCCGGTGTTATAAACTCATTCAATCTTTTTTCGCCTGTCATTGGTCACATCTAAGTGGCGCGCTATTGGCTACGCGAAACCTGGTACGCCACCTACCTTTATGTCTACGGAAGCGCTGCTGACGCTACCGATATCTGCGATCTCAACTGGCAATACCGCAAACAGTATCACTTTAAAGGGCGTGTAAACAAGTATTTGTGTCCGGATAAAACAGTCGTAAGAAATTGCAGTAAACTGATATAGCTTATGGCGTCGTAGTAGTGTGCTTACGTTGGTCACAAAATGTTCGCATCACGAGTAGCAATTGGCGGTCGCTGCCAACTACTGCATACTACGCCACCTCTGCCACGAGTAAAATTTTACCCTCTACGGGAGAAATAGATAGCTTATAATTATTATAAGAACATTATAAGCGATCTTGGCTGTTTCTCATAATAAACCATAATTGTTATTAGATCATCGACTTGAATCTTCCATATGGAAGTATCGATGGTCCGATGTTGTTTCCAAACCACTGATGTTTCGATGTTTCAGTGGACGCAGTATCGATGTTAAAACATCGATGTTTTCCGTCTAAAGACACATATTTATTGAAAATCGATGAATATCAATCATCTCTCAACACGCCGAGATGGGACAGATCGCACCACCCGGACTACCCCTCACGAAAATCGACACCTCATCCCAATGACATTGCACGTTAGTACCAGTGAACAGTCTAAACACCGTACACAGTGAGAAGTCACAGACTGTCGTCATTATTATGCTTATGTGTTTGCACTGACAACTCTACGTAAACGCCGTCGCTCTCCATCATTAATTACATACAGCCTTCGGGCTCTGTGTTGCCCGTGATGAGAGGCGATGTGTCAAATCTGTTACTCTCTGGACACTTGTGACACTGTTAATTTCGGAATATTAAGTTCCCTACCGGTATCTGAAACAGAGTGTTCCATGCACCGATTTCCAAATTCCATTCCAAGTCTCTTAATTCCCGTCGCGCTGCCATAATCACGTCGTGAGTCTTTCCCGATGAATCACTGAAGTACAAATCACAACATTGCTAGTACACCCTCTTTTATACCTTGTGTAGCCGATACCATCGCCACTTGAACCTGAACATTCCGCTACACCGTAGGTTTTGTCACTTCAGTGTACACAGGACGATTTTCCCACCGTAAACAGACTGTAGTAATTATCAAAATATCCACGGGTGTACTTCCGGTCTGTAGTGTCCAACGGGCACTATAGACCGGCAGTACACCCGTCGATATTTTGATTATCATATACGCCGGGAGAAATTCAAGAATCACAGACTGTAGGGATTGATCGATGAGAGGACACAGAACAAGAAGGTGTACTGAGCGTGTACAGAAATGCATGGTTCCCACTCTAGAGACCATTCATTCCAAAATACTTTGTTACAGCGACTGCAGTCCAACACGAGCTGTTATATTTCTCGTAGAGGGTTGTACTGCTTTTCATACGTGATTAAAAGCACCCTTTTCTGTCTTGGTAAATGGTAATGTTGTGTGCGATTAACTTCCTTTGCTGACTCATCTTGAAGTAGATGTTATGCAGCGTTGCACACATTGGTATTGGCAGTGAGAGCTTGCCCACATGGTGTTTACTTAGGGAAAGGCAAGAGGCAACGGACGGCGGGCAGCAAGATTGTATCGGGAGGCCTATCCCCGCCAACAACCACAGCATTCAGTGTTTGCAGCAGTGTTTCTCCGTTTGACACAGGGTCGTTTAAGGCAGCAGGAAATCATGAGTACGTAACCGAAAAGTTTGGGAACCAGACTAGGAGGAAATTGTGGAAGGTGACCTCTGTGTTTGTACTGGACAGTGGGTCCGCCAGTATATGGTAAGCCAGACGACCAAGTGGAACGTCTCCGTGATAATTATTAGTGCTGTTATCACTTAATGGGTGTGCAGCCGGCCGTGGTGGCCGCGCGGTCTGCGGCATGCCAGTCACGGTCTGCACGGTCGATGCGGTCGGGGTTTCGAATCCCCATCGGGCATGGATTTTTGTGTCGTCTTTAGTCTTAGCTAGTTCATAAGTGATTTGTAAGCTTAGGGACTGATGACCCCGTAGTTCAGTCCCATAAGCAGTACAAACATTTTTTTTAAATGCGTGTGCAGGGCTTAGTAGCAACAGTCTTTGCACTTCGGCAGCAATTATGGGATTGACTTATTCACCAGATAAACACGATTCCGCGATTTGCGTCATCCACGCTATTCACAGAGAAGGCCACCTTTACGCAGAATGGTATCTTCAATAGTCATAATAGACATCTATGGAACAGGTATCGTGACAGCGAATTATCACCTTCAGTGTAACTAGTATGTGCTTGCGGGGATAATTGTCGTCCGTTTTTTGGGACGAGTCTTTCTTCCACGTCGTTCAATAGGTAGGAACTATCGGCCTTTCTTGAGGGTGACTTTGCCTCCCTCGCTGGAAGAAGTGCTGTTGAAGATTCGAAGGGTTATGTGTTGCGACATGATGGTGCTTCAGACCACTTCACCGTCAATGTCCTGACGCATCTCCATCGTGTATTCCCTGGTCGATGGATCGGTCGAAGATGTTTAATTGCAGGTCAGCTCGTTCATCTGATTTCAAGCCGTGTCCGAAAGAACAGACACCACACCAAAATAATAAGTATTTAGACGCAAATACGGCGTCAGCTGCAATTACTTCACAGCAGATGCGGTCATACGTTCTTCCTCGCACGGGAATCCGTAATGGTGACAGTAAGAGGGCATGAACGGTAGGGGCTCTACAGCCATACCATGCGACTTGTGGGAATTTGAGACGGCCCGGAGGCGAGCACGGGTGGCTAAGTGGTTAAGGCGACCGCTGGCCCAAAGCGGGAGACCCGGGTTCGAATCCCGGTCCGGCTCACATTTTCACTTGTCGCCATTATTTCATTTCAGTGCCCTAAAGCAGCAACTGTCAATCCTTTCCTTCCTAATCCTTCTTCCTTCCTCGCCTTTATTATTAATTTGCAAATGCAATTGGCTGCGAAGCAGGTGTGGTGTCTGTTCTTTCGGACATAATAATAAAATAATAATTAAATGGATATCTGAAATTAAGGAAGCTATTAGAGAACTGCAAATTACAGTAGATTACCTAAAAAATGGGACCGAGAAAATCAGAATAGTGCAAGACACACAAACCAGACTCCAACGTAGATCAAAAAAGGACTACAGAAAAAGTGGTCTCAGACAAGGAAAGAAAGAAAATATCGGAAAGAATGAAGAAGTATTGGGCAGACAAAAGAGCAAAACATCTTCCATATAACAAAACATTGTAATGATATTAGTATATGATGTGTATTATTGAATTATGTTGAATTGTGTTACTGCAAAATAACAACTTGTAGAAACCTTCGTGCCGTGGCGAATTAGTCGCGCATACTGGAGCGCCGTGTTGCGGTGCGCGCGGCTGTCCGCCGTCGGGGGTTCGGTCCCCCCCTCGGGCGTGAGTGTTTGTGCTGTCCTTAGTTTAGTTTACCTTAGGTTAAGTAGTCTGTAAGCTAATAACCAAGCTGTTGAGTCCCATAGATTTACAAACATTTGAAAAACCTTCGTAATACTGACTTGAGTGGTCCAACGAAGGCCTTAAAATATATAATATTTATTATTATTTATTGTTTCAGGAGTTTTGGTAATTTAATTCGTAAGTGAATAAAGTAGCGGATGAAAGAGATTTTTTCCTGAAACTTAAAGTGAACTATGTAGTTCATCTGAACTACATCACTGAACTAGTTCCGTAAAAGGAACTACTTTTCCCATCTCTGATCCGAATCAATTTTAGTTGTTAAAAAGAAATAAAGAAAGAAAGAGAGAGAGAATAACAGTCAAGTTCAAAAACGTTTTAACAATTTATTCGATAGAGTGATAGGTTGCGATCTCTTCTGAGACTATCATCAGACCGATTCCGAACTCTTCTGGGACACGCTCATCGCCTCGGCATCAACAGCGAGACCAATCAGTCTCATGATGCGCTCAAACGAGATCGAAACCGGTCATCCTGTCAAATAAATTATTAGAGCCTTTTGCTAACTTGACGGTTATTGTCATTTTTAAAACGTTCACAGATCACTATTTTCCCAAATGAAAACTATGTTTTCCAAACTTATTAAATTGTTCATCTTTGTGTTTTTGGCCTCCTTTTCCGCAGTTGCAGTTATACAATTTGTATAGGTTATGGGACCCTCTAATGCAACTGCAAATTAGTCTACTTTAGACCTGAATAAAATAGATTAGTAATATCACGAATTTTTTATGTTGTCCTCTTCATGTGTGATTTGTGGAAATGTGCTACATATCACACATGAAAAGGACAACATAAAAAAATTCGTGAGTAATATTAGTAATCTATTTTATTCAGAATCAAAATAATCCTATTCCTTGAGAACTGTTACCGATCGAATTTACTGAAAGTCAAACAAATAATTTTCGCGTTTCGCTTTATTCTAAAGCATCTTCAGTGGTCAACTGTACAAGAAATGGTTTGTATTACATTATTTGTTTGATTTTTACTAAATTCGATTGGTAATAGTTCTGAAGGAATAGGATTGTTTTGATTCTGAATAAAATATATTACTAATATTACTCACGAATTTTTATGTTGTCCTCTTCATGTGTGCGTTGTGGAAATGTGCTACATAAAAAAAATTCGTGAGTAATATTAGTATTCTATTTTATTGAGAATCAAAACAATTGTATTCCATGAGAATTGTTACCGATCGAATTTAGTAAAAATCAAACAAATAATGTAATACAAACCATTTCTTGTACAGTTGACCATTGAAATGCTTTAGAATAAAGCGAAACGCGTCTGGTCTAAAGTAGACTAGTTTACAGTTGCATAAGACGGTCCCATAACCTATATAAATGGTTATTAAATTGTAGTTGCACTTCATGTTGACGACCGCGCCCGTTGGGTAGTGTATCGAAGGAAGAGAACCGCTGCTTGGGTGGCGGTGTTTGCGCTTGCGACACTTTGCGCGGGCAGACAAGTGGCCCCTCGAGCGGCGACCGCGGAGACTCCGGAGGCCGCGAGACCCGCACAGCGCCCCCTTTCCCACAGCTGGCGGCGGCGGCGTCTTGCAGAGGCGCGCTGCGTCTGCACGGAGCCGCGCATGCGCAATTGGGGACGGACGCGGCAATCGGCGGGCCCTCAGAAGCCGGCCGCTAATGTCGCCGCTCGTTAACCCCAATTCCGGGAAATTGCGTCGGTGGGCTCACTGGAAAATAATCTCCGCGGTTAATATTTCAATTAGTAAATGAAGCACCGGCGCGCGGCGGCGGCGGCGGCAGAGCGACGGAGGCCCGTTGTGCAAGCTTCAGGAGGAGAGGGTGGGGAGGGGTGGAGGAGGGGGAGGGGAGGGGGCGCGTGGAGGGGGGAGCTAAGTGGCGATAAGCCAGCCGGGGGCGGCGGCGGCGGAGGTCGCTTCCCGCAAAGCGGCGGTCAAAGGCGGCCCGGTTACGTAAAACAATTAGCTGCCGCGGAGC
The DNA here is from genome assembly GCA_026315105.1 of Locusta migratoria. Lineage (NCBI taxonomy): Eukaryota > Metazoa > Arthropoda > Insecta > Orthoptera > Acrididae > Locusta > Locusta migratoria. Next base: position 17,313,855 of record CM048751.1, read on the forward strand.
CAGTGATAAGGGTATTTACGGCCGAAACACCAGATTACGTTTCATCTGGCGGTGGCGCCGTGTAAAAGCTGTTGTTTGTCCGCCGGCGGCCCCTCTGATTCAGGGAAACGGTTCCGCTTCTCACGCTCGCTAATAATGCGAGGACGGTGTCGCGCTCCTCTTAGTGGCCGCTTTCGTTCTTTTTGGGACTATTTATCATCTCTCTTGACAGGAGAGGTCATCAGAGACACACACTTGGCTGCCTCTGGGCGAGGATCGAGTAACGAATCAGTGTTAATTTTCACTAACAACTCATCCTACAATCCGTCCTCAGTGTTACCACAGTGTAACACATACATCTACATCCATACTCCGCAAGCCACCCGACTGTGTGTGGCGGAGGGTACCTTGAGTACCACTATCGGTTCTCCCTCCTATTCCAGTCACGTATTGTTTGCGGGAAGAAAGATTGTCGGTATGCCTCTGTCTAGGCTCTAATCTCTCTGATTTTATCTTCATGATTTCTTCGCGAGCCGCGGTGGAGTAGCCGAGCGGTCTAAAGCGTCTCGCTGCGGAGCGCGCGGTTGCTCGCCGTGGAGGTTCGAGTCCTTCCTGGGGCATGGGTGCGTGTGTTGTCCTTAGGTTAGTTTACCTAGGTTTAAGTAGTTTGTAAGCTACGGACTGACCACGCAGTTTGGTCCGATAGATTTACAAACATTTGAACATTTCTCTTCGCGAGATATAAGTAGGAGCAAGCAATATACTGCTAGACTACTCGGTAAAGGTATGTTCTCGAAACTTCGACAAAAGCCCGTACCGAGCGACAGAGCGTCTCTCCTGCAGAGTCTTTCACTGGAGATGATCGATCAACTCCGTAAAGCTTTCTCGATTACCAAACGATTCTCTAACGAAGCGCGCTGCTCTCCGTTGGATTTTTCTACTTCCTCTATCAACCCCACCTGGTACGAATCCCACACCGGTGAGCAGTATTCACGTTGTGGGCGAACAAGTGTACTGTAACCCACTTCCTTTGTTTGCGGACTGCATTTCCTTAGGATTCTTCCAATGAATCTAAGTCTGGCATATGGTCGTTCCTGGGCAGCAACACTCCAAAAAAGGACAGACAAGCGTAGTGTATGCAGTTTCTCTAATAGTTCTGTTGCATCTTGTAAGGGTTCTGCCAATAAAACGCAGTCTCTGGTTCGCCTTTGCCACGACTTTATCCACCTGTTCTTTGCAGTTTAAGTCTATCGCTCCCAGCGGTGGGCAACCGCCAAACGTTTGATGTTCGCTTATAATTATTTTTGTACGTAATCAACGAATTAGTTACTATTATTTTTGCGTTACAAGCATTGATAAAATATCAAGAAACATATAATCGGGAAATTAATGTAAAAAAAACTGAATTTCACTGTTTCAGTGGTATAAAGAACAACTACGTCATGAACAAAAACTTACGAATATGTGTTTATTTGCATCTTATTCCCCTGAAAGTCAGTAGAATAGAAACATAAATGTATATTAATGTCTGTTTTTGCTATGACAGGTAATTGTTTTACGCGTACCAATTCATTGTGGAGTTAAATGATTCGCACATTTTTACACTTCACTCGTCTTATTTATAACGTGCATATGCTTTGGGCTGTAATTACTTTAGCGTGAAAAGCAAATGTTTTGAAAAGACTTGCCGTTTGTCGTTCAGCTTTAGCAACAGTTTTGGAATTTGTCTCTTCTTTCTTTCGAGAAAGTTTGATTGATTTTGACGTTTTTTTATCACCTCTGTGGCGTTTTTCCTTCTGTTACAGCTGTGGTCGCTGATTTTCCACGTTAAATACTGTACTTATTACATTCTATAATCGTTTCCGACGTTCTCCCCAAACCGATCTTAAATGAATTGTAGTAAAGAAACCTTAACTTACCTGAGTAGAAAAGCGACGTCTTTCTGTCAAAGGGCAGGACTTCTGGTCTTTCGTAGTAATGTTTTATTTTTAAAGAAAATGGAATTCTTCAGTAAAAACCTGTAGATTACAAGATAATTGTAAATAAATAACAATTTTTCCAACCGGAAAATAGTACAAATTAATTAAATTTCTAAAGATGTAATATTCATTCATTCATTTATTTATTTAATCATTTCAAAATACATACATTTAACATTCCCTTTCCTGATTATAGCACTGAACCCGTAAGGTTGTTGTCTACTGCAAATTAAGTGCAGTCTGGCTATTGCCAAGGCTACAAATACTGAATACAGACGTCAATGAGCGGAGGTGCAGCTCTCAAAAAATAAAAATTTAAATCCCAGGTGGTGGACGGTTTCAGAAGGAGCATTAGGCAAGGATTGGCTAAAACAGGGGAAAGTAATACAGTAGAAGAAGAATGGGTAGCTCTGAGAGATAGGGTAGTGAAGGCTGCAGAGGATCATATAGCCAGAATGACAAGGCCCAATAAAAATTCCTGGATAACACAGGATATACTAAACATAATTGATGAAAGGAGAAAATATAAAAATTCAGCAAATAAAGAAGGCAAAAGGGAATACAGACGTCTGAAAAATGAGGTTGACATGAAGTACAGACTGGCTAGGCAGGAGTGGCTTGAGGAGAAATGCAAGACCGTAGAAGACTGTATAAATAGGGGTAAGATAGATACCGCCTACAGGAAAATAAAAGAGACATTTGGAGACAGTAAAAGTAGCGGTATGAATATCAAGAACTTGGATGGAAAACCAGTACTAAGCAAAGATGGGAAAGCTAAAGGTGTAAGGAATATATTGAAGGTCTGTACAAAGGAAATAAACTTGAAAGCAGTATTCTAGAAATGGAAGATGATGTAGAGGAGGATGACATTCCGTCTGAACTGCTGATATCGTTAGGAGAGCCAGTCATGAAGAAATTGTTCCACCTAGTACGCAAGATATATGAGACAGGGGAAATACCCTCCGACTTCAAGAAGAATCCAAAGAAAGCAAGTTCAGACAAATGTGAAAATTACAGAACTATCAGTTTAATAAGTCATGGTTGCAAAATACTGACACGAATAATTTGCAGATGAATGGAAAAACTGGTGAAATCCGACCTTGGGGAAAATCAGTTTGGATTTAGGAGAAATGTTGGCACACAGGAGGCAATCCTCACATTACGACTTATCATAGAAGATAGGCTAAGGAAAGGCAAACGTACGTTTTTAGCGTTTGCAGATTTGAAGAAAGCTTTTGACAGTGTCAACTGGAATACACTGTTTCAAATTCTGAAGGTAGCAGGGGTAAAATATAGGGAGCGAAGAGTTCTACTCAACTTATACAAAAACCAAACAGCGGTTATTAGAGTCGAAGGGCATGAAAGGGACGCAGAAGTTGGGAAGGGAGTAAGACAGGGTTGTAGCCTTTCGCCATTGTTGTTCAATCTGTACATTGAGCAAACAGTGAAGGAATGCAAGGAGAAATTTGGAGAGGGAATTAAAGTTCAAGGAGAAGAAATAAAAACTTTGCGGTTTGCCGATGACATAGTAGTCCTGTGAGAGACCGCAAAGGATCTGTTCAAATGTTTGTTAAGCTTATGGGACTTAACTACGGGGTCATCAGTCCCTAAACAACTTACAAACTACTTATGAACTACTTACGAACTAGGACGGCACAAATATCCATGCCCGAGGGGGGATTCGAACCCCCGACCGTAGTAGCCGTGCTGACCGTGACTGGAGCGCCTCAGTCACCTCGGCCACCGCGGCCGGCGCAAAGGATCTGGAAGAGTAGTTGAACGGAATGGACAATGTCTTGAAAAGAGGTTATGAGATGAACATCAACAAGAGTAAAACAAGGATAATGGAATGTAGCGTGAAAAAATCAGGCGATGCCGAAGGAATTAAATTAGGTAATCCTATATACATATTATAAATGTGAAAGTTTGTATGTTTGTTACCGCATCACGCTAAAACTACAGCACTGATTTAGATGAAATTTCATATAGAGATTTCTTATGTCTTGGATTAGGACATAGGCTACTTTTCAAAATGTTTATTACAAGTTATTTATTTGAAATACATACATAGAAATACGTAACGGTTATAAGAAGCTTCTAATACAACAGCAGAAGTACTCTGTAGGGGATGTTATGTTTAGCCACGAGGGCTAAGCGTCATGTCATACACATCCGTTATTTTAGGCAATGGTTCGTGTCCTGCTATAGTGAATTTTTTTTCTTTGTTATTGTTATCTTTTTTACTTTCGAATATAAAAAAAAGATTCTGGGATACTGCCAAAACGGCTTAACTGATTTATAATTACATACGCAAGAAATCTGAATGTTGGCGTTTATGCCGCATTCCTTTTCATTTGTTGTAACAAATGAAGGAAGTATGTATATAAATTGAAGACTTTAAATAAAATTTGCTCTAAGTACCATGGCAAGAAAAAACATTGACGTTTTGTGTAGAATGGGATCTAGATACCAAGCCCTATTTTGTGTACCAAGCGCGAACTGCCACGTATAAATAGCATACGTAAACTGCAACGAAAGTAGTAGCAAATGCACTCAACAGATGGAAGGCGGTATAACACTCATGAAAATATTTCTCAATTCGTGTAGCGGGGAGCAGCTAGTGAGGCAATAAAAGTAGTAGACTAATGTTGTTCAATATGTTCAAATGTTTGTTAAGCTTATGGGACTTAACTACGGGGTCATCAGTCCCTAAACTTACAAACTACTTATGAACTACTTACGAACTAGGACGGCACAAATATCCATGCCCGAGGGGGGATTCGAACCCCCGACCGTAGTAACCGTGCTGACCGTGACTGGAGCGCCTCAGTCACCTCGGCCACCGCGGCCGGCGACTAATGTTGTTACTTGGGTAGCAAGATAACTTCTGATGGCCGAACTAAAGAAGATATAAAATGCAGAATGTCTATGGGAAGAAAAGCATTTCTGAAGAAGCGAAACTTGTTGACATCCAATATCAGCTTAAATGTTAGGAAGTCCTTTCTGAAGACATTTGTCTGGAGTGCAGCAGTGCATGTTCAAATGTTTGTAAATCGTATCGGACCAAACTGCGTGGTCATCAGTCCGTAGCTTACAAACTACTTAAACCTAGGTAAACTAACCTAAGGACAACACACACCCATGTTCCAGGGAGGACTCGAACCTCCACGGCGAGCAACCGGGCGCTCCGCAGCGTGACGCTTTAGACCGCTCGGCTACTCCACCGCGGCTTTAGACCACCTCTCACACAACATGTCAAATAACATATTCCAAATGTCTCTTTTGAAATTGTAGTACAACCTAATTTCACATTCACTGTGTGAAGTACTCTTAAGACCAAACCACACCGCCACATCACGCTACGTCAAAGTTCCTCTAAAAGGAAGATTTGTATTCTAGGTAGGGGACAGGGAGAATGCATGATGAGAAATTTGACGTAATCGACGGTCGGCGCTGCCAATAGCAAGCAATTTCACTGGCGTTGACAGCAATGAAAAACGGGTCACTCGACGTGAAGTGTCCCGAACAAATCTCATATGTGACAAAACCAAGCGACGGACTCATCAGCCAACGTCGGATGCGCATTGGTCCGTTGTGTGTTTTTCAAGAAGCTACAGTTGAGAAGTGTTTCTTGCAATTTATGTGAAAGCTGTATAAATCTAGCGAAAACACAATAAACATAGCGGAACATTTTGAGCTCTAACACCACTATGCGTACTCACAGGTATAATGATAAAAAGAAACTGATACGAAAGCTAGCAGTAGTGGCAATGGTACAATTGCCGTGCGCTCTAAGGCACCTCGCTGCTGAGTGCGCGTCTATTGCCCGTCTGAGGTTCGAATCCTGCCTCGGGCATGGGTGAGTGAGTTTGTTGTCCTTAGCGTAAGATAGTTTAAGTAGTTTGTAAGTATAGAAGCTGATGACCAGTGTAGTTTGGTCCCATAGCTTTACAAACATTTGAACTGGTACAATTGTTCTGGAGAATTGCTTAAACACTTTGTTTACTCCATGTACCAGAAACACCAAATCTGGCGACGAACAACAAACTTCAACTAATGAGCTAATAACTGCAATTTTGCATTTCATTTTGCTTTTGATTTTACACTTAGAAATATTAATGCGAAACACCCTTAATACGGTACATTTTCAGTTTACCGATTATGATGATAGGAGCTTTTCATCTGCAAAAGGTCAACAATTAAGTTAAAAATTATCCGACTGAATCTTACTCGTTGTATTCTTTCTATAAAGAAAAAAGGCAACCTGCTAAACTGTTAATGTAAGAATACCTAATAATGAATCAATACTAATCAGCCTTACACAGCCATATGACTCATAACTGAAGATTGTCCTGATCGTTTGTCATGAACATCCGTTCAGTTCCCATCGAACATAATTCAGTGTTTCGATCACAGATCTCCTTTGATCACATTTCTATAAAATAGGCATACACTTACCTGTCTATCAGTTTCAACAGAACGGAGTTTTTGCATTCAGAAACTGTACTACAAGCATCCCACGTGACGACCATTACATTTTTTAAATTGGCACAAAAAGAAACAGAAAACAACCGCTCCTACTCGTTGTTCAAGTCATAGACTTGCCTTTATGAGGGATGAGGCTCTGAGATTGTAGAGAAAATTACGAATCCTTGGGCCATTTTTTTTTTCTTTTTTTACGTCCTTACTTTAATTTATTAAATTGGCAGGGATCAGGTACAGCGGTGAAAAGAGTGGTGGATTTTTTTAATCTCCCAAAAATTTCAAAAAGGAAATGATTTTCGAATTTCGCGTTAGCAGCCATTTTAAAAGTGGAACCGGATGTAACGCATCTTAGGTAATGTCGTTGCGACGTTGACAAATAGGTACTCGGGTGCCTGAGAAGACGGGGATGGAAATCTGTCAGTAATGGAAGTTGTCCTGAAACCTTCATTAAGCTACACTAACTAATCGTTGAAACTATGAGAATAGCTTTGACATTAAACCTGACCCAACGACCATTGTGAAGACAGGACCTTGCTCTCTACGTCACAACCGTAGACCACATCTCAACACATCTCTGAAGGAACATCTCGTTCGCGGTACAAAAGCACCTCACAGATTACGAGGAAGTCTTTCTGGTGTTGATTCATGTTTCGTGTGACGAACGTGGCGGCGACACGATGCATTCCAAGATGCTGTGTTTTGATTCCAAGACATGATCCAACTGAATAGCTGTATTCTTAGCTACAGTCGATTTTTGATTAGTACACACATTTCGTTGACGTTTCTGAAATGGGCGTCGTCGGTAATCATAGAAGTGCAGCCGAACGAGGCTCATTTTCAAGTTCGTGAACCTCTCGAACCATTCGTAACACCATGCATGTCTAAAAGCACTCATTAAGGCTTCCTGCATAATCTGATGTGTCTTTGTAAAGGTATTATTGACATTCGTTCACAATTTGATGCACACGCTTTGCTCTTCTAACTTTGCCATCTCGAAAGTCTCAAACTATGCGCCGGCCGCGGTGGCCGAGCGCTCTGCGGCGCGCCAGTCACAGTCTGCACGGCCACTATGGTCGGGGATTCGAATCCCCCCTCGGGCATGAATGTTTGTGTTATCTTTAGTATAAGTTAGTCTATAAGTATTTTGTAATTTTAGGGACTGATGACCCCGGAGTTAAGTCCCTTAAGCTTAACAAACATTTGAACATCAAAGTATGCGACTCAAGTTCTATCCAATAGAGCACAGAACAATAACTAAATGACACACAATAATGAAACTTCAGACAATTACACATTCAACTCAGACGCGTGCAGCAATGCAAACCGCATTTCGTTACAACACGTCATTGTTGCGAAATTTTTGAACAGATCTAGTTGTAGGTGGCGGGTGGCTGAAACTCTGCACAGTTGCCAACCTCATATATCACTACGAATCAATAGTCGGCCGCAGTGCCGAGCGGTCTGCGGCGTGCCAGTCACGGTCTGCAAGGCAGCTGCGGTCGGGGGTTCGAATCCCCCTTGGGCATGGACGTTTATGCCGTATTTAGTATAAGCTAGTTCACAAGTAGTTTGTAAGTTTAGGGACTGATGACCCCGTAGTTACGTCCCATAACTCTACAAACATTTGAACTAATCAATAAACAGGGGCTGCCGAGCGAGGTGGTGCAACACACTGGACTCGCATTTGGGAGGACGGTAGTTCCAATCCACCTCGGGCCATCCAGATTTAGGGTTTCCATGATTCCCCTAAATCTCTTCAAACATATGTCACAATTGTTCCTTTCAAAGCTCGCAGCCGATTTCCTTCCCCATCCGCGATACAACCATTCAAGTATGTGCTCCGTCACTAATGAAAGCGATGTCAATGAGGCGTTAAACTCTAATCTACCTTCATTCCTTCTTTCCTTCAAAAACAGTCTGAAAATCACGTAAACGTTTTGCGCGGTATATTCATCTAAATAAAAATTGCTAACAAAAGGGTCGAAACGTTCACAATTTAACAGAAGTTAGGCAATTAGGCTGATGCACACGCAGTTTCAAGCAGTCTGGCGGATGTGGTATCGCTAAACGTGTTCTTCGTTTTTTATAGCTGAAACAGAAAAAAACAAAAATGTATACAACACGAGACTATTGAGCCGATGACCACGGTTCGAAACGGTTACAATTCGTAGAATAATTTTTGTATTGCTATCTGTTTCATTTGAGGAAAACAAAATAAGAATATCTCTGGCAATACGGTCATTTCCTTTTGTGTGCATGATCAACAGCCTGGATGGTTGACTTCAATGCTAATTAAGTAGGAGAGAGAACAAAATGTAAACTGTTTCTATGAACTATTATTTTTCAGCAGAAAAACCCTTCAGCACTCTTACCAGCATTATTCTGACTACCCTGTATACAAAACTCGATATTTTGATATATTGCCGTGAGAGACCACGATCACGAACTGCAGGCGTGGCGCAGGGGATAGCGCCACGGACTACGGAGCAGAAGGAAGCCGGTTCAATCCCGCCCACCGACAAAAAAATTTATTTCTTTGTAATTTACAATTCCAGAATGTTCTACATCTTTCTTATGTTCACTTGTAAATTCTACTTGTTTCTTATGTTAACTGTTCTTCTAATTTCTGGTAAATTCTGTCTATGTATAAATAGCAGAGCACTCTGCCTGAGAGGCAGTCAATGCTGCGTGTATGTTGAGTTCGTAATAAACGTGCTTTCAGTATAAGTGCTGTGTTTAGTTGCCTTCGAAGTGAAGCCTGTTTCCATTTCAACACGACAATATTATAGACTTCAATACTATTAATTACTTCAAAATTTGGCACATACATGTATTTTTGCATGGATAAAGTTTTTATAATATACGTGCCAACGTATGGAGCTTGGTGGAAGACTTTTAGATCGTTTATTCAATCACCAATTGGCCGATACATGCATGGAGAAGGTTTTGTCGTCGTCTAAGGCGCCATTACGTAGCCCTGCTGCCGGAGGTTTGAGTCTTTCCTCGGGCATAGGTGTGTATGTTATTGTTAGTATAGGGTAGTTTAAGTAGTTTATAAGTCTAGCGACCGATGACCTCAGCAGTTGCCGCCCTTTTGTTTATAAACACAAAAAAGGCGTCTAATACTTTGAGAGGTGGTAGTACTAATCGAAAAAAGAGAAAAAAATCCAACAAACATGGATCCGGGCCGGCCGCGGTGGCCGAGGGGACTGAGGCGCGCCAGTCACGGTCTGCACGGCCACTACGGTCGGGGATTCGAATCCCCCCTCGGGCATGGATATTTGTGCCGTCCTTAGTCTTAGTTAGTTCGTAAGTAGTTTGTAAGTTTAGGGACTGATGACCCCGTAGTTAAGTCCCATAAGCTTAACAAACATTTGAACATTTTTGAATGGATCCGGAAATGCATACTCTGTGTGATAAACAAGTATTTATTGTAAGTGTTCCACGTGGCATTTCATCCCTCCGCCCTTCGACGAAAAGAACGACACACTCTTTGAATTAAATCCGTTGTTGTTGCTGATCTATGTTGAAGTCCGGACCATGTATTGCCTGCACATTGGCAACTGCATTTGCGTAAACCAGTTCCCATAAGCAAACGTCTAGGATGCTGAGGTCTGGGGAACGAGCAGACCCAAGGGCTACAGTTTCCGTGGCCAGTCCATCGGTCCTCAAATGTCTCCGTGAAATGTTCTCGCTCACTGTGTCGAAAGATTGTTGGTTAGCCATCATGCATGAACCAATCCTGTAATAGTTACAAGCATGCAACATATTAATACGTAAGGTCAGATAACTCGCGCCGGCCACAGTAGCCGAGCGGTCTGCGGCGTGCCAGTCACAGTCTGCACGGCCACTACGGTCGGAGGATCAAATCCCCCCTCGGGCATTGATGTTTGTGTCGTCTTTAGTATAAGGTAGTTGATAAGTAGTTTTTAAGTTTAGGGACTGATTACCCCGCAGTTAAGTCCCTTAAGCGTAACAAACATTTGAACATTTAGATAACACGCCCCATTTAACCTTTGTTGAGGCACGTATGATCCTATTAATTTGTCGAAAAGCACTCCTGCCCATAAATTGATGTTCAGATGTTTGTTAAGCTTAATGGACTTAACTGCGGGGTCATCATTCCCTAAACTTACAAACTATTTATGAACTATCTGATACTAAAGACGACACAAACATCCGTGCCCGAGAAGGGGGGGGGGATTCGAACCCCCCACGGGGAACGGCCTCGCGCGTCTTAGCATAGCGCCTCAATGCGCTCGACCGCTCCACCGCGGCTCCATAAGTTGATTGAGAATCAGTGATCATGCTCTCTTTCCTGAATTGCTTGGGGATTTACATAGGCCTACGCACGTTGATTGTGGAATTGCAACCCCCCTCTCCCCTCCGTCTTTTGTGAAACACCATGATAAATAACACCCAAGATTGGCAGTATGTACACTAAGGCACACAAACACAACGAAAAATAACGTAGCCTACAACACGACTCGAACGACACTTCTGACTGCAGACTACCTAATGGTAGGCAGAGTACTGTGACCAAGGCATCATAATACTCCCTGATACATTTCACCGAACGCTAATGTAACGATTGACCTAATATTCATAACCAAGCACTTCCTATAAACTCGTGTTTATCTCACAAAATATTCTTTTATTGAACTTCATTATCTTGATTCCATGAGTAGTAACAACTTTCAGAGTATTCGATATTTTTAACACACTGTAATGTGGTAGGCGAGTGCTATTAGAAACAAGTGAAAGATGAAGAATTGCATAATTTGAAATCCAACGCAACAAGTGTAGAATGAATACATTCTGAAAAAATACACAATGCGATCAAAAGTATCAGGACCCCCTAAAAAACACACTAAGTATTATGACAGGCAGGAAATGAGAAAACATGGAATTCACGGTTGAACGGATGCCAATATGTTACACATCACGCAGGTCAATGCCAAACGAAGCCTCGCTGGACGTAAGGAGCGCAATCATTGGACAACTGAACACAGGAAAAATGTTGTGAGGAGTGAGGATCGCGGTACACAATGTGGCGATCCGATGGTTGGGTGTGGGTAAGGCGAATTCCCGGTGAACATCTACATCTACATCTACATACATACTCCGCAATTCACCGTAAGGTGCGTGGCGGAGGGTACACTGTACCACTACTAGGCATTTCTTTTCCTATTCCACTCGCAAATTGAACGAGGAAAAAAAGAATGCCTATATGCCTCCGTACCAGCCCTAATTTCTCTTATGTTGTCTTTGTGATCTTTACGCGAAATGTAAGTAGGCGGCAGCAAGATCGTACTACACTCAGCTTCAAATTCCGGCCCTCTAAATTTACTTAACAGAAATTCACGAAAAGAACGTCGTCTTTCTTCCAGCGATCCCCAATTGAGTTGCCGGAGCATTTCCGTGACACTCGCGCATTGGTCGAACCTACCGGTAACAAATCTAGCTGCTCGCCTCTGAACCGCCTCTATGTCTTCCTTTAAGCTGATCTGCTGCGGGTCCCAAACACTTGAGCAATACTCAAGATGTAGTCGTACAAGCGTTTTATACGCGGTCTCCTTTACAGGTGAAGCACATCTTCCCAAAATTTTCACAATAAACCGAAGTCGGCTGTCCGCCTTACTCACAACTGTCCTTACATGTTCGTTCCATTTCATATCGCTCTGCAGTGTTACGCCTAGATATTTGAACGACGCGACAGCATCAAGAAGCTCACTACTAATGCTGTATTCGAACATTATGGGATCTCCCAGCGCGTGTAGCGCCAACAGTGAAATTCGGAGGCGGTGTTGTCATTGTGTGGTTTTTCATTGAGGGAGCTTGGACCCATTGTTGTTTTGCGAGGCAATATTAGAGCACAGGCCTACATTGACTGCATTGACACTTAAGCACCTTCTAGCCATAGGCGGGTCCAAGGGGGAAGGAGGAGGGGCGAAGAGTCGTTCGCTGCCTCCTCCCCCCCCCCCCCCCCCCAGCAGCTTTTTTTTTTTTTTTTTTTTTTTTTTTTTTTTTTTTTTTTTTTTTTTTTTAAATACTTTTGATCACATAGTGTAAATAAAAATAAAACCTTTTTTCGTTTTGGTGCGTATTTCTGTGACCTGTTCGGTAGATGCCTTCGCTGTGGGTATGTTATAACACTTAAATATTCAGAATAACGCCAATAAAGTGATATATTAGTAAATTTGGTGAAACTGTCCAGGTACTTTCATTGTTTTGATACAAATTCTGATAATCATTAAAAGTTCATTTGCTAGCCTGGGTAGCCATGTTTGTTAAATCCATGTATTGTAATTTTTATCTACAGAATCTATTCGGAGACATTATTAATGTAGAAAGTGACTCTCCTTGTTGAGAAACCGCATCTTTCGAAAGAAGGCACTGAACTGCAAACCGTTGTATCTTTTCGATAATCGCCTTTTGTTCCGCGCCTGCCCCCCAGCGCCATTCTCACGACCTCATGCACCTGGTGCTCTTCGTTTCCTGGAAAGCTGCCGCCTAGAGAAACTGGCCTACTAACTCACCGACACGTACGTGGCCATAAATATCGCTACCGAAGCAGATTTCCTTTCCGGACTGCTAGCTCCGCCGTGCAGTACCGATGCGTAAGCGCTCCCCATCCTAGATGATAACAGCCTCGGGCTTTACTAGGAGAGGTGTTCGGCTTCTTGTAGGCCGCCGGACGATTGATGAGACCCCGCGGGAGAAATCGGCGCGCGTGCCTATGCGAGCGGCGTGCCTCGGGCCTTAAGCGGCTGTGATCCACTTTGTCGCGCACCGGCGGGAATTCCGAGCTGAGCACTGCCAGCGTTCCTTGCTGCGTCCGTGCCTCTCCCCAATGTTATTGTTTCAGGCCCAACTCCATTCCAGCCAAAAGACCTGAAACAAAATGCACCATCCCTGTTCGGCCAACCATGAATGAAATAGCATCCAAAACATTCGAATTTTCAATTTCTTGCTTGTTAGGACCTTCCATTCAGTGGTCAGTCAGGTATCACAATACACTCTGGTATCAAAAGTCATGGGACAACGATTTCCTCAGATAATGATGACAGCACTGTCACTTCTACGTACTAGAGAAGACGAAGCAAATACTCCAGAATTTGTATCAAGAACAGCTGCCAGAATGCGTAATTTAGAAGTAGGTACCCATGGAGTATTAAAACAACTTAAATCACTTAATAAAAGTAAGTCTCCCGGACCTGAATATATACCAACTGAGTTCCTTTCGGATTATGCTGATGCAATAGCCCCATACCTATCATATACGACTGCTCGTTTTGCGAACTTTGCATACCCAAAGACTGAAAAGTTGCATGTGTCACTCAAGTATTCAAGAAAGGCAATAGGAGTGACCCGCAAAATTACAGGTCTATATCATTAACATCTAGAGTGATTCTGGGCCGCGGTGGAGTAGCCGAGCGGTCTAAAGCACCTCGCTGAGGAGCGTGCGGTTGCACGCTGTGGAGGTTCGAGTCCTCCCTGGGGCATGGGTGTGTGTGTTTGTCCGTAGGTTAGTTTACCTAGGTTTAAGTAGTTTGTAAGCTACGGACTGATCACCACGCAGTTTGGTCCGATAGATTTACAGACATTTGAACATTTGAGTGCTCCTGGCCACACATTTTTGATGGAGATATTTACTGAATCCGCATCATCCATCTACCGCTTCCTCATTGAGGGGCTTATCATCTACGACTATCGCTACAAGGTGGATGCATCCCGGTCACCTCCCCAATCCTACTGTTGTGGGTGATGCCTTGCCTACAACGAGCACCTTTCCCAGAATTGTCGAAAAACCCCTACCTGTTCCCACTGTAAGTCAGCGCATTTCCTTAAACAATGTCCCAACGTCGCCCCCCCCCCACCTCCGACACATGTGGTGCTCCCCCTCCCAGATATTCCTACAAATGTCAGGCTCGCCCTGCTCCGGTTACCCCCAAGCTGACATTCCCTGTCCGCCCCTTTGTATCCCCCTCCCCAATTCACCCCAACAACTGTGTCCACCTCACAACGTTGATTACGTCATTCGTTTTGTAACGACCATCCTTCAGAACATCCATCCCTTTCAGAGTCCCCACACCCAGTAGATTGCCATCGATGCCCGTTCCACTTTCCAATTATAAACTATAGCCACCTTCTCCAGCAATAACTCCCACTTCACCTCCTCTCGCACTGATACCCTCGACTAGAGCACACCTGGATCCTTTTTCCTGTCTCTCTTCCCTCCCCCTGCCCCACATCCCCACACGGTATGCACACTCTACACTTTCTTGTACCACAATATTTGCTCCCTCTTCACCAACGAACCCTTTTCATGCACACCCTCTGACACCACCAAATGGATGCCTTTCTCCTTAATTGAACCTTTCTCCAACTCGCCATTCTGTTAGTAGCGCTCCTTCCTTTCTTCCTCACACTGATGGCCCCCTGCCCATTGTTAGAAGCAGAGTGGCGTATGGCCACCTCCCGCATCAGCCTGTCTGGATACAACCTCTCCTGAACGACCCCACCAAACACATCCTTAGCCTCTACCTCCCAAATACCGCAATACCACTCCCCTCCCCTCTGACTTCCACACTGACTATACCTTGACTTATGTGGTTGCTGCCGATCATAATCTTTCTTCCCGCCCTGTCAGTATACTCAGGAAGTGGCGTCAGTTTGTCATCTTCCTTAGGGGCGACTCCATTCCCCTCCTGAAACCGACGTGCCCCGAAAGCAACACCAGCCCCAATGTTGTCCTCGCCTCTTCCAACCTCCTGGGCCACCTACACGTGGAATTCCTTGACCTTATTGTTAGTACCTCCTCACCATAGACTCCTGTGGTCGCCCCTACCGCACCTACCCCACCTGAAACCGCCTTCCAAGATTGTCCATGACTACTCCCACGCTGAGTAGGATGCCTACTGTCGTTCCATACACACCTCAGTCGTCAGCCACCACCTACCTCTCCACATCCCTACTGATACTGACACGGCATGTCTCATCCTTCCTTCACCAGACTGTTGCTAACGCCGTACACTCACACATTCCCACCAAAGCTATCCACCTCCAGCCACCCCCATAGGCTATTCTCCTCTTCCGCGAATCCCATCGACTTTACTGCTTCTTCCTGTGGATCTGTGACTAGGATACACTCCTACACCACAGGCAAATCCAACGCCACATCAGAACCCTTTTGAACGCAAAAAGACGCCGGGTTTGGCATCAAACATGCACCCGCCTTGATACTTCGCTCCCTGTGAACTCCTTCAAGTACTGGCAATTATTCCACTGCCTTATTGGCAGTCGCTCCGTTACTTCACAACGAACCCCGTTTCCTGACAATGCCAGTGAGGCAGAACACTTTGTCACCTATCTATCCGATGACTTCTCTGTCCCTCATAATCCTTGGTTCGATTACTCCCTCTTCCGTGACCTCCATGACATCCATGGCTTTCAGTACTGGGATCAAATCACCCCCACAGAACTTAACACCCCGATAGACATAGAACTTACACTTTTCAACAAACGCAAAACTTTCCCCAGAAAAAACTGCCTGACACACAGACACCTCTAAGTCTTTGCTCCATGACTCCATGTCATACTATACACTGGCTTTTTCCTCGACCTGGATCCTTATGTTCTCGAAACGTGACAAGCCTCCCTCCAACGCCTTATCCTACCACACCATCAGCCTTACCTCGGTGTTCAGCAAGGTCCTGGAAACCATCCTCTCCTAACATATCCACCAACATCCCAATGTGGCTTTTGACTCTCTTTCTCTGTCAAGGGCCAACTCCTCTGCCTCACCCACCTCCTCTCCATCCAGATGAATTCCAGGGCATAAGGACTCTGGGAAGAGAGGAGAGGAAGGGAGAGTCAAGCGATAAATGGAGGGAGAGAGGTGGGGGAGAGAGAGGAGGCATATCATATATAGTTAAAGATTAAGGCCGGAACTAGTGGAGGATCCTGTTGTCTTCCAATTCCTTTGGAGCTTTCCAACGGCCACATTACTACAAGATAGTGTACTACAACCAATGAAATGCAATGTACAAGACTTCTTCGTCACTCCATAGGATGCATGCTCTCTTGGCCTCTTTATTCTCTCAAGATGTTGCCATCAAACGCAAATGATCCTAGATTGTCGAATGACTGAACCCGCAATACACTACCTGCTGCTCAACTAGCTACACGTTGGCAATATTACATTTGGTTATCCATTTCTACGGTAAGAGAGTCCCATGATAGTGCTGCTGTGGCCTCGCTCTGTGGTGTACGTAAGACAAAAGTAAACGTGATGTAATTATTCAGGCTTTATCGGTGATCTAACGACATAATAGGCTGTCTAGTGTCCTGTCGGATGTCAGTGTCGAATTTGCATGATACTTCGGTTACGCCACTCTTAACCTTCATCTGGTGCGACCTGAGACTGCTCTATAAATGGACCTGGTCCAGTGTTTTTGACTGCAGCCTTCTCCCTCCAATGACGGTTGGAGGTTCCGCGCACGTCGGACCTGCCTCTGCGTGCTTCATCTACAGTCTGGCGCCTGGTTTGCGGTGATCTTCTGGAGCGCTGACGTTCCGTTTTGCGTTATCTGAGGCCCTAGGCGTTTCACCTGTGTTCCGCCCCTGCCAGACCCGCCCGCCCGTGGTTATTGGATCTTCGGTCTGGCGCTCCCTTTGCGGTCCGCGCCCGTTGGGCCCGCTCTTGGACGTTTCATCTTCGGTACCATGCCCATGGTGCTCCGCTTGGGGATCGTCTTGCATATTCACGCCTTCAGTTCTTCTCTTCATGTCATGTTACATTTGTCCCTGTTGCTTCTTTAATAATTCCAGAGCAGGATACCAGGCTCTACTTAGTTGGTAACCTATATCTCGCTTCATGAGATTTTCAGCCACTGTTATCTCTATTCCTTCCTTTATTAAAGTGTTCCAAAATCTGAGTGTCTGTGCCAGAATCCTGGTATCATCATAATTCATGAGAGGATCCAGTTCCAGACAGTGTTCAACAATGGCTGGTTTCCTCGTGAAGAATTATGATAGCGGAGGGTAGTTCCCACTGTACCATTTATTAGGGTTTATCAAACTTCCGTTACCGGTAGGACCGCTGAAAACATAACTGCTTGAAAAACTTTTGTGCACGTCGTTATTACTCTTTCCTTTCCCAAGGAGACCTGATAACCAACGGGTTGGATACAGGATATCTGTAGCAACAATCTGGGTTTGGATGGAACACAGAAAACGGGTATATCATTATTAACATAAAGTCCACATGTCAAACACTCTTGTTTTAATTACGACAAGGGGCACCTTTTTCATCACTACTCTACTAAGGCCGGCCGCGGTGGCCGAGGGGACTGAGACGCTCCAGTCACGGTCTGCACGGCCACTACGGTCGGGGGTTCGAATCCCCCCTCGGGCATGGATATTTGTGCCGTCCTTAGTCTTAGTTAGTTCATAAGTAGTTTGTAAGTTTAGGGAGTGATGACCCCGTAGTTAAGTCCCATAAGCTATACAAACATTTGAACATTAAAATGTACTAATTTGAACAGCAGCCAGATACTGACAACTGACAGCCCCAATTTATGGGCAGGAAGAAAAAGAGGTACTATTATGAAGTAAATATGTATAGTTCTGGAGACGTAACACTACCTGTGACGATTGGACATTATGTCTACCCAGAGACCTGTAATTACTCTGGGTTTCACTTAAGGTAGAGTAGATACTGAACACAAAAATAGGGTATGCGGGATACCAGGAGCCCCGAATTTGTAGCCACTAATTTTAAAAGAAAATGGTCTAGCTCATACGGTTATACTAATTAGATATTTATGGCTACTTACCCTCTCAGAGCAGGGATTCAAAAAGCCAATCTCCAACAGCAAACTACATTTCCACGCACTGCAGGTGAGTTACTAAAATGTCCATGAAATACTTCCACACATCAGTGGTACTGTGTTTTTCTTGACGTGACATACATCTCTTGCCAACAAACGTCTCTGTGCTAGAATTTCGTTTTCCTCACCTGGAAAGATAGGTATCCAATGTAAATTTAAACTAAATAGAAGCTTTCAATACCATTCACAGTTACCACATGATATGGACTCTTATTTTTTATAATACTTACTATTCAAGTGAATTCCATGCTCTGTCGCGGTTGCAACTGCTTTGCAGTATGGCGAGACCTGAAACAAAGTTTGTCTAGAAGAATCCGGCCTTGCGTGGCAGTGAACAACAAATAAAATGGGATATTTCAGCAATAACAGAGTGTAGACACACAAAGTAAAAGCTGTATCTTTACATACTTTCAGTTTCAATCACCGTTTCATCAGAGGGTTTGAGGATTAGACGCTTTTGCACCTGGCGGAGAGGAAACATCCGCTCCACAAAAACTGATCCCTCCACCGCGAATGACTATTTCTAGATTTCTTTTTATGTAAATTACATTTCGCACGTTGGTTGTAGACGGTTCCCGGTAAATTATACATTTCCTCACATCATTCTGTGTCTCCGTATATCACTCACTCTCCTCCCCCATCTATTAAGCGATTAAAAAGCCTCGTTAATGAACAACTGCCTTTTTTAAGTGCTCTTGTCGCCTTCAAGTCAGAAAACTGTGCCTAGATGTCAAGTGTATGGGGCTCTATATGTCGAAACCTACGTACTCGTTTGTTGCAGTAGCGCTCATTTGGTTCAAGAGGATGCCCAACAAAAGAAATGATTGGAACAATGTGACGAGTCTTTATCCCTATACCATATGCATGGATTCCTGACTTTGCGCACACCGGACGTTCTGAACTTACGAAGAGTTTTGGAAACAGCTATGGATTACAAGGATGACACAGGTAATCTATATCTATATATAAAAGGCTTGTGTGTGTACGTGCTGACAGACTTTTCTCCATGACCACGCACTGCCACCCACTCGTGGTTGTGGTGGTAGATAGCTCTTGGTCTAATGATGTTAGTAAGGGAGTTTGGTCGCGGTGCGTGGCAGTGGGTGAGTGTGACGAGCAAAAATTCGCAAAATATGCAATAAATACTCTTAGGAAAAGCTATATTCTCTGTGACTTACGAACTTTATGGTACGAGTCAAAATCTGTTTATTATTTCAATCGTCAGACAATGTGGTCCTTTCAGGCTTTAATAACGACGAGGAATATCAAATACGCAATTTTTAAATAGATCACATGTTTCCGTCAAGCACACATGACCGACTATGAACAGACACAAAACAAAGATAAAAATTCAGATAGACTCAAAGATAAAAATACTCGTGGAACATTGATCACTGTCGTGGAAGCGTGGTGGAAACACAAACATATATTAATGAATGTCCCTTAGTCCATAGATATTGATATGCCTGTACCAGTAAGCTCACTGGTCTGTGCTAATCAGTGATCTCTGATACATATAGCCGCGACACTCTCTGCTGTGAAAGATGTTATCGTTTGACAGCTGGGTCAAGAAAAACTATGCGACGTAGACCTACTCATATCCCGGCGGCCTCCTGTGATAATGTTGGCAACAGATGTTGAATAACGAGAATCATGTGACATCGTCATAAGCCAATCGCGTGACACGCAAATATTTTGTCGTGAAATCAAGCATACCGCAGGAACAGCAGTATTTATCTACACTAAGTGGTTCGGTCATCTTTGCAACGATTTTATATCGTGTTATTGATGTTGCCAACATAAAAACACGAGGCCGCCAGGATAGAAAGTAAAATTTTACCGAATCAGATACATCCGTTGTTGTCACATCTCATTATGACCAGCACTTTCACGCGAAATTCTTTTGTATAGAGTCATGATTCACACAGTCTTACAATTCATTCTAAATTCCTATTCAAGAAGATATTTGTGAAAACTGTTACAAATCAATATTCGCACTTATTCAATATCATTTTCAGAAACGTAATTTGCCAGCCGCTTTCGGCGCTGCTGTTGCAATGTGTAACAAAATTGAGAATAACGACGCATTATTACTATTTCTCATCTCATCGGTAGCTGTGTTCACAAAAGTTCACGCCAAACATACAATTACACACTGCAGTCTTAACTTGATGAACACAACCTAACATTGATTTTACTTCATACTTTAATTTCACTTTTTGTTTTAAAAACTTTATGAATATTCATGGTTTTCGACATTTTGGCTAAGAGAACTGAGTTTATTGACAGAGCGATCCAACAAGGATTTTGTTTTTGCTGACATAGGTCCGAAAACTTAAAAAACCACTATATACATAGGTCCTTCGTTAACAACCGTTGCGAAGCACGGGCATATAAGCTAGTGCCTTATATTAACATCACGTAGTCACCACCAACATAAAATTAATTTCCCAGCAGCAGAAAAAAGAGAAACACTAGCGGAGTTCGACACAATACAGGCATGGTAGAAGACCATGAAAGGGCTACTGTTAAACCCTTAATCGCGGAAGCCAAAGGAAAGCTGCTAGGGAAGTGGTGTCAAGACCGTAACACAATCTAAATCAGGAATCGTATTGCTTTTGTTTTGAAATATGAAAGAATAAACAGTATTCACTGGCGTGAGGCTGGAGAACGTTGTGGAAATTACCCCAATAAAGAGAAATAATGTGTATCTGAAAGACAGGTACAATGCAGATCTGTCGTTCATTTGAATCTCTGAGTGGAGGCCGCGAAGGGTAGAGGTGTCCATGTGATCACATAATCAAGGAAACGGTGATAGACATGATTTGTAGTGTGGAAATTTTTATGTTATGAATAGCGGAAGCCAACGGAAAGCTGTCGAGGAAGTGGTGTCAGGAGCATAAACCTAGACAGTTGTTGATTAGAAGTATGTGGTATGGTCTAATGAATCATCGTTTACACTGATTGTTACTAACAACCGGCTTTATGTATCGAAAACCTCAAAAGAAGCTCACGCTGTGGTATACCTGCTTCCTACAGTAAATTATGGGATACGTTCTGTCATCTAATCTAATCAAGGTACACTATCAATTCCCTAACTGGTCGGAAAACTGTGAATGAATATTACACTATCCTCGACAACAAGTTGCGTACAATGATTTACAAGTAAGGTGTTTTAGGAGAAATAGTAAATACTGCAGGAGGAGGTAATAGACAAGATTTTGCAATATAATGCCATGCAACATGTATCCATTTTGTATTGCGTACGAAGGTACAGCTGTTACTGTGTAACGCAAACAAATTTAAAGCAAAGGTAAACTGATTAGTCCACATATACTTTTATTACAGATAAATGTGCCTGTAGAAGTACAAAATTCTTCCTAACTATTATACAGGCGATAATTAACTGTTCGTCCTGCGCTGATACAGACTGCTGGCTCTCGTATATGGAACTCTCCTGTGGACTCCTGGATCAGAACTGCCGAAATGCAGTCGTGTTTCTGTGGTGCGCCGGCATATGTACGCGCGTCCCCTTGTCCTACTGTAAGCAAGGTACAGAGACTGCGAAAGGTTGCGCATCAATTATTTTGACTGCTGTGTAAATATAAATTAGGGAATACCCTGATCTCCTGTTCAGAACAGTCAAACAGTTCTAAGGAAATAGGTAGAGCCTCACATTCAGTTATCCATACTACTGCTCCATGTCAAGTAGTCTAAGAGCATATTTTTATTGATAAAATAAAAAATAAAAACATAAACTGGTGTTTAAATTGCGATAAGAGGCCTTACATAAGCAGGAAGTGGAAACGTTATGTTGTTGGTGCAAGCTTTATCATCAGTATTAACCATTCTGAATGGATGTTTTGAAGGAGGTAGTCTTGATATATTTGCATACTTCTATGCATTAATGTTATCCGACATATTTATAGATGAACATATTTAAGTACCAATAATGAAAGAAAATTTAAGGTTGAAATTTGAAATAAACACTGAAACCATATGATCAATGTATGTCATAAGTTGAATGCAGATAACTGTTGAACTATGTCTTGTTAATGTACCTACAAAATGTGTAGTTTTCTTGAATACCAACAAATGAAATTAAACACTATTCTGAATACGAAAACCAATTAATTTACCCACTTAAAACGTTGGCTATTGGTACATTTTTACATAGTAGACGCGAAAGAGAAAACTGCTAGACTTACAAACTACTTAAAGTAACCTACACGAAGGACAACATACACACACACAAGCGCGCGCGTGCGCCCGTTTGGGATTCGAAACTCCGGCGGGAGCGACCGTCCAGTATGATGCTATAGACTACGCGGCCACTCAAAAATGTTCAAATGTTGGTGAAGCTTATAGCACTTAACTGCGGGGTTATCAGTCCCTACACTTACAAACTACTTATGAACTACTTTAGACTAAAGATAGCACGAACATCCATGCCTGAGAGGGGATTCGAACCCCCGACGGGGAACGGTCACGTGCATCGCAGCATAGCGCCTCAATGCGCTCGGCCGCTCCGCCGCGGCTACGCGGCCATTCCTGCGTGGCTAGTAGACATGATTTTAAAAAATTTTATTGCTGTCGCCAAAGTAGGAAAGAGAAATTTTTGAGTGGAGTCTTAAACACTTCGCCGTATACAGAGTGACTCTAAATTCACGCACTCGGGCTTGGCAGCGCGATTCCTCACATCCTAGCAATAAGAAAATGTCTCTCACAAAATTTCCTCCTGGGAATATTTCCGGCAGGAAATAGACGTCGAAGACTGAGATGGGTGTGTGTCCCATACATCAGTGTGTTTCAGAATTACACTACTACACCAACAAACGTCTAGGGGATGTAGGAGGTGTCTTGAAGAACAAAGTGGGCATAGAAATCTATGCCCGGAAACGCCAGTCAACGACGCTACGCAGAGTCCAAGTTACAGGCACCAGCTCCTGCCGCTAGCCATCCCCTCCAGCAACTTCGACGCACTGTAGCGTCATTGGATGACGTTTCAGGGCATGGGTTTCTAAGCTCACTTTGTTCCTCAAGACACCTCCCACATCCCCTAGAAGTTTATTGGTGTAGTAGTGTATTTCTGAAACACACTGATGTATGGGACACACACCCATCTCAGTCTTCGTCTATTCCTGCCGGAAATATGAATAGGACGAAATTTTGTGATAGACATTTTTTTATTGCAAGTATGTGAGGAATCGCGCTGCGAAGCTCGAGTGCGCGAATTTAGATTCACAATGTATCCTGTATGTTGGTTAATAACTCTACATCGAACGTAATTATATCGTTTCTCTGAAGACGGTGCATTGTTTGCACCTCTCCTGCGCTTCCAGTTGACAGTGCTCTGCCTTGTAACGACGTCGGTCCGTTCCATTTTACCGGGAGCGCACAAATAGCAAATGAGCCCAAAGCTACCTGCGGCGGAAGGACTTGTGTACCGTGCTTCTGGAGTACCGTGTCCACTACCTGAAGTGTCCGGCACTCCGGACGAGTGTCAACAAATTTCCTGTCCGGCAAAGTGTCAATCCGTGATGATGATAATGTTTGGTGTTTTAGGGCGTTAAACAGCTAGGTCATCTACATCTACATAGATACTCTGCAAATCACATTTACGTGCCTCGCAGAGGGTTCATTAGCCACTTTCAAAACCTTTCTCTAACCGGTCCATTCTCTAATAGCGCGCGGGAAGAAAGAACACCTAAATCGTTCCGTTTTCGATATGATTTCTCTTATTTTATTGGGATGGTCATGTCTTCTTATGGAGGTGGGTGCTAGCAAATTATTTTCATATTCAGAAGTAAAAGTCGGTGATTGAAATTTCGGAAATAGATCTCGCCGCAACGAATAACGTCTTTCTTTTAATGATTTCCACCCCAATTCGTGCAACATTTCCGTGACACTTTCCCCCCTGTACCGTGATAAAACAAGACGAGCTGCCCTTCTCTGAACCTTCTCAATATCTTCCGTCAGTCCCACCTGGTGAGGGTCCAACACTGGGTAACATTATTCCAGGAGAGGACGCACAAGTGTGGTGTAGGCAGTCTCTTTGGTGAAGCTGTTGCATCTTCGAAGCGTTCTGCCAATGAAACGTGATCTTTGGTTCGCCTTCCCCACAATATTTTCTGTGTGTTCACTCCAGTCTAAGTTGTTCGTAATTGTAACTCCTAAGTATTTGGTAGAATTTACGACCTTAAGGTTTAACTGATTTATCGTGTAATTGAAGTTCAGCAGATTTCTTTTAGTGGTCATGTGTATTACTTCACACTTTTCTTTATTTAGTGTTAATTGCCAATTTTCGCAACATGTAAATTTTTTGTCTAAATCGTTTTGCAGTTGCTTTTGATCCTCTGTTGACTTCACTAACCGATAAACGACAGCATCATCCGCGAACAGTCTAAGGGAGCTATTCAGATTGTCTCCTAAATCGTATATAAACACAAGGAAGAGTAGGGGACCTATAACGCTTACCTGGGAAGCGCCAGATATCACTTCTGTTTTACTCGATGACTTACCGTCCTTTTGGATAGGAAATAGTGAATCCAATCGCACAATTGGGGCGATATTCCATAAGCACGCAATTTCATTAGAAGTCGTTTGTGAAATACAGTGTCAAAAGCCTTCCGGAAATCCAGAAATATTGAATCGATTTGAGATCCCTTGTCGATGGCCCTTATCACTTCATGTGGATAAAGGCAAGCTGTGTTTCGGAAGAGCGATACTTTCTGAATCCGTGTTGACTATTAGTTAATAGGTCGTTGTCTTCGAGATAGTTCATAATGTTCGAACAAAGTACATGTTCCAAAATCCTACTGCAAATCCTATGAGAGTGACCTGTAGTTTTGGGGATCACTCCCATTGCCATTCTTGAATATTGGAGTGACTTGGGCAGCTTTCCAGTCTTTAGGTACGGATCATTCGCTGAGTGATCGGTTGTGTATGATAGGTAAGTATGGAGCTATTGCATCAGCATACTCTGAGAGGAATCTAGTTGGTATACAGTCTGACCCGGAAGATTTGTTTTTGTTTAGTGACTTAAGTTGTTTTACTACTCCAGGAACATCTACTTTTAAATTTCGCATGCTGGCAGCTGTTCTTGAATTGAATTCTGGAGTGTGCACTTCGTTTTCTTTGGTAAATGAATTTCGGGAATCTGTGTTTAGCAATTCTGCAACTCATCAGTGCCCACGTCACTCCGTGCAAGTGTCGAACGTTCGACTAGGTGTTGTGTCGTTCTCATTATCATCGACACGCAAGTCGCAGAAGTGGCGTCAGCTAAAATAACTTGCAGCAAGCAGGCAGAACACGGCCGCATTTGGGGTCTAACGGTCTTAGTGCCACACGATCATCATCATGATTATGTCTGGCCCAGGATACTTTATGAAAGTGGCTGCACGCAGTAGTAATCTGCCAAAAGGATGGGGCCCCTCCACGCCCACACCAACGTGGTGACCATCACAAAAGTCCTACTGTCACCTCCGTAATTTTGTTAGTTTGCTAAGGTGGATCACGGGATGTGGGAACCACGATGTTATCCGTACGTGTGGGCACGATCATCCATTAATACGGTGCATCTGGAGATAGAGTTGGTCGAAAGGTATACAAAGGGTAAAAGAATGTAAGGGCAGAGTAAAAAAAGTGCCAAGGGAAAAAACCTATGCGACAGTGGGGTAGGTTTTTAAGGGCAGTAGCGTTATGCTATCTGAGACAGATCACGCTAGGTTTGGTAATGTTAGTAAAGGGTATATCTCAGTACCGTTAACTTTGCTAGGTTCGTCATAAAGAATCAGTCCGGTTGATGCGAGGTTCTGCTGCAGCTGAGTCGGCTGCGGCAGAATACCTGTGAACATAGCCAAGTTTGTCATGATAGTTAGACAGTTCGGTCATGGAACTGGCTAACTATGTGGGACTGTATAGGTTTGTTTGTGTTTAGTGCGCTGAATATGGTTTCCCTGCCTTGCCTGTCGGTCGGCTGTGAGCTCAGCTGGCATTGCCAGTCAGTTTGCTGTTCTGCAGGGGTTCGCCAGATTCGGCGTGTTTGCGAGTTAGTGATCCCTATGACCGTAGGTGGTTATTCTCTGAGGAGAAGTGTTTTGGGGCGTTTATGTTTGCACCTATGGTTGTGATCGTAGTTCCCCAAGCGTAGAATGAAGGGATTGTTCGAGTGTCTCGAGTTTCTGTACAGTCGTGTGGCGAGTTTCTTGAATACCACCGAGAGGCGCTCTAGGCGGTATTCATTGTGACGATCCACGGTGCGTCTGTATCGTGGATTGTTGCTTATGATGCGTAGTACCTTGTTCTGTATAAGCTGCAGGCGGCGCAGCCGTGTTGGCGCCGCGTATGCCCAGCACGGAGCACCGTACGTCATCAGAGGTCTAATATGTGTCATGTAGAGGTTCCTCGACACCCGGCTATTCAGTTCGCTTTCCCTGTTGAGCATCGGGTAGAGTTGTTTGAGCCTCGCGTTTGCTCGGTTGGTCATGTGTTGTATGTGGTCCCCCCATGTGAGTTTCCGGTCCAGCCAGACACCGAGGTATTTGACTTTCTCACGGAAACGTATTGGGCGTGCATGTAGAGTAATTGGTCTAGAGTATTGGTGCTTGCGCAGGTGTTTCGGTCTGCGTGTGAACAGAACTGCCTCACACTTGTCGACGTTTATTTTAACACGCCATTTCTCCAACCAAGGTTCGGCAGTTCCGAGTGCTGTCTGTAGGCGTGAATTTATCTTTGATGGCTTCCAATCTTGCGCCATGATGGCGGTGTCATCTGCGTAGATTGCGGTCATCGTGTTATGTGTGGATGGAAAATCATTAATGTAGATGTTAAACAAGAGGGGCTCCAGGATGTTGCCTTAGGGTGCTCCAGCTTGAATGCCGTGTCGTATAGACTGTTTGCCCTGCACGTCAGTGTTGAAGCTTCTGTTGGCGAGATATGAGTGTATGAGATGCACGAGTCC
This sequence comes from Locusta migratoria, assembly GCA_026315105.1. NCBI lineage: Eukaryota > Metazoa > Arthropoda > Insecta > Orthoptera > Acrididae > Locusta > Locusta migratoria. The sequence continues at coordinate 17,341,154 of CM048751.1, forward strand.
GTCGGGAAACGCGGCGTCATGAAGTTTGCGTATAAGGCCGTTGTGCCAGAGACGATCGAAAGCTTTTTCGATGTCCAGAAACACCGCACCGGTGGCTTTGTTTTTGTTGTAGCCGTCTGTTATGTGTTCAACTACGCGGAGGAGTTGTTGTGTATGTGGAGTGGTGATTGCTAAATCAGAATTGCTCCGGTCTTGCCGGCCGCGGTGGCCGAGGAGACTGAGGCGCTGCAGTCACGGCCTGCAAGGCCACTACGGTCGGGGGTTCGAATCCCCCCTCGGGCATGGATATTTGAGCCGTCTTTAGTATAAGGTAGTTCATAAGTAGTTTGTAAGTTTAGGGACTGATGACCCCGTAGTTAAGTCCCATAAGCTTCACAAACATTTGAACATTTTTGCTCCGGTCTTAGGGTGTCATTGGTGATGCAGTGCCGAGTGAGACGTTTACGAATTACCTTCTCAATTATCTTACTCAGCGAGCTCAGCAGACTGATGGGTCGGTAATTTTGTGGGAGGGAGCTGTCTTTCCCTAGCTTCCTGAACATCAGGACCTTGGCCGCCTTCCAAAAGGCGTAATCTGCCAGGGAGTTTGAGGCTCCTTATACTGGGCTTTCCTGCCGAGTAAACGGTTCGGAAGGATGACACACTTGCGGCAGGACGCCGCGGCCCGGTGTCCGGTGGTGCGCTCTGCCCACCCGGTAGCGCGGCCGTTGCCGGGAGCGACCGTGGCTGCGGCTGCGGCTGCGGCTGCGGCCCGCGGGTTGTAATTGCGGTGGGACAAAGCGGCGGCGGCGGCACAGAAACCCGAGCCCAGCCCAGCCCAGCCAGCAGAACAGAGCAGAGCCGCCGAAACGCGAGACGCCAGCGGCGACGCAGCCGCAGCCGCGGGTAATTGCGGGCCATATGGCGGCCGAGGCACACGGGCAGACGAGCCGCTGCCACCGAGCTGCGCCTCTCTCCTTCAACCACCACATACTCCGAAACCGTACGGGCACCTACGCTAGTGGCCACCCAAAACGCAACACCCTGAGGCAGTGGCGTAACTAGCACTTGGCTTTCGGTGGGGGAGGGGGGGGGGAGGATAGATCTCCTTGGCGAGCAAAATTTTAGTCAGTTTCCAGACAGACTACCATCTACCACTCCTGTTGAAGAAACTAATTCACTCCCATCCAATGAAAGATTATGGTAAAACACCCCAAGTTTTCAATCTTTACCTTTACCCAGATTGCTGTTATACGATTTATTTTATTTATTTTATTTTATTTATTTATTTATTTATTTTTGGTTCTGGGGAGGGGTTCTATCCCCCTCATCCCCCCCCCCCCCCCCATAGTTACGCCACTGCCCTGAGGGATGCATCCAAGGCAGGTGGGGTTTGGTGCATGCACGCGGTCAGCAGGGTGGAACAGTGTTCAAATGTTTGTAAATGTATTGGACCAAACTGCTCTCGTAATCAGTCCCTAGACGTACAAACTACAAGGGTTGAAACATAAATAGTGGCAACTATTTATTCACAACCGACACAAAAAAAACGTTACATCTTTGTACCTGTTACTGTCCTTCAAAGTAGTCACCAGCGTAGTGTAGAACCCATGCCAGCAATGTGGAAGGCGTAGTATACCGTTATCAGAACCTGTTCTGTTGATGGTGCGAATGAAGCGGTCTGCTACCTGTCCAATCTCTGGAACAGTTCTGAAGCGCACGAAGTGTTTTCTTCATCTTGGGAATCAAATCAAAGACACAAGGACTTAAGTCAGAGGAGTATAGTGGATGGTACAATACTTTCCATTTCCATCGACCGAACAGAGCATCCACAGCTTGCACTATATGCGCCCGTGGATTGTCGTCAAAATGATGGTGGTTGGGGCGGGGAGGGGGGGGGGGTGTTGCGCAGAAAATTTGGCCACTTATTTCGCAAAGCTGGTCACAGTCTGCCGTGGAGGAACGTAATGCCTTAGGATAACACCATCACAGTCGTACACGAGAATCACCATAACTTTCACCATTCTGAGGCTGACGCATTTCCATCTTTTGGAGCATCACATGCGACCAGATTTGCGAAAGAAGTGGCAACACTTTCTGCGCAACCAAAAAATTGTTCAAATGTTTGTAAAACTATGGGACCTAATTGCAGTGGTTATCGAGCCCTAAACTTACAAATTACGTAAACTAACTCACTATCTAACTAACTAACAACACACACACATACACACACACACCCATGCCCGACTGAGGACTCGAACCTCCGACGATGAATGCAGTGGCGGCTGGTGATAATGTGCTAATGTGCTGCAGCACACTGTAAATATATTACTAGAATTATGCCATTTCTCTTCGAATACAAGCGAGAAATTGCATTCTTTCTGCCGGCCGCGGTGGCCGAGGTGGCTGAGGCGCTCCAGTGACGGTCAGCACGGCCACTACGGTCGAGAAAAGAGCACGCTGTTTTTTGAAATTAGACAAAACTGGGTTCCACACGTTTGTTACAACCTGACAAGTCTGCAGTAGCGGAGCATTGTTTAACTGAAGGACACAGAATGAAGTATGACGAAACACGTGTACTTGCTTCTGCGTCTCGCTACTGGGAATGCGTTTTAAAGGAATCTATTGAGATTAGGTTGGCGGAGGATTTAATAAATAGAGATAGGGGGTTTCCTCTAAGCAACGTGTGGAATTCAGTTTTGTCTAATTTCAAAAAACAGCGTGCTCTTTTTTCCACCTGTGAAAACTAGCGCATATAAGCGATATATCGTTCCTGCACCGGCTACTTGCGGCTGAGGACGCAGCCACGACTCTCTGGCGCACGCGCCGTTAGTACTTCGATGCGTATATAAGGCCGCCGGTCACGGCAAGACCTCAGTTTCGTACGAGACTCAGCAGCATTCACACCTGAAGATGGCGGCCAGGTGGTCCGCCGAAATATTGTGTCAAGGTGACTCGACGATCCGGCTGGAAACCCGACATGAATATCAACAATTTATACGCCGGGAAACTCTACGTAATTACTTATCAATTACCTTATACTAAGGACGGCACAAATATCCATGCACGAGGGGGGATTCGAACCCCCGACCGTAGTGGCTCTGCAGAACGTCACTGGCATGCCGCAGACCGCTTAGCCACCGCGGCCGACTTTTGTATTTCATCTTTACTGTTGAATAGATATTTCGATACTTTGTTGCTATTGTAAAGTGCACTTCTATTCTTTTCGAGATCTCAATTTTTTGCCAACTGTAACATTTTGGTCAAAGTGGTGTAAAAAATCATATGTAAACAATGTTGAAAATATATATAGGTCAGTTAGCCAGAGCTGTGGCAGTTAGATTGTGTGAACCTAAGTGTTGGAGTGTTGTTTTATCCGTGTCTGCGTCATTCAGATGTCACCTGAAGCTGCCCTAGAAAGTCCAAAATCGGTTAGCGAACTTTAAATAAATTTTCTTTGCAGAAGGTCTGAAACTGTTTTCCTTTATCATATTCATGTTCTGTCACTAAGAGACGAAAAAGTCTTATTAACTAAATTACATCAATCACACAGAGAATCTCGTGAGATAGGCGAACGAACGACAGAGTTTGATTAGCATAAAAGTGTTCAAACAAATCTGCTGAAGAGACTGTCTGCATTACGCATGTGTGTCATCTGCAGTACTGCTGAGCGGTATGGAATCTAGCCAAATGGGATTGGAAGAGGCTATAGAAGAGCTGGAAGAGAGGAAGCTCGTTTAGCATTATCGTGATACAGCGAAGGCAGTGTGGGTATGTGAAGAGCGAGTTGGGATGTCGATCAGTAAAAAAGAGAATTTTAACCTTAAGTAGACATTTGATCACGACATTTCAAACTGTTCAAACGTTTGTAAATCTAAGCGACTTAAGGGCTGCGGTTATCAGTTCCTAGGCTTACAAACTACTTACGCTAACTTTAACTTATGCTAAGGATAAGACACACACACACACACACACACACACACACACACACACACACACACACACACACACACACACATGCCCGAAGAACTGCAACCTCCGACGCTGGGCAACCGCGCGCTCCGCAGCAGAGGGCTTTAGAGCGGTCGGATACTCCACCGCGGCACTTCAAACCGTCTACACCATTTTTTTCACTGTCCCATATAGCCTATAAGAAAAACTATCGTTATGAAATTATAGAATGTAAAGTTCTATCTTTTTCGTAATCAGGACGGTCGAGAAATAGCTCTGTCGAATGTTTACTAATTAATGGCTGGGTTATCTTACAGATGTGGAAGTTTAATTGAAGATCGACAATTCGCATCGTTGTTCTGTAAGTCAGTAGTACTGTTACTGATTAACGAACGCTGTATACATAGCAGTATACCATAGACAATTGAATCGTGCTTGTAATTAAAATTAAAACAGTCCAGATCGCAGATCTGTAACTTTTGTTTCATGACCGGTTTCAATCAACGTAGACCATCTTCAGATGACTAGCACCATGATGGCAGGTCTAAGTTTGTGCAGTTCGCCTTGTCCATCACCACCATCTGGCACGATTGTGCTAGTTCAAATGTTCAAATGTTTGTATAGTCTATGGGACTTAACTAGGGGTTATCAGTCCCTAAACTTACAAACTACTTATGAACTACTTACGAACTAGGATGGCACAAATATCCATGCCCGAGAGGGGATTCGAACCCCCGACCGTAGTGGCCGTGCAGACCGTGACTGGAGCGCCTTAGTTTCCTCGACCACCGCGGCCGGCGATTGTGCTAGTCATCCGAAGATGGTCTACGTTGATTGAAACCGATCATGAAATAAAAATAACAATTGTGCAATCTGAACTGTTTTAATTTTAATCATTGTTTTAAGATCGCTGTTCTCCATTATGCTTTCTAAAATTACTAATTGAATCGTGGCTACAATACCATTTCTTATTTAGCTGCATTGCTTGTGACATGCACCAAGACTAAGTTACCATTCCCCCCCCCCCCCCTCTTAAATTATTGTTTTAAATTCTAAGATTAACATAATATAGTACGTTTGAAGGCACGCAACTGATTATATCCATCATGGTGTGGTGATCCGTTTGCATCACTGCGGCAAGTATATGTATGGAGTAGAAAGTTCGTCAATGTCGTGACAGCCGCGGTGGAGTAGCCGAGCGGTCTAAAGCGTCTCGCTGCGGAGCGCGCGGTTGCTCGCCGTGGAGGTTCGAGTCCTCCCTGGGGCATGGGTGTGTGTGTTCTCCTTAGGTTAGTTTACCTAGGTTTAAATAGTTTGTAAGCTACGGACTGATGTCCATGCAGTTTGGTCCGATAGATTTACAAACATTTGCACTTTTTTGTTTTAATGTCGTGACTTTTGTGACAGAGGCTCAGCGCTCGCGTTGTGACCCCCTAGCAGTCGAAGCTATTGTGACGGTCGACGAAATAGCCACAATTCTGAACTTTATTAGTCATTGTTCATCACGTCAATCATTCATGCAATGCATTAGATGGATAACATCACCATTGCGTCTTGTAACAATGCGTTAAAAATCAACTTCTGCTTGCAACATGATTACAGCAATTTTGACTTCTGAGAACAATCCTCATTTTACAGCATTGTAATGCTCGGCTTCATGATGCCCGTAAAAAATTAGCAGCCACAATCATTTCAGTACTCTCCCACATTCTCAACAGTAACCAGACATCTCAGTGACTGATTACAACAACTCAAAGAGACGGTGGGATATATGGTACACGATTGGCTGCGCACGAGAGCAAAATACTTTGTTTTTCTGTTTTCAGAGGAATCTGTGTACTTGCTACAAGCTGGAGGGACAGTAATGAACAACAGGGATTATATAAAAATTTATACATTGTCCTGCTTGTTTTCTACTTATAATCAATAAGAAAAAATAAGCTTTTCATCTGACTCCAAAATGTAGGGAAAACACAAATCTTTATTGCTGTCTGAACCACTCAAGTTACTCTCCACTGAAGTTGAAATTAAGAGTGTTTAACGTTGTGTCATAGACTATATCATTACAGACAGATCAGATGCAATTTAGATTCATTGGAAGAATTCTCAGGAAATGAAGTCCAACAAAAAATAAGAAAAAAATGAAGGAAAAAGCTTACTAAAGACTCGGTCAACCAACACTTGAACATTGGAAGAATTGATTATATTATTATCGGCCAACAGTTTTGAATAGTTTTTTTTTCCATTGTTTCAATCCTTCTAGATCATCTTCAGAGTAAGGTTGTTTCCAAGAAGCGATTTACAACCGCAATTTATTTAGAAAAAGTCCTTCTTGCGCCAACAGCTGTAGAATAATTTTATTTATTAGCCTCAACCGGCACTGCCTGTCGTCAACAGCAGATTGAAAAGATATTGCACATCAATTCTTATAAAAATTGATGTGCAATATCTTTTCAATCTCCTGTTAATGACAGACAGTACCGAAACGGGAGAGGTAAATAAGTTTTATTTTTTATTTTTTTTATTTTCAGAATCTTAGAGTTGCATCTGCAGAATGTCTCATCTGTATTGTGACAAGTACTGTTCCTTAAGATTACAGACGAGACAGGTTGCAGATGCAACTATAATATACTGAAGATGATCAAGAAGGATTGAATCATACCAGTGTACAAAAACATTCGCAACTGTTAGCTGATAATAACATAACAAATTCCTCTAACTGTGAGTAGTTGCTGACACTCATGAATCGATTATGACGACTACAGTATTTGAATATTGGTTAGCCGTGTGGAATAGCCGCGTGGTCTAAGGCGTCATGCTACGGACTGGGCGGCCTTTCCCGTCGGAAGTTGGAGACTTCCCTCGGGTATGGGTGTGTGTATTTTTATTAGAGTAAGTTAGTTTAAGTAGTATTAAAGTCTAGGAACTGATGACTATTGCACTTTGGTACAATAGGTTTACAAACAATTGAAGATTTGAATATTGGTTATTAGTGGGATTCGAACCGTGTAATGCTGACAGAAAGGTTCATCACGGTATGCACTTCTGTGAAAGTTCCGAGAGAGTTCCTCACTCGAAGAGGCAACCAGGATAGCTTCCTCTTACCTGTAGCTCAGTAGTAGTCTATAATGATAAAATCAGAGAGATTAGAGCAACACGGATGTTCAAATGTTTGTAGAGCTTATGGGATCATGGGGTCATCAGTCCCTAAACTTACAAACTACTTATGAACTAGCTAATTCTAAAGACGGCACAAATATCTATGCCCGAGGGGGGGGATTCGAACCCCCGACCGTAGTGGCCGTGCAGATCGTGACTGGAGCACCGCAAACCGTTCGGCCACCGCGACCGGCAAACACGGATGCATATCTGCTGTATTTTCATCGCGAACCATACGCGACGGGAAAAGTAAAACAAGGTAGGGGCAGCGATACTCAGGATACACTCCGCCTCGCACCACTGGACGAAGACAGTACTTCAGCCACGACCTTTTCCAAACAAGCATTCTGAAATTTCTGTGATCTGACTTGGGGAAATATTTATCTAAAATATAAACATTAATATTTGTTTGTTTGTCTTTTTGTTCGTATTTTATGTACGGCCATACCGTACATCCTATTGCGATAAAATTTTGTCAATTCATTGCTTGCACTCGCGCGAAGGTTATACGCGTATTAAAATTAACTTCGTGTGGTACAATGCGGGGGTGACGTACAGTTAGTTAATTCGTTTCTTACGCCTTCACGCTGAAAGAGCTGGATGAATATGTATGAAATTTGGAACGGGGGTAGCTTATGCCCTGATTAATACGTGGGCTACCTTTCGTAAGTCACCGTATGTTTCGTGGCAGAGAGTACCTTACAAATGGGTTAATATGTTTGCCACTCCTTCATGCTGAAAGGGATGATCAGATTTGAATGAAACTTGTAATGGTGATGGCTTATACCCTGCATTAATACATGGGCTACTTTTCGTACGGTGCGTGGCGAAGGGTATCTTACAGTGGATTAACACGTTTATTAATCAACAAGCTGAAAGGACTGGAGGGAATTGAATGAAATGTGAAATGAAGATAGGTTATACCTTAAATTAATACGTGGGCTACCTTTAATAATGCTCCGTAGATACGTGGCTGGGGTAACATTACAACATACATCCCAATTGTTTGACCAGTCATCATAAGACTTGACGCATATGTGTATGTTTTCATATATAGAAGGGAGAGAAATACGTTGTGGAGAAGACGGACAGAGAGAGGGCAGAGGAGGAAAAAGAGGAGTAGGAGAATGAGAGAGGGTTCGGTTGTTCGTTTGGGATAGGGCGACTAAACTGCTAAGGTTATCATTCCCCCGGTGGTTAGGGAAAGGAGTGAGGATAGGAAAGGAAGGGAGGGCGAAAGGAAATGCAGTCCGGTAAGTAAAGAAGGAAGGATACCTGCTCGGGGCCCCGTGCTTGCCACGCACGTATTCACGAAAGAACCGTGGGCCTCCTGAGGGAGAAGGAATGTGAGACGGAATATGGTGACAGGTGAAATGAGATGACAGAGGGACGGGGAGGAGGAAATGGATGGAGAAAGGGACAGGAGGAGAAGGCGTGAGTAGCAGCTGAACAGAGAGTAGCGAAAGGAAATTGTCGTCAGGAGCCCAGCCTTGGCTTGATGCGGGAATACAGTATTGTGGCTGCGAGCATTACAGAACTAATAGGCTGTGGTAACAGGAGAGAGACAGCGTGGCGAATGGAGATTTGGGTGTGGCGGGAGAGTCTTCTGCAGTCGAGCTGGTCACCGTGTCGTCGGTGGCGGAGTGATCAACGCGTCTGCCTACTAAGCAGGAGATCCCGGGTTCGAATCCCGGCCGGGCACAAATTTTCATTCGCCGCACGTCGGTATTCCATCTATAACTAATACAGTGAAGCCATAACTATCGCAAATTGCGATTTACTTCATATATTTATTTGTTTGTTCGCATTTTATGCGCTGCCATCTGATTACGATAAAACTTCGTAAACTTACTTCTTGCGAAAAAAAATGTTTGCTTTTCCTGAAGACAGAAAAACAACCTAAAGCTCTTTAATGACAACGAGAACAAAATGAAATGAATGTCATTTATACTTCTACTTTATATACCGTTAAATTTCAATAAAATGTATTTATTATCGACCATAAAATGGATATTTATTTCTATCGTTCGTAATTAAACAAGTTAACACTTTCAAATATCAAACATTATTTGCAGAATCATTTCTTCTGCCAGCAACGCGCCAGGTATCAGCTAGTCATGAATAAAATGATGGGGATTTAAAACTCACTCCTTCCGTTATATTAGACGTGTCTCTTAACCACTGAATCGTGTGGCTACTGCATAGGCCCTAATTCTGTAATTAGCGTGCCGCCTAAGTCGTTGCCTTATTTAGTGATTTACTCAAGACTTTGGGTTAGTAAGACTAGTATTAACCTGAAGAGATTCGCTTGTTAAAGTAAAAATGAAATAAATATGTAGCGATGTTGCATAACTTTATTGTAGTTTAATCTTTATATATAAAGCAGAGTGTCCGTATGTTTGTACGTGTCGCATACAAATCTACAGTTTTGATCCAATCTTTTTTCAAATTTTGTACACGTAAGCTTCAGTCCATGAGGACGGTCGCCGCAAGTGTATGAATCACGTACGATACATAGTTCACGAGATGACGTCGTAAACAATGTGATGGGCTGAAAACTGCTGCATTTACCAACAATGCTGCTCATTTTCTCCTAAACCACTGACCGATTTCAACAAAATTTGGTACACACATTCCTTACCGTGAGGTAACAATTGCTGCAGGATTGATAATCACATACGACACATGGTTCAGAAAATATTACGTCATAACCAATAGAAATCGCGAAAAACTGCCAATGCGGCGATACTTTATAAATACGCTATATGACTATGAAAGTACTTAGCGACTTGCAAGAAACTTTAAACATAATTTCAAACCTTTATTAAACTTTTCCTCGCTGACAACCATAGCAAAACGATGAAAGGAAAAAAAAGTTGCTCTTTATGGAGTAAAATTACGGCATTCGGTATGACACTACAATTTATAATTTGAACGCTACAAATTGTAGCGACAGATAATTTTACAGACAGTATACACATATATAGTTGAATGTAGTTTCTAAGTTGTATCTTAGTAAGACACGTAGTTCATGAGATGTGAGCACATAAACAGTAACGTTCCGCTGTTCATATACTAAAACTACGGCATTTGGATGACGTTACAATTTATAATTTCTACACTACAAATTGTAGCCGCAGGAAATTTTACAGACAGTATACAAGCATATAGTTGAGTCTACCTTCTAAATTGTATCAGAGTACGACACGTAGTTCATGAGAAATGAGCACATAAATCACTAACGTTCATGGGAAACCGTCTCATCACGCACCAAGTTTTAATCTATTACTTCTTTACTACTAATTGTATTCCCAAGAGATTTTTCATATAGTCCTTATACAAATGAATATATGCCGGAAGAATGGCAGGAATAAATAAATAAATAAGTACCGGGGCAACGCCGGGTTTTCAGCTAGTCGTAAATGAAAAGAAGTTCACTAGTTCCAGTAGAAAGGGAACATTTATAATTTACACTCGCATATACCGCTACGGAGCGATCATTACGGCACGACTCGAAACAAAGGCAGACCTGCCCAAGTCTGGTCGGAATGTTGCCGGCAGTGCGCGTCGGACACCGGGGGCAAAGTGTTGCGGGGGCAGCGCGTAGTTGGGCATTTCTATTGTCGTATCCAGCGGTTATTGCCCGCCACTCAGAGGAGGCCGAGGGCTGTTGGGCAGGCAATTTGCTGCGCGCGTTAACACCGCACTCGTTCGACGTGGCCTTTTAAAACAAAGGCCAAGATAGATTTCAACGAGCGGAGTGGCTGAAATGTGCGGATCACAATGCGGCGGCCCAGATGGAAGGAGTGGGCAAGGCGTATGGCGTCACGCCGCCGCGCTCGCCCCCGCCTAAGTATCGGTTCGGATCGCTGCGCCATAACACTCGGTCCGCCGCGGATGACGCCGCCCCGACCTGCGTCCCGTGTCAATGGGGGCACTCGGCGCTGCGACCATCTCCTGTCCCCAGGGGGAGTGTGCGACCGCTCCCACTAACTGCTTCCACATTACTTTTTTCCCCCGATTTCTTGACAGTTGCCGGTCGCGGTGGCCGACGGGACTGAGGCGCTCCAGTCACGGTCTGCACGGCCACTACGGTTCGAATGCCCCCTTCGGGCATGGATATTTGTGCCGTCCTTAGGATAAGCTAGTTGATAAGTAGTTCGTAAGTTTAGGGACTGATGATCCCGTAGTTAAGTCCCATAAGCTATTCAAACATTTGAACATCTTGACAGTTTTGAATCCGTTTCTCGCAACGTCGTATCCAAGCTTCTCGATTCCTGCATAAATAATGCCGCGGTGGAGTAGCCGAAATGCCGGGCTCCGTGGCTCAGCGCGCCCGGTCAGAGGGCTGACCGTCCTCTGTAACAAAAAAGCTGAGCCAAAATTATCAAAGAACGACCAAGTACGAACAATAAAAACGACCGTAGATTATAGGTCTACCTGAAGGACAAACAAAAAAGAAAAAATGCGTCTCGCCGCGGAGTGCGCGGTTGCTCGCCGTGGAGGTTCGAGTCCTCCCTGGAGCATGGGTGTGTGTGTTCTCCTTAGGTTAGTTTACCTAGGTTTAAGTAGTTTGTAAGCTACGGACTGGTGACCACGCAGTTTGGATTTACAAACATTTGAACATTTAATTTTTTTCTTCGCATAAATAATCTTACAATGTCTTCGTTGCTTAGCATCCACCACTTGCTTTACCCATTGTGAAAAGCATTTACCTTTATTTCTCGTGCATCGAGTTTAGTAAAAAAAATTATTTTCTCAGTCATCGTTAACCTTGACGGAATATGTTTGCTGGAGGCCCGGGCTGGGGTGCCAAAACAGAGTGATTACCATGAAATGTCTGTTCACAAGGAAAAGACGTTGTTGATGATCCGCAGCTATAAATGTTACCCCGCGTCCACACATTGGTACCAACGCTGGCGCCAACATTGGCCAATATTTTTGAGACAGCGTGTACACATTCGAGCCAATATTCAGTTGAATTCGTCGAGAGCCAACGAAAACATATCTGACGCACAAATCGCGGTCAATGAATTAACGCTTGTGAGTGTGAATAATTACATTTTGTCATTGTAAATGAAAGTGTAAAACATACGTAAAAGATGATGGGGTGTTGTATCACTTCCTACCGAACATTAATTACGGTACTAAATCATTAATTTTTTAAAATATGCTACAAGTAAACGATACACATTATAAGAACTTAGACCTGCTACTTTAAATGATTAAAAATAAAATGAAAAAGAAAGAGATGTTTTGGAGGGATGCTATTCTTTTGGTATTACGCTTCGATTTCATGATAAAGGAGACAATATTAGAAGCCTACACTTCCCTTTTTAAATAACCATGTAATTGATATCACTAGTAGTGCATGAAGTTTGCAAAACGATATTTAAAACTTGACAGGAAATATTAAGAACTATACTGTTAATTTCAAAAATTAAATTCAGTAATGGAGTGTGTCGAAAGTCTAAAAAGTTTTTAATTTCACAGTTCGCGCTGAAGTTTTGCTGTGGCATTTCGTTTTTTGAGGTTTCTTTCACAAATGAATCACTTTCTGATACAGTTCTAATATTTACAAAGAGATTTCGAAACTTTAAAACGGCGACGAAGAACGAACGGATAAAGAAACAGTTTCGAGATGAGCAGACGGCAAAGACAGAATGAAACGTTGGCGCCAATGTGTGGACGACGTATCCATATTCGCCAAACGTCCTTTGATGTTTGGTCGAAATACCGACAAGCATCGGAACCGTACCAACGTTGGTTCCAATGCTATTTCACCGATCGACACATTGGACGAACACTATTGGGGCCAACGTTGGGTCCAATGTGTGGATCCGGCCTTAAATATACATTCATTACTTCACAATTTGCGGGCATTTCCAACTTTAGCTGCTCTTCTTAAGTTGGTCTATCATTTTGTAACATATGAAAATTTGTGCCGGACCGGGACGCGAACCCGGGTCTCCCGTTTTTCGCGAGTGTCGGCCACACCGACACGCTTCCCGGCCACACCCAAACTTCCATATGTTACAGTTGTCTACTTCCTTTAGTGCTCGCACGCTTTTAGCAGTGATTCCTGCAACGAAGATAGACATACTACACCATCTTTAGCCTGTCTTGGCTGTCATATTTACCATGATACGTCTGTTCACATGGAAAAGACGTTTGGGTCTATCCGGGGAGCGTGTCCGGGTGGCCGAGTGGTTAAGGCGACCGCTCGCAGAAAAGCGGGAGACCCGGGTTCGCGTTCCGGTCCGGCACAAATTTTCATATGTTACAAAATGATAGACCAACTTAAGAAGAGCAGCTAAAGTTGGAAATGCTCGCAAATTGCGAAGTAATGGATGTATATAAGAAATAATGTGCCTCTCCACTATACCCGTCCCCCATAATACAACATACATCTACATCTGCATATATACTCCGCAATCCACCGTAAAGTCCGTGGCGGAGGGTACACTGTACCACTACTCCTTTCCTATTCCGCTCCCAACTAGAACGAGGGGAAAAAAGAATGTCTACATGCCTCTGTACGAGCTCTAATTCCTCTTATCTTGTCTTTGTGTACTTTACGCGAAATGTAAATAAGCGGTAGGAAGATCGTTCTACACTCAAATTACTGCCCTCTAAATTTCATCAACAGAATTTCTCGTAAAGAATGTCGTCTTTCCTCCAGCAATTCTCATTTGATTTCCTGGAGCATTTCCGTGACACTTGCGCATTGGTCGAACGTATCAGTAAACGAACCTAGCTGTTCGCCTCTGAACTGCTTCCATATTTTCCTTGAAACTGATCTGCTGGGGTCCCAAACACTTGAGCAATACTCAAAATGTTCAAATGTTTGTATAGCTTATGGGACCTAACTACGGGCTCATCAGTCCCTAAACTTACGAACTACTTATGAACTAGCTAACACTAAGGACGGCACAAATATCCATGCCCGAGGGGGGATTCGAACCCCCGACCGTAGTGGCCGTGCAGATCGTGACTGGAGCGCCTCAGTCCCCTCGGCCACCGCGGCCGGCGCGGTCTCCTATACAGATGAAGTACATCTTTCCAAAATTCTCCCTATAAACCGAAGCCTGCTGTACACCTTACTCACAACTGTCCTTACATGTTACTTCTGTTTCATATCGCTCTGCAATGTTACGAATAGATATTTGAACGACGAGACTGTATCGAGAAGCTTACTACTAATTCTGTACACGTACATTATGGTATTGTTTTTCCTTCTCATGTGCATCACCTTACATTTTTTTACATTTAGAACTAGCTGCCATTCTTCACACCAACTAGAAATTTTGTCTAAATCATCTTGTATGGTATTGCAGTCAATTAATGAAGACACCCTCCAATACTCCACAGCATCATCAGCAAATAGCCTCAAATTAGAAGTTACTTTGCCCATCAAATCATTTATATATAAAATAATAGAGCTCCTAGCATACGCCCCTGAGGCGCGCCTGACGATACACTCGTCTTTGAAGAACACTCGCCGCCGAGAACAATGCACTGCGTCCATTTACTTTGAAAGTCTTTCAGCCAGTCACTAATCTGCGAACCTATTCCATAAGCTCGTATCTTCGTTAGCAATCTGCATTGTGGCACCGCATCAAATACCTTCTTGATATAAAGAAAAGCACAATCTCCTGTTGCCCTTCATCCATGGCTCGCAAGAAGTCATCTGAGAAAAGGGCAAGCTGAGTATCACACGAACGATATTTCCTAAAGCTGCCCTCAACGGCTATGCCGAGTTGCCGAAAACAGTAAACGCATGCACTCTGTTACGACCACTTGTGTTAAGTTTCCTGTCTAAAGTAAAATCGTGATAACATGCCCAATTGGAGTTTATGAAATTAGTTTTATCATATTTACATACATCAGAAAAAACGTTTGTAGAACTTATGGGACTTAACTAGGGGGTCATCAGTCCCTAAGCTTACAAACTATTTATGAACTAGCCAAGACTAAGGACGTCACAAATATCCATGCCCGACCGTAGTGGCCGTGCAGACCGTGACTGGAGCGCCTTATTTCCCTCGGGCACCGCGGCCGGCAGCGATTTGTATTCAATTAAATTTGGTCTTGTCCTGAAGGCCTGCAAATCTCGCAACCCTCAAGATCTGGAGTCCCCTCCCCCTCCCTGAGGCGATAGGCACGGAGCGGGCCGCACCCTCAGCCCTCACACTTCCCCCTAAGTCCGTTAGTGCTAATAGTACAACTGTGTACATAGAAAACGCATTTAATTACGTTTCATATAGAAAAATTGCGTCAAACTAAAATATATTATTCTAGAATAATTCATTTTCATCAAAGTTTGAGAAAAATTCTAAGAGTACTGAACGTACCCATGGACAACTGTCCAGTTGCCTTGGCCTGATAGTAGGTAAGTAGGTAAATACGTGTATTGTGCATACGTATGAGTTCTCCATCTCCACAATGCCTCTTATTTAATAAGTCTACTTCGGCACTGATGCAGTTGGATTAAACACTGCTCCTGCGGGGCCTCCAAACCTTGAGGCCCTCTACATTTGGAGGACCCCAGTATGAGAGGCCATCGTCCTCCCCCTTCACCCCCCACACCCACCGCTACCCTTTCAGTTCCCCACCCTCCTTCAGTCCCCCACCGGTCGTTCGTCCCCTAACCTCATCCAATACCACACCATATAAACGCCCTTTTCCACCTATTCCGGTGGTGACGTACCTGGGAGTTTACAGCTGTTTGCTGATTTCTTTATCTGGGGTCTCCTTTCGGTTTAAACGCTTCACTTTCTTCTCAGTTCATTTGATGGCTGCAACTATTTTCCTTCCTTGTATTTCCTCCGCTCCAGGCAAACAAATGCTTTAAATTGTTGTTCCGTGTAGCCTTTACTATCCTGTAATAATTTTTTTCTGACCAAAGAAAGGAATTCAAATAATTTAGTGCTTATTTAGCTTTTAGTATCCTCTGCCGTATTTCTTGATTGCTGCAACTATGATCTGAGATTATAAATTACTGATATTTTTAGTTTTGACATCCCTCAAAATCTACGATAAGTTCAAATTATTTACTCTCTGAAGGGATACTTTGATTAACACAAAGTTTCTGTTAATTAGGTCTTAGGAAATAGCGCGGAAGGAGCAGGTTTTACAAGCATAAGTACTTACACAGGGTGGTGAAAGAAATATGTTCAAATTGGCGTTCGTGTTAACACACCGGCGAGACCGCAGTGTACAATTGACGTACGCAGTCTAGAACTGTACCTTGCTATCCTCGGTAGTAACAGATTACACAAAATAAGGTAAAAATCCAGTGGAGAAGAGGAATAGCGAGCGAAACCTGAAGTCAACGGACATCGACCGACGACTGCAGCCAGACAACATAGAACCGTGACGGCAAAGGCAACTGCAAAAATTAACGCTCACTTTAGCAATACCGCTTCGATGAAAACAGTACGATTGGAGATTAATATTCAAAGAAGGGATGCTGTTATTTAACGCTATCGGAAGCTAACTCAAAGCTGTAGCTGAAGTGGGGCTTCGTTCATGTAACCTGGACACTTGATGGCTAGAAGCATGTGGTATGGTCTGATGAATTATAGTTCACATTGTTTTTTACAAACAAGAAGAATTGCGATGCAATCAACGCCATTTTTATCTGATTTGTCATGCTAAAGATTGTTGATTAGGTAATAAAGGGAGGCCATTTAAAAACATATAAGTTTGTGATAAAAAAAAAGGCGTATGCTTTCGTTTTATGCTTCAAGACGCGGCAGAAAAGCCGTGCGAACTAAGGCGCCCAGCTTGCGATGCGCGTGGCCGTTCCCCGTCGGGGTTTCGAGTCGTCCCTCGAGCATGGGTGTTTGTGTTGTCATTAGGATAAGTTACTTTAAGTTAGTGTAAGTAGTTTGTAAGCGGAGGGAGTAATGACCACCTTAGTTAAGTCCCTTAGATTTACAAACATTTGGACAATTTTAATACTGTTTCAAAATGCTTACATCCATGACTATACCAAGCCCCATAATTCCGTAAGCGGTCGACTGCGAATAGCGGACAAATTGAAGAGCCCCTCGGAGGCCATTGTGGCGGCAAACTTCCGGGCCAACTTTAAATATGCGTAAGATTCTTTTGATCAGAGAGAGTATTCATCTGAGTTAAGTCGCGAAAACTATGTCTAACTGAAATATATAACTACAAAACAGCTTCAGACTCCTTGAACATACAGCAACTATCGGTTGTGTGTAAATTTAATACACATACGGCGTAGAAATTGCCCAACAGCGTTTCCTCTTCCTAACGAAACCGAACTATAGCATGCAGCTTTTAGCGTGTTAAGTGCATCATATGAACGGAATGTATCGTCAGATACGACTTTTTGGCACTTTCTCAGTATATTCTACGTTGTGAAACGTTTCTGCAAACGTTAATTTAGAAAGAATATCACACTTTACGTCTTTGTTTTAGTGCTGTATTCTCAAATATTGAGATATTCCATGCCATCAAAAAATCAAACTGGACTGCCTGAAACAGCAAATGTTAAAAAGCGGTTGTGAAAGTGAAATATTCCATCAGGTACATAACTGAAAAATAGCTTCTTACCTTGTGAATACAGCAACCAGCCACTATGAAATTCTTTCAAGAACACGAGGTATGCCATAACTTCTTTTTAACTAATGCCTCTAACATTAGTATTAGGATATCTACTAAGAATATTAGGATTTTTAATGCTGTAAGCCAAATACCTTACAGAAGCGTGAACTGCTCAAAAGTCAACAACTATTGTCATAGTGGTCAACTTCACAAAGTGCATCCAGTGTGGCTCTGTGTCATTCGTATATGGAACTATACACAGTCCTGCAAATGCCTTTCAGTTGTTATACCTATATGTAAAGCAGATTACCTTTAAATATTAATTTCAGAAACAAAAATTCGAACTGCAGTGAGGTAACTAATTTCGTGACCCCAGTAGTTATTTTACATAATCCCAAAATGAAACTTTTTGGACTTCCTGTCCACCAGTACTGACTAAAGTAGCGCCTTTTTAAGAGCTACCACTATTGTAAAACTGTTATTTATTTTATTCAATCCTATATTGTCTTGACTTCTAGTCTATTAAGCAAGAGTAACTATCTGTGAACATAAGTAGTAGGGCTACTTGCATTCCTGAGAAATATAATTGGGAAGACGGCATTTGATCTTTTTATTCCTTTCTTAAATTGATTTATGCATTTAAAAGCTGAGCAGCTCTTCATCATCGAACTTCATGTACACTGCAATAGTCAAACAGTAGAGATGTGACTATCAATTGCCTTTATATATCGCAGTAGCTATGTAGTACACGATTTACCTGCTAACAACACTCGTATTTATCTGACGTTTGCCTCTACTATGGCGGCCGGGCGAAGGTTCAAATTATCTCGCGACAGCAGCGCCGTTAGTGATTATTACAATCTATTGGAAGATTAACAGGAAATAATTAGTGACAATACACGTGGAGAACAAGACGGAATGCCAGATATTTATGTTGGGAAAAAGAACAAAAACGATTTAGTATGGAAATCAGTATAACGAATAATAACAGTAACCTCATTAATTTTGAACAAATAAAACTTATTTAATACTCAATTTGATGTTCATTTGAAATCCACAAAATATTATCCTAAACACATTAATAAATTATAAAAAAATAATAAATATATGAAAAAATACTGAGGAGGAAAAATCCGGCCTGTCAGACCGGATGTTTCTAATAATGTACTATCGACCTATGTTTCCGTTTAAGGGTAAAAAAATCCGATATCCATATTTTCACCTTTTCGGCATTCTGTAAGATTCGTGCCGTCGCAGACCAGAAAGAATCGTGAACGAATCGTAGGAACAGATGCAAAAGGTTAAGATTCAAACATCCATGACACATATATGTATTGCCATCTATAAGCAAGATGTAGAAGTAAGAATCGTGCCAATGCAGACTAAAGAATCGTGAACGAATCGTAGGAATCGATTCACAATGTGCGATTGAATTGCAAGAATCGATACCTAAAAAACCAATCGTGTTGCCCAGCTCTATCATACATTAATTTGTGTCTTGCTCATGAAGTGGATTAGTTGTTGTTGTTGTGGTGTTCAGTCCGGAGACTGGTTTCATGCTGCTCTCCACAATACCGTATCCTGAGCAAGCCTTTTCATCTCTTCATAAGAACGACAACCCACATCCACTTGAATCTGCTTACTATACGTGTATCTTGGTCTTCCTCTGCGATTTTTTCCCCACTCACTTCCCTCCAACGCTAAATTCACAATTCCTTGATGTCTAAGAATGTGCCCTACCAATCTATCCCTTCTTTTAGTCAAGGTATGCCAGAAATTTCTTTTCTTCCCAATTCTGCTCAGTACCCCCTCATTAGTTACGCGATCCACCCACCTAATCTTCAGCATTCTTCTGTAGCACCATATTTCAAAAGCCTCAATCCTCTTCCTGTCGGCACTGCTTATCGTCCATGTTTCACTCCCGAACAAGGCAACACTCCACACAAATGCCTTCAGAAAAGACTTCCTTATACTTAAATTAATATTCCATGTTAGCAAATTTCTCTTTTTCAAAAATGCTTTCCTTCCCATTGCCATTCTGCATTTTATATCCTCTGTACTGCGACCATCACATGTTATTTTACTACGCAAGTAACAAAACTCATCGACCACCTTCATTTTTTCGTTACGTAATCTAATTCCTTCAGCATCGCCTGACTTTCTAAGACAGCATTCCATTATTTTTGTTCTGCTCTTGTTAATGTTCATTTTATACTCTCTCTTCAACACACTGTCCATGCCGTTCAACTGCTCTTCCAGGTCCTTTGCTGTCTCTGACAGAATTACAATGTCATCAGCAAAACGCAATGTTTTTATTTCTTCCCCCTGAACTTTAATCCCTATTCCAAATTTTTCCTTGCTTTCCTTCACCGCCTTGCTTCGTTACCTAATCTAATTCCTTCAGCACCACCTGATTTTCTTAGACTGCACTCCATTACCCTAGTTTTGCTCTTGTTAATGTTCATCTTATATGCACCTTTCAGCAAACTGTCCATTCCGTTCAGTTGCTCTTCTGCGACATTCAGCTCGCCACGGGCGCGGCGTGTCGTACGACCGGAGGAAGCTGCGGCGGCTCCGTAAGAAGCACGCAGGAATAACACGGGGCCCGCTTTCCTCTTTCTGTTCCACGCAGCCAGCCGGCTTAATAGAAGGTAGGAAACGGATGCGGGCCGGTGAAGAATGGTCCGCGGCGCCCCTTTCGTTCGGTCCCCTTCCCCCCCCCCCCCCCCCCCCCCCGGCCAGCGGCGTGCCTTACGCGCCGGCGCCGGCCGCAGTTCGATTTCAGAGATTTTGTTTTGATCGCGCGCCACAAAGCCGGCCGGCTCATTACTGCTAATAAGGCGGTGGCGCGCATGCGCATGCGCGCTGCCCGCTGCCGCTACCGCTAATGAAGCAGCGGCCGATTGTCCGCGCCGCCGCCGTCTTTGATCTCTATCGGCGCCGACACACCGAGGCGGATCCACAGCCCAAACGCGGCACTGCGCGGCCAACCGCAACTTGCCGGCCTCTAAAGAGGTCGGTCTGCGGCGGCTGCGCTTCTCTGCCTGCCTGCGCGACACACGCCTAACGAGTGGACGCGCAATTACCGGCTCCTTACCTCAACACCTGTAACTCTTTCTAGAGAGCTTGCAAGAACCCCTCCTAGTACTAAACCTATACTGGAGTTGTAGGCGTACTTAGGAGTTCGTAGAAGATGGTGTAAGGGTCGTGCGGATTTACCGGCCCACACTTGCCATCCAGCATCTGCAAAATAAGCTCACCCATCTTCGAGTCAGACTTGTGATCCGACGTGTAGGAGTTACGGGTAGGTATTTCCTCTGAATATAATTCGGGTTGCCAATTATGGGGCTTTATTGCTAGGCTCTCCATAATACAATGTTGAACAATTTTAATTTTACTGCGGATACTGACAGCATATTCCTACTTGTCCGGTACGTATTAGGTCCTAGCGCCGACTGACTAGAGTGGCGCGCAGCCGAGACCTTCTACAAAATTTCGTGTGTCGTCGTGCATGTTCGGAAGTGTTCGTTAAAGATCTAGTTATTCTTTCACTGTAATGTTTTTAAAGTAAACGCCTTTTGCTACTGCGAATGAAGGGTTTTATTTTTATAATTCACCCATACGCGTTTCGCCTTTGTCTCAAGGTATCACCAGTGGGTGTCCTGAAATATTTACATGTTTCTGTTTACACATAAAGGTTAGGTTTCTTACATATATACAAAAATTTCTTTTCCGATTTAAAACAGTTCGTTTTATAGCAAACAACGAACTTTTTTAAATCAGAAATGAAATGTTTTGTACCTATGTAAGAAAACTAACGTCCTTTACGTGTAAACATAAACATATAAATATTTCAGGACACCCACTGATGATGCCTTGAGACAAAGGCGAAACGCGTATGGGTGACTTATAAAAATAAAACCCTTCATTCGCAGTAGCAAAAGGCGTTTACTTTTAAAACATTACAGTGAAATACAATTCAGCTGCTGCTCAAAATGGCCACTGCAAGCAACTATCTAGTTATTCATTTATTTAGTTACCTGGACAAAAAAAGTAAGATTATCAAAAAAAATGTTCAAATGTTTGTATAGCTTATGGGACTTAACTACGGGGTCATCAGTCCATAAACGTACAAACTACTTATGAACTAACTAACACTAAGGACGGCACAAATATCCATGCTCGAGGAGGGACTCGAACCCCCGACCGTAGTGGCCGTGCAAACCGTGATCGACCGCATCAGTACCCTCGGCCACCGCGGCCGGCTAACATTATCAGCACCTACTTTTGATGACCCCCTAGGCTGCTACTACAGCCTGTATGCCAGAAAACATTGTCAAAAAATTAATAATAATAAATTAAAAATGATAACTTCGCGCCATGGTTTTGCGACTTCCCCAGCTTATAGTCGCGGCGGCCGCAACGGAATATCTGACGGCAGCACCGGTCTGGAGCTTTCTTTAGCCCACCTCCTCGGCTGACGCCATATGTTGCGTCTCGTCCGGAGGAGAAACTATAACGGCTCTTTCCGTCGGCGAGCTGCCTAGCCTTGCCTAAAGAAGTATTTGTCGCCGGCTCGCAGACAAAATCTGCCTAATAATTGATTAAATAAAATGAAATAGAAAATTATACCTTCATATAGAACCCTCACAAGCTATTCAGAAAATCCTGCAGGATATAGCTGTGTTCAATTAACAAGAAAATGCGAAAATCTCTTAGGAAAAAAAAAAAAAAAAAAAAAAAAAAAAAAAAAAAAAAAAAAAAAAAAAAGGGAAAAAAATGCCAGTGGTGGTTTTTATTTTATTTTTTTCTATTTATTTATATTTTTTTGTTCTTCGGGTAGATCAATGCTTTGCAGTCGTTTTCTCATGTCCATTCTGGTTTGTTCGTTGAGAATTTTATTCAGTTTATTATTATTATTATTTTATTTTTTATTTATTTATTTTTTTATTACAGAAAGCGTCTAGCCCTCTTTATTTTTCTCTCGTTTCATTGGTTATTCTGTTTGATCCGTCCTTGTGGACGTTGGTTTATTTAATTTAAATTTGATCGTTTCGGCGTTGACTCAGGTGTTTCGTTACAGAGGGCGCGAGAACTCTGAGGAGCACGCTGACCTACCACGCCCGCAACCTCCTGACCAAGATCTCTGAGCTACCGCACTGGTATCCTTGTGTAGTTCGCGAACGAACTAGTTCAGAAGAGCGCTCCCACAAGCGAACTACGCGAACTAGTTCGCAGATCCCTCGCCTCTTAGTTCGTCCGCTCCTATTCCGAAGACTGACGGAGAACAGCGGGAGGACACGAGAGCGCGCAGAATCGCGTGATTCATGGTTTATTTGCTTAAGCATTTGATGTCTAATTGCCCAAAAATAGGGTAATAGCACACGCTTGGGCGACACTGATCATTATATAAAAAGCTGTCATAACAAAAGAAAGAGCTCTTTTAGTAGCGGTAGCAAAAGCCAAAAAGAGCGGACGAACGAAATAAATTCCATATGCCAAGGTATTGAGATAACTCTAAACGCGAGAAATTATCCACAAACTGTTTCTTTTGGTTTACGCGATCGTTAGCGGCTCAATCAGCAAGCGCATGAAGCAGCTATGTGGGGGAACTTCTCCCTCCACCTGCATGCGCAGACCACGCCGCTAAGCCGTCACTGGGAGCGGACGAACTAAAAGAACGAACTAGTTTGCGGCAGAGCCGCGAAATAAAGTGAGCGCTCCCGATCGCGAACTATTAGGCGCAAGTCTACCTGGTAACTTTCACCATCTAAGATGTTCGTTCATCACAAACTAATTCGCTGCCCATTACGCTACGTCTATCTGCTGTCTAGTAATCCGTAATTCTCGTACAATCGATGGCAAATGTTATTTGCTAACATGGCATTTTTAAACATTAGATTGTAATTCATTGGGCGCCATTGCTTTGAAATAACAGTGCTTGAGCTATAATAAGAATATCATCAAATACAGAAAGCAAGATGCCGTATACAAAACAGAGTTTCGGACAAGTTTTCGGGTGAGGGATGTCACAATACTGGTTTCCGAACGCCAAATGTTGAACACCTCTATAAAACCAACCAGACATGTGCACTGTGGTGGTTATTATTTTCTGTTTATTTTACTCTTTTAATTTTGACCATCCATCCATTTTATATCTGACTAGCCACCAGCACATGACTTCCTACATAACTATCATCCAGTACACCTACCAGATTTAATTTGGAGCACTATAATAATGTCAATATAATATGTCAATGAGACCAGATGATGACACCATAGAGTGTCGAAACCGGTCGTCTTGAATAGATAAAATAAAAATTGCGATCTTGGCACGTATCCTTCTTATACTATACGATCGTTCCCTAAAACGAATAAAGTAAGTAATAATGGAAATGTGGGAGAGATATTAAAATTATATTTTAAAGAGGTAAAAGTTAAAAAATAGAGTATATTTGTCAAAGCTAAATTCAAATATCAAATAATTTTGGCTGTTTGTTAAAATAGATTCAGAGAGAATATTACTTATGGGTGCAATATATTATCACAATAGTAGAGACGTATAGATCCATCAGTTTTTATTATTTATACTTTTATTATTTGTGTCCGAAATGTTGGCAAAAAAAAAAAAAATTACAAGCTACCTATGGTGGGCCATAAAACACGACAGTGCGATTTCTTTATTGCTTCTGCACTGTTCATAACAATTAGCGTCAGGCGGCCAACTTTTTCAAAACGATGTTCGACATTTCGAGGATGTGAAGGAGAACTAAGATCATGTGACTCATTGTGCCAGTTATTTTGAAACTAGGAAAGAAATTTAGGCGAACACAGTAGTCCTACTCATTTACTTTTAAAGTAACGTACCTAATATGATTAACATTTCATTCTTAATTTTCAAACTTTATTCTCAGTTCACAAATACTTTCGCATGCTCCTATTTTGAATATTAGAGTCTTACAATAATTGCGAATTTTTCTCCGTTACTCTTTTCCTATCACCTTCCTTGTCTGTATTACTTTTATTTATTCCAGCTCTTAGAGCAACGTGCTCCACACATTTTGATAACTAGCTTACTTCGACCAATCTTGAATTAAATTTGACAAAAACTACTTTTCTAAACCATTTGAACTACACTATTATAGAAGTTATTTCGATGAAGTGCAGAGTTTAATTGTGCCTTATTACATGCAATTCTGACTTACGATTGTTCTTGCATTTTCAGAATTTCTCCATGTTTTTATTCCTGAAGGAAGTAAGATGAATGCTGATATTGCAATGTTAGATTTTAAATACGTTTACACATTGCGGAGGTGGGGTGACTTGCGTGCCTCAACGATACAGTTAGCCTTACCATAGGTGCAACCACAGCGGAGGGGTATCTGTGGAGAGGCCAGACAAACGTGTGCTTCATGAAAAGTGGCAGCAGCCTTACAGCTGCAACAGGCTGGATGATTGACTGAGCTGGCCTTGCAACGTCTGCTAATGTGGCTTTGCCATACAGTTACTGCGAACGGCTGAAAGCAAAGGGGGAACTACAGTCGTTACTTTTCACGAGGACATGCAGCTCTGCTGTAAGAGTATATGATCATGGCTTCCTCTCGGAAAACTGTATAGTACAAGCAGAGCAATCCGCCATTTTGAATCCTACGTTGAAGGCGTGCATTTAAAAACTACGAAACATTCTTGAGAACATTAAATATATTTTCCTAACGCGAAAAATATTACAGCGTAGTATATTTATTGGTTCACATTTGGTAGTAAGAGACAAGCAACTTGAAGTTATTGATTAGATGGATATTTAGAGATATGAAACATTCATTTACTTCCCACATTAAGGCATATGTTGCCATTCTAAACCTTGACCAAATACAGTTACAAATACGTTACTATTATCGTATTTTTTGGTTTTTAAAGGCACATCTACATAATTTTACGGTAATTAAGAGTTGCATTTGAAAACAGTTAATAATAATGTTTAATTGCGATACTGTACTTCCCGTGCCCCTGTCCCCCTGCCCCCACCGCCCCTCTAATGTCTCGCATATTTCAGAAAATTTTACGTCAAAAATGTGTTCAATAACTTTGAACGTCTGGTTTAGTTAGATAACTACTAAACAGAGTCTCTTTCGTAGCATGCACTTAAAAATAGTCAATGTTGCACGCTAAGTTTTGAATTTGATCCGTCTCATGTACTACTTCTTTTCTGTATGCATTCGTTGCGAAGTTCAATTTAATCTTATTACTTTTTTTTCAGACATCCTGTTCACAGCGTGGCTTAGGACTACATATTCCCATGTTGAGAGGCACATTGAAATTAAACACTGAACTAATACGAAATAAATCGCAATTTGCGATCACTTATGGCTTCACGGTACTAGGCTTAGATGGAATACCAAAGTGCGGCGAATGAAAATTTGTGCCCGGCTGGAATTCGAACACGGGATCTCCTGCTTACTAGGCAGACGCGTTGACCACTCCGCCACTGAGGACACAGTGACCAGCCCGACTGCAGAGGACTCTTCCCTGCACGTCTCCCGCCACACCCATATCTCCATTCGCCACACTGTCTCTTTCCTGTTACCAAAGCCTATTTGTTCTGTAATGCTCGCAGCCACAATACAATTGCGGGAATAAAGTTTTATAAAAAAAATACATGGAAGACGTCAGACGGTCATCTTTCAATGTTTGGAAAACCTTTCTGAAAGAATTTGCCTGCCACTGGATGGCGTCTATTCCGAAATAACAGTTGTAATTGTTTTCATATTCACAGAATATGTGACTTCCGTTAGTGGGGGGGGGGGGGGGGGGCAAGATGAAGCCCTTACTCTTACGGGAATTAGTAACTCACATAGTGATTACGAGTTTAAGTATTGTGGGCAGGGTAAAGCTGGAAATTTGTGTGTGACGGGAGGCGTGCTTAGGTAGTCTTTGCAGGTGCGGTGATCACTGTGTCCCCAGTGGTGTAGGGGTCAGCGCAACTGCCTAGAAATCAGGAGACCTGGGTTCGAATCCTGGCTGGGTACACATTTATAGCTTTGCCCTTTCGCAGTTGAAGTCATATATTCTGTGAATATGTAAACACCCTTTGTTGAGAGCGGTATTGTGTGGCTTCTAAAAGGATTTTAAAGCATCTCTATTTCCGCAAGAAGGCAAGTGGCTTTCGGGCCGAAGACCGCCCGCGGTGAGGGAGTGGGGTGAGGAGCCTTCCGTCCACCTGTGTATTGTCACCAGTCTCAGTCACACAGGTGCCTTGCCTTGCTTTAGAAAAACTTCGGATGTTTGTTCACTAGTACGCATCGCCTTGATTATCTTGTAGCACTTGCAACATGATCTCGTAATTTGCACATCAAACTGTAATTATTATCATTGAACATGTCTGAACCCCATAGAGTGTGAATGAGTAGAATGTGAGTTTGAGGTTGGAATATGCAGGAAATGACAATGATGAAATTTAATTTCTTACAACTGTGGGGTCATCACCTAAACTTACAAACTACTTATAAACTAATTTATACTCAATACAGCACAAACATCCATGCCCGAAGGGGGGATTTGAAGCCCCAACGGAGAACTCCCTCATACTTAATGTGTCTTGTCACAGTATCATAGATGAATGTTATAGGCGGAAGTTCGTAGACATTTTTCGACTATTTTAGTGTGTTGTATCATCTCACAAATGCCTCTGTGATGTAACTGAAACGTCAGTAAACTTCTGTGGGGTATATCAATCAGCTCCTGTATCTAATTTTTAAATTATCACATCCCATGTGGGATTTAAATAAATCAATATCTGCAGTTCTTTGCGAATTTCATTTTCTCATCCTTGGCCACATTTTTAATTAATTGTATTTTCTATTCTCTGTGATAGTATGTAGTGTACTATCCCCTCTCTTAGGAGACAAAGGCATGGCCAGAAAAGGATTGCAGGTTCTCATTCTGCCAGGGAATTCATTAGATCATGAAGGGTGTCCCGGAATAGATGACGATCTAACTTGTTATTGGAAGCTGTTACGTACTCTGTGATATTCGAACATTCAGTGCTGCAACAGCTGTTCCCAAATCGATTCATTTCGTATAATTCTGATTGGAAACGACCTCCAAGGTTTTGTGGCTTGTTTGTTGCTGTACTCTTATATCATTTGTGTATGCGAATAAAATCCCTTCTATGTGTGACTTGCCGGCGGAGTAATAAAATCAGGTAGTTATAGCAAATTTTATGGACAGAGTTTTTGCGTTCCAATGCAATAAGGGAGGCCGTATGCCCTGCTTAATTCACCACATATAAAATGGTAAGATGTGATGTAATGCATTTTGGAGGTATATTTTGAAAAACAAAGTTCATAACCTGACAAAACAAAACTGACGCGCTTTTTTAATGACACTTTTTCTAACCCTATTCGGTTCTGAGATTAAGAAAAGGATGAGAATTTAATTTATTCATATTTTCCGAGAAACTCTAACACAAGCAAAACAAATATTTTTGATGATGCACTAAGTAAGTAATAAAGCTCAACAAGTGTGGATTTCAAGTGTCTCTTATCGTGAATACGTGAAGGTCTTTGTTTTGGACATTCCTTCCAAAATCTTGTGGAGTTCACTGTTTTTATTCAGAAAACGCATTTAGTTCCCCAGTTTCTAGAAACTATTATATTTTGTCATAAACTTTTCACTAACTGGAACTTGTGTATCATGATGACAATAAAGAAATAACCACAATAGAGTTTTCAGACCTTATATTAAAATACGTATCCAGGCCAAATGGAATATCTCTTCCTTTGAGGTGTTA
Organism: Locusta migratoria; assembly: GCA_026315105.1. NCBI lineage: Eukaryota > Metazoa > Arthropoda > Insecta > Orthoptera > Acrididae > Locusta > Locusta migratoria. The sequence goes on from CM048751.1 coordinate 17,369,607, forward strand.
ACAGATCTAATATGTTGTTTTTGAACAGATCATGAATTTATTATTTGGTCATGTTCTACCCAGAATTTCACAGGAAGGTACTCTTAAAAATATTCGAAAATTTATTTATTTCCTTTAAAACCTACAAGTTGAATATTATTTCTATTAGGATTCAAATATGTCATTTGTTTTTTGCACCACACTTAATTTACTGGCCGAGAAAATGAATCTATAATTCTGGCCTGGAGTTCTTGATAAAAGAATTTAGTAAGTAAAACGAGCAAGTAGTGCATTATTGTATCAAAACACTCGCAGGTTTCATTATCCACAGAATTTCCAATGATGACTGTGCTAACTATAGTATTTCATCTTCGTTTGTTTCATGCAACACAACAGGAGAATCTTCTGCTGACAAGGAGAATTCGTCATTTTCCTCATCACGCAATTCCACATTGTTGTAATTAAGAACAGCTCATAATTGGTCATTAGGTAAGTTTTCATTCATTTCTTTAGAGAGCAGAACTGATTGTTCATTCAGTATTTCATCATCAAAGACTAAATTGAAAGCAGAAAATTTGCATTATGGCCTAAGGTCCAGACACGAGGACGCTCATACATTTGTGGCAGTATTTATGGAAGAGGAAACGTTACTTCCAACAGGATGGAGCAACTGCCCAAACAGTCAGCTGAACATGTCTTTGAAGAAACCTAGAACGTCCACTGGTCAACATGCTGAAAAATAGGGGTGTTTTTCGAGAGAGAAAAAAGTAATTTATGTCCACATGTGTGGATCGGGAGAGGCATGAGTACTTGGAACATTCTTCACGCTTTTCCTGTCTCTTTATTTGAAGCATTGATGACGTCAGTGTTTTTCAAACCTTTTGGATCAAATGTAAGCAGATAGTAGTGAGTCTACAGCCTAGTACATTGACAGCAGGAAACAATGCTGAGAAATGCATCTTTATTGGATTATGTGTACAAACAGCGAACGGTACATAACAATAACGCAGCTCATAGTACATTTTTGAATACATATGAGCACCAGTCTCAATGAATGCTTGGAAACGGAGCATGAAGTACTCCTGCATACTCTCAAAGATCCATAGAATCGGTTGTACCAGGAGACAGGCATCTTGGACCCAGCCAAGCAGGCCTTCACCTGTTTCTACGATAGTTTCATACAACAAAGACTTGACATGACCCGAAAGGAAATGGTTTGATGTGTGTCATTGAAGATCACGGCGCTTTCCATGGGAGAGAATCTCACCTTCCAGTTAACTGATGAGGATATGTGTTGTTGATTTTTCGTTGTTTTCCGAATTCAGTTATATAAAGTATTTTGCTTCTTTACTTGCAGGTGTTGTGTCAGTTTTTTATGTGTATGCAGACAAGCTGAATAACTTGTTGTCGCCGAAAACGATGGTTGAGTAGGTTAGCTCCTTGGAGATGACTTTCCAAAAACAGCGACGTAGCTCTTCACAAACTGAATAATCGAAGACTACCGTCGTCAACTAATAGTGAAGCCATTATTGTACAAATTTTACTTATGTTTCTTTGTTGTTGAAAGTATTATTATTAACAACATTTATAAAATATAGAAAATTACGAATCAACAGAAATACGTGCATTTTTTAGTAAAAATTACCATTAGGTATTGAAAATGTGTAAGTATTCGAACACAACGAAAAAAATTAAATAAAAAAAAAAATTCTCACGGCACGATACGAACCACCGACCATGTTGCTTAACGCCAGAAAGCTACCACCTGAGCTACATCAACAGACGCTGCACTTGCTCTAATTATTGGTACTTACGTTTACTTTGCAAAACTTGAAAGTCGATTTCCTGGAGAATTTTTTATAATTGCGTCGAAGTTTCTTCTTCTTTTTTTTATGTGCTGTCCTTGTAACTCCGTCACTTTCCTCTTCTGGAAATTACTATTTTCCCTGAAACTTTCCTGGCGAAATAAAACTTTGTGTCGGAACCAGGATTCGAACCTGGGACCTTTGCCTTTCGCGGGGAAGCGCTCTACCGACTGAGCTATCCCGCCTCGCTTCACGGTTCGTTCTCACAACTCTACTTCTGCCAGTAGCTCGCTTCCTACTTTCCAAACTTCACAGAAGTTCCTTTGCAAAACTTGCAGGACTACCACTACTAGACGAAAGGATATGGTGGAGTCGTGGCTTAGCCACAGCCTAAGGGATGTCTCCAGAATGAAACTTTCACTCTACACCAGGTTTCGACGTGGGACATATATGCAATTATACAATAACACTGAATGACCTAAGTCGAAGCAAGGCCGCTGGAGTTGATGACATTCCCTCAGAGCTACTAAAGTCTATGAGAGAACCAGCCATGACAAAACTATTTCACCTTGTGAGTAAGATGTATGAGAAGGACGAAGTGCTATCACACTTTACGAAAATGTAACAATTCCCATTCCAAAGGAAGCAGGTGCAGGTAGGTGTGAAAATTACAGAACCATCAGTTTAATAAATCTTGATTGCAAAATTTTAACACGAATCATTTACAGAAGGATGGAAAGGCTGATAGATGCTTACCTCGCTGAAGATTAGTTCTTATTTAGGAGAAATGTAGGGTCGGCCGCAGTGGCCGAGCGGTCTTCGGCGGGCCAGTCACGGATTGCTCGGACGCTATGGTTGGGGGCTCGAATCCCCCTCGGACATGGATGTTTGTATCGTCTTTAGTATAACGCAGTTCATAAGTAGTTTGTAAGTTTAGCGACTGATGATCCTGCAATTAAGTCCCTTAAGCTTAACAAACATTTGAACATTTTTGAGAAATGTAGGAACACAGGAGGTAATACTCAGCTTACGACTTATCTTAGAAGATAGGTTAAGGAAAGGCAAACCTACATTACCAGCTTTTGTAGATTTGTGAAAGCTGTTGACAGTGTTGATTGGAATACACTCTTTGAAAATCTGAAAACAGCATTTGTTAGAGTTGAAGGGCATGAAAGGGACGCAGTGGTTGGGGAGGTGAGTATGAGAGTATGACAGGGTTGTAGCCTTTCTCCAATGTTCTTCAATTTATACATTGAGCAAGCTGTGAAGGAAAGCAAAGAGTAATTTGGAGAAGGAATTATATTACAGAGTGTAGAAATAATAACATTGCGTTTTGCTGATGACATTGTAATTCTATCAGAAATAGGAAAAGACCTAGAAGATCAATTGAACGGAATGGATAGTTTGTTGAAAGTAGTGTACAATATGAACATTAACAAGAGCAAAATAAGGGTAATTGAATGCAGTCTTAGAAAATCAGGCAATGCTGAAGGAATTAGATTAGGTGACGAATACAGGTGAGAGATGAGTTTTGTTACTTAGGTACTAAAATACCGTATGATGGTCGAGGTACAAAAAATATAAAATGCAGAATAGCAATGGGAAGAAAAGCGTTTTTGAAAAAGAAATTTGCTAACATCGAATATCAATGTAAGTGTTAGCAAGTCCTTTATGAAGGGATTTGTGTGGAGTGTTGCCTTGTGCGGAAGGGAAACTTGGACGATAAATAGTTTAGACAGGAACAGTATAAAGGCTCTTGAAATGTGGTGCTACAGAAAAATGCTGAAAATTAAGTGGGTAGATCAGGTAACTAATGAAGAGGTACTGGACAGAATTGGGGAGAAAAGGAATTCTGGTATACCTTGACTAAAAGAATGGATCGATTGGTAGGACACATTCTCAGACATGGAGGAATCGTGAATTTAGCATTGGAGAGAAACGTGTGGAGAAAAACTCGCAGAGGGAGACCAAGAGACGCATGTACTAAGCAGATTCAAATGGATGTGAGTTGCCGTTCTTATGAGGAGATGAAGAGTCTTGCTTGGGTTAGTTTAGCGTGGAGAGCTGCACCAAAGCAGTCTCCGGACTGAAGACCACAACAACTACAAAAACAAAAGCACAACCAACGGCATCGCTGTAGTGGATACACCGATTCCCGTTAGATCATCGAAGTTAAACACTGTCAGGCTTCGCTATCACATGGATGGATAGCCGTCGGGGTCTGCCAAGCGCAGTGCGCTCAGCCCTTGTAAGACCAACTGAAGCTCTACTTAATTTGAGAAGTAAAGTCTCCAGTCTAGAAAAACGACACATCGGCCAGGAGTGCGGGGCGCTGACCACGACCCCGTCCCTACAGCATCCAGTGACGCTTTCGGATGGAGGATGACATGGTGGCCAGTCAGTACCCATTGGGCCGTAAGGCCTGTGTGGGAAAGAGTAGAGTTTAGATAATATAATAGTACTAATAGAATGGTTCTCTTCAAAAATTTTTCAATGGATAGAAGGAGTTGGCCTCTAGTAAATCTTTCAGGCTCCTTTTAAACTGGTCGCTATTTGTAGCTAACTTTTTTACGGTTGCTGGTAAATTACTGAAAATGTGTCTTCCTGAGTAGTGGACTCCTTTTTGAACTAAAGTAACTGCTTTTAAGTCCTTGTGTTGATCTTTCTTGTTCCCAGTATTGTATGTATGAACTTTGCTGTTTGTTAGAAAAAGTGATATATTGTTTATGACAAATTACATTGATAAATAAATATACTGAGTGCCAGTAATCAGTATACCCAGTTTTTGAAGAGTCTTGTACAGGAATTTTCTCCACATGTAATACATATTATATGTTATTGTACTCGGAAAACTTTTGCTTGACTTGAAGAGTTACCATAAAATATTATACCTTATGAAATTATGGAATGAAAGCAAGAAAAGTATTAAGGCTTTTTACTTTTTTGTTGCTTCTGTGTGATAACACTCGAATTGCAAATAGAGATTTGTTAAGTCTTTTCTGCATTTCTCTGGTGTGCTACTCCCAACTGAATTTATTATCAAGTTGTAACCCCAGGAATTTAATACTGTCAACCTTCTCTATCTGCTCTTATTCATACTTTATGCAGATGCTGGATGTAAACCTCTTTCAGTTTCTGAAATGCGTGTAGTGAGTCTCTTCAGAGTTTAATGTAAATGAGTTGGATTTGAACAATTTATTAATGTTCACGGAAATATCATTATCAGACCTTTCCAGAACTATGTTTGTCATGCTATTTATTGCAATACTTATATCATCAGCAAACAAAACGAAATTCTTGCAGTGTAACTGATGAGAGGTAATTAATTTACACACAAAAAAAAGCAATGGCCTTGTGTTTTATTCCAATTTGATGATGACTGATGGCTTAATTCACTGGTCCATTGCACTGACACCCTTTCTTTCCTGTTAGCGAGGTTTTACATGAAGCATTCTGCAACATTGCCCAGATACTAGAGAATTCTAATTCACTTAAAGGGATGATGTGGTTCATTCAATCAAATAACTTTGAAAATTCAAAGAAAAAACCTGCTGCTTGTTATTTATTATTTAATGAACTAAGTACTTTCTCACTGAAGGTATAAAGAGACTTCTCGATATCAGATCCATTCAGAAATCCAAACTGTGTTCTGGACAATATGTTATTTGTGGTGAGGTGGTTGTGAACCTACTTGTACATTATCTTTTCTAGAATTGTCGAGAATGGTGGTAAGAGTGATGTCCATCTGTAGTTTGATGGTATTCTTTATCTCTTTTCTTAAAGGAGTTTCAATATCCGCATATTTTAGCCAATCAGGAAATGTTCCAGTTGTAGTAGACTGATTATAAAAATAATTTAATATTGAGCTGAACTTACAAGAAAGCATCTTAATTAACTTTGTTGATGTTTCATCGTAACCACTATAATGATTTGTTTTTAAAGATACTATTATGGAAGTTATTTATTGTGGACAAGTGAGTAACATCATCATTACCCGAAGGATATGCTAGTTTTAGATATTCAAGGACATTATTTACTGACCGTGACAGTCCCATACTATCAGTAACAGATGTAAAGTACCTGTTAAATATATTTCTCTCACTACGTCCATCAGTTACTAATGTGTCATCGACAATGCTGTCTGCTTCGGTTTCTTTTTGGTTCTACCAGTCTCCTCTTTCACTATATTCCATATTGTTTTCATTTTGTTGACAGACAGTCGTATCATCTTCTCGTAATGTATTTGTTTAGATGTCGGAATTCCTTTTCTTACTATTTTGCGGCGTTCCTCGTATTTAGCTGTCATAAGCGTTGGAGGTATTCTTGTCTGACAGATACATTTTTCTTTTTGTCGTAACGGAAATCTTTATTCCTTGTGTAATCCGTGGTTTTATTATGGACTTCTGTTTAATGTTAGTTACATTTAGAGGAAAGCTGTTTTCTAACATAATAGCGACATTACTAATGAATATGTTATACTTTTCATTCATGTCATCAGTTGACTGGTGAGTAAATAATACATTAAAAGAGGGAATATAAAAGTGCATATATCGATATATGCATATTCATAACCTTACCTATGGTTTCGTAGGTACTGGTGTCAAGATATGGTACTTTATGTTAACACAAGGAAAAGAAAGAACTGGTTCATTACAAACTGCTACGGTGGAATGGCTATGTACTGTAAAGCGCCTCACTGTGGACCATGTGTTTGCCCCCTATCGGAGGTTCGAGTCCTCCCTCGGGATTGGGTGTATTTGTTGTCGTTAGGATATTTTAAGTAGCTTGTAAGCCTATGGACTGAGAACCACAGTGGGTAGGTCCCATACATTTGCAAATATTTTAACATTTGATTTTGATTACAAAGTAGCTACTCACATACAAAGACCTATGTGCATCGAAAACTTATAATAAATTATAATACATCTCACAGATGTGTCCAGAGATGACTCACAAAGAGAGCACCCCTGGGTGGCCCACAGAGCTACAACAGCAAGAACAATCGCTTCTCGGATTTTGGCAACATCAATCCGTTTTCTCTTTTTTTTCCTTGTTACAATTTTACACTTTATTTATGATAACATAGAGTACAATCACCACTAAACTTTATAAGCTTACCAACTCCAGCACTTTTATACCTAATTTAAATACTCTTATGCCCATTAACCTTACGTCTATTACAAGCTGTTACAAAAAGGCATATTACATTAAAAATAAGATTTATCGGTAACCTTATTATAAACTTACAAAGGTTTATAGCTAAGATCGCTATTTATTTAGGTAACTTACCGGTTTCGGTGCATCTCGGCATCATCCTCTGATCTCTGGAAGTGCACAAACAACAATGTTCTTCATAAACAACAACATAACGTCTTTATCAATGTATTACAATTTTGAATACAAATACATACTTCCATAATTATCTTAAATGAATTTCTGGCAGTATCTATCATGAAAAGTAGTATTTCATTTGTCATCATAACAATCAAATACACATGCACAGCACCAATTTACAAAAAATGTTCAAATGTTTGTAATGTCTATGGGACTTAACAACGGGGTCATCAGTCCCTAAACTTACAAACTACTTACAAACTAGCTAATACTAAGGACGGCACAAATATCCATGCCCGGTGGGGGATTCGAACTCCCGACCGTAGTGGCCGTGCAGACCGTGACTGGAGCGCCTCAGTCCCCTCGGCCACCGCGGCCGGCACCAATTTACATAATAGAAGTATTCTGCATGGGTGTTTAAAAATAACCGCATCATTTTCTTCATAATACTTCGCCACAGGTGCACAGGATGCACTCGATGTAAAGTACAAACTGATATGTAAAGGCGTATCGACAAGAATCTCAAAGAATGTGCACATGTTGAGTCGAAGACATGATAAGTATTATATTTGTTTCACAGAGAGGTCATATTAAGTACTTACATGGTTATGATACTATAGTCTAAATAATTTATGATGTTGTTTGAACATAAAGGAACAGCATATATCCATATAATGGAGGCTTGTGTACAAAATTATTTATGCCCTTGTTTTAAGCTGATGTTTCAGTAATTTGGCCTTCATTACACTATCCACCTAGAAAGTCTACTATAAAGGGCCAACTCTTATGTGTATCATGATAAATGTAGATATGCAACTGTACCTCATATTTCATTTCATACAGGACATAAAAAGGTAATAATTTGAAAATAATGCATTGATATTCGTGGTCTTTTTCACCAGGCATAAACGATGTTAATTTGAAACTATCTATATTACTGGGAATATAACACGGTACATAGTAAAGCTGTTAGCTAAGACCACTAGTGCCTGCATCCTATCATTACTAAAGTATTATAATTTGTAAAGCATCCATTTGTTACGTTTGTAACTATTACAATGTGGTGATGATTTTCTTTTATAAGATGTTTTGCACATTCGGAATGGTTAAGTGTCTGCATATGTTCCGTTGTACCTCATGTTTACAATGTGTACAAAGAAGAAGAAAATAAACCAGTGCAAGCGAGTTGCGTGTGGCAGCGTCACGCAATTTCTCGCATTCATTTCGGAACCGGGTCGCCACTCCTTAGAAGCTGCAAAGCACGTCCCAGATCTGTCAAGAAGTGAGGAGGAACAGGTTTCTCTAAAGGGTATTGCGACTTGACTAAGACGACCTATTGCTTCCATAAAACTATTAAGTCTTTCTATAGGTTACTCTTGACGTCTGTAGAAGCGTGTGACAGGACAGCAACTACTATCCATATTACTAGAAAGTCATTTACGGTCAATCACAGAATCGCTCACATTTTTAATAGTCAAACAAAATTAAATTCACCATTTTTAATGGTTGAAAGAGACAACAATATACAATATTTTTTCATTGCCATTAGATGGATTTTTTATAGATATATAATTGTAATAAGTAATAAGTGCCAATTTAGATGAGAAGTACATGAAATGTATGTCTATGAACTGATATTGCAATGACGCTATATGTGTGAGTATAAGATATAATCCAACTTCTCCTGTCAAACTCTAAGCAATTGAAATGTGACTCATTCCACAAGTCCCAAATATTTGCGCCAAAAGTTTATCACAGTTTCGTGAAGTTTATCACATATACTTATTTTACCAATAAATTGATCTGGGTAAAATTCTTTGAGTTTCTAATATGCCTATGTATGTAGAGTGTATCATAGCTGTTTAGATACCAGTTGCTTTTGACACGCCATGAAATGGCACTTAAATCGTGAGGCTAACGGCACGTTTTCACTGTCATGCACTGTTTTACATTAAATGTATCCTATTTTTCTTGGTGACGTAGTGTCGGTTACTTTCGTTCGCAGTCTTTCACTATCTATCACTACCAAGAGTAACGAAATGGAGTAATTGATCACTGTCAATAAATATGTTCATCCTTTAGTCATTTAGCCATCGCATAGATTAGTGACAGTCATCGTAAATGAATAACACACTGTTGTCTCGATGCTACAAAAAAACTGAAGGTTCCCCTGTGATCGGCAAGATAGAAATGTCAGTGTTTTTGGATATTTAGGAAAATATAAAACTACACATTTTATCCTAGTGGCGTAACTGGGACTTGGCTTTGGGGGGGGGGGGGGAGGAATAGATCTGCTTGACGAGCAAAATTTTAGTCAGTTTCCAGACAGACTACCATCTACCGCTCCCGCTGAAGAAACTAATTCACTCCCATCCAATGAAAGATTATGGTAAAACACCCCAAGTTTTCAACCTTTACCTTTACTACATTGCTGTTATACGATTTTTTCCCTTTTTTTGGGGTGGGGGGGGTGGGGGGGGGTTCTATCCCCCTCATCCCCCCCCTCCCAATAGTTACGCCACTGTTTTATCCCATACATGGTATGGGAGAGGAGAAAAGTTCATCGACTGGACCATAGTTCTGTTAGTAAATTTTATTATGCTTTGATTTTCCTATCAACGAATAAAGGACAGGAAGGAAGATATGGTCGTAACGTTCCGATCAGGACGAGTTCGTTAAAAAATGGAGGAACATTAATATGGAAGAAGTTAACTGCTCTTGTCCTCTCCAAAGGGATCATAACGGCATTTGAATAAAGGTGTATTGGGACAGCAGGGAAACCGAAATCTGATTGGTTGGGACTTGAATCTCTTTCTTTCCGACAACGGGACAAGCACCGATTCGCTCAGTTTTTTTCACGAAAGACATTGTGCGTAAACAATACAATGAAGCGAACATGTTATTCTTCTCACAGGCCGTTAATGAACAGAATGCGGCAAGAAGTCAAGCAGCTATTAACCCTCGGCAAACTTAAAACACGATTAGTTTCTTTGTAGGTGCAAATCACTCAGTAGACGAACCTTGTAAAGTACTGTCTTGGCCCATGGAATACCAAGATAAGGCTGCCAATATTATCACCGAACCCACGTTCTGCACATCCCCGCCATGTTTCACTTTCAGGAGTAAGGAAGGAGTTTGCTGAAGATCGATTTGATTTTGGCTTATAGGTAACGGCGATGCTGTCCGGACGTTGCACTTAACAATGGTAGCTAGTCAGAAGACAAGATCTATTCATAGGATTCTCCTATCACCCCTACTATTCAATCTGCACATCAAAAAAGGAATGACAAGAAGAAGAAAAGTCTGAGAGGAATATTTAGTCAGAGCGAAAGGAATGATAAGATATTCTGATGTCATAGTTAGCCTCAGACTCTGTTGAATGGATTGACCTCTCGAATAAGTACGGAATATGGATTGAGAGTCAATAAAAAAAGACAAAAAGTAATAAGATGTAATAGAAATGAGAACAGCGAGAGACTTGCCATGAACATTTGCGTTCTCGAAAGTACAGACGGAACCTGCTATCGTGTAAGCATAGAAACACATGATGGAAAGATAAGGAGGACATAAAAATCATACTAACACAGCCCAGTAAACTGTTCAAGAGTAATCTACTGGTATTAAACATTAGCCATAATTAAAGGAAGAAATTTATTACAACGTGCGTTTGTTGTACAGTACTGTATGGCAATGAATCTAGGAAAATCGAAACAGAATGAAATCATTTGAGATGCGACTACATTCACCAAATAACTGAAGACGTAGTAGGGTGAAAGATCTACTCTAAGACGACTAGTACCCCGGAGACAGAAACACTGCTCCTTCTATCGTACAGAATAGTACAGCCATGTCATAGACCTTGGAGTCAGGAAAAATATTTGATAGCAAGACAATTATCCGCAGAGACAATCTGTAGCAACACAGCCTTGCCAGCACGGCGACAATTTCTTAATGAAGCTAGTATGCCACCAAGTCGTCTTGCTTAATTTGTTAGCGATGTTCTCTTTCAAATGCTTCCAGAAGCATTGAGCAGTGATTATGAGCAGAGATATTTCTATAAATTCAAGTGATGTGACAGCTGATGCAAATAACCTGAGTTCTTGCATCATAATTTCGGTATACGTTATTTAATTATTTGGCCGGTGAATTTTGTGTAACTCGCATCCATTTTTATGTACTGTTACCCGATGTATCACGTTCTCCTCCACGACCTCTCCTTCTGTGTGAAAGAATGTCAAGATTAATGTATGTGTGTGTGTGTGTGTGTGTGTCCTTGGGTTGCAAGGCTCCTGGAAGGGTAACAACTTTCGGTCTGTTGGGATAGAGGGTAACCAACGCAATGTTCCTATTAATTTGGCAAAGAGGTCTATCCCCACTGTCGGAGTTCAGGCTGTTTGTTAAGTCGGAAGAGGAAATTATACCCTTATCGCTTCCGTTTTACTGTGGGTTTCTCTGGATGCAAGTCAAGAAAGGGACTCTGCTCTGGGCTTCTTTTGAGTCGGTGTTCTAATCTTCAGTGCGGTCTCGTTAGTCGAATGCCGCCATGGTTCTTCAACTTAACTGAGGCAGCATATGTCTGTTTCAGAATGTGCCGAGTTTCAAGTATCATCGTACTTTAATATCAGGGAATGATAGGGTATCTCGATGTCACCAGCATTCCTCTGTTCCTTTGGAACACTGATGGTGTGGAATGTTCACATCTCAGGATGATTAGGTTAAATTAGGGTGATTCATATTTTCCGTGAATGTGACAACATCGTGTCTTCGACTACTGTTGTTTTCTATTCAGATTGACGATGTTTTAACTTGCAAATTAATGTGTTTATGTTTTACCGATTGTCATATAGCTTTAATTCAATGAACCACAAGTCTAATCCCTATAAGTAAACGTGTGAGTGATCTATAGTTAATTTTCCGTTTGTTTCTTGTGGACCACATGTTGCATGAGCCAGAGAAGACTTCGGTTTATGTGGTTACGTTGCCTTATTTCTGATGTTTATGTCTGACCAGTCTTGCCCTCTAAGTCACGCGTTTCCTTATTCATATGGTGTAATGCTTTAACTGTTTTCTTTCTCGTGTCATCCAAGAAGTGTCACTATAGCGACGTGAATTCTTTTAATGTGTGGTATATCCTTACACACCAGTCAACTGAATATTAGAATGTCTCCTTTTATTTAATTTTTTAAAAATATAAATATACTCGAGTGTTGCATGAAATTCCACCTTACTTAGTACATAGAAAATTACCTGTAAGATAGTAATTTCAATGTTCGTCTTTTATTCATTTAGATCTGGCAAACTGTTGCTTGTTTTAATCGTGTGACAATATAATTTGTTTGAAATAAATTTTATTAATTAATGCAATCCTTTAATCTTAATACTACAGTCATACAAAATTTTCCTCTCCGTCCTGAACTTTAATATGTTATATATGCATTAGGTTTGTGGTGACCAGTATATCTACAGAAATAAAAACCAGTTGCTGCTTGTATTTATTTTTGGTTTCGTATGCCAGCTCAAAGACAGGAAGGAATTTTAAAGTTTCACGGAAACTGAAAAAAAAAAAAAAAAAAATCGGAAAAAGTGCGAAAGCATTTAAAAATATCTGTTGCCGAAAGATTGATGGATCGTAAGTGAAAATGGCTCGAGCGATTAGGCTGTGTTATTTACGTGTTCTTAACTATCAACTCAAAGTTTGTATGAAAGAAAAGGAAGTGATGGACAGGTCAGGAAGTGATGAAAAGAGAAGGGCACAACGGTACAGACAAGCTTACTAATTACCAGAAAATTGGGAAATCAGAAAAAAATTAAAAGACGTTATTCCTATGAGATTCTGTACGAACTCAACACTATCATTCGCTATTCAAACGACTGATTATGTACAAATATTTTGCTGTCTTGTTCTTTAAAGACCTGTAAAAGAAAAAAATTAAAATATTCAAATGTTTGTAAACCTATTAGTTCAAACTGCTGTGGCCATCAATCTATATACTTATAAACTTCTTAAGGGCAACACACACATCCATGACTTCTTAGACCATGGGGCCTATCCGCGCGGCAAAGAAAATTCAGGACAATTACAAACGATAGTCGGAGAAAATGGAGTACAACGACTAACAAATGACACTGAAAGCAATGCAAGATAGCTAAGGACGAGTGGTTGGAAGGCAAATACAACTCTGTAGAAGAATGTAGAACTGCCTACAGGAAAATAAAAGAGACATTTGGAGACAAATGAATAATAGGCGAATTGAAACTACTACCTGAATGAAAAGGCCTCAGATACCAAACCACTTCTCCGCAAAGAAGGAAAAGCCGAAAGGTGGAATTAGTATAAAGCGGAGCTCTATAAAGGAAATGAGCTAAGAGGGAATATTGTAGGAAGATAAAAATGAAATAGAAGATACTGTACTGACAGAAGAATTCGACAGAGCACTGAAAGTCCTTAGTAGGAACATAGGCCCTGGAGTAGACGACATTCCCTGAGAGCTACTGACGTCTCAGGGAGAGCCAGCCATGACAAAACCATTTCACCTGGTACGTAAGATGAATGGTACAGTCGAAATCCCCAGACTTTAAGTAAAAATGTAATCATTCCTACTCCAAAGGAATCAGGCGCATACAGGTATGAAAGTTACAGTTTAATAAGTCATGATTGCAAAACTTTTAACACAGAAGGATAGAAAAACTGGTAGAAGCACACCTCGGGAAAGATCAGTTTGGAATCAGGAGAAATGTAGGAACACGGAGGCAATACGCACTTTATGACTTCTGTTAGAAGACAGACTAAGTCGAGGCAAACCTACATTCCTAGGTTTTGTAAATTTGGAGAAAGCTTTTGACAATGTTGATTGGAGTACACTCTTTCAAGTTCTGAAGTCAGCAGGGGTAAAATAAAGGGAACGGAAGGTTATTTACAACTCAGACAAAAACCAGACAACAGGTATCAGAGTTAAAGGGCATGAAAGGGACGCAGTGGTTGGGAGGGGAGTAAGACATCTTTGTAGCCTTTCCCCAATGATGTTCAACCTGTACATTGAACGAGCAATGAAGGAATGGAAGGAGAAATTTGGAGGGGGAATTAAAGTTTAGGGTGAAGAAATATTGCGTTTTGCAGATGACATTGTAATTCTGTTAGATTAGGTTTGTAGATCACGTAACCAATGAGGAGGTACTGAATAGAATTGGGGAAAAAAGGAATTTTTGGCATACCTGGATTAAAACAAGAGTAGGACACATTCCTAGACATCAAGGAATCGTGAATGTAGCGTTGGAGGGAAGTGAATGGAGTAAAAACCGCAGTGGGAGCCCACGAGACGAATAAAGTAAACAGATTCAAATGGACGTGGTTTTTTATTTATTTTTTCACAAATTCAGGCATCAGCATACAAATAATTTAGGCAGTATTCACAGATTTTATATATTTTAGGTGCGATTTATGAGCACTCGTACGTCAGCACTGGCCTCAATTCTGACTGCGCAATAAACTCATTTTTACTTTGGTTTGAGAGCCTCAAGGGGAATATCTAAGTAGCTCTCTTAGGTTGTTTGCAAATGACGCCGTCATTTACCGTCTAGTAAAATCATCTGAAGATCAAATCCAACTGCAGAACGATCTGAATAAGATATCAGTATGGTGTAAAATTTGGCAATTGACTCTAAATAATGAGAAGTGTGAAGTCGTCTACATGAGTAGGAAAAGAAATCCGTCAAACTATGTTTACAAGAGAAATCAATCAAAAGTGGAGGCCGTAAACTCCACAAAATACCTAGGAATTACTATTACTTCAGACTTAAATTGGAAAGAACATGTAGATAATGTCGTGGGAAAGGCGAACCAGAGACTGCGTTTTATTGGCAGAACCCTCAAAACATGCAACAGAACTACAAAACAAACTGCATACACTACGCTTGTCCGTCCATTTTTGGAGTATTGCAGGACAGTATGGGGTCCTTATCAAGTGGGTTTGACGGAGGACATCGAAAGAGTCCAAAGAAGGACAGCTCGTTTCGTATTGTCACGATACACGGGAGACAGCGTTACGGAAATGATACAGGATCTGGGATGGGAATCATTACAACAACGGCGCTTATCGCTGTGGCGTTGGCTACTTGCGAAACTCCAACCGCCACCATTCTCCTCCGAATGCGAAAATATATTGCCGACTCCCACTTACATAGGCAGAAATGATCATCAGAATAAAATACGAGAAATCAGAGCTCGAACAGAGAGGTCCAGGTGTTCTTCCTTCCCGCGCGCTATTCGAGAATGGAATGGGAAATAAATAGTATAACGGTGGTTCGATGAACCCTCTGCCAGGCACTTAAATGTTATTTGCAGAGTATCCCATGTAGATGTAGATGTAGAAGATAAAACAGTAGAGTGTAGAAACTTGTAGCAATGGATTTAACGGCTGAAAGTGGTCCTTTCTTTTAAGTGATAGTTGTTTAGTTTTGCTCATTTGTTCGACGACCCTACTTGAAAACGGATGTGATCTGCGTAAGTGGCGGCTGGTGGTTCAGTTGACCGGCGGTTCATTTCTTTGAGTGCCTGATCTTGATAGTGAACCCCCCCCCCCCCCGCCACTGCTCCGCGTCCAACAATCTGGCGCACCTCTGCCCCGGTCCCCCCCTCCCCCTTCCTTTCAATATATTTTCGTTAAAAGACCTGCAGAATGTCTTACTTCGGCTTGTTTGTGCTTGCTTCAACTGGCGCTGAGGCGTCGGCCTTCCAACCTTCTTTATTTTACACTTTTCTTCCAAGATTAAAGTTGAATAATTTATTTGCTAAAGTTACTGAAAGTTGTTTATTTTTCTTTGACATAAATACCAAGAACGTATGAATACGCCCATGAGCACTAAAACACAGTAAGTAACTGATTTCACTGTTAAGTGACTGTAGCAAAATGAATATGTTACGATGGAGAGACAAGATACCTTCTGGTCACGTGACACTGTAAGCAGCACCCCCTCCCAAATTTACACATGCGCAAAGGTTGCTCTCCCACACATCTTTTCAAACGGTTAAATATTTGTTACAACGAAGAGTATAAATGTCATTTACCTTCAAAATCGAGACACATTTCCTAAAACGTCCAAAGATAAGTGGTAAGTAATAATACAAAAATCATTGTTCTTCCCATATCTGTTAAAAAGAAGACTGAGTTTTAAAAAAATGCTTGCAGTCAGTCTCGAATCAACTACCTTCGAGAGGTAAGCGCTATTCCACTAACCACGTGGCTACTCTTGCTACGTGGAGTGTAGTGATTTCATTATTATTCATGATCGGAGACACTGAAGGCTTTTACAGTTGATGCGTCTTTCATTTGTAGGATATTTTACCAAATATGGAGTGTTTTTGATGAATCTCCAATGCGCCATAAACAAATATGAAGAGCGGATGTTGCCTTCATGGAGGTTTTGCGCATGGGCAAGGCAAGATGCGCAGTAGCTCCATTGCTTCAGGAGCATTCGTGCGAAACCCCCAGAGCTCGTGTGGCCAGGGGCTGGCGTCTCCACCAGCTCCAACGCCAATGTTAAAAGCGGCCCCTCTCCCCTCCCTGCTGCGGAAGCGCCCTTATGTTGCCTCCTGGGGATTCAGAAGAGAATTTGAACCTCAGCCGCGCATGCGCATTGCAATGCTGCGGCCACTGCGGCCTTTATTAGGCGGCCGCGCTACGACTCGTACACGAGCTGTCTCCGCAACGTAAAACGTTCTCATGCGATAAAAATACTTTGAATTCATATCATCATTAGAGACTGATTTCGCCTTTCAGCGTTCAGTCTGGAGCATAGTACCTCTAATAAAATTCCTCCATGATTCCCTATTCAATGCTAACATTAGTGCCCCGTCTGATGTTCTGCCTTTTACTCTAAAATCATTCTGCATCAAATCTAAGTACTTTCTTCTTGGTCTACCTCGACTCCTGTTACCCTCCGCTGCCGAGCTCATGAGTCTCTTAGGTAAACTTGCTTCTCCCATTAGTGTAACATGACTCCACCATGTCAGTCTGTTCGATCTAACTGCTTCATCTATGGTGTTCAGTCCCAGTTTTTCTTTGGTTTGCTCATTATGGACACCCTCCCGCCATTGTTCCAATCTATTAGTACCTGCAATCATTCTTGCTATTTTCATATCTCTAACCTCTACCTTATGAATAAGCTAACCTGTATCCACCAAATTTCACTCCCATAGAACAAAGTAGGTCGAAAGATAGAGCGGTGCACTGATAACTTATTCTTGGTAGTTACTTTCTTCTTGCAGAAGAGAGTAGATCTTAGCTGAGCACTCACTGCATTAGCTTTGCTACAACTCGATTTCAGTTCTTTCGCTATGTTGACATCCTGTGAGAAAATACATCCCAGGTACTTGAAACTGTCTACCTGTTCTAACTTTGTTCCTCTTATTTGCCATTCAATCTATTTGAATCTCTTTCCCACAAACATTACTTTCATTTTGGAGATGCTGATCTACATATCATAATCCTTGCGCCTCTGATCGAGCTCTGAAATATTAGTCTGTAACCTTTCAATCGAATCGGCCATTACGCGTAATTCATCCGCATATGCGAGACTGCTTATTTTGTTTTCACCTATTTTAATCCCACCCTGCCAGTCTACTGATCTATGAATAGTATGAACAACAGTGGTGACAGGTTACAGCGTTGTCTTACCCCTGAAACTACCCTGAACCTTGAGCTTAATTTGCCATCTACTCCAACTGCTGCCTGACAGTCTACGTAAAGCCCTTTAATTGCCTGCAGAAGTTTGCCTCCTATATCATAACTTTGAATGTGCATATAAAATGATCTGATAGAAGAACGAAACGAAGAATGATAGTTGATACACATATTATATTTTATTTACTTATTTACTTTTCTTTTTCCCGCGACGAGCTTTTTTTGCGGGGGTTCACTGGGCCAGTAAGCTCGCAGGACGCGCCGCCACTCGATCTTCGTTCGGAGCTGCAGGTTCAGCTTCGCAATATCGGCGAAAGACAAGGAGAGAGCGTCAGTGAGAGCTCAGCCAGAGAGAGAGAGAGATGGAGGCAGAGCCAGAGAGAGAGAGAGAGATACAGCGTGGCCGTTAATTTGTGCGGCCGACGGCCGGGGTGGGGTTGAGGTCTGGCCCCGCGGCTAATGAGCCCCGTTTCCATGGCGACCGCGCGACGCCGCGACTTCATTAAGGGCTGGGGCGGCGGATTATCGCTTTTAGTGGCGGCGCGATACGGCGCCGGAAGCGGCCGCTGGCTGGCGCCTTTTTGCGGGCACCGTCCGAGCGGCGCCCCGGGTTTCCGGCGCTGGCGCCAGCGCCGCCACTGGCGTCAGTGGTTGCGCGCCTCGGTACGCGCGCGGCGCCAGCGTGCGCCAGTCGCGCCACCACCCTGTCTCTCCCCACCGACCCGGAACGCCCCGAACAAGGCACCTCTTCATGTCGGCACACGCGGCTTCCTGCGACATGAATTCCCAGTGCTGGGCGGAGAAGCGTCTCACGAGGTGCCCCTCAAGAGTCAGTACAAGGACCAGTACTGTTCCCGCCGCACGTAAATGTTAACTTCTGTACATCTAAATTTACTACTTGTAATATTTCTGGCTTAAAGCCATCATATTAAGATCGAAGTATTGCTTTAGTGCAGCCGGTTAGGGTCAGTAGACGACAGATGGTAAAAGCTGGTGAGAAGCACGACAGGTGGTACAATAGGTCGGGTTCTCATGGGAAAGAGCACTGGCAAGTTTCCCTGAATTCTAGGGAAGTCCCCGAGCGGCAAGCACTGGACACCGATTGGATGTAGCACTGGCGGTCACGCGCCAAAACGCATTCATATTTTTCTTAACATTTATTAAACTAATTGTTTATTCAATGTCATACTCAGTTTAGAAAAAAAAAAAAAATCCCTCAAAGCTAAGCTATGCCCAGAGTAGGTAAAACATATTAACAAATGCTAATTCAATACACAAAATAATTAATTTAAGACGGACGATGCACAGCAGCCATGTTTGCGCGCCAAATCGGGGAGCGAAGTCAGCATTGCATCGAGCTACCACTCTTCACTTCAGTCTGTAAATCTATCGGACCAAACTGCGTGGTCATCAGTCCGTAGCTTA
Organism: Locusta migratoria; assembly: GCA_026315105.1. NCBI lineage: Eukaryota > Metazoa > Arthropoda > Insecta > Orthoptera > Acrididae > Locusta > Locusta migratoria. The sequence goes on from CM048751.1 coordinate 17,388,829, forward strand.
CAAACTACTTAAACCTAGGTAAACTAACCTAAGGACAACACAAACACCCATGCCCCAGGGATGACTCGAACCCCCGACGGCGAGCAACCGCGCACTTCCGCAGCATGGCGCTTTAGACCGCTCGGCCACTCCACCGCGGCTTTACTTCAGTACGCGCTCTCGGAGGAGTAACATGTGAGTCTAGAACACGCACTCGGTGGAGTAACATGCATACGTAGGCGGTCATAAAACATTGTTTAATCAACTTAGAATAAGGCGAAATGACTTTATATTTACTTTCAGTTCAGACAATGTGTGTCAAATGAATGTTATTATACAGTTTGTTGGTTTTCTGCTTACTTTAAATAAATTAGCTGGCATTCCGAACTACCACAGTTTTACTCCGTAATTATATCAGTTCCTGTCAACAGTTTAGCAATTTCAACCTCATTCAAGAACTCCGACCTGCGTGCTATCATCTGTGTGGAGACAACTATAGAAGACGTCAGGTTGGTAAACTTTCAGAGTTTCTACTTTCACACAGTGCATTGGGGAGTTCCTATAACCCTCATATACACTGTCATTACGGTACAAACGCAAACTGTTGTGCGTTATCCATGGCAACATGGAGGGGGAAAGGAAATGACACAGGACTCGTTTAAGCACAACCCCCAATAGTCGTTTTCCTGTTGCATACTATACGTACTGTTCAAACCATATTAGGGTGTGTACTGGAAGGTATTTAGAGTACCACTACGGTCGGGGGTTCGAATCCCCCCTCGGGCATGGATATTTGTGCCGTCGTTAGTATTAGCTAGTTCATAAGTAGTTTGTAAGTTTAGGGGCTGATGACCCCGTAGTTAAGTCCCATAAGTTATACAAACATTTGAATTTTTTATTTTTATTTTTTTTTATTTTATTATTATTTTTTTTTATTTAGAGTACCACTGTCTCTCACCTCCCTCTTCTCTTTTCCATGTACCATTCGAGAATTAAGGAGGAAGTATCAAGAATAGGGTTAACGTCCCATCAGCAATATAGTCATTACAGACGGATCACATGCTCGGATAGATTTTTGCCATGGATGGGGAAGGAAATCAAGCCGTGTCTTTTGAAAAGATCCATCCCAGAATTTGCCTGGAGTGCTTTACGGGAATCACGGGAATTCCGAGTGCCAGAGGCGGGTATAGTCGAAAATAGTCATTGGGAAGAACGATTGTCGAAAGCCTCCGTGTGAGCTCTAAACACTCTATGAGATGGAAAAGTACATGGTTAAGCATCGAAAGTGCAACACAATCAATTGCGGGCATGTAGTCTCTGATGAGGAGTGGCCCCATATCTGAGTTCTAATTATTAAACAGCGCTATTAAGGAAGATGTTGAAATATAAAGGCCAGAGGTCAATATTGCAGCTGTTCATTTATTAACGTGATTCGAAACAATCAAAAACAGGACCTGGGGTAAAGTTTAATACTAAACGTATATCGTCAAAGCTCTGCTGAACTATACAGGGTGTAAACGGTATAAGCCACCAAAATTATACAGATGGTACATCTCTGTGTGTTTGACAAAAAAAGTATTATGAAATACAGTTTTATCAAGTAGTTTATTTTTGTATTCGTAAAAACCAGTATTTGTAGGGCTGATGATAGGCGTATTTCTGTTTACATTGTCGACTGACAATACACGAGAGAGCCCTGTAACCGCGTGGCCTATCCGCGCTGCCAGCATGCGCCTGGGGGTACGAGAGAGAGTGCACGAATGCACTGCATGACCACAAGTGCATACATCGGACGCGTACAACGAAGTTCGAAAGCAATCTTGCTTGTAATATTAACTGAGTATTTTCAAAGTAAAATGTACGCATCGCTACTTAATGTTTTGGGTCTCTTCACGTTTTACATTAAATTTATTTAACTTGGTATCAATAGCATCGCCCACATGTTTTCCGAATGTTTATTCAGCTCTTGAATCTGTTGCACTATTGGCTTGGTATAAATTAAATGTATTTGGTTTGTAGAGACAACGTAGATGGTGTGCAACATTTCTAGCATGCAACAGTCTTAATTTCCTCTGGCAGCCTGAAACTAGTTTACATTCATATCACTGTTCCGAAACGCAAGATTCAGATGCCTCAAAGGGGATCCACATAGTGTTGCGTAACTGAAAATTTTTACGGACTTAGATACTCGGTTCACGGTTGGAAACCATAACTGTTAAGAAATGTCTGTTCCAAAAAAACACATTGATGATGGACCGGAAATACATGTATAAACTTATAAATGCGTATTTTGCGACAACTTAAGACTTTTAGCTGCTCTTCTTAAGATATTATATCATTTGATGACAAATAAAGATTTGTGCCGGGTCGGGACTCGAACCCGGGTCTTCCGCTTTTCGACAGACCTAGTCCGGCCCAAATTTTATTTTCATTAAATAACAGAACACTTTCAGAAGGGAAACTATAACGTTCCCGATGATCCTAATTATTAGTTTGCAAAGGAAAAAAAAACGCTTGCTCAAAATTCCATATACTAATTAGCATTTTATCATGGTAAATTTAGCGTCGCTGGCTGTAACAGCTGTACTGTAACAGCCTCATGGTTTAAACGTAGCCGAGCGTTCTACAGCGCCACGTAACGGATCGCGCGGTCTCCCGCGTCGGAGGTTCAAGTCCTCCCTCTGGCATGGATGTGAGTGTTGTCCTTAGGTTAGTTTAACTTAGTGTAAGTAGTTTGTAAGACTAGGGACTGATGTCCATTGTACTTTGGTTCCTTAGAATTACAAACATTTAAACATTTAGTTTAAACTTATTAACTCCTAAAGCGTGCCGCTGCCGTCTATCTGACAGCACCTGCAGCGCGACACCACCAATACTACAAATGCTGTATCTAATGTAAGGTAAATCAGTCAACAATCCGAAGATTAGTTTGAACACCACAGTGCTTTATTAGGCATGGTCCTGTTTGGAGGTGGTATGCCGTTGTCTTCCTCCGACCTTCGAACTGACGTACCCAGCCAGTTATAGGGGGACCTACAGTTTAACTTGGATTCCGAACTACGATGCTACTCGATATTTCTCACATCAGTCATATTTCCAGAGGGGGAATAAGTGGAAAGTGACTGATAAAAACCCTAGGTACTGGCGGGGACCGTACCCACGACCGTTTGATTCAAAAATGTTCAAATGTTTGTATAGCTTATGGGACTTAACTACGGGGTCATCAGTCCCTAAACTTACAAACTACTTATGAACTAACTAATACTAAGGACAGCACAAATATCCATGCCCAAGGGGGGGGATTCGAACCCCCGACCGTAGTGGCCGTGCAGACCGTGACTGGAGTGCCTCAGTCCCCTCGGCCACCGCGGCCGGCTCGTTTCATTCATAGCCTGGTACTCTACCACTGTGCCACCGATCCACACATATCGAATGATATACTGGAATAACATTCTGAAAAAGAGTGTGAACACATAAATGTATAACGATTTAATGGTCGAAATCACTTTAGGTACAACGAGTTTTAATCTCGCTATACAAATTAATTGCTTACAAGATTGTTGTAAGAGTGAGAAAGCTCGAAGGATGGGTAAAATACTTTCTAAACGCTCTTTTAGACATTATCCACATCAGTAAAAATAGAGATTAAGGAATTCTGACTTCCTCAACATCACTTTGCAAATTTCGATATATTCAGTGAAGTATTTTTCACTTTCCTTGCATAAAAAAGATTCATGTATTTTTTTCTTTGTCAGTCATTTCTATTATTTCATTTCTAAAGGACGATTCAAAGGAAGCTAATGGCATCATTGGGAATTCAAAGGTTTAGCTTTCCTTCAGTAGCGTTAAAAGCAAATGCAGTTGGGGTATAATACTGTCACATTCCTTCCAGTAAATTTGGCTTCTAAAGAATCATCAGAAGACAATAAAACCTTGTCTTCCTCATTATAACCGTACATCAAAATTCTCGGAACTTCATCCTCAGTCAGCCCAGTTCTTACGCATAATCTTCGGAAATCGGCACGCACACGAAAACAAAAACGTTCGTAAGATGATAGCCCATGCAAATAACGTAAACTACATGAAGATGAAGCTAAGGAATGTATGACACTGCCATACAGCGGCCGTCCTTCAAACTGCATTAGCAGAAATGTAAAAAAAAATAAAAAATAAAAACGGCATATGACGTCGCACTCGCTGAGCGTCTGGTCGGCAGCGGATGGCATATGCCGTCACACACACTTGGGGGTTTTTCAGTAATGTGTATTACCAAGTGGGGGTGGTACTTTGTGTCCACCATAAATATATATAAGAAATAAATAATATTCATTAATTGTTCTTGAATTACATTAATAACGTACTTTTGAAACATCTATTAATGGATAATCGGGATCCAGAACCTGAATATTTCATGTAAAACTGTTTTCAATAATGCATTTCATATCTTTCACCTAATTCGGTGTGTAGATACTCTATCACTGTCCACAAGCCGGCCACAGTGACCGAGCGGTCTGCGACACGCCTGTCCTAGTCTGCACGGCTGCTACTGTCGGAGGTTTGAATCCCCCCTCGGATATGGATGTTTGTGTCGTCTTTAGTATAAGGTAGTTCCTAAGTATTTTGTAAGTTTAGGAACTGATGACCCGCAGTTACGTCCCTTAAGCTTAACAAACATTTGAATTTGAACTGTCCACATCCTCGCGTACGACACATTCCTCTTCAGAGTCACTCACTACATTGTCAGTTACATCAAATTTTACTTCAGTATCTGTAGATTCTTCCAAAATCTGTGATATTATCCTGTCTGTAAGTGACTGTCGATACATTTTCAACCACAATTGTAACTAACACCGGACTAACAATGAAAGTACATGGGCTCGAACAAACATATCTATAGCCGGCCGCGGTGGCCGAGGGGACTGAGGCGCTCCAGTCACGGTCCGCACGGCCACTACGGTCGGGGGTTCGAATCCCCCCTCGGGCATGGATATTTGTGCCGTCCTTAGTCTTAGCTAGTTCATAAGTAGTTTGTAAGCTTAGGGACTGATGACCCCGTAGTTAAGTCCCATAAGTTCTACAGACATTTGAACAAAAAACATATCTATATGAACGTTTGCTTACAGGATCTCTACGTACACCTCAATGTGCTGGTGGGTGTCGTTTTTCTGCAAAGCTCTGCAACCATGCTCTAGATAGCACTGTAGATGTAATTGTAGACGCCATACATAATGCAGTTATTTTAACTATAACTTATGTAATAATCATCGTACATGTTCTCTAGCGAATTGTCATCAAAAGCCGTGATGATTGTTACAACTTTAACCTTCTTCCCGAATGACCGTTGGTATTCACTGCCACTGCTTCCATCGCCTCTTCCCGCACTTACCGAACCACTACCGCTTGCAATGAGTTGTTCGTCATTATCATCCCTATTATCATATTTCAGTACCATAACAGTTACGAGAAAGCATGCAAATGATTCATCTTCTACACTAATACCATCTTCACGAAGAATGGTTCTTCGTAACTTCATCTCAACTAATCGCAATACATTAGCAGGATCGATTATCAATCGCCACCCCATCTGACGCTTCACCACACAAATAATGTCACAAAACGCAACTTCGGAGGCACACTGCACTGTCCCTACTGGCGAACCGACAGGTCAAAGTGCAATGTGGCAAGGCACACGCAGAGGCCTCTAACGGACGACTGCAGAGTTTTGCAGATGCGGGAGTGTCACTAGTGCAATAAGGGATCTTTGCATTATCTCTCATCCGATTTTGGTGTATATGTATTTGTTCGAGCCCAAGTACTTTCCTTGTAAGTGCCACTGAAAAGGAAACAATAAAGAACCAAAGGGAAATGAATCATTACTGAGACCATTGTTGCTGTCAACCCAGAGAAATATAATGTCTGAGTGTTCTAAGGTCACGTAATGCTATTATCTGTGGAGTAAGACGACCGCATCTACTACCGAGGGGGGGGGGGTCAACGTACTTGTTGACCACCTCCCTTAAACTTAAATTTTCCGATTAATCTTAAACGAAAAATGTAAAAAAAAAATAATTAATAAATTTCTAAATGTTTGCAAATCTATGGGACTTAACTGCTTGGTTATTAGTCCCTAACTTACAAACTACTTAAACAAAGTTAAACTAACCTAAGGACAACACAAACACCCATGCCCGAAGAGGGACTCGAACCCCCGACGGCGAACGGCCGCGCGCACCGCAGTACGAAGCCCAGTGCGCACGGCTATTCCGCCGCGGCGAAAAATATAAAACAAACATAGAATCTGGAAGAAGACAATAAATATTTTTTACAACATTTTTAAACTTAAAGTACCTGAGTAGATTTCAATATTTTTAAAAGGTGGGCATAAATTATTCAAATGTTTGTATAGCTTATGGGACTTAACTACAGGGTCATCAGTCCCTAAACTTACAAACTACTTATGAACTACTTACGAACTAGGACGACACAAATGGCCGGCCGCGGTGGCCGAGGGGACTGAGGCGCTTCAGTCACGGTCTGCACGGCCACTACGGTCGGGGGTTCTAATCCCCCCTCGGGCATGGATATTTGTGCCGTCCTTAGTTGTAGCTAGTTCATAAGTAGTTTGTAAGTTTAGGGACTGATGACCCCGTAGTCAAGTCCCATAAGCTCTACAAACATTTTTTGAACGACACAAATGTCCATGCCCGAGGGGGGATTCGAACCCCGACCGTAGTGGCCGTGCAGACCGTGACTGGAGCGCCTCTGTCCCCTCGGCCACCGCGGCCGGCTCATAAATTACTCCCCCCCTCCTTGATGCTTTGATACGGCAATGGTTAATCCAAAATTATTTACGCCACGGTCGGGGGTTCGAATCCCCTCTAGGGCATGGATATTTGTGCTTCTTTAGTATAAGGTAGTTGATAAGTAGTTTTTAAGTTTAGGGACTGATGACCCCGTAGTTAAGTTCCGTAAGCTTAACAAACATTTGAACATTTACGCCACTCTGTGTTACGTACGTTCTTCGATTTATGAAAGTTACCGTAAAACGCTACGAAATTATGTACCTGCCCATCGGATTCTCACGCGGTTGAGTGTACGACAGGTTATTCCTCTCACCGAAGCAGCAACCTTGGCGCGCGGTAGGGAATCGAACGTGTCCTGCGTGGCAGAGAGCCACACGACGCAGGCCGAGACAGTTCGTTGCTCACAGTGTCACGGGTAGCACCCAGCCTGCAGCTATTGTTCGGACCCGCCATCCTGTAAACGGGAGCGCTGCGATTGGTATTGCGCGCATTTCGCGTGTTCGTCAATCTCGTACAAACAAGGACGGCGGAGCGGCAAGATGGGCAGATCTCGCTAACGAGCCGACGACCGTCCTGCGACCGAGGCTGAGTGGTGGAGCGCGCGTCTTCCCGCTGTGGCGGATAAATGTGCACATTAGGCCGCGAACACCGGATCACACGCGAGACCAGCCTGCCAATGGACTGGCCGGTCATCGCTCACGCTCTTTCCCGTAATCCAAAGGCTGTCGTGTCCGCTTTGCTGTTTTACAGCGAGCGACAGCGTTAACGCTGCTACGGGTTAATGCTGTCCCTTCGTGACAGTTTTATAAATCGCGATACTTGTGCTGCTGTGTTCGGACTTTGGAAACCTTGTACGGGATACTAAGAAGCTTTAACATCATTTTTTAAGCTGCAGCAGAACCAAGCCACTCAGTATGTGAGAAATTATAGGAAGAGGTGTATATTTCGAAACCTAGTTAACTTTTGCTGTATAGAAGAAAAGTTTAGTATGCTTTTACTATCAAATATTAAACAGAGACATTAAGAAGATGAAAGCGAAGCCATAACGTACGAGGAATATTCCGAAAGTAAGGCCCGGTTAAAACATCCAAACTCAAACTTGTTTCCAATGCAATTCGAAAATGTTCAAATGTTTGTAAATCTATCGGACCAAACTTCGTTGTCAACAGTCCGTATCTTACAAACTACTTAAACTAAGGTATACTAACCTAAGGACAAGACACACACCCATGCCCCAGGGAAGACTCGAACCTCCGACGGCGAACAACCGCGCGCTCCGCAGCGAGGTGCCTTAGACCGCTCGGCTCCAATGCAATTGTTTTATTGACATCCCTACCGCCTTCCTCTATTTTTCTACATAACCCCATACTTATTTAGACATTTGTCATATCGTTCAACAAGCTTTTGAATGCCTATGTTGTAGAAATCTGCCGCCTGCGAAGATGACCAGTCTTTAACAGCTTCTTTCACATAGTTATTGTACTCACATTTGGGAAATGCACTTCTAAACCTGAAATAGTGAATCGTCGATCATCACGAATTTTGTCGTCAACCGCATGAAGCAACTCGTCTGGAATCACGGGTGATCGGCCGGAGCGTGGTGCATCGTGCATATTTCCCCGTCCTTCGTTATAGGCTCGCACCCGCTTGAGCACTTTACTGTCACTCATCATGTTAGGACCGCACACTTCAGTAATCTGCCGATGGATTTATGCCGCTGAAATGTTCCTTCCAGACAAAAACCGTATCACTGCCCTTACTTCATAATCGGCCGGCTGATTGTTTGTCTTAAACATTGTGAACTGATACTATCAACAGCACACGGCAACAGTAACAACGATATTGGCGGCATTTAACGCGCGAAGGTATGCTAGAAGTCGGCGCGTATGCGTGTTTTATCCTTAGCGCGGCTTTCAAATATTTACTTTTGGAATAACCCTCGTAAATGAAACAGATGCTCCAACACATTTCGCAAAACGCCGTGGTTTCCGTGACGGGAAGAGAGACACAAAGTCTTTCTTCTTTGCATAACTCGTCGATATACATTGTGTGCAAAACAAACGAAAATTGTAAGCGCTTTTACTGTGCCGGCTGCGGTGGCCGAGGAGACTGAGGCGCTCCAGTCACGGTCTGCACGGCCCATACGGTCGGGGGTTCGAATCCCCCCTCCGGCATGGATATTTGTGCCGTCCTAGTTCGTAAGTAGTTCATAAGTAGTTTGTAAGTTTAGGGACTGATGACCCCGTAGTTAAGTCCCATAAGCTTAACAAACATTTGAATTTGCTTTTACTGTACAAAGCAAGAATTAATGCCAATGGCCGGCCGCGGTGGCCGAGGGGACTGAGGCGCTCCAGTCACGGTCTGCACGGCCACTACGGTCGGGGATTCGAATCCCCCCTCGGGCATGGATATTTGTGCCGTCCTTAGTCTTAGCTAGTTCGTAAGTAGTTTGTAAGCTTAGGGACTGATGACCCCGTAGTTAAGTCCCATAAGTTCTACAAACATTTGAACATTTTTAATGCCAATGTTACCTCCGATATTCTTCTTTTGCTATTTTCCTATTTTCTGTACTTACTAAAGGTAACATGCTCTTCTTTTTATAATGTAGAAGCCGCCCATCTTTACCCTTATAGTTGTTCTAATTCTTTTTGTTTTAATTTAATTTTCATTCCCTTTTTATCGTAATCCGCCATTTGCATGTATTACAAGTTCAGTACATAATATTTCAGCTAACGACTCCCACCACACACCATACAAGCGCTACATTATAAAAAGTTGGCGACCGTCTTACAGGACGATGAAAATCGTGAAAATACTTATGTTTCAATTTGTATGATAATATTTCTGTATTTTTTTACCAATATTTTGTACTAACAAGTGTCTTTTCAATTTTTTCATGTCAACCTATCATCCCGATTGAGACGTAAAAATTTTTCAACAATACTACGATTGGAAATAGAAGGGAGAAAACCATGGAAACAGAGAGAAACAGCAAACAGAACAGCAAAACAAACAGAATTTTTCTCAACTCGAACAACATAATAAGTAAAATTTTGTACAGCTTCATCAAAATTTTTTAAAACTAGAAAATCAATCTAAACATGTGTCCGATAATTTGACCAAACGTTTGTCTGCCATAGAACAAGATAATAAGCAAAATTTTGTACAGCTTGATCAAAAATTTTTAAAACTTAGAAAAACAATCTAAACATGTGTCCGATAATTTTACCCAACGTCTGCCTGCCATAGAACAGAGGCAAGAAAATCTCGAAGAGAACGACCTATTAACCAATAGTCAGCACGGATTCAGAAAATATCGCTCTTGCGAAACACAGCTTGCCCTTTATTCACATGAAGTGTTAAGTGCCATCGACAAGGGATCTCAAATCGATTCCATATTTCTGGATTTCCGGAAGGCTTTTGATACTGTACCCCACAAGCGGCTTCTAATGAAATTGCGTGCTTATGGAATATCTCCCCAATTGTGCGATTGGATTCACGATTTCCTATCAGAAAGGACACAGTTCGTTGTAATTGACGGTAAGTCATCGAGTAAAACAGAAGTGATATCTGGCGTTCCACAGGGAAGCGTTATTGGTCCCCTACTCTTCCTCGTGTTTATAAACGATTTAGGAGATAATCTGAATAGCTCCCTTAGACTGTTCGCGGATGATGCTGTCGTTTATCGGTTAGTGAAGTCAACAGAGGATCAAAAGCAACTGTAAAGCGATTTAGACAAAATTTCTACTTGGTGCGAAAATTGGCAATTGACATTAAATAAAGAAAAGTGTGAAGTAATACACATGGCCACTAAAAGAAATCCGCTGAACTTCAATTACGCGATAAATCAGTCAAACCTTAAGGTCGTAAATTCTACCAAATACCTAGGAGTTACAATTACGAACAACTTTGACTGGAGAGAACACATAGAAAATATTGTGGGGAAGGCGAACCAAAGGTTACGTTTCATTGGCAGAACGCTTAGACGATGCACCAGCTCCACCAAAGAGACTGCCTACATCACACTTGTGCGTCCTCTCTTGGAGTACTGTTGCCCCTTGTGGGACCCTCACCAGGTGGGACTGACGGAAGATATTGAGAAGGTTCAGAGAAGGGCAGCTCGTTTTGTTTTATCACGTTACGGGGGGGAAAGCGTCACGGAAATGTTGCACGAATTGGGGTGGAAATCATTAAAAGAAAGACGTTATTCATTGCGGCGTGATCTGTTTGCGAAGTTTCAATCACCGACTTTTAGTTCTGAATGTGAAAATACTTTGCTAGCACCCACCTACTTAGGGAGACATGACCATCCCAATAAAATAAGAGAAATCAGACGAAAACGGAACGATTTAGGTGTTCTTTCTTCCCGCGCGCTATTAGAGAATGGAACGGTAGAGAAAAGTTATGAATGTGGTTAATGAACCCTCTGCCAGGCACTTAAATGTGATTTGCAGAGTATGTATGTAGATGTAGATGTAGATATAGATTTCTAAAATAATTACAAAGGACGAGTTTGAGGATAGGCTGTCTCAACTCGAGAAAAATCAATCTAATTTAAGTGCAAATGTCAGCGACGAGATTTCGAAACTGCTGGAATCTCGCGTTCAAAAATTGTATCAGATATTAAATAAACAATTTCATGAGGCCAAGCAGACAGTGGATTTTTTAAAGTTGCATCGAATGGTTTTGGATGATTACGAGGAAAGTTGGAAAGTTCTCAGAATCACCACGAGAGGTCAGCGCTAGTGTAAAGAGTTGTTCGCGTGATAGCCATTGGACTGTTGCCAGCAAACACGTGCCAGAGAGCTGTGGCGGTGACGCGGCTCTGTTGCAGTTCTCGCGAAGTGATTTGCGAATATGGAAAAACTGGAGACTTGAGCAAGAATGAAGTACTTAGAAAAGAAAGATATGAAAGAAAAAACATTGATGGCGATTTCCAGAATACACTGGGGGTGCTGCTCCTTCATATTCAACTGTTGCCGAGTAGGCAAATGGATTTGAATTTGATTCGAGCAGTGGTCGGTCAAGATGTGTCACTACTCCAGACAGCGTAGCAAAAGTGTCCAAAATGGTCATGGAGGATCGCCGATTGAAGGTAGCAGATACCATCTGGTATGTCAAATTTTAACTGAATAGTTAGAAATGAAAAAAAAATATATATCTGCAAGATGGGTGCCACGAATCTTGACGCCGGATGGAAAATGCATGAGATTGGACATATCGGAACAATGTTTGGCCCATTTTAGGAGAAACTAACAAGATGTTTCCGCCGGTTTGTGACCACAGATGAAATTTGGGTGCACTACTACACCCATGAGGCAAAAAGTTAGAAACATGCTGATTCTCCACCAACAAAGAAAGCAAAGACAATTCTTTCAGCTGAAAAGGAAATTGCATCAGTATTCCGGGATGTGAAGGGATTCTTTTTGGCCGAGGCAGAACGGCCGTGCGCACTAAGGCTCACATCTGCGGTGCGCGTGGCCGTTCGCCGTCGGGGGTTCGAGTTCTCCCTCGGGCATGGGTGTTTGTGTTGTCCTTAGCATAAGTTACTTTCAGGTAGTGTAAGTAGTTTGTAAGCGTAGGGAATAATGACCACCGTAGCTAATTCCGTAAGATTTATAAACATTTGAACATTTTGATTATGTTTGTTGATTATTTCCTCACTGGCCAATTACTGGAAAATACTATGCCTACCTCCTGTACAAACTACAGCAAAAGATACGGGAAAAAAGGCCAGCTTTAGCAAGGAAAAAGTCCCAAAAAAGTTCAAATGTTTGTAAACCTATTGAACTTAACTTCTTTGGTTATTAGTCTCTAGGCTTACAAACTACTTATACTAACTTAATCTAAAGACAACACACACACGCCAATGCCCGAGGAATGACTCGAACCTCCGACGGAAAGCAACCGCGTGGTCCGCAGCAAGGCACCTTAGACCGCTCGGCTACTCCATCGCGGCAGAAAAGAATGTCATCTTCCATCAAGATAATGCGCGCACACATTTGCCGTCACCATGGCAAAATGACATGAATTGAGGCATGAACTCTTGCCACACGCGCCTTATTCACCTGATAGTGTTCCGTCAGACTTCCATCTCTCCTAAAAACTGAGACTTTTCGTTGCTGGATGAAGATTTACTTCAAACGAAGAATTGATAGCCAGAGTTGACAACTATTTTTCAAGTCCGGAGGAATCTCATTTTCGAGATAGGATCTGAGGGACTGGAACATCGTTGGACCGAGTGTATTAATCTACAAGGAGATAACATTTCATGCGAAACACAACTAGCGCTTTATTCACACGAAGTGATGGGTGCTATCGACAAGGATTCGCAAATCGATTCCGTGTTTCTTGATTTACAGAAGGCTTTTGACACGGTACCTCATAAACGGCTTTAAATCAAATTGCGTGGTTATGGTATATCGTCCAAAATTTGCGACTGGATAGGGGATTTCCAGTCAGAGTGTACACAGTTCGTAGTAATCGATGGTAAGGCATCGTCTAAAACAGAGGTGATTTCGGGCGTTCCACAGGGTAGTGTTATTGGTCCTCTGCTGTTCCTTATTTACATAAACGATTTAGAGGAAATCTAAGTAGTTCTATTAGATCGTTTGCAGATTTACCGTCTAGTAAAGTCATCTGAAGATCAAAACCAACTACGGAACGATCTGAATAAGATATCAGTATGGTGTAAAAATTGGAAATGAGAAGTGTGAAGTCGTCCAAATGAGTACGAAAAGAAATCCGTTAAACTTTGTTTACAGGGTAAATCAATCAAATGTGAAGGCCGTTAACTCTACAAAATACCTAGGAATTACTATGACTTCAGACTTAAACTGGAAAGAACACGTAGCTAATGTCATGGGAAAGGCGAACCAGAGACTGCGTTTTATTGGTAGAACCTTTAAAAAATGCAACAGAACTACTAAAGAAACTGCATACACTATGCTTGTCCGTCCTATTTTGGAGTACTGTTGCTCAGTGTGAGGTCCTTATCAGGTGGGTTTGACGGAGGACATCGAAAGAGTCCAAAGAAGGGCAGCTCGTTTCGTATTGTCACGATACAGGAGAGACAGCGTTACGGAAATGATACAGGATCTGGGATGGGAATCATTACAACAACGGTGCTTATCGCTTCGGCGTGGGCTACTTACGAAATTCCAATCGCCAACATTCTCCTCCGAATGCGGAAACATATTGTTGACTCCCACTTACATAGGTAGAAATGATCATCAGAATAAAATACGAGAAATCAGAGTTCGAACGGAGAGATTCAAATGTTCAAATGTTTGTAAATCTATCGGACCAAACTGCATGGTCATCAGTCCGCATCTTACAAACTACTTAAACCTAGGTAAACTAACCTAAGGACAACACAGACACCCATGCCCCAGGGAGGACTCGAACCTCCACGGCGAGCAACCGTGCGTTCCGCAGCGAGACGCTTTAAACTGCTCTGCTACTCCACCGCGGCGAACGGAGAGATTCAGGTGTTCTTTCTTCCCGCGCACTATTCGAGAATGGAATGGGAGATAAATAGTATAAAGATGGCACCTGCCAGGCACGTTTTCGTGGAGTAAGGTGGTGGCCTTTTTTTAGCCGCTGTGGAGTAGCCGAGCGGTCTAAAGCGTCTCGCTGCGGAGCGCGCGGTTGCTCGCCGTGGCGGTTCGAGTCCTCCCTGGGGCATGGGTGTGTGTGTTTGTGCTTAGGTTAATTTACCTAGGTTTACACAGTTTGTAAGCTACGGACTGATGACCTCGCAGTTAAGTCCGATAGATTAACAAACATTTGAACATTTTTTTTATTTTTTATTTTTTTCTGTTCTTGTCCCGAGAACTTTTCAAACCACCCTCGTCTGTCCTCTAACGTCTGAACTTCACGTACCATAACTGTAATAATATAAATAGAAAATCAGATGCCCATGTGGCCTCGTTGTAAGGCGTAGTTGTTGGGCATCGTGCCGTCACGTCTTGAAAGGACTGCGGCCACGTGATAGCGGGTCTAAGTTGTTTCGCGCGACGGCGTCAGAGTGAATGCGCGTGGCCTCGGTGGCAGCCCTGGCGACGTTAAGTCCTGCAGCCGCCGTTGACGAGTCACGCAAACACATCCAGGCAGTTAGCGCGCCGCGCAGTCTTAAGCCGTGCGCGACTGCGCCGCAGCCGTCTCGGTTGCGTGGAGCGACTCGAGAAAGAACAGTGCCGCCTCCTCAGCACGACCCGTCGCAAGCCGTCACCACTATTACACTTCTTTTCCTTCTGGCGTGAACTGTGTGCAGATGTTAAATGGGAGACTTTGTCTGCAAACTATCTTATGACCTACCACGTTTTCCTAAAATATTTTTAAAAAAATTGCACTTGAGACTTGGCTCATACTGACCTAACCAAATGTCTGCATGAGCAGACACAGAACCCAAATGAATGTTTCAACAGCATAATTTGGAACCGCCTCCCTAAATCTGAATTTGTAGGCACGCATACAATGAAACTAGGAGTTCATGGTGCTGTTATTACATTCAGTTGTGGTAATACTGGAAGGTGTTGTGTACTGAAAAAGCTGGGAATTGATCCTGGTGAAAATATGATCACTGGACTCAACATTGCGATAAAATGAGGATAGCCGATGCAGATTGGTTGGCATCTAATATGGCCGAGAAAGCAAGACAAACATCCAGGCAGGTGAAAAAGAAGCTGGAAGACCTGCTAGAGGCCAACGAAGGGCTATCATATGCAGCAGGACCCTTTTAATTAACTGTAAGTAACAAATTTCAAAAGTTTTTCTTTAAAGTCAATTTCCTGAAATCTGCAATTTTCAGTACATTTGCCCCCATTATATCAGAAACTATCATAGATAAATGAATGAACATTTCGAGACTCTGCATACCATAAAAGCCACCTCTGGTACTACATTCATTAATATTCCCATATTAGAAAGTTCACAAAAAATATTTTCTTCAGAAAAAACTTAATATTTTTTGTTAATGAATTTAAAAACTCGCACAGACGTGTTTTACGGCCCACTTTAGATTTGTAGTTTTATAACTTTTTGCAAACATTTTGGAGCAAAATAATAACCTAAATAATAAGAATTTAATTAATAAGAGTGTCTGAAACCCTTTTAGGAAAAAAACTTGTTGGTAGTGGTGGGTTCGGCACCACAGACCTTCAGTGTCATAGTCCTACGCATTGCCCACCACGCTACGACTAACAGTTAGGACTTACGTTCATTAATTTCTTACTATTGGTGACCATTGTTAACTGATGCTAATATGGCATTTGTAGACACTAGATTTTCATTTATCGTACAAAGAACGACGTGTTTTTGTTAATTCTTCTGTGCGCCATTGCTTTGAAATGACAACGTGTAAGTTACAATAAGAAAATAATCAAATACGCAACACAAGATGGTGTATGCCGAGAGTTCTGGGCGAGGAATGTCACATGACATTTGCGAACGGCTGGTTTTCGTTAATTCAATGGAGGGTGTCAAAACTCCGTTATTTTTGCAAATATCTCTCAACGGTACGAGATATGAGAAAAACATAAGGTAACAAAGTTGTAGAGAATTTTCTCCTCTACAAATTCGTTTATTCAATTTTCGCGTCAGATGAACGGTTTATTTGTAATTAAAATTACATTACAAGCTACTTTTCTTGGTATTACTAACGTATTTCTTGTCCGAAATATTTGAAAAAGCGAGGTCCTGGTCTCTGGTAGTCAACAATTATGTCTGTAAAATTTAGAGTCGATCGGTTTGAACGGTTCGACCTACAAAGTGGGAACACCTTACAGACAGACAGATATCCCAAAATCGCCGGTATTTTTGCAAATATCTCTGAAACGATACGAGATATGAAAAAAACATAAGGTAACAAAGTTGTAGAGAATTTTCTCCTCTACAAATTTGGTTATTCAATTTTCGTGTCATGTGAATGGTTAAACGTTATTTTCATTTAAATTTCGAGCTGTCAAAAGACGACCGCAAAGGTCCACTTTTAGTGTTACTGCCATAATCTAAAATGGGCCAATAGATAGTATCAAGGAATGAAAGGCGTTAGCCTCCAGTGGGTATAGAAAAATTTTACCGCACCGGGATTCGAACCCGAATTTGCTGCTCACTTGGCAGGTGCTCTGACTACCATGCTATCCGGACACAGTGGTTACCAAAACTACACGAAGAATCATAGGACGGTTACAGCCAGGCCCTAAATTCATAACTTATTTGCAGACACAGTGTCCCTGGTCATTATCCACATTACTCGTGGCGTTTCGCCTATATTCTATAACTGACACGATATAGATGTAACTAAACCGTCGATCGTGTTCGACGAAACGAGCTTCGATCCACAGTCGTCAACATTCGGCTGCCAATGGAAGATATACAGGGTGAATCACCTAACACTTGCACTGCAAATACTGCGGAACCGGAAAGTGCGATTGATGTGCTGTTTTCACAAAATGGATTGGTAGTCAAGGACTCGTATTGTTAGTCAATAAACAGATTGTAAAAATACCTAGAAAGTGTATTTTTTTATGCAAACTTACAATTTTTTAAATGGAACAATGGTTGTTTCTATCATGCACTGGAATTTCTGACACCAACTGTGTACAAAGAATTGTGAATGAGATTTTTATCACGTTTAGTTCGGCAGCTACAACGGTTCAAAGTTTTGGGGGCGGAGGCTACGACAGCGTAGCAAACTGGCTGGTGGTCATGAGACAGTAGGTCGTGCCCCAGGGGCTAGCCACTCCGCCAGTAAGCTGCGCTATTGCTGCCTCCGCCCCCGAAACTTTGAACGGCTGTAGCTGCCAAACTAAACGTGATAAAAACATCATTCAAAATTCTTTGTACGCAGCTGGTGTCAGAAATTCCAGTTCATGATAGAAACAACCTTCGTCCCATTAAAAAAACTGTATGTTTGCATAAAAAATACACATTCTAAGTCATATTACAATCTGTTTGTTGGCTATAAATACGAGCCCCTGACTACCAATCTATTCGGTGGAAACAGCACATCAGTCGTAATTTCCGATTCCGCAATATTTGCGGTGCAAGTGTTAGGTGATTCACCCTGTGTATTATACATTGCCGTTTGCGGTAACTGCAACACCAAGAAAAATGTATGTATTCAATTAATTTAATACCACAGTTTAGGTACGTTAAAAAGTCAATCCCGTGGATTCCTTTGAGCCCTGCTATTCAGTATATCGTGTGGCCATCATTTTCTGCAATTAGAGCTGCTACACGCCGTGGCATTGAATCAACAAGGTTCTGAATACGTTCCTGAGGCATTTCCCCAACGTAGTTTCTATCCGAGCCCAAAAATTCGTGACACTAGTTACTGGAGGACCGTAACGTACCAGGTGCAGACCAACCATATCTCAGACATGTTCGATGGGCGACATGTCTGGCCTACGTGCAGGGCAGAGAAGTAGTTGTACTCGTCGCTCCTCGGAGAAGGCCTGTACACTACTGGCAATATGTGGCCGGGCATTGTCTTGTTGAACACCTGGTGTTTGTCCGTTATGCCGCTACACAACACAGCCATTCATTTTGCGCTCACCACGGTACCCCCGTACACACATACGGCCATCACTGTAAGACACGCTGAAGTGGGATTCCGTTTGAAACAATTAAATTTTGCTACTCAGCACCCCAGTGACGGTGTTCACGTGCCCATCGCAGTCAGTGGAGCTTGTGGTTTCTGGATAATGGAAGCGGACGTAACGGCATGCGTGAATCCAGTCCAACCAGCATCAGACGGTGACTATCCGTCGATGCAGACAAGTTCATACCTGTTGTTGTTCTCCAGCGACGACCTAACACTGCGGGTAACGTCATCCCATGCTGTGTTCCGTGGTCCAGTTCTCGCTCGTCGCTGCGTACGACTTTCATCTCTCCACTGCCTTCGCACACTCATCACTGTCCTATCAAAGGAACCATCCTGGCATTTGCCTGGAGTGATAACGGAAAACGTAAATCTGGATGGCCGGAAGTGGATTTGAACCACCATCCTTCCGAATGCGAGTCCAGCGTGTTACCACTGCGCCACTTCGATCGTTACTTATTTATCAGCCAAGTGCTCCACCGAGTTAATATGCCCTATGCGAGCCGAAATGTCACGGTATGACAACCCCGTTTCCCGGAGATCGGTCATTGTGTCCCTCTGGCCTCATGACGTCGACAAGGCATACCGGCACTCACTGCATTGTTTCCACCTTGCGTGACACCTCTCCACAGACTAAACTAGGCGCAACACCGATCCCATTTTGCTGCAAAATATGTCGCTTATTTCTTGCACCCCCGTCGCAACTTCCAGTCTGATACGAGTGTTATCTGTAGTGATATGTTTTAAACTAGGGATAGTAATAATCAGTCATAACTAAGAACTTACAACATTGATATAAATGTTACTTTAGTCTTTTGTGCACCAAATGGGGCGCTATTCGGATAATTCCTTCTCGGTGTTGCACTTTTCACAAACGGCAGTGTACCAACTGCGGTGGTAATCTTGGCAACTTTTTTTAACGTCAGTTTCTTAACAATGATAATGAAATGAAAAAAATATATATGTTGTATAGTTTGGAAGTCCTCGTATGGTTATCGAAACAAGAATTGCATCTGAGAGAAGCATCCAACTGTTGCCAACTTGCAGTCGGAAGAAAGCTCGCCGATACGAGTCAGATTACACCGCCCATCAATGAAGGCCATGATTCACGTAACGTCCCCTGGTGAAATATGAATACGCCTTATCGAATTTCAGTCAGATACGAGTGTTTCAACTTTACCTATTCGTTTAATTCAGTGCCCACTGCTAGTTAGTTCTTTAATTCCTTTGTGTCTTGGTTCATAGGGCAGCATCATCAAAATGGTTACCGTTCTTTCAGACAAGTTCGAACGAACAGACACCACATATACCAAATACAGTGCAAATTTAATCAAAAACAGCAGTCGAGAACATCATTTTCCACTGCAGGAAAACGACGCTCGCAGAGCAACAATTGCTCTCATGAAGCACAATCTAATTTTATACTGGCTATTTTAGTTTCGTTTCTTTTCCAAATACATGGTTGCAGATTCACGCTGTGTGAGCAATTTTGAATCGTCATCTTCGTACTTGTTGTCTATAATCCGAAGACTGATATGATGTACTAAAACAACCCTGATGAGAGAATCTACAACCGCCGATATTTCAGCCTGAGTGCACCCAAACATTTTCAAGGCGAGGCATACCCGTAAGTTTTTCGAATATTCGATATATCGGTGCAAGCTTATTGGGTTTCCCAGGGTTTTAATACCTTCACCTCGACTATTGCATCCTACGTGCAGTTGTATTTGCCTTCTACAGTAATGACTTGGGCCGCCTTCTACCACTTTTAGCCTCCGTATTTAGCTGACCACTTAAAGTCAGTCAATTTATTTGAAGGTTACCGGTTTCTACCATTTAATGTCTATCCTCAGACCACCGGTTGCGTTGAGCAGGAGCTACCTGGATGCTAGTTGTCGAAATTTGTCTGCATTGGTCTGAAGATAGCCATTTAAATCGTCAAAAAGGTGAACTTTAATTAAATTGCTTTCTTGACTAACTTTTTAAGCGAATTTAATCCTACTGAATCTCCACAATGTTTTCAGAAATAATATTTAACTAAATAAGTAGCTGTATTATCGTTTTGAGTAATCCTGAAAGACTCTGAATATGTCGTATCAAATATATATCATGGTTAGGACCAGTTGTGCCACAAAATTCCTTCTTCCCCATTTCGTTCTGTAACTCATCAGAATTATTATGCTACCTATTTAATCTTTAGTTTCTTTCTGTAGTTATCTTCTTGGTTATACTGGTTATAAAACTCTACAACCCCCCAGAAAGCAAGCTTAGTTGCAGGTTAAAACTTTGTGGCACACTGGGTCTCGATCCTGGAAACATTGTCGTTCGCGCGAAACAGCTCTACCGACTGAGCTACCCACACCTCAATTTCCACCATTAGCTCATGTTACCTTCAAGGTCACAGAAGTTCTCCTGCACAGCTTGCGGGATTAACACGCCAGAAAGAAACTGTAGAGATGTGCCATAGGGCATTGTTTCTAAAATGAATTTTTGTATGCTATATGCTTCAGCAGCCCAGTCGAATAGGATTGGATGGAAGCCCTAATATTACGAAAATAATCGGTAACACTCTGGGCCATGAAATAAAGATGTCTCAGTTTCTAGCCCCACTTCAGTGCACACTTTCAGTCTGCCAACAAACCTTCCACCGTAAACACATACCTTCACACATTTCGTCATCATGCAAATTTAATTCTTCCGGAAATTTTTCGACAGCGATTTTTCAATTTTTTCTTGAGATACATCGCAAAGTTACTGGGTAGAAAGTCGATTCGACATTGATGTCGACAATACTGAACTACCTGCCTTTATCAGGAAGAGGTCAACTTTGTGTTTTGTCACAACTATTCGTCCATTCCTCCAATAAATGGTTAAAGAGGATTTCTTCTTGGCGAAGAACACATATGATAGATCTAGATCTGATATATAAAAGCTTGATAGAAACGATATAGCCAACGTTGTCAATGAACCAATATTCTGATTAATACTTTGTGCTTCGTCTCGAGTATGAATGACAGGCTCACAATATGTTGTGCATAATGTTTAAAATTTTACTGACCAGTTACAGCAATGGGATCCAAAGTAGGCTACTATCATTGATGTGGAGATGAAATTACAGAAAAAATTTAGAAGAAAATTGCAAGAAGTGAGACATAAATATTGATGTAACGCCTGTAAGCCACCGTGGAACGTTTGCGTAACAATAGAAATGTCAGTGGTTTGTTGTGGCGCCTTGTTTGGAAGTAACATATTCCATTACAAATTATTCATTTATGGAAGGAGGAAACTTAAAGTTTAACGTCCCGTCGACAGCGTGATCATTAGAGACAAAGCTTCCGCTTTGAAGGTTTGGGTAAGGATGTGGAAGGAAATCGGCCGTGTCCTATCAAAGGAACCATCCTGGCATTTGCCTGGAGTGATCACGGAAAACGTAAATCTGGATTGCCGGATGTGGATTTGAACCACCATCCTTCCGAATGCGTGTTACCACTGCGCCACTTCGATCGGTACTTATTTATCAGCTAAGTGGCAGCGTCGTATTGTAGAAATGCTCCACTGAGTTACTTACTTCTCGCCTTTAGTGAATAATACATTACATACGAATTCCGGCGTACGCAGTTGGACTCGATGTTTAAAATTTTTGTTGTTTCCCTAAATCTCAAAATCCAACTGATGGAACAGCTTCCTGGTAAGAGACGTGATGACTTCCTTCCTCGTACTTCCAACGCCATCCACCATTTCAGCCCCCTTGTGTACAAGAACCTTCCTCCCTTACTTACACTCGGCTGCTTGTGGTTCTTTGTCAATGACAGCACTGTCATTGCATTTGCGCTACCATCATAAAATTTCTTCGTGACATCAATGCAAATAGCTCCTGCTTCATTACTACATTTCCATAACTTTACACCTTTTTTTAAATAGGTGCTGTACCCGTTGCATAGGTATTGGGTTGTATTTGAAAGTCATCTAAGTTACTCTTGTCTCCCTGTCAGCACTACGGAAACCAGTTCTTATATAAATTCCCCGTTTCGTTAGTTGGTGCCGGATACAGATGGAGTTAGTCTCAGTCAACACAATTAAATGAATGGAATACAAGCACAGAATTTAATTATTAACAAATAAAAGAAAGAAAACAAAGACATATAGTTTTATTCTGTTAGGCAGAATATTTTTCTCTGGTTGTTCCATCCGGCTTCTGGGAACAAATTGTTTTATTTGTTTCGTGCCCCAGTAAGCTATTTTCCCGCCGCCACAGAGAGGCAGAAATTAATGTCACCTGTTCTCGACTTAAGTAGCCCCCTAAAGGCCAGTGACTGTTACTGCGGTAACACGTTACCAGTGGTGCCGAAAATCTCTCTTCGCCATTCATCTGACATTATGCTAATGGGCGCCTTACTTTGTACGAGAAACCTGTTCTTTATCCTCGCGGGTCGCTTTGCATCTTTGTCTCGATGCAGACCGAACTCTCCGGATCAAATCTGTCACTTACCTTCTCCAGAATACAAAGAAATTCATGCAACTTAGCTCCATTTTTTAAGCGCAGTCTTATCCTTCTATTTTCCTGTTCAAGGTCTGAGTATCAAACATTGATGAAATTCTTTTCATGTTTTAAAAGCTTATTTTGTCCGGAGCTGGTAATTCAGGCTGGTGGAATAAATTTTTTGCAACTTGAAAAACTTAAGACGAAGCAATCAACTATCGCGTTGCATGCAGAAGCGATTTTGACAACAGTGGTTGAAAAAAGAGACTTCTAAAAATATTAATTCTTCTCCTTCCTTCTTACTTCAAACACTAAACGCTGCTTCCTTAGAAACCTAACAGTCTATCCTGAGTTTCATTCAATCTTTTGCTTTGACGATCTACAATTCTTTTACTACCTGGTGATCTATTTCTGGCGATTTTCAAAATCTTCCATTTGTTCGCTCTATTAACCCATCAAATTCAAAATTTCAAATGTTTGTAAAGCTTATGGGACTTAACTGCGTGGTCGTCAATCCCTAAACTTCGTTGGAATCCTCTACAGAATTATTGTATCATTGATTTAGTTTTGATGAGTCAGGTCTTCGCACAGCAGAGTATGAAGTAACTGGACTCACTGTTGTTTTGTATACTGTTTCCTTTGCATTCCTTTCCATTATGTTTTTTCACTTCAAACTGTATCATTGAAACACCTGATCACTTTGTATACTTGTTCTCTAAACTCCTTTGAGACATTTCTACTACTGGTTAATTCAGTATCAAGGTATGTCAGTTTCATTACCTGTTGTTTCTGAATAAATGTGATCTTCAGGTTTTTCCTCCCATGTTAAATATATATAAAAGTTTCTGCTAGTTATTATCATTGCTTACTATCAGAACTACATCAATAGTAAAACTAACCACTACTAGCCAATAAATTGTTTATCATCCAGTCCGTCATATTAAGAAACACGGTACTCAGAAATTCAATTTGTGTAATACTGCTGCCAATAATACATATAGTCCGCCAGGAACTACTTTTCGTCTGCTTTTAGTTGTTGGAATAAACGTCTTCAATCATTTTTATTAAGCTGGAAGGAATTTATCGTTTGTTGAGCATATATCATCACACTTTTTACCTGAATCTTGTCGAAAACCTTTATATTTTGTATTCAATCGACTTATTTATATCCTGCTTAAAACATCATACTGCAATTCAAATTCTAGAACAATCCCCAGGCAGTGTAGTATTACTAAGAACGATGTACTCACGGGCGTTTCAAAGGGTGGTTGTTAAAAATCCTTGAAAACATTTCGTAAAAGTGAATGTGGCTTAAAATGTGAATGTGGGCGGCAGTTAATGAAATAATCTCAGAAAAAGTAGTTAAGTACATATTAGTTTCTCTCTGTAGTGCTTCTGGAAACATGACATTCAAGTGTCTTTAGAGGTATGGGACCTAACTGCATTGGTCGTCGATCTTTAAACTTACAAACTACTTAAAGAATCTTATCTTAAGAACACGCACACACCCAGGTCCTAGGAGGGACTGCACTGTAGCAAAGCTTCGTAGCGTGTACGGCTATTCCGCCTCGGCCTGAAAATATTACGTGCTAGGTTTGTTGATAGCGGAGGTTTCACGTTACTTACAATTTGTTCAGTTCCTAAAAACGCTGTCGTTTAAGAAAACAATTTAATATGTTAAAGGGAAATCTTTACTATAACCTTACCAAAGTTTAGTTCTCTGCACACGTGCATCTGATAGTTATTAAAACTATTTGTCTATTTTACTATTATTTATTATACAATTATGTTGGATAGTTTAATTCATAGTCCATTTTTTTAAGACTTCAGCAGTTTCTTAACCGAATAGTTCGTAAATAAAATAAAACATATTTCATATATGTGTGGTCTGTTCTTTCGGACATCATGATGTCACTGAATTAAATAAACAGAAAAATTTTGAAATTTGTGTCGAGTTAGGATTCAAACCCTTGTCCTTCTCCATACTAGGTAGTCGCGCTGACCACTATGCTACGTAGACACAGAGAAAAGTAGCCTATCGCGCCTACCGTCAGACTCAAAGTACAATCTTATCCTCACACTACTAACCAAGTGCCAGTGCCTCATTTCCGCGGCATTTCGACGATTCACTAAGAGTTGGGTACTGGTGTGCATCTGTGCTGCAGAAAGGTCCACTGGTCATCTTTGCCTTATTTATAATGTATAAGACGAAGACGGCGAATGATCGTTTGTTCAGTACGGCCGCACACCACGCACGAACTCTTACGGTAATCACCGAAATGTAACGAGAAACAGCCCGCGTAGTCACTGTGATTGCTGTGTCCAAGTGGCGTAGTGGGCAGTACGCCTGGTTATAGTGGAGGACACGGGTTCGAATCCTGACTGGGCACAAATCTTCTACTTTCTCAATTCATCTATTTCTGTACCCCAGGTAGCTAATGTAAATTTCTCTGTATAGTGACTTACATTATTATTATAAACAAAGATTTTTTAATTACATAAAATTGACGATAGTGTATGTCATTAATACATAAATGTGCAATTTCAAGTAGGAATTTAATTGCAAAAAAGTGCTACCATGTATGCCTAAAGAGTGTACATATTTAAAATATTAGTGGTCATATCCAAGTTTTAAGCGTCGCACAGGTGACAGGTGCTATCGTACGTAACAAACACACATAATTCACTTTCTTATGCAGTGAGGGGGTGTCCATCAATTACTTGAGGTGATTTTGGCGTCTTATCAACCCCTCCCCCACTCCACCGGTGGGACGTAGTGAGATTTTGGTGGACCACCCTCCCCCCCCCCCCCCCCCGCCAAAAAAAAAAAAAAAAAAAAAAAAAAATCTCACGTGAGATTTTTCTGAATGTGTATTTTAGTGCAAATACCTTAATCTGTGCTTGATTAAGTTGTATTTATTTTTGTAAAAATTGCTTACTTTTTATTTTAGACTAGTTAAGACTTATACCTTACGTATAGAATCACACAAAAATCGAATAATAAAATAGTTAAATAAAAGGAACTACTAGAATTCGTACAAGATTAACTGAAATTCAGTTGACGGGAACACGTCTGTTCTCAAGATTCACAACTTGAACTAACATGTCCATATAGTTTTAAAGAAAATCATTTTGTTCTTCAACCTCACTATGACTCAGCCAGTCAAACCCGTTCTCACTTGCTCATAGATGCTCCGTACATCGACGTGCGACATTCCGTGCCGGCCGCACTTCGCTCGTTGGTGCAGCTGGTGCGCTGTGAACTACTTGGCGGTGCCCTGCAGATCTGGTGATGGATGAAAAGAAGACACTGCATCTACTGAAGCACCTCTTTTCTAGATCACCACGTACGCTTCTGTGATACAAGCCTCCAGTAGTACCAGCACATTGTGACCACAAAGGTTTTCCCGGCGTAATAACTGTTTGTAATCTTCTCGGGTCTGCAGCCGGATACTAAAGTCAACTTGACACAGTATTTCAGCGGCGTAACTGCCCGCCATCCTCAGGTGAGCTTGCTGATAGACAATCTCGCCGGCGATTCCGGCCAGATTCACTATCAGCAAGCTCACCTGAGGATGGCGGGCAGTTGCTCCGCTGAAATATTGTGTCAAGTTGACTTTAGTATCCGGCTGCAGACCCGAGAAGATTACAAATACCAGCACATTGCTGATCGACCGAATAGACACTCAAAATGCGGAAAACGCATCGATTTACCCACTCTCAACGTGCGTCTAAAACTCGATTTGATCCATTACAAACCGTGCGTTAAAAGCCTGCGTATATTTTTGTATTTCGCAAGACGAGTTTCAGGAAATGGTTCTCGTTTTAAGCACGTTACTCTTTGCTATGCCATTTATTCAAGTTTTCCACTTGTCAGATACTGCACTGTCCTGTTCCTCTCAGTGTATTGCCTAAAACCTGCCCAATTTTGAAATAATATGTATACTTGTGTACACATCATTCATAAGACAAAAGTTTTACCCGTTACATTAAATACAACAATGCAACAACTCACACATGGAAAACTTCATGAATCCATGGAATCGCACACAGATCTACATCTACATTCATACTGTGCAAGCCACCTCAAGGTGTGTGGTGGAAGATACTTTGCCATTATCTCTTCCTCCTATTCCAGTCGGGTATGGCTCGCAGAAATGATTGCATGTATGCCACTGTGTGGGCTATAATCTTTCTGATCATATCTTTGTGGGTGCTTCGCGAGATATATATAGGAGGAAACAATATATTGGGTGACTCTTTATGAACGGTTTACTCTTGGAACTTTGACAGAAGCACATACCACGATACAGAACGCCTCTCTTGCAATGTCTGATACTGGAGTTTCCTTATCATATCACTTCTAAGTGGGAACCAGTTCTAGAAATGTATCGTGTAAAATGTAAATAATACAATATTTTGAATGCTCGTAGAAAAGTTACTTCACAAGAAAACCTACAGAATTATATAACTTTTAGTACTTTTATTCATGATCTTTTAGGGATGGAATAGTGACTGTGCGTCATTCAGGAGACCATATGTGTTTCATTAGCAGGAGTCATTCCGTAAAATAGTGCTACTGTAAAGGACATCTTAATATATATAAAAATTAAGGTGTTGTGCCTATATTTCAGTCTGTAGC
Organism: Locusta migratoria; assembly: GCA_026315105.1. Classification (NCBI taxonomy): domain Eukaryota; kingdom Metazoa; phylum Arthropoda; class Insecta; order Orthoptera; family Acrididae; genus Locusta; species Locusta migratoria. Next base: position 17,416,338 of record CM048751.1, read on the forward strand.
CAAAACTACACATTGCAAAGGAATAGTGTTTATATGTGGTAGTGGGTATCAGTGTCCCATTGTGCACTATGGTGGTAGTGGGTTGATAACGATAAGGGGTAGAAGATATGGGAGTTGAAAGTTACCGACTTATATAAAATTCTACGTGTTGGTGTAAATGTTTTGCTCTTCAGCAAAAACTACAAAATGGAGATGAACGATCTCTATGTGTTGTTGTAGTACAAAGTCTCGCGTTGTACACTATAGCAGTTCCGTGACGATAGCTATAACAGGGTGGAAGAGATAGTGGTTGAAAATCGTCAGCTTATATAAAATTCGGACTGAAGACCAGCGATGGCTTTTGGCACTATAATAGCAAAGAGGTTATATACAGCGAAACATGATGCACATTCTTCAGTTGTTTTTCTGCAACAAGCGTACGAAAAAAGAAAAATTAGTACATATTGCAGTTTGAAATGTAAAGCTCCCATGAAAGATGCCAAAGCGTAAGAAAGAAATTTCGCATTCTCGATCCGTTTCCAAAAGACAGAAAACGGCGCTGAAAAGTAAATCTACAGGTGATGGAAATTTGAAATTTGTAGACAGTGCTCATCTTACACTGTAGGCATCAGTGATTTTTAGAAACTTCGGATTTAGATTTTTGATTAGAATTTTAAAAACACATGTTACGATATTTTTGGAAATTTAACCATTAAGCGGGTGAAATAAGGGAAAAATCTTTTAAGGGTGCTACTAAAACTATTTTGGTGCTAGAAATGCGAAAATTTGGATATAGAACCATGGTTAGAATATTAAAAAATGTGTTTCGGCATGTTTTGAACTCTGCCATCAATGGAGCAATAGAGAGTGACAAGTTGTATCAAAGTACTTGATTAGGAAAATCATTTTCAAAGCTAAATCTATGAAAATTTGTATTTAGAAGTAGAAACAAACAATGCAGATCATACAATCTATGCGTGCGAAGTAGCGGGAATTTAGCTAGTCCCTTATAAATGCGCGTGAACTTCAATTTACGCAGCAAGAGAGGTGCCCGGGTGGCTATCACTGTTGCTGCCTCGCGTGTTGTGTGCAAATTCCGACAAAAATGAGCGTGTGTAAAAAAAAAAAAAAAAAAAAAAAAAAAAAAAAAAAAAAAAAAGAGTAAAGGTCGCGTGTATTCGTAGAGAATCAATCAATGGGCTACTGTGTTACTATGTGATGTTTGCGTAACCGCGACAAATATTATTGTGTAGAATTTAGCCACATAATGGCATGAAACATGTTTTACTCTTGAAATAAGGAATCGGTGTGCACATCAGAGACTAGCGTTTCATCGAAACTGAGCTGTAGGAATAGATACCATTCTTAATGATCTGTTGGAATATAAGTTCATTCTCTAGATAAGGAAACGATTATTCGACGTACGAATAACTGCGACATTGCAGTTACAATAAATTATTTGAACTTAACGACAATACTGGTCCACAACGTTTTCTTTTCACCTACAAATCATAATTAGGGACACGAGTACTGTATTTACAAAATATGTTTTAATGTTGTCTGATTAATTCGAAAAACAGTTCTAGAATGTTGGTGAAGTTAATCTTGAACAGTTTAACTGCAGTAACAGAGTAATCATATTCACATAGAGGTGCACATCTTAACTGCAGTAACAGAGTAATTATATTCACATAGAGGTGCACATCTCTCAAGAAACATATTGTTTCTCATGTTGCTCAAAAAGATGATTTATTGAGAAGAAATGGAGACTCCCATCGGAAGTTTGGTGAAAGGTCCACACAATAAATTGGCTTCAGGCTATTAAGATTAATATCCATGAAAACACCCTTGCAGGATTAATTTTCAGAGAACAAATTGCAGTCAGGCCGGTACATAAGCTTCTCTATAAATCATGAATTTTTGTGTCTTTAGTCGCGTGTAGAATGAGTTCCAGTGTTTAGTGCCGAGCGAAATAACGACGGGAGCTAGAGCATGAATGGTTGGTAGGGCCCAGGCGAAAATACTATAGGAATGGTCTGAGAACTTCACATCATTTATACTTCATGACTCACATTGTGTCAATGTAATTTGTCAGATTGCCTTCCATAAAGGAGGTTTTTGGCGCTCACGACTGTATTTATGGTATTCAAATGGGTGTTTGGCAGCAATCAGAAGCTATTTTTGTAATAAACTGTTTTATTTTGCAGATCTAGATTTCGGCAAGTGACTTGCCACTGTCGATGCTAAAATAACAAGAAGTCACTGTCAGTATAAATAGATCTGGAATGTAATTGCTATGCTTTAGACTTCCTATCAGTGTGTTATTCACATAATGTAGTTCTGTACTCAATACTGCTTGTGTGTAGGCCTAATTATTATTTGCAATAAAATAAAGCTTCCATCAGTAGAATGTCTTTATACAATTATGTTCACTACATGCATTCCTACGAACACTTCTCATCTGACCTACTACACGCGATAACTACGTTGCATAATATCAAGATCTGGATGACAAGTAAAACAAATAAATAAATAAATAAATAAAAAACAACAACTAAATAACATCACAATATTTATCAAAGAGTACTTACCCTTTCACCGAAGGTATCTGAATACACGGTTACTTTTTCCGAAGGACAAACTAATGTTCAACTCTGGGATTAATAATGACGCAACAGATACCAAAAGTAACGTTAAACTTTTTCATTTAACTGCAACAAACAGTAAGAAATCACGCTGCTTTTGCTGTTACGTGAAACCGATCTTGCCATGTGGAATACAAGAGATCTAAGTGCCATTTCCAGAGTCCGAATTGCTATGCCTTAAAAGCTAATTTGAACAGCAAATGGCGTGTGTACGCGTAATCTCGAAAAATATAATAATTCAATGTAATTACTTTGTACATTCAGAACCATATTAGTGGAAATGAACAGGCATACAGTGTTGGTCTATGTTACGAACACCTGTAGCGACTTAGAATATTCAATATAAATTTCGTTACTGCGTATTTGCCGTTGATCTCTACGTATCATATCATTAGTGTACCGTAGATTCACCAATAACCGAAATATCTTGGGCGCAGCTGTTTCCTGTCTGATGAACAGTCTTAAGCTGAAGTAATACCTATTCCGCAGGTCTTCTTCGCAACATGTCTATAGAGACACACGATTTAGTACAGAAGAGCACATAACCTATCTCATAAATATATATGTCTCAAATAGTTCCCCAAAATTTATACTAATTAAAGCTAAAAATTAATCTAATTAGTTCGAATTTATTATTATTTCCAATACGCAAACTTTCTCTTGTGCTTTGGACAAAACATACTGAAAATTAACACAAATTAATATGAAATGATAGTGACAGACAAACAGAGGAGACAAATGAATGGAAACATTAAGATAGTAAATAAAATAGTAATTCAAATAAATTAATTTTGCGACTTGGAATACAGAATAAGAGATGACAACAGAAGTATAATAATGGGTAAAAGAAGTATTGCAAAGACTAAACAAAACTTCACAAATAAGAGTAGCTGATAACAAACAACTACGTTAACACAGGAAGAAGATGTCAATGTGTCAAAGCATTTTAAAATATGGCTGTTTAGCGGAGACAATGGGAATACAAGCCAAGAAGAAAATACGAAGCAATGTCAATATGGATTTGGAGAATAGCTACGAAAACATCCTATACTGAAAGAAATTAATGAGAAATGGACATTGATCACTAGGATAGAAGAAAATTTAAACTAATAAATTGGATAAGTGATTCGATAGCTTAGAAAGGAAAATCCGGGGAAGAGAATTTACATTTTAAAATATTGATTTCCGAAACGTATAAACCTTCACTGGCCAACAGTTTATCTCTTCTGATCACCGCAACACTTGTCGAACGATGCACCTTCGCTACTGAATGTGGTCATTTTATGTTACGTGAATCAGGCACCGATATACACCAGACCTTTGTGCAATCAGCCAAGCGGTCAAGAATATTAGAAATGTAGTATGAGCTGACAGGCTAACCTGACATACCAAGGACAACAATACAAACATTTCGTTTCACAAGAACCTTGAAGTCTGAAATATTTGTCGCGAATTACTTAGAAACAACCTTGTTCTACCTAAAGCCTTTCACTCTTTGGCGTCAAGCCTTAAAGATGAATTTAACAACACATGAAAGATAATATGTCTTTCTGTCTTACTGAAGGATTATTATTCCATCTTTCCCTCCGGATTGTACATGTAATGGTCTAGTGGTATTGCCTAGAAAGCACGCTGCATTGTCACGTTCGTCGCAAAATAAGGAAATTTCGTTTTAGAACTATTACAGTTTTAATTCGTGGAAGTGAGATAATTATTTTTCTTAAGGCAGAAGATGTCACAATATCTCTTCAATATATCTTCCATCACATTGATCGTTAATGCAAAATCATACGTCTAATGGAGACACATTGGTAAGTTTGTGATAATAATGTATGTGTATATTGCATGAGTGAATTTCAGGTGATAATACACGCAAAACGTACTAATGAACTCGTACATAAAATAAACTGTTGACTGAAGTATAAGTGTCGTAAACGAGTAGTGGGAAAAATAATGAATTACGGCTAGTATTTTGAGAAACGCAGAAATTGTTATTCACTTGGGCTTTTTCAATATAAGCAACCAGTTGCACTTAGATTGATTTTATTGATCTGCTTAGAGAACTAAGTGCCCTTTTTAAGACATGTATTGGTACTCCTGTGCGAGGTTTTTCAAGAGGAAAAGTAAATATTTTAGGAGGTAGTAGTGTAGACGAATTGCAATTATAAATACAATATAACCTGCAACTTTTTTTTCTTTTTTAAGTACAGATTTCGTATGTAACCCAAACAAATCTAAATACAAATGAGAACTTTTTGACTCATTCTCCAGTGAGTTCATGGTAGAATATTAACATTTAGATTTAAAGTGCAATTTTATTACATTATTATCTTTTTTTCTTTGGCCTCCTCTCCGCAGTTGCAGTAAAATATTTTTATAGGTTTTGTTACCGTCTTCTGCTACTGTAAACTAGTCTACTTGAAACCAGACGCGTTTCGATATTTTTAAAGCATCTTCAGTGGTCAAGTTTTTATGTTGCCCACTACATGTTTTTTATAGCACTCACATTGCTACTTGATGTCTCTGTCTTCAATTACATCTTTTTATAAAAGTTGCCGAAAACGCAGACCGCGAGGCTACATAAATGGCGAGTTTCGTAACTTTTATAAAAAAAAAAAAAAAAATAAAAAAAAAAAAAAAATAAAAAAAAGTGTAACTGTAAATAGTGACAGCAAGTGGCAATGTGAGTGCTGCATAAACAAATTAAGAGGGCTACATAAAAACTAGTCAACTGAAGATCTTTAAATCGAAACGCATTTGATCTAAAGTAGACTGATTTCAAAAGACGATAACCTAGCCAATAAAATACGCACTTTTATACATTTTTATTCTGACTTTAAAATCTGAAGATAGCCTTGTAAAGGGAATACCGGTTAACTAAATGAAAAATCAAATAAAAAAAACTTGTAGAAAAAAGCGCTTTTAATTCAGTATGATGATGTTCTACGAAGAAGCGCGGAAAAATCAGCGATAATGGCATCATTTGCCTTTGGTTCAAATTTGTTTGGGTTGAGTAATAACAGCTGCATCTCTGTACTCAATGATAATTGGGAACGCGTTGTACGGCATTTTATTGCAATTTGTCCTTACTAACGCTTCGAAAAACATTTACTATTCCTCGTGAAACACATTGATGAAGCATAAGGTATCCCTCAACCACATTCACACTCAACATGTAAGTGTGCCGATATACAAGGTGACAATTATTGAACTACAGAGAACAAAACGTCAATTAGTTCCAAACTACGACGTGCGCACACTTTATTCGATTTGAAAACGTCAATACAGATATTCGGATTTACTTTGTGTCATGATCGATATGTCGGTCTTCCGTAGCGATGATATGGCGCAGATGAATAACGAAATCCTGTATATTAAGTCAAGTGACAAGGCGTTCTAGATCGCAATTTCTTTTATTTCATTAGTAACCGGTTTCGGTCTCTTACAGATCACAACCGTAATGTTGGCCATAGCTGGAGCTACCTAAAGGTTTAATGTTGACTGCCCAAGCGGCTCCAGCTGAAAACAAACCGATGGCAAAAATTACGGTTGTGATCTGTAAGAGACCGAAACTGGTTACCAGTGAAGAAATTGCGATCTAGACTTCCTTGTCGGCTCAAGTATCGGAACATCAATGTTGTCGACGACCTCTTGAATGGCTCTTTCCAGCTCTGGGATAGTTTTGAGTTATTACTGCTCGCCTTGTTTTTAATATTTCCCCATGAAAGGAAGTCACATGTGTTCGGAGACTGTAGTTGCCAGTCGAAGCCCTTATCAGGGGCGTGTGGGTACCTCAGAGTCAGGATACGGTACCCGCAGGGCTCCTGCAGGACGTCAAACACTCTCCTAAGGGATCGAGTTCTGTCTTGCATGGTCCACATTTTGTCGAAATCAGGGTCACTGTGGGTAATGGACATGCACCTTCATTCACCGTTAGGTTGTCACCGTCCCATCAAGGAATATCACACTGTTCATTCTGGGACTGGAAACTGCACGTCAGACAGTCAACCGTTGAGGGTGGAGAGACTTTCCGATAGCGAAGTGCGTGTTCTCCGTCCCACAAGTGCGCCACTCTGGCTCACTGACGAACCCATCAAAATGGAAGTGGACTTCGTCTTTAAAACCAAAGCGTATTCACATGGACATGCGCGTACTAATTCCCACAATGGCTCGCATCCACCCGTGCAGTTTGAACGTCCTAAAGCACACCGTTACATGGTTCATTAATTGTGACCCCGTATGCACTAACAAGAAGACCTCATGGGTATCGGGTTTTAGAAATATTTTTTTATATTTATGGTGTGGGAAGTTCAGAACTTATATAACAGTAAATGAAAACCATTAGAAGTTATTGTAAAAAATACTCGATAAGAATAGACTTTGAAATTTTGAAAGTGCATGTAAGTAACAATAACAAAATAGTTATACCATCTTGGTGCAAATGTTCAAATGTTTCTAGAGCTTATGGGACTGAACTACGAGGTCATCAGTCCCTAAACGTACAAACTACTTATGAACTAGCTAATAGTAAGGACGACACAAATATCCATGCCCGAGGGGGGATTCGAACCCCCGACCGTAGCATCTTGTTGTAGCTGCGGTGGTAGCGCCCTGGTCTCACAACCATGGAGTCAGTGGTTCGAATCCCGCTGTCATAGATAATTTTTTCGTTATTTCCGAATTCAGTCATATAAAACATTTTGGAATCTGTTATGCCACGTGTTGTCAGTTTTTGTTTATGTGTATGTATAGGATGTCAACACCTTGCCGTCGCCAAAAGCGATGGTTGAGTATGTTAGCTGCTTCGAAAGACATTAGAAGTTATAGAGATGAAAAATAAAACCTAAAAGAAAGAAGATAAAAAATGAAAAAGGGGGATTGCAGGCCTTCACAAGCTGAAGAAAATCAACCGTCATTAACTAATTGTGAAGCCAATACTGTAAAAAAAGGAAATTATGTTCTTTTTATTAAAACCATCTTTGTTAACAACCTTTTATAGAATGAAGAAAATTTTTGAATAAACAACAATAAGTGCATTTACAGTGAAAATTACCATTAGATATTAAGATAGTGTAAGTATTCGAACCGAAAGTACATTAAAATAAAAAAAATAAAAATCTGTCGTGGGATTTGCACCACGGACCCTATAGTTGTAATGCCAAAACACCTGTGCTACACCGACAAGTGATGGAACGCGTTTAGTTACTGGTACTTACGTGTACTTGCAAAACTTCAAAGTCGATTTTCTCAAGAATTTTGTAGAACTGCATCGGTTCGCTTTGGGTGACTGTTATTTGAGTTCTGAACTTCATGTACCACGAATATATTTAAAAAATCTAAAAAGCCGATATCCGCGTGGTCTCCTTGTAAGTGCAATTGGTTGCAGCTATTGTAAAAAAAAAGTAATAAATAAATAAATAAATAAAAGGTAATATACGTCTGTTTGGAGTTAGGTGCGTTTCAGTAACTACCACACTGGAAAATGATCGGCTATGACGCTTCTCTCGCAGCACTATATTAGGTCTGGACCAGAGAGCATGCTAGCATACGTAGCAGCGCTTTACTTGCCCGCTCGCCCCAGCTGGTGGCCCGCGACGGTGGCGCGGCCGGCGGCGCCTGCCGCAGGCGCCGGCAGTGGGATTCCGCGCCGCCTCGGCGCTCCTTTGTTTTGGCTCCGGCGACGCGACGCGACGCTCGGCGGCGCGTGGCGGTGACGTCGGCAAGATGGCCGCCGGCGGCGGCGTGAGGTCGCACCTCGGGGGGCGGCGGGGGCGGCATCGCGCCACCTCCGGCGCCCGCCCCGCCCCCCGGGGCGACTTCTTCCTGCCGGCCCGACGCCCCGCATGGTAATGCAGTCCGGTCCGGGAGGCGGCGAGAGCAGATCTGCGACGTTGGTGGCCGCCCGTCATACTCCGGCGCGCCGGCCGCCTCGCAGCGCACTAAAAAGTGACGCGCGACTCGTCACGCTATGCGACAGTAAACGATCCTTCTTCGCAGAAGTTGATGCTCTTTATGTAACGCCTTCACTCGGCTATAGTACCCTCCCTTTTAATTTTTGAGATCCAAAAAAAAGAAATTAAAAGAAAAATTCGAATATTCGTTAAAATTCGGGAGCAGTAAATTACGCTGGCTTTTGGAAAAATGGCATTTTTAGGACATAACACTAACAATTGTTCACTACCGCCCCTCCACCCACTCTTCATTCCATATATTGCTGGGCTTGCTCTTTTCCGCAGTTAGTGTTGAATTCAGTTTATTGAAAAGCATTTTTTTTTTTTTTTTTTTTTTTCGTTACAGTTGCACCATTTAGAAGTTGGTAACTAGTTTCGGACTTCTTCGTTCATTTTCAAACCATAGGCCTTATTCCAACCGTAACAATACACTGCACGAAGCAAATGACTGATAAAATCTGTACGTTGTCCACTGTTAATACATTATTACATTGAAATTTAAAATAGGTTAAAATAGATGATGCGCATAATCTATTTTAACCTATTTTAAATTTCAATGTAATAATGTATTAACAGTGGACAACGTACAGATTTTATCAGCCATTTGCTTCATGCAGTGTATTGTTACGGTTGGAATAAGACCTATGGTTTGTAAATGGACGAACAAGTCCGAAACTAGTTACCAACTTTTAAACAGTGCAACAGTGACGAAAAAATGAAGAAAATAAAATGGTTTTCATTACATATCCTGTTGCTTATCCTGTCCCATCTTCACGATGAATTTTCAACAAATTATACTGTTAACAAGATACAAAAATGAGTACTGGCGATCGAAGAATTATCTTTACGTCATCGTTTAGATTAAGATCTGCAGAGTTTGCAGGGAATAATGGTGTCCGTTGCGACAACTCGCGCGTTTATAGTTCAGCCAAAAGTGATTCTCTATTGGAGAAAACAGAAAGACGAGCTAATTCAATTTCTGCTAGCCACAGCCACGTAAGAAATCACATGCGGACTTTTACGGTGAAAGCTGTACATCGTTAAAATTCGGGAGCAGTAAATTACGCTGGCTTTTGGAAAAATGGCATTTTTTCGACATAACGCTAGCAATTGCTCAGTATCGCCCCTCCACCCACCTTCGATTCAGTATATTACCAGGCTTACTCTGTCAACAACATTCGAAAATGAGTACTGGTGATCGGAGAATTACCTTTACGTCATCGTTTAGATTAAGATCTGCAGAGTTTGCAGCGAATAATGCTGTCCGTTGCGACAACTCGTGCGTTTGTAGCTCAGTCAAAAGTGATTCTCTATTGGAGAAAGCAGAAAGACAAGCTAATGTCAGTTTCTGCTAGCCACAGAAACGTAAGAAATCACAAGCGAACTTTTAGGGTGGAAGCTGTTCTCAATAAATAATATATATTCCCTGTGGAAGGCTTCTGTACCAGATCCGAAACGTTGGAGAAATATATCATCATGACACGGCAAATAGCTCAGAAGAATTTCAATTTTAACAATGATAACCGCGAAAGCCTACGTCCTTACTCGAAATGTAGCAAGTTTTAACACAAAAGGCATCTCATACAAAGTGTGACAAAATGATCAACAAATTTAGCCTTTCCTAAAACAACCGAAAGCACTTTTGAATTTACAAAGTTGCGCCTGTAGTGTCCTCCTCAATTTCAGACGTAAAAAAACTGGACAAAAAGGCGAGTACTACAGCGACGTAAGTACGTTATATTTACCCGCTGAATTGAATAAAAAGGTTATTTGATTTATCGTATTGTCCAGGGTTTTGACAATCGTGTAAAAGGTGTTTCAGGAGGAATAGCAAATGATTTAGAAAATGTTCGTATAGACGAATTGTAATAATGTGTCCAATTTTTATTTAAAGTACGAAGATACAGCTGAGTTCAGTGAATTTACGTATCCTGTGTTGCTATGGTTGCTATGTGCGTATTTCTGGAATGTCAGTTGTGATGTCGTGCTTAATTTTACACCATCACTTGTCTCCCATCATCCAGCCCCACGTTTCCTTCTTTTATCTCTCCATATCCTTGGTATCCTGATGAAATCTTCCACCCTACTCCGCACTAACAACACCTACGTTTAGAGAGGAAAAGTGACGACAAGAATGTCGTTTCAGTAAGCATCCAGGAATTTTCAATTTAGTGAGCATGTTTTTCAGCTATGTCAGTGTATTATTGACTACGACTATTTCGCAAGAACCGTGCACCACACTCTTAAAGGCAGTTTAGACTTCTCTTGCCGCAGCATTCAACGAATGAAAGAAATCTTCACACAATATTTCTTTTGAATATAGGGGCTAAAGAACGCGCGGTATCAGTTCCCCCACTGATCTGTTATTTTTTTCTGGCTTTTTAAATGTGGTGGTACAGAACAATGCTGAAGATAATGTGGGTAGATCGCGTAATTAATGAGGAGGTAATGAACAGAATTGGGGAGAAAATGAATTTCTGGCATACCTTGAAGAGATCGACTTCTAGGACAAACAAGGAATCGAGGGAAGTGTGTGGGTAGCAACAATCTCTGACAATATTGTTCGCTGAATAACCCTGTAATATTTAAGCAGATGAATTATTAACTTCAGTAACTTGCAGTCCTTCGAAGTAGGCTAACCCCTTAACTATACACCGCTGACCTCTGGGATACATGTAGTGGAAACTTTTCAGGAAATCTTCCTTTCCGATAGTGTTCAAAATCCTCAGAGTTACGTTTCTTCGGATGTCAGGAATATCGTCAAATTTATATCCTTTCTAAGCGAGTTTGAGTCGAGGAAATAGGATGGCGTCTGGAGGTCTTTTTTTTCTACGATCTTTTACACGATATTGGCTGTGTATGGGCGAGTGTTCTCGTGCATCTTGAACATCCGCCACAATCGCCGGATGTCAGTCCTACAGACTTATTCCTGTTCTCTAGACTCAAACTCACAATGAAAGGAAACAGATTTGACAATATTCACGACATCCATCGAAACGTGACAAGGCTTTTGAATACCATCCCAAAGGAAGACTTCGTGCAAAGTTTCCAGAACACGTATCGCAAAGCACAACGGTGCATAGTTATGGGAGGAGACTATTTGGAAGTTCAGTAAGGAACTGTAGTTCATAGTACATCTACGTTAATGTTACAGGATTATTCACACATAACTTTATAGTCAGAGGTTGAATATAAAGATTGCTTGCTTTATCGAAAAATGTTTCTATGACCAAACAGTTTGTTTTACAGTTTAACGAACGCCGTTGCCGCGGTGGAGTAGCCGAGCGGTCTGAAGCGTCTCGCTGCGAAGCGCGCGGTTGCTCGCCGTGGAGGTTCGAGTCCTCCCTGGGGCATGGGTGGGTGTGTTGTCCTTAGGTTAGTTTACCTAGGTTTAAGTAGTTTGTAAGCTACGGACTGGTGACCACGCAGTTTGGTCCGATAGATTTACAGACATTTGAACATTTGAACGCCGTTGTTTGTACATCACATGTCCAAGATCTGAGAGGTAGGTATCGTGCAACTGTCGGAGTCGTGATACCAAAAAAATGTTCAAATGTTTGTTAAGCTTATGGGACTTAACTACGGGGTCATCAGTCCCTAAACTTACAAACTACTTATGTACTACTTACGAACTAGGACGGCACAAATATCCATGCCCGAGGAGGGATTCGAACCCCCGACCGTAGTGGCCGTGCTGACCGTGACTGGAGCGCCTCAGTCACCCCGGCCACCGCGGCCGGCTCGTGATACCCGACAGTACGTCAGAGAATCCAGGAATGTCAGCATATTGCTGTAAAAATGCGAAAAGTGGCATCAAAATTAATGCTTGCGTGTAATGTAAAAATGTTTCCACCTCTAAATAACGGAATATTGTCAGCGTTTCACAGTATAGTTGTCAAAGAGCTGTTCTCCTGGAAGACGACGGATTCGCACAGCCCCAATGGCAAGAGGAAGACGATATCGAGAATGATCATAGTATGGTGTTAACATTGGCAGGTGCACTGGTCGTCGGCTGCGAAAGCCCATCGTTAGGAGTGATCGGTACGTTAAAGTCTAATGACAGTTCCAGCACAGTTCTCCGCCTATCCCGTTTAACCAGTCACCTCAGCCTACGACGTATGCCACCTGTCATAAGGGCTGGTCGCCCTAACCCTCGCCCTTTGGACGCGGTTTCACCTTGGCCTCGCAACTTGTCGAGGACTCTCACCGCAGCACTCCTCGTGTAACTTCCCGGCCACTACGATCTGTCTCCGCCATATTCAGCCACACATCCCGTGTTGTACACAAGCCGGTAAAGGGAAGGTATACAGTAGGAATCGATTAATGACACCGCACGTGGGACGTAAGACAGCCATTAGTCGTGTTAAGCTCTTGAATTTACTACTGTAATGAATTACTGTCCCAGTAGCATCTACAGGCATATACTGAAGAAAAGCAGAAATGTAGGACGAAGCTTTCTAGTTACCAGAGAAGGTCCATGTTACGTCGTAGTCGTAGAAAGAACTTCACAGTAATAATTTGGTACAACATCCATTTCGGTCGAGAACGACTACTTTACTCCAGAGTCAGAAATTACTACAGAGTCAGAAATTACTACCAGAACTGCTTTAATTATTAAACACAAAACAGTGACATTACATGACATGGCAGGTTTTGGAGGTGATCTGAAAGATTAATATTCTTCAACAGTTAAACGCCGATATCGCGACTAATTTATTTAAAGACGATCAGTTTCGGAGGACTATACCACCATCATCAGGTCATATGAAATTTTATAAGTTGGTCATCTTATTTAAAAATTGGAGATTAAATAATACGTGCAACACAGCACTTAGTCTAAAAACAATATAGTATTTAGACTAAGTGCTATGTTGCACGTATTATTTAATCTCCATTTTTAATTAAGATAACCAACTTATAAAATGTAATGTGGACAGATGATGGTGACATAGTCCTCCCAAACCGGTCGTCTTTAAATAAATAATTATTTCGCGATCTTGGAGTTTCACTTTTGAAGAATACAAAACAGTGACTAACACTGGAGTTAAAATATCTTATTGTGTCCGGTTCACCAGAAAGACGTACTTGATCTAGCGTTTAGAGGAAATGCAGTGTGATGTAAATAACTTTAATCTTAGTGAACTTTTTCTTCACTGCTATATGTAAGCTTTCATTGGGTAATACTGATCTATCTGAACTAGTTTTGTGACAGTAGTATAAGAGAAAGTTGAAGCTGATAATACTTCATAAATAGCAAACGTCTTGCTAAAAACCATTGGTTCTTCTAATTGTGCTACCTCCTACTTTTTCTGTTAAGCAGATTACCAACGTAAACACATTTGTAAAAGAAACTGAAATAAAAACGACGCCGACTGCCGAGTACGTTATGTTGTAAAACAGATAAAAGTTTCTGTCACGATATAAAGTGCTCATCAGAATATGTCGGATAGTAGTGAATTTAAGTTATCTCCTTTTCCAGCGGTGGAGTGGCCGAGCGTTCTCAGGCGTCTGGCTGCGGAACGCACGGTTTCTCGCTGTCGGAGCACGCTCCCTCGGGCATGGATGTGTGTGTGTTGTCCTTAGGTCAGTTTAACTTAGTTTAATTAGTTTGTAAGCGTAGGGACTAATAACCAAATAATTTAACTGCTATAGATTTACAACCATTTGAACATTTGAATTTCTCTCCTATCATTCCGTATCATTTCCTTCACAATGCCCTATAAAAGTATTCAAAATCGAGAAGGAAGAACAGTGTAGCTAATTCGATGACTGTAGCGTGTATTTTGATGACATCGCTGAATTCACCCTTAGTACTAGCCGAAATGTTGACTCGTTTTTCTTAATGACTTAGTCCACATCGCAAAAGAATTTTATGGACCCGCTCAAAAGTACCACCTGTTTAAGGAATAATCGCTGTCGCTTTAATTCCTCTGTTCAGCGAAAGCTTGCGTGTAGATTAAGAATGTCTGACGACAGATATCAATGAAGAGGCGTGTAAAAATGGAGGTTCACATCTTTTTGGAGAAAAGAATGTTGGAAGGCCCTAACGTTTTCTATAGAACAGATAGTGCTACGCCTTGCAGTGCCTTCGTCCAGGAAGACCTGACAGTCTTATATTGGGTGGTGTCATTCCAACACTTCGTAAACGGGCATGTATGGAGCGCTTCCCTGCTAGTCCTCCCCTGTAATTAGATGATTTCCGGATTATATGGCAATGTATGAAACGTACACGACAGCTACTAGGCGGGAATTACAAGATTCTGAGATCACAGCCGCGTAGATTAAAAGACGCCAAATGCCGCCTGAATCATAATATTAACGCTCGTCATTGACCTAATAAATTGAGGACAAACACGTAAGGAGGCAGAGAAACGCCAGAAATACCTTAGCGAAAATGAGAACACTAAAAATAAAGGCAGCTGGGTCTTAACAGGGGAAGAAACTCCTGATGTCTTCCGTTTCATCACACGTACTTTCCAAAGAGCTCTTCTTAGAGGAGAATACACGGGATAGTTAATAAAAAAGTAACTTCTTTGCCTTTGATATTCCTATTTGTTGTGTGGGGTTATTAGAACAGTAAAATATTCCAATTACACTAATCTTATAAAATAACAGTTTCCGAAAATTAATGCAACATCTTAGTTTGTAGTACTCACAATTTCAACTGATGTAAATTACCATGTATTTCCATTTACTAACGACATATTGAATCATATTTTGAAAATATTGAACTTACAAAAATAGTATTTTCATGATATATAATTGAATTATAGGATTGAAATTAGGTGTTCTTAGAAACTTGGAATTTTGGACAACTATTTTACATGACATATATTCTTTAGTGGGATTTTTGATTAGCAGCATTTTTTTTTCTTTCTAAAGACAGTACAAGTCACTAATTTAATGCCAGGACCGCAAACAACCTCTACAAAAAGTTCAAGAGCTTAATATTGATACAAAACTACTGGGTCCTTCCTTATTCAGCAACCTGCAACACTTATTACATGTTTTGAGAGTAGCGTGGTGCATTTTGAGACTGAACTAATAAATTTTCTGTTTGCTACCACCTACTCCCACGAAAAACTATTTTTCCGGATAATCTGTCAATCAACGCATTATGTGTTTAATAAAATTA
Source organism: Locusta migratoria (assembly GCA_026315105.1). Classification (NCBI taxonomy): domain Eukaryota; kingdom Metazoa; phylum Arthropoda; class Insecta; order Orthoptera; family Acrididae; genus Locusta; species Locusta migratoria. The sequence goes on from CM048751.1 coordinate 17,432,048, forward strand.
AAATTAGCGCTGTTATACTAGTACAATTTGTATTAAATCCAATGTTCATCTTTGATACTTTTACATCCCATAGAGTGCTTTCCGCGAAAGCTATAGAATATGAAATGTGTCCGACCACTATGAAATTTAATAGACAATTGAGCCTCACACTCTGAATTAGTCGGATAATGTAAGAAACGCTACATATGCGTGCGCCAAATCCTTCTGTATTAAAAGAAGACTGATTTCTCTGTTGTACGTCACGATCTGCGATTGGCCAACGGTTAGCTTTATCTCAGACAATTTTTTGTTTTCCGTTCCTCCCTTCTTGCACACTTGACAAAATGTATAAACTGTATGTATTCCTTCATGTCATTAATTCTAAAAATATCGATTCATACTTTTTAGATCTTTCATGAAAACGTCGAGATAAAAAAAAAAGTTTAATTTAGAAATTAATTACCAATCTGTTTAATACAATGTTTAATCGAAGTATATAATGATTACAGAATAGATAAATGGAAAGTTTTCCTTTGCACGGGTCTGTGGGCTTAAGAATGAACAGTAATTGTTGTATCGAGGAATGTTTAACGATGTGTACAGGATCACCACCGATGAAGTCAGCATATTTAGCTGTGGAATCTTAGGTAAAACAGATAATCGGCCGGAGCAGATCACATGCGTACGTGGCGAGAACTTCGATAAACTAGAGCTCCAGTCAACCATTTCCTTCTCGGCGGTGTCGTAACTCGAATATTCTATCTGCGCTCTATGTTTTAGACTATTTAGATTCCTTTGAAACGGTCTTACCTCTGACTTATCCTTTCTATAATTCCGAGCATGTTTGTGGCCCAGATGAGACGACATCTTTTATTATTTTGTAATTTTTAATTTCAGACCGATTTTTTCTCATATTCTGGGAAATATTTTTACTGTATCACTTTGTGTCCAAGTAATGCTCCGCTAACTCTTGACGATAACACCGTGATCAGTATCATAGCCAAATGAGTTTCCACGCTAGACTAATTTACAACTTCACAAAGGCTAATTCTAATGTCATTTATTCTCTGCTGGCTCAACCAGTTTACGTGTTATTAGTTCTTAGTTATAATAGATTCCAATCTCACGCCACCTTGTCACGCAAGAATTTTTGGCCTAAGTTCGAGTAGATTGTATCTGCAGTAATTCTAGAACTTCGGACAACTGACGTATTCAAATCAAAATAAATTTAAGTTAAATATAACGTAATTCGTCAGACTAGTATACAAAATCATTAAAATACGTTGTGTGCACTTAACACGTTATGGGGAGAATAGCAAGTTATTCCAACTCCGTATGCTCTTAACTACATATGATATTTCTATGCGTCACCACAGTAAACACGCTGGTACGTACTAGTCTGATTAGACACTGTTGGCCAAAATGTGCATATTTATCAATTAACTGCAATCCGGCCGACCGCTGTGGCCGCGGGGACTGCGGCGCTTCAGTCACGGTCTGCACGGCCACTACGGTCGGGGGTTCGAATACCCCTCGGGCATGGATATTTGTGCCGTCCTAGTTCGTAAGTAGTTCATAAGTAGTTTGTAAGTTTAGGGACTGATGACCCCGTAGTTAAGTCCCATAAGCTTAACAAACATTTGAACATTTGAACTGCAATCCAGACTGGATTGACCTCTAGTCATATTTTATCTTAGGTGTACGCCATTGCTAAGCAACGCAATTAACGAAGAGCATACTGTCACGTTTTAAAGATCAGTTATTTAATTGGAAATATCTTTGTCATCAAATTCGTTTCTCCAACCAAAGAAATCAAATATAATAAAACTAATCGAAAGTCGCGTATAAACCTTGTAAAGTTTTAATGCACAAAGAGACATCAGTAAATCCATATATTCTACTCACATAAAATCAACGCTATTCGTAAAGATAAGATACGGGTACTAGAGTCAGTCAGTAACGTGCACTGTAGAATATAGAAAATACAATTGTCATTATTTCTGGGTATGACATCCTCCTGGTATGCAAAACACTATTTTTATTTTACACCCAATCACACTTCAGCACTCCGGTGCTACTATCAGTGGGTTTTATTTATTTATTGCTGTGGAAATCATAATACTTGTTTAGTGCTAGGCTTCGTGTGAATATTAGGCTTAAAAAACGTTCGTTTTAATCTTGGTTATTACCTTGGTTTTACAATCTTTGACAGCGTAGTCATCAACAACCAAATGATCTGTACAAATATTGTGACTACTTGACACGTTTATTATAGTGTGAAACGTACATTGGTAAGTAGGGATATTTCTATCATCAGCCAGTGCCGTCTATTACCTATAGTTTGCTAGCAATACAATTTCTCTTACACGTTTCTGTGGGCAACGCACAAGTAATATACATATTCCGCGGAGCTTTTCCTTTCACCAATACTTCATTCATTGGCAAAATAGACTGTCTACGCTTTGTTACTGTACGTATCTAATAGTCGGCCTTCACTTGTCCTCAGGTGGGAATGGCGGTGGATTTGGTCGTAAATTCCCGTTACAAACTTTTAGGACTTTTAGAGGGTAGTGAGTACATAACGTTTTGAATAGGAACCCCATGTCCAGAAACGTATCGTTTCCGTTCTATGACAGTTTCAATTCAGATGATTATCTCATCCGCTCCTACATGAGGAATGTAGTTAGGCGTTCAAGAGACACTAGGTGGGATGGAGAGAGTGTACGAGAACATGTCTTGGAGGTACAGTGTCTGTAACAACGTTGGTGATCCCCACATCGAACCGCTATTGTAATGCATCAGTACTTTGCGGCTGGTGCCGCAGATGCTGGGTTCTTGTTGTTGTCGACTGATGTAAAAAATAAGGTGTAAATTGTATAGAAAATGCGTAAGTAATAACGGAACGATTCAGTTTTCATTTCAAATGTATTGCAACAATTGTACTGGGTCACGCCTAATTACATTCCTCAAATAGGAGTGGATGAGATGATCATCTGAATTGAAATCGTTGGAACACAAACGATACGTTTCCGGACATGGGTTTATATATATATATATATATATATATATATATATGTTTGTGTGTGTGTGTGTGTGTGTGTGTGTGTGTACGTTTTAACTGGCTGTGTCATCTTTTCTGTATAGCTCCTTTAATTTGTTAAATAATGTATGACTGATTTTCCTTCTGCAATTGCTTTCTGTATGCGGTAGTATTCTTCTATTGAGATTTTTGGTATAGGTGTGACGTGATTTTTTAAATCTGTTTCTATTTTGGTTGGGTGGTGGTTGTGAGCTATTAGGTGCTCTGCAAATGTTCTGTGGGAACAAAGAATTTTTTAGTGCCCTGAGGTGTTCCGAATAACGGCAATAATGAGCTGCATTTCGAAAATGATGACGATTGTCACGGATTGTGTGAAAGAAAAAAGACTGTTAGTTCTTCGCTTTACTACGTAATTAATTTAATCCTTTATCGGTTCTTTGACGTACTATAACAGTTTTGCCAATGACACAAGATTCCTAAAACTTTAACTTACGCTGTCTTTACTTTTTATGATCCGATTTTGATTTAATAAAACCCATACATTGCCCCAAGAAAACGTTACGTTACCTAAGAAAATCCGACAGTAATTCTTTAAGTAATATAACAGACTAGCCTGTTAAAACAGACAGTAACGACGGTTTACGGTTGTTTTAGAAAGAACTGTGGATTAAGATACTTTTTCCGTGAAGCAAGTTTGAAGTAATAAAGCCTCTGCGTTGCTCAGCTTTCATGTGAAAACCCCATGCAAATTTGACTAGTACTTTTGGAAGACAGATTGTTGAAACTAATATCCACAACGGTTTTTGATTAGTTTTAATTTATTATATCTTTTGTTCCGCTGATACGATTGTGATGAAGTAAAGCATCTATATCATCGCCACAAGATCCTAGTGAAAACTCCATGGAAATTCCTCTTTGATTGTCGGAAATTAGCGGTTGAAATAGATAAAAATCCAGACACTATGGTTTCATAGTAAACTTTAAATCACGGCAACTTCAGTTCTTATTTTATTTTATTATATCATCATCATTATGATTATTTTAAAGATCAGTGGGTTGCGACAGTTTTAAAGTTTTATTATAGTACATATTTGTCTGAAATTTCAGCTTCTATTATCGACTGTATTACTCATGCTTTTGAAGATATACATGTTTCTATTATAACTGTCAAATTAGCTGATTTATACCATACAACAATGTGTTTTTGACTAAATATTTTCTGTTTCAGTACGTTTGTAAATGAATAGCAAACGCTATTTCCGTGAGGTTTTTTTATGTACAATCTTCATATACACCTACATGTTTAGTCTCCACACTTAAGTTCCTGCCAGAGGGTCCAACGAATACTTTTAAAATCATTTCTCTACCGTTCTAGTCTGGAAATGCGTCCGCGAAAAACAAACATTTAAATCCATGTGAGCTGTACTTTCTCTTACTTCATTCTTTTTGTTAATTAACTACACTATGAAGAAGTTACAAAGACATTAAAGACAATAGGTGTTTGTGAATAATGAATTACGTCAGTTGAAAATTTTGTACCGCAGTGCTTTTCGTGCCCGACGGGTCTCGTGCTTACCAGGCAGTTGCTCTCACCACTACGCCACCCGGACACGGTGCACCCCGCAGCTGGACGCATTGCCCTAGCACGTGCCCCGTCATATTTTCATCTCATCCACTCTCTAGCGACGTACCATCTCTACCTATAGTCCTCATACTAGCGGCATTTAGCCTTTTTCCGTAAGAGTTCGAGCATGGTGTGTCCATTTGATATATATGTGGTGTCTGTTATGATTATATCATAGTCTGTAGGTGTAGACTTGCTTTCTCCCTCATCCACTGTCTTTATTTAATATAACACCACACGACTCAATAATTCTCTTCAGACAAACTTCACTCGATTGACTCAATTTCTAATGCCCCCCCTCCCCCTCTCTCAAATTACAGGCGTTCAATTCAATATGTTTAAGTTTATCGAGATTACTTAAGTATTAAAAAATTCAAGGGAAATAAATACAATAGTTGGCAGTGGAAATTGGATTGTGTCAATGGGGAAGATTGAAAGTCACCGTTAATTGTAAAATTAACTCTAGCTAAAGGGAGCCAGTTAAAAGCTTACTTTAAACATGTAACTCTGGCTGTAAACCAGCTAAAGGATTCGCGTGAACTACTGACTACTTTCTGCAACAGAATCTTGTTCCCAGGCCCAGAATTTCGAACTGACTCAAACTTAACTTTACCAGCAGGAAGACAAAGAGACGGTGGCCAGCATACGTCGTAGATCACGAGAATTACACACAATCATTAATATACAAGCCACCGCGAACTAAACAATTTCATGAATGTGGCTGAGAGAACATTTATGGCGCAACGGAATTAAAAATATTATAATATGAATCTGAATTTGTTCTCAGCACTGGTGAAAAATAACATTAAATTAAAAAGGGAAGTTACTCGTAAACTAATATTCATAAGTAAGATAAAATTTTACTGACAATAAATTATTTATTCAGTTCAACCATGAGCTACTGGATTAACCAATTTTGTTAAACAATGAAAATGCATCCCACATTGAAACTACTAACTTAAAGTAATCTGAACTGAACATCGTCGGGGGAGGAATTTACAATCAACAAGTTTTCAGCCCCTCACACACGTGAAGAAAAGAGAAACTCACCCAACTTAGCGTGCTGATACGAAGCAGACGCAGGCACCGCTATCGTAGGCGAAATTCAGCCAACCGCCGGCCGCGGTGGCCGAGAGAACTGAGGCGCTTCAGTCACGGTCTGCACGGTCACTACGGTCGGGGGTTCGAATCCCCCCTCGGGCATGGATATTGGTGCCGTCCTTAGTCTTAGGTAATTTATAAGTAGTTTGTAAGCTTAGGGACTGATGACCCCGTAGTTAAGTCCCATAAGTTCTACAAACATTTGAACATTTCAGCGAACCAGGATGTACCATACAACACAAGAAAAAATAAACTTCGTAGGTCGCTCTGGTTTGTCCTTCTTTACTTGAGACGGCACGCGATAATAGCGAGATTAATTTCCATTAAAGTCAAACAGTGAGCATGCAGAATTACTGAGACATACGGCACGTGTCTACTAGATTACATATTCGCATCCCACTGACGGCAAAGTGCTTAAAGACCTCATTCATTTCAACAAAAACCAACGGAATCATAGATTACGAAGCAAGAATACACAATAATAAGGCACTGGTGTGTGAGCAGTGGCGAGAACTCAAGTGGCAAGCTATAAACCCTTGAAGTCGGAGTTCGGATCCATGTGGTTCGAAAAACAGTAAAAAAAATTCAAAATTCAATTTTCGAAAAATAAAGAAAATTAGCCACGGCATGCAACCCTTAGAAATGCGTAGGATATCATAATAAAGCTTAATAAATATAGTTGGACGCGATTGGAAAGGTTTTACACGGATGGACGAAGTCCAGTCTTCAAAAATCAGAAAAATGGAATGAATTGAAAGTCGGAGTAAATCAATTAAGAAATACGGCATGCAGCCCCTAGAAATACGTGGTATTTCATAAGCAAGCTAACAAAGGGGGTTGTAAAAGGCTAGAAGAGAATTTACTGGAGGAGTCTGAATGCAAAATACAATTTTGGAAACGAAACAACAATTTAAAAATAGACGGAGAGGAGATCGCGAGGTACTAATGGAAATCAGAAAGATACATGCATAATTTCTTGCCTGAAGGGCATGGAAACAGACACAGGGGTAGCTGAAGGCTTTGTTCTAAGAACACAACACATGAAGCACATATCACTCACAGAAGGAGAAAAACGGAAAAGAATTTTTCACATGCACTGCACAGAATAAAAATATTCCCGCATTTTAGTCGCGTTCCACAAGGCTAGACAGAAATAAACAGAGTTCATACACCGCCAGCTAGTCTCACACAGTTTACCGATTACCAGCCATTATCAGACCGAATTAGTTGCATATTCACCGCATTTATTCAAAATCACGAAAATGAAATTGAGTACATTTTGGTATATGATCGGAGAAATTTATCCCGAAAAATGAACCTAAGAGCTGAAGTCTAACAAACCAGACAACGAATCGCTACCATCTCAAGGGAGGACAGAACAGAACATCTTACCAGGTCGAAGCGCGGCCACAGAATGTCCTATCGGCCACCCAGTCCCCTCCACCACCGGAAATCGGTAGAAACCTCTGGAAAAACCGAGGTGGGGGAGAGCTAAAAGTTGCGCGTCCTGTTGAGGGTCAGTAACTGGGCATTGCCAGCCCAAGTTGTAACCAAATCGTGGAAGAACCTCTTTGGTAGCATCAAAGGAAGAGGTTGGTAACGACTACCTATCTATACAAAGCCAGAGAACACTAGTAGCGAGCATCCAGCAGGCGACGACGAAAATTCTCATACATAAACTCAGACTGCCATGCTAGAAGATACATGCACATACAGAATAAAGCAGGTACACATTCTCACAGGGACAGCAGGGACAGTGGCGTCACGGAGAAACCGTTCATATTGCCACATTCATCGACACAATGATAAATTATTAGCATAATTAAATCCCAGCAATATTACAGAAACTAACATTTAAAAACAGTCACAATGATACATTATTAGCATAATGAAATCCCAGCAATATTACAGAAACTAACATTTAAAATCATGAAATGAAATGCTATTCTTCATGCCTCCAATCGAGAGGGGTTCTCGTTTAGCAAAAAAAGCCGTATAGTGAGCTTAGATAATTTACAAGTTTAAAAACCTAAGGAAGACGGTAAACAGCTTTCTTTCAAGGTTGAAAATTTGTGCCGGGCAGCAAATCGAACAACACTGACCACTACACCATCTTTCCTTCTCTCTTTCTTTCACTCTCTTTCCCTGTGTCTTTGTCATGCGGACAGAATGGCCACAACTCGACCGTATTAAATAAATTGTGTAACATTTTGCGATCGTGACTGTTATTATCATTTTTAAAACATATACCTGTTCGCTGATTTTCAAAGGAAAACTATGTTTTCCAAACTTATTAAAAATTATGTCAGATTGCAGTCTCCGTTGTCCCAAGTAACTTTCGTCCCACAAACTTTTCAGCTACTATCATACTTCCTGGAGTTACTCTTGGTGTCAATAGTTAGTGCCTCGCCCTGTATAAGCTTAAGATTTGGAGATCGCTCTCCTGTCCTGACAGTATAAGGTAACCGTAATATAATATGTCTTTAACTATGTAATGTCCGAGGACGACACTTGCCCCTGGGGTACATAAGTATGGGAAATGGGTTTTTCAAATCTTCATACGCACTTCACTCAGCCCGGTGGTGAGGTCGAGTCTCGGGCCGTGCCGCGTGCCTGCTGCTGGAATTTTCACACGCAGGTTCCCGGCACGTGTCTGTCAATTCGGCACTCCTTGGTAGCTCGGCTGTGCTGACGAGGGTACGCCACCCTCGGAAAATCTTCAAAACCCAGCCACCAACCACGAGCCAGGCTGGTGGTCACGTGGGGTACACTGTACCCAGACCTCAAAGCTAGCCTGAAGAACGGACGCTCTCTTGCGCTCTAGCCTCCGACCCGATTGGACATGATCCATTGGACTCGATCAGACTTCAGCCTTTCCTTAAAATGTACCTCTACGAACAGGTGTCGACCTGCCCCGGGTCCCTTTGGTACCATATAACGAGGCAATCAAGTCCATTTTGATGTTACAGTAGAACCCCTCTAATCCGTCAGCTTCGGGAACGACTAAAAGGTCGGATTATCCGAATCATCTAATAGTTATCGCAATAAATATAAGAAGACATTCAGTACAAAAAATTAAACGATTTAAGAACTAAAAGACGCCTGCAGTAATATAAAAAGATGTTTTTTTACACAGTTTTAAACAATATATTAACTAAAAATCGTCTACACATACTATAATATGTATTGGTTTTATAAGGATAAACGACAAACAAATTACAGTACTGTACTGACTGTAGAAACAAATCGGACACCATGACAATATTTCCAACGATTAATCCAGCGTTCACTAGCAGGAAATTTAATTTCGGCTTCCAGTTTTTTGTGCAAATTTATCATTTATCTTTGAGAAGTGGCCCGGATACTGTAGTTCCTTTCCTTCTTTCTTGACAAAGCCACCTCCACAGTGCATTATCAAGCAGTGCAAGTTTAGGCTTTTTTATGTTTTATTATACTTCAGAGTGTTTTCTTCATCATTAGTGACTGTCTTTCCAATTCTTCCTCCAATCCTTAATCGTCGTGACATCAACATTCAGTTCCTTTGCAATTTTTTCAGAGCGATTTTCCTTTGTCCAGTCTTTGTGACACTGATAATTTTCCATTTAGTGAAAGAGTTACGTGTTAACTTTTGAATCCAGACATGTTGAAAAACAGACAACTGTACACACAATGGATGTAATAAGTACTGTAGGGAACAGCGACAGACACCGCAACAATGACCCGACAGGTGTCCATTCAGTCAGTGTTGCCAACTTGGGGGTTTTGCCTCTAAATTTAAGGGGACTCTGCTGTCTTGCGGGGAATCTGGAGGGATTTGTACTTCAGGGGGGAATTTAGGGGGAAGTGTTCTTTGAGGGGAATTTTAAGGGGGTTCTCAGACATGAATAACGCATACCTATAAAAATTTGTTTAGCACTACTTTACAATGAAATACTTCATTGTTGTGTTTTCGTTGGCACTGCCCTCCTTTAAAGGCGTTTCCGCAACGTCTGCTGTACCGTACTACTGTGTATTGGCGATTGTGAACTGAAGTTGAATACGCTGGAAGTGTATGTGTGTGTGTGTGTGTATTCAAGTGACTATGGTTTCAAGAGAGAAAAAATATTCCCAGAGATACACAACGGCGTGGGAATCAGATCCCTTGTTGAAAGGTACGTTTATTCCCAGTTTGTTAGATTTTATTAGCATAGCTGAACAGGGATTTTTTTATAGCCAGACTTCTCCCTGCAGCCTATATACTACGGCTTACATCTTAGAATGTCATGCAGAAACTACTGCTTTTACTTTTAGTGACCACTAAAAAGTAGAAAATTAGTAATTAAGTTTTGGAATAGGGATTAAAGTTCAGGGGGAAGAAATAAAAACATTGCGTTTTGCTGATGACATTGTAATTCTGTCAGAGACAGCAAAGGACCTGGAAGAGCAGTTGAACGGCATGGACAGTGTGTTGAAGAGAGAGTATAAAATGAACATTAACAAGAGGAGAACAAAAATAATGAAATGCGGTCTTAGAAAATCAGGCGATGGTGAAGGAATTAGATTAGGTAACGAAACAATGAAGGTGGTAGATGAGTTTTGTTACTTGGGTAGTAAAATAACATGCGATGGTCGCAGTACAGAGGATATAAAATGCAGAATGGCAATGGGAAGAAAAGCATTTTTGAAAAAGAGAAATTTGCTAACATCAAATATTGATTTAAGTGTAAGGACGTCTTTTCTGAAGGCATTTGTGTGGAGTGTTGCCTTGTACGGGAGTGAAACATGGACGATAAGCAGTGCGGACAGGAAGAGAATAGAGGCTTTTGAAATGTGGTGCTACAGAAGAATGCTGAAGATTAGGTGGGTAGATCACATAACTAATGAAGAGGTACTGAACAGAATTGGCGAGAAAAGGAGTTTTTGGCATACCCTGACTAAAAGAAGGGATCGCTTGGTAGGACACATTCTTAGACATCGAGGAATCGTAAATTTAGCATTGGAGGGAAGTGTGTGGGGTAAAAATCGCAGAGGGAGGCCAAGAGACGCGTATAGTAAGCAGATTCAAATAGATGTGGGTTGTCGTTCTTATGAGGAGATGAAAAGGCTTGCTCAGGATAGAGTAGGGTGGAGAGCTGCATCAAACCAGTCTCCGGACTGAAGACCATAACAACAACAACAACAAGTTTTCGTTAAGTGACATTTAGAACTAATGCATTAATTCGTCATGCTGAGCTTTATTGGAATGTTTTAACAACGAAAATGAATAGTCTAGAAAAGACATATTTATATGTATTGCACCAAAGCTGCTTTGTTTATTGAAATGCTGACTAGTTTCGGGCTTTGCCCATGTTCTTAAGCCACATTATTTTATGTTTGGGCACTGTGTAGGTCACGCTATTTATTTTAAATAAGTATTTGAAATAAACAGCGTGTCCAAACATAAAATAATGTGGCTTAAGAACATGGGCAAAGCCCGAAACTAGTCAGCATTTCAATAAACAAAGCAGCTTTGGTGCAGCCGGCCGCGGTGGCCGAGGAGATTGAGGCGCTCCAGTCACGGTCTGGACGGCCCTACGGTCGGGGGTTCGAATCCCCCCTCGGACATGGATATTTGTGCCGTCCTAGTTCGTAAGTAGTTCATAAGTGGTTTTTATGTTTAGGGACTGATGGCCCCGTAGTTAAGTCCCATAAGCTTTACAAACATTTGAACATTTTTGAGCTTTGGCGCAATACATATAAAAATGTCTTTCCTAGAATATTTAAGAGCTGCAAAACGCGACGTAACAAAAACTTTTAGGTTTTTTTTAGGGGGAATTCACATACGATTTAGGGGAAAATTGATCTTCAGGGTTGGCAACACTGCATCAGTGACAAGTCGGCACAGGTTCGCGAGCCTCAGCATCGTAGGACTAAACGGAGTGACGGACCATCCAAGGGGTTCTACTGTACCATAATTTCACGTCTGACTCATTTAACCCAATGTACACTTTTCCACTCAACCATCCTAGCACAGAACAAATGCAAGCTTTTTTTTCCTTGTAACCTGACAGGTGGTATACTGAACGCGAGGGTGCGGTCATGCACATACGCTGTTCAGATGTGACAGTGGCGTAACTACGGGGGGGGGGGATGAGGGGGATAGAACCCCCCCCCCCCCCCAGAACACCCCAAAAAAAAGAGAGAAAAACAAATTGTATAACAGCAATCTGGTAAAGGTAAATATTGGAAACTCGGGGTGTTTTACCATAAGCTTTCATTGGATGGGAGTGAATTAATCTTCAACGGGAGTGGTGGATGGTAGTCTGTCTGGAAACTGACTAAAATGTAGCTCGTCAAGTCCTAGTTACGCCACTGAGATGTGGAGAGGGTTACAGGTCGCTAGCTAGGACTTGACAGGAAGCTGGCACCCGACAGGTGCCCTCTCGCGGTGTCCGCGGCCGCCATTTTGGAAACGGGCGATCGGCGCACGAATATGACTTTTTGCCGGTAAGTGGCGGGGCCAGTGCGCCCATATTTCAGTGCCCGCCGCCGTCATAAAGCAGCCCAGATTGGCATCGGGCATTCTTCTGTTAACAACTGCCGCGTGCGTATATCGGCGTTTTTTGCCCGCGGCCGCCGCGCCGTCTCCGGGGCGTAATTCATTTCGGGGCAGGCGGGCGGGCCCGGCTGCCGTGGCTGCCGCATCCCGTTTTTCTGGGGCGGGCTGGCGCCTCTGCCCGCTGCTGACTGCTGACTGACGGCGCGCGCTGGCGCCATCTTGCTCCGGTCTCCTACAGCTTCAACCGGTACCTCGGTTTGCATTCCACGTCAGGGCCGGATCTAGGACATTTGCCAAGGGGGACAATCTTAAATTTTCTGCCCCTTCTTTCACCCCCACCCCCTGTAAGAATCGACTGTTTGACGCAAATTGGGTTACATATTTCTAAATAAATATCACAATCTCACAATATGAACTTATTTATTGACTGAATTAAGTTCAAAGGAAAACAGAACAATTTTAATACATACAAAAATATTACAAGATTACTTACTCATCGTACAAAAATCAATTCAAAATTTCGCTTTTTGAGCTTTTTTTGCTGCAAAACTGTTTTTGATAGCATCATACTTTAGAGAAGCCGCTCGTTTGTGCTCTATGGATATTATACTCAGATTTGTTAAGCAGGCGTGCTCCTCAAGCGTATTTAATTAGTTTCAGCTTACTGAAACTTCTTTCTCCAGACGAAAAAGAAATATATCTTACCATTCTATTTTAACGCTGTAGTAAGGTTGGGATACCCCTCCACCAATTTATTTTTATAAATTAAACTTAATGTTGATGATGCAGCGGAATCTTGCAAGGCTCTGTCTACTGCCAACGCATGTTTCCCGAAACTTTCAACTTCAAGTTCTTCCTCGCTAAGATCTTCTGCTGCTTTGGTCTTCAAGTCCTCCACTTCCATTTATCGAATTTGCACACCACACAGAAAACTAATTTTTGCACCAATTTTCTCAAGTGCGGTTAACCTGGTTCTAAGCTCTGTCAATTATTCCTTATTTTTTCTGTGAATGTTGGATACTTCATCCTCACAAAGCTCATTGGCCATTTTCTTCTTTCTTCGAATCCTTTTTTAGGAGAATACCGTTGATACCTCATTATCTTCTGCTAGTACTTTGGCCTCAGAAATAGTTTTAGAGGTACAAGAATCCCGGGAAGTTTTGAGAAAGCCCAAAAGTCCTTGAATGTTTCTAACAGCTTTATCAATTGTAAAGTATTAACTTCGTAGAAACCGATTAAAATGAGCAATTTATTTTAATATTGCATACCAGAAACAAGTTAAAGTAATGAATTTGAGTTTTATCAAATTTTTAAAAATAGATATTGTCTCTGATTTTGTTTCTGGTGTTGACAATTTATAAGTTTCAGGGCCTACAAAACTTTATGAAAATGCTTGTAAACAGCTTCAACCGTATCTACTCTTGCAGATCACCTAGTCTTGCTGAATGTCTGCTGAATTTGCTCCTACTAAATTTGAAGAGTGAGTATCACATGGTACGAAATAGGCCAGTTCATTCTTCTGAATTATTCTTGACTGGACCCGTTTGTACTTTCCAGCCCTGTTTGCCCCATTGTCATGAGACTGCCCCCTGCAGTACTTAATGTTCAACCCATCTTGTTCCAATTTTTGCAGTATCTCTTGACTAAGGCCTTGTCCTGTTTTGTCTGTAACTGTAAAAAAGTCAGTAAAACTTTCCACAACCTCTGAGTCATTCGACTTGACATATCTAATTACTTGTGTCATCTGCGCATTGAGGCTGATATCTGGAGTGCAGTCAAACATCAGTGAAAAGTATTTAGCAGCTAAAATATCTTTAATTATATCTTGTTTTATTTTGTGAGCAATCAAGTCACGGAACTCATCTTGTATATTTCTGTAAAAGTAGCTAATCTGGCCTTTCTTGTGGCGTTCAATACGCTATAGTATGATATGAGATGAATTGTATTTAGAAATTTGCCGCTATGTGCATCACCAAAATCACCATCTTCAATTTGTTCCTCTAAAAGGACTTCCTTGGTTAGCTAGGAAAAGGACAGCATCAATAATACAGTGAGATTCCTCCTGTTTTATCTGGTCTTGCTGCCCAGTGTGCGATACTTATCAGGTGGGTTTGTCGGAGGACATCGAAAGAGTCGAAAGAATGGCAGCTTGTTTTGTATTGTCGTGATACAGGGGAGACAGCGTCACGGAAATGATACAGAATCTGGGATGGGTATCATTAGAACAAAGGCGTTTATCGCTGCGACTGGGCTACTTTCGAAACTACAATCGTCAAAATTCTCCTCCGAATGCGAAAATATATTGTTGCCTCCCACTTACATAAGTAGGAAAGATAATCTGAATAAATACGTGAAATCAGAGATGTTCTTTCTTCCTGCGCGCTATTCGAGAATGGAATGGGAGATAAATAGTATAAAGTGGTTCTATGAACCGTCTGTCAGGCAGTTAAATGTGATTTACAGAATATCCTGTGTAGATGTCTATCAATTCCACCGCTACCGAGAGAGGACTCTAGATCGTTAATGCTTTTGACTTTCAATAAGAAGTGTGCGCACCTGACTGAAATACATTTTAAGGACTGGAACGTTATTCAAATTCACCTGTTCTACAAATATTACCTTGATATGAAATAGGAATATTCATTTATCTGAAAAAGAAGAAGGAAATCTATGCAAATTAATCAACATTGTGCATTTACTTATGTAATAACGCAAACATCTCCCTCATTCTGTCTAATATCTTGTAGATTTTTAAAGTTTGATTAGCTGAAGTACCTGTGACAGGGCAACACTGAAGTCATCAACCAGGAATTTTAGTTTTATTAAATGATTTCGGTATTTCTTGCAGTCATTTTACTTTTAATAATTCTGTGTCAGTTAATTTTATTAAATTATACCAAAAGAATACATTCAATACATTAGGTAAAAAAAAAAAAAAAAAAAAAAAAAAAAAAAAAAGAGAGAGAGAGAGAGAGAGAGAGTCGGTCAAAATTTGCCGCCCTCTAAATTCTGCCGCCCGGGGCAACTGTCCACTTTGTTCCCGCCTTGATCCGGCCCTGTTCCGCGTCACTGTTGACATTACCTGACAGCAGCTTTTGGAGGCGATCTGGTACTGTAACATTTTGCAAAAGTGAAACGCCAAGATCGCAAGTTACTTATTTATGTGATGACGACCGATTTCGGAGGACTGTGCTTCCACCCAGGACCGTCTTAATGATGATGGGCGCCGGGGTGCGAATAATCTACTAGCAACACCGCCCCCCCCCCCCCCCCATCTTGCCACCTAAAGGAAAAAAAAGACAATATTTAACTACGAACGTAGGCTTTCGCGATCTTTATTGTTAACGTTAAAATTCTTCTGAGCTATTTGCCGCGTCTTGATAATAAAATCTGTCCAACGTTTCTGAGGAAGACGCCTGCAACGGATCCGAAACGTTGGAAAGATTTTATTATCATGACGCGGCAAATAGCTCAGAAGAATTTTAACGTTGACAATATGTAAGTTTTATGTTCCATTTCTTTTACTTAAACCAATCTTCGGATTGTTGACTGCTTTACCTTTTTAACACTTACATAAAAATATAGAAACATTTTTGACACTGAATTCAATTTTCAAGGCTTTTAAATCGGCAAACATTTTTATGATATCATCCGCTTTGAAATCTACTTTTGATTCGATACTTATGATGACTAAATTTGTCAGTCTATTTCTGTCATCGTTGAGCGTATATAGTTTTTAATGATTTTCAATTTTAAAATTGATCTTTCGCCTTCTGCTACTGTCAGAAAGTGTTGAATATATGCACAAAGATGTTGAAACATTTTGGAACGCAGACATTATATTATTGGAATAAATGCAATTTAACTCTGTTGATAAAACTCTTTTCGGTATTGGACCGCATCGTCTATATATCAAATGTTTCACCGACGTTTCGGCCACTATTGCAAGCGACCTTCTTGTGAGTGCCACGTTTCTCTGCTGTATCCAATCACTTTGCAGTAGACAATACAAGCTAAATTTGATCTGCAATGGGAGCAGGCGATTCAAAGAAATAAAATGTGACACTGAACACGAATTCTTACAGACAAGAATAAAAACGCAAGCTGCTGTTCTCGTCCTTCTGGAAGTACGTCAGCAACTTCTGGATTAAAAAATGTAGATAAACTAATAAGTGAAATATAGCACTTACTCTACATATAAAAATACATAAATTAAAACATCACAGCTTGCAAGATACTCTTTCATCAACTCTCCGATCCTCTCATAAACGTGTATAATAAGTAACACCTGATCTACGGAGTAGAGGAGAAGCATAATTGTAAGAGCATACCATATCGAGCTTCTGTAGGAAGACTGAAGGAGCGATAGTTTGTCATACAGAGCGGCGTAATTTGAGAACCATGTAAAAACATTTTGACACTGATCAATAGGACAGACCGACGAGCCATCTCCATGACGGCACTTAACGTCCCTGACGCTTGGACATTTCTGAGGCAAAACCGGATAGCCACCATGACAGCAATGACAGCCCCTCAGGTCATCAGTATGGAACAAATAAAATTCTTAAGATGTTCAAATGTTTGTTAAGCTTATGGGATTTACCTATGGGGTCATCAGGCCATAAATTTACAAACTACTTATAAAGGGAATTCTCCACAGAAATGATAAATTAATTTTCAAAAGAGATAGATTGGCTGGCCAGTACTTACCTTTTTGCTGTACCGCCGATGGTTACACACAGAAAAAAAGGAGTAAAATAACAAGCTTTCGGAACTGTGTTCCTTCTTCAGGTGGAGAGAAGGTAGAATTTCCCATTCCTTTTTTCTTCTTCAGTATCTCTGACTTCCACAATCCTCTAACACCATCCTCATGACCTAGGTCGTGAATTACTTTTCCCTTCCTTTCCCATTCCTTTTTTTTTTTCTTTTTCTCCCTTCTCTCCACCTGAAGAAGAAACACAGTTCCGAAAGCTTGTTATTTTACTCCTTTTTTCTGTGTGTAACAATCAGCGGTACAGCAATTAGGTAAGTACTGGCCAGCCAATCTATATCTTTCGAAAAATAAACTACTTATAAACTACCTTATACTAAAGACAACACAAACATCCATGCCCAAGCGAGAATTCGAACCCCCGATAGGGAACGGCCTCGCGAATCGGACCATAGCGCCTCAATGCGCTCTGCCGCTCCGCCGTGGCATAACATTCTTAAGAGACATGTGGGAAGAAAATAAAAGGACCAACCAGTGCAGAAAATACCGAGCAACATTCCAAAATTACCTGAATATCTCGCTAAAGGTAGCCTTTGAGGAGGCTCTCCGCAAATCGTGAGCGACGCTGGAGCTGCCAACCCACAACGCGACGCTACCAACGCCTCCCCCCCCCCCCTCCCACAGCTCAAAAAGAGACGTCCGCCCAATGAAAGTGCTCTCCTAAAGTGTCAAAGTGTCTTCCGAATAATGTCAAGCGAAGCGAAAAGCAAGCTGTAAAATTAAGAGCTCTCCATTAGGAGAAAAGTAACGCAACAATTGTTATTCCTACATGTAAATGTATGTCATGTTATGAACGTTACGTTTTAAACTGAACGCTAGATATTAAATTGTGCTCTCACAATTCTTCCCCATTGATCCTTATCTACCTCTATATCTCTTCCTCTCACTGTATATTCCACTCTCCTCCACCCTTCCCTCACAACGTACATCTACCCTCCATAACAGAACGAATTTACACTTGTACCTACCATGTTAACATTGAAAAGTAGTCGATAACACAGATATGTTTCGTCAGGAATAGATAGATGAATCTCAGTGTTTATTAACAATGTCATTCTGTTCGTAAATTTTTCATATTGTATTACATCAATGGGTCAATTTATGATAGTTTATCGCACATTACTATTCTAGAAAGCACCATAATCAGAGACAAAATTTACATTATGACGAATTACCGATGCCGGAAATAAAATAGCCTACCACATATCTTGCAAAACGAACTAAGAATACAATTATCTCACCAATTAACAATTATTTTGTTTATTATTAACTATTCTGTTTGTATATAAGTCATTTTTATGCAACTGGTTGGCTGAAATTTTGTTCACTTTTCGATCGTGTTCCCCTGTTGCTGAACTGCAGCCATGTTTAAGATTTTGTTCTGTTGCTTTGTGTTCCTTTCTATCTTTGCTCACTTAACTATGTAAAATTATGTCATATTCTAAATTAAATGGCTATGTGCTAGATACATGTAACAGATGCATGTGTTAACTCTGTATATAATAGTTTAATATACGTAAAAAAATCAAGTCCTCTCCACAGCATCACAGAATTCACATATATATTAAAAGTGGGCCACTGTACGAAATAAAAGCTTAATTCTGGTAGGAGGTACCCAGATAAGAGTTTACGGCTATAAAAAAGCTTAATTTTAGCAGTAAAATTAGCAAAAGGTCCGTGTGAACTACCGTCTACTCCCTGCTGCAAAACCTTGTTCCCTGGCCCAAATTGAGAACTGACTTGGTTCAAAATACTCTAATAACAGGAATTTAACGATACAGTGGCCAATATACGTAGCAGCTCACACGAAATTACACACAGGCATTAATAAACAAGCCACCACAATTAAAGTTATTTCATAAAGGTGAGTAAGGAAAACATTTATGGCGCAGCGGAACTTAAACATAAAAAATTGCATCTGAGCTTGTTCTCGGCACTTGTGAAGAACAATATCAAATAAAAGAGGGAAGGTGCTCTAAAACTACAATTCATAGGCTGAACTTAAACTTGTTTATTCGGATAGAAAAAAAAAGCAAAATGGAGAATCAATTTTGTTAATACAATAAAAATTCATCCCATTATCTAATATTGACGATGCTCAGCACTGAATTTAACATAAATTACACAGAACGTAACGCTACTTGGGGAAGGATTTACAAAAAGCACTCACTCGCTCACACACACGCAATGCAACAGCGAAACTCAACAAAATCAGCGTGCTGAAAGGAGGCAGATGCAGGCGCCGCTATCATAGGCGAAATTCAGCAAACCCGGAGGTACCACACAACATACTATACAATAAAACTGCGAAGATGGCTCTGGTCTGTCGTGCCTGATTCGAGATGGTGCGTGAGTATAACAAAGTTAAGTTGCATTTAGATTAGACCGCGAGCAAACACGCAAGAGGCGACACACGGCTATGTTACATGATCGCACTGTACTGAAGGTGAAGTGGTTAAAAATCGGATTCATCACACAAAATCCCGGCGGGATCTTAAGTTGCAATCTGAGAGTAAACTATCTAGGCACTGGTTTTATGAGAAGTGGCGTGAATTCAGGTGACTAGCTGCAAACCCCTGAAGTCGGAGTTCGGACCCATGTGGTTGCGAAACCGATAAAAATGTATAAATTCAATTTCCGAAAAATAAAGAAAATTAACTACGGCATGCAACCCCTAGAACTGCGTAGAATTTCATAAGAAACCACTGAAATGCAGCAACATGCGACGGGGAGCGTTCACAGAGACGGAAGAAGTCCAGTCTCAAAACCCAGAAAAGTGAAATAATTACAAAGTCGGCAAAATAAAAATAAAAACTACGGCATGCACCCCATAGAAATGTTTAGAATTGTATAAGGAAGCGAATGAAATGCATCTACACGCTATAGGGAGCGATTACAGAGACGGATGATGTCCAGAAAAGTGAAATAATAACAAAGAGGGAAAAATGAGAATAAATAATACGGCATGGAACCCTTAGAAATACATAGAATTTCATAAGCAAGATATTGAAGGAGGTTGTAGAAGACTTGGAGAGAATTACTGATAAAGACTGAGTGCATACTACAAGTTCAGAGAAGAAACAGCAAAATTAAAATTCAATAGTCTAAGTTAAACATTCTAGACAACGAATCGCTACCATCTCCATGGACACAAGAGCAGAACCAACTTTACTCACCACGATCCGAGCACAAAGTGAAGAGCGAGCAGCCAGGAGGCGCGAAGCTACCGGAAACTGGCAAAACCCAGAGTGGTGTGGGGACGCGAGACTCGCCCTGGAGAGGGCTCGTCGACTGGTTTGTAACCAAAGGGAGTAGAAACCTCTATGGTAGCATCAGCAGCAGAGGTTGGTAACGACTATCAACTCTGAACCAGAGAGAACCAAGCAAAGCGAGTTATTACTACGCACATTCAGACAGCCATTAGAGGCTCGCACATGCACTTAAAAGTAAAACAAGTACACATGCTCACAGGGACAGTGGCGTAGCAGAGAAGCCACATTCATAAACACAATAATAGATTATTAAAATAACAAAATCCAAGCAATATTAACTAACATTAAATGTCAGTTAATATTGCTAGTATTATTACTTTTAATACTGCTGCATGTGTGATGCTGTTTTTTCTTTATTCTTATGTTCCGATTGTGTTTGTTTATTCGGTGAAACTACGATTAAACCATACACATTTGCTACTTTCAAATACACGATGAAAAAGCAAACTGTTGCATATATTTTTTATAAAATTGTAATTTATTTGATGTCACTAGATTAGCATTTTGTTAAAACTAGAACCCCACTCTTTTCGAGGCATGAGGAATAGAATTTTTATTTCATGTTTTAAAATATTACGTTCTGAAAATTTCATGACATTGTGTTTGTTGCAGGACTCTAGAGGACTCGTTAACGAGATATCTCATTTTTAAAAGTTTCCAATTCGACACCTGTTGGCCCCATGCTGCCTGCGATGTTGCTAGGAACGTTGTGTTGTTTGCTCCATTGTGCTTATGTGTTGCTTGACTGCAATGCCACTTGCTAGTCGGTGTGTGACATGACAGTCCCAGCAGTAGATTGTGAGTGGGCGATGGGATTTACTGACGCAGTAAAAGCCGACAAGCTCGATGTGCATGGAGAGTACAGGAAGAATGCAGCTGGTATGCGGAAACATATCCCAATATACGTCATCACAGTCGGCAGTTATTTATCAGCCTGTTCAGCCAGTTACATGAATGTGGTAGTGTAACACCTACACAACGTAAAAGAAGGAAACAAGTGACGACAGAAGTGGAGGAAATTAATGTTCTGGCTGCTGTTGCAGTTGATTCGCACGAGAGTTCCCGCCCATTCGCAAGAGGATGTGATATGATGTGATATGAGACAGGCATGTGTCTTACGCATTATTGATCAACATCGGATCCATTCGTATCAGATCTCTCTCTCTCTCTCTCTCTCTCTCTCTCTCTCTCTCTCTCTCTCTCATAACCATCGGCTCATAGGCCCATTTTTCATAGACGTTATCTGAACCCGCACAAGTATCGCAGTCTCCAAACAGACCTTCTGCCAATGCTGCTAGAAGACGTTCCTCCGCAGACTAGGAGGACCCTGTGGTCTCAACATGACGGCTGACCAGCACTTAGTGCACGGATTATTACAGCATGCCTCAAGAAATCAACATCGACAGTCACAAGGCGGTCGTTTTGCCTTCAATTTTCATGCCTCTGCGCCGTACGTCGTTATACTTCCGTAATTTAATGATATGTGATATGTTTTGTTCTGAAATTTCCTTTGTTCCAGAAAATCCCATTCAGTTGTTTTATGGCAGGCTTGTCCTGGTCAATTTCATTATCGATATTGAAAGGAGTACATATATTCTGCCATAGAACATTTTTATTGAATTTTATCTGATATTTTGCCTTGGGCATATTTTTATTGGAATTTAAGCTGTAATTTACTGTGCTCCATTTCTATGTAATACCTGATTTCATTCTTTAATCTACGTAACATTGTGACTTCATTTGTTACTATGGACAAGTTGGTAATCTCTGCCATAACTCAAAGAGTATCCATTAGTTCTGATCTGAATGTTGCGCTGTTAGTAGTAGCGAGCAGGCAGTCTGCAGGTAGACTTGGTGAGAGGAGCTTGCGTGAAGCAGACGCTGTCTGCTAGTTAGTTGGTAGCTTAGGCAGCCAGGTCCCATTTCCTTATATTACTACCTTTCTGTAGTTTCAGTCTACAATTCATAAGCAAATAAGTTATCTTCCCCTGGATATGTCTTAAAGTTTAAACCCTGGTTCCGAAATCTATGCCTTACCATTACAAAATTTATCGGGTACTTTCCGGTGCCTCCTGATCTCTTTCAGTATACAACCTTATTTCATGATTCTTGAACCAATTTTTTGTTATGATGAAATTATGTTCCGTTCAGAATTCTACCAGAGGGCTTCCACGTCCATTTCTTTTTCCCAGTCCATATTCACCTACTATTTTTCCTTCCTTTTTCAACTACAGAATTCCAGTCCCACATCAAAATTAAGTTTTCCTCTCCTTTACCTCCTCATACATCTACATCTACATACATACTCCGCAATTCACCGTAAGGTGCGTGGCGGAGGGTACACTGTACCACTACTAGGCATTTCCTTTCCTATTCCACTCCCAAATTGAACCAGGAAAAAAAGAATGCCTATATGCCTCCGTACGAGCCCTAATCTCTCTTATCTTGTCTTTGTGATCTTTACGCGAAATGTAAGTAGGCGGCAGCAAGATCGTACTACACTCAGCTTCAAATTCCGGCCCTCTAAATTTACTTAACAGAAATTCACGAAAAGAACGTCGTCTTTCTTCCAGCGATCCCCAATTGAGTTGCCGGAGCATTTCCGTGACACTCGCGCATTGGTCGAACCTACCGGTAACAAATCTAGCTGCTCGCCTCTGAACCGCCTCTATGTCTTCCTTCAAACCGATCTGCTGCGGGTCCCAAATACTTGAGCAATACTCAAGACGTGGTCGTACAAGCGTTTTATACGCGGTCTCCTTTACAGGTGAAGTACATCTTCCCAAAATTCTCCCAATAAACCGAAGTCTGCTGTCCGCCTTACTCACAACTGTCCTTACATGCTCGTTCCATTTCATATCGCTCTGCAATGTTACGCCTAGATATTTGAACGACGCGACCGCATCAAGATGCTGTATTCGAACATTATAGGATTGTTTTTTCTACTCATGCGCATCACCTTACATTTTTCTACATTGAGAGCTAGCTGCCATTCTTCGCACCAACTAGAAATTTTGTCTAAGTCAACCTGTATGCTATTACAGTCAGTTACAGACGACACCCTCCCATACACCACAGCATCATCAGCAAACAGCCGCAAATTACAACTTACTCTGTCCATCAGATCATTTATATAGATAGAAAATAATAGCGGTCCTATCACACTCCCCTGGGGCACGCCTGACGATACACTCGTCTCTGATGAACACTCGCCGTCGAGAACAACGTACTGCGTTCTATTACTTAGGAAGTCTTCCAGCCAGTCACAAATCTGTGAACCTATTCCATAAGCTCGTATCTTCGTTAGCAGTCTGCAGTGTGGCACCGTGTCGAACGCCTTTTTGAAGTCGAGAAAAACACAATCTGCCTGTTGCCCTTCGTCCATGACTCGCAAGATGTCATGTGAGAAAAGGGCAAGCTGAGTTTCACATGAACGATGTTTCCTAAACCCGTGCTGATTCATGGAAAGAAGCTTTTCCGTTTCAAGGAAATTTACTATGTTCGAACTGAGAATATGCTCCAAAATTCTACATGAAACTGATGTCAACGATATTGGCCTGTAATTATATGGGTCAGTTCTCTTTCCTTTCTTATACACGGGAGTCACCTGCGCTTTTTTCCAATCACTAGGAACTTTGCGCTGAATTAAAGACTCGCTATAAATGCAAGCTAAGTAGGGGGCCAATGCCGCAGAATAGTCTTTGTAAAACCGAACTGGTATTCCATCCGGACCAGCAGACTTTTTCGTATTTAGCTCTCTCAGCTGCTTTTCTACACCGGAAATACCTATTGTTATGTCCCCCATTTCGGAATTAGTACGTTGATCAAATGATGGTATATTTGTGCGGTCCTCCTGCGTGAAAGATTTCTTAAAGGTTAAATTTAGAACTTCAGCTTTCCGTTTGCTTTCTTCTATTACTGCCCCGGAATGATCAACTAGTGACTGGACAGTGGGCTTTGACCCGCTTATCGATTTTACATAGGACCAGAATTTTTTCGGGTTCTCGGAAAGATCTTTTGCTAAGGTATGGCTGTGATAATTATTGTATGCTTCACGCATCGATCTTTTTATAGACGCACGAATCTCTACTAACTTTTGCCTGTCATCATTTGCGTGTTCTTTTTTGAATCGAGAGTGCAACAGCCTTTGCTTTCTCAGCAGCTTTCTAACATTATTATTATACCACGGTGGATCTTTTCCATCCTTAATCGTCTTTACTGGCACATATTTCTCTAACCCTTCATTAACAATGCATTTAAATTTAGTCCACAAGTCCTCTACATCCATAGTCCCAGAATTAAACGATGCCCATTCATTTTCTAAGTGCGATCGTAACATTTGCTTGTCGGCTCTTCCCAACAAAAACACGCTCCTAGCCTTCTTGACTGGTTTATGAACTTTGGTCACCATCGACGCTATGATGATATCATGGTCACTAATTCCTGTCTCTACACAGACATCGTTAATAAGGTCAGGCCTGTTTGTGGCTATAAGGTCTAGAATATTTCCATTGCGCGTGGGTTGCCGGTTTAACTGCTCAAGACAGTTTTCGGAGAATCTCCTCATCATGGCAGAGCCAGTGGGCATACAAAATTGTACTACCTTGGTCGGTGTTGGCTTCGTATATATCCTGACTGCGATAATGCGATCACTGCGCTGCTCATAGTAGTTTACCGGCATTCCTATTTTCTTATTCGTTATTAAACCTACTACCGTAATACCCCCAACGGACTTTGTATTTATAATCCTGTACTCGCCTGAGCAGAAATTTTGTTCCTATTTCCGCAACTTCACTAATCCCTACTATACTTATCTTCAACCTATCCATTTCCCTTTTCATATTTCCTAACCTCGCTACCCGATTAAGGGATCTAATATTCCACGCTCCGATCCGTAGAATGCCAGTGTTGTCTTTCCTGTTGACCACATCCACCTGGGCAGTCCACGCCCAATGTTGCATGTTCACGGGAAAAGTAACGGCTAGAGTTTCCCCTTGGTTTCATCCGTTCGTAGTAACTGTATGGCAAAGTCACATTAGCTGACATTACAAGGCCAGATCAGTCAACGCAACTACTGAAAAGGCTGCTGCCCCTCTTCAGGAAACTCTTCTGGTCTCTCGATAGATACCTTTCCCCTGTGGTTGTACAACGGTACTGCTATCTGTGTGGTTGAGGCACGCAAGCCATTCCACCTCGGCAATATCTGTGATTCATTGGGGTGGCAAATTCGTGAAGATTATTTGCAACAATTTATTTATTACATACGAAATATTCAGATATTTTTTATCTAAATAAGTTAGTTGTAACTAAATAGAAGTACCGGGTGATCAAAAACTCAGTACAAATTTGAAAACTTAATAAATCATGGAATAATGTAGATAGAGAATCACGGAATAATGTAGATAGAGAGGTAAAAATTGACACACATGCTTGGAATGACATGGGGTTTTATTAGAACAAAATAATAATAATAATAATAAATAAAAACGAAGTTCAAAAATGTCCGACAGATGGCGCTTCATCTGATCAGAAAAGTAATAATTAATAACAAATTAAGACAAAGCAAAGTTGATGTTCTTTACAGGAAATGCTCAGTATGTTCACCACCATTCCTCAACAATAGCTGTAGTCGAGGAATAATGTTGTGAACACCACTGTAAAGCATGTCCGGAGTTATGGTGAGGCATTGGCGTCGGATGTGTCTTTCAGCATCCCTAGGGATGTCGGTCGATCACGATACACTTGCGACTTCGAGTAACCCCAAAGCCAATAATCGCACGGACTGAGGTCTGGGGACCTGGGAGGCCAAGCACACGATCATCACCAAACGACGTGCGCAAGAGATCTTTCACGCGTCTAGCAATATGGGGTGGAGCGCCATCCTGCATAAAAATCGCACTTTCCACAGGTGTTCATCAGCCAGGCTGGGGAAGGTGAGATTCTGTAACATATCGGCGTACCTCTCACCCGTCACGGTAGCAGTTACAAGACCAGAATCACGCAGTTCCTCGATGAAAAAAGGCCCGATAACGGTAGATGTAGTTCTAATAAAGTCCCATTTCATTCCAAGCATGTGTGCCAATTTTTACCTTTCTATCTACATTATTCCGTGATTTATTAAGTTTTCAAATTTATACTGACTTTTTGATCGCCCGGTAAATGCAGGGGTAGATCTTATCCCCGATCAGATGATCACGGATCACGTATTTACTGTTTATCAACTTGTAATATTGAACGGCAAAACATCGAGACTTCGTAGTTACCAAAACTCCTCAATGTACTTCGCCATAATATTCCTTCCTGACCTACTGCATTACTCCATAGCTCATGTCAAGGTGTCATAGCTACTCACGAATTATTGTTGTCCGCCACTATTTCTAAGGGATTCATACACTAGACTCTTGTCTTTGCTTCGTGATAGTAGATGGTGTCACGACGCTAGCACGTCATCACCCACGGTAGTTTGTCTAACGACGACAGAGCACTGAGGCGCCGTGGTTAGATCGCTGTACTTGCATTCTGGAGGGCGACTTCGGCCATTCAGATTTCTGTAAACCGCTCCATTAATTGCCAGACTGATTCACATGAAGGGACCCGTCGATTTCCTTCGCTATCTATAATAAGAAAATAATCGGAGCGTGTTCTTGGCCTCTAATGAGTACTTATTAATCGGACAGAAAACCATAAAATTCCAGACTAGAGTTGCTGACCGATAAAACTCTGTACTGGTACAATTACGAAGATGACAAGTGCCAAAGTCAGGTGCATGAAGTTAAGAGGTGCATTAATTGTGTGTTGCACAGTCAGTCGCACTTTTCCTGCACATGACAGTCATAACAGATGTCAGCATTCTATCCGACCACATTTCATTCGTCTGACTTACCGAACTATTCCATTCAGCAAGTTACAGAAGGACTAACACTACAATTTTTTGCGGCTGCACATCTAAATACTTTCCACAGAGCCGCATTTAAAGAAATATCAATAAGTATGTAGTGCTAGACGCGTAATTCTTCAAATCAAGAACTAAAAGCAAAGAAATTAAAATGCCACATGTTATGGTCGTATTAGGAATACTAACTCATACCCAAGAAAAAATTCCAAACAGTGTTAGTAATGTATTAGTACAAGAAATGCGACAGGATGGGAAACAACATAAATGGTTTGCATATCAAAGGTGAAACAGAAACGAAACTATAGTTAAAAAAATCATGTATATTATATCTCATCGGTGTTTTTTGTGGGTACGCAATGCCTCCCCTGTTACTTATCCGAAAATAATGATTGAGGTATCATTTTAGAGGATTCGTTCTCGACTAATGACGAAATATACACAGGTTGTTTAAAGTTATCGTTTTCACACAAAAAACTTTATTTTGAAAAAAATTAAACTTTCGTACAATCTAAGTCGATACCAGGCGGACGATCGTAAATGGGACATGTATCCTCACACCAGCCACTGCGCCGAGTATAATTATGTTAATTAGATATGTTCACTTTAATCAGGGATTAATTAATGGTGCAAGATCAGTGGTGACTTAGACGAGTACATCGTAACTGGCAAATTCGTTGACTGTGATAAAATTGTGCAAATACCCCGCATTGACTTCACACTTTCTGATCCAACCAAGCCTTTCCAAATGAAAATAAGACAATTTCCAATAAAAGTAGCCTTCGCTATGACCATAAATAAAGCTCAAGGTCAGACGTTTCAAAGGGCAGGATTATATTTACTATCACTGTATAATGTCTGCAAAATACTGTACAGCGAAGTAGTAAAATAAAACATCATGACCGATGTAGGCGTAACGTAGCTTCTCACGCGTCTTAGTGACATGTGTCCTGAACTGTTTTCCGTACAGTAATATAATTTTGTGGATACATTAAGTGATATATGAAGATATTGTCTCTAAAGTGGGTATTCCTGATCCTTTTAAAATCAGAACCGGCGTAAATCAAAGAAATTAACTGCCGCCATTACTTTTTTTTACACAAGAATGGTGCAAACAGAAATCAGTGCTCAACATTAACCAAGAAGTCACATTAGGCAGAGGCATGTTAACTGTATATTTCCTAGCATTAGCTGATGATTAAGTACATAATATTAACATGTGTCAAAGTGAGATTGAACTCTTGAAAGAAACTGCAGAAAAGGCGGTCTTCAGACGGTGTACATTGGAACATGTCCTCTAACAAACAAGAGCCAAAATTCAAGGAGACAAAGTATGACAAAATTAAACGAGTCCCACAAATTAAATATCCCGATGAAACGGCCCAGGGAAATAGAATCGCACTAAAAGCGAATGAAATTAGATAACAAAAGATGGAAACTGCATACCGACTTACCCAATTTACATACAACAAGAAATGTGGCCCCAAGGACACAAAACCAAGATATTACGATACAGTATTGAAACACTAATTTTGAAGAACATGGTCAGACATTGAAAGTGTAAAGAAAAAGAATGGAAAATCGCAAGAAATATTCTAGACCCAAAACTTGTAGAGGGACAATATCAGAAGCAAACTGAAAATCAAACAGTAGACAGATATCAGCAGAAACTTTAGACAACTCTAAGTTTCTATGGACACATTAAAAGAATGAACACTGACTTCTAGAGTTGAATTCTGTTACAATAGGAGGACAGTCAAAACAGACACTAGGAAATGGACTGATGAAATCAAAACCGATCTGAAATTCGCAGGAATTACACTAGTAGATGCCAAAAACCGGGAATTATTCTGGTCGAAAATTTAGAAGTGGCAAGTTGACGAATATGGAAAATCGACGAAGAAGACAGGAACACAAAACTATGAAGAGAGAGAGGAAATACACACCAAGAGAATTAAAGGCACAAAGGAAGGCAAATGCCCACCTCTAAGTGATTTCAATAGTCCTAATGAGCTTATTCGCAAATAATATAAACTTCTTGTAATATGCTGAAGATGAACAACGCAAATAAAGTAAGAGAGGAACTTTATTCCTTTTGTCACTTTAAGCGGAATATCAGCTCGAAAATGTTTTGTAAAGTTTCGATAGTTAAAATGTGGAATTTGTTGACAGCAGCTAATTGTTATTATTTTCGAGTAATGGATGAACAAATTTGACATACGTTAGCGCCGCCAGGTTTAGGGGACGCACCTAGTTTGTAAATGCAATACTTGCTCTATCGTGTTAAACTTTATATAAAAATATAACTCATAGCGAACATATTGTGGCAAAATTTTAAAGATTTACAATCCATCAGACTAACGGGAATGATTGAGATTCAATTTTTTTCTTCGTCCTAGAAGTCGTTAGGTTCCGTAAATCAGGTGCGTACTGCGTTCCAATGTCTTACTCTGCTACTGTGAGATTAACAGGACGGAAGGGGATGGGGTCCGTGGCGGGCAGCTTCAAACCACTCACAGGATTGATGGCCCGAAAAAATGTTGTTGATGAAGAAATAAAAGTTAAGTGAGACGTGGCAGCGTAATTCGCTCAGAGTATCCCATTACTGTAGTCAGTAAATGGCTAACTGGCACCGCTATTCGCTCGTAAAACCTGGCAGCTGGGTAAAAAACCTGTGAATAAATGTGCCCATAAGAACTGAATTGTGAAAGTTCCTAGACGATTAAAACTTCGCTCTTGATATTTAGCGAGTGGAGTACCCAGATACATCTCACCACCTGCCTCCAGAGGCCACGATACGGCGCTAGGCTGAAGGTACCGAGTACCACGACGTCGTTCCCTCTTATGTTCCAGTCGCAAATGGAGTGAACGAAAAAGTCTTCATACTTACGTAGGAGCGCTACTTTCTCTGCTTTTCGTAGTCCTTACGCGCAGTGCACGCTTACAGCAGCAGAATTGTTCTGGGATGTACCGCACTCATTGATTCTCTAAAGTTTATCAGAAGTATTTCGTGTGAAGAAAGTCTTCTCCCAATTTGATTTCGCGGTACAATTACCGAAGAACCGCGGTACCGGTAACAAATCCAACAGCACGCCTTCGAATTGTTTCGATTCCTTTCTTTAAATCGTCATGATGCAGATTCCACACACTAAGCAGTAAACTCGAATGGTTCAGCATAGAGTTTATGAGCGGTCTCCTTTATGGATGAGCTGCACATTACCACAATTCTAGAATTACAGTGAAGTCAGTTTAACTGTTACAGAAATTCCTTGACAGAAGAGAAAGAGTGAGCCATGACGAAAATTTTTGAGTTTTAGCTTGAAAGTGCTTGGATTACAAAAATTTTTTTTGAATTCTTGTGGCAGCTTATTAAGAAATGAATGCGTCAGAATACTGCACACCTTTCTGCAGAAGGGTCAAGAAGGTGTGATCCAAATGCAAAAAAAAAAAAAAAAATAAATAAATAAATAAATAAAAAATAAAATAAAAAAAAAATTAAAAAAAATATTCAAATGTTTGTAGAGTCTATGGAACTTAACTACGGGGTCATCAATCCCTAAAATTACAAACTACTTATGAACTAGCTACAACTAAGGACGGCACAAATATCCATGCCCGGGGGGGATTCGAACCCCCGACCGTAGTGACCGTGCAGACCGTGACTGAAGCGCCTCAGTCCCCTCGGCCACCGCGGCCGGCGATCCAAATGCAGTTTTAGTATTAATTGAGTAAAGGATTCAATTTTTTGTTTTGTTTTGGAATAACCAAATGTTATTAATAACAAACAAACAAAAACGTTGTGAGAGGCCAATTTCAGAATTAGCAAGCAGCTAAACAGGAGTCGAGAACATATTGTTCGAACCGCCCGTTCCTGCTCAAGGAATACTCTTTTTGGATTGGGGAGATATCTGATAAACAGCACCATACGTCTTAAGCGAAGGGAAGTAAGCAAAGTAGATAACTTTTCCTGTTGAACTGTCATTTATTTCAGATACTATTGTAATGGGGAACAGCACAGCAATTAGTTTCTTAACAAGATGCTGACACTAGGCTTTCCACTATAGTTTTGTTACATGTTCCATATATATAGCTGCTTCTAGCCAAGAGGTAACCACGACACTAATATTATATTCGAATACAAAGATTTTTTTCCTACACATTAGCATTCACGTACATTTTTAGGTGTAGCTGCCACTCATCGAACAAAATGGAAATTCTTTGTAAGTCATCCTATATTCTTGTACAGTTACTCTAGACTAGACTGTCGTCATTGCTCATCCACAGAAACCTTTTATGAGGGGGAGTACACGTCTTTTGACGTCCGAGAGCAATAACTTTATGTTGAAATCGAAGACACAGGCGATCGGTATGAGAATATAAAACAGTTTTGCCAGACTTGAAACCAAATAAGGCGAAAGGCGTGGATGGTATCCCATCGAAATATCTGAAATAATACGGTGAAGAGGATACTGAACGCTATTCAAGCTGATGAGTAGAATCAATGAGACTGGCGACGTACCATCACGCATTCGGAAAAATATCATCCATATAATGCCGAAGAGAGCAAGGGCAAGTAAGTGTGAGAACTACCAAAAAGTCAGCCCAACAGCTCATGAAATGGAAAAGGGGACTGAGAATTTGTTAGATGATAATCAGTTTCGCTTTAGGAAATGTAAAAACCAACTGCTTCTGATAATAGTAGCAAGGCTGAAGAAAAATCAAAAAAACTTTAAGTGTATGTTGAAAAAAAAATCGTCATTGTAAATTGGAGCAAAATATTTGCAGTTCGGAGAAAAATGCGAATAAGCATTAGGGAAAGACTAGATCAAAGAGGTAATAATTGATTGCAAGGCCAAGAACGAAGTGTTTGTGTTGAGAAGGGTGTATGGCATGGATGCAGGGTTTCATCAATACTGATCAAACTATACTTCGCAGAATAAGTGAGGGAAATAAAAGAAAAAAATCAATAGTTGTATCAAAATTCTAGGGTAAAAAATATTAGTGATGTCATTCGCTGATGAGATTGCTGTCATCAATGAAAGTGAAGAAGAATTACAGGATACGTTGAATGAAAGAACGGTGTAATGTTTAAAGAAGACTGACTGAGACTAAAACTTAAAGAGACAAAGGAAATGATAAATTGTAGAAAGAAACTAGGGAGAAACTTAACATTGTTGATCACGATGGACAAAAATAACTGTGCTGCATTGGAAGTAAATTAACCCATGGTGGGCGAAGCAAGAAGGACATGGAAAGAGCGCAATTACGTCATGGAATCAAACATGGGCGTTAATGTGAAGAAGAAGTTTCTGACAATGTATGTTTGGAGCACAGCCTTGTTTGG
The DNA here is from genome assembly GCA_026315105.1 of Locusta migratoria. Taxonomy (NCBI): domain Eukaryota; kingdom Metazoa; phylum Arthropoda; class Insecta; order Orthoptera; family Acrididae; genus Locusta; species Locusta migratoria. The sequence goes on from CM048751.1 coordinate 17,464,588, forward strand.
AAGCGAAATACGGACATTAAGAAAACCGGAACTGAAGATAATCGAAGTGTAGTGTTCCGGAATGTGATGCCACAAAAATGCAGCTACACCACTTTCTATAATGACAGTCACGGCCATGGGAACACCGGCAGTTAGCACTACCAGTCGCTAAATTCCATCAGAGGCCGTGAATATTACGCAGACGATCTCGTGCATCTACGTTGATTGGACGTACTGCAGTTAAACAGCAGTCGCTTAGGGCCTGTAAGGCAGAGGTCATCAAGTGAGGACAGGGCTTATCGTATCAGTCAAGTTCGTCGATTCAGGACAGTGTCCATCTAGTCGGAAGTGTGGCCTCACTCTGGTATAATGCTCCGCAGTGCCTCAAGACTTCGAACTTATTACGACAGAACGTATCAAGAACTGTCAAGGGAACCTTGAACATTCCACTCTGATGTCTGGACTTAATCAGTCTGCAAGGAGTGTACTTCTCCAACGCCCAAACGTGAGCAATGATTACTAAAATTGTGGGATAATTCTATTAAAGTTGCCTTACAAATGACACCCCATCAACGTTACAGATGAATATTGTAAATTCAATGGACTGATAAGATAATAAATGAGGAGATTCTGCAAGGAATCTGTGAAGATAGAACCACATGAAAAACAGTGAGAAGAAGAAGGGACAGATTAACCCTCCTACTACCAGAATTTTTTTGTTACACTGAGTACCGTTGGGGTCAATATGACCCCAAGTAATTATCACGGGATACATTGACAATATTTAATTTATTTTAATGAACTAACACAAAAGCATACATTAGTGATTGAAACCAGGTGAAGTAGATATATAAGCACTTAAAGATCTTGTCCCAACACTTGATCGTATAGATCCTTACATGTGAAACAAAAAATCTCTTTACATTTAGAACAAAGAATGTCTGAATGGTGTTTACAGACAAAGGAAAAACATCTTTTGCACGTTTCTGGATGTTTTATATCCACTGAACTTTCGCACAGGTAGCACTGTCCACGTTTTACCCCCGTATCCACTTGTGCTGAAGGAGGAGCAGGACGAGGCAGAGAAACTTTGTTGCGCTGACTTCTGTCTTTCTGTACTAGACTTGTTCCCGGTTCCAGAAGAAATTATTTTCTTTTGTAGTTGGTTTTTTTTATTCCAGTCAGGATTTAAGTCCAACCAAATTATGAAAGCATTCAGGGCACTAATATCCAAAATATTGTAGAAAAATCACCATGGGCCATCTTCTTGTCATACATTTTGTAGTTTAGATTCTGACTAACTTGTTCTTAGTGTCTACACCTGATTTTGTTGCATTATAGTCTAGGATTATAATAGGTTTCGCTGCTTTGCCGTCACCTATTTCCTCCCTGAAATGCATAGTACTCAGTAAATCTCCAACGTCTCCATCAGAATCTTCAGTTGATTCACTACCTCCAGAAATAACACCATCAATCTCTTCGTCGTCATCAGACGCTGTATCTCCTAATTCCTATTCTTCATTCAAAATTGCTAGTATTTCAACACTACTCAGACGTTTTCTAGACATAATGTAGTTCTTTCACATGCTGCGACAAAACACTAGCAACAACTGAGGCAACACACAACTGCTGAGGAAAGAAACGACAACAATGGGTATAAATAAGAAGTGGAAAGTGTTAGTTTCATTGTTGCAGATGTTTCCTATAACATTTGTTCAACGTAATATTCGCTGTTCTGTTTTTATAATGTTACATTCAAGAAACAAAACAAAAAAAATTAGATTGGGGTCATGCTGACCCCAGTGGTACTCAGTGCATAGTCCATGAATAAATTTTGATATGTTGTAAATGTAAAACTGAATATGATGTCATTGCATACAAGCAAGTTAGAGAGACAAAGTCATAAATTTTGAAAATAATCGCATTGAAAATAAGGGAGATATAGATTTCAAATGTGCTTATGGGGTCATATTGACCCCAGTGGTAGTAGGAGGGTTAATGGGACTTGTGTTAAGCCATCAGGGAATCTTCCAAGCACTAGATGGAACTGTAGAGGTTTGAAAGTGTAGGGGCAGACAAAGAGTGCAACGGATGAAGGAAATATAGAAACTGAGAACCTTGCGTCCAAGTGCTACTCTCAAATACATCGGTTGAGACAGAAGAGGAAAACCATTCATGAGACTGATGACTCTAAATACAGGCTATACTCACTTTACGACTCTATAAGAAGATAAATTAAGGAAAGGCAGGCCTGCAACTCTAGCTTTTGTAGATTTAGAGAAAGCTTTGGACACTGTTGATTCGAATACATTCTTTCAATTTCAAAGTCTGCAGGGCTAAGATATAGGGAAGGGAAGGTTATTTACAACTTTTGCTGGAACCAGACAGCAGTTATCAGAGTTGAAGGGCATGAGACGGACGCAGTGGTTGGGAAAGCAGTAAGACAGGGCTGTAGCCTCTTGAGCAAGCTGTGAAGGAATCAAAGAGAAATTTGGAGAAGGGATTGAAGTTCAGGGTGAAGAAATAAAAACGTTGCGGTTTGTCGATTATATTGTAATTCTGTTAGAACAGCAAATGACCTGGAATAGCAATTGAACGGAATGGACAGGTTGAAAGAGCGTATGAGATGAACATTAACGAGAGGAGAAGAAGGATTATGGAATACAGTTTAAGAAAATAAGCCTGGGTGATTAGGTAACGAAACAAAAAAGGTCACAGTACAGAGGATATAAAATTCAGTATGGCAGTTGGAAGAAAAGCATTATTGTAAAAGAGAAATTTGTCAACATTGAATAGTGTATTAATTTAAGGGTAAGGAAGTCTTTTCTGAAGGCATCTAAACGTAGTATTGCCTTGTACGGGATTGAAACATGGACGATAATCAGTTCAGACATGAAAAGGATAGGAAGAAGAAACTTTTGTAAATCTATCGAATCAAACTGCGTGGTGGTCATCAGTCCGTAGGTTACAAATACGTAAGCTAAGGTAAACTAACCTAAGGACAAACACACACACCCGTGCCCCAGGGATGACTCGAACCTCCGACGGCGAGCAACCGCGCGCTCCGCATCGAGGTGTCTTAGACCGCTCGGCTACTCCACCGCGGCGAAAAGGATAGATGGTTATGCAGTTAGGTGGATACTTCGCGTAACTAATGAAGAGATACTGAACAAAATTGGGGAGAAAAGGAATTTCTGGTATATTTCGTCTAAAAGAAGGGATTAATTGGTAGAACATATTCTTAGACACCAAGGAATCGTGAATAGTCAGTTGGAGGGAAGTGTGTGGGGCAGTGGCGTATAAAAGGGGTGGGGGGCAAGGGAGCTTCCCCCCCCCCTCGAAATGATGAATATAGAGAACAAAAGTAAGTACAGTATCCAATTTTTTAAAATTATTTTTAGAAATCAGGGCAATGGTTGTATGCCTATTTTGAAAACTTCATAACCAATTGTGGATCGGAAAGAAAAAACAGAAATTTTTTGAGGCATCAATTTGGGATATGAGATGCAAAATTTTTACTCTTGCTCATCCAAAACTATATGCTATATTCGCCACTGTCGTGGGGTAATAATCGTAGAGGTAGACCAAGAGACGAATACAGTAAACAGATTAAAATAGATGTGGGTTGCCGTTCTTATGAAGAGGCTTGTTCAGGATAGATTAGGGTGAAGAGCTGCATCAAATCAGTCTCCAGACTGAAGACATCTATAAAGATGAGATAGGGCTTCTACGGAGTCACAGAGGCATTCGTCTTTCCTCGTCTTTAACTGACTGTGACGGGATACAGGATGACTTAGACAAAATTTTTAGTTGGTGTGAAGAATGGCAACTAGCTGTCAATGTAGAAAAATGTAAGGTGATGCGCATGAGTAGGAGAAACAATCCCATAGTGTTCGAATACAGCATTAATAGTGAGCTTCTTGATGCTGTCGCGTCGTTCAAATATCTAGGCGTAACAATGCAGAGCGATATGAAATGGAACGAACATTTAAGGACAGCTGTGAGTAAGGCGGACAGCCGACTTTGGTTTATTGGGAGAATTTTGGGAAGACATACTTCATCTGTAAAGGATACCGCATATAAAACGCTTGTACGACCAAGTCTTGAGTATTACTCAACTGTTTGCGACCCGTAGCAGATCGGTTTAAAGGAAGACATAGAAGCAGTTCAGAGGCAAGCAGCTAGGTTTGTTACTGGTAGGTTCGACCAATGCGCGAGTGTCACGGAAATGCTCCGGCAGCTCAATTGAGGATCGCTGGAGAAAAGATGACGTTCTTTTCGTGAATTTCTGTTGAGGAAATTTAGGGGCCGGAGTTTGAAGCTGAGTGTAGTACGATCTTGCTGCCGCCTACTTACATATCGCGAAGTGATCACAAAGACAAGATAAGAGAAATTAGGGCTCGTACGGAGGCATATAGGCATTCTTTTTTCCTCTTTCTATTTGGGAGTGGAGTAGGAAAGGAAATGCCTAGTAGTGGTACAGTGTACCCTCCGCCACGCACCTTACGGTGGATTGCAGAGTATGTATGTAGCTGTAGATGCTTGTGGTTATAGCCTAAACTCGAGTGTGCGTAATAACAAATCTGCCAGTAGGCCTCGTTCAAAGCCACTGTGCGCTTCTGGTCGGCCCATTCTACAGGTTGTGCGTCCACACTGACGACACTGTCGTTTTATGGGCCCTGCTCACGATGTGATTTATTGGACCAATTCTTTGGTCACCCGATAAATTGGGCGGTTTTTAGGTGCTACTCGACCAACTTTCCTTGTCGGCCGGTTGGTTATCCCTGACGATCCGATCTCCGATTCCCCCACAACTTTACCCGACAAACTGTACCGTGTGTAGCGCTTCCCGACCAACTTCCATGCCGGCCACGGTGGCCGAGGGGACTGAGGCGCTCCAGTCGATCACGGCCACTACGGTCGGGGGTTCGAATCCCCCCTCAGGCATGGATATTTCTGCCGTCCTTAGGGTTAGCTAGTTCATAAGTAGTTTGTAAGTTTAGGGAATGATAACCCCGTAGTTAAGTCCCATAAGCTCTAGAAACGTTTGAACGTTTTGAACCAACTTCTATGGCTGAGGTCGTCGGCACAGCGAACACGCGAAAACAAAGCAGTTCGACAAAGAGATACCAGAACAGGGTGGTGCTGCGTGCAGTTGGTCGGGTCATGTGTAGACTGCTACCAACTGGTTCGTTCGTTGGACATCTTGTTGGTCGTGCGATAAATTGAAGCGTGTGTAGGGGCCTTTATTCTGACGGGTCCGCCTGTCGGTACTTCTGGTGGTCAGCCCCCCCAGTGGTGTCCGGATACTTTTGATCGTATCACTTCCGACAAACACTTTTATCCCGGCAGTTTTCCTCGTCTTTTGTGTTGAGGACTTCCTAAGCCGCCGCGGCCGGCTTTGTCGGGCAGTGCCGCCGCTTGTGACGTAGGCGGCCGGCAGGTGCGAGCCGCGAGGTGTGCGGCGCCGGCGCGGAGTCTGCGGTCCGGCGGTGCGGCTTCCCCCCCCCCCTCCCGCCCCTCTTCCCCCCCCTTTTCTGCCCCCTCCTCCCACTCTTTCCCCCCTGGGCGGCCAGCCGGGTCGTGCGGAGCGGCCCCGGCGATGCCACAAAGGGCCCGAGCGCGGGCGCCCCCAATAAAATAAGGACCATTTACATGAGATATTTATTCACGAGCCGCGCCAAGCCGGTAGCCGCTGCGGACCTCCTACGTCGCCGGCTGGCGCCGCGACGTTCCCAGGCCCTCGGCGTCGGCGTGCGTCACCCGCGCCACTCGCCGATACCGACGCTCCGCCCAGGACACTGCGCCAAGACCTAACGAACCAGTCGCGACACTATCTGGCGTCAAGTCTCCTAGTTCGGTTTTACAAAGAGTATTCTGCGGCATTGGTCCATTACTTAGCTTGCATTTATCGCGAATCCTTTATTCAGCACAAAGTTCCTGGTGTTTGGAAGAAAGCGCAGGTGACTCCCGTTTATAAGAAAGGAAAGAGAACTGACACAATTACAGGCCAATATCGTTGACATCAGTTTCATGTAGGATTTTGGAGCATATTCTCTGTTCGAATATAGTAAATTTCCTTGAAACGGCAAAGCTTGTTTCTATGAATCAGCGCGGGTTTAGGAAACATAGTTCATGTGAAACTCAGCTTGCCCTTTTCTCACATGACATCTTGCGAGCCATGGATGAAGGGTAACAAGCGGATTGCGTTTTTCTCGACTTCAAAAAGGCGTTTGACGGGGTGCCACACTGCAGACTGTTAATGAAGATACGAGCTTATGGAATAGGTTCACAGATTTGTGACTGGCTGGAATACTTCCTAAGTAATAGAACGCAGTACGGTGTTCTCGACGGCGAGTGTTCATCAGAGACGAGTGTATCGTCAGGCGTTCCCCAGGGGAGTGTGATAGGACCGCTATTATTTTCTATCTATATAAATGATCTGATGGACAGAGTAACTTGTAATTTGCGGCTGTTTGCTGATGATGCTGTGGTGTATGGGACGGTGTCGACTCTAACTGACTGTAATAGCATACAGGATGACTTAGACAAAATTTCTAGTTGGTGCGAAGAATGACAGCTAGCTCTCAATGTAGAAAAAATGTCAGGTGATGCGCACGAGTAGGAAAAACAATCCCACAATATTCGAAAACAAAATTAGTAGTGAGCTTCTTGATGCTGTCGCGTCGTTCAAATATCTAGGCGTAACATTGCAGAGCGATATGAAATGGAACGAACATGTAAGGACAGTTGTGAGTAAGGCGGATAGCCGACTTCGGTTTATTGGGAGAATTTTGGGAAGATGTACTTCACCTGTAAAGGAGACTGCATATAAAACGCTTGTACGACCACGTCTTGAGTATTACTCAATTGTTCGGGACCCGTAGCAGATGGGTTTAAAGGAAGACATAGAAGCAGTTCAGAGGCGAGGAGCTAGGTTTGTTATTGGTAGGTTCGACCAATGCGCGAGTGTCACGGAAATGCTCCGGCAACTCATATGGGGATCGCTGGAGGAAAGACGACGTTCTTTTCGTGAATTTCTGTTGATGAAATTTAGAGGGCCGCAATTTGAAGCTGAGTGTAGTACGATCTTGCTGCCACCTACTTACATTTCGCGTAAAGATCACAAAGACAAGATAAGAGAAATTAGGGTTCGTACGTCGGCATATAGGCATTCTTTTTTTCCTCGTTCTATTTGGGAGTGGAATAGGAAAAGAAATGCCTAGTAGTGGTACAGAGTACCCTCCGCCACGCACCTTACGGTGAATTGCGGAGTATGTATGTATAGGTAGATGTAGATTATGGTGATGCTATTCTGCAAGGACTGTTACACGAAAATTGACATAGGCTGGAGCTGGCGATGAATTCTTGTGTCCGATACATTTGTAACCTTCGTTTCTACGACCATATTAGTCCCGCATACAAGCTGTTATGTTAGCTACGTGCAGATAAGCGTCGAAGCTATCATACATTATGTTTGCCGCATCGCTTCCTCAATCATTGCAAACATCCTTACTTATCCTCAACGATTATACTACTATCTGAACAGCACAGCAGAAACACACGCTCTCACCAAAATAAAACTCTCTCTGTACCATTACATAACACTGCAACCTGCTCTAAATCATTTTCTGTATCGGGAACACGTCTGTGGAACAACTTCCTTAAAAGTTAAGAGAGGTAAAATCAATTCCAAACTTCAAAAGACAGCTAAGGGTCCACCTTCTGTCACAATAGCCATCTTTTGCTCCACTTACCAGTCTGTAGCTCACTGTTGTCAATTTTCTCCTCCCCCACAAATGTTTCCCTTTCCTTTCGTCAGCAGTGATCTCTATTCATATATATCTCCACTTCCTAACAACCACTGGCACTGTCATTTTTCCATCTTCTCCTCTTTCATTAATCATTTTTTCCCTTCTGTTCATATTAAACTTAATTCAAACGTGTTAAACATCTATCTCCATGTAAAAATCTCTTATTATTAGTATTACTGCGATTTTTGTGTTCTTATTATCATTATTATTATTATTAGTGTTAGCATATATTGTTATTATTAATATTATTAATGCTGTGTCTTTTGTTTTTAAATCCTTTGTTTATGTTGTTCCTAGTCAGAAGTAAGAGAGCGCCCTATGACCCTAATCTGGTCAGGTTAAATAACGAAATAAATAAAATAAAGTTCGTTACCTGTATGTCGGACAACAAGACGTCTTCTGAAAATTGCGCCTGCTTCATTACAAATTTTATGTTTAAATACAGTGTGTCCGCGAAGTTCCTCCGCAGCGGCGATTTCCGCGTGTCTCGCCTTGCGGAGCGCCTAAGGCCCTATTCACACGGGGATACGCAAATTGCGTCTCCAGCTACCTGACGACTAGCAGACTAGGCCACTGTACGACTCGAGTAGCCGGTCACATTCACACAGGCACGACTCGAGTCTCCCGTACTGCCGAGACGCTAGCAGTGTGAAAGAAAATTAACCCTTTCAGACATGATTTTTTTCTGGAGAAAGGATTTTTGTTGTTGTTGTTGCAGTATTCCTCTTTAGTTACGTTTTTAATGATTTTAGCTGCAAGATTTACCCTGTTGTATGCATTGATTTACATACTACAAAATTGCATATGCTGAAAAGCAAGGCTTCTTTTTATGGACTAAGATAATTTATTTTGTAGCAATACCTTTTGTACTAAATAAACTGTTCATTCAACAGTTGCCATGTAAATTAATTACTACTATTTTTCAGTTGTACAGTGGAATACAAATCACCCACAACTTGCGTGTTCGTTGGAGTTAACAAGCTGCTGCGCAGTGCAACGTTGACTACTTGATATTTTTATAGTGATCTACCGCAGTTTACAGTAAAAAGTGTACACGATGAAACGGTTGAACACTCGTAGTCATATACATGTTGTCTCAATTGAGAAAAATGTTTCTGATCTATCTTAGACACTGTAAAAATTATGTACACAACTGTAGCCAGAGTGTCTGAAAGGGTTGAAGCAGTTTCATTACCTGAGCGTGACCTAAGAGCACTTTTTGTTTACCCTGCTGCCTACAGTACAATATCTAGTCACAAGCAGTGACGACGATATAATAATAGTTTTATTATTGCCACCAGTGCATGCAGACAGGCCTGAATTTTGTGCCTGCCAATTTCTAATAGCTAGCTCAATATTTGTAATATTTGAGACGAAAAGCATGAGGCACATGCATCGTATAACTGTGATAGTTCACCAAAGTCACTTATGATTTGGTCACACTACATATGCTAGGAACTGTTGTGTGATTTCTCTAAGCAACCTCTACTTCCTACTATTATCCCTTTCATGTACCCCACGTTTTTCATTTTCAACTGTATAAATATTTTCGTAGCTATTTAAAATTCATAAGCATAAATTTTTAGGTCTAGGCTGTCTGCATGGGGTTAGGAATTAGTATGCACATAGGAGAAATTATACTTTTTACTCGGTTTTAAAAACACGTTTAATTTCTGTATATATTTACAGAAGGTTTTTTGTGTGTAACGCACGTAAATTTTTTAAGTCGATTTCGAACATTTTGTTGGCAATACAGGAGACGTGTGGTAACTCTCATGTCAGTTTCAGTATTCTTCTATGAATCAATCAATATATTGCCTTAAGCCTCCTCCTATGTATATCTTTCGAAAACATCATGAAGGCAAAAACTAGAGAGACTCGAGCTTGTTCTTACCGCGAAACATTAGTGACAGGAATAGGGAACGAAAGAATTTGCAGTGGAACAGAAAGTGAACTCCGCTACTTATCTCATGAAAAACGTATTCATAATGTTCTGAGCTACTGAATGAGTCTATAACTCATGGGGAAGCTAGTAAACATTTTCTACCTCCAAATAATAATTCGATTGCCATTATTAAAGAATACTTTTTATGTTTAGAGCATTGCATTAATAAAGAAAATATTCAGTTTTAATGTTTTCAGAGTTGAATTGAAAATGTGGGACTGAAAGAGTTAAAATGTTCATGTTTTTCTTTCACATTTTGCTACTATTTTAAATGAAAATGTCGCCTCATGCTCATCGCCTCGGCCCCAACATTGAGATGAATTCCGTCTGATGATGATCTCTGCGTATATCGAGACCGCTCACCTTATTATAACGAAATTGGACTTGACTGACATTTTCATTTTGAATCGTATCCCAGTTCGCTGGTTTCCTAATAGGAAACAACGATTTCCAAACTCGTTGCTACTATTTGATTTGCATGTCCTGCTCATCGTAGTTTACAGTAAATGTGTAGGCCAAGATATTTCACCATTGCAACTTTGTCGTACGTTCACGGCTTATTATTGGCTGTTTAAGAACCTGCCTCCACTTACAAGGGAATACATACAGGTAGCGCCTAACATACTATTAGCCATCTCAAATCGACGACTGCTCATGTTCGAACGAAACTATTTACGTTCTGTCGTTGAACCTGACGTGAGATGTGACGTTCCAGCTTTCTCAACTCTGGTAAATCGCGTCTTGCTGGAGTTCAGAGAAAAATATTCACAGGCGAGGATTCTTTACACAGACGTCTCCAAAACCTAAGACGGATCGGGATCAATTTTTGGGGATACCAATGCGTGAACACGACGTGAACACAAATTGCCGAAGGAAATGACAACAACTAAGACTGAACTCAAGGCTATCCTCGAGTACTGCTTTACGGGTTTGGAGAAACATATTGTCATCTTCTCGGACTCTAAATCTGTGCTTATTCTTCTTAAATATTTTCGTCGAGGGCATAAAAAGCGCCCAATAGCCTACGAGATAATGGCACACATAAACCACCGGTAAAGGAATGGACGCAGTGTCTCCATGTGTTAGATTAAAGCGTACAACAACGTTCTGGGAACGAGATCACCGACACAGTTGCCAAGGAAGCAGTTGCCACTGATACGGAAGAATATACTCGTGTTCCAGTGGATGATCTTTTAGCAGATTACAGAAACAGAAATCGCACTGAATGGGACAAGGAATGGCAAGCTTCCGAGACAACTAAAGTAAAATACTATTGCACTAATAACACCAGTATTACCAACTAGACCTTGGTACAATGGACTTAGAAGTTTACGAAAGCTTCCAGTCACCATAGCGTCACTGAAGTTCAATCAGTGTCGAACTGCGCAGCATCTACATCGCATCAGCATAGTGACTTATGCAATTTGTGACTGCGGCGGAATGGAAGGCACAAATCACATTATGTTTGATGCATAAACATGCGGGATCTCACATCAAAGTTGCTTAGGTGTCTTATGAGCAGAAACTACCAGTTACCAACATCTGTGCTAACATTATTGTGAACCACAGACTTTGCAGTGTACAGAGAACCTATCTCCTTTCTAATGATGTTGAAGAGAAAGTTATGAACTGATAAGTATTAGATAAAACCAAGTGCAATCTCAGTGTGTTATTTCAAATTGTTATTGCCATTGTTTTCTGTCTTATCTTTAATATTTGTTTGTTTGTTTGCTTTGGACAGCTTGCTTTTATAACTGTACCAGTGTATGTCATTATGATTATTTTCTTGGATGATGGCTGTGTAGGGTCTACTCAAAGATAAAAAAAAGTCTGTTACTTTCTACAGCTGGATCAACACTAAGGAGTGAGCAAGGGAGCCACCTGTTAACGTCATATACATCGTACCAATAACACTTTATTTCTCAACCCCTTTCTATGTAATTTACTTGTTTTATTTCAGACTCGAGAGCTGAGTCTAATATCAGACGAAAAAGATGATGCTAAAATAAACAGCAATGGAGCTAAAATATATTAATGGAATGACACACGCTGAAATACGTGATGACGCCCAGATTTATTTTCAGTGTTACTTTTTCTACATTTATTTGCCTGTTTTCCTCCTCAGACTGTTCTAGATGCTTTATCTTATTATCCGAACTTTCAATTTTTCACCTAAAATTTAAAGTTTTAGAATTTCGTTGTGTATTATTAAGAGTCTTCCAGTATAGTTTATAATGCGCACTTTTTTCTGTGCCTTTGGGCATAGAAACTGCAGTATATAGTTTTCGATATGAGCCCCATTTCAATCCTAAAAAGATCCATTAAATTTAATTTTCTGCAGTTTTCGTGAGGAAAATATTTCAGTATTACGATTACGTACCTCTCAGGGTCTTTAGGAAATTGAAAAAATGACAAATGAGGTATTTTTTCTGGCTGTTAATGCATTTCATTGCGTCATAAGCGCCCCCGTTCCAAAACCCATCTCGAAATTGAACCTAAGCTGCGCTAACAAGACTTACAATGCACGAGATGCCGCCAAGTGAGTATTGTCCCCTGCTGACCGCTGTGGGACACATCCTGAGACATCAACGAACAGTCAAGTATGAATTGGAAGAAAGTGTGAAGAGTAAAAATCGTAGAGGGAGAATGAGGGACGAATAAAGTAAGCAAACTCAAGAGGATGTAGGTTGCATTTCTTATTTTCAGATGAAGAGGCTTGCACAGGACAGAATAGCGTGGAGAGCTGCATCAAACCAGTCTGCGAACAGAAGACCACAACAACCTGGTGAATTTAGAAGGATTTTCGATAGCGTACCTCACAAACGGCCGTTAATGAAATTGCGTAGTTTCGGAATATCGTCATTCGTGGCTGGATTGGGGCAGAAAACTCCGTAGTAACTGATGTAAACCCACGACTGAAACAGCGAATGACAATTGCTACAATGGATAATATACTACCAACAAATGTTACAAAAATATATGTATGTATGTTCCACAACTCCTCTTAAACTACTGGTCAGATTTCAATCCAACTTTGTACACATTTTCATTATTATCAGACAGCAATCGCTGTGGGTGTAAGAACCACTTCTGACACATAGGTCAGGAGATATGACGTCATAAGCAGTGAAAACTACCCCAGCATACAACGCGTGATTAACGATGATTAATTCGTCTACTATTTGACAATGAGAGCACTTGGCGACTTGCAAAAACTTTTCACATAATTTCAAGCCTTTACACTACTTTTTATTGATGACAATCCCAATAAAACCACGAGAGGAAAGAGAATTATCACTTACGACTTTTTCGCTGCTCATCCAGTAACACAAAGTAACTTGGCATGATATAATTTATTACTTCTGCACTACTAATTATATTCTTGAAAACATTTTACAGGCAGTATACCCACATATCACTGAATGTACCTTCGATAGTATATCACAGGACGATACATATTTCAAGAGATACGATATGAAAGACAGTTAAATGCATGTGTGAGGTTGTAATTTATTATGTCTTTACAACCAACTCCATTCGCAACGTATTTGGCATACAGTTTCTAATTTTCCACTGTAAGAACTTGGAAAATTACATTATTGTAGAAAACATAGTTCAGCAGATACTGCGTCATAAGAATTGAGCTCCATAAAACGATACTAAATGGATAGAGAGTAGGATGGGAAGCTATGGACGGAGAAGAAAGAAAGAGTAACAACAGAAGGGAACAAATACACACACGGAGAAGTCCGGGAACTAAAGTTAGTCATAAATAAAAAGTCAAGGCATTACCTTGAGGCCAGTTTGCCCAGCCTGTGTGTATTTTCTTGATCACATCACATTCATAGGGTGGGTTCTTTGCAAGTGGCGTCTCCAGCCAAATCTTACCACTCGCCCTTCTGTCGGTGCTCTCCGTTTTGCAGAAAGCTTTACTTCATATCTTTCTATACGAGAAATGCTGCAGGAAGGGCATTATGAAGAAATGACTTATCTTTTTATATTCTTGAAACATTTTGTTTAACCCAGCAGAACGCTCGTTAAAGTCCATCTATCCTCACTGTCTTGCCTTTCAGCATTCGAGACACGTGCAACTAGCATTCATATCTATCACAAACAATAGAAACGCTTGGCAAGGTTTGTCACGGAATATTACATCTACATCTACATAGATACTCTGCAAATTACATTTAAGTGCCTGGCAGAGGGTTCATTAACCACTTTCATAACTTTTCTCTACCGTTCCATTGTCTAATAGTGCGCGGGAAGAAAGAACACCTAAATCGTTCAGTTTCCGATCTGATTTTTCTTATTTTGTTGGGATGGCCATGTCTCCCTAAGTAGGTGGGTGCTAGCAAAATATTTTCGCATTCATAAGTAAAAGTCGGTGATTAAAACTTCGCAAACATATCATGCCGCAATGAATGACGTCTTTTAATGATTTCTACCCCAATTCGTGCAACATTTCCGTGACGCTTTCCCGCCAGTAACGTGATAAAACAAAACGAGCTACGCTTCTCTGAACCTTCTCAGTATCTTCCCTCAGTCCCACCTGGTGAGGGTCCCATAATGGGCAACAGTACTCCAGGAGAGGACGCACATCTGTGATGTAGGCAGTCTCTTTGGTGGACCTGGTGCATCTTCGAAGCGTTCTGCCAATGAAACGTAACCTTTGGTTCGCCTTCCCCACAGTATTTTCTATGTTTTCTCTCCAGTCTAAGTAGTTCGTAATTGTAACTCCTAGGTATTTGGTAGAATTTACGACCATAAGGTATGACTGATTTATCGCGTAATAAAAGTTCAGCGGATTTCTTGTAGTGGTCATGTGTATTACTTCACACTTTTCTTTACTTAGTGTTAATTGCCAATTTTCGCACCATGTAAATTTTTTGTCTAAATCGCTTAGTAGTTGCTTTTGATCCCTTTTGACTTCACTAACCGATAAACGACAGCATCATCCGCGAACAGTCTAAGGGAGCTATTCACATTGTCTCATAAATCGTTTATAAACACAAGGAACACAAGGGGAACTATAACGCTTCACTGGGGAACGCCAGATATCAGTTCTTTTTTAGTCGACGACTTACCGCAAATTACAACGAACTGTGTCTTTTCTGATAGGAAATCGTGAATCCAATCGCACAGTTGGGGAGATATTCCATAAGCACGCAATTTCATTAGAAGCCGCTTGTGTGGTACAGTGTCAAAAGCCTCCGGGAAATCGAGAAATATGGAATCGATTTGAAATCCCTTGTCGATGGCACTTATCACTTCATATGAATAAAGGGCAAGCTGTGTTCTGCAAGAGCGATACTTTCTGAATCCTTGTTGACTATTGGGTAATAGGTCGTTCTCTTCGAGGTAGTCCATAATGCTCGAACAAAGTATATGTTCCATTCATATCTATCACAAACAATAGAAACGCTTGGCAAGGTTAGTCAGGGAATATTACGCATAGAAGAGTGATAACACAGCATAAGCACATTCGGAATGCAGTATTTGTTGGAAGTGTAAATGTAGTAAGTGTAGGTTAGTGTGAAAGCCACCAGCGTTGGTCCCGTTCACAGCGGGCAACCTCGCCCCCCTCCGCCTTTTGAACTGAGTCTCCCACTCAGTTGTAGGGTGGCCCAACGAGGATCTCGAACGGCGATGCATTGCTAGTACACAACCACGTCGCCCACTAAAACCAACCCTCATACGCAACGTGTTGTAATGCGGAAGCCACAGGGCTTGCGGAATAAAAGGTTAGTAAATATCACGAACAACGTCATATATCCAAACATATTATTAAACTTGAAACTTTGAATAAGCTTCGCGGTGTTAGGATCAGTGTTTAGGATACAGGACTTCCACCGAAGGGAACTAAGTGTTAGAACTGCAGGTAATCAAAACTGCGGTTAGCCAAAATCAGAACTGACGATCTAAGCAAGGTTTTAGTGAAGCTTCATGGTGAAAAAAAATACTATACAGTTGTAAAAGAGCTTTTTAAAGTCTCTACATAACCCGGTTTCAGGGTGTCAATCACATGTTCAGGTGAAGAATTAGGACGATGCGTTCAAATCACAGACAAGCATCAAATCTTCCGTGTATAGTCATCAAATACATCTTGTGTATGACGAGAGGGACTGTGGCTGGTCAGTTAACTGTAGAAAATCTCCAAAATGGTTGCAATTGTAGTTTTCCTGTACGTATCTGCCATATGTGACCATCAGATTGAATCGCCATACTATTTCTGTCTAGCATGTTTCTACACATTAGTCAACGAAAGGCAAACCTACATTTCTAGCATTGTAGGTTTCTTTTTGTCCTGTTTTTTTCCCCACAGTTCCCGTATAATATTATACTGTAGATATTCAGATTATCCGTCTATGGATCTAATTAATAATAGATTTTATTGCCGTATGCATTTCGCCTTTACTTGTAGTTTGTAGTAATCAATGGTAAAGCATCGACTAAAACAGAAGTGATATCGGGCGTTCCACAGGGTAGTGTTATTGGTTCTCTGATGTTCCTTATTTACATAAACGATTTCGGAGAAGATCTAAGTAGCTCTCTTAGGTTGTTTGCAGATTACGCCGTCATTTACCGTGAAATCATCTGAAGATCAAAACCAACTGCAGAACGATCTGAATAAGATATCACTATGGTGTAAAAATTGGCAATTGACTCTAAATAATGAGAAGTGTGAAGTAGTCAACATGAATATGAAAAGAAATCCATTAAACTTTGTTTACAAGATAAATTATTCAAAAGTGAAGGCCGTAAACTCCACAAAATACCTAGGAATTACAATTACTTCTGACTTAAATTGGAAAGAACACGTAGATAATATCGTGGGAAAGGCGAATCAGAGACTGTGTTTCATTGGCAGAACCCTTAAAAGACGCAACAGAACTACTAAAGAAACTGCATACACTACGCTTGTCCGTCCATTTTTGGAGTATTGCAGCCCAGTGTGGGATCCTTATCAGGTGGGTTTGACGGAGGACATCGATGGGCAGCTCGTTTCGTATTGTCACGATACAGGGGAGACAGCGTTACGGAAATGATACAGGATCTGGGGTTGGAATCATTACAGCAACGGCGCTTATCGCTGCGGCGCGGGCTACTTACGAAACTCCATTCGCCAACATTCTCCTCTAAACTGCCACTTACGTAGGTAGAAATGATCATCAGAATAAAATACCAGAAATCGGAGCTCGAACGGAGAAATTCAGGTGTTCTTTCTTCCCGCGTGCTATTAGAGAATGGAACCCATAAATAGTATAAAAGTAGAATGAAACTTTCACTCTGCAGCGGAGTGTGCGCTGATATGAAACTTACTGGCAGATTAAAATTGTGTGCCGGAACCGGGACTCGAACCTGGGACCTTTGGCTTTCGCGGGCAAGCGTTCTACCGACTGAGCTATCCCGACACGGCTAACGATGCCGCCTCACAACTTTACTCCCGCCAGTACCTCGCCTCCTACTTTTCAAACTTCACAGAAGCTCTCCTGCGAAACATGCAAGACTAGTAATCCTGGAAGAAGGGTATGGTGGAGACATGTCTTAGCCACAGCCTAAGGGATGTTTCCAGAATGTTACATTTCAGCTACCTGAGGTAAGATAAGAAGCAAAAGACAGAATGTTAATACTGAACAAACACATTTCCAGTGTGGTACTTACCAAATTTAAGCATAGAGCCGAACAGTATGTGTATCTGAAAGTAAAAACAAGCATAAAAATTTGAATTAGATGATGACCACAGTTGTACAACAATTTCATAATGCATCATTATATATAATTTCTATTTTTTTCAAATTTTGTTAATATGGTAAGTAAATAAGAATTTTAAGAATTAGAAGAAGAAATGAAGTAAGATTAATGTTCCATTGACAGCGTGGTCAGTAGAGGCGGTTAACTATTAGAGTCAGTAGAGTCACATTATATGTAAATTATCTTATAATGATGGCTCACTTAATTCCTTGGTAACAAAGTTCTTTCGTAACTATGGAATTGATAAGTAAAGTAGCTTACAACTCAAAGTCTGTCTCCGAATTCGGCTTCGGGAATGCGTATCAAACAGAAGGAGCTGACATGACACTGTAAGCAGATAGGACTAAAAGATGCAAAGAATAGTCAGTCCGAGTGCGTCTCAGATACGCTCAGACATGTTCAGTGTCTGAGGCTACAAGACTGCCTTTGTACATCACGAAAAAATTGCTGAAGTACAGATGTCGTAGATCCACAGGAGATCCGTCATCGAATATTACTCATGAAAACAACAAGAAGAGCATAAGCTTTTGTATTAACTTATATGTAATGTTTGTCGCATGTTAAAATGTAGTGCTTCAAAGTGAATTATACTACGTATTTTGTCTCCTTTTATTACATACAGTAATGCAACGCATACAAAGAATGAAAGTAAGAAGTTATACTGAAACACCGAAGTATAAAATATAAATATTATATACGTTTATAATTTGTCCTGTCCATTTTTTGTCATTCGATGACCGTATTCCCATGTTTCGTGTTATGTTTATTTAAATGTATTTGTCAGATGTGCTACTTTTTCTCGTTTGTATTATCACCTTGTACAGGACTTTTACGCAGTACTGCCGTATATCCGTCTGTAATGAATTGATCTACGATATGTTAAGCACTGAATTCCTTCTTCCTTATTTTCCTAGATGGTATCTGGCAGATAAAGGTGGACCTGAATGTTGAACTGTCAGCCGGATTTCTATGTTTTCGTTCAGGACACATCTTGCACTAGTCAGAATGGACGTGAATTATCGACGATCCCTTCACAGGTCATGACATTTAGCATGTATTCGTAACTTCATAACTCAAAATGAATGAACAAAGATTATTTAATGCTGAGTACTGTTTTTCCAGTCTTCGTAGTACTGATTTTATCGCGGTCCGGCAAGGTCCTGTTTTCGGTCGTCTAGAATAACAGCTGTAGGCAGCGGATTTGCCAACCTGGTAAATAGTCAGGTGTAGCTGTACGTTGAAGGAAAAGCACTATTTAGCTGTAATATTAAGAAAAATCAAGCATGCAGTTACCAATTTCACATTTTTTTTTATCATAACGACTCTTTGTGGGCTTGAATATGTTCTGTTTAGACGAAGTATTTATGTTCGACAAAACATATATTCTGCATGTTTCTTATTTAGGATGTTGCCTAGTAGAAGATTAATTTTTAAATACATGAAACTGGGATATGGTGGTCCTGAAAGTTGTCGTAATTCAGTTGATATCTCGTGGTGGATTTTGCTCAATACTTGATTCAGAGACATACGATGGCGTCAAAACAGATTACCTGCGAATAGCACTCGTCCTCTTATCCTGTGCAAACTTCAGCTATAACGATGTGGCAAGAATAACTATGAACTGTATCCGTCGTCGCAGCTAATTCAGAGAGATTGAAGAATTCATTCTTCTCTTACACACTGTCGATAGGATTGAGTTCAAGTGTCCGAGTGAGAATCGACGAGGACAATGGGCAACTGTTACTGTCCGAATCAATGAGCTATCCTATAACTAGAGCAGGATAAGATGGTCTTGGATCACGTTAAAATATTTAACAACAGAATCCATGTCATAACACGTTTAGAACGAGTTCTGAGGACTGTGACTTATTCGGTCAGAAGTTAAAGGAAAGAATGTTAACATTTATGGATGTCCAAGCTACTTGATGACCTTTGTGTAGACAGTGTGGTCATCTGCTGTTTAGCCGAGCGACGGTAATGAAGGATTGTCGTTTAATAGAAATCTGTGTTTCTGATCTCATCATCCTGCTGTTCATGAGTTAGACTTTCCTGTTATTTGACTTCCGGAATCATGTCACTTCACATTTCTCTGCTTCAGAACTACCACTGAATAATGTACGCGAAATCAAAATCTTGTTTTATGCTTATAAAACAAAATAATAAAAACAGCATAGGAATGTTCAAAAATTCAAATGTTTGTAATGCATATGGGACTTAACTGCGGCGTCATCAGTCCCTAAACATACAAATTACTTATGAACTAACTTATACTAAAGACAGCACAAACATCCATGCCCGAGGGGGGATTAGAACCACCGACGGGGAATGGCCTCGCCAATCGGATCATAGCGCCCCAATCCGCTCTGCCGCTCCGCCGCGGTGCAAAGGAATGGCTGATTCATAAGCTGATTCGTAATTAAAGAAACGTAGAGCGTTAATATATAGAGCGCCAAAAAAAAAAAAATAGCCCCAAAAAGTGTTTTAGATAAATTGTGACAACATAGTGTAAATAACTACGAGATCTTTAGAAAATCATACAAAACGAATCTGAACATGATTAATATTTCTCAACAGATGTAGCCACCAGAAACTTCAACATAATCGTAATGGCGGTCACCTATTCCGGTGGCAATCTGAGTATAAACTGAACATCTTCAGGTGAGGCCTCCACCTTTATGCTTGTTATTGGGTAAAGTCCCCAGATTAACTAGTAAGCTTTTTAATCGATTCTCAAAACGGAGGTCTTAGTTTAAGCTTGACGTCATTCAAGCCAGGAGTGCGATCTAATATCTCGTAATGGAATCTGCATAAGCAGAGCAGCCAAGACAACTAGTTTCAAATTGCTTTATTTAGACCGGTTTCGGCAATTCTAAGTTGTCATCTTCAAGTCTCTTAACATTTAAATACGACATGGCAATATTTAATCACAATTACGTTTTGTTCTTGTATGTGGGTATTTTCGACATACAACGTCAAAAGATTGACGTCTTTGATTGGAAAAATAAAATCTTCAATAGGCATCGAGAAACGGCCTAATTTAAATAAAAATTGGATATTCTACGTCACTTTCGTCATCTACAAAAGTGAAAATTGTTTCAAAGTGTAATTTGTCGAATAACGTTACAATGTGACTTAAAGAAATACTGATAATAGACTTGGAATATTTTTTAGTCAATAAACGAAATTTAGCTACTGTATTTTTCACATTCTTTCTGAACACCGTGAACATCAATTCTCTTGCATATACTGGAATAGCAACAAAACAGAGGATACTTGAGGTATTTTTCAACCACTAGGATAAATCATAACTAGACTTAAGAAACATAATTTTCAAACAACTACTTTCAGTATATTTCAAGAAATGTGTATATGGTTTCGTTTTCTGAATGCTGTCATTATTACATGCTATGTAAATACATAAAGTAACAGGTTGCTTTAATTTGATAAAAATGTAAATAAAAAGTCCGAGAAGCATACAATGGAAACTTAAGAACTGTAAACACACCAATGGCGAAGTTGGCAATATATGTTTGATTACATGGAAAAATTAGATACAGTGTTCAGTGTACTACAAAAAAAAAACGTTTAAAGTCATGTAGTGACCAAAGAATGTAAATAAACCATATTTATTTTCTAAAATTTGAAGAAAGTTTTAGTGACTGTTTAGCAGAAAAGCGTTAGCGTAACACGAAATATAATAAGCGAAAGACCAATAGAGAATCAGATTTACTTTAAAATATGTAAATTATATCACAAAAAGATTTAAGCACATCGTTTATCCCGTGGTCAAGTGGGGGATAATTCCAGTGGTTTATGAACGATTGCCGGCCGGTCTGCACGGCCACTACGGTCGGGGGTTCGAATCCCCCCTCGGGCATGGATATTTGTGCCGTCCTAGTTCGTAAGTAGTTCATAAGTAGTTTGTAAGTTTAGGGACTGATGACCCCGTAGTTAAGTCCCATAAGATTTACAAACATTTGAACATTTTTTTATGAACGATTATTATACTGAAGAGGATAACGTGTTATTTAAAAAATTAATTTTTATTTTCCAGCAACCTGCGGTACTGTACATATGTTTCATGGTATCATGGGTCAGCTGTACTTAGAAATACTTCTAATTTATGTTAAAAGTAAGTTGAAGTATATCGTTTATTGCATTGGTTAAATCGTTCATATGAACTCTTGTAATACTGAAATAATGTATTGATTACAGTTTTTCTATCAACGTACTGTTTCTCCACTGCTGCTGACGTACATGTATATTATAATATTAAGACATCGCATTTCTGCTATCAAACAGGCTTGGCTATGAGAAATATTTATTAATTAAAAAAACTGCAAAACGGTAAATAGCTTTTAAGAAATCTAAAAGAACACACACAGGTAAACGAAGATTTCTAAGAAGTCTTTACGAGTGAATTTTAACCGGGAAGTTATGCGTTTACCGAGCTCGGTATTGTATAGTTGAAGCTCTGGTACATTTGTAATAAGTCAAACCAGTAATAACGTAATCAGCTTAATCTGCAGCTAAAGTATAAAACATAATACTTTTACAAGATTGTTACCATGTAAGCGAAGATTAATCTAATACAGTATGTCTGAAATGGTCATTTCAACATTAGCACGGTATTTGTGTTTTAATCACATTCGCTCGGTAAAATAGCACGTTTCCATATCTTTGTAACAAATGGGGAAATTAAACGACTTAAATTTAAAGGATTTCTCTCAGATGTACGTAGTAGTAGTTCGTCGTGCGCTCGTTTACAGTGCTTGTTTGCCGCATGTATGTTGTTATTGGAAGTTCGAAGGGGACTAAACTGTTAGGTCATTAGTTACCCCCCTCCCTCTCCCCCCGCAGATATGAATACATATACGAAAAATACAGGGTTTCGAAAACGTGCATGCTGTCAGCGCAGCGAAGTAAAAAAAATATTCTTCATTCGTCTATTCCTAATAATATTAGTATTACGGAATTAGGTATAGGGAGGAAGCCTTTCTTTTCCTTAACATAGCCAGCGATCCCTTTCAGAGCACGCTAAGTAACTGAGACAAGATTTTTTTTTATGGGGCGAATAGTGGCAACTGATTCAGAACAATTAAGAGTTACGTCAGGGACACAACTACTTATTTGAATCCATAAAATATCCATTACCCAATAAATCAGACGAACTTAAATATTGTTATCATTACATAAATAAGTAAATACGAAATCTGCAGTCACAATTTTTGAGTTTGCCAATGACACTGAAATATTCGAAAGGCCTTTGGTGACTGGCGCGCAGAAAAATATCCTCTCCATATGTAGCCTTTCCTTATCACGCATTAATGTTGGCAATTATCTTAATACGTAAACATCTACAATGATAACTTCGGCCTTGCATACCGATCAAATGCTATGTTAAAAAATGCCACATGAAAGTAACAAAATTTCGTGAAATCACATTTTAAGGGCGTTCGTGTTTGAAGGGTTCGTTTTCAGTTCAAATGTTTATAAATTTTAGGAACTTAACTGCTGCGGTTATCAATTCCAAGGCTTACAAACTACTTAACAACACACAAACACTTGCCCGAGGGAGAACTCGAACCTCCAACGGGGAGCAAGGCACCTTAGTGCACTCGGCCACTCCACCGCGGCACTCGCACTTAACGGACATGCTCATTGTCGCAGCTTGAAGGTTGCAGAAGTTGTCAGTAGTGGGAATGAAAATATCGCAGTGTCGAAGTCTATAAATATCATCGTTTGTTGTTGTCGTTATCCCGTTTACTTAAGAGTAATTTTATGGTATTTTGTCCTGTAAAAATAAAAATTATGGTCATCACTTTGTTTTTAATTAACTGATTTACAATAGGTACGACGAGGGATAGAGGAAATGGTTGAGAAAAAGAGGAAGAATTGTAAGGGAGACGAAAGGGAAACAGAATTTCTTAACACAGCCTTCCGTAATTCCTTCACGAAAGAGGACGAAGCAAATGCTCCAGAATTCGTATCAGGAACAGCTGCCAGCATGCGTAATTTAGAAGTTGATACACATGTTGCATTAAAGCAAATTAAAACATTTAACAAAAGTAAGTCTCCCGGTCCGATTGTATACCATTTAGTTTCCTTTCAGAGTGTGCTGATACAATAGCCCCATACCTAGTTATCATATACAACCACTCGCTCTGGGAACGTTCCATACGCAAAGACTGGAAAGTTGCACAGGTGACTCCAATATTCAAGAAAGGCAATAGGAGTGACCCGCAGATTTACAGGCCTATATCAATGACGTCGATTTGCAGCCGGATTTTAGAACATATACTTTTCTCAATTATTATGAACTACCTGTAAGAGAACGACTTATTGACCCATAGTCAACACGGATTCAGGAAGTATCAGTTTTGTGAAACATTTACGCGGCGTAAGATCCACAGTGAGTTTTATTCACATGGTGTGATGAGTGCTATCGACAAAAATGATTCAGCATTTCTAGATTTCCAGAATGCTTTCGACACTGTACCTCAAAAGCGTCTTCTAATCAAACTGTGTGCTTCTGCAATATCGCGATAATTGTGCAATAGGATTCGTAATTTCCTGTCATAAAGGACACAGTATGTATTGACGGAAAGTTATCGAGTGGAACTAAAGTGATATCTGGCGTTTCTCAGGGAAGTGTTATAGGGCTGCTACTGTTCCTTATTTTTATAAACGATTTAGGAGACAATCTAAACAGCTCCGTTAGACTTCGCGGATGATGCTATAACTTACCGGTTAATAAAGTCACCAGAAGATCAAAAGCAACTGCAAACTGATTTAGATATTTGCATGGTGCAAAAAATTGCACTTGACACTTAATAATGAGAAGTGTGAAGTCATTCATATGATCAATCGAGCGAGGTGGCGCATTCGTAACACACTGGACTCGTATTCGGAAGGATGATGGTTCAAATCCACCTCCGGCCATCCAGATTTAGGTTTTCCGTGATTTCCCTAAATAACTCCTGGCAAATTCCGGGATGGTTCCTTTCAAAGGGCACGGCCAATTTCCTTGCCCTTACCCAAAACTCCAAGCGTGAGCTCTGTCTCTAATGACCACGCTGTCGACGGGACGTTAAACCCTAAGATTATTTCCTTCCTTCATCCATATGATCACTGAAAGAAGCCCGTTAAACTTCATTTACATGATAAATCAGTCAAAACTACAGACCGTAAATTCAGCTAAGTACCTAGGAAAAACAATTACAGACAACTTATATTGGGAAGAACACAGAAAATATTGCAGGCAAAGCGAACGAAAGACTACGTTTCGTTGGCAGAATACTTAGAAGATGCAACAGCTCTACTAAAGAAACTGCATACACCACACTTGTGCGTCCAGTTTTGGAGTATTGTTGTGCATTGCGGGATCTCCACTAAGTATGATCGACAGAAGATTTAGAAAAAGTTCAGAGAAGGGCAACTCGTTTTGTATTATCACGATTTAGTGGAGAGAGTGTCACGGAAGCGATACACGAGTTGGGGTGGAAATCATTAAAAGAAAGGAGGTACTCGTTGCGACGAGATCTATTTGCGAGATTTCTTTCACCAAATTTCTCTCCCGAATGCGAACAGATTTTGTTACCACCCACCTACATAAGAAGACACGATCATGAAAATAAAATAAATCAGATCGAAAACGGAAAGATTTTCCTTTTTTCCGCGTGCTATTAGAGAATGGAACTAGGTTTGTTGAACCCTCTGCTACGCACTTCAGTGTGACTTGCAGAGTATTTATGTAGAAGATGTATAGAGATAGTGGATGGATAGAAGGAGGAGGAGGAGAAGGTAGAGAAAGGGGAAGGAGTAGTCGATGAACAGTGAGGATGGTGAGTAAAAGGGCAGTATGTAGGAAACGATTCATTTTCTCAGTGGCAAGTACACGTCGCATGATCCATAGTGCGATTTATATGTTTATAAAAAAAAATGGAGAAACTTAAGTCAATCTAGTAGTTGATTTTATGAGAAAACACATTTTTATAACTTTACTGTTCTTTCACCTAGCAACAGGAACGCAAAGCAGGGTACGTATTGACTTGATTAATTTATTTCCTTGATGACTCTATGTTTGCGGGATTTTTATAATGTATTTAATTGCCATAGCGAAGATGGCCAGCTTTACCTCGTTCACATGACTACATAACGATTAACCGTTCGAGAAACTGAACCATCACACAGTAAGTCTTGTGTGTAAAGCGACCCAAGATTCCATTTTATCCTCTTCTGGGTTATTGCTGCCTGGTGTGGAATACATAGAAAGAATTGGCGGCGGACATCGTAAAGTGAAAAGAAGGCAGAAAACACCCGATGAAGTCGGTAATAAATTCTGATGCGAAGCAACCTAGCCTCAGCGGAATATCCGTGCGTACTGAGGCGCTCTGCTACGGTGAACGCGGAGGTTCGAGTCCTCCCTAGGGCAAGGGTGTTTGTATTGTTCTTAGGATAAGTTAGTTTAAGTAGTTTGCAAGTTTAGGGGCCGATGACTAACTTTACAAACATTTTAACATTTTTTTCAAATGTTCAAATGTTTGTAGAGCTTATGGAACCTAACTACGGGGTCATCAGTCCCTAAACTTACAAACTACTTACGAACTAGCTAATACTAAGGACGGCACAAATATCCATGTCCGAGGGGGGATTCGAACCCCCGATAGTAGTGGCCGTGCAGGACGTGACTGGAGCGCAGCAGACCGCTCGGCCACTGCGGCCGGCGAACATTTTTTGCACAACCCAAATGGTAAGACGTTGCTAAAGATTCAGACCGAAATCTGTATCAATGAGGTACCATCTCAGAATTTTGTCTACTTACTTCCAGTAAGCCACAACTAAAATTGTGTCTATAGTATCTAAGTTTAATTTGTAGTGGAACAGTTTAACTGTAAATTATACAATTTAGCCACATGGCTATCTGATTGCTTACGGCCAGGCTCGTAATATGTTCTACCACGAAAATAAAAAATGTTCCAGTATTCATATACTGTTAACGATGACATATTTCAGCAATTCTCACGTCAGGTTTCATTTATCGTTTGTTCTTGCTGCCTTGTTTTGATTACTACGTTCGTCTGGAGAGCAGCGGCGGTGTGATTCTGGATGGTTCATTTAGTACGCAACCGGAAAAATCGTTTCATTTGATGAACTGATACTTTTGGCCGTATCACATTTATTCTTGAGGCAGTAAATGTCAACACGAACTAACGTGATGCTATCTATCAGGAAATGTAGCATTAGTTTATGCTTCCGGTCAGAAATGAAACGTACTGGAATATAAAAAAAAAATTCAGTTCCGAGATACATACGAGTAGAACAGCTGCAGACAAAAGTGATGACAGGGAGCAGATACTGCCCTCAAAGAAAGCAGTCGTTGCATGTTTAAGAATTTTTTAATGTAGCTCAATGACTGCGCACTATTCATTTGTGTGTTTCACACGCTGTTGTATTAAGTTCTGTTTCGCATTCTTTAATTTCTTAATGTACGACAAAGTGATATTTTCCAGCAAGCCTGACTAATATCCACCATAACTAACAGTCATTCTAAATTTCGTTTCTGTAATAGATAATCGTTTGTTTGGATGCCATCTCACAACTGTATGAACTATCGCTCTAAAGTTTCCGCTCCAGTTGTCATAATGTAAAAATTTCCGAACGACATGTTTCGGGCGTACATTAGCCCATTCTCAAGTTCTAAAAAGAAGAAAGCCAAGGAAAACGTAACACTAAAACCTTAAATACCATCCATGTCAATATAAACAAAGTATGTTCATCCTATCATCTCTGATATAGCAGAGCAGATAGTTAGCAGTCTACAACTGTGCCTCCAACCAGCAACGTGTTATACTGTGAGGAATGTTTATCTATTGATATTGCGCATATGCCACAAATATTTTACCCTTGACGTTGCCTTAGGGCAGGTATGTTTTAGAATTCACGGTAAGCCAGTTTAGGATGAACATACTTTGTTTATATTGACATGGATCGTATTTAAGGTTTTAGTGTTTTGTTTTAATTTACGTTTTCCTTGGCTTTCTTCTTTTTAGAACTTGAGAATGGGCTAATGTACGCCCGAAACATGTCGTTCGGAAATTTTTACATTATGACAACTGGAGCGGAAACTTTAGAGCGATATTACAGATAATGTTTATAAAATATTATCCGATTTGCAATTGTGTGTCTTATCTCAGTTAATGTTATTTTCAATCCGACAGAATTAGAAACTTCCACTTCATACAAGTGGCATTGACTCTAGTCGCCAAACGGTAAGTGAGATCTATTTGAATAGAATACTTTCCAACGGCTGACAATTTACATGAAATAAAAAATACACATTTTTCTATGCTAAAAGTAAAAATTGTAGTTACCTACTGAGATCTTCAATTACTACAAACCGAACTTCATTACTTTTATAAACCGCAGTCTAATTTCACTTCTCTTGTTTAAAATTTATGGAATTGGCAGTAGTGTGTCAAGTTATTAGTTAGGTGAATATATGAAAAAGGCTTCAGAAATTAAACGCAGATACTCGTAATTTTCAGCAGATATCCATACAAATGGTTTTTTTTTTTGCAGAGTAATCACTGAGAGTAATAATTAATACCTAAAGAAATTTACATACGATTTCAAAACATATACGTAATTTTCAGCAGGTGTATATACAGAGGATGTTTTCAAACTAATTGTTTAAAACGTTGCATAGTGTTAGCTAAAGTAGTAATTAGCATGTAAAGAAAATAATATACAATTTCATTAATATGTCTAGAATGTATACGTTTAAAAAATTGCATTTTTACGCTGGGTAATAAATAGAATAGTGATTTATAAAACATTTTCTTCTGATAATAAGTATTTAAAGTATATCCTTACAAGCTATATGTGTGTGCCCTGCATTTTCGTTACAATATTTCGTTTTTGTTTTCGTATTTTATCGCTTCTGAACAAAACGATCACTTTAGAGCCATGTTCAACCTGTGTCACATTCTTACAGAATTCCGGTTGATTTAATTGCTACCTTTTGATGCGTACTCCAAAATATTATCTGTATTACTTAGTTTGACAGCGAACGAAGTGAAAATTAAACATATTATTACTTACAATATGAGCATGGTCTACCGAACTACATCGATAATTTTTCTAGGGATTAACTGTCATTTATGTTAGGGGTAAGAGTTGTTAATATATTAGTGAAACTAGAAAATAAAAATAGAGTTTTACTTTAGATCAGTGCATTCGAGTGGAAGATATAAACTAACAGATTACTTTACTAATAAAACATTCTAAAATGATTTGTAAGACAGGAAATTTCATGGTTCCAAGTGAAATAATAAGATATTAAGCAGTGTTTTCTGACTCCCTAATTGATGCTGGAGGTAACTGAAACACATTACACAAAAAGAGACCAAGAAAACCCTAATCTCAAACACGAATAGAGTTCTGAAATTTCTCCTGTTTATTAAAAAATAGAGTGCAGTAATTTTTTTCTTTATATATAACCTTTAGTTGAACTCTAAACGAAGGTAAAACAGATTGACGCAAATGATGGAAAACATAGATATACTTTGAAATAAGAAAGTGCTAAATGTAAGACAAAGACTCATGACGGCCGAGATGATAAGAAAATTTGAAATTTTGTGGCTAGTGAACCCATGGAAAAGCTAATAAAACGGAAATGCAAAAATTATGCAGCTAATGAAGTTCCTCGATGTAATACTGCTTTGCAACAAACATAAAAAAGATCTGTATCGGGGTAGTGACCATCGTCTAGCGAATAAGAAAATGGAAAAACAAAATCATACCGTTCACGCTTGATGGAAAATGTGCCGACAAATACAGTTTACGAAGATCTCTATTAGATATTTTTTAAATTAGACAACTACGAATTACATACAGATCAGAGTATAGCACAATAAATACTATATTTACGGCGTACACGAAATATCAGCCACTGTGTCCAGTACTAGGTATGTGACTTTCAACGTGTGTTTCATGAAACGTAACTGACTGAGAATGATGTTACACTTAAAGGTCTTGATCTATTTTTTAAAGGGATAAGATAAATTAAAAATTATCAAATGTTTGTAAATCTATTGTATTTAATTTTTTTTATTACTAGTCCCTAGGCTTACAAACTATTTAAACTAAGTTAATCTAAGGACAACACTCACACCCACATCCGAGGGAAGACTCGAACCTCCGACGGCGAGCAAACGCGCGCTCCGCAGCAAGGCGTCTTAGACCGCTCAGCCACTCCATCGCGGTATGATTATAAAAGGCTGAAGAAATAACAGTGCGAATTTCCTTTTTGCCATACGACAATGTTCCATAACTGAAGCGTAGATTGTTAATATGCACGTTATTCCACTCGTAAGTTGTAACCTCTATAGTGTCTGCTGAGTGCCTCCAAAGTCACAGTCTCTGGTAATTACCCTCTTTCCATAGAGGTCGTTATACTGTCTAACGTACTGTTACTGTAACCACCGAGTCTACCAACACGTCCTCACTTCATGTGTACTACAGTGATCGTTAAACTACAACTTCTACTGTTTTTTACAAGTTTTAATCAACTTATTATGTTTAAATTGCACATACCTCTTCCTCCCCCCTTTTATAAGCTATTTAGTGATTAGTTAGTATTTTAATACTTTACATTCAAAACTTCGTAGTTATCATAACTATTACGATATTGAAGATTTTCTCGGCGAAGTGTTGTCATGTTGGAAATGTTATTGTACCGCCAGTCAACGTCAGAGAACAAATAGCCCAACATAACCAGTACAGGAGACACAGAAAGAATATAAAGTACCTGAGGACAGTCATGCAGGGAAAGATCTGCAATGTGAACACCTGAGACCAGAAAACAAGTTATAATGGACCCTATCCCCGTCGGAACACTTGACGTGGCCGGCGAAGGTAATGGAAAAGAATAATCCACAGGAAAGCCAAAATGGAAAATCAGAGACTTAACGCTCAGTACAGCAGTATACCTTAGGGCTGGAACGTAACGACCTAAAATTATTAACAGTCAAAAATGCGCGCACAATAAACGGTACAACAACAACTAGAAAGCTTTACGGTTGCTGCTTCAAGATTGGACTGATGACTGATAGACTTGTAGCACAAGAGCACAAATACTTTAATAGCAGCATACGTACTGCTAGTCGAACATGTGGGAAATAGTAAGGAAAAACATTATGTCTATCCTTAATGTCGTGACTTTTGTACCATTTAGTTTAGCGTTATCCAGCTTACACCACGAAGATATTAATTGTCTCACACGCCAAAAATATTTACAACTTTACATACCTAATTTTAAATAAATTTAAAAATTAAATGTCATTCTCCTACAGGCTACTAAGACCAGGGTTAATTGTCTGCGCTGTGTGCATACAGTGAAGCGGAACATTTGGCACTCATGGAAATATGAAATGTTTGTAAAACTAAGGAATCAAGCGCCTGAGGTCATCGCTATTTAGACATACCCCCTTCATTGTCTGATTGATACAAGAGTTACGACTCTTTATCACATACCAAAGTACGTACCCTTAGAGAACAATAATTTGCCGCAAACCTCTTTTCGATATCATGTACGGAAATGTACCGTATGGATATGAAATAATTGTTTTCAGTGGAACCGTAAACTCCAATTGCGTTCTGTTCCTCTCGGAATGACAATTACAATGATACAGCGTTTTCTCATATTGGCGTTGAAACTTTTCGCAAAAAGAAAGTACTTCAATCAGAAAGCAATGGGGCCTGAGAAGGGAGTTGGCGTGCAAACACCGCCAAGTGGAGCTGTCACGACAGGCTTCACAGTTACAACGCAGCAAGATAAGTCCACGCCATTAGGATAAACACACTATTTTGTCCAGCTACTTGTATGTGCTAGACGTATTCCAGTTTTCGTCTACCCCTACAATTTTACCCCCTCTCTCGACAACAGCTTTATGTCTTAACACATGTCGTAGCATCCTGTCACTCCTTCTCGTCAGAGTTTCCCGTATGGTCTTATTTCCTGTCGATTTTTAGTTTATCATTAACGTTGGTAATGAAAAGTGGATGGGAGAGGTGTAGCAGCTGTCATCTGATTCACTCAAGGGATGTCTGTAACAAAGATAACTAAAAATGGTTTAATTCATAAATAGAGCCTGTTTGAATGGGCCATAGAAATGATTCAAATCTTTGTAAAACTGACCAAACGTCTGAAGTCATCGCTCTCTAGACTTACAAACTACTTGCGGATGGCTGTGCAAAGTGTCCTTTTCCTCTTGCTTGCAATAGCTAAGTGCAAACCCAGAAAACCTTTGCACAGCCATCAATCAAGTGACTGATAATTTATTAGCTTTATCAAAATGGGCACAGAATATTGGTCTGAAAGTCAACCATCTGAAACACGGGCAGTGTTAGTTGATCATAAAACGCTATTACTTCTAAGTGCAGAGAATCTCTGCCAACATTAATCCTAAATGGCACAGAAATAAGTTTGACTCACACAACAAAGAACCATGCTATAATACTAGACCGTCACTTGGGTGAACTGAACATTCACTCACAGTCTGTAAGAATGTGTCGGGGTTACTTCATTCACTACAGTGATATTACAAATTATTTCCTTTCCAGCTCAAAAAGAAGCTCGTTGATACTGTAATACTTCCATATTTGACTATGGTGATGCACTTCTCCAAGGACTTTCGAATGAAAACTCATGCAAGCTAGAACTAGAAATTAATTTTTTTTTCTTTTAAAATTGCAGACTTCTTATTTATCTGCAACTCTTGCAGTAATATATGAATACCACAGCAGAAATACTCGGACTCACGAAAATAAATCACTATCCATCCCGTCCCATAACACTGCCTTCTTTTCTATATAATTGTTTGTGTCAATATCCCGACTCTTTTACAATCTTCCTCTGAACTCAAGAGAAATAAAATCCGCTCGCTACTTAAAAGACAGTTAATGACGCACTTAATGTCACAATACCCATATCTTCCGTATACCATCATCAATTCCTCATCTCCCCAAAGCCGCGGTGAAGTGGCCGAGCGTTCTAAGGCGCCGTGCTGGAGATCGCGCTGTTGATCGCCGTCAGAGGTTCGAGTCCTCCCTCAGGCATAGGTGTTTGTGTTGTCCTTAGCTTCAGTTACTTTAAATAGTTTGTAAGCCTAGGGACTGGTGTCGAACGTAGTTAACTCCCTTAGATTTCCAAACATTGTTTTTCTTCTCCCAAAAGTTTTCCCTTCGCTTTGTCAGCAGAGGCCTTTTTTCATATCTTCTTCGTTCCTAACAACCATTGCCACTGTCACATGAAGCATACCCTCTGTCGTTGATCTTTTAGGAACCGATTATACTAAACATTTTTATTATTTGTTTAAGTATTTATTATTATTACTACAATGAATTCTTTTAATGTTTACCGTATATGTTGTTCCTGGTCAGCTGTAACAGAAGGCCTTAAGGTCCTAATCTAGCTAGGCTATATAAGCAATTGAATAAATAAAATAAACCTCTTATTTAAAAAAAAAAAAAAAAAATCACACTCTCGAGCGCAAGAAAATTTTTTATTGTTAAGCAACCGGTTTCAACGGTTTTAATCTGCTTGTGAGACCATCTTCAGGCCGACAATCATAGCGAAGTGTTCGCGGATCAGGAACCGTTGGCAGTGGAAATCAACTGCCACGGCCAACGGTTCAAGACCCACCAACAGTCGGCTGCCAAGGTGAACCTGAAGATGGTCATACAAGCAGACTGAAACCGGTTACCTAACAACAATAAAAATTTTCTTGCGATCGAGATTATGTTTTTTAAAATTATAATTTCATTAACGGCCGCTTTTTCTGCAGAAATGTTTTCTATAATTGTGATCTACTTACAATATGCCAAAAGGCAACAAACACACACGTATGGCCGAGGTAGGACGCGAACCTCCGACGGGAACTTCCGCCCAGTGCGTAACGTGGCGCTCGAGACCACCCGGCCATTCCCCCGCGGTAGAGAGGGTGCTGCTCCGAGACCCTGCCGTTTCCCAACGTAAAGGCAATGCTTTCTAAAGAGCTCCCGATACGAAATCTTCCGGCGGCGAAGAAAGTGGGCTCAGCCCGTTGGCGGGCCGCCTGCTTTGGAAACAATCGCCTGTTGCATGGGGATGAGCCGCGCGCCGCCCCCGCCACCCCCGCCGCCCCCGCCCCCGCGGTCTGCCTGCGTGCAGAGCGCAGAGTCGCTTCCGCCGCGCCGCGCTGTGCCTTGTGAAACTCCCGTGAAAGGCGCCGGAAGCGGGCGCTACAATTTTCCGCGCAGAATGCCCGTCTTCCCGGATAC
This sequence comes from Locusta migratoria, assembly GCA_026315105.1. Lineage (NCBI taxonomy): Eukaryota > Metazoa > Arthropoda > Insecta > Orthoptera > Acrididae > Locusta > Locusta migratoria. The sequence continues at coordinate 17,498,401 of CM048751.1, forward strand.
CCGGTCGTTAGGGTGGCGCGGCGGTCGCGTCTCTCGGGGCAGCACACCTCGCCGCGCGTTTCCTTATTCTCAGCTGCCTCCGCGGGAAATCCATCGCGCAGAACTTTTTTTCTTACTCTCCGAGTTTTCCGTACGTCTGCCATCTGCGAGCGTCAATTTACCAGGCAGTCAGTGCGCTACAGCAGACTATTATGTTTATTTTTTGTGTTTTCTATTCCTCCTTTTTGACCCACTGTAGGTTACGGTAGTAACACTAAAAGTGGACCTTTGCGATCGTCTTTTGACAGCTCGAAATTTAAATGAAAATAACGGCTTCACTATTCATCTGACACGAAAACTGAATAACCGAATTTGTAGAGGAGAAAATTCTCTACAACTTTGCTCTCTTATGTTTCTTTTTTCTTTTCTTTATATATATATATATATATCTCGAATCGTTTCGGAGATATTTGAAAAAGTAACGACGATTTTGGAATGTATGTCTGTCTGTGTCCGTCTGTCTGTCCGTAACGTGTTCCCTGTTTTTAAGACGAACTGTTCAACCGATCAGCACCAAATTTTACAGACATAATTGTACGCCACCAGAGACCTGAACCTCCTTTTTTCAAATTTTTCGGACAAAAAATACCGTGGTAATACAAAAAAAAGCCGTTTGTAATATAATTGTAATTGCAAACGAACCGTTTATCTGACATGAAAATTGAACAACCTAATTGCTAGAGGGGAACATTCTCTACAACTTCGCTCTATTATGTTTTTTTTCATATCTTCCATCTTTGCAGAGATATTTGCAAAAATAAAGGCGATTTGACGATGTCTGTCTGGCTATAACATGTTCCCACTTTTCAGGTCGAAACGTTTAACCGAACGGCACCAAATTTTACAGACATAATTTTTGGCTACCAGAGAGCAGAACCTCGCTTTTCAAATATTTCGGACAAGAAATACGTTAATAATACCAAAAAAGGCGTTTGTAATGTAATTTTAATTGCTAATAAACCGTTCATCTGACACGAAAATTGAATAACCTAATTGGTAGAGAGGAAAATTCCCTACAACTTCGCTCTATTTTTTTTTCTTTTATATATATATATATATATATCGTCTGAGAGATATTTGCAAAAGTAACGGAGATTAACGAAAAACAGCCGTTCGGAGATGTCACGTGACATTCCTCGCCCAGAACTCTCCCTGGTATACGCCATCTTCCGTTGCGTATTTGATGATTTTCTTATTGTAACATACAGTTTGTCACTTCAAAGCAATGGCGCACTGAAGAATTAACAAAAGCACATAGTTCTTCGTACGATAATCTAGTGTCTTCAAATGCCGTATTAGCATCAGTTAACAACGGCCATCAATAGTATGAGATTAAAGAACAGAGCTTTTGATTGATAGCCGTAGCGCAGTGGGGAAGGCACTGGGATATGACGCTAAAGGTCAGTGGTTCCTAACCCGCCAGTACTTAATTTTTTTTTCCTAAAAGGGTTTCAGTCACTGTTATTAATTAATTTTTTGTTATTTATATTATTATTTTGGTCCAAAATGTTAGCAAAAACGTATAAAATTACAAATCTAAAGTGGGTCGTAAAACACGTTAGTGCGATTTTTTTTTCATTCTCTTTATTTTTTTGATTTTTTGATTTTTTTTTCAACAACCAAAGTAATTCAAAAGTGAGCCTAATGTAGGATCAAAAAGACTAAAATTTGTGATTACAGTGGAGTCCCGAAGGGCTCGTCCGAACTGCGCAACTTCTACCTGTTGGTGATAAACGGAAGACTCGAACTGGGCAACTGCCTCCGAAGTGCCCCCTGACCGGCACCCACGAACTGGGCAATCGGCAACTGCTACCTGCTCCTGGCAGATCGACTGCACTGTCTCGCAAAATGCTTCCAAATCTAAACTTACCAAATGCGCAACCTCTAACCTCTGCCCCTATTTGTAGAGTTCTTGAGGAATAATGTCAATACTGTGCCAAAAATACAAGATATTTAAAAAAAAAAAAAAAAAAAAAATTATATACGAATACAAAGTTTTTATTACAATTTTCACATACAAAAATATTTGCAGAAAACAAATGCAATTAGTTTTACTCATATTCTGCTCACGGCTGCTTGCTATGAAACGCACTTTCCAAAGTCTAATTTGCAAATTTCACCATTTCCTTTTCAGTCTTTCAACCAAAGCGTCGGCTTTTCTCTTTAGAGAATTACATATACTTTTCCAGTTAACAAGTCTTCTGCAACAAGTGCGTGGTGCGTGGTCATGAGTGCCTTCCAAACGCTAAAAATATGTGTTCGCTGGCTACTGTAAATAAGAGCACACCGCAAACGTTTACCGCAGCTTCGCCATCCACGTTCTTCCGTTGCTGCTATTCTTCTGTAACATTTGAGTAAATAACAGTCACAGATCAAAGGTGTATTAGCACGATCACTAATAACAGGTCACAAATCGTGACTTTCTGTCGTATTATTCGCTTCCATGACTAAACTGAGGTACAAAACGAAACACTATGTGATTCTACACAGATGTCAGCGAACTGGTGTCATTTACAGGACTGGCGAGCTCAGTGAGAGCCAGGAACGCCTTGGGTCGAACCGTCCTGCTACCTGAGAGCGGAATTTGCCCAGTTCGAGTGTGGTAGTAACTGTCCTTTCCAGAGTACCCTTCTAATGTCCCCTAAAAGTTGCCCAGTTCGGTTCTGCCCTTCCCGAAAACTCGGCACCCGCTAACAGGTCCGGGTAACTCGGCCAGCCCCCGGGGCACCATCTGAAATTATTCCGTGCTCGCAGAATGATGCAAGATACAACTGAAATAGTAGAGTGTAGCAGTTACGGCTATGCTGTAAATGGGCCTAGTCATCATCTTTTCTTGTGCCACCTACACTCTATTTAAAAATCCCTTGAATTTCATTAATGCGGCATGTGGATTTGTCTTCATATTAGAAAACAGTCGTGATCATAACTATGGGAGTGCAATGTTTCCACAGTGCCTTTTAAATCGGATTAGGTGTGATTGGCAAATAGTGAACTTCGTTACAGCAGATAACAATGACATGTGACGCGGCCGCACGCTCTGTCTATCAGTCTCGTACATTTTAGTGGAATATGTTTTATAAAGTAAATCACTAGTGTCCATACTTTCAATTGTTAAAGTAGTACTCTAAATTACTTACTCGTAAGTAACGAATTTCATATTTTCTTAAATTCATTTTGTGTTACTGTATTTTATTGTTGTATTCTAAAGTAACAACAGAAAGTATTTTATAGCAAAAAATCTTACCTATTCTTTTTTAACACCATTCCCGATAACCCGGCGTTTTCACAAACTCGGCCACAGTAGACTGACTTTACGGGGCTCTACTGTATTATTTTTATTTATGTTATATCTTTCACTGGATCACTCTAGTCAATATTACAAAGGATTTGCAATAACACAATTTAGTTCACAATAATACACAGGTTATACTAATATTATTACAATTTTTTATTATATGAACGATCTTTTGCTCTTCTGTCTGCCCAATACTACTTCATTCTTTTCGATATTTTCGTTCTTTCCTTGTCTGAGATCCTTTTATTAATCTTCGTTTGGAGCCTGTTTGAGTGTTTTGCAGTATTCTCATTTTCTCGGTCTTATTTTTTAGGTCATCTACTGTAATTTGCAGTTCACTAATACCTTCGTTATTTTCAGTGATCCATTTAATGTTGCTCTTACTATTCCATTTTTATATTATTATTATTTTTATTTATTTATTTATTTTTACTAATTCTGTTTTATGGAGTTCTTATTAGATGCCCAAAGAATGAGATGCGTTTCTTTCTGATGTCCTCATTACTGGTTCTATTATCTTATACACTGTTTCATTTGAAGCTATTCTCCAATGCCCATTTATTTGATGTTGTTAATTTATACGTGTCCTAATTATTCTTCTTTCTGTCTGTAGTATTCCTTCAATTTCTGCTGTATTCGTAGTTTTGAATATGGTTTCAGCTGTATATGTGTGACTGTTTCATAATGTTTTAAATTTGCAACTGTAGAAAGGATTTTTTTGTTTTATGTATTTTTGTTGATATAGTTTCTTATTCTATTTTGCCATGGCGGTTTCTCATTTAGACTACATTTTATTATTTCGGCTAAATATTTAAATTTATTGACAACTTTGATTTCATGTTCCCCTTTTGTGATTTTGTTTGCAAATGGTGGATCAGTTATCATATATATATATATATATATATATATATATATATATATATATATATATATATATATATATATATATATATATATATAAATTTCTTTTTAATGATATTTAAGGCTAATTTTCTGCGCTATTTCTTATCTCTGTTTGGTTCCTTGAATAGTGTTGTCTAGGAGAGCAAGGTCATCAGCAAATCCCAAACAGTTTAAACTTATAAAATTTTTGCACTTCCAATTCTGAAAACTAAAATATATGTAGGATTCAAAAGTCATCGAAATCCGTTCGGCGGTTTGAAGACGATGACCGCTAGTGTAAGCATTGTATTCTTTATTTTTAATCGTATTAGGTACAATGCTCTTGTTACGTACAGTGGTCGACTTTTAATATCCACCATTATATTTTAATACCTGTGATAAACTTCAAACTTCAAGGAATGAACAGCTTTTCCAAGCATTCTTCAAGCGTCTCAGAAGCTATTACAGAAACGCTGATGCCCAGTCGTGCCATATATACTTAACTTCAACGAATATCTTGAATTACACACTCTGTAAAGTAGCCTATGTTCTTCTACAGAGCTCAAGCTATCTCCATACCCAGTTTCATCAAAATCGGTTAAGCGGTTTAGTGGTGAAAGCGTACTAGGCAAAGCTTCTTCCGTATTTAAGTATTTAATGGAAGTACAAGGAGCAAAAACTGGACTTACTTCGGATTAAACATGACAAAATACATGCTCATGTCCAATACTAAGACTAAAAAACATCACATGACTTCAAGGCCCCTGTAAAATGTTTTAAGGTTGCTTCCGTTACCAATGGGTACTCTTAACCAGTGGGCCGTCCGCGGTGGCCGAGCGGTCTGCGGTACGCTAGTCACGTTCTGCACGGCCACTACGGTCGGGAGCTCGAATGCTCCCCCCCCCCCCTCGGACATGGATAATTGTGCCGTCCTTAGTATTAGCTAATTCATAAGTAGCTTGTAAGTTTAGGGAATGATGACCCCGTAGTTAAGTCCCATAAGCTCTACAAACATTTGAACATTTCTTAACCAGTGATGACTAGACAGTATTAGAGGGGACACAAGCAGGAAATAGTGCCTATTATGCAAACGTAAAAGTACTCAAGTACTCTCTAATTACAAAAACAACTTAGTTAAAACTGTACTATTCCCTTCTACGATCTGTTGTTACATGTGGTTCGGAAACATAGGCCATGACAGAAGCAGATATGAACACTCTAATGGCATTTGAAAGGCAGATAGATCGTTTGACAAAGGCAGAGTTTTTGAGAGTAGGCTAAAACCACGAACTACAACATCTTACATAAGGGGGAGATAAAATGAAATGTATTAATTTCCAAATAATAAGCTGTTCAACAAATATGGGGAGGAACACAGATGACAGGATGACGAAACCAGTAATGAAAGCCAGACTGTACTCCACCAGAAGGGCCGACAGTATTGCGTGACCACGCCATGGTGGATATCCGACGATGGGAGTGGAAAGCACAGAACAGAGACGTCTCGAGGAAGATTGTTGAGCAGGCCAAGGTCCGTCAAGGGTTGTAGTGCCAAAGAAGAAGAATTACATCGCAGGGCAGCATAGGTTATTAACGTATTGTGTTCGCCTGCATATCGACTGATGTTTCTTTGTACACTAGGCCAGACTGTTCGGTTTCCTGTGACACAATGTACCTTTTTTTTTTTTTTTTTTTTTTTTCGGATACTTTTTTCCGGATAGGAGTCTCTTTGCCCGGCATTGTAAATGCTCATGCCACGCAAGTGTGCATGTATGAGAATTAACGCCTAATTACAGTAGGATGAGATCATTTCGCAGTGACTAATTGGTGTAGTATAATGGAAAATCCTTTGCTCCGACCGCATGTTGTTCCACAGCGGCTAACTGACACAGTGAATCGACAGTTTTTGGGACACGAATATGTTTGTGTCGTGATGTCCTACTCGCTACACGAAAGAACTTATTGTTTGTCACAACAGGTGCCCGTAAAAATTCGATGGGGAGACAAGAGGCTGTCTCAGTGTTGCTTATCGGAATAAACGGATAGTTCACGCAAAGTCAATTGTTTGGCCTGCAGGGTCGCCGAACCTTAGCCAATGGGACTTCTACCATTGTCACCGTCTCAAGGATATCTCAAGGATGTCGAGGCGCACAAGAATTCTCCCTTGTACGATGCTCTAAGGGATCCCCCAGCATGTCGTCTGAAATCATGAAAACCTCCCTGGTGTAACACAGAAAGCACCACTTCCTTCGACGTGACCTCCAAGTGGCAAGAACGCTGGAACGAAAATCCACCGCACAATGGCCACCTCGTGCAAGATCCATCCAAGAAGGTTGAGGGATTCCATCTACCATGCCAAACCTGGTCGATACTGAACCGCATCAGGACTGGTCAAGGGAGGTGTGCTTACAACATGAAGAAGTGGGGTTTCCTTCCATCTTCTGACTGTGACTGCGGGGCAGAGGAGCAAACCATAGGGCACATCGTCAAGCACTGTCCACTGCGTGCATTTAATGGTGACTTGGAGACTTTACATCAAGTGACAGAAAGTGCTCTGGACTGGCAGTTAAATTTGGACATTTCCATTTAATTGTATGTTTATATTCTTGTATACTTGTAAAAATCATACGATAAATAAATAAATAAAGGATATCGTGTGTGGTATCGAGAACTCCAGGGGACGTACTGCGACTTGTAGCGTGCAAGTCACTTAGAGATTCTGCAGTCCATATTCTGAGAAGAGATCCGACACGAAATTATGAAGTATCCGACGACTTTTGACACCACAGCGTACAATTAACTCTGTCAGTGGCAACATTTGGGCATCGGGTTCAGCCATAATTCAGTAACCAAATTCCAGTTTGGCTAGTTTGTCTCGGAGTGAGCCACAGCAAGTTCCTGCACCCCCAGCGCTCGGTGTGCCCACAGTGTCTGAACTTGCTGTCGGAGCTGCCGCTGTTTGATGGATGGGCTGCGTCGGCCGCGATGTGAGCAAGTGGCCCGAGCATCAACAACGGCGCCTCGCCTCCTTACCGCCTGACAAGACACGTCACACACGCCACTCTCTAACTTTCCGCAACGGCCCCAACACTTAACCGCTCCTTGCTTTCATCACTTCCGTATTACTTCCGACTTATGATTCTGGCTGATGCGATACCTGGAACATGCAACTATCCAAATACTTCCTTTTTGCGGCACAAAATGTTCAAATGTTTGTTAAGCTTAAGGGACTTAACTGCAGGGTCATCAGTCCCTAAACTTACAAACTACTTATGTACTACTTACGAATTAGGACGGCACAAATATCCATGCCCGAGGGGGGATTCGAACCCCCGACCGTAGTGGCCGTGCAGACCGTGACTGGAGCGCCTCAGTCCCCTCGGCCACCGCGGCCGGCTTTGGGGCACAGACCAGCGAAGGAAGTAGTTTAAACCACTGTGTAAGCTCTACACTATCGCCAATAATCCTTAATCTGGCCTGCTGTATCTTAGATACCAGTCCACCTCGAACTATTTCTTGTGTATTTTTTTTTTCTGTATTCAAGATCTTTTTTTCTTCTTCTTCTTCTTCTTCTTCTTCTTGTTTTCTACATAAATTTCTTCAGTTCTGTATCCTATCCACTGAGTCAGTTGCGTTCGTCATTTAATTTTCCCAAAGTCCTCCGTAATTTTACTTGTCAGTCTACTTGGTTTGACCCTTACATGTGAAATATTGAAATGTTTGTAAACCTGTTGGAGCAAACTGCTATGATCATCAGTCCCTAGAATAACAAATTACTTAAACCAACTTACACCAAGGAAAACACATACACGCATGCCCCAAGGAGGACTCTAACGTCCGAAGGTGAGCAACCGCGCCTTAGTGCGCTCGGCCACTCCACCGCGGCCCCTTAGATGAGCAACAATCAGCTGCAATTATTTATTTATTTACAAACGACTCCATCTCAAACCAAGTGCAGAGCGACAACACTAACAAAATTATGGATAATGCAGAGAACATCTTTGGTCGCATGAAATCTTTATTGCTTTGAAATATTGCATATCGATTTCGGGCACTGATTGGCCATCTCCTTGTTTTAAAAGTACCCTTTCGCATTATTCCCGATATTATGCATTTTTGTTTCCCTCTGCATAGCATACAATGTTGTTGTTGTTTCTGCAGTAGTTCTGCTGCAGCTACTCTCTCCTGCGCAAACGTGTTCATCTCAGAATAATTACTAAGGCCCCCATACACTAGAACCTCGTCTCTCGGTCATTCTCTGATATTTACCCCACCAATCACCCCCACACGCACTTCCCTCAATTAGTTGATGGATGATTTAACGACTCCCATCAATCGATCCTTACCTTTAGCCAAATTATTATACAATTTTTTTTCTTCCTGCTTCTATTCAGCACTTTCCCGTAGGTTAAATGATGTACCCAATCAATCTTCAGTTTCGCCCTATTCTATACAAAAATCAAAACAAAGAAGAAAAACAACTATTTGGATAAAATGTCCTCAGTCTCTGTTAACTCACAGTCTTTTGTGTTCGTTAATTGTTAAACACTATGAATGCTGGTGTCTCGCATATTAAAGACCGACAACCAGCCTGTTCGCGGAATAAGATTAAAATAAATCTGTGAGCTATGGCGCTAACAGCGGTCAAAAGCTCGTCAAGTTTTTCTCAAGTGGAGTGTCTTTCGAACCGTAAATGATGCATTAATTCACCGCAAAGCAGAAGAGAGGATACTACTTATTAACCAACCACAAAAGATATGTGAGAAAGTGCCTTCTGGATTTCTCTCCACATAAGCGGAGTATTACCTAGCGATCGTGAGTCACGCATCTGTTCTCGCAGATAACCTGCAGCTTTCGGCTCATTACTGGTATCCGGCAGCAAATGCATTAAATGTCAAATTCTCTGCTGCATCTGCTGGTCTAGATCAGTTCAGACGAATTTGTGGTTTGTTGAAGTTCTATGAATTACACTGGGAACACAGTCACCACAGCGCGTAATATTCAACGGCATGCTAATTCGCTTTGAAATCTGCAAAAATTATACCTCTTTGTTTCTAAATTCCATACCTGCCGCCTAGAAAGTACTGGATAACCAGTAAAAATTACGTTTTTTACAATCCTGTTCTGAAGCTACCGTACCTTCCTGAAAGAAAAACCCATACCTTCGCAAAACACAAACACGTGCTGGTACATAAGGGCTTGCGAGTACGAACATTTCCCAGTCGTAAATGTAATTTGACTATTGAATCTGAGCACACGATTTTACAGAGAGGACCTTTTATATAGTCTCATGAACACTTCCTCAGTTCTGCAAACATGGAAGTACACATTCACTTTTTGTACCTTAACTTGTGACGGGGAAGGAAACCATCAGTAAATTCGGCTATGTTATGCTAGTTTAGAGTACTCATTGGTTGTATCATATAATGTTACAAGGACAGACATAGAGTGAAAGTCACAGAAAAGATTACATTCCTCTTGTTAAGTACAATGATGTGTTGGTCTGGAGGAGGGTTGATGGTACGTTGGGACATATCCTTTACAGGTACTTGAATGTGTATGCTAATAGTTGTCACAAAACGGTTCAATGAGAAGTGTAATTCGTATCTTCATTCACAAGGACCATGTCTTCGCACAACCTTAGCGCTTGTCAGTTGAATTAGCCAAATCATAAGGCGACATTTTTTGTCAGAATGGATATAGTGAAAGATAGATCAGACATACTTCGCCTTAACGCCGTAACCACGAATTGGTTGTATTTTGCGAAAATATGGGTTTTGATTACAAGTAAGTACAGTGGTTTACGACTGTAAATAGGGCAATTTTTACTGGCTTGCCCTTATTTTATCGACGGCTGCTGCGCTTAGTTATGGAATTCGAAAGAGAATGCTCTCATTTCTTACAGATTTCTAAGCGAATTAGTCTGCCGTCGGAGACTGCCTGCTGCGTGACCTTATGGCTTGAGGAGAATTACTGGCCAGACACTTCTTATGTGGCTTAATATTCCTTTCTTATCGGTAGCGTTTCCAAATATGACTTCCCACCCGTTCAATTAGCATCTCACCAAAACTTGAGACTATGTCGCCATCCTCAGTGTAAAAGAATCACCACGTGTAACACAGGTCCTCTGAATGTCTCTAGAATATTCATCATTGGCAGTCTGCGCCTGTGAGCTGGTCAAGTGGCCATTTTTTCCACCAAAGCCAATTATCAAGTGATGGACACATTTTGTATCATGAAGGTGATGAGATATAATTTTCTTACACCATCGCCTACTGCGCAAAATGTTTGAAAGGAAATGCCTCAAGGAAGCTGTATAACCGGGACAAACAAATATGGAATGAATGGGTCTGCATTCTGTTCCTGACCTTGACTGAAATATAAACCATTGAGTATTTCGGAGCGCCAGAAATCGACGATCAACGTTTGCGACTGTACGACAAACGTCGTTGGCACTGGTGCTGCGTATGTGATGTTCCAGAAGTGTTGCTTGTACGAAGTTGTCGATCGTCAGTGATCGTGAACAGGTTTCTGGGTTCCTGTGGGAAACTGAGCTACTTCATGTGGAGCATTTCCTACATGGCCAGATGTCTCACGCGGAAACGTCACACTTCGCTGGAGCAAGAGTCCCATAACAATGAGGTCGGAGTGATACAAAGATAATGATGTTCGTTTGTTGCAGTCTTCTTCTGTCATCTGAAATAGTATGAAAATATTGTCAAAACTATAAGAAAAAAAAGACCACTTCAGTGACATTAAGTAACTGTAAGGCAACTATAATTTATATTATAAAAAAACGTAAAAATAACAGTATCTCTTGTTCTCTTTGGGTTGTGGATGCGAAACAACTTCAGTAGGGCACACTGTGATTACGTCCGGATTAAGAAGGGGCATTTATATAAACACTCAAGTGCTATTCAAGTCTGTTCCTATAAAAACGTCTAACTTTTTTTTTTATTCAGTAGATTTCAGAAGACGTTCTAATACTTATTAATCGCTTACGTATTCTTTCCATTTTTAATAAAGCGTCCTGATCTGAAGTAATTACATTAGTATCACCTAGTTTCCATTTTTAATGTTACCAAACCACTACGTCCGGGTCAACGAGTTTTGAGATACACAGCTCTCTGACCTCTTTACAAATGAAAGTATCCGTCCTTTATTAAAAGAAAGGGAATCGTTAATTGCTCTGCAAAGGTTCTGTTTTTATTTGTAATAAAATCTGTTTCGTAGCGAAATAGAATGTCGAATAGGTTCATCTTGTCCACCATTACAGCAAATTATAATTCCATAAAAATTAATGACGGTCACGTAGGAATAATATTAATAATATCATAGACATACAAACGAATGGTATATTTCATTGAACGCCTGAGATCCGTTAAATTTCATGCTGTGCAGTAATTATTGCTGTGATACCAAAAGTACCACGAAAATTGTGTTTAGTTATTAATTTGGTTTGCTTATTTCCTCTTACAGATAGTATCAGCTATTATTTATTTATTTATATTTATCATGTGCTGCAGGAGCAAGTCTCCGTGGTCATGGAAAGAGTCAGTGCATGAAATTTTAACAAGAGCAATATTCGATAATGCAGAACGTACAGTAATCTTATACACACGGAAGGCACCGCAGGACCGACATGCGGTCAGCCTCATATCTTATTGACTGTGCCCCGTACGGTATATTTAAATATTGTACTTGGATTTTCGTGTTGATGTATTTGTAAAACGCGATATTTTTCCTCCTAATGCTAACGAAAACGTCGACCTCGTAGTTCCACCTGTTGCACCGCCAGGTCCCTCTGGCGCTAGACTGTTCTTATCGTACAGGATCGTAATGTTCTACCCTCTTTACATATGAAAAATTGTACTTGCTTTAACTACTCTTAACGTTTGCGTGCACATGCGATTTTTGTGTGTGTGCACATTAGTATGCACACCCTAGGACCAATGCAACCGGTAGAAGTTTCGATCTTTAATTGCCGTATGATAGACTTAAAATGAGTGCCACTAGATCAAGTACGCTCTCTGCCAATATCCAATTCTTTACAGGAATTACTGGAATTCTGGCTCGTCAGATTAAGGTCGCGCGGAGTCGCAGCGTGATCTAAGGCGTCATGCTAAGCGCTGGGCGGTCCTTCCCGCCGGAGATTCGAGTCCTCCCTAGGGCATCTGTGTGTGTGTGTGTGTGTGTGTGTGTGTGTGTGTGTGTGTGTGTGTGTGTGTATCGTCCTTATTGTAAGATAGTTTAAGTAGTGTGTAAGTTTAGGGACTAATGATCACAGCAGTATTGTCCCACAGGTTTATAAACATTCACATTGGTTTGAGAGCCAGATATATTTACTTCTTTATACTACACGTTTGTAAAAAATGGGCCCGATGGACCACTTGGTTTTTGTTGAAGTATCATTAAATTAGGTTGGTTGTAACCAATTACATTGTTGTGATCTCAGAAAACATGTTGTTACAACTTGGAACTGTTCAGCCGGCAGTTTCCATATGCAGCTAAATATCGCAGTGAATGGTTATGAGTGTGTGAAGCAGTACAGAAATGTTGTAAGAGTTTGTTACACACCAGTGTTATGTTTGACAGTCGATACTCATTCGGAAGATAGGTTTGGATTCTTTTTGCATTAAACAATAACATGAACAGCAGTTTTATTCCTACCCTCCACCGATGAAAATATTACAATTTTTCAGACAGAATATCATGATCTACATCTAAAAAACGAGCAAGAAGGAAGATAACAATCGTTTTATGTCCAAATAATGAATGATATGTTACTCAATGGGTAGCTGACGTTTTGCTGCGGATAAATATCATGGAGTTGTTTCTCGGGCAGTCAGGCAACACTTTTGATGAAGAACCAAGTAATGGTAGTGGTGGTGAAAAAGAATAAGACGAAAATAATAATATCACAGAGAAAATAAGCAGTGAAACTGCTAATGAATATATTACCTCAAATAATTTGCTATGGAGTAAAACCACCCGGAGCAAAATGTAAAATCTGCTTACAATTTAGTGAAATTTGTACCAAGATCACCAAGGGGTAAATCAATTACACCCGAAATAGATACTTGCAATTTACTTATTCTTCTAGCCATTGTGGATGGAACTGTGACGTGTAAAAACCTAGAGGCAAGACGATGATGTGTTCCAAAACAATTATCTGACATGAAGACCAAGAAATGTTACAACAGCAACAGTAACAACATCATCACAGGTATTGAATATAAGGAAAGGCCTTGAATTAAAATTTGTGCTGTGGAAAAATATATATTCATTACCTTTGGTATAAAGAGACGATTTATGTCTAAAGGAACTGAAAAATATATATATATATATATATATATATATTAGCACAATTTGTCGCCAGAAATATTAGGTGTTCTTTGTGTTCTGCTTCAAAGGACAAAACATGATAAATAATTGCACAAAATGTGTACCTGGATCACAAAAGTACGGCATTCCACCAAATTAAAAAACTTAGTTGTTGTTTTCGTGTGTAATCATTTTTTTAGTGCTAATATGACCAGTTTGTGAACAATTCATGGAAAGTAATACTGGTAGCTTATGTTTCAGTTATCGCAATGTGAAGTGCTAAAATAAATTTATAAAAGCTTAAAATTACACTGTTAAGCTTAATAAAACTATGTAAAATTACCACAGCTTTCTTCTATTATGCTCAGAAACATTCAGATAGAAATACTCAGGCTTGATAATACACACATCATACTCGTTTTCAGTTCAATTCCCGTGTTAGACGTAATGGTTGTACTGGACCAAGGATATATAAATTTGAAAAACATATAGGTCATGCAGAAGGGCCGTGATGGAATGGGGGAGCGCTCTAAGACGCCTTGTTGCGGAGCACTGGGTTGCTCCCCGTCGGAGGTTCGAGACCTCTCTCGGGCAGGGGTGTATGTGTTCTTAGGTTAGTTTAAGTACTTTGTAAGCCTAGAGACTGATGGCCACAGTAGTTAAGTCCCTTAGATTTACAAACATTTGAACGTTTTTGGTATAGAAGGATTAATATTAAAATTCTGTGTTTCAGTTTTCGTGTTCGCGTCTTTGTGCAACGGAGATAATGTCAGGGCTACGTAAAAGAGAATAGACACGTCAGTGAGCGGACGGACAGTTGATTCCTTTTGAGAAACGAAAAATTAAAAAAAAAAGAACACGTGCGTCGGGGAAATTTTAACACGGGTCTCTTGTGCACCAAGTCTACATAACACCTACATGCTTACTCCCCTATACACATAAAGGTGCGTGGCGGAGGGCACTCAGTACCATTACTAGTCACTTGCTTGCTCTTCCACTCCGATTTAAAACGAGTGAAATACGAATGCTTATATGCATCCTTACGAGCACCAATCTCTCTGGTGGTCTTTACGCGAAATGTAGGTTGGTGGCAGTAGAATCGTTCTGCAGCCAGCTTCAAATTACGGCCCTCTAAATTTTTTTCAATATTTCTCCAAAAGAACGTCGTCTTCCAATGATTCCTATTTGAGTTCTCGAAACATTTCAGTAAACACTCGCGCATTGATCGAATCTACCAGTTACAAACCTAGCTGCCCGACTCTGAACTGCCTCTAATTCTTCCTTTCAACCGATCTGGTGGAGATCCCAATCACTTGAGCAATACTGAAGACGGGGTCGTACAAGCGTTTTAAATGATGTCTCCTTCACAGACGAATCACACCCTCGCAAAATTCTCCCAATAAACAGAAGTCGACCATTTACCTTCCGCACAACTGTCCTCATATGTTCGTTACATTTCATATGGCTGTAGAGAGTTAAGCCTGGATATTTAATTGAAGCGACTCTATCAAGCAGCACACTACTAATGCTGTGTTCGAAAAATATGGGATTGCTTCTCCAACTCATCTGCATCACCTACCACATATACTCCTAGGTATTTGGTAGAATTTACGACCTTAATGTTTGACTGATTTATCGCGTAATTGAAGTTAAGCGGATTTCTTTTCGTAGTCAGGTGTACTACTTCACACTTTTCATTATTTAGTGTTAATTGCCAATTTTCGCACCATTTAGAAATTTTGTCTAAATCGCTTTGCAGTTGCTTTTGATTTTCTGTTGACTTCACTAACCGATAAACGACAGCATCATCCGCGAACAGTTTAAGGGAGCTATTCAGATTGTCTCCTAAATCGTTTATAAACACGAGGAAGATATGTCGGATAGGGTCTATGCCCGGTGAGGAAGTGCAGCATCCCCCTAGATGGGGGATGCTGCTCCCCTTACATGTGACCAAATATCAGTATGACTGGCCCCGCCCACTGCACCGCACAGTGGTGCCGCCCACCCCTGAGCACCGCTCAGCTACCGCGGCCGCCACCCACGGCGCCAGCCCGGCCCCGCCCCCTCCATCGCCCAGGGCGCCTCTCACCCCGGCCTCTGCCAGCCGGCCTGAATTAAGTCGTTTGCTTAGCATATCATTAGAATACGCTACATGTGCACCCGGCCCCATTACCGGGGCTATCTGGCCGGCCAGCCACCTGATATTTCTATTTACAGCACACCCTTGTCCCTCTGCAAACACGCGGTTGTACAGATAAACGGTCGGTGCTTTTTTGTGGCGCACGGCTAACAGCCCCCGCGTACGACGCGGAGAGAGAGAGAATCGTTCGTGCTGCCGACAGTATTTAGCTAATGGAAACATCTGCGTACGAGGAAGGAGTTGTTAGAGAAGTTGGTCACGCACAGTAGCGAGCGTTTTCCAGGAGTGAAAAAAAAAAAAAAGGATGGAAACTCCCGACGTACGAGACGGATTTTTGGGGTAGTGAAGGGTGGAGATGAATGGACAAAGAGAAAGAACCGTGAATTACAGGAGTTTTACGAATCGACGTACATCGTGGCAGTAATGCGTCGAGAAGACGGGTCGTTCGAGAAGACATCTCCGGTAAGTGAAACGCTCCGTCACTTTTGAATAACAAAGTCTCCGATCATATAATAGTACTCGTTGTTGTGGATGGGTACAGTAATTTGGTTGCACTACACTTTTTAGCACCCGAATAGTCAATTGTTTTGACCACAAAAAATTATATATAAACGTTGAAATAGTAGGTAAAGTTCTGACATGAATTAAAATGTTATAAACTAAGTGGTTTATTTGCGTATTCATTACTTAACATTAATGTGGCGAGTAAAATATTTAAGTGAAGTGTTGTAAATCGAAACACGTAAAATTAACTACCTTGGATTCCATGGTAATGCCTTATAATCAGAATAAAATGCAAGTAAAGTAATATAACCGAAAATGGCATCAAAAATAAAACGTTTTCAGAAATTGCAGAACATTTAGAAGCTAGTGACAAAATAGAGTTTAAAATCTACGACATGATGTCGGATAACTGAAAAGGTATATACTATCTACTTTTGCTAATTTTTTTCAACTAATTTAAAGATATATCTAACAAATCAGATACGCTAAATCACTTAACACGCATGTTCGCTAACTTATTAAATGGTTTTCTAAATCAAATAAGGCTCTGAATTATTACTCAACATATTATTGAAGTATAAGGCTAACGTGTGACATTTTTAATAATCATGTTTGTTGCTGTTGCTGTTGCGGTCTTCAGTCCGAAGAAAGGGTTTGATACAGCTCTCCACTCTACTCAATCCTCAGCAAGCCTCATCTCCTCATAAAAATCATTTTTATACTTCGTAAAAACGGATTTGTTGACGTCCAAATTTGGGTATCGACCGCTTCAGTGCCCATCTTTTGGATGATTACAATACCCGCCCTATCGTTAAATTTCTAGACTGGTACGACAAATGTTAAATTAGCCATTTTACAGTTATCCCCGTGCTTTATGAGTCAAACATACTTACAACATAATACGGTATGCAAAAGTTTCTCTTATCAAATGCTGTGATTTACTCATGAATATTGTAACACCACCACTGCTCTATGGTCTGACAAGTTCAATAAAAGAAGTGACTCTGTCCCTTCGCTGTATACCAGGAATGTAGCATTTGAGTAAAGTCGAACAATGGCAAGCACAGCTTCACGATATTGTGTTATATAAAATCACATACCTGATTTCTCGAAGCTAGATGTTGAAGTTCTAATTGTCTTGAGATGACTTTTGGTATAAATGATAAATGGTTCCGGGTGTAAAGCAACTAATAAAAGAAATTCCTTAACTCAGATGGATTTTTAATACTTTTCGTTTATCACGATAAATTTCACTTTTGCTTAATAAATATTATCCGCCGTCTTGCCTCAAAGGCATATAAGTGCTACATAAACATCTATTTTCTAAATCTCTTTGATCGCAGTTAACAGGTGTTTACAAAACACGTGCAGCTTTTATCACATCAAGTAGAGAGTCGATTGTCAATGCACTAAGAAGGAAAAAAGAGAAAAGGGCAACGGGAATAAAATTGAATAAAAAGAGAATAACCAAAAGGTTTTTACGTGTCAAGTTTCCTTATGAATGAAAAAGTGGTAGAAGGTGTTAAAACAATTCACTATATGGGCGTGGCTGGCTGACACATCACAACTTCCAGCCTAAAAGCTTAGGCCAGAGTCCAGACACATCACAAATCCTTAAAACATAGTTCACACTCGCCTCATCGCCAAATGAAACAGCGCAGATCCAACCCGAGATTTACTTATGCCCCATCTACACGATACAAAAATGCACTTCTTTAAAATGTGGCATGGCTAAGGCTTCACATAAGGGAGGTTTCTCTTGCTGTAAAGGGAAGCCACGTGTAAAGGAACAGTAGTGCTCGATCCGGAGGCGTGTGGCATCACACCAGCCAGAGTGACTGGCAGTGGGATCGCCACACTGGATCCCTGACTTCAACGACTGCAGCTTTCTACCCGCCAATTCCAACCATTTATCCTCCCTCAACTGCGCCAACTTCTGCTGCAACACAGAAACGACGTCCATAGTAAAACAGCGCAAAACTGTCCTTGGCTGCCCGATTGCCTTGTTCAGTTCTCCACAAACCCTGGCATCCAGTAGAATGCTACTCCCGCCGTTCGAAGAAGTACCACTGGTTATGAATCTATTGCGTCAACTTTTCAGCTGGGTAAAGGTTGTTCAACAACTGTAGTGTGTGTCCCCCTAAATTTTTGTGCTCTTTTTTTCATAATTGTCTCTCAACTACCCATGTATGAAATGTTTTGGATCAATGTGTAAAAGTCTATAAGTTTATGATATTTGGACATGTATGTAAGACTACCAAACATTTTAATTCACTTTTATATTCTCCGTAAACATTATTTGTTTTGCAATCTGCCTTTGTCATATGTAATGTAAATTTTTGATACTACATGGATTTTGTAAACTGTTACTTTGTTGTCTCCATTAGACATTTGAGAGACGTGGCCATTTTCATGCATTTGAAATGAAATTTAGAGTCTTGACCACAAATTTCAATTTATTGAGGCCTTACGCGTTTCGAGGTTTTATCGAAGGCTCCTGCAAGACGATGGAATTAATATTCATCAAACATTTTGATAGAACATAAATGAGAACACTATCTTCACACTCACCATATCTTTTAAAAACTTATTAAAAAGCGAAACTAAAACATTCCTTTTAAAATAATCACTGTCAAATACATAGGTCAAACATAAAATAAATTTAAAATAATAATTAAAAAAATCCACAGAGTGAGTGAGTGCGCATATGTGAGTGAGAGAGAAGTAGAATGACAACATCGCCATCTAGCGGATTCTCCACTTAATATCTGACCGCTTCGTTAACTTCAGAAAGCACTTGACCATCCTATAGGGATGTTCTGGGGGAATTTTAAATTTATTTTATGTTTGACATATGTCTTTGTCAATGATTATTTCAAAAGGTATGTTTTAGTTTCGCTCTTTAATAAGTTTTTAAAAGATATGGTGAGTGTGAAGATAGTGTTGTCATTTATGTTTTATCAAAATATTTGATGAATATTAACTCCATTGTCTTGCTGTAGCCATCGAAAATGACGAAACGTCGAAACGTGTAAGGCGTCAATAAATTGAAATTTGTGGTCAAGACTCTAAAGATTATTTAGAATTTCATTTGTAAATTGTATTCTTGTATAAAATACGGGGTTATTCCCCAGCTCAACGGAGAGTAATGACGTGGAAGAAGGAAAAAAAAAAATAGAGAAAGCGTGCCAAGTGGATAGCTTGCAGGGCTAGAAATCTACTTTCAGTACCAAGGAGATGTGGTTATTTTATTAGAGGCCATATGCATCAAGAGGAATGTTAAATGACCTCGGATGAGCGTTTTCAAGTGCGGTTATTGGCATACCACTGGTGGCATATTCTTTAAACAAAGTCGACGCAAAGAAGACTAATTTTTGTCACTTACAGCAAAAGGCAGTATGGGACACTATTACCTCACAGGTAGCCACATTTTGGCGCAAATCTTCCATCACAGGAAATATAAAACTATTTAAGTATTGGAATAATAGCCAAATAATCATACTTGTGAGTTTTAACATTAACTGACATCGCAGGATGGAGGTGATATGCATAGATTAATTATCTTCAAAAGTAAAGCGCCAAGATAGCTATATGATTATTTAATTGATAGACGATCAGTTTCAATGGGTTATGCCACCATCATCTGGTCGTATAAAATTCTACAATGTGATCAAGTTATTTAAAAAATGGAGGTTAAACAGAACGTGCGACAATGCAATTAGTTAAAATATAAAATACACAAGTTATATTATCAACTCTTGTACGAGACTGTTTGTTTTGTTTGACTTTGGTTGATTAAATTGAGTTTAAACTGTGCTTTTAACCCGTTATTATTGTACGTCAGTGTCCGGTGAAAAGTTAGTTTCCTGTTAAAGTGAAATATTCCGAGTGTCCTTGTGAAATAATGTCAGATTGTTTTAATAATATCTAATCTTTCACTGTTTGTTGAAAGTCAGTCAATACTATGTAGGGGAAGGGAGGGCAATGGAAGGTGCGGGCAAGACGGAAATTACTGTCAACTCCGAACCACGCGACAAGGCACGCGAGTGGCGACGCACACAGCAACAGGCGACCACCTGCAATCTTTGAACGGAGTTTAGTCGGGCCCGCGCCACCAAGTGATGTATACGTGCGCTGTTCTTTTTTTTTTTTTTTTTCCGTCGAATTCTTAGGAAAATTGTGGTTTTTTGCGGCGTTATTGCTTGCAAAATGTAAGTCGTGTTACTATTTTGTTTGTGCGATACATATCTACGGAGTATAGGTTGTTAGAATTGATATTTGAACACGGAAAGTGGTTACCAGTTTCTAAATACGTCAATTTAACATTATGGTTATGGGCAAGATGGAAATGTGTATTTAAGGGTAAGATGGAAAAGAGTCCATTTTGCTTGCATAGTACTACTTTCATGATTTGTGAGTTTTTCGATTAATAGCGGTATTGTTTTTGTTTCTAGATGGTATCCAAATACAAACGGAAGAGTACCAGAGAGTCTTGGAGTGAGCAAACAATGCAGAAGGCGATGTATGAGGCTAAAATCACAACTATAGGTGCTGCTTCGAAGAAATATGGAATTCCGATTGGAATTTTGCATCGCCACATCAAAAAAGGTGACGCATCGAAAAAGTTAGGAAGATTTCAGCCTGTTTTTTCTAAATAACTGGAACAGAAGCTCTGTGATCTCGCAGTCGAACGCGATACGCTATTTTATAGCCTAACAAAGGATAGCCTGTAGACATTAGCTTATGAGTTGGCGACACACAATAAAATTCCGCATCCGTTTGCATGTGAAAAGGCTGGTCGAGCGTGGGTCGAAGGCTTTATGGCAAGACATCCCCAACTAACATTCCGTACACCTGAAACCACAGCCCTAGCACGTTGTTCTGCTTTTAATCGCACTCAGGTTGAACGCTTCTATGATAACTTATGGACTTTTTTCTCAGAATCAGTTTTTGGCGAGGCCTGATGACATATATAACATGGACGAGAATGGTGTCACGACCAGCGCCTCCCGATCTCCTCGAGTAATTTCCTTAGAAGGTAAACGACACGTAGGAGTCGTCGCAACTGAAGAAAAGGGTCAGCTTACTACTATTATTTGTGCTTGCAGTGCCACTGGTCGCTTCATTCCACCATGTTTTATATTTGTGCAAAGAAAAGGAATGAATGAGCGTCTGTTGGATGGTGCTCCTAACGGATCTCAAGCTTGGTGTTCTGAATCTAGCTGGATAACAAACACTACTTTTAATAACTGGCTGCAGCTATTTATCGAAAAGACCAGACCATCAGCTGACAGGCCCGTTTTATTGATTTTAGACAATCACAAAACCCATAAAAATCTGGAAGGTTTATATATAGCAAGAACAAATAATGTAATCATGGTTAGCATTCCACCACATTCGAGCTACAAGCTTCAGTCACTAGATGTGTCGGTTTACCGCTCATTTAAGGTAGCCTTTGAACAAACCATAGACACTTTTCAAAAGAACCATCCTGGTAGAAGAGTGACACAGTTAGACGTTGCAAGACTTGTTTGCACCGCCTACGAAAAATGCGCTACTGTGCAGAACGCCACAAGTGGGTTCAGAAAGGCGGGTATTTTTCCGCATAACAGACATTTGTTCACAGATTTAGATTTTGCACCAGCCACCGTTTATGAAAATGCTCCAGTGATGGCAGGTGATCAGAATGCCGCTGCGACTCATAAGGGGGACAACAATGCTGACAATGACATTACAGACGATTTGCCTGAAGTCAATGAATACTGCCCTACGACCAATGACGAGGATGATGTAATAGCCACAGAAAATAACTGCGCAGACAATGCAGCTGCTAGTAATGACAGTTCTTCAATGACTAAACGTCATGACAACGCCGACATTGATATAGTTACTAACGAAGGCGAGAATCCTGACATCACTATTGATGAAAACGACGTCACGTCTGTTAATGAGAAGGACGTATTCAGCAGAACATTGTGGAAGACAGCGAAGATGCATCTAGTGTATACCCTGTTGACGTTTTGCACAACCGTCTACATCGTACGCCATCTGTCCACGAAAAATACTTCCGTTACAAAAGTTACACCATCAATCAAAAAAAGGAAAGTCAGGAGTGAAAAATCGGAGAGTCTTACGATTTCGCCAGTCAGATCAATAACTGAAAAGAAGAATGAAGTGAGGAAAAAACCAAAATTAGACGTAGTCCAAACCATTAAAGGAAATGAATATAAACGAGAACACAATAGAAGGGGACAGGATGTAAAAGGAAAGGGAAAAGGTAAAGGAAAGGGAAAACGGACAAAGAAAAACGAGAAGACATCGCAAAATCAAGAGGCATCCAGTCATGCAGATGTGTTTTGCCTACTGTGCGGTGAACAATACATCGATCCACCCACAGAAGACTGGTTGGAGTGTGCATCGTGTCATGGTTGGGCACATCAGTTGTGCGCCGATACGGAAAATGGTTATTTTCTGTGTGTCCATTGTGAAATGTAAGATAATCCCAAACATTCCATCTTGCCCGTTCAAGCTTTCCATTTTGCCTTCAGTGTGAGGGCAAGATGGAATTTTCTTTAGTTTTCTTTTATGAGTCAAATCACCTGATTTATCAAATATTGATTGTTATTAGCTACAACGTTTTGTAATTTAATAAGATACCTTTCATGACTGATTAAAATAAAATGTTTACATTTGAAAATTTTCGTCCTATTGTGTCGTAAAATTAACCCATCCATCTTGCCCTCCCTTCCCCTATGTAGGATGTGTAGGATACGTACGATATGTTCAGTTTTCATCTCCACAAATCACGTAACATTCTATTAGTGTTAAAGAATTAAACTTATTGCTTAGTTATTATTGAAGAAATGTTTACTTGATAGGTTTAAGGACTTTATTCCTTACCGTGTCACAGTTTACTGCATTTTGTGCTAGTTAAAAACTAAATATTAGAATAGGTTCAGGTGCCACACCGTTATTACGTGTATCTGATCTCGAAACAACTACATTACTAAAAGCTTCCATGCAGATGAGTAGCTAGACTTATCACAGTAAGAAGAGGATTTGTTAACATACCAGCAGTTGATAAATTTTTGAACCTTTTGGTTCAAAATGTTCAAATGTTTGTAGAGATTATGGGACTTAACTGCGGGGTCATCAGTCCCTAAACATACAAACTACTTATGAACTAGCTTATACTAAATATGGCACAAACATCCATGCTCGAGAGGGGATTCGAACCCCCGACCGCAGCGGCCGTGCAGACCGTGACTGGTACGCCGCAGACCTCTCGGCCACTGCGGCCGGCGAACCTTTTGGTATCTAGATGCATACAAACCAGCTAATTCAATAGTTTCACAACCATAGTACAAAATAGTGAGCTGTCGAATTACTGATCTGTAACTGTATGAAGTGATTTGAGTTTTCGTTGTAATAGTAGATTCCTGGCCTCACGTTTTCAATGAAAGTGATTTGGGTTTTCGTTGTAATAGTAGATTCCTGGTCTCACGTTTTCAATGAAAGCGCTAACGTTACTGTACAGAGCCTTAACACACTAAAGAACCAAAGAAACTGGTATAGGCATTCGCCTTCAGACACAGAGATATGTAAACAAAGAGGACGGCGCTGCGGTCGGTAACGCCTCTATAACAGCTACCTGTCGCAGGCGTTATATAGCTTGATGCTGCTACAATGGCAGATTATCACGATTCAAGTTTTTTGAAAGCGGTGTTATAGTCGGCGCACGAGAGCGGATACACAGTGTCTCGTGGACCCTGTATATCAGCAGGGGACTGTTCAAGCTGGTAGAGGCTCTGTAATGGTGCGGGGCGCGTGCAGTTGGACTGACGTGACACCCCACGATACGTACAGATATGACTCTCACAGGTGACGCATCCTGACTGATCAGTTGCACCCATTAACGCTCATTGTGCATTCCGACGAACTTGGGCAATCCCAGTAGGACAATGCGACACCCTACACGTTCAGAATTGCTACGGAGTGACTCTACAACACCGGACTCTTCAGACATGAACGTTATTGAGCATATTTGGGGTGCATTGCAATGGGCTGTTCGAAGAGATCTCCAACCTTACGGATTTAAGGACAGTCCTAGAGGATGAGTGGCGTCAGTTGCCTGCACCACTACTCCAGACACTATCGAGTGCACACCACGTCCTGTTGCGACGCGTCTGTGTTTTCATGGAGGCCCTTCAGTGTAATACTTGTAGTAACGGAAATTAATAATGCTCACCACTTATCTGATTGCCAGCTTTAAATATAGATTACAGTGATTTCTCTCTGACACTAGTAAAAGTGATTGTCCACAAGAACTGACTTCCGTGCATATGACTCATCGCAGTATTTTGCTCTCAACTGTCAGAACATTCTGTGACAGAATCCCTGATATTTTGCTTCTGTCGTTTCTTTTATACTATATAGTGTGAATCTAAATTCACGTACTCGGGCTTCGCAGCGCGATTCCTCACATATTAGCAATAAAAAAAAATGTCTTTCACAAAGTTTCGTCCTGCGCATATTTCCGGCCGTAAAAGGACGTCGAAGATTGAAACGGGTGTGTGTTCCATACGTCAGTGTGTTTCAGAATTACACTACTTCACCAACAAAGATCTAGGGGATGTGGGAGGCGTCTTGAGGAATAAAAATAGCATGGGAATCTATGCCCGTAAACGTCATTCAACGACGCTACGGAGAGTCCAAGTTACAGGCACCAGCTCCTGCCGCTAGACATCCCCTCCAGCAACTAGCGTCGTTGGATGACGTTTACTGGGCATGGGTTTCTATGCTCACTTTGTTCCTCAAGACACCTCCCACATCCCCTAGAAGTTTGTTGGTGTACTAGTGTGATTCTGAAACACACTGAGATATGGGACACACAACCATCTCAATCTTCAACGCCCATTCACTGTCTTAGATATGCGCAAGACGAAATTTTGTGAGAGACATTTTTTTATTGCTGGCATGTGAGGAATCGCGCTGCGAAGCCCGAGTGCACGAATTTAGATTCACCCTGTATATTTTCGAGAAGCTAAGGGTAAAATTGATGTCTTCATCCATTAAGAAGACACACTGTCAAATTTAAATCGTCTCAGAGAAGCACAGTTCTGTGGGCTGTAGTGGTAATTTAACGCATTTGGTAATATTGCAGATTCTTTGACGATTTATTGTGTATTATTTGCTGTGCAGTGAGCTACTACAAAACTTAACCAATCGATAGGACTGTTGCAAATACGCTAAGGGAATCCGAGAAGATTGGGAGCTGTTTGGTTTGAACACACCGCATTTGCTCTAGTGCCTTCAACATCACATGAAACTCAGTATTTCTTTAGGGAAGGCGAATCATGATTTCATAGTTGACGAACACTACGAAACAGCCCACGGATGCCTCTGTAGTACCACTAGTGTACACCACTGTAACACCATGGTTCCTACCTAAAACTGTAGAAAAACAAAAACTGAAATGTAAAATTCGTGGTTTGACCTTTTTAAAAATTTGTCAGATCTAAAACAAATATGGCCTCTGGAGAAGCCAAGGTGGAACTCAGCTCCAACCTCGATGTAAATCATTCAAACCAATCATATTTTCGTATAACACTCTAGACAAATCCCTTTAAAAGAGACCTCCTAACAGATAGATAGTCATTCTGCATTTTATATATTCTCTACTCAGCCATCATGAGCTATTTTGCTAGCCAAGAAACAAAACTCATCGCCCACTTTAATTTTCTCCTTACCTACACTTACACCTTCTAGCATTGCCTCATTTTCTTAGACTACACTATAGTAGCACTGTTCTTTTCTTCTTAATATTCATCTGACATATTCCTTTCAAGACATGTCCATTCCGTTCAGTTGCTCCTCCAGGTCCTTTGCTCTCTCTGACAGAATTACTCTTGGCAAACCGAAAAGTTTCATATCCTTCCTCTTAATTCCATTCCTTCTTCACAGCTTCCTTAATCTACAGCCTTAATAGCATTGGAGAAAAGCTACAACCCTGTCTTACTCCCTTCCCAACTACTGCGTCCTTTCATGCCCTTCAACTCTTATAGCTAGTGTCTGGTTTCTGTACAAGTTCTGTAAAACTTTTTGTACCACATATTTTACCTCCGTAACTTCAGAATTTTAAAGAGTGTATACCGGTCTACATTGACATTGACAAATAAGCTTAAAGGGTAGGTTTTCTTTTCCTTAACCCGTCTTCCTAGATAAGGCGAGTATTTCCTAACGTATTCATATCATTCTCCTAAATCCAAACTGATATCCCCCGAGGTCGGATTCAGACACACAGTCGTTGCTGATAAATGCTGCGTTTCTATTTCTTACGTACAATACATAAAGTTCCAACAAATAAGGCGAAGTAAACATGTTCCCGCATACAACTGTTTCTCATAGTGTATTTTAATGACATAGTAAAACAATACGGGGAGAGCAAAAACCATCTTAGGCATCAGTATAGCCACGTTGTATTCCTTCGAGAACGAAGTTTTTGTAGTTTGTTAGTTACCTATAAAATTACTAGTTACTCTCTCTTTGTAAGTGTGCTTGTGTAACTTCTCTCTCTCTCTCTTTCTCTCTCTCTCTCTCTCTCTCTCTCTCTCTCTCTCTCTCTCTCTCTCTCTCTCTCTCTCTCTCTCTCTCTGTGTGTGTGTGTGTGTGTGTGTGTGTGTGAAAGAGAGAGAGAGAGAGTTTCACTATGACGAAGCAAATCCATTGATAGTCTGAGGTTGCTCACACGCCAAAGCGCCTGAATCTATGCTGTCCCGCAGTGCGCGTCACTCCCTTTCATAGCTCCCCACAGCTGACGCACGCAAATGATCGAGGTAATGATTGTTTTGTGCAAAATAAGCGAAGGACATAAGACGCAGACGTTCTATCTGAAAATGTCGTGTCGTACGTCAGTGCCGTAAGCAACTCATAACTAAATCACATGGTTGATTCCGGTTCACGAAAACACTTATTTAGAAATATGAATGTCTGAATTTTGTTGTTTTCCCCTTTACTTATTTACTTCCTTCATTCATTACTCTTTGGGTTGAACTCATACCTTGTTTATTGATGAATTCAGTTTGACATACACAAGAATTTCAGAAATAAAAACATCTTACCTATTAGATTATTGAGTTCACATTTTATCGCTTATTTGGTTCCCTTCTAAACCAGCTTAATACATCTTAGTAAATGTATCACGAAGATTTCCCAGTTCGTTTTACATAAATCTTCCATCGTTAGTAGGACATCTGCATCACATTCTACATGCCTGTTTATTTCTTTACTTTCATTATTTATTTATTTATTTTTAAAGTCTCTATTAAGCGAAAGCGTGGAATAGACTTGCATTCGGGAGGGCAGCGCTTCTAATCTAACCGCACATACTTACTTTTAAGGTAAATTTCAGAATGCTGACGCTGAGAAATACACTGTTGAAGAAAAGACATTTTTAAATATGCACCAAAGCTGCTTTTATTTAAATGCTGACGACTAGTTTCCAGCTTTGCCCATTTTCTAAGTCACATTCATATACATTTATATTTGGTTACTGTTTATGTCACGCTGTTTGTCGTAATTACTTTGGTGTAATTTACAGAGCTGTTGATCCATATATATGTATATGAATGTGACTTAGAAAATGGGCAAAGCCCGAAACTAGTCGTCAGCATTTAAATAAAAGCAGCTTTGGTGCATATTTAAAAATGTCTTTTCTTCAATATTTAAGAGCTGCAAAACACGACATATCAAAAACATTTGACAAACACTGTTGGTTTCATTCGCCATCCTTCCACCAGTACGAGGATTATCAACGTTTCTGCTGACCTAATCGCCGAAGTAACTTAAATTCGAAAAATTCCTTCATTCTAAAACATGCTTCTGTAGCAAATTTTAATTCTGATTATTTTTTTTTCTTTTTATTGTCTTTCACATACGGGTCTGCTCCAGAAATACATATCCAGAAAGCTATTAAACTGCTCAACTTATGTTAAACAGCCAGTCTAAATCAATTTATTTCTCTTGTTCTTTTGGTTTAAATAAAGACTTGATCACATTGTTTCTTTGTTTGAGCCATTTCCTTAACTCTCGGCAATCTTACTATTTTTCTGAATTACCCTGAACGGACTTATGTGCTTATTATTCTATCCATTAATATTAATTATTCCTGTAAGTCTTTTACACCCCTGTTTAGTTCGTATGATAGACTTCCGTACCGTTTAACACATTTACTGCCCGCGCAGACTAAGTTCACATACAGTGACCGGTAATGCATTTCCCATTTACAGTCACTCACTCGCATCAGCCATCGTAGCAGCATTCAACTTAGTTTGCGCGGACATTATCCATCTACTACACACTAAGTTTCTTTTACTGACTACAATTTTTGGTTCTTTCTTTCGATGAAAGATATCTGCGCTAACAATGAAGCGAACGGATTGCTCACTTGATTGATATGTTAGGACGATGCATAATTTCGTCGCATTTTTGTTTTGCATGTTGTTATTTCGATTGCTATGTTTGTTTTTCTCGATTTCAAAAAGGCGTTTGACGCGGTGCCACACTGCGGACTGCTAACGAAGATACGAGCATATGGAATACGTTCACAGATTTGTGACTGGCTGGAAGACTTCCTAAGTAATAGAACGCAGTAAGTTGTTATCGACGGCGAGTGTTTATCACAGACGAATGTATCGTCAGGCGTGCCCCAGGGGAGTGTGATAGGTCCGCTATTACTTTCTATCTGTATAAATGATTTGATGGGCGGGGTAACTTGTAACTTGCGGCTGTTTGCTTATGATGCTGTGGTGTATGGGAGGGTGTCGTCTTTAATTGACTGTAATAGCATACAGAATAACTTAGACAAAATTTCTAGTTGATGCGAAAAATGGCAGCTAGCTCTCAATGTAGAAAAATGTCAGGTGATGCGAATGAGTAGGAAAATCAATCCCATAATGTTCGAATACAGCATTAGTACTGAGCTTCGTCAGGTCCTAGGATTTTTATCTGTCACTTTCCACTTCTTTCACGTCTGGCATTGTTGCTGATGTGAAAAGTATCGAGTATCACCGTGGTTCGGAACCCACGTTAAACTGTAGGTCCCCCTATAACTGGCTGGGTAAGTCAGTTCGAAGGTCGGAGGAAGGCAACGGCATACCACCTCCAAACAGGACCATGCCTAGTAAAGCACTGTGGTGTTCAAACCAATCTTCATATTGTTGACTGCTTTACCTTTTTACCTTACTGAGCTTCTTGATGCAATCGCGTCGTTCAAATATCTACGCGTAACACTGCAGTACCATATGAAATGGAACGAACATGTAAGGACAATTGTCAGCTAGACGGACAGCCGACTTCGGTTTATTTGGAGAATTTTGGGTAGATGTACTTCATCTGTAAAGGAGACCGCGTATAAAACGTTTGTACGACCACGTATTGAGTATTGCTCAAGTGTTTGGGGCCCGTCAGTTGAAAGGAAGACAAAAAAAAGCAGTTCAGAGGCGAGCAGCTAGATTCGTTACTGGTAACTTCGGCCAATGCGCAAGTTTCATGAAAATGCTACGGGAACTCAAATGGGGATTGCTGGAGGAAAGACGACGTTATTTTCGAGAAATTCTGTTGAGGAAATTAAGAGGACCTGCCGCTTACTTATATTTCTCGTAATGATCACAAAGGCAAGATAAGAGAAATTAGGGCTCGTACGGAGGCATATAGGCATTGAGTGTAGAACGATCTTCCTGCCGCCTACTTATATTTCTCGCAATGATCACAAAGGCAAGATAAGAGAAATTAGGCATTGAGTATAGAACGATCTTCCTGCCGCCTATTTATATTTCTCGTAATGATCACAAAGGCAAGATAAGAGAAATTAGGGCTCGTACGGAGGCATATAAGCATTCTTTTCTTCCTCGTTCTGTTTGGGAGTGGAATAGGAAAATAAATGCCTAATAATAGCCCGCCACGCACCTTACGGTGGATTGCGGAGTATGTATGTAGATGTAGATTGTCTATCGGCATGCCTCGGGAACAACTGTGCTCAGTTTCCGTTCGTAGCTAAACTGTACGGTTTTGTTCTGTGCTTTCAAAATGTTTAAGACTATGAACTCGTCCGCGTCGTGTGAGGTTCGCTCAGTGATACGGTTTTTGTCAGCAAGAAACCTGTCTGCTGCAGAACTTCATCGCCATATTTGCGAAGTTTACGGAAACACTGTTATGACTGAAAGTTAAGTGCGTAAGAGTGAGCGAGAAATCAAAGTTGCCCATGACAACATCCATGATGAGGACCGATCTGGTCGCCCTTCTTTGATTACAGACGATTTGATGGCTTCAGTTGATGCGAAGGTTCGTGAGAACGGGCGATCCACTATAACAGGTCTCTCAAACGATTCCCTGACGTGTCGAGATTAGTGCTTTACAAAGTTGTTTCTGAAGTTTACGGAACTGTGCTCCCGTTGGGTCCCGAAACTCGTAACAGATGATCGCAAAAACCAAAAATTTGAATGTGCGATGGAGTTATTGACTCGTTATAACGAAGAAGGTGACGGCGTCTTGAGTCAGATCGTAACTGAAACCGAAACATGGGTTTCGCATATCACGCCCGGATCGAAGCAACTGAACATGGACTGGAGAAACACACACACTCGCCGGTAAAGGTGAAGGCCAAACAGACTGTCGCAGCGCAAAATCATGGCGTCGGTGTTTAGGGAGAGTCACGGTGCTTTTTTGGTCGACTTTATGCGACGAGAAACCACTACCAATGCAGAAGCCTACTGCCAAACCCTGAGAAAACTACGCAGAGCGATTCAAAACAAAAGAGGCGCCATGCTGACAAAGGGAATTGTCCTTCTCCATAACAATGCAAGACCACACTCTGCAGGTCAGACCCGCGATTTTATGGACAGTTTTGGCTGAGAAGTCTTAGACAACCCACCCTACAGTCCTGATCTTGCGCCGAGCAATTATCATCTGTTCCTTCACCTCAAACAAATCCTCAGTGGCAACCCTTACAATGATGACGACGACGTGAAAACGGCAGTGAAGTCTTGGTTGTCGGAGCAGGCGGAAAGTTTTTATGAAGAGGGTATTTTAAATTTGGTTGAGAGGTATGATAGGTGTTTTAACATACTTGGCAACTATGTTGAAAAATAAAGTATGCAGTTTCTGAAAATTAATTTACTTTTTGTTAAAATAACCTTTCATTGTGTACTTATGTTCAAACGAATCTTACTTAAAAAACACGCCTCGTAAAAGCCGTCTTGGTTACAAAAATACATTGTGGACGACCCTTGTATTTTGGTTGTGGCCATGACGGCTAAGTTAAGTAACCGTGACTGTGTCAAATAATAAATATTTGTAATAACTGCTACCAGTCACTTTATTTCTTTACGCTTTATCTAACATAAAGCTACGCGTTCTGCTCATCATCAGGCGTTGATTACATACAGAAATCATTGGAATACTTCATATATTCTAATCTAAAGTTATTCTGTTGTTTCTTGAAGGTGGTATTTGGTTGGCAGGGGGGAGGGGAGGGCAGTGAATGGCCATAAATTGAAGTGCAGAGATGTCTTCTGCTGATCTTGATATCTCGTGTCAGCGTGTGTTTACATGTCTGAGAACAGTTTGTACGTGTGTGAGCTGCGACATAAACAGTGAAAACCAAGAGTGTACAAGTGAAACGCCATACAGCAGCAGCTTCACTAACGTAAGGGTGATGCAGCCAATATTGGGGAACACAAAAATTTTGCTGACACGAGACATCAAGACCAGCAGAAGACATCTCTGCACTTCAATTTATGGCCATTCACTGCCCTCCTCTCCCTCTTGCCCCCCAAATACCACCTTCAAGAAACAACAACAGATGAACTTTAGATTAGGATATATGAAGTATTCTAATGATTTCTGTATGTAATCAACGCCTGATGATGAGCAGAACATGCTCGAAGCGCGTAGCTTTATGTTAGATTAAGCGTGAGGGAAATAAAGTGACTGGTAGCAGTTATTACAAATATTTATTATTTAACACAGTCACGGTTACTTAACTTAGCCGTCATGGCCACAATCAAAATACGACGGTCGTCCACAATGTAAGTTCCGTTTCTATTTCTGTCCGCGGCAGCGCTACGATCGTAGTTCCATGCATGTGCGGCAGTTACTCTGACTCAAGGAGAAGACATGTACGCCATTTTCAGATCGCTGCTGCCGACGTGTGCTGTGTAGTGCTTCTTTATAGTGTCACTCATAACTGAATATGGCGCCGCGTGTGAAATCAGATCTATGATGCGTTTTCTAAATGCAAAGAAAGAAAAACCAAAGGAAATTCATTGGCAATCTGCGAGGTTTCCGGAAAAAAAATGCTGTGAGTGATGCAGTGATGAGAAGATCGGTCAGACTGTTCAATGAAGGACGTGATCAAGTGCAGTATGAAGAACGAAGTGGACGTCCGTCTATGTTTACTGATGAACTGGTTCACACGGTGGAAGAGAAGATTAAGCAGCTCCCGTAAGTTTACACTTAGAGCCCTTGCCGTGGAAGTTCCGCAAATCTTACGATCACTAATTCATGAAATTTTTACTGAAAAACTGAAATTTTGAAAATTTATGGGAATTTCACTGGGGCGTGTTTGATCATCCTCCGTACAGCCCGGACCTCGCTCCTAGCGACTTTCATCTCTTCTTCGCCCTAAAATCTGTCCTTGATCAACACTTCAACGATGACGACGAGCTGAAAGAACATATTACCACATGGTTGAATACACAGGCGGCAACCTTCTATGAAGAAGGCATACAAAAGCTTGCGACACGCAATGAGAAATGCCTACAACATTTCAGAAGCTAGGTAGAAAAATAGTTTAACAGTCGAAGATTTTTGTACAATAAATATTTTTTATGTATCTGTACACGTTTGTTTTATATAACCAAACGGAACTTACTTTGTGGACATACCTCGTATTACCAGTTGCTGTGGGTTGAAACTGGTAGTAGTTGTTGCAGTTCGGCAACGGCGAAATGGGTTGGACGTGATGTCGTATGCTCTGATTGCAAACAAGGAGCTCCGTCACGTGAAGTGTCTTCTTACTCATTTTCGATCTGACAATAATAAATCTAATATATAAAGCAGAGTGTCCGTAAATTTGTAAGTGTTGCATACAGATCTACAGTTTTGTTCCAATCTTTATGAAATTTTGTACACGTAAGCTTCAATCCATGAGGGCGGTCGCCGTAATTGTAAGAATCACACACGATATATAGTTCACGAGATATGATGTTATAAACAATGAAATGTGTCTAAAACTGCAGCATTTAGTGACAACGCTGCTCAATTTCTCCTAAACCACTGGACCGATTTCAACCACATTTGGTACACATATTCCTTATGCGAAATAACAATTGGCGTACGAGTACGAACCACATACCACACATGGTTCAGGAGATATAACGTCGTAATCAATAGGAATCGCAGAAAACTGCCACATAATGCGGAGAGACTTTACACATACGATATATGAGAATAAGAGCACTTAACGACTTGCAACAAACTTTAAACATAATTTCAAACCTTCATTAAACTTTTTCTCGATGACACCCATAGCAAAATGATGAAAGGAAAAAAGTTTCTCGCTTACTACTTTTCCGCTGTTTATGGAGTAAACTGTTGTTGTAAATCTGTCGGACCAAACTGCTTGGTCATCAGTCCGTAGCTTACAAACTACTTAAACCTAGGTAAACTAACCTAAGGACAAACACAAACACCCATGCCCCAGGGAGGACTCGAACCTCCACAGCGAGCAACCGCGCGCTCCGCAGCGAGACGCTTTAGGCCGCTCGGCTACTCGACCGCGGCATGGAGTAAACTACGGCATTCGGTATGACGTTACAATTTATAATTTTTACACTACAAATTGTAGCTACAGGAAATTTTACAGACAGTATACACACATATAGTTGAATGTACGATCTAAATTGCATCACAGTACGACACATAATTCATGAGATATGAGCACATAAATAGTAACGTTGCGCTGTTCATGGACTAAAACTACGGCATTCGGATGACGTTACAATTTATAATTCATACACTACAATCTGTAGCCGCAGGAAATTGTGTAGACAGTATACACGCATATATTTGAGTGTACCTTCTAAATTGTTTGACAGTACGAGACGTAGTTCACGAGATATGAGCATATAAACAATAACGTTCATGGAAAACCGCCACATCACGCACCAAGTTTTAATGTATTACGTCTGTACTACTAATTGTATTCCCAAGAGATTTTACATACAGCCCTTATACAAATGAATATACGCCCGAAAAATGGCAGGAACAAATAATAAATACCCGGGCAACGCCGGGTTTTCAGCTAGTAAGTAAATAAATGTTCCGACGCACACGACTCAAAACAAGTCCTGCACTGCGACGACTGTACTCTGAGAGTGTTTCAGTTCCCGTCCTAGCACCAGCGGCGTCTGAAAGCCTGGCCACGCTTGCAGCGCCGCAGATAAAGTCTGTGCACGTAGACGACTAACCCGGGCGGCGCTGTAAAATTTACGCCGACCTTGGCCGGGCAAACGCGACGCGGGGGAGTGTGACGTCGTCCCCCGACCCGACAGAGAGATAGCGCGCGGCGACGACCCCGCGACCTGGCGGCCGCTCGTAAAAGCTCGCCCGCGGCCCGGGAATTAATATTTGAGAATAATCAGGGGATTAGGGGGAGGGCGGGGGCAGGGCGGCGATAGCCCGTGCCTTGTTTACAGCCCCGCCGCGCCGGGCGCTCGTAAAAGGACCCGCGCTTAATCCTTAAAACGCGGGCCGCCTCTCCGCGTGCCCCGTGCTGTTGCCAACAGGCTCTTCCTGGTGCCACTGAAGTAACCTTCCCTAGCCTGGAGAGAGAACCTGGCTTTCCTTGACGCAAAGAGATGAGAGCTACCCGCAAGGGATCTCAAATCAATTCTCTATGTTTCCGGTAGACTTTGTTTACCTCACAAGTGGCTTCTAATCACAATGGGTGCTTGCAGAATATGTCTCAGTTGTGTGACTGGATTCGTGATTTCCTGAAGAAGTAGTAATCGAGTAAAATAGAAGCGATATCTGGTGTTCACAGCCGTGTGAAAGGTGGTGTGACTTGCGTGCATCAAATCCTTAGACTGTTCGCGGATGATGCTGTCGTATATCGGTTAGTGAAGCCAACAGAGGATCAAAAGCAACTGCAAGGCGATTTAGACGAAATTTCTACATGGTGCGAAAATTGACAATTGACTCTAGTGAAATAATACACATGACCACTAAAAGAAATCCGCTAAACTTCAATTACGCGATAAATCAGTCAAACCTTAAGGTCGTAAATTCTACCAAATACATAGGAGTTACAATTACGAACAACTTAGACTGGAGAGAACACATAGAAAATATTGTGGGGAAAGCGAACCAAAGATTACGATTATTTTCCATTTCTTCCAGTTCTTCTTGTTGATTGTGCTCTGCGGTCGTTCATTTGGTTCGTTCTTCATTGTTCGTTGAATATTTGGCTCAGCTTTTTTTTTATTACAGAGGGCGTTTAGCCCCCTGACCGGGCGCGCTGAGCCACGGCGCCCGGCAAATTTCATCGGCAGAACGCTTCGAAGATGCACCAGCTCCACGAAAGAGACTGCCTACATCACACTTGTGCGTCCTCTCCTGGAGTACTGTTGCCCATTGTGGGACCGTCACCAGGTGGGACTGATGGAAGACATTGAGAAGGTTCAGAAAAGGGCAGCTCGTTTTGTTTTATCACGTTACTGGGGGGAAAGCGTCACAGAAATGTTGCACGAATTGGAGTGGAAATCATTAAAAGAAAGACGTTATTCCTTGCGGCGTGATCTGTTTGCGAAGTTTCAATCCCCGACTTTTACTTCTGAATGTGAAAATATTTTGCTAGCACCCATCTACTTAGGGAGACATGACCATCCCAATAAAATAAGAGAAATCAGATCGATAACGGAACGATTTAGGTGTTCTTTCTTCCCGTGCGCTATTATAGAATGGAACGGTAGAAAAAAGTTATGAAAGTGGTTAATGAACCCTCTGCCAGGCACTTAAATGTGATTTGCAGAGTATCTATGTAGATGTACCGTAGGTGCAACCACAACGGAGAGGTTATCTGTGGAAAGGTGAGACAGACGTGTTGTTCCTGATGTTGGGCAGCTATCTTTCCACTAGTTACAGGGGCAACAGTCTGGGTGATTTTTAGCATCAGCTAACGTGGCTTGCCTTGCTGCTACTACTCGAAGCTGCACCCGCGCATGAGGCATAATTCTATTCTATGTTTAATGGGGCACTTTGCGTTTGCCATACCGTCCTCCGCTTCGGGAACGGTGCGGAGAACATGTATTTGTGGAATGCTCACCAACAGGCGAAAACACTCACCACTTATGACTCTACGGCAACTACCTTACAGTTTCGCTCAGCCATGGCCACCAACGGGCATTAAGGCACTGATATTGCGACTTTGTTACTGGTTGGGACAACGTGAAGTATGCAATCTTCCATAAACGCATTGCTTTCTTTTCGTTTTTTCCTCCATTTCATGTTTCTTTTAAGACCCATCGGATAGGTCGCTTTATGTTTAGTTCTTCTTGTTACCTACAAACTCTTACGAACAAGGTGAACCCTCTCCCCCCATGGCGTTCTGAAGTAACCTTTCATTTCGTCAAAACTTCTATCTTTTCTATCGATTTTACATTTTCAGTTATGATTCAAGCAGGCAGACTTTTAGTTTGACGGTATCTTTTGGTAGTCTTCGATATGGTGTGTGATACGATGGGTTGAAGGGGCGGCAGGAGACCCACTATTTTATTTTTTTATTTTATTATTATTATTTTATTTTTTTAATGTGGGAAAAAAACGGCAGAAAGTAACGGGAAACTACAATCATTACTTTTACAGAGGACACGCAGCTCTTCTGTATGAACATATAATGATATCTTCTTGAGTAAAATATTCCGTGTCATATAGTCTCCGATTCGGACTTGTGAGAGGGGAACAATAAAGACAGTCTACGGATCGGAGAGAGAAATCTTCCAGCCCTTAATCATGTGGGTTACAAAACATAGAAAGAGAAATGAATAGGTTGAAGTTAGAAATGGTGTGGATTAGTGAAGCTCAGTGGCAGGATACATAGGCACTTTGTTCACTTGAGAACAAGGTTTTAAATACAAATTCAGCGTGGGGAACGCAGGAGTAGGTCTACTAATAAATAAGGAAATAGGATTGTGGATAAGTTACTAAGAACAACTCATTGAACTCATTATCGTAGCAAAGAAACACACGAAAACAACACCGAACTCAGTAGTAAAATTTTATATGCCAACTAGCACTGCCGATAATCAGGAGATCGAAGAAATGTATGAGGAGACAAAATAAATTATTCAGACAGTAAAGGAAGAGGAAAACTTGATTATGATGGCTTAATGGACCTTCTTAGTGGGAAAGGGGAGAAAGGAAATTTAGTAGGTGAATATGGACTGAGGAAAAGGAATGAAAGAGGAGATCGTCTGGTAGTACTTTGTGCAGAGTACAATTTAATCATCGAAAACACATGGTTTGAGCACCATGAAAGAACGTGGTATACGTGGAAGAGATGAGGAGACACCGAAATGTACCAAATTGACTTTATAATGGTAAGACATAGATTTCTAAACCACTTTTTAACTGTAAGACGTATCCGAGGGCAGATATAGACTCTGACCATAACTTATGGGTTATGAACTGTAGATTAAAAATTAACAGAATGGAAAAGGGTAGAAAAGTAATGAGATTGAATAACCTGAAGGAACCAGAGGTTGTTGAGAGTTTCAGAGGGAGCATTGGGCAATAATTTCCCGAAACGGGGGTAAGTAATACAGTAGAAGAACAATGGGTGGCTCTGAGAGATACTGCAGTGAAGGTCGGCAGTGGATCATACAGGTAGAAGGACAAGGCCGAACAGAAATTGATTCTACAGGAGATACTGAATTTAATTCAGGGCTAGAGAACAAATGCAAATCTGTAGAAGAGTGTGTAAGTAAGGGAAAGTCACATGCCACCTACAAGAAAATAAAAGCGACGTTTTAAGGCAAGAAAATATGCTGCATGAACATCAAGAGCACAGATGTAAAACGAGTATTAAGCAAGGGAATGCTGAAACGCTGAACGGCTGACTTCGATGGGAGAGCTAG
The DNA here is from genome assembly GCA_026315105.1 of Locusta migratoria. Taxonomy (NCBI): domain Eukaryota; kingdom Metazoa; phylum Arthropoda; class Insecta; order Orthoptera; family Acrididae; genus Locusta; species Locusta migratoria. The sequence continues at coordinate 17,536,778 of CM048751.1, forward strand.
TCATGAAGAAACTCTTTTACATTGTCTGCAAAACTTATGGGACTGGGGAAATAGCCTGAGACTTTAAGAAGAATATTATAATTCCAGTTCGAAAGGGATTATGTTCGGACAAGTGTGAAAATTAAAGAACTATCAGCTTAATACGTCATAGCTGTAATTACCAACACCATTTATTTAAAGACGAATGGAAAAACTGGTACAAGCAGACCTCAGGAAAGAAATGAAGGAGCGCAGGAGGCAACGATCATGTTACTACTTATCGTTTTTAGCTATTGTAGATTTGGAGAAAGCTTTTGACAATGTTTCCTGGAATGTAGGAAGGGTAAAATTTAGGGAATGGAAAGTTACATACAAAAATCGGACTGCATTATAAGAGTCGAAGGGCCTGAAAGGGACGCAGTAGTTGGGAAGGGAGTAAGACAGGATTTGCAGACTTACTTCAATGTTATTCAGTTTGTACGTTGAGCATGCTGTGAAGGAACACAACGAAAACTTTGGAAAGAGAAGTAAAGTTCAGCAAGAAGAAATAAAAACTTTTCGATTCGCCGATTACATTGCAGTTCTGTCAGAGACACCAGAGTATCTAGAGGAGCAACTGAACGGAAGGTAAATGTTCAAATGTTTGTAAATCTATCGGACCAAACTCCGTGGTCATCAGTCCGTAGCTTACAAACTACTTAAACTAAATTAAACTAACCTAAGAACAACACTCACACCCATGTCCCAGGGAGAACTCAAACCTCCGCAGCGAGGCGCCTTAGACCGCTCGGCTACTCCACCGCGGCAACTGAAGGTACAGTGTCTTTAAAGCAGGTTATAAGATGAATATTAACAAGAGCCAAACAACAGCAATGGAATGTAGTGTAAGAAAATTAGGCTATAATAAAGGAATTAGATTAGTAACGAGATGATAAAACTAGTAGATGAGTTATGTTACGAGGGTAGCTAAATGACTTCTTGTGGCCGAAATAAGAAAGATACATAAATGCAGAATGGCTATGGTAAGAAAAGCATGTCTGAAGAAGCGAAATTTGTTTACATTCAAAATTAATTTAAACCTTAAGAAGTGTGAAATGTTTTCTGAAAGCATTTGTCTGGAGTGTAGAATTATATGGGAGTGAATCGTGGACGTTAAGCAGCTCATACCGATGATAAAAACATTTTAAATGTGGTGATACAGACGAATGCTGAAGATTAGATGGGTAGATATAATGAGTAGGTATTTAACAGCAACAGGAGAAAAGAAAATTATGGCAAATATTGAATAATAGAAGGGATCCATTGGTGGGACATTCTGAGACATCAAGGAATGGTAAAATTAGTATTGGTGGAAGTGCGGACGGTAAAAATTGCAGAGGAATACCGAGAGACGATTACAGTAAGCAGATTCAAACCGATGTTGATTGCCTTTGTTATTCAGAGGTGAAGAGACTTTCACAGGACAGGGTAGCGTGAAGAGTTACAGCAAACCAGTCTTAGGATTGAAGACCGCAACAACAACAGACTTTCCACAGGGAAGTGATTTAGGGTCTCTACTGTTCCTTGTGTTTATAAATGTTTTCGCAGACAATCTGAGCAGCTCTCTTAGATTATTCGCGGATGATGCTCTCGTTTAATGGTTACTAAAGTCACCAGAAGATCAAAAGAAACTGCAAATCGATTTATTTAATATATCTGCATGCCAAATAGAACGTTAACAATTGATCTTAAATAACGAAAAATATGAAGTTGTACCTAGGAGGACTAAACGAAATCTGTTAAGCTTTCTTTATACTTTTGTCATTCTAAAGGCAAAAGTTCAACAAAATTCCTAGGAATTATAATTACGAACATCTTAAATTCGAACGAACACACATAAAATACCGTGAGGTAGACGAACCAATGACTACTTTTCATTGGCAGAACACTTAGAAGGTGCCACAGTTCTACTAAACTTTTCAGGCCTATTTTGGAGCACTGTTGTGCTGTGTCAGATTCTCATTAGCTGGAACTGACGGAGGACAAAGTTAAGTTCAGGGAATAGCAGTTCTATTCTGCTACCACCACACAGCGTCACGTAAAAATGCTCCAACTTGGGGTGGAAATTATTAAAAGATAGATCTTATTCGTTGCGGCTAGATTTTTTTTTTTTTTTTTTTTTTTTTTTTTTTTTTTTTTTTTGCGAATTTTCTGTTACTTTCTCCTCTGATTGCAGACATATTTTGTTAGCAGCCACCTACTTAGGGAGACATAGCCATCAGAATAGAATGAGAGAAATTAGAACGAAAACAGATTTAGGAATTTTCTTTTCCCCGCGAGCTATTAGTCTGTGCAACTGTAGGGAAATATTATGAAATTGTTCGATGAATCCCTGTCTCGGGAACTTTAACGTGATTTGCAAAGTAAATATGCAATTGTGGATGTAGATGTAAATGTAAATGAAGTACTTTTAGGTATATGTGTAGTGCACAATAGGAGTTTTTGTCGCAAAATGTGGTCTACTTTAGAAAGCATTCTTTCAGTTTGTGCAGCAGTTATCTTTGGTGAAACACTATCACATTAGAAAAGTCTGCAGAAGATACAGGAATACTATACAGCGTGATTTCATGGCACTTTCAAAAATGACAAGGAACTGTATCAATTGCTTGAGGTAAGGGACCCCGTACGAGGACGATCATGTAGAAACTTGTAAGCGAACATCAACCCAAGTTGCGCCTTACCCATGCGCAGTGCTTAATCTAAGGCTCGCAAGTTCCTAAACCTGACAACGGCGAACTGAATACACCACTGCTCATTCAGTTCCACTGTCAGATCTCATCCAGTTCCTTCTGCAGTTATTATCGAGTTTCATTGGCTGTTCACGTCTAGTACCATCGTCACTACCAATCCAGTTCCATTGACAGTGTTCACCAAGTTCCATTTGCATTTCTGATCATGTTCCATTGTCAGTGTTCAACGAAATCCATCTCGGTTCTCATCCAGTTTCATCATCAGTTGTCATCCAGTCACATTGGCAATTCACATCCAGTTCCATCATTAGATATTGTCCAGTTTCATTTTCAGTGCCGGCCGCGGTGGCCAAGGGGACTGCGGCGCGCCAGTCACGGTCTTCACGTTCACTACGGTCGGGGGTTCGAATATCCCCTCGGGCATGGATATTTGTACCGTCCTTAGTGTTAGCTAGATCATAAGTAGTTTGTAAGTTTAGGGACTGATGATTTCGTAGTTAAGTCCCATAAGCTATAAAAACATCTGAACATTTCATTTTCAGTGTACATCCATTTTCAACACTCTTTTCACAGCTCTCTTCCAGTTTCCTAAGCAGTTCATATCTAAATTCAGAGTATTTATCCAGTTCATTTGCAGTACTCGTTCAGTTCCCTTGTCAGTGTCCACCTAGTCCAATCAGCAGTTTTCATCTAGTCCCATCGCCAATACTAATCCAATTCTATCATCAGTTCTCATCCGTTACATGACCAGTACCCATCAAGTTGTATCGACAGTTCATGTAGACTTCCATTGACAGATCTCATGCATCTTCATTGGCATTTCTAATCCTGCTCCATTGCCAGTACTGATGCATATCCATACTTAGAGCTCATCCAGTTTCATCGCCACATCTCATTCAATTCTACCAGCACTACTCATCTAGTTACATCGTCAGTATGATTCAGTAGCATAGATATTTGGCATACCGTTCTATCAATGGTTTTCTTCCACTTCCAATTGCTGTTCCAGTACAATTTGATCAGTAGTTGTCATACAGTTGATTTTTAATATTATCAAGTTTCACCAGCTTTTCTCATCTACATCCGATGGTTATTTCTTATACAGTTCCATGGTAAGTTCTCATCCGTTCATTTCAGCTGTCATCCACATCCATCATAAGTTTCCATTCAGTTTCCTTTTCAGTACGGATCCAGTATCATCAGCAGTTCCCAAACATTTCATTGACAATGTGTGAGGAGTCAAGTACTACCAATATCCTTACATATCATTTTCATTAATTCAGATGGGATGTCCACGTTTTCCTAAGCAATTTGATACCCCGCACATGTTATTTGAGATGGTAGGGCCTAATTAGATACAGTAATACCTTGCAAGAAAGTCATTGCGTTTAAGTATGCTGCATATATTATGACGCTGCCACTGGACAGACATTTTAAACTGTGTTGCATGACTCATAAACCGTGTTTGTTTTGAAGGAGGAGTTGTTTTTTCACGGCTTGGAAACCTGGCCAGGACACTGCTCCAGGCAGTAGAGGCGAGAGGAATTTCACAACGCCCAGGACACATGAGCAGCCCAATTACTCACCTCACCCACTCCCACTTGCCAACGTAAACCATGGTGCAGCATCCCGACGCCAAACAGTTGCGTTACAGTTAAAACGTACCATACGAGTTCAAAAACTAACTTCCCATTGGAGGGATACAGTGTGGCAGAGGTATTGACTAGGACACCACTGAATTATCTCTACAATAACTTACACATGGATTATTCCAAATAATTAAGGCAGAATGCAGAGAAATTTATCAAAGACTAAATAACTAAACGAGAATAGTTTAGTAACAAATAAATTATACATTAGATTGGCCAGGGCCGCAGGGCTCGATGTTAATTCCGAGGCCTCCGCCCCTGACCTGTCATCGAGAATTGTTTTCTCTCCCCCACTTACCACTATCCTGTCATCTTTTCACCTCTTCTTAAAATTATAGCACCCCACTTTTCCTATTACCAAATTAGTTTTATTTTAATTAGAACCATTTTTCTCTAACCGATAATTAAATTCAATATAAATATACCAAACTATCAATGAATATACTAATCACCCTAACATTTTTATGTAAGAATAATCATTGTACTTAGATAAGAAGAGACCAAATTGTAATATACTAAATCGAATGTAAATATTGGCCACAATTCACTGTTCAACTGTTTGTATAGTCTATGGGACTTAACTACGGGGTCATCAGTCCCTAAACTTACAAACTACTTATGAACTACTTATGAACTAGGACGGCAGAAATATGCATGCCCGAGGGGGGATTCGAACCCCCGACCGTAGTGGCCCATCCAGTTTTATTGGCTGATCCGACTCCTGTCTTCAGTTTTCCTTAAGTTACATTGCAAGTTCATGTTCTTTTCCATGGACAGTTGTCATCCATTTTCATCGTCAGTGCTCATCCAGTTGCATTGCTATTGTTTATATAATTCCATTGGCAGATCTAATTCTCTTCCTTTGGCAGTTCTTATCCAGCTCCATGGATAGTTCCACTGCCAGTTCCGGTACCCATAAGGGACTGACGAATAACTTCTTCCATAAGCTTAATACTTTCAGACCGGATTTTTTTCTCTGTGAGGGTAATTATTTTTAATGCTGTAATACTCTTAAGTTAATTTTTCAATGATTTTAGAAGCAAGATTTATGTAATTATATGCACCCATTTTCATTCTACAACACTGCGTATACTGAAAAAGAAGGCTTCTTTAAAGGACTAAGTTAATTAATTATGTAGTACTAACTGTTGTACTAAAAACTGAACGTTCAATAATTACATCGCAAAATAACTACTACTACTTTCAGTTATACAGTGGAATGCAAGTGTTCTTGAAGTTCGCCAATTGCTGCGCATTACAACACTCGCTTCATAATATTTTTATAGAGATCATCCGCAGGTGGCAGTAATCGCGCATGATGAAATGATTGAAGACTCAGGTGTCGTGTACATCTTCTTTCCATTGAGAAAAAACGCATCTGAACCATCTTTGACACCGTGGAAGCTATGTACACATTTGTAGCCAGAGAGCCAGAAAAGGGTTAATAGAGCGTAGCATCTGAAGAGCTGGCTTACACACAGCTCTCTGCAGTGGCACCTACCTTCCTGTGTCCACCGAATTTCCCCAGTTTGACTGGCGCTCCATCTGGCGTTCTGTATCTGCTTCTTTTCTTGACTCTGATGTACAGTCGGTTCTTACTGTCAATCGTAAGCATATTTGTAGATTTCGCCTTCATCGCATACATCTCGCCGAATCACCTCTCTGTCCCAGGTGTGGGGTGGCTGACACGGACGAACATCGTTTTGTTTGCAGTACTGCTGCTGACGTTTGGCAACTGATTCGCCTTATTATAGCTTTTCTCACGAGAACTATTCCAGAGAGTGTTACTCCTCATTCGTTCTTATTTCCGGATCGAGTGTATTTTCCAAAGGCTAAGACCACTGCAGTGACTTGGATTCGCGGACATGCCATACACTATCTTTTTGGACACAATGCAAAATCTAAACTTGATTTTTGGACTTATCTCACGGATCGCCATTACAGAGTTGTACGACATCCTAAATACAGACAATACTTTCCCAACTTCCTTGGGAGTACCTTCAACGACCCTCCCCGCAGCTGTAATGTGTTCAGTCAATAGAGAAGAAATTTAAATGTTTGAACTGCTGCCCTCCTTGAACTGTTCAACGGAATGCACATTCTACGAGACGCCGTGACTGAACTTACTAGCCGCAGGGAACCGAGATCTTCTGAACTATACAACGAACATCAAGAGCTATTAAATAGAAATAAATCAATCAAAATAATGATATAAAAACATAGTAATGTGAATAAAGAGAATTTTTTTCTTTTGTCTGCTACACATTCCCCTTCCTTTTCTTTCTTTCTGTTCCCTTATATAGTTAGTTTCCAGGGGTAGTTTTAGTTAGGCACCAACACCTGAAGAGGTTGAGGTTCTTTTTTTTTATATTAGGGTCAAAGTGGCGGTGGCACTTTAGTTTCCTTTCCTTTTGTAGACGCTTTCCCCCCCCCCCCCCCCCAAAAAAAAAAAGGAAAGAAAGAGAGAAAAAAACGGTAAAAAAGCGGTAAGAGCTGGGATTTATTTTTATTGAAAGGTTTAAAAAAAACCGTCGGTCCCTCTTTGCTCGCGGTCCACCAACCTCGTTCGCCGTCTTTGGCGCGCTCATCACCCCCCCCCCCCCCCCCACCTATTGAATTATCTTTGGTGACTGCGGCGCTGCAGTGGCCGCTTCTCCGGGCAATTGCTCCGCTTTCGCCGCGCGCGGTCGCATACGGCGCCTAGTCCGTAATAAGAGGCGTCGCGGCGGACGGCCGCTGCGGCCGGTGGTGCTCCGGCAGAATAACAGTAATGGAGAGCAGCCGCAGCCGCAGCCGCGGCCGCTTCCGTGTTTTCATTAGGCTCATTACGCGGCGCCATTGTGGGCCGCCTAATTGCCCGCTGACAAAGGCGCCATGTGGCGCAGACACAATGGCGAGCGGCTGACGCCCGCGCAGGCGGCGCCGGAAAGCGGACAGCGGCCGGCGCAGAGGGACGGCGCTGTGCCCGCCGCGGGAACAACGATTTAACTCGCCACGCGCGCGCCACTGCAGTCTGACGGGCTGCGCTCCGGTACGTTTGCTGCTGCTTTGAGATTACGCTGTGTGACATTCACACAGCAAACAGTTACCAGTGAAACTGCCTGGCAGATAAAAATTGTGTGCCGGAACCGGGACTCGAACCTGGGACCTTCGCCTTTCGCGGGCAAGGGCACTACCGACTGTGCTATCCCGACACGACTCACGATGCCGCCTCACTACTTTACTTCCGCCAGTACCTACGTCCCAAACTACTGGCGGAAGTAAAGTCGTGAGGCGGCATCGTGAGTCGTGTCGGGATAGCACAGTCGGTAGTGCGCTTGCCCGCGAAAGGCGAAGGTCCCAGGTTCGAGTCCCGGTTCCGGCACACAATTTTAATCTGCCAGGAAGTTTCATATCAGCGCACACTCCACTGCACAGTGTAAATTATCATTCTGGAAACATCCCTTAGGCTGTGGCTATGCCATGTCTCCACCATATCCTTTCTTCCCGGAGTGCTAGTCTTGCATGGTTCGCAGGAGAGCTTCTGTGAAGTTTGGGACGTAGGAGGCGAGGTACTGGCGGAAGTAAAGTTGTGAGGTGCCATCGTGAGTAGTGTCGGGATTGCACAGTCGGTAGTGCGCTTGCCCGCGAAAGGCGAAGGTCCCAGGTTCGAGTCCCGGTTCCGGCACACAATTTTAATCTGCCAGGAAGTTTCATATCAGCGCACACTCCACTGCACAGTGTAAATTATCATTCTGGAAACATCCCTTAGGCTGTGGCTAAGCCATGTCTCCACCATATCCTTTCTTCCCGGAGTGCTAGTCTTGCATGGTTCGCAGGAGAGCTTCTGTGAATTTTGGGACGTAGGAGGCGAGGTACTGGCGGAAGTAAAGTTGTGAGGTGCCATCGTGAGTCGTGTCGGGATTGCACAGTGGGTAGTGCGCTTGCCCGCGAAAGGAAAAGGTCCCAGGTTCGAGTCCCGGTTCTGGCACACAATTTTAATCTGCCAGGAAGTTTCATATCAGCGCACACCCCGCTGCAGAGTGAAAAGTTTCATTCTGGAAACATCCCTTAGGCTGTGGCTAAGTCATGTCTCCACCATATCCTTTCTTCCAGGAGTGTTAGTCTTGCACGGTTCGCAGGAGAGCTTCTGTGAAGTTTGGGACGTTGGAGGCGAGGTACTGGCGGAAGTAAAGTTGTGAGGCGGCATCGTGAGTCGTGTCGGGATACCACAGTCGGTAGTGCGCTTGCCCGCGAAAGGCAAAGGTCCCATGTTCGAGTCCCGGTTCCGGCACACAATTTTAATGTCAGGTTGTTTCATATCAGCGCACACTCCGCTGCAGAGTGAAAATTTTCATTCTAGTTGCCAGTGACTTTTTTAGTCCGACCGAAAAATGATTAGCGGCTGAAACCGAAAGCGAATATTTTCGGCTCCTAGTTTCCGCCGAACCCGAAACTTGCGTAATTGAGTTAAAATTACGATAAATTTACATTACACCACAAATCATTAGCTTTTCCACACACTGTATGTTAAACAACACATAAGACCTAAACGTACTGATAAGTGATAAGGATGGCTGGGACATAATAAATAGACTGACGAATGAGGTCTCATCACTAAAGCGGGAAGAGTACGCAAACACGGCCAGACAAAACATCGTACATAACACCAACACCATAACACAGGACACATGGAACAAGACAAGCAGTGCAAGTACAAGCGACATGGATAACGAAACAGATGACAACCCCAGCACAGAAGATGACTTATTCCTCAACAATTAAGCACTATAAACCCTAGAGTCAAAACCCCTATAGCTCTTAATGTACATGAAATGAATGACTACCACCTATAAAGGCAATTCCATGATGGCAGAGTTCGATGTTCATTCCGAGACTTTCCACCTTGGTAGACTCTCCCCAACAACTTTTTACTTTACCTACCCTATCCTATCTTCTTTTATTTATCCTTCTTAATAATGATGATTTTTGAGTTGCCCTTCTTTTCCCTTATAATTTGTTACATCCATTATTCATAGATATACTCGAATTAAATTTAAAATTGTATAAATAACTAAATAAAAATATGTATCACCATGAATTTCACCATTAACTTATCTAATTGTTACTATCAGTATTTATTTAAACTTAACGTTATTAAAATGTAAAAGACAACACAAACCACACTTGGTCTAATTACGACTAGCTATATAGTCAAAGGCAGCTGGTCTGTATCAAGGACATTTATGGACACGAAGAGTTTTGGCCAATCCAAACTTTAAATGTGTATGATAAATGTATTCAGAAGAAACGTATAAGCCTAACCAAGAGTACGTAGAAGATGACATGGGAGGCGAATAGGTTAAGACAAATCGACGGTACTGTATAAAAATACTTCCAAATTTGGTTCTATTCTCCTCGTTCCAACGATTTCCTACCTATAAAAAAAATTAAAGTGAGTTAGAGAAAAAGTAAATTGAACTCGATAAAGTTGAGACTAGATATTTAGAGTCTTGAAATTACGAGTTTCGCATAAATCAGAGCATCATAAGACAAAACAAAAATTGCGGGTATATTCTGTCTTCACCGAAAAAGGCAGTCCACCATTACATCGCGAAGTAAATAGTTATACGACTTTAAAACCTTTAGGCTGCCAATGTAAATGGCTATTTATACACTTTGTTTAAAAAGTTCGTATTGTTTGAAACATGTGTTATTTTCAAGGTCGATTTCTTTCTTTTTGCACATAAATTTTGATAGTTCGAAGTAGTACTGATCTAGTTCACTCCGGATTAACGAGAGTCTACTGCATAGATAACATGAAAAATTCCAGAGTCCTGCATATCTTCTTGTATGAAGATATTCTTTAGGTATACAACAGACATGGCAAATAGATACTACGAAATGCTTGAGCCTGAACTTAACTACCTCATTAAGAAATATTCATGAAGTAATAATTTGTTTTCTTCATAAGCAGCCTCTTTACAATCTTTCTCTTGGGAGCGCTAGCTTCGTAATGCCATCTTTACTTCCGTTTTGCAATCGACAAACAACTTTTCATATCTCCTTTGTGGCATTCCTAAATACATAATGTATATAAGTTACAGTCAGTAAATTATCTTCAATATGTGCTGCAGGAAGTATTTCGAAAAATAAGGTCGCAGATCGAGTAACAGTAAGATTATTGTCAGTATAAAATTTACGCAAACTCAACAGAAAAAGCATGATCAATGTTTCCTAAGCCCATATTATTAAAAAAAATTCACTTTAATAAAACTTTTCAGCTTAACAACGTGATAAACCGGTGCATTACGTACGTTACTATCGTTAAGAATATAACTATTAGATACAATTGCGTTATATTGTGCTTAACAACAAAATACTCGCCGTTTTTTCGCGCTAGGATAGACTCCTAGTAGTTAAACGGTGCACCGACTTCATCAGTGGGTTCAAGAATGTCAGTTTCGGCAAAGTCGAAAATTCGGCTGATTTTGGCCGAAACTGGGCGAAAGCGAAACCGAATATTCGGTCGGTTCTTATTTTTTGACTACTCGTTGCTTGAAAGTACACACACCAAAAGATTTGCGTTTCTTTCTTTCCACCTCTCTTTCTAATAGCATCAGAATAGATGTCATGGTCTCGTCCGATAGAAGATAGTGGTCTTTCTGTTTCTTTTACTTCAATTAATCAGACCTTCGGTTTCTGGCCGAGAAATGATCGGTAACATAGAAGGTCGCTATGAGGGACTGATCTTTTACATTTATCTAGTAGGGATCCCGTTGTAACGACTAGTTCCCCATCAGTCAATAATTACGGACTCCCAGATTGCTCCCATTGTTCCTAGGATACTTATTTGTAGCAAAACTTCCTCTGGATGTGGGGTGACCTTCCTTTATTTGGTCTTACGTTTCAGGATATGAATTTGGTTTTCTAGGAGGTTCTGTTTTGTTTCTTTCTTTCAGGCGTGTGATTTGGATGGGTTGAAGGGGTCGTAGGAGGCCCACACCCCAAATAAATAAATAAACACCTGTAAATAAATAAAATAAGTAAAATAGTACCATCTCCTCTCTCTCTCTCTCTCTCTCTCTCTCTCTCTCTCTCTCTCTCTCTCTCTCTCTCTCTCTCTCTGTGTGTGTGTGTGTGTGTGTGTGTGAAAAAACCAATAAGATTTGGGTGGATAGACCTACATGGATAAGGTAGAAAGTTACGGAGGAAGGATTAAGATAGCATATATAAGGTAAAGCAAGAGGAAAACGGTTATTGTTTTGCATTAGGGCAATGAAATAGTTCTACGCGGCAAGTGAAAATTTGTGCCGGACCGGGTCTCGAACCCGGATGTCCCACCGTAACCACATGGCTATCGAGTACGCCTCCCGTCCGCGGATACGACAATCGCAGCCACATTCTCTGTCCGCCACATTTTTTTTTTTTTTTTTTTTTTTTTTTTAATGATTGTATAGTCTATGGGACTTAACTACGGGGTCATCAGTCCCTAAACTTACAAACTACTTACGAACTAGGACGGCACAAATATCCATGCCCGAGGGGGGATTCGAACCCCCGACCGTATCTGCCACTTACGGGAGTTGCAGCGGCCCGACGGGTGACAAGAGTTTCCGAGGTTAGCAACTACAAGAGCAGCAGTCCGAATAATAGCGTCTTTAGCAAGAGACGTCGCGATCGCCTGGCTGTCTTAAAAATCTCATGATCTCCTAGAGGGGACATGAGAAAGGCGGCCATTGTCAAGCGCTAAATTACTGTTGCGTCATGATTCCGTGGACTCGTCCGAACTGGGCAACTTCTACCTGTTGGTGATAAACGGAAGACTCGAACTGGGCAACTGTTCCCAAAGTGCCCCCTGAGTGGCAGGCACGAACTGGGCAACGTTTACCTGCTCCGGCTAGATTGACAGGCGCGCAAGAACTGGGCAACTTCCTGCCTGCTCCTAGCAAACCGACTGCACAATCTCGCAAAATGCTTCCAAATCTAAACTTACCAAGTGCGCAACCTCCGCCCCTATTTGTAGAGTTCTTAAGCAATAATGTCAGCACTGTGCCAAGGAACAAGATATAAAAAACAAACAAATTATATATAAATACAAAGAACTTATTAAAAATTTCACGTACAAAAATATTTACAGAAAACAAACCCATTTAGTTTGGCTCATATTTTGCTCACAGCTGCTAGGTATGAAACGCACTTTACAAAGTTTAATTTGCAGATTTCACCATTCCTAAGTAATTCTAATTTCTGTTGCAGGAAAGCGTGCCTCTTCCTGATTTGTGAGTCCGTTTGGATGGTGATATTATTTTTTGCTGAGTTGATTCTTATATAAGTATCAGTTTGTTCATGCTTCAGACTTTTCACAAACTGAAAGATATTTAGGTGAGGAGATTCACACGAAGCATTGAATCGGGAATGAAAACTTTCGCGAGCGTTAGATGTCCTCCACCAGGAGGCGCAATCTGCTGCCCAAACTTTTGAAGGAAAGACTGCACCTACTTCATCAATGCAGTTTTCATTTATGTGATCCGCAAATTTTGTGATGGTGTCGTATTGTGGTTGTATGCTGACCAGATCAGCAAAAACACCTCTTCCTACATTCATCGTGAATACACTGTCTAATATTCCGATATGTTTCCTTCTTTTATAAGACTGAACACAAACGGTATAAAGAGCCACCATCTACATCTACATAGATACTCTGCAAATCACATTTAAGTGCCTGGCAGAGGGTTCATTAACCACTTTCATAACTTTTCTCTACCGTTCCATTCTCTAATTGCGCGCGGGAAGAAAGAACACCTAAATCGTTCCGTTTTCGATCTGATTTATTTTATTGGGATGGTCATGTCTCCCTAAGTATGTGGGTGCTAGCAAAATAAAAAGTCGGTGATTGAAACTTTGCAAACAGATCACGCCGCAATGAATAACGCCTTTCTTTTAATGATTTCCATCCCAATTCGTGCAACATTTCCGTGACGCTTCCCCCCCCCCCCCCCCATAACGTGATAAAACAAAACGAGCTGCCCTTCTCTGAACCTTCTCAATATCTTCCGTCAGTCCCACCTGGTGAGGGTCCTACAAGGGGCAACAGTACTCCAGGAGAGGACGCACAAGTGTGATGTAGGCAATCTCTTTGGTGGAGCTGGTGCATCTTCGAAGCGTTCTGCCAATGAAACGTAACCTTTGATTCGCCTTCCCCACAACATTTTCTATCTGTTCTCTCCAGTCAAAGTTGTTCGTAATTGTAACTCCTAGGTATTTGGTAGAATTTACGACCTTAAGGTTTGACTGAGTTATCGTGTTGAAGTTAAGCGGATTTCTTTTAGTGGTCATGTGTATTACTTCACACTTTTCTTTATTTAGTGTCAATTGCCAATCTTCGCACCAAGTAGAAATTTTGTCTAAATCGCTTTGCAGTTGCTTTTGATCCTCTGTTGACTTCACTAACCGATAAACGACAGCATCATCCGCGAACAGTCTAAGGGAGCTATTCAGATTGTCTCCTAAATCGTTTATAAACACGAGGAAGAGTAGGGGACCTATAACGGTTCCCTGTGGAACGGCAGATATCACTTCTGTTTTACTCGATGACTTACCGTCAATTACAACGAACTGATCGTGAATAACTAAAAAAAAGTGTTTCTCTCCGTACTGAAAAGTACCATGCATCAGTATTGTTTCCTGCTGACACAAATACTGTAGATTTGAGTCGGTTGTGAAAACAACATGTCCATTTTCCATGTCATTATTAAGAACAAAGTACTCGCCTTAGGACTGAGGCGCGTCAGTCACGGTCTGCACGGCCACTACGGTCGGGGGTTCGAATCCCCCTTCGGGCATGGATATTTGTGCCGTCCTTAGTATAGGGTAGTTGCTAAGTAGTTTCTAAGTTTAGGGACTGATGACCCCGTAGTTAAGTCCCATAAGCTATACAAGCAACCATTAGTACTCGCCTTTTGTAGTTGTCACCTCTATTTGTGACAAAGTAATCTGCACTGACAATACCAATTTCGGCAGTTTCCGCATTTTAGACTAGTGCGAATAATATTGTTACCTTATGTCCTTCCATGTTAATGTGTTCGAGGTTGTTGGATTGGCATAAACTACATTGCGTATAAAGGTTTGACGGTCTTTCAACCAAAGTGTCGCCTTTTGTTTTTAGAGAATTATATATCATTCTCCTGTGTAACAAGTCTTCTGCAACAGGTGCGTGGTCATGTGTACCTTCCAAACGCGAAAATATGTGTTCGCTACCTATTGTAAATAACTTAACAGCATACTGCGAACGTTTGCCGCAACATCGCCATCCACGGTCTTCCATTGCTGCAACTCTTCTGTAAGGTTTGAATTTGTAACCGTCACAAATCAAATGTTTATTAACACGATCACTAATAAAAGGTGGCAAATCGTGACTTTCTACCGTATTATTCGCTTCCATGACTAAAATGAAGTACAAAACGAAAAACTATGCGATTCTACACAGATGGCAGAGCCGGCCGCGGTGGCCGAGGAGACCAGTCACGGTCTGCACGGCCACTACGGTCGGGGGTTCGAATCCCCACTCGGGCATGGATATTTGTGCCGTCCTTAGTATAAGGTAGTTCATAAGTAGTTTGTAAGTTTAGGGACTGATGACCCCGTAGTTAAGTCCCATAGACTTTACAAACATTTGAACATTTGAACAGATGGCAGCGAGCTGGTGTCATTCACAGGACTGACGAGCTCAGTTAGGGCCAGGAACGCCTTGGGTCGGACCGTCCTGCTACCTGCAAGCGGAAGTTGCCCAGTTCGAGTGCGGGATTAACTGTCCTTTCTAGAATACCCTTCTAATAGCCACTAAAAGTGGCCTAGTTCGGGTCTGCCCGATTCCTTAATTTCCCCTGTCGAATAACAACTTCGGAAAACTTATGGGTATGCTGCCAGCTACCTGACAGCATACTCGTAAGTTTTTCGAAACTGCTGCGTCGTCGTTACCATGCCGTTAAATAGCCTCACTGCTGACTATGACGTCAATGGAGCTTTCTGCGCGGCCAACGGGAAATACAGGCCTGAGCACGCACATCATGTGACGTAAGCAAGGTAGTTCCGATCCGGCGCGATCGCTAGCTCAGTGGCTGCTCGCTAAGAGGCAGTGAGCAGTGTCCCAGCGGCCGGCCAATCGGCCAATCGCCGGCTCGGAACTACCTTGCTTACGTAGCATGAAGTGCGCGCTTAGCCCTGTATTTCTCGCCGGCCACGGCTTTCTGCTTCGCCATATTGGATAATGTTTAGGTTCCGAGTTGGTTGCGTCGGCTTTTCACTGCTGGCTATGACGTCACTGGGGCTCGCTTTTTCATGCCGTGGCCGCCTCGTCCGCTTCAACATCGCTATGGCCGGGTCCCAAGCTGTTCTGAGCTGGAAGCCGACGTCCTACTTCATGGTGTTCTCCGATATTTTAATTTCAATTGCTTATAACAGCAATCCAATATCCTGTCGTTTTAAACATGACAGATCTTTCGTCGAAAATAATTCGGTGTCTATTTGCTAAAGAATGTTCTGCCATGGGTGATTTTCCCGGGTAGCGAAGACATTAGCACCTTAGCTGTCGTATTTTTGCTGGGGGCCTGAACACAGAATCGATGTTATATCTCTTAAAGGTACGGCTAATCTTTCCCGACACTGTTCCACAGAAAGGTAAAAAGGTGAGATTCTTGCTCTCTTCTAATGGCGTACTTTTTCTGCTTTTATCGCCAGAAATTGCTTGCTGTCAATTACCACTTGCCAATGGCCAAGGAGAACTTGGCTAGTGGGTTTCTAACCATCTGACGCGGCTGGAATCTCTAGAAGCTTTTATTTATCCACGTCACCGCGTGACTATGCACTGATACCTGAGAAAACTAATTTGAAAACTTGAATAATAGCTTAATGAACGGCCCCGTTGCGTAATGTTGACGCCTCATCAGAGGAAAATGTGCAGGTATCCGCCACTTTGCCTTCATAAGTAGCTTTTTATAGGGTTTGTTTTACTGTAACTGTCACATGAATGAACTAGCTATCAATAGCTATCGAATGGTATAAAAAAGAATACGCTCCTCAGTTGGAAACTTCATGGTTTACTTCGGTAACGATCAATGTAATAATGAAAAGCATATTACCTACTACAACGAGAAGTGTAATAGTAGCACCGTGGTATACAATCTGCTGTCGGATTCTCTGAACGTATAGAATATTCATTGGCTCCTCAATATGGCAGCTCGAAAATACCTAACATGAGAGATGAAGTACTGTCATTTCACCAACTTCTGTCCGTACATTATACAAAAGCATTCACAATTTCCTGCTCTGTTATTGCTATCCACCTAAGGAATGAGCACACCGAACACAATTCATTGTCCCAGTTTCCTTTATGAGCAAGCTGAAGCACTTCCTTTCCTCAACCTCTCTATCTCTTCGGCCCTTTCCCCGCACATCCAGGATTGGCACTGTGTTAAAAGCGGATTTGCCATGTGTTAAGATTTACACGGTGGCCGAATGCCCTTTCTGCCGCCACTTTCCTCAACCTCATAACATTTCCCTAAAAAATTAACACATATGGTTTTTCTCTGTCCAGTGGTAAAGCAAGTGGTTCCATCTTCTCTCAGCTGTGATTATTTTCCTTCATTATTCATTCATTAATTTATTCAAAGCTAATTACTATAAGAAATATTATTTTGAAAAAGAGGCAAGCTAAAGTGTATTCCATCATACTTTTTTTCCATTCGTCCTTTCATTTCATTTTCTGTGAATTCCCTGAGTGGAAACTGTCTTAAATATTCTAGTCCCAATGAACTGCTAAAACTGTCCTATTGTCTTGTTTTTTATACGTGTTCCAGTATTGAACTTAAATATGCATCTAATTATTTTACTCTTCATTAAATGTTACTCTTTTGATATGCTTTTGAAAGCACTACTTTGTCAGAAGATATACCTCAGGACCCTAAGCACGCGAGAGTGAATAATAAAATAATATTTTCTAAAGTAATATCATTATTGTTCTCCTTTCGTGTGATGCATGTGTCAGTTAAGCTATACAATTAAACACGGTTATCTTCACAGTTCAGGACCTTTTGTTGTTTTTTCTTACCCTTCACTGCCATCCCGTTCTGTGTTTTCCTGCGGTTTTCCTTCCTCTTAATGGTACAATGTGGAGTGATAAACATTGTTTGTAACTTACGTTTACACAACATTTTAGTTTTTCAATCTTTTAGTTAATACTATAAGTATCTTCAATGGAATAAAATTATAAATATCTAGTGGGCACTAACATCTTCATTTCTCGTATTGACTATCCTGTTAACACCTCTCACTTTCCTCAAAAATCTCATTTCTGCTAGTTTACATTTATCACGATTTTAGGCATTCGTATCACATTATCACAACAACAAAGGTGTAACCCAGATTTCGCGAAATTTTAACTTAACTTTTATCTATAATATGTATTGTTTATCTTTCCATGTAGTGACTGATATTTGACACTTTTTTCTATATCCTTGTCTATATCATAGGTTACATTATACCCTGAAGAATTGAAGTTGGAGAATTAGGCCTATTCAAGGGTTGTATTGTTTATTATTCGTTTTAGCGGGTGGGATATTTCCATGTTCTCCTTTTTTTAACTGGTGTAGTTTGTACACTGATTTTCGGAGTTCAGCACTTACGTCCAAAATTGTAACGTCATTTGCAGACTTGAGGATATTAACATATTCATTTTCCTACTGCAGATCTTAACCCGATGATTTATATCTATATTAAATAGTTTTAAACCAATTTTTGAAGTACTTTTTGCTTGTGAGTTCTTCTGTTCCACTATTTGCAAATATACTCGTATTTATATCTTTGCGTTCTTATGTAAGTTTTGGACAGCTTTAACAAGTGATACACGATGTGCAGCTTTACACTTAATGTCAGTAGTTTCTTTCTTTTCACATTGTTAAAAGCTCATATTAAGTGAAGCAAAGCAACAATTGTTTCTAAACTGATTTCTCGTTGTTTCTTTAAAATTGTTTCCATTTTAAATACATTATCAATGCATGAACAGCCTTTCTGGACTTCACTTCGTTCTTTTAACATGAGTCACTGTTATGGTTTTAAATATTTTACAGGCTGAGTTCAGGATGCTGATTCCCCTGTACGTTTCACTGTTGTTTCCACTAAAAACGTAAAGCAGTCAACAATCCGAAGATTGGTTTGAACACCACCGTGCTTTACGAGGCATGGTCCTGTTTGGAGGTGGTATGCCGTTGCCTTCCTCCGACCTACGAACTGACTTACCCAGCCAGTTATAGGGGGACCTACAGTTTAACGTGGGTTCCGAACCACGGTGCTACTCGGTATTTTTCACATGAGCAATACTGCGAGAGATAAAATAAGTGGAAAGTGACAGATAAAAATCCTAGGACCTGGCGGGGATAGAACCCGCGACCTTTTTATGAAAATAAAACGGAAAAAACGGAATTTTAAAGATAATTTTTAAAGGTGAATAGATGGGGCATAACAGCTTTCAGATAATTGCAGAACGACATGTTGACCATAGCTGTTTATTAATTCTCAATGCTACCGGTTTCGGTTATTTACCATTGTCAAGCGTTAGCAGAGATTAGCTAATAGTTTAACATGTCGGAATACAAAAATATAAAATTATAACACAAGTATTCGTTGTCATTGCTCAAGTTATTGTCACAGTGGCTGACTGCTATAGACTGAAGCATACAATGATGCGTGTGAAATTACATTATTACATTATTATTATGTGTTATTTCACACTCATCAATGTATGCTTCAGTCTATAGCAGTCATCCACTGTGACAATAACTTGAGCAATGACAACGAATACTTGTGTTATAATTTTATATTTTTGTATTCCGACATGTTAAGCTATTAGCTAATCTCTGCTAACGCTTGACAATGGTAAATAACCGAAACCGGTAGCATTGAGAATTAATAACCAGCTATGATCAACATGTCGTTCTGCAATTAAAAATAATTTTTATAAAAATACATTGATATCCAGTTACAACGTGGACGAGCAATAGTCGTGTTACAGCGAGAAAAGTATATTGTTTACATTCTTTTACTTCTTTAGGACTTCAGACCTCTAAGAGTCATCCAACTACGCTGCTAGGTGCTCTCTGTCACACACACAGAGGCACGTACACCTTTTCGAGATCAGGGAATAGCATCCCTTTTACTTTATTTTTAACTTTTTTCCCCCCCTCCGATCGTTTCCTCGATCTACTCTTCGCGTGCCGGGAATTGGAATACGCACTCGCAAAGAATCGTTCGTCCAAGAGCCAAGTGCGGGCGGCCGCTCCGGCCGGCGATATTGCGTCGGAACGCGAGTGATTGTGTGTTTTAATTAATCGAGGGCAAGTCGGGTCCGCGATTGATCGCAAGGGGCGGGAATAAAAGGAAGCAATTACGGCAGCGGCGGTTTTCGGAATGCACGACTCCGGCCGTGGCGTTTGTTTCGGGACTTTAATAAAGAACTGGCCGAGCGCCGACGTCCGATGTCCTATGTGCGACGCTCTCTCGCTCTCTCTCTCTCTCTTTCTCCCTCACACACACACACACACACACACTCAGAAGAGAAAGAGAGAGACAGTAAAAGTCCGAATGTAGCCTGGTCAACGAGACGCCATGCTTCACGGCCAGTCGAGTTTTTTTCCGATACAGGAAAAGGGCCAGCGTTTAAATGAAATGCCACACAGCTTAATATAGGATCGATTACGGCCTTAGTCGAAAATTGCCCAAGTGTGCTCCCTTTCCACACTACCTGCCGTTCATTCTGTTTGAGAGAAAGAAAGCTTACTGGTGCTTTGTAGGAATGTCAAGTTCGAATCACCTCATGGAGTTTTATCTTTGTCAGTCCTTTTTTTCTGATGGCCACTCTGAAGCGCATTAGATGATGTAGAACTGATACTGAACAGGATATATAATCAAACTAGATGAAAACCGGGTGTCCAGCACTTGCTTATTTATTCCAGTCTTCATCTTGCTTTTGCGAGTCCTTCCTGATGCATGGGTGTGTGTGTTGTCGTTAGGTTAGTTTACCTTAGTTTAAGTAGTTTGTAAGGTACGGACTGATGATCACGCAGTTTGGTCCGATAGATTTACAAACATTTGAACTTCTCTCCATGTCAATCTCCTCTCTCTCTGTCTCCCCCCCCCCTCTCTCTCTCTCTCTCTCTCTCTCTCTCTCTCTCTACCCGTCCGGGGTTCGAATGCCCCCTCGGGCATGGATGTTTGTGCTGTATTTAGTGTTAGTTAGTTTATAAATAGTTTGAAAGTTTAGGGACATGATCCCGCAGTTAAGTTCCATAAGCATAAAAAACATTTTCAACACACACACTCTCTCTCTCTGTTCTTCTCCTCGTACCCTTGTACGTGCCCATCTCCAACGTTCACTTCTTCTGCCAATCACCTTCTCGTCTATCTATCGAATTCCTTTTCCACATCCTTGCTCCATTGATTCTTTCATTTGTTAAAAATTGCTTAACTGTTTACTTTCATGGTTATCAGTCAAGTAGTAACTAAGTTCATTGCAAGGTACACTCCGCCATACATCACAGGAAATTTTAGGTAGACGGCGATGTTCTTCTTGTGTTGAAGGACCTTCTTCCTCTTTGGCCATTTTTTCGCATATGCAGGGCCGGCCTTGTTAATTTGCATTTGGAGTGAGTTAATATTTACGGGTTGGCCCGACGCCCTTCCTGTCGCCAATGCCCCCCGGAAAGAAATGTGTACCTCAAATGTCTGCGTATAGTTTTTTTACATGTCGCGTCTTTTAGGAAAGAACAAACGTCACTTCTGATCCTGCAGTTGTTATTAATTCATATTCACAGAATATATTACATCAACTACGAATAGTCAAAGCTGAAAATGTGTACCCAGCCGGAACTCGAACTCATGTCTCTTGTTTTTTTGGCAGTTCCGCTGACCACTACACCACTGTGGACACAGTGATCACTGCATCTGCAAGGACTACCTAAGTACGCCCCCCGTCAGACACAGGTGCAAAGTCATGGCAATGGTGTGTATATGCCAGTAGTTAGTATGGAATAAGAACGGAAGAAAAGGTAGACACGGAAACGCGACATAAAGGCAATGTTGACCTACCCATCACCATACTGCGCTTCAGCTTGTCTCATTTTTTCGTGTATCAACGTCGACTCTTCACAGTGGCTAAGGTGCACCATTCGCTGAAGGGAGCATCCGAATCGTGTGAATTTTGTAGCGTGCGTTTTCAACGACGGTATATGTACGTGATAAGCATGGCAGCGCAGGGGGACATCACAACGCCCAGCAACACCAACTGCAAGCGCTGTGTAAGTGGGGAACAGACGGCCGTGTGGAACTCAGAGAATTGTTCTTCCGTGCAGATATTTAGTATAAACGGAACTCGTCGAGTCTCTTTGGATACGTTTCGGAGCTCGACGGAGGAATAGTGGTTGTCGTCGGAGCTAACCAAGCAACCAAGAGATGCAGATCGGTAATCGCGGGGTGTAGGAGGGAACGATAGAGCGACGGGACCGATCGCACCTACATCGTAGCATATCATTTTTTATATTCTGCTAAATGTTAAGTTGACGCTAATAGAATCGTTCTACAATCAACTTGAAATGCCGACCCTCTATATATCCTCAGTATAATTCGTATAGAAGGCTTCCAGGGATTTCGAGTTCCCAAAGAATCTCAGTAAAAAAAAAAAAAAATGTTCAAATGTTTGTATAGTTTATGGGACTTAACTACGGGGTTATCAGTCCCTAAACTTACAAACTACTTATGAACTACTTACGAACTAGGACGGCACAAATATCCATGCCCGAGGGGGGATTCGAACCCCCGACCGTAGTGGCCGTGCAGACCGTGACTGGAGCGCCTCAGTCCCCTCGGCCACCGCGGCCGGCGAATCTCAGTAACATTTGTGTGTTGATCGTAACTACCGGCAAAATATCGAGCAACCCTTTTCTTAATTGCTTCAATATATTCATTTATGCCGACCTGGTAGGGAATACTCTGTCAGTACTGAGAAAGGGTTGCACTAGTGGGATATATATATATATATATATATATATATATATATATATATATAGTTGAACCAAACATTATCTTAACTCTCCAAATATACTGACGTCAGCCATCCACCTACGGCACAATTGTCCTAAGAGGCTTGCCATGGTGCGGTGACAGAGCGCATTGGAGTGCGTGGTTCCTCGCCAGCGGAAGTTCGAGTCCTCCCTCGGGCATGGAGGAGTGTGTTGACTTCAGCATAAGTTAGTTTAAGTAGTTTGTAAGACTAGGAATTGATAACCACAGAAGTTAAGTCCCTTAGATCTGCAAACATCCTAAGCGGTTCGTTCCATTTCATATCATCCTGAAATCTTACGGCTAGGCTTGTAAGCGAAGCGACTGTGAAATGTAGCAAACTACTTGTGCTGTTTTCGAAACTTACGGGCTTGTTTTTCCTGTTCACCTACATGAAGCTATACTTATCCTCATTTAAAGCTAGCTGCCAATTCACCACACAAATCAGGAATTTTGCCTAAGTCGAATATCACATTGTATTTTCCCTCGCTCCAATCGCTGCCGGTACCATCGCGTGCATCGTATCATCATCAGCAAACAGCCGTAGATTGATTGCTCACCCTGCCCGCCAGATCATTCACATATCAAATAATAACGATGCTGTCGCACTTCCCTGTGACACTCCATTATATAGCCTTGTCTATACTGCAGACTCTCTGACGAGGGCAATGTAATGGGTTCTCTTGAGCCACTCTGATATGTGGTAACCTAACCTATATCCTCGTGCATCCCTTACAAGTCTGCAGATGCACTTGGTGGCAAATGCTCGTCGTAAATCATGGAATATGGAATTTGCTTCTTGCGTCTCATCTAATGCTTGTACGATATCATTTGGGGAAAAGGAGAGCTGTATTACACAAGAGCGATGCTTTCTAAATCAGAGCTGATCCAGGAACTGAAATTTTTTCCGTTTCAGAGAAATTTGTTATATTCGGCCTGAGAATATGTTTAATAAAAACCGACGTTAAGAATATTTTTTCGTGTACATTCTATTAATCTTTTAACCTTTCCATGTACAGGAGTCAGTCACGGTCATTCTGGATTTTCTGCTGAACCAGACATTTGCGATAAATGGAAGCTGGAGCAAATGCCGCAATCTTCGTAAAACCAAATTGCGATTCTCTCTGGCGTCTTGTTTTAAAAATCTTTCAGTTGTTTCTTACACCAGTGATGGCTTTTATTATGGGTGTGTGTGACGGTCACACAACGGTACGAATTCTGCTGCGTGAAAATAACTTAAAAGAGAAATTCAGCTTCCGTTTTTCTGTCTTTTGTTGCCTCACGATGCTGATCAACAAGTGACTGGTAAGCCTTCGAACCAATTGTCAGTTTCGCGTAGGACCAGAATTTTCTTGCTTCTCAGGAAATATATTGTAGTGGTATGTTGGTGATAGTCTGCGCGTCGATCTTTTTATAGACGCACGAATCTGTATCAACTATTTGTCTGTCTTCATCTGCTCATGCATGTTGAATATACAGTGTCATTAAGGATTTTTCTTCTTTTTATTAGAGGCTGCGAACTGTCTCAGTTAGTGCGAAGGAAGCAACGGACTGCATCGAGAATAGATTCGTTGAGATTAGATTAAATGTACTTTTTGTTCCAGTTGATCCAAACTGAGGAGATCTTCTTGTATGAAGAAGAAATAATAAACCAAATATACAATAAATACTTACAAAATGTGTTCAGATGTGTTAACGTACCTTCTATAGATCCCAAATACAAATGTAATTGAACTTAGATATAAACGAATGCTTTCGCGTGCGTTGTCACTGTCAGTACAACCCTTCTGAACATTTTATATATAGACAATGGGTCTAAAACCAAGATAATTTTACTGACAACAAAAAACTTGAAACTTTCTGGCTGATTAAAATTGTGTGCCGGAACCGGGACTCGAACCTTGGACGTATGCCTTTCCCGGGAAAGCGCTCTACCACTGAGCTATACCGACACAATTCACGGTGCCGCCCCACAACTTCAATTCTGCCAGTACCATTGCTTAACCATGTGTCCACTATATCCTTTCTTGCAGGAGTGCTAATCTTGCAAGTTTCGCAGGAGAACTTCTGTGAAGTTTGGAAAGTAGGAGACGAGGTACTCACACAATTGAATTTGTGGGGCGGCACCGAGAGTCGTGTCGTGATAGCTCAGTGGTAGAGCGCTTGCCCGTGAAAGGCGAAGGTCCCAGGTTCGAGTCTCGGTGCCGGCGCACAATTTTAATATGCCAGGAAATTTCATATCAGCACACACTCCTTTGCAGAGTGAAAGTTTCATTCTGGCAACAAAACACTTGTTACTACATGTTAACCGAAAGCGCTATTCAATGCCAAAAAAAATAAAAAAAAAAAATAAATAAAAATGTTTGTATAGCTTATGGGTCTTGACTACGGGGTTATCAGTCCCTAAACTTACAAACTACTTATGAACTAGCTAACACTAAGGACGGCACAAACATCCATGCCCGAGGGGGGATTCGAACCCCCGACCGTAGTGGCCGTGCAGACCGTGACTGGAGCGCCTCAGTCCCCTCGGCCACCGCAGCCGGCCATTCAATGCCAATTCTCTTGCGTCGTCTGTAGAAGGTGCCCAGCTTTTCATACGCTAAATACAATTACCGTAGTTCTGCTAGTGTTATCGGTCATCTCTCCACACACATGATCTACAGACATTGCCGAAGTTGGGGTGACTTGCGTGTCTCAACGGTACAGATAGCCGTACCGTATGTGCAACCACAGTGGAGGGGGTTTCCGTTGAGAGGCCAGACAAACAAAATCTACTTGAAGAGGCCAGCATACTTTTCAGTAGTTACACTAGTAATAGTCTTGATCACCTACATACAATGGGAATAACAGAAGAGGACCCTAAATGTAGGATCTGTGATGACGGTGATGAAACTGCATCACATCTAATCTTCGAATGCATTGCATTGGAGAGTAAAAGGCACAGAACATTTGGGACAACCAGACCCGAAGAAATTGTGTCTAATAAAGAACTGGTAAAGGGACTCCTTGCACTGTTTAAGGGCATTGGTTGGCTTTACTAGACATACAGGGAGCGATACCGCACAATAAACTCAGTTTCGGTGCGGGCAGTGGCGGGTTTGACCAACACTGTTTTGGCTTCCCTGAAAAAAAAAAAAAATCAAATCAAATTAAATAGTCTTGGTGATCGTCTTAGCTGCCCTTCTACTACCAAATAACGTATCTTTGGCACGCACTTACTGCTACAGACTCAGTGCAAGGGTAAACTACAGTTATTTTTTTCCGACGACGTACAGGTCTATTGTATATGACGATGGCGTCTTCTTGGGAAAGATATTACGGAGGTTATGTAGTACCCCACTCAGATGATCTGACTACTCAGGAGGATGTAGTCACCAATAAAACTAAAACAGCTATTTTAGGTGTCGTAGCGTGTAATTTCCATCTCTTAATCGGTAGGTAAGTTGGAAAATTTGGAAAGGGAAATGGATAAGTTGGCATTAGATATGGTGAGGTTTGGTGAAGTTCGGTGAGAGGATGTATAGGTTTCCTAGTCAGTAGAGTACAGAGTTATAAACAGAATCTGTTGGGGGGAACGCAGAAGTAGGTCCAATAATGAATATGAAAATAACAATGCTAGTAATTTCCTATAAACAGCAAAGTGAACGTATTACCGTAGCCAAAATGGACACGGACCACAGTAGAACAACTTTCTATGTCTACATAAATACTCTGCAAGCCTCATTGAAGTGCATGACAGAGGGTTTATCGAAACGCTTTTATGATATTTATTTTATGATATTTCTCTATTAGTTAGCTGGAAAAAGGGACACCTACATCTTTCCGTTTTCGATCTGATTTCTCTTATTTTATGTTCATGATCATGCCTTCCTATGTAGGTGGCTGCTAAAAAAATATGTTCGCATTCGTAAGTCGTAATAGAAAGTTGGTGAAAGAAATTTCGCAAATAGATCTAGACGCAACAAAAACGCCCAACCCGTGCATCATTTCTGTGACACTCTCTCCCCTATATCGCGATAGTACAAAATGAGCTGCTCTTCTCTGAAGTACCTCTCAATCGTCTGTCATTCCCATGCAAGTCACTAGTAATGGTACTTAGTACCCTGAACCACGTACCTCTGCGTGGATTGCGGTGTATTTATGTAGATGTAAAATTATTTTTCCGGAAACATAATATCAACAAGGGCACGGTTGATCGCCGCCGGAGGTTCGAGTCTTTCCTGTGGCATGTGTGTGTGTGTGTGTGTGTGTGTGTGTGTGTGTGTGTGTGTGTGTGTGTGTGTGTGTGTGTGTGTGTGTGCGTGTATTGACCTTAGGTTTGTTAGTTTAAGTAGTTGTAAGCCTAGGGACTAATAACCAAGGAAGTTATGTCCCATAGATTAAGAAACATTTTCTCATATGGGAGCCCGAAACCACACCATTAATTAATCACACCAGAGTCCTAGAAACGCCGATATCTTTGTTTCTTGTGGGTCCTATTTTGGAGTATTGTTGTGAATTGTAGGGTCCCCACCCAGTGTGACTGACAGAGGATTTAGAGAAAGTACAGAGAAGGGCAGCTCGTTTTGTATTATCGCGATATAGCGGGAGAGAGTCACGGAAATGATGAGTTGGGGTGGAAATCATTAAAAGAAAAGCTTTACTCGTTGCGACGAGATCTATTTGCGAAATTTCTTTTAGCAATTTTCTCTTCCGAATGCGAACTTATTTTGTTAGCATCCACCTACATAGGAAGATATGATTATCAAAATGAAATAAGAGAAATCAGATCGAAAACGGAAAGATTTGGGTGTTCTCTTTTTCCGCGAACTGTTAGAGAATGGAACTGTAGAGAAACATCATAAAAGCGGTTCGATGAATCTTCTGCCATGCATTTACATGTGACTTGCAGAGTATTTATGCAGATGCACATGTAGTTTTATGATGGACTTCATTGGAGCTCGTTTGTGCTGCTAGGAAAGTCAGCAATCGGTTCCAAAAATACATATGAAATAAACACTTGAAAAACAATTCTCCGGTTGCGAAAGTTTGGTAAAATTGTTAATTTACCATGCTTTCGGCTTCACAAAGGAGGCCTTCATCAAAAGTAAAACTGCTGTTTGTTACATATGAATGTTGAGTCAGATGATGGTCTTAGAGCGATAGGGCTATGTTAACAATTAAAAACGTTTGCAGACTGCGAAAGTCTGTTGAGTCTGATGCCACCTGCAGTGTTAGCCGCACAGGCAACGGCGCGTTGTCTGACTTGCTTGAAATTTTGCAGTGTGCAAACTTTTTAAATTTTTAACGCGAGCCCTATCGCTCATCTTCGCCTATCTTCTGACTGTGCATTCATATGTAACAAACAGTTTTACGTCTGATGAAGGCTTTATTAGTGCAGCCGAAACAATGGTAAAGTAAAAATTTTACCAAAATTTCGCAACCGAAGAGTTGTTTTTCAAGTGTTTATTTCATATTTCGATGAACGCTTGTTGTCATTAACAGCCATGTTTAATTTTTTTTTTATTTTCATGGCACAGACTGTTACATTTTTTTCTTGCGATCGTTGCTTACGTTGAATTAAGAGCAATAAATATACCATTTTTGGAACAGTTTCTCTAGGGTCCGATTTGTTCCTTCGTAGCAAGTGTTGCCTCTACATCGTATATTAGTTTCGTCAGGACTGGAAGCTGTAAGGCAAGAGCAGAGATCAACTCTGCACAGATTTAGCTTCTTTTCACAGGAAACAAGATCGTGCTGAAAAGCACACTTCGGTGACGTATCAATAACGTTTGATGAGGTGTCTTCATTAATTTGGCAACGGCCTATTCGAATCGCTCGGGGAAAAGAGCTCGTCGTTGTGGACTCCATAACGTGTGCTGAATTACAGGCACGCATTGTGTTCCAATAAATAAATAAATAAATAAAAATAAAAAAATTTAAAAAATAAATAAATAATATTTCCGTTAATTTTAGGGGCGACCTTTTTTCGATCCCAATGAGTATCTGATGGAAGGCCTCCTTAGTGAAGCCGAAAGCATGGTAAAGTAAAAATTTCACCAAAACTTTCGCAACCGAAGAGCTGTTTCTTCAGTGTTTATTTCATATTTCGATGAACGGTTGTTGTCTTTAACAGCCATGTTTAAAATGTTTTAATTTTCATGGCACAGACTGTTACATTTTTTTTTCTTGTGATCGTTGCTTAAGTTGAATTACGAGCAATGAATACGAATTTGAACAGTTTCTCTATGGTCCGTTTTGTGGCTTCGTAGCAAGTGTTGCATCTACATCGTATATTAATTTCGTCAGGACTGGAAGCTGTAAGGCAAGAGCAGACATCAACTCCGCAAAAACTGTTCAAATGTTTGTAGATCTATCGGACCAAACTGCGTGGTCATCAGTCCGTAGCTTACAAACTACAGCCATACCTTAGCAAAAAATCTTTCCGAGAACCCGAAAAAATTCTGGTCCTATGTAAAATCGATAAGCGGGTCAAAGCCCACTGTCCAGTCACTAGTTGATCATTCCGGGGCAGTAATAGAAGAAAGCAAACGGAAAGCTGAAGTTCTAAATTTAACCTTTAAGAAATCTTTCACGCAGGAGGACCGCACAAATATACCATCATTTGATCAACGTACTAATTCCGAAATGGGGGACATAGCAATAGGTATTTCCGGTGTAGAGAAGCAGCTGAGAGAGCTAAATACGAAAAAGTCTGCTGGTCCGGATGGAATACCAGTTCGGTTTTACAAAGACTATTCTGCGGCATTGGCCCCCTACTTAGCTTGCATTTATAGCGAATCTTTAATTCAGCGCAAAGTTCCTAGTGATTGGAAAAAAGCGCAGGTGACTCCAGTGTATAAGAAAGGAAAGAGAACTGACCCATACAATTACAGGCCAATATCGTTGACATCGGTTTCATGTAGAATTTTGGAGCATATTCTCAGTTCGAATATAGTAAATTTCCTTGAAACGGAAAAGCTTCTTTCCATGAATCAGCACGGGTTTAGGAAACATCGTTCATGCGAAACTCAGCTTGCCCTTTTCTCACATGACATCTTGCGAGCCATGGACGAAGGGCAACAGGCGGATTGTGTTTTTCTCGACTTCAAAAAGGCGTTCGACACGGTGCCACACTGCGGACTGCTAACGAAGATACGAGCTTATGGAATAGGTTCACAGATTTGTGACTGGCTGGAAGACTTCCTAAGTAATAGAACGCAGTACGTTGTTCTCGACGGCGAGTGCTCATCAGAGACGAGTGTATCGTCAGGCGTGCCCCAGGGGAGTGTGATAGGACCGCTATTATTTTCTATCTATATAAATGATCTGATGGACAGAGTAAGTTGTAATTTGCGGCTGTTTGCTGATGATGCTGTGGTGTATGGGAGGATGTCGTCTGTAACTGACTGTAATAGCATACAGGTTGACTTAGACAAAATTTCTAGTTGGTGCGAAGAATGGCAGCTAGCTCTCAATGTAGAAAAATGTAAGGTGATGCGCATGAGTAGAAAAAACAATCCTATAATGTTCGAATACAGCATCAGTAGTGAGCTTCTTGATGCGGTCGCGTCGTTCAAATATCTAGGCGTAACATTGCAGAGCGATATGAAATGGAACGAGCATGTAAGGACAGTTGTGAGTAAGGCAGACAGCCGACTTCAGTTTCTTGGGAGAATTTTGGGAAGATGTACTTCACCTGTAAAGGAGACCGCGTATAAAACGCTTGTACGACCACGTCTTGAGTATTGCTCAAGTATTTGGGACC
Source organism: Locusta migratoria (assembly GCA_026315105.1). Classification (NCBI taxonomy): domain Eukaryota; kingdom Metazoa; phylum Arthropoda; class Insecta; order Orthoptera; family Acrididae; genus Locusta; species Locusta migratoria. The sequence continues at coordinate 17,566,972 of CM048751.1, forward strand.
CGCAGCAGATCGGTTTGAAGGAAGACATAGAGGCGGTTCAAAGGCGAGCAGCTAGATTTGTTACCGGTAGGTTCGACCAATGCGCGAGTGTCTCGGAAATGCTCCGGCAACTCAATTGGGGATCGCTGGAAGAAAGACGACGTTCTTTTCTTGAATTTCTGTTAAGTAAATTTAGAGGGCCGGAATTTGAAGCTGAGTGTAGTACGATCTTGCTGCCGCCTACTTACATTTCGCGTAAAGATCACAAAGACAAGAGAAATTAGGGCTTGTACGGAGGCATATAGGCATTCTTTTTTTCCTCGTTCAATTTGGGAGTGGAATAGGAAAGGAAATGCCTAGTAGTGGTACGGTGTACCCTCCGCCACGCACCTTACGGTGAATTGCGGAGTATGTATGTAGATGTAGATGTACTTAAACCTAGGTAAACTAACCTAAGGACAACACACACACCCATGCCCCAGGGAGGACTCGAACCTCCACGGCGAGCATTCGCGCGTTCCGCAACGAGACCCTTTAGATCACTCGGCTACTCCACCGCGGCTAACTCCGCACAGATTTAGTTCCTTTTCACGAGAAACAAGATCGTGCTGCAAAGCACGCTTCGGTGACGTATCAATAATTTTTGACGAGGTGTCTCCATTAATTTGGCAACGGCCTATTCGAATCGCTCGAGGTAAAAGAGCTCGTCGGTGTGGAGTCCATAACGTATGCTGAATTACAGGCATTGTGTTGGACAAAAAAATTATATTTCCGTTAATTTCAGGGGCGACCTTTTTTCGATCCCAATGAGCATCTGTGCGGTTGGCATAAAAAAAAGGGCAAGAGGGTGGTGGCGCGGGGGGTAGGGGGAGAGGGAGAAATCCGCAAACGACCACACAGGCAGCGTGGCAGCTCTTAAGTGTGGGGAGGGATGTAGGGCGCATTTTTTTCGTTTTCTTTTTTTCTGCGCACTACGAGACCGCGGAGTCGTGCGGTATCGAATGGCGTCGAGCGCCCGTCGGCGACCGATTGACGAGTCGATGACGTCAATGGGCCGGTGCGGCCCCTGACACCGGTTTCGGCGTTGCCTGGAGGAACCCCCGTAGCTGACAGCGGCTGTCGGTCGCCCAGACGCCGACAGCTATCGAGTCGTCGGCGGAGTCAGGCGTCGCGATCGGCAGCTGTCGGGCGCGACACGTGCGCGCCTTATCCGGTATCGGCGACCAGAGGCGGCGGAGTCGTCGTTCTCGCGACACGCGATATCGCCGCCGGCTGCGGAAACGGGCCGGAGGGAAGACGCCGGAGACCCCGCGCAGACAAAAGACGGCAGAGGTGCGTGACGCACGCCAACCGCTATCCGCCTCCTCCGGCCAACGGCCGACGTATTGACCGCTTAATATACCACCAACAGCTACTTCTTTTATTGGGTTAGACTGCGGTTTGCGGCCGACACTTTGTTGCAGCAGTTTTTATTTGTGTTGCTTGTTGTCGGTAGCTGCCACCTCTCGTTGCTGGGCAGAGGTTTACCTTTTGTTTGCCGAGCGAGGTGGTGCATTGGTAAAACGCTGGACTCGCATTCAAACCCAACTCCTCACATAATTATTTAGGTTTTCGGTCATTTGCCTAAATCACACTGTGAGGATACAGGGTTTTACGTTAGTAACCTCTTTGGTACGTTTTGGTCGAACGATAGTTGGTGTGCAGCGAGAGCTGCTGGCAACAATGCTTAGGATGGAATGTTCTTTGTTGGCCGGTGTGCAGCAGTCTCCCGCCGACCGCAGAGCGAGGGAGTAGCATGTTGACGTGCGTCCGTAACTCGCGTTTAGTGGTAGCTAAAGTTTTTGCCCTTCAGTAGTATCGCATATGCAGTTGCGTATTGAAATGTTTCAGTGTGGACTTGTAGACATTTAATCAGTGTATTTAAAGGGAAGAGTTTTTAACATTTGTTGTTCCATAATAAAGGAGGTTAACAAAGTTTATTGTTATGGATCAACCTAGTAATTGTCCGTATCCCATACCGTCAAATCATTGGAACAATTATTAAATGATTAAGCAGCAAATAAAATATAACGGCAACTTCGCCCATCGAGGATTACGTGGACGCAGCTGTGACGTCACAACACCAGGAAAATGCCGGAATGGTTCTACTAAATTACTGTATGGTGACGATTTACAGTGTTGATATATTTATCAATATTTTTTCGCTATAGCGAATTTCACTTTGCGTCACTGTGTAAGGTACAGATGTACTACCAAATGGTGACATATGAAAATTTGTTCCGGGCCGGGACTCGAACCCGAGTTTTCCGCTTTTCGCGAGCGGTTTAAGTGCCATCGACAAGGGATCTCAAATCGATTCCACATTTCTGGATTTCCGAAAGGCTTTTGACACTTTACCCCACATCGGCTTCTAATGAAATTGCGTGCTTATGGAATATCTCCCCAATTGTGCGATTGGATTCACGATTTCCTATCAGAAACGACACAGTTCGTTGTAATTGACGGTAAGTCATCAAGTAAAACACAAGTGATATCTGGCGTTCCACAGGGAAGCGTTATTGGTCCCCTACTCTTCCTCGTGTTTATAAACGATTTAGGAGACAATCTGAATAGCTCCCTTAGACTGTTCGCGAATGATGCTGTCGTTTATCGGTTAGTGAAGTCAACAGAGGTTCAAAAGCAACTGCAATGCGATTTAGACAACATTTCTACATGGTGCGAAAATTGGCAATTGACACTAAATAAAGAAAAGTGTGAAGTAATACCCCTGACCACTAAAAGAAATCCTCTGAACTTCAATTACGCGATAAATCAGTCAATCCTTAAGGTCGTAAATTCTACTAAATAACTAGGAGTTACAATTACGAACAACTTAGACTGGAGAGAGCACACAGAAAATATTGTGGGAAAGGCGAACCAAAGATTATGTTTCATTGGCAGATCGCTTCGAAGATGCACGAGATCCACCAAAGAGACTGCCTACATCACACTTGTGCGTCCTTTCCTGGAGTAATGTTGCCCCTTGTGGGACCCTCACCAGGTGGGACTGCCGGAAGATATTGAGAAGGTTCACAGAAGGGCAGCTCGTTTTGTTTAATCACGTTACAGGGGGGGGGGGGCGAAGCGTCACGGAAATGTTGCACGAATTGGGGTGGAAATCATTAAAAGAAAGACGTTATTAATTGCGACGTGATCTGCTTGCGAAGTGTCAATCACAGACTTTTACTTCTGAGTGTGAAAATATTTTGCTAGCACCCACCTGCTTAGGGAGACATGACCATCCCAATAAAATAAGAAAAATCAGATCGAAAACAGAACGATTTAAGTGTTCTTTCTTCCCGAGCGCTATTAGAGAATGGAACGGTAGAGAAAAGTTATGAAGTGGTAATGAACCCTCTGCCAGGCACTTAAATGTGATTTGAAGAGTATCTACGTAGATGTAGATGAAATCCGAATCCGCACATCATTATTTACATTTTCGGTCTTTTGCCTAAATCACACCAGGAAATTGCCGGGATGGTTCTATTCATCCTGAATAGTCTCTTCATGTCTCACGTTTGTATTCTACTCAAGAAATGTTGGGAAAATTAAAATAATAATAATTTCTGTGTTACCGTACCGATTTACGAGTGTTGTTGTTGCTGTCTTCAGTCCGGAGACTGGTTTGATGCAGCTCTCCACCTTATCCTATCCTGAGCAAGCCTTTTCATCTCCTCAAGCGAACGACAACCAACATCCATTTGAATCTGCTTACTATATACGTCTCTTGGTCTCCGCGGCTTATTAGACGTGCGGATAGTGGAGCCGTGCTGTTCGCCGTCCGGGATTCGAATCCCCCCTCTGGCATGGGTGTTAGTGTCCTCCTTAAGTTAGTTTACGTTTCAAAAAATCAAATGTTCAAATGTTTGTAGAACTTAAGGGACTTAACTACGGGGTCATCAGTCCCTAAGCTTACAAACTACTTATGAACTAGCTAAGACTAAGGACGGCACAAATATCGGGGGGGACACGAACCCCCGACCGTAGTGGCCGTGCAGACCGTCACTGAAGCGCCTCAGTCCCCTCGGCCACCGCGGCCGGCTAGTTTACGTTTAAGTAGTTTGTAATCTACGGACTAACAACCCAGCATTTGAATCCGATAAATTTACAAACATTTGAACATTTGTATTTTCTTTTGGTATCCCTCTGCGATTTTTTCTCCATACACTTCCCTTCAATGCTAAATTTACGATTCTTCCATGTTTGAGAATGTGTCCTTCCAGTCTATCCCTTCTTTTAGTCAAGGTATGCCAAAAATTCCTTTTCTCCCCAACTTCTATTCAGTACCTCTTTATTAGTTACGTGAGCTACCCACCTAATCTTCAACATTCTTCTGTAGTACCACATTTCAAAAGCCTCTTCCTGTCTGAACTATTTATGACCAACTTTCACTCCCGTACAAGTCAACACTCCACACAACTGTCTTCAGAAAAGACTTTCTTATACTTAAATTAATATTCGTTGTTGGCAAATTTTGTCTTTTGAAAAACGCTTTTCTTCCCATTCAAATGTTTGTTAAGCTTAAGGGACTTAACTACGGGGTCATCAGTCCCTAAATTTAAAATGTTCAAATGTTTGTAGAGTCTATGGGACTTAATTACGGGGTCATCAGTCCCTAAACTTACAAACTACTTATGAACTAGCTAACACTAAGGACGGCACAAATATCCATGCCCGAGGGGGGATTCGAACCCCCGACCGTAGTGGCCGTGCAGACCGTGACTGAAGCGCCTCAGTCTCCTCGGCCACCGCGGCCGGCCCCTAAACTTACAAACCACTTATGAACTACCTTGTGCTAAACACGACACAAATATCCATGCCCGAGGGGGGATTCGAATCCCTGACCGTAGCGGCCGTGCAGACTATGACTGTCGCGCCGCAGACCGCTCGGTCACTGCGGCCGGCTTCTTCCCATTGCCATTCTGCATTTTATATCTTCTGTACTGCGACTATCGCATGTTATTTTACCATCCATGTAACAAAATTCATCTACCACCTTTATTGATTCGTTACCTAATCTAATTCCTTCAGCATCGCCTGATTTTCAAGGACTGCATTCCATTACCGTCGTTTTGTCTTTGTTAATGTTCATTTCAGATGCTCTCTGCAATTACACGCTCTCTTCAAAACACTGTCCATTCCATTCAACTGCTCTTCCAAGTCCTTGGCTGGCTCTGCCAGAATTACAATGTCCTCAGCAAAACGCAATGTTTTTATTTCTTCGCTAAAATGTTCAAAGCTTTATAAGTCTTAAGGGACTTAACTGCGGGGTCATCAGTCCCTAAACTTACACACTACTTAAGAACTAGCTTATACTAAAGACGGTACAAACATCTATGCCCGAGTTGGGAATCGAACCTCCCGACCGTAACGGCCGTGCAGCCCGCGAGTAGCGCGCCGCAGATCGCTCGGCCACTGCGGCCGGCCTATTTCTTCACCCTGAACTATAATCCCTTTCCGAATTTTTCCTTGCTTTCCTTCACAGCTTTCCTCGATGTAGAAATTGCATAACATTGGAGAAAGACTACAACCAACAAATGTTTCCTTTTCATGCCCTTCAACTGTAATAATTGCGGTCTGGCTTTAGTACAAGTTGTAAATAACCCTCCGTTCCCTGCTGACTTCAGAATTTGAAAGACTGAATTCCAATCAATATTGTCAAAAGCTTTCTCCAAATCTAGAAAAACTAGAAATGTAAGTTTGCCTATTCTTAATCTATCTTCTATTAGAAGTCGTAAAGTGAGTATTGCCTCCCGTGTTCCTTCGTTCCACCTGAATCCAAACTGATCTTTCCAGAGGTCTGCTTCAACCATCTTTTCCATTCTCCTGCAAATAATTTGTGTTAAAATTTTGCAACCATGACTTATGAAACTGATGGTTCTGTAATATTCACACCTGCCTGCGCCTGATTTCTTTGGAATGGAGATTATTACATTTTTCTTAAAGTCTGAAGGTATTTCGCTTGTTTCATACATCTTACACACCATTTGAAGTGGTGAAACGATTTCTTAAGAGACTCAACTGACTCTTTCGATATCACTGGGCATGCTGTGATAATGGGTAGTCGAAACTTACAAAGAAATTCATATTTATATCTATCGCAAGAAAATGTCTCCAGTGGCGTCCAATCAGGCGGTGGCACGAGCCTTCTTAATCACACCGCAGTCAGAGCGCAAATACATTAATACACTTCTGGAAAGAGTACACCTGAAAATAAGGCGCCAATTTTCATTCGACGACAAAGAGATGCCACCTGATAATCGTTTCAAGGGCTTCGTTCATTAGCTAGCTACAGTTACCAGAGCACCATCTATGTGTACTATTTAACAGGGAATATTTACAGCCATAAGGTTCAGCGTGATGTTAACATTTGAAGTAAGCAAGTGCCGACTATGCACTCTTGCTTCCTACAGCCAACTGAGCGAGTTGGGAAGGGGCCAAATTGACGCCTTCAGAATGGTGGGATGGTTCTTTCGAGAACTGCCAAACGAGTTGGACGTATTGCGACACTTGTGCAACAATACTGGTTGCAGTGCTCATATGAACATTTCCTCACTCGCAGATGAGGTTCTGAAGATCCACACAGTCAGACGTCCGCAAAGACCATCGTATCGTGGCAGATCGTACAGCTACGACAGCGCAGATAAGAGGGTTTGTGAATCCAGATGTGTCAATACGATACGAATTGTAATTCTTGAGTTTCTCCCGGTGTATTTGATAATCAAAATATCCACGGGTGTACTGCAGGTCTATAGTTGGACACTATAGACCGGCAGTACTCCCGTGGATATTTTAACGATACGAATTGTTTCCATCCGGCTAGCAACAATGGAATTCAGATCATGCAAACCACTATTCTACCACTGCACGTCTCGACTGGTGCCATCAGAGGATCACTTAGAAGACAGAATGGCAGGCCTTGGACACCAGGTCCATGGTAAACTCCAACCTAAGCTCGTCGGTGCGCATATGCATACTAATCCTTAAATCTCTACAGGTGGCCTCTCGAGTCGCGTGGTCGACCGCTCGCACACAACCTCTACGTAAGGAAAAGACAGAAGCGACTCCTGCGACATTTAAATTTCAAGCGCACATTGTACGTAAGCGTGGGTAAATTTAAGGACGTGCTGACAATTGAGGTGCGCCGTTCCCATGGTTACACAGTGTGTGAATACCCAGGACTTGATGTTTTGCGGCGGACTGTTCAACGTGGCGACGAATGACGTCAGAATATTGTAGTCAGCTGTAGTAGGATGCAGGACGACTTAGGGAATATTTCTAGTTGGTGTGAGGAATAGTAGCTATCTCTAAATTTTGAAACACACATGGTGATGCTAAAGAGTAGGGGGAAAATATCCCGCAACGAATACTGCAGCGATAATGTGCTACGTGACACAGTCTTGGCGATATCTAGCAGTATTTTTAAAGAGTGATTTGAAATGAACGTGTAAGGAGATTCTTGGCTACTGCGGATGATGGACTTAGGTTTTTTGGCAGAATTTTGTGAAGATGTGGTTCACTTGTAAAATAAATCGTTTGTGCGATCCCAACTTGAGTATCGTGTATGGGATCCCCAGCAGTTTGATTCAAAGGAAGACGTAAATGCGATTCAGAGGCGAGCTGCTAAGTTTGTTACTAGTAGGTTCGATCAATGGGCAAGTGTTACCGACATCTTTCGTGAACTCAAAACGGATCCCTGGAGGGCAGGCGACCTTCAGTTTGAGAAACACTAACGAGGAAATTTAGAGGTCCGGAATTTGAAGTTGACTGCAGGACAATTCTAATGCCGCCAACTTACTTCTTTATATACAGAGTGTCCGTGTGTTTGTGTGTACGTATTGTACACAAACCTACAGTTTTTTTCAAATCCTTTTCGAATTTTGTACACGTAAGCTTCATTCTATGAGGACGGTCAACGTAAGTGTAAGAATTACGTATAACCCATAGTTAACGTGATATGACGTCATAAACAATGAGATGCGCGGAAAACTGCTGCATTAAGCGAGAATGCTGTTCATTTTCTCCTAAACTACCGGTCCAATTTCAACCAAATATGGTACACATATTCTTTACGTGAGATAACAATTTCTGTACGATTACGAACCACATACTACACATGATTCAGGAGATATAATGTCATACACAATAAGAATTGCCAGAAACTGCCACATAATGCGAGGAAACTTTATAAATTCGCCATATGAGAATGATAGTACTTAGCGACTTGCAAAGAAACTTTAAACATAATTTCAAACCTTTATTAAACTTTTCTTGCTGACAACCACCTCAAAATAATCAAACGAAAAAATTTTCTCGCTTACTACTTTTCTGCTGTTCATGCACAAAAACTACGGCACTCGGTATAACGTTACAACTTATAATTTCTACACTTCAAATTGTAGCCATAGGAAATTTTATTGACAGTATACACAAACATATAGTTGAATGTACCTTCGAAATTGTATCACAGTACGACACGTAATTCATGAGATATGATCACATAAACTGTAACGTTCATAGAAAACCGCCCTATCGCGCACCAAGTTTTAATCTATTACTTCTTTACTACTAATTGTACTAGCAACATATTTTATAGACATACAGAACTTATACAAATGAATATATACCTGAAAAATTATAGCTCAACTTATAACTCAATAAATATGATATCGTGCGAATTTTATGTGCAATTTGTATTTTGATTACTTTATTTTGGATACTGCACGTATAATTATGTACATTATGCAAGACAGCCTTATATCTTTATTCCCGATAAATATAACATGTTTTTTAGAAAAAAGCAGATGTACAGAGAGAGAAGGGATAGGAGAATAAATTTAAAAAAATCCCGGTCAATGCCGGGTTTTTAGCTAGTTTCGTATAAAGACCACAACGATAAGAGAGTGGAACAGGAAGGTGAATGGCTAGTAGTGGTACGATGTACCCACCATCACACAACTTGGTATACATTGTGAAGTATGTACGTAGCTGTAAACGTAGCTCCTGATTAAGAGGGACCAGAGACGCGTTTCACAGCTTGTGAATCAATATCGCTTACAAACCCGACAGGAACTGTTGAAGTTAGTGAATGAAAGTACATTCAAAATTATCAAGGAGATAACTCTGAGATCGTTTGTTTCGCCTTGCAGTAGCTGATTGGACAAGACAACGTTTAGCGGGCCAAATCAAGTGTTTGTAAAGCTATGTGACCTAACTGCAGTGATCATCGCTCCCTAAACTTACAAATTGCTTAAACTAATTTATGGTAAGGATACAGGCACCCACGCCCGAGGGAGGACTCGAAACTACGACGGAGAACAGCCGCGCATTCCGCAGCAAGGCGCCTTACGGTGCTCTGCTATTCCCGCGTGCCTATGGGCCCTTTTTATTTTTATTTTATTTATTTATTTTTATTTTTTTTTTTTTTTATTTTTTTTTTTGTGCAAATTGTACACCCGATCGCACCTCGATCGGCTAAAAATTCTCTTGATTTGAACCTCATAGAAAATTTATGAAACATCTTGAAACTGCAGAAAGAACACCTACGTCAATGTTCCCGTAATTTGGTGGAACTGCAAATTGACATTCTCAGCAAGTGGTTTAATATGGACGCGACGTACGTGCCATACATTGCAAACACCGTTCGTAATGGAATTCAGGCAGTTATCACGTCCAGGGGTGAAATGACAAGGCATTAAATGATTTCTTTGGGTGCGATTGAATTTTTTTCCGTAGAAGTCATAACGCTATCATCTCCTGTCCAGCGACCATGAAGGAGTTGGGTGAGCGCTTTTCTCGGCACAACTGAGCAGGGCAAGCATCGTGCCGGAGCAGCATACAACTACCACTCCCTCAGGATATTCAGCAGCACTCCGGTTAGAAATTGTGCTCATCTTTTACCCGACCAATGAAGTAAAGACCAAACACGTAGCCTTCAATCTCGCACGATATGCTCGTACACCATCGGCTGTTTTGTTCAACCTGACTTAGCCAGTGCGTATTGTCAGCAGTTAAAGTGACACAGTGTGATTGACTGGGCAAATGTGGATGAAATTTCGAATAGAGATGATTTATACTTGAATTAACAAATAGGTTACCCTTCGTAAACCACCGTACGAAATCTTCAAATGTTTGTTAAGCTTATGGGACTTAACTGGGTGTCATCAGTCCCTAACTTACAAAGTACTTATAAACTAACTCATACTAAAGGTGCAGGAGGGAATGAACAGAGAGGCAGGCGGAGACGTACAAGGAGAGGGGTAGCGGAAGATGTACAGAGAGAGGAGCAGACAGAAGATGGACTAATGGATGTTTGGAATAAATACATAATGCATGATATGTTACTGTGAAATACACGTACCATCATTTACTGAAGAAGGGGAGAACAGTTAGGGTGAATTAATAGAAGGGAAACGAGGAGGAGGAATAGCGAAAGAAAAACAGGAGGTGTATACAGGAGGATGAGATGGACAGAGCCGCAAACTGTCCTGAAGTAATCTACTCTCTTACCTGACACTTTATGCGTGGTGGCACTTACGTGTGTGTGCGTGGATAGTTTGTATTATATATATAAATGTTTAACTGTGGGTATCATCGCGGGGCGGAGGCAGTGATGCATATTTCTTACATTCAATTTTCCGTTATTTGCAGATATATATTAATCGGCAGAGGAAATTCTTTGAAATTCAAATGTTAAAATGTTTGTAAAACTTATGGGACTTAACTGCACGGTCATCAGTCCCTAAACTTACAAACTACTTATGAACTAGCTCATACTAAAGACGACACAAACATCTAAACCCGAGGGAGGATTCGAACCCCCGACGGGAAACGGCCCCGCGCATCGTAGCATAGCGCCTCAATGCGCTCGGCCGCTCCACCGCGGCAATTCTTTGAAAAATGGCTGTTTCATAATCTCAGTGGTCTTTCTAACTTCTTCCAGCAGTAATGATAATAATAATAAGTCGCTGTCGTTCCATTACTTAGATTTTACTTTGTCTTTGCTCAAGAAAAGTGATGAACGTAACCATCCTTACCCCACCCTTCCCTGGCTGTAAGGGATAAACGTCGTAGGAGAAACTATGATGTACAATTAGAATTCGAACGAAACTTAGTATTTTAGCTTGCAGTAAGTAAATGATCATTGCTCAGGCACAAATAGTACTTCGTTAAGATCTTTAACAGGTTCCCAGTGATTAAAAAAAAAAAAAAATAATAATAAAATAAATTCTAAGTTAATGAGATTCTGTACTTGACAAATATTTCCATCATTACAGAGGTTTTGAAAATAGTATATTAATCTGTTAATTTACGTGCACACAAGCTCGTGAGTGTGTGTGAGATAGAGAGAGAGAGAGAGAGAGAGAGAGAGAGAGAGAGAGAGAGAGAGAGAGAGAGAAAGGGAGTATATAATAAAAGAAGAATCTCTGAACTGTGAGCTTTACCAATCTGTAAGATGGATTTTTATTACCTACAGCAAAAAGTCATTGAAGAACTGATTTACAATGCCTCATTTATTATTTACGGCATTGAAGATCCAATGACAATGTTCATTTCTATAAATGGCTAACTCCTTGAAACCGGAAACCGGCTGGGCAAATGATACTCGCGTTCGGGATTTCACGATACAGCAGAGAACTCGATATAGTATCGACTGTTCGAACACTCAGATAATAAGTGACTGGCGCTGCTAATCTGCCAACGATACGCGGGAAATTTTAAAGTTAGCGGGCTATCGCTTTGATTAGAACTAATTTCATAGAAAGTACAAGTACATGTAAAGTAAAAGAAGCTCAACACTATGAAAATCTGCAAATTTGTTTAAAACACTGCATACTGTACGTGACGTGTCTGGTGTCACTGAAAGATATGATCCATTGATAAACAAAATAGCTGCTATTAGAACAGAACTAGTTCATCTCATTACTGAAGGCTAACATTCAAAGAAGAAAATGTGAATCCTTCATAAGTAGAAATCACATTTAATGTAATATTTTACCAGCTTTTAATCGCCTGAAAAGAAGATTAGAAGAGATCAAATAGGGAAAACATTAGAAATTTAATACCCAATAACGGAAATAAGTCATATAAAAATAATATGGAATTGCAACCTCGAAATAAACGGTGCACGAACTGATCTGTACGTAGTAGTATCAACAGGCGTCGCTAGATCTCAGCACTATAATTTTTAATCGCGATTACTATCGTTTACTTACAATCTATATTCGCTACTGTTCTTACTTATGATCTGCACCCTAGAAGCTACTATAGTCCGAATTTCACACTTATTAATCCCCATAGTACATTAATGACACCCTGTCTTCGTTAGAAATAGTATACTTCACAGCCCAGAAAAGATCATTGATCTCTATACACTCTGGATGTTGAACTTCAGCTGTATTAGCGTGCCAGCCATAGATATTCTCATTTAGATTCTTGCCAAATTCAAACATGGCTGCTAAGAACCATTTCAAGAAAAAGAGAAGAAAATATGTTTCGATTCCGCTCCCATATCAGCCTACAACATCGAATATTGAATTACGTTCCAAATGAAGGGGTAAGCAAGCCATTCTTTGTCACATAATAACTGATGAAAACTCGTTTGCCAAATTTAAACATGGCGGACAATGCGAAATCGCGTCCAAACATATGAATGTACAGGCACGCTGAGTTCTACTCTCAGACACCAGAGTTATACATCCAGTTTGTATAGAGATCACTGGAAAAGATTTATAAATATCATCGTTGTAAATCGAAGAGATAGTACCTCTTGCCATTGCAAGATAGCGTCGCGATCGGAAGTTCGAATATTTCACGAGATTTCCCGAACTGTGACGTAAATTGTTCGAACAGTTCGAGTCACGTTCAAACCCAGCTCTACGGAAATTACAATACCATTCTCTTTGATAGCTTGTACCAGTCAATATAAACAACATTTCTACACTTTCTGTATTGGCAGAGCTTACTTCTCCGTTGCGCCTGTATATCTCTGTCTTCGGTCGCAGAATACAAATATCTTTCATGAAAGAGAGTCCTAGTTTCGGTTCCTTTCATTAATGGGGATGTCATATGTGCGACTTGTCATCTCTAAGCACAGCTTTATGGTTACTTTGATGTGTAAGCTTAAGCATAAAACACAAAACTGGAACGAATCACGTGCTAAGAACCATAAACTGAATCATTTCCAAACAGAGCTGCGACGAGTATCGTTGAAACAAGCGAATGTTGACTTTAGATGTTTTTGCAGCAGTAAACAATTTTCTGTAGTTGTGTAACGCTGAGTTAACGAAGCCCCTGAGGCAGCGTGACCGTAATGGTAAGGCACGCAATTCATAGTGACAGTCAAATAAGGTTTCTCGTTGAGTATATACCTATATTGATTTGGAACTAATTATACCTTTATGTATTTATGTAAACATAACAGACTTGAATTTTTCATATTATTTATAAATCTTAACTATCGAAAAAGCGAATGTAAAATGAAACATTTCCGTTGTACTGACGTATATATAACTTCTGGTGTCACTATCTCAAATATATTTCATAAAAACTTCACGAAGTACTGGTTGCACCCAACTTTTGGTGTTATACTAGGCTTTTACGCAGAGTGACGTAGTATTTTGGTGTTGAAACTTTTAAAATACTTTATTTTACGTAATTTTGTTTTGGTTAAACTTTACTTACGGCAGCGACAGCGCAATGAGTTAATGTTGGCAACGAAATGTTCGATTTATGAGATTATTTAATTTACTGACCAAACACGGGTACATCTGTCAACTGTAAAGCAAGAACAGCATTAATTATTTATTTAATAGGCAACACAAAATAATATTGCGCTAGTTCTATATGATCGTGTTTTCAAAGAGTATTCAACTGTTGTTGCCAACCTATGCATACTATGACGACGCTGCCGTGAGTAAAATTTTACGTTTGTTATTAATCATTGCTTATTATTACGTAAATATATAGTAAAACTGTCCTAAAATTAAGTAATATAACATAATGTAGGCTACTTTGATTTTTTAGATCAAAATACTACGTCCTGCTGCGTAAATACCCAGTGGTGCAGAAACAGACGTAAATTCAGTTCTTCGTTAAAATACAATAAAATATTCTTGAGACAAAGAGACCCAACGTCGATGCAACTCTCGTTTTATATACGTAATTTCGATACTTAAGATGCATAAGTATTACTTTAAAAATGTATATATTTCTTATATAAAATAGCACACTGCCCTAACTGTTGTTATGGACGAGAACAAAACTATAATCGGTAATAGCGGAACTGTTCTTACAGTGTACGATACTTTCTGAATTCATTCTGTTAATGCGTACTGATATTATACAGCTGAATTATAGACGAGAGGCGTTAAATAGTTTATTTGCTGCTATTTTGGTTTGATTGCTTATACCTTCTTTGCGGTACTTAAATTTTTTTATTAACAACAACAGCAAAGAAAAAAACAAGAGTGCTCATTTCCTGCTGCTATACATATGTGTGTTGTTGCAGTTTGCATCATTATTGATTAGAAGCGACGGAGTAGTGATTTGATGAAACGAAAGTCCCACCATTTGACTGTATAAAACTTTGACCATAGATACTTGTACACCGAACAAACAAGAGAGCGACTATATACATGGCGTGGTTGGAATGTAGAACCACTTGACTGTTGACAAACAATAGACGGATATAGACAAAGTCTTAACAGTTTTGAAGAGATGCCACAATTTTACACTAGTAATATTAACACGTGGAATCGAATGTTACTCTCCTCCGCAAAAAGCTTTGTACAACCGTAAGCAAAGATGGAGAAAACCACTGTTCTGCCAACAGTCACATGGTATCTCTATAAAAATGATGTCATGCCAGTGAGCCCAAAGATAATCTGGAGTTAGTACTGTGTATTACGAATCGTGACACTCGACGCCATCTGGAGAATGTATGTTTAACATTCTACCGTTACCCAATTGTCAGTATTATGTGCTTATAAAGAATTTAATATTCTGAAATTTCTAATCGTTTCTACTAGTTGTTAACTAACTCATATACTACGGGCACTACCTGATCTGAAAATTTGAATACTATTTACAAAATATACGAGACATTAAGTTAACCGTAATCCTACAATGAAACAATAGAATGAGACACGAGTTGTGTAAAACGGATACTTACGTCATATTTTGATTTAGAACTAGTGTTTCTCCCATCTTACATAATGGTAATTTGGTAGAACGCTTGCAAACGATATTTATCGAAGGTGTGACTGTGACGGATGAAAACGATAAATATCGAATTAACGAATTTCGTAGAATATGATTTTAAAGAATGTGATTAGGCAGGAACCTAAAAGTACAGCTTTAATTGTTGTGAGCGAACATAATTATACCAGTTCCAGTATTGCTTGCTGGCTCGCAGTAATTTAAGCTGTACTCTTAGTTTTCTACCTAACCACATAATTTAAAAATATAACATGTTCGTAAAAATCATAACATTCGCTTGTTCACTTGCAACAATTTAAGCTGTACTCTTGGGTTCCTGCCTAAACCCATCCTTTAAAGTCATGGCATAATCGTAAAAATCTTAACAAAAGCTTGTTCATTACAATAAATAAATTATGCTGTTCCTGCTCTGTGATTGACAGGTTGTCGATGTACCCTTGTCCGGTCAGTACATTAATTATCGTCGTAAAGCGAACATTTCGTATATAGAGAACCGCTCTTCTGAAAGTCGTAAATCTTAACTCCTATATTTGACTTCGATGTTACATTGCTTGATATATCGATCTGTCACAGTCGCACCTTCCATATTTATCGTTTGCAAGCGTTCTACCGAATTACCCATTTAATCAATAAATTACGCTGTTCTAGACAAATAAATAAAGATGTAATAATGACAGATTGCAGGCGTATGATATTATAAGCATGATTTTCCACAGAGCGTGCATATCCGCTCTGTAAGCTCAAACGGAAAACAGTATAGACAAGAGGCAAATATGAAACTGAATACGAGAAATACCATCTACAGCAGTGCAATTTATTCTATAAATGAAATGTGATAGAAACAACAGTTCTGAATAAAAATTAACTATCATATAGATTTGAACTTGTATCCTTTCCTTTGACTTCTCTACAACAATAAATGACACAGAGTTCACCACTGTGTATTTATTAAAGGAAACAATAGTTCATAATTTATTTTCAGAGGACACAAGGATCGTATCAACAACACGATCTATTCGTACGGAGTTTCAAACATCACTAAACAAACCGTCACGATTTACACAGATCGTAACCACTACAGTGATGTATCCAGTGTTAATAATTGAGATCACAGTGTCATGCCCAGTCTACCAACATCTGTGGTCGAAGGTTAACCTGTTTTTTGTAATATTATGACTTCTGTCTTCCATTTTAAAGTACTACACCTCAACGCTGATTATGTATTTATCTGCTAAATATAGTTCCAGATGATTAATTGGTCCACATATTTTTATTATTATGATACATTCAGTCGTTTTAATAAGCTTTACGTTCCTGTGCTGGAAATAAAGAATATTCGGCAGCCAAATTTAGGTGTCGAGTAAATGAAACTATCAGCAGGATTAAGTCAAGGAAATTTACCGATAACTTTTCTGTCTTTAAGTTACACTGTTAAGGCGATATCCATTTTACGGTGTGCAACAATCGTTATTTTAAATGGCAGTAATGTGCCAGATTTCCACATGAGCAGGCAATTTCTTCTTGTGGTTAAAGTGCAGTTTGCGTACCGGCTGCCGCCGCGTGACTTGTACGTGTTGGTAGCGGCGCCATGAACGATGGGAGGTGAAGGCAGCCAATCGCGAATGTCGTTCAGACAGCCAATAACAATGCGTCTTTGTTTTTCGCGTTGTAAACAACTTTCTGTTGTGGACATAATTTTTTTACGAGTAATATATTGCAAAATCGTGACACATTCGTAGAGAATACGTTAATCGTTTGACGAGTTCCACTATAAAATTGCTGCTCCTTTCACTCGCAGGAATGAAAGCTGCGCTAATAGGTAGCTACCAGCGTAACAACATAATCGTAAGTCGTGACTTCGTAGAAAATTACTTCATGTTTTTGACGAGCTACAATGTAACTTAACTTGAGGGAAGCGTATCGTATCGTACGATGTATTTATATATCGTGCGGATGAATAACGAAATTTTGATACGTGCACACAAATTAAAATTTCAGATTGCACTTTTGTCGGCGAAGAAATCACTGCGGAAGATCTTTAAAAAAGAAATCGAGAACCAATCACCACATGGGTGTAACAGAGCTTTTAATGATGTAGCTTTGAACGATACAAGTCTTTTAATTGCTTACCAATAAATGTTGTTGCTGACTGTTACATGTTCAATTTCCATCGCGTAAAACAGGTACACTCATTTAATGACTGGTAGCAAATTTTAAATATATTATTAGCAAAAAATAATTATGCCCACAACACCGAATTGCTTACAAATCGAAACACGCAAAGGAGCATTAATATAGGCTGCATGAATACCATTCGTGATTGACTGTATTACCCTCCAGTATTCATCGCGCCGCTACTAAATCTACACGTCAAGCAACGATAGCCGAGAGGTAATCTCCATTTTTACCTCTTTCTGCTAAATATATTAGTAACACATTTATCTTCCGATAATAAAAATTATTAGTATATATTCTACGACTTTTATGCCATGAAAATGGCACTGACCGCTCTCTCCGGAGAGTACAACTAAAATTTTTATTTGCCAACAGTTATTTAAAAACAGACACACCGCTTATGCCCCGACAAATGCATAATTTTATGCCTAAATTTGAGTGCTATCATAGTTTTAAATCTTGGGTACTACCACAAATACTACGGCGGCGAATTTCTGTCACCGAATACATTTGCGGGGAAGGATACTTCTAGAACAGACAATAATTCATAATTATGTAGCTAAATTGTATAACAGTAAAAAATTAAAAAAATCTAACTCAGGGCCAAGATTTCGTTAAATATGCAGTGTGTGTTATTTGCCATGTACGTCCTTTTGTATTCCAAACTCCCTACCGATAAGAGTAATAAGAGAACCCGGTCGCAGTGGCTGAGCGGTCTGCGGCGAGCCAGTCACGGTCTGCACGGCCGCTGCGGTCGGGGATTCGAATCCCCCATCGGGCTTGGTTGTTTGTGCCGTATTTAAAATAAGCTAGGTCATAAGTAGTTTGTACGTTTAGGGACTGATGACCCATAGTTAAGTCCCATAAACTCTACAAACATTAACATTATCCTATACTTACTTAATTGCCGGTGCTAAATGCTTCATATTGAAAATGTGGTGTCGCACAAGTACAAAGTGCGCGCCACTTACTTTCGCCGCGCGCCGTCATGCACGCACGGCGCGGCGTTCTCACGACGACAGCCACGAGCGCCCTCTGCGACAACGCCGCTCGTGGCCACCACTGAAGGACATCGGCACTTCGCACTTCGCACTTCGGACTGAGATAGCAACGAGTTAGGACCTTCGTAATCCGATAGGCACCAGTGAAGACTTTGCTATTGTACAGGCACTAGGCAGGCCTCTAACAACTATGTATCAACATTCGGCAGTACTATGTAAAAGTTAAGTATTGTTACATTCTGTGCAATATATCTCTTTCTAATTTACTCGAGTGTTTATAGTTTCTGGCTGCTCCCCTCCGTACCTCCACCAGCGTGTCGGTCTCATTTCACTCGGCCACCGACACCTACGACGAGGCTGGGACACCAAAGCGGCGACGAAGTCGGGACACAAAAGTGGCGACGAGGATGGGATCCAAAAGTGGCGACGAGGAGTGATAGAACCTTGGACCAGCCCGCTTACAGCAGCCAGACAGCAGCAGTCGGAGCACGCAAAAATTGCTCCCGCCCACCCACCCTTATTTTAACAATTTTGGGGAAAGATATTTTGTTACGTGATTTGTGGACTTTTTTGTTGCAGAGCGTCCTCTATCATATTGCATTTGTGTTTTGTTATAATTTACTTGTATACGCGGCGCCTAATCGGTCAGCATGGCCACTACCCCGACCCCAAACTTAATGGAAATTATTCAGTTACAGACGGCGCAAATCACTCAACTCCTGCAGGCTGTGTCCCACCTGACGGCACAGGCTGCTCACCAACAACAACAGCCGTCAAATCAGCAGCCCACACCTGCCGCCGCAACACTTCCTACGTTTCGCCAATACAACGAACGTGAGGAAGAATGGAGTGATTATCTGGCGCAGTTTCAAGAACTCGTCGCGGCTCATCAACTTACAGGTCAGACTGTTAAGCATCTTTTATTGTCTGTGGTGGGCCCCAAAACTTTCGTGTTACTGCAAAAACTATTCCCGCACGCATCTCCTCGTGATGTAGACTTTGACCAAATAGTAGAGGCACTAAATGCTCATTATGAGAGAAAAGTTCTTGTAGCCGCTGCACGATACCGATTTTTCAGACTTAAAAAATTACCGCAGCAGTCACACCAAGAGTGGATTACGGAATTGAAGGGCTTAACCCGCCAATGTAAATTTACTTGCTCTTGTGGACTTTCGTATAGTGACGTGATGTTGAGGGATGCGATTACGCAGAATATTCAGGACCCCAGAATTAGAGCAGCAATTCTGAAACAGTCAGACCCCTCATTAGACAGTGTACTGCAGCTTATAGAAGCGCATGATACTTTTGACTTAGCAGATGTAGAAATGCAAAGCCACAGTGTTAATTCAGTGCGCCGCAACGGACGCTTTCCTAGCCGTAGTTCTCAGTGTAGCACTAGTGATTCTTACAATAGTACAGGCCGTGCTGAACAGACAGTGAACAGTAGCCAGTGTAAAAGTGCGACGCAAAGGTCGCCCCGTAGTGTTAGACACAGTAATTTGAATAACGGGCGCCAACGCTCATTTCAGAAAAATGTACGTAAATCTTGCCCCCAGTGTGTGTCTCGCCACAAGCGTGCTCATTGCCCTAGTCGCAACGCGACCTGTTATCAATGTGGCAAATCAGGACATGTGCAGTCTGTGTGTATGCAAATTAAAAACTCAAAGAACAGTAACGTTAGAAACAGTGCTTCGCAGAGTGCGAGAACAGTTCATTCTGTAAATGTTATACGGGCTGTGGAATTGAACAGTGCTTTCCTCGGTTCTCAATTGCAAGAAAGTAGTTCTGCGCCTATGGCAAATCTATATAGTGCACCACGTAGCAAGCGCCGACGAGCGCGTAAAACAGTGCAACGGAAAAGGGTTCGGGACAAGCAAAATGACTATGAACAGTGCATTCCTGTCGTGAAATTAGTGCCTTCAGCAACTGCTCCTTGTAATAGTGCCCAGTACTGTGTAGCTAGTGACAGTAGACACCAAGTAGCTACTCAAAAGTGTAGTGCAGTAGTTAGTACATCTGGAGTAGCTTCGCATTGCGCGGACGCCGATCCGGCGGTAGTGTCATCTAGTGACAGTGTTGTTAATCCGCTGCGTGCCGAGTCTGCGCCGCTTACTTCACTACGCGGCCCGCGCAGACGCAGCAAACAAACCGTAGCAGACGTTGCCCACATTCGCGCACCTGTCGAGCGCCGCAAGCAAAAACTTTTTGTGAATCTTTCCATTGACAATAAGACTGTGCAATTTCAGCTCGATACTGGTTCCTCTGTCACATTAATGAATAAAGAGACGTATGAACTTCTGGGTTCGCCAAAATTGTCGCCGTCACAGCAAGTGTTAACAGCTTACACAGGTGAAAATATTCCCGTGCTAGGAACATGTAGCCTGCCCGCCTCTTTTCAAGGTGTTACGAAAACAGTTGCTTTTGTTGTTCTTCAGGCCAAATCTACGCAGAACATTTTTGGACTAGATGCTTTTGACTTGTTTGGTTTATCAATTCAAAGAGATGTGCTTCAAATTTCGTCAATAGTGCCTCAGGATAAAATCAATGCATTGTGTGACAAATACAGTGACTTGTTTTCGCCGGAACTAGGTTGTGCAAAAGACTTCGTGGCACATGTAACTTTAAAAGAATCTGCAGTTCCAAAATTTCGTAAAGCTAGACCAGTGCCTATCGCCTTGCGTGATACAGTTGCCGAGGAACTTAAACGTTGGCAAGATAGTGGTGTCATTTCTCCTGTTTCTGCGAGTCAGTGGGCCTCGCCTATAGTAATTATACCCAAGCCGTCAGGAAAACTTCGTCTCTGTGCGGACTTCAAATCAACAGTGAACAGTCAAACAATTGTAGACACTTATCCTCTGCCCAGACCTGACGAACTAATGGACAAATTAGGACAGTCTCGCTTCTTTTCTAAGATTGATTTAGCAGAGGCATACTTACAGATTCCACTTGATGACGAGTCCAAAAAGTTTTTCGTCATTAATACTCACATGGGCCTTTTTCAATTTCAACGCCTACCCTTTGGCAGTTCTTCCGCTCCCGCTATTTTTCAGCGTTTTGTGGAACAGCTGACAGTTTCTGTACCGTGTTGTTCGAACTATTTAGATGACATTGTGGTATCCGGACGTACAGTTGAAGAACATTTAGCAAACCTGGAGTGCCTTTTCAAAGTGTTGACTGCAGCAGGTCTACGTTGCAATAAAGCAAAGTGTTCGTTTTTTCAAACTGAAATAGAGTACCTAGGTCATGTGATTAATGCCCAAGGAATCCATCCCTTACAGTCACATCTTCGAGCAATCAAAGACTTGCCTCCTCCTAAGAATGTGCATGAGTTGCAAGCAGTGATGGGAAAGCTTAACTATTATTTCAGATTTATTCCCAATGCCTCTCAGATTGCAGCTCCACTGCATCACTTACGTAGGAAGAATGTTCCTTTTGTTTGGTCCAAAGATTGTCAGGTTGCCTTTGACAAACTAAAGTCTGCACTACTCAGTGATGCATGTTTGATTCCCTTTGACCCACAGAAGCCTGTAGTGCTAGCAGTTGACGCCTCGTCGTACGGTGTGGGCGCAGTTCTGTCACATCGTATTGGATGTCATGATCGTCCTATTGCCTTTGCATCCAAGCTACTGACGCCGACGCAACAGAATTACAGTCAGATAGAAAAGGAGGCCTTAGCAATCATTTACGGCGTCACAAAGTTTCATCATTATCTCTATGGCAGAAAATTCTATTTGTTGACAGACCACAAGCCTCTCACGTCGTTGTTCTCACCCACAAAGCCGATTCCGCCCCGTACGGCACAAAAGCTTCAGAGATGGTCCTTGATATTGTCTAATTATCAGTATGAGATTTTGTACCGACCTACCACTAAACATGCTAATGCGGACACACTTTCCCGACTTCCGGTTGGCCAGGATGTATCATTTGATTCTTCAGAAATGGCATGTTGTCAGATAGACTCCAGAGATGCTTCCGCTGTCGCAGACTTTCCTTTGAACTCTCGTCGGGTTGCACAGGAAACAGCTGCGGATGCAGATCTAAGTGTGGTAGCACGTTTTGTTCGCTCAGGGTGGCCTGCCAGAGCCAAAGACATTGATCGGCCTCTGGTTCGACGTTATTTTGCACAACGTCATGCATTATCTTTAAGTCAGGGTGTACTGTTGTTGCATACCGACAACGACCAAGCAAGGGTGATTGTTCCTCGTTCCCTGCAACGAGAAGTGTTACGCCTCCTGCATCAAGGACATTGGGGTATTGTTAGGACAAAGCAACTGGCCAGACGTCATTGTACCTGGGTTGGTATGGACGCTCAGATAGAGAGCATGACATCACAGTGTACTGTTTGTGCGGAGCATCAGGCGGCTCCTCCGCAACGTTTTTCAGACTGGCCACGCCCCAAGGGACCATGGCAACGTTTACACATTGACTTTGCCGGACCTTTCTGGAATACGCGATGGTTAATTGTTGTAGACGCTTTCAGCAAGTTTCCTTTTGTGATTGCCATGAACTCAACGACGGCGTCTAGTACAATCAGTGCCTTAACATC
This sequence comes from Locusta migratoria, assembly GCA_026315105.1. Taxonomy (NCBI): domain Eukaryota; kingdom Metazoa; phylum Arthropoda; class Insecta; order Orthoptera; family Acrididae; genus Locusta; species Locusta migratoria. The sequence goes on from CM048751.1 coordinate 17,589,931, forward strand.
AGTGTTTTGCATCGAAGGCTTGCCTGAAACTATCGTCAGTGACAATGGACCTCAGTTTGTTAGTGCGGAATTTCAACAGTTTTGTCGTGTGAATGGCATTCAGCATATCACCACCGCACCTTTTCACCCTCAGTCCAATGGTGAAGCAGAACGTTTCGTTCGAACATTCAAGTCTCACATGGAGAAGATGAAAGGTCAGCACTCCAGGCAGCAAGCTCTTCAAATTTTCCTGTCTACGTATCGGTGCATGCCACGTGACGGCTCGTCTCCTGCCGAGCTGCTACACGGCCGCCGTCATCGCACTCTCCTTCACCTGCTGCAGCCTCCCACGCACCGAGTCGGTTCGTATGGCGCTACGCGTTTTCAGGTTTCTACGCCGGTGCTGTACAGGGTGTTTGCTGGAAACAAGAAGACATGGTTGCCGGGCACCATTCAGCGCGTGCTCGGTAGCAATATGTTTATTGTACGTTCTTCCACAGGGTCGGAGCTGCGGCGCCACGCAAACCAATTGCGCCTGCACAGGCCGCGCGATCCTGTCTCCGGTTTCTTGATTCCAGACCCAGTTCACCGCCAGGGAGCACAGCCACATCGTTCGTCTCCGGACTACGAGATCGTCCCCATGGAGGTCGACGCACCTCCGATGCAGTCGTCGCCGCCGCTGTCGGCGCCGCAGAGGACAGCGTCACCGAGAGGGACTCCGGGACCGTGCGGGCCCCCCCAGCTTGGGCCACGCACCTCAGAAGAAGATGACCTGCTCCCTCTGGGCGGGGGCGGGCGCCCTTCCCCAGGTTTCGGCGGGTTCCCTGGAGGATCGCAAGGCGGATGCCGGGGCGCGGACGGCGTCTCGATCCCGGCCTCAGCTACGACGCCCGTCCCACCAGTAACGTCCCCGCCCAGGCCCTCCTCCCAGTGCCGTCGCCGTGGCCCTCAGCCCTACGCCACGACGGCGCGGCGGTTTGGGGGGGAGGGGTGTGGTGTCGCACAAGTACAAAGTGCGCGCCACTTACTTTCGCCGCGCGCCGTCATGCACGCACGGCGCGGCGTTCTCACGACGACAGCCACGAGCGCCCTCTGCGACAACGCCGCTCGTGGCCACCACTGAAGGACATCGGCACTTCGCACTTCGCACTTCGGACTGAGATAGCAACGAGTTAGGACCTTCGTAATCCGATAGGCACGAGTGAAGACTTTGCTATTGTACAGGCACTAGGCAGGCCTCTAACAACTATGTATCAACATTCGGCAGTACTATGTAAAAGTTAAGTATTGTTACATTCTGTGCAATATATCTCTTTCTAATTTACTCGAGTGTTTATAGTTTCTGGCTGCTCCCCTCCGTACCTCCACCAGCGTGTCGGTCTCATTTCACTCGGCCACCGACACCTACGACGAGGCTGGGACACCAAAGCGGCGACGAAGTCGGGACACAAAAGTGGCGACGAGGATGGGATCCAAAAGAAAATATAGGTTGTACAGTTCAGAATGCTGGTGAAAAATCTTTCTTTCAATAAGTCTTGTAAAAGGTATTAAAAAATCGGAAGCTTATACATAATTTTTATTATAGTTTTTCAGTAATAGATTAGGTTTCATACATTTCGTGAAGTTTTGCATGCTTAATACTACGCGTTTAAATATTTATTCTCACGCTCAAGTGCAAATAATTACAGGAGTATGATGTGTAATTGTGAAGTTAATGAGTGCATTTGATTTTTGGAGATTATTCAATTATTCATTAACTGTCGCCACGCTCACCAAGTCCAGCATGGGTAAAATAATTTTGTGTAATATTTGCAGGTGTTTTTCCGCCTATCTTTTACAGTGGTTGCTTTTTAAAGTTGTGCTGCAATTTCTAAATCGGACAGAATTACCCTGGTATTACTGATGCTCATTTTAGAAAGATTAATTTTGTCTACTTATGGCATATATTGTCTTATCGAGTATGTATAGTAGCAAACACACACATGCAGAACCATTTCTCACAGATTTATTTTTGAAATCAAAATGTATGACAATACAGTTTCATTAAAAGTTTGAATACAGTTTGAGGTCTAAGATTTTCTGTGGCTTACACTACTTACCTAAAGGTGTAATATATAAATTTTATTTTACAATTACTGTAACTGATTTTGTCTGATTTATCGATTGCTGTATAACCTAAAAAGTAATAATAATTAATAAAAAAAATACGGCTACAGTGCAAGAGAAGCAAAAAATACACATGTAAATATTACACCTAATAATTATATTAATGTTCATATTTCAACTTCATAATGACAATAAATTAAGAAACACGTCGTGCTAAATAAGAAAAAAATTATAAAAGCTCCTTAACTGACGCAGTGTTTTATTATTTAATTCAAGAAACAAGTCAAAATGGCGTGACTTAGAAAAACATCAATTACGATGCCTGAAATTTAACGAAATTGATCGCCTTTTCTCTTTCATTAATTAGAATAACTCTAATAAGTGCTATTGATTTCGGGCGTAATATCAGCAAAATTATTTCCCATATGAGAGTCATTTAGAGCCATTTTTTCCTCTGTAACGGTTAAAAATATGCAATAATATTATCAAGTGGATTGAATGAATAATGTTGATGTTTGCATTGTGATCCCTTTACTATCAGAACTGTTAAACAATAGAAATTACACCGCTTAGTATGTTTGCAGGAATTGTCCAATAACTCGATAAAAAGGAATATTTTTTTTTTAGTATTTTGAGTCACGAGTCTTCTTCTTCTATCGTTTGTCCTGCTTTGTGGCAGGGTCCGCTGTGAATATCCGTTGTCGCCATTTCCTTGAGTCGTAGCTGGATATATGTTTAACATGTTGAGGTCGCTATGATCAGTCCACCCCTACTATCGTCATCTCTTTCCTGCGAGTTCCAGGGTGTATTCCTGCTTGGCTGTTGTGTTGTCTTCTGTGCGCAATATAGGTCCAAACCATCGTAAAAGCCTTTTCCATATTTTCTGATGGATCGGCTGCACTCTGAAAGGTTTCTAATATCGTCGTTTGCAACGTAATCCAGTCTAGTGACGCCACCCATCCGCCTAATCTTTGTGTACATAGCGCTTGGTTGACGTTTCACCTCGTTTGTAGGAGGCCAACAGTCGCTGCCATAGAAGAATGAGCGATAGGATGTATAACGAGATAACACATCTTTGATTTAAGGTGGTCTTTCACCTATTCACCGAAGATCCCTGTGCCCTTTGTTGACCTCGACAATGAGACTGATGGTACCAACTTCCTAATGATTTACTGTCGCATACTACTTCTTCTTTTAGTTGATTTATGATTCGCAAATAATTCTGAGAATTCACTGTTACCATTAACACTCAAAAAATACAGCTCATCGGTTGCGAAGCTACAGGTTGATTACTTAGCCACGGTTTCGGCGTCAAGCAGGAAGCCTTCATCAGCAAAACAAAATTTTCAGTTACATGAAATGGACACTGGTTCTTGAGCAATAGAGCTCACGTTCAAGTTCTGAGCTTTTAAGAACCATTGTCCATATCATGTAAATAAAAATTTTGTACTTCTGATGAAGGCTTCCTTAGTTGAAGCCGAAACTGTGGTTAAGGAATCAATCTCTAGCTTTGCAACAGATAAACTGTATTTTTGAGTGTTAATCATTCACGAACGGTTGCTGTGTCAACAGTCATGTCTAATATTGTCACTGTTAGCTTAATATATTGCTTGGTAAATCGCCTTTCTTGTTGGTGTACTTTATTTATCTTTTTCCTCGTCGGAGGTACGAATCCTCCCTTGGGCATGGATATTTTTGTTGTCTTTAGTATAAGTTAGTTCGTAAGTAGTATGTAAGTTTAGGGACTCATGACCCCGTAGTTAAGTCAAATAAGCTTTACAAACATTTGAACATTTTTTATTATTTTAAAATTATTATTTATTTTACATGCCCCATTACGTAGTAATATTACATGTTTGATGGTTAAATTCAGGCGGTTACATCAGGTATTTTAGCAAACACAAATATAATACACAAGTTGACAGGATTTACAAAAGAAAGCGTTCTGACTACACATTATTTGTCACTGTACATAGAGAAACCAAACGATTTTACACATCAGGAAATCTTATTCATTTACATAAATTGTAAAATCTGTAGTGAATGTATGTACCAAATCAAATTTATTGACGGACAAGCCTCCTCCTTTGTTTTTCCTGAGATGATCCCTCTCTTTCAGTAAGTTGTAGCAGTGGCAAATATGTTGGACAGCCTGTTACATGTGCACGTTCCGTCTTCAATTATTTTGAACCGTTGATAATAGGCTTTCAGTTTATCATGACCTGTTAACATTGCTGTAACATTCGGAGATATGGGGAGTTTAATAATTAAACGTTGTCGGATGTTAGGAAAATGCGGTTTAGTGCCTTCCCCGTTTTTTATTCTTTTCCACTCAATGTCCAATTTGTTCCTTAACTACTATCGAAGTTTCTTCTTTACGGCACTAGTAGATATTTTGTTGTAGCTGATCGGTTGTCGTGATCGAGCTGCTCTTTTAGCAAGGTTGTCAGCTAGTTCATTTCCCCATGTCTGTCGATGTGCTTTAACCCATTCGAAATGCCCCAGCCAGTTGTGTGTCTGCAACCTTCTGATTTTTACATCGTATTTCTTCAATCAAGAAGTTGTGGTTCTTCGGATTTTGTAACGAGTCCAAAGTATCAGGTGATCAAAAAGTCAGTATAAATTTGAAAACTTAATAAATCACGGAATAATGTAGATAGAGAGGTAAAAATTGACACACATGCTTGGAACGTCATGAGGTTTTATTAGAACATAATAAATAAATTCAAACATGACTGACAGATGGCGCTTCATCTGATCAGAAAAGCAATAATTAGCGTAACAAATTAAGACAAAGCAAAGATGATGTTCTTTACAGGAAATGCTCAATATGTTCACCATAATTCATCAACGACAGCTATAGTCGAGGAATAATGTTGTGAACAGCACTGTAAAGCATGTCCGGAGTTATGGTGAGGCATTGGCGTCGGATGTTGTCTTTCAGCATCCCTAGAGATGTCGGTCGATCACAATACACTTGCGACTTCAGGTCACCCCAACCCAATAATCGCACGGATTGAGGTCTGAGGACCTGGGAGGCTAAGCATGACGAAACTGGTGGCTGAGCACACGAATATCACAAGAAAAAAAAAAGAAAAAAAAAAAGAAAAGCTCGCACAAGAGATCTTTCACGTGTCTAGTAATATGGGGTGGAGCGCCATCCTGCATAAAAATCATACGTTCCAGCAGGTGTTTATCAGCCATGCTGGGGAGGATGCGATTCTATAAAATATCGGTGTACCTCTCACCCATCGCGGTAGCAGTCACAAAACCAGAATCACACACCGTCGGTTGAACCTTTTTTTTTTTTTTTTTTTTTTTTGGTTCTAATAAAACCCCCATGTAATTCCAAGTATATATATGTCAATTTTTACCTACCTACATTGTTCCGTGATTTATTAAGTTTTCAAATTTATACTGACATTTTGATCGCCCGGTAATTCTGCTGTCAGTGTGAATTACTGCAGTTCTATCAACTTTCGAGAGATTGGTTATTTACTCAAGAGTTTTGAGAACGGCAAAGTGTTCCGCTTGTTTGTTTGAGCGTTCATTTAGACAGTTTAAGCTGTATCTGGTAAATAAGTTTCTTATTAACAAATATAGCTCTTCGCTAACCCACTCCGCCAACTTGCTTCCATCTGTGTATACGTCAACAGGGTAGCTTTTGCTTGCGTCCTTCTCAGTTATCCTCGTAAAATCTGCCGGGTGTGCCCTGCTTCTACACCCTAGGGCGATGTCGATTGTCTGTCTGGCGTCTTTAGTTTTGACCAGGTTATAATATTTTGCTATTTCCTGTATCTTAAGAGCTACGGGCATGAGACCTGAAAAAAAATAGTGCTTCACTGGATGTCGTTCTGTAAGCTTTGGCCATTTTTTAAATTGATTAACCGCTGGACTCTATTAATTTTGGTACGGTTCTATTGTCGCTCCTGTGCGTCTACCACATCGGTGAGCCGTACGATAATACAGACAGTATTGCTCCTTTATAAAACGTTTGCAGTGCTGTAGCCCGCAGACCCCAGTTGAGTCTATCGAATCGTCACCACTGCTTGATAGTTAGCGCTACTCGTACAATATGATAACTTGTTACTACACGAGTGTACGTGGGACGACTACAGGATGTTCCATAAATCCGAGAATATCAGTTAAGCGCGGCCGGACGCTGTGACAGATTATTTTTCCGCTGCCGTTGCTCCTGGGCAGGACAATAAAGCGTGGCCGACCTACGCGCCGACTGCCGACTGCCGACTGCCGGCAGGGGTTATCTCGTGAGGCCGCCGGCTTTGCCGCCGATTGAGCTTCAAAGTGCCGCGAGACGTTCCGTGGCGGTTTCCAGCGGCTCACGACTGGAAAGCGTGAGAGAGGGGGCGACTTGTCGACTCCCGGCCTCATCCAGTGCGTCCGTCAGCTACGTACAATAAGCGTCAAGCAAGAAAAGCAGCATTCCGTGTTCGCTACGAGTAAACACTCTCGCGTTATCTCAGAGTCATAGATGGACAGCGATAGAAATAGCAGTATTTTACAGGGATTTTCCTTCGTGACTTTTCTTCTGGTTTCCTGCATGTGTGTCGTAGGATTAAACTCGCTATAAAGTCCAAGTATACCTTGTTATTGTTACACTTATTAGGGTTTCACTAAAATAATAATATTGGCTGCAACTTACACAAATTCACAGAACAGCAGTATTTACTTCGGTCGAGTTTTAATAGTTATGTTTTTCACGTGGCATTTTAAGTTACATTCTTCTGGTTGTTACTGCTCCTTCTTATTCTTTTTCATCTTGTTTTTCGCTTTAGGTAATAATAAAATTATCAGAAAAGGATTCCATTTGGTTTTTCAGATTATAAACTAACGGAGAAATATTATAGCACGATGAAGGGTAAGATCGCCATATTGACAAGTGTAGTAGTTCACGATAGGAAATTCATACGAAATGAAACACATTCCTCCGACTAAAGGGTGCCCCAACAGTCACGTCGTTAAGCAGTGTAGAAACCCCGCCCCCTCTCCCAATCTCTCACCCGTCTGCCGAATGGCGATAGATTGTTTTCTAGAATCTGAAATTTAGCTATGTTCTTGCGGGAAGTACAGAGCGAGGAAATGATCAAATGTTTTTAGAGCTTATGGGACTTTACGGGGTCATCAGTCCCTAAACGTACAAACTACTTACTAACTAGCTACTACTAAGGACGGCACAAATATCCATGCCCGAGGGGGGATTCGAACCCCCGACCGTAGTGGCCGTGCAGACCGTGACTGACGCGCCGCAGACTGCTCGGCCACCGCGGCCGGCACAGAGCGAGGAGGTACAGTGGTGATAAATTGTTCTCACATTCGGGGGGATGGTGGTTCAAATCCACCTCCGGCAAGCCAGATTTAGGATTTCCATGGTTTCCATAAATCACTCCACTCAAATGCCATGATGGATATTTTTAGAGGGCACCGTCATTTTCTTTCCCCAACCTTACCCAAAACTTTTTGGCGTGTGCTCTGTCCATAATATCTACAATGTCGGCAAGTCGTTAAACCCTAAACTTCCTTCCCTCAATTCTTACAGGGCATGGAGAACAAGTTCAGGTCCCTGTTTATCACGTCCTACGCCGAAACGGTCTCCATCATTAAAAATAACTTTAAGTTTACTGTGCCTTGAATGACGCATAAAAATTCTAAACTTGTAAAACGAAACTGAACCTGGCGACTTATATCGTCGACCTTCAATAAATCGAGGTCGTGTTACTGGTGCAGTAGTTTCTTTAAAAAGGACACTTCTCGTTTTCTTCCTTACTGCTGGCCATTCTCTGATGTAGTGATTTGTCCCTGATTACCTCACCGACCTAATGTAAACAGACTAAAGGTTTTAATTTAATTGATTTTTTCGAGTTTGGTTCTGGCACACTGATCTAACTACTTATAAAATTTCAATACACCATATATTCTGCTGCGTGGTGATGGACGCATTCAGTAAGAAACCTTTAGAAAGTTTTCACCTGTTACTTTCTTCGAATGATTTTTAAGAGGAGGTAGTGAAATTTTATGTCTGTACTATCGAAAATTGTATTTTCAGCTGACTGTGTGGCGTTGTTGCTTGTCTCATTTAGTCCAGGAAATTTTAATGTTTAGGAAAAAATGTTGAATGGTACATGGAAACGCTGACACCATAACTTATCTGTGGAAAAAGGTTGTAAAAGAGCATGTATCTAGCATTTTTGAAGGACAAGTGTAGCAATATATAATCGATGCGCACATCTAGACAACAGTGAAGGAGCCGAAAAAGGAACTTCGAAGTTTGACATTTCTTTTCTGTGAAAGACGGCTAAGCTCTTGAAACAGTAATGTATAGAATGAATTGTATCATTAAAACAAGTTATACGTTGAATACCAACAAAAGTTACACGGATAGTAGAATTTTTACGAATTAAATTAGGCAATGCAAAGGGTATACATTAGGAAGAAGTCGATAAGTTTGATCTGAACAGATAAACGACAATGGAGAAAGTGGAGACGATAACAAGAAAAGCATTTCAGAAAAATTTGATAACATGGAATACAAAATTGTTAGAGATCCTTTTCTAGATGTATTTATCTAGATGTATCTTTTCTAAGGGTGGACGATAAATAATCAGACAAGAACAGAACACAAGCTTTTGAAATGTGGTGTAGAGAGGGCTAAAGCTACATTCCTATGTCCAGTAGCTAATGAGGAGGTAATAAATTGAACTGCGAAAAAGAATTTAAATATCCGACTTGATTTCAGATTTAAATGAATGCAGATTTGCAGTTGCTACGCAGAGATAAAACTACTTGTATAGGGCAGCCTATCGTGGACAGCTGTAACAAACATGACTGGAGGCCAAATCAACAGCAAATGCTGTTTACTGTGCTTAGTAAAAAACATTCCTGAAACCAACGCTTCATCTTCCATCTTTTCGAATTATAAAGACCGTACTATACATGGAAAATACAGGAATCCGCTGCATGTGGCAAGAATGAAGCACGTCTGTTAATTGTACCGATCGTATATTCATTGCATAGCGACGAAGTGCGCTGACTCCACGGAGGAAGTTGCTTCGGCGGTTTGCGCATGCGCCGTCCGCTTTGAGGGGAACGCGGTGCGAAACGCGGCGAATACACTGTCAGTCGCCCGCAGGCAGCCGCCACGCTCGGCCGAGGGATGTTTCGCCCATCGTGTTGCGGCGAGCGTCCAACTCTACCGATAACTGCTGTATCTGTGGCTCATGATACGCATTTCTTACAATTACCTCTTTCCATTGCGTCACTTGTCCAACTACCCAGAATTATGAGATTTGCAAAGAGATTTTCGTTGCTTCGCATTGTGAAATGTACGCTTCTTTGCTGTTGTCGATACTAGTCAAAGTGACTAGCACAACGCACTTTGCAGTAGTCATGACATCCGGCTTGCGTTAATCTGACGCCCGACTGAAATGTCTTTCTATATCCGAAATGTACATTGTTAATATCTTGCAAAATTCCAACAGTTATTTAAAAATTACGTATTAACCAGTATCACACCTAATCCTTTACATCTTCGACTACAGTTTTATTTATTGTGACACGTTGCCAGAGACCTGAAAGGGGACGGGGTGAATTAATTTTAACATATGATGTTGCTATAAGGTCTCCTTCATAATTTCCAAATGCTATCCTATCGACCTGTGTAATTAGAAACAATACTTGTGCCTTTAATACTAAGTTTATATTGTTTCGTTATTTGCCTCAAATTACAGTGAAAGTACAAATGATGATAGTAACATATGTAAACTCGAATTATAAATGCTTTAGCTTTCAATTCTTCTACTCATAAACTGTTTTATACGTTCTCGTGTTTCTAGCGTCCTGTAGAAAAGCTATTGTTATAGTTTCTGTGGTAGGCGTCTGCATATTTCGTCAGAGTTTAACTAAGTATTTAGCGTTATTCTCCGGTTTGTGAATTTTGACAACAAATAAAAAGCTAATCCTTTTTGTAGAAACTTTTTTTTTCGCTGTTTACCTTGACACAAAGCCGCAATTCAGTTTAATACGAAATGTAAAATCTCTTTCACAGTCGAAACCTAGAATTCTTTCTCGCGGTCTAGATCCACAAATAAGCGTTCTGATAACTGGTTTCACTATCTTAACGAGATCCAGAATCTCGAATACAAGCGTCGTTCAAAGTCAGCGTGAGCTTTCAGATAAACATGTGCGGAACTGAATACGCAGCCACATTCATGGCGCTTTAGACTTGGACAAGACATGTGAACTTTCTTAGCAGAAAAATCGTTAGTCCAAAATAAAAACCAATTGGCAAGCAGAATTCTTCTTAATCATATTACATTACGTAGGCTGTCTCCATCGCGGAATAATTATAGAGGAAGTTTAAACGACTGAAATCATAATGTAACGACATTAAATATGCACTAACTCCAAGTAAAATGTTTGTAAAAATTCAAGACTCATCCAGACGACAATGATGAGTCACATTCAGTGAAGCTTCGAGTAATTCTGAAAACAGTTATTCGATACCTTGACATGGAACAAATCTGCCATCTTAAATTTTTGTATTGTAATTTATCGTATTCCCCTACTAACTTGATTCGATGATGAAGCATCATCTGAAAACTGCGTTGTCAGTGTGTAAGTTTTTCCTCAAGAGGAGGCCCATTTGGTGATTATTTACCTTGAAAGACTATACGCTAATCGCGACAGAAAACTGCTGCTACTTTTCATTAAATGAAGGAAAAGTTGAAATGGGGAAATATGTATTTTCAGGTTCATGGGCTACTGAGAAGGATACCACTTCTTTATGATGGTTGTTACACATTTTCACAATCAGCGTTGAGCAACCCTTGCCGTTGCTGATCGAGTGTTCTACTGCAATGCTCTTAAAATTAGTTTAGCGGCTTGATGAAAAGCATAGATTTAACATTTAATGCACGATTTCACCCGAAACAAATCTGCGTAAGTTCAGCATCGAGTTTACTGTTTGTAAGTAGTTGAATTTGCATGGCTGTTCAGCCACTGGTGAACGGATCTCCTTGAGAATGTGTTTCAAATGAGAAGGGAAGACTGATTTTGTGTCCTGTTCCTGTACTGGAAGGTAAAGCTATGGCTATGCCCATATGAATCATAAGCTATGTTCTTAATCACTACAACTGTTAGTGCAGAAGGTTTAAGAATAAACAGCAGCACATTTAGAAGTGAGAGAATGAACCACTATGAGCAGAACACATCATGTTGTAAGATACAAATGTATAAAAAGATAAGAATTGAAATAGTAAATTAACGAATCCTTACTTGTGTTATTACCAACATTCAAATAAACTTCTGATATAACAACCGCAGCCAACATTTAGCGCATCTCTGAATTCTTCTAAACAGATACTGATGCTTGTCGCTGATAGTAGATAACGTATACATTGCTCTTTACCGTGTGAAAAGAATTTAATACATGAATAAAGTAGTTTGTCACTAACTCCGTGTGGGTGGAAACACAATCCTAATTAATTCAAAGAACGACATAGCCCACACCAGTCATTTATTTTGAAACAGTATCGTGCACTGCTGACTTCAGTCACTGTCAGTTGGTTACATTACCCTCATAAGATGTATTCAATAACAATCACCTGCTATGCCGAGGTCGTGTTTTCTGTCCATAACTTTAGCATGACATTTTTATACAACTTATAACAGGTATTTAATCACATCAGTAATGCAACAGGTGATGTTGTGAACTAGTTAGTACTGCTTAATAAAACACTATTTTAATTATGACTGCCAGATGGAAACTATGTTGTTTTAGAAGTTCTTCCCAAGTTAACGTGTTTCAATCTTTCAGCAACAATAGTAACTGAAATACAGCAAGGAAAACGAATTTGACACAAGTACACAAGCAACAGCTGTCACGTGAGTATGGAGGACACATGGACGTTCAGAACCTGCAAATACCGATAAACGCGGCCATAGTTTATATAAGTGGATGAACGTGGTTGGTGAGTCCTGAAGCTGATACCAATGAAGTACTCTAGCCAGTTTCATAATGAAACAATACATTTCAGTTACAATTTACGGCTGCTGGTGAATATGCAAATGGGTAAAGATGAAAATGTGTACCCGGCCGTGATTCGAATCCGAGTGTCCTGTTTGCTAGGCAGTTGGGCTGACTCCTACACCACTGGGGACACAGCAATCATCACAACTGTACGGACTACTCTAGCTCACCTCCTGTCAGATACAAATTCTCAAGTTTTGTCTGCCCACTAATACTCAAACTCGACGTTCTTTACAAACTGGTTCCTGTAGGAATTGTATTTGATACATATAAGAAATAGGGTGAAAAAATAAAAACATTGCGTTTTGCTGATGACATTTTATTTTTGTCAGAGACAGCAATGGATCTCGAAAAGCAAGTGAACGGAATTGACAGTGTATTGAAAGGAGAGTATAAGGTGAAACAGGAGCAAAACAAGGGTAATGAAATGCACTCTAAGAATATCAGACTGCTGAAGGAATTAGATTAGGCAAGGAACAATAAAGATGGTGGATGAGTTTTGTTACTTAGGCAGTAAAAAAACATGTGATGGTCGCAGTACAGAGGATATAAAATGCAGAATGGCAATGGGAAGAAAAGCATTTTTGAAAATCCCACGGAAGATGGCACAATAAGTGCCGAAACATGTTTAGGTATTACAACAAAAGAAAGGCGGGCTTAACCACAAATCTAGAACATAAGGTTTCGTTCGGTGAATTTTGGAGGGTACTTCAGCCTTCTACAATGTTCCATTGATTGGCCTAAATATTTGTCAGATTTATGTAATTTTCTCATGTACCGGGGAGTCAAGAGGTGAACAGGTGGAGATTGGAAGAGAACGAGAGGAAAGTAGTGGCAGAGACAGTTGGGTTGGATTGGTAGATGGAAGGGGATGGGAGAGGAGGAGGTGGCACAGGTAGAGAAGGAGGGGGAGGAAGAGGAAATCGACAGAGATAGGAGGGAGGCGTACATTGTGTAACAAAATATTTGAATATGATAAATCCGAGCAACATCGGTTTTCCAGCTAGTTGCGAATAAATATCTGAACAGGTAACTTAGATAAGAAGTTTTACCTCCACGGCGGTCCCTGTTACCACCAGTTAGAGTGAGATTCTGGAAGAAAAATTTTAAAAATGTAAAGTAAGTGTTTGTTGTCATTACTGTATTCACAGAGTTTGTAGCAGTCAGCCACTGTGGTAATATCAATAAGGAGTACAGTAATGACAAAAAAACTTATTTTACAATTTTTAATTTTTGTGTTACGACATATTAAGCTATTAGCTGAACTCTGCTAAAGCTTGATAATGGTAAACTAACCGAAACCGGTAACATTGAGATAAAAAAAAAAAAAAAAAAAAAAAAAAAAATCAACAGCTATGGTCAATATGTCGTTTTTCAATTATGTCAAAGCTGTTAAGCCGCACCTGTTCACCTTTCTAAATTTTATTCATCTCGTCCTGACATCCACGGTTTCTTCCAAGCGCGTTTCCTTTTCTTTTTTTCTCTCTCCTTCTCTTGTAAATGCAGACACAACGCAACTGTAGTATAAACAACAGTTGAGCATAACACCGCCATTTAGAAGCAAATTTAACAAAATATTGAAAGTGTAATAGCCCCCTATAGATTTTCATCAAATTTCTTTGTCAAAGAATAGGACCGATATTTCATCCTATTTTTTTTTTTCGTCCAATTCTTTGTCGAGTAATTTGGTAGTGTAATACTGGTCTTAGATTGGAATGGGATGGCTAGGAGGGAGAGGCATAGGTAGACGAGGAGGAGGACATCGACATTGTTTAACAGAATATTGGAACAAATAAATACCCGAGCAACAACAGTTTTTCATTAAAATTGGAAGAACCAGTTTTGGCCGCATTGAAATCTTTATTTTTTTATATATATATACAATACAGATCGATTTCGGTCAGTGTCTGTCCATCCTGTGCTAGAATACAAGCTTTGTGGGCCCACAAAAACTTGCACTTTGCATATTAACATCAAGTAAGCAGTACATAAGTAGAATGTCAAATATGTTATTCTACTTATGTCCTGCCTACTTGATGTTAATATGCAAGCCCACAGGGCTTGGATTCTAGCGCTGAGGATGGTCAGACACTGACCGAAATCGATCTGTACTGTATATAAAGGGGAAGGTCGGGTTGCCCCGGACGGCGGGTAACCGCGGACGTTTTAATTTCTAAGACACCAAGCACGTTGCGCTGGCAAGACTGCATTTGAAATGCGCGCCCTGTGGAGTAAAAACACATTCAAGTCAGTTGTGGCATAGGCACCGAGCAAGCTACTCGCAACGGTGAATTTTGTTCGCGCAAAAATTTTTCGTCGTTCCTGTTTAACTTCTTTGGCGGTTTTCACCCATAAGAAGAGTTATTGAAAATAGCATTTGATGTTGCAAAAGCTCTGGAAATCCCTCATAGATTTAATAAGGAGAAGAGTCATCTCTATATAAAGGTTTAGAAGAGAGACAGAAAAGGAAATGCAATAAAAAGGACAAGCCGAAAAACAAAAAAACGCAAATGCACTAAAGAAACGTTCATGGCAAAGACAAATATTCAGTCTCTCCGAAGAGGATCAAGGAAAAGAGACAGAATGCATCACATGTGTAGAAATCTTCGAAGAAGACTGTATTCAGTGCTATAACTGCAAGGACTGGTACCATGAAAACTGATTTTATGTAGATGCTTGAGATATTTATTACAGTTGTATGTTTTCAAGGCCAAGAAGCAACTGGAGTACCACTGAATGCTGTGTCCGGGGCTACCCTCTAAATTTTTTAGTGCCAATAAACTGATTCAAAAGTGTATTTAAGATAGTTCATAAAAAATTATTATCTATGCTTAGTTGTAAGTGATATGACTAAAGAAGTTACTGGTTTCATTTTACGATGAAAGTTAACACAGAAAAATTGTTTATTGTTGTTTTATTAGCAATTCATTTTTGTGTCCGTGGCTACCCGACCTTCCCCTGTATATGTATGTAAAAAAAATAAAGATTTCAATGCGGCCAAAGCTGGTTCTTCCAATTTCAATAATTTTAATGTGGTCGCTCTGCACTAGATCCCGGATGGAGTCGCCTACAAGGACGTTTTTCGGCTGGTTGCGAATAGATATATGAACAGGTAGCAGATGTTTTACCTCCACGACGGTCCCTGTAACCAGCGGTTAGAATGTGATTCTTCCTGGAAGGCCCCGTGTAAGGACGTCGGCAGTTTGACGCGAGTGTTATGAAGGCGGCGTCGCGCTACTCACGCTTCGGCCGCCGGCGCCCGCGTCGCACGAACTTCCCCAGGGCGGGCACCCCACGAGCCGCGGCGTTCTCCTAGCCCGGCCGGGCCCGGCACGGCGGCACACAATATCCTCGCTCCGCCATTCTGCGCTCCCGCTGCCGGCGGGGAGGGGCCGCAATATTTTGTACTATTCTCTCCCCTCCTTCCTGTTCCGACGGATCCATCTGCCCCCTCGTGTGGACGCCACATATCCGTTTGTGTGTGCCGCGAGCGCGCGCGTGTGTGTGTGTCCTAAACGACTTCTCTCTTTCAGTATTGCCCCTGGGGGAGGGTCCGGCCGCGTGTATGGAGGGGGGTGGGGGGAGGGGGGCACGCCGGCTGGCGAGGTGGTGGCCCCGGGGTGGGAGCGAGGGGTGAGCCCAGCCTAGGGGTGGGTCGCCGGTTCCGGCGAGTGGATTGACAGATCGCCACTCTGCTGGAACGGGAGCGCGACTCGCTCATCCGCCTTTTCTTCCCGCGTCTTTCTCGCGAAAGGCGGGACGGGAGTGTCTGTCTCCAACATTGTCAGACTTCTCTTTCAATGCGGCTGAGCATCTCTGAAATTGGGCGCCGTCGTTAATGGATAGCTTACAGTTCGGCGGAGGCCAGTCGTGGAGAACTGAGCGAATTCTTCTCGGCATATAACTGGAGAGAACACACAGAAAATATTGTGGTGAAGGCGAACCAAAGATTACGTTTCATTGTGAAACACTACCGATTGGTGGCGGCAATGATTCGCACCAGATAGCAGCCTAATTATCAAAATGTTGACCGTGTGCGCTAAGGACAAGGGGCTATCGGTAATGCTGTTATGAAAAGAGTAGTTTCAGTCAGTTTTTTTTTTTTTTTTTAAATATGCTGCAAGTCACTAAATAAAAGAAAGGGGTGATGGCTGGTCAATAACAATTAACACTGCGTTATGCACTATAATTAACAGTTAAAGGTAAAGCAGTCATCAATCCGAAGATTGGTTTGAACCACAGTGCTTTACTAGGCATGGTCCTGTTTGGAGGTGGTATGCCGTTGCCTTCCTCCGAGCTTCGAACTGACTTACCCAGCCAGTTATAGGGGGACCTACAGTTTAACGTGGGTTCCGAACCACTGTGCTACTCGGTATTTTTCACATGAGCAATACTGCCAGAGGTGAAAGAAGTAGAAAGTGACAGATAAAAGTCCTAGGACCTGGCGGGGATCGAACATGCGACCTTTGGATTTGTAGTCTGGCACTCTACCACTGTGCAACTGAGGCGCAATTAACAGTTATATTCTGAAAAATAAAGGTAAAAAAATTTAGACAGTGACGGCCTTCACCGTACACACTAATAACGTTTAATTGCACTGGTCGCCAGTATTGCTCTTCACACGCAAAACAAATGTTGTTATTTTACTCTTCACTGTACTCCTCGTATTGTTGACGTTGGCGTGGCGCAGTTGTCCCGATTCGCGGCGCGGAAATCTTCTTGTTACATTCAGCGAACGAAATGATTTGTGAGCAGTCTACCCCCGACACTAGGGACAAACTGAACCCGAACGTGCGCGAAAAAACTTTCACAAAATGGTATTTTATACACCTTTTACCGGATGTGCTTCCCACCGTACTTCACTTGAGCTATGCAACACATACAGTGATTTCCACAATAATAACAATGCTTTTAATGCGTTTTTACCGGGTGTGCCCCCGCCGTACTTCACTCACAATACATAAACTGAACTTTCGCAATAATACGTTTTGGTGATTTTTACTGGGTGTGCTCCCGCCATGCTACACTTGAGCCAAGATGAACATAGACTGACTAAACTCGCTCGCTGCACTCGCAGCGTCAACATCGATATAAACACGCCTAGGTCGACCCAGTGCCAGGCAAGTATTGTATAAAATATATCAGCGAGGGTCGTAGACCCCTTACAATTATCAGAACGCGTCCACCAAAGAGACTGCCTACATCAGACTTGTGCGTCCTCTCCTGGAGTACTGTTGCCCATTGTGGGACCCTCACCAGGTGGGACTGACGGAAGATATTGAGAAGGTTCAGAGAAGGACAACACGTTCTGTTTTATCGCATTACGGTGGGGAAAGCGTCACGGAAATGTTGCACGAATTGGGGTGGAAATCATTAAAAGAAGACGTTATTCATTGCGGCGTGACCTGTTTGCGAAGTTTCAATCACCGACTTTTACTTCTAAAGGTGAAATTATTTTGCTAGCACCCACCTACTTAGGGAGACATGACCATCCCAATAAAATAAGAGAAATCATATCGAAAACGGAACGATTTAGGTGTTCTTTCTTTCCGCGCGATATTAGAGAATGGAACGGTAGAGAAAAGTTTTGAACGAGGTTAATGAACCCTCTGCCATGCACTTAAATGTGATTTGCAGAGTATCTATGTAGATGTAGATAGATAACGCGAGGAAGAGTCTTAATTGAGTAGAAGGCAGGGGTGATGCGGAATTTGTTCTCGTCTTATTCTCCACAGAAATGAAATAAACGGACGATCTCATTAAAGGGAGAAAATTTACAACAGTTGTTGAAACAGCCCAACAAGTTGCACTTTTTAGATACTTGATCTAGATTTCGGCACCAACTAATTGCATTCATCAGAAGATTAAAATTATTACCTAGAAATGAATTATTGAATACATTAACAGACTAAACAGATTTGTTTATAAATAACAATACTGCTACCAGTCACGATTTTTTTTATTTATTTAGCAAGAAATAATTCCCATGTTCAAGTGCATTTTTTGTGCTGTTTCATATTATTTATGATGTTTTGAGTGTGTCAGTGCCTGCTTCACTGAGCTTTCAAACAAACCTTTTCTAATAGATAAAATGAAAACATTAACAGACATTGCTATGAAACACTTTATACAAATAATTTTATATACGAAGCTATATGTAGAAATACGTACTCACATGAGACGTAGACTTATGAGCGATATACTCGAGTCCAAAAGATAAATAACATTCGAAAACATACTAGCCAGAGGCTAGTAAGTCAAATTTTACAAAAAAAGAGCTGCTAGCCGTTGTCGGGCTGTCGTACTGCAGTATCTTTTGGACTTGAGCATATCACTCATAAGTCTACGTCTCATGTGAGTACGTATTTCTACATAAGGCATCGTATATAAAATTATTTGTATAAGGTGTTTCATACCAATGTCTGTTAATGTATTCAATAATTCATTCCTGGTTAATAATTTTAATCTTCTGATGAAGGCACCCTTAATTGGTGCCGAAATCTAGATCAAGTATCTAAAAAGTACAATTGTTGGGCTGTTTCTCAATTATTGTAAATTTAATACGGCTGCAGCAAGACATGTCTAAAATAGGAAGGATGAAAAACCTGGAGAGGAGTTCGTCATATGCAAGTCACCTTTCTTTTGGTTTCATCACCGTCGCGGTGATTCACTTATTTATTTATTTTTGTATTTCTTATGGATGCCATTGCGTCTCCCCGTAAGTCAAGCTTGGTCAGTTCACATCTGCAGCCACGGTGGAGTGGCCGAGCGTTCCTAGGCTCCGTCGGAGGATTGAGTCCTCCCTCGGGCACGGGTGTATTTGTTGTCCTTAGCATAAGTCAGTTTACGCAGTTTGTAAGCCTAAGAACTGATAACCAGCGTTGGCGGATTCGGTTAGTTAATATTAGTATACGTTGCTTTTTCGCAGACTGTTAGGCTTATGAGGTCTTTTTTACTTCCAGTCAAAATAATAAATTGCCGCAGTGGGACCGATGCTCTATCATAAAATTGCGGCACAACCCTGCAAGTAGGATGGAATCGATGCTCTTTGATCCAGAGAATTTGTATTTCGATTATTGTTCTCCGTTACTCTTTCAAAGACATCGTTCAATACAATCAGTCAGACGACGGCATTTCATTCAGTTACCTCATTCATCCATAAAGGTACTCGCAAACGAAGTAATCGGCACTATAGAGACAATTAATATCAGTCGGATACGAAAAGAGGGGCAGCTTACTAGCTGTCTGCTGCTATGTCATGTTTGAATTGCGTCATTGTATTTTCTTTGTCATTACGTTAACAGCCATCAGACATACGTTCGAATGCTGCAAATATAAAAATTATAGAGAACGAAACACACACATTCACTCGCACACACGATTATGTGCATGCCCAGCAGCAGTATTTTCCATACTTATTCTCATACATAACAAGAGACTTGAACCCGCAGCTCCAGCGCAGAATAGTACTTTATTGGCTGTACTTAATCTAGGAGAAAAACGAGAAATGTATATCAAAGAATGGAGAAATATTTAAATTCCAAACTAACTACTAGTTCCACAGTAGCGACCGAAAGCAAATATCGTTTTCCGCAAACTACACTGTACGGACTATACAAAAACTCTGTGAAATGAACCCTATGGCGCATAGCGTTCACTGTTTTGGACGGCTGTTGTTGGAAGCATGTCTGAGCATCCCAGATCGCTTTGCAAATCGGAAGCGCATGGAGTCCACTCCAGGAGACGCTACAGACGGATGCTGCACGGTAGATGTCGCAAGCTGAACTGACAAGAGTCTGTTTTTCACCCGAAGACGGAAGCGATCGCGAACCGCAGCGAGCGTGCTCGAAGGGTATTCCATCGATTTCACAAGAAAGAGACAAAGTACATTTGCACTAAATGCAAGGTGCCTCTAAGTCCAAATTGCTTCAAACGTTTGCAGACAAAAAGGAAAAACTCACCGAACTGACTCGGGAGGTCTAGTGCACAGTAACTAATTCTCGTAATTTTTGTTATTTATTTTATTTTACAAATAGTAAATTTCTTTATTTTATTGAAATCGATATTCTTATTTACTTTTACTTTATAAACACAATTTAAGATTATTTCCTCATTTGTTAATTATTAGTACATCACAGGTTTAAAGCCATTGCTATGCCCGCATTGTCTGTTAACGGCTAGAAAACAGAATGCAGGTTTTGTTCACTTACGTAGGCCATCTACATGAACATGAACAATTCCTACTCATTTCGATGTCCGTCTGTAATGACCATGTTGTTGACGGGACGATAATCTTAATGTTCCTTCTCGTTTAATTTCTGTGTAAAGTAAGCGAAACGATATTAATCAACTCTCTTTCTCTTGAAAAACATAAATTAATTTCATTAGGTAGAGATATTTTGCAGTGTTGTTACGTTTTTTACTGTGTCAGATTATGACTTCAGCACAGAGTATGGATTTTTTGTGCTGTATAAACCATTGTATTGTTGTGCATAAAAATCTATCTCCTCTTCCTTCGCAATAATTTCTTTTTTTTAATCAATGTTTTATACGTAAAACAATCTGATTATAAAATAGAAAAGATTAAATGAACAATTTAATTGGTGAGAGATTTTAAAAAAATCCAAGTATATAAATAAACCAAATGTCAAATTAATTTCTAGGCTGATATTTCTATTGTTTCAATTAATTATTTTTATGGAGAATAGATACATTCCTTATTTTTATTTAATTACTAGCTGTAAACCCGGCGTTGCCCGTGTATTTATTTATTCTAAAATCTCGTAGTCCACCTCCCCTTCCACCCTCTCTCTGAATCTACCTCTTTCTCTCCCATCTCTCTGTTCCATTCCACCTATCACTCTCTCGCCAAAGTTTTCTGTCATTTACCATACAAACATCTATGTACCCAGTGATCTTCGTCTTGGTTTATAGGTCATGTGTACAAAAATTCATAAAGATTGGAGCAAAGCTATGCATATTGTAAAATTCCATGCACTAAAAAAAATTTATACAGACAGTGATATTCCTCTCGTTTTTAAGGTAGAGAGTGCAAAATTTCATCAATATCGGAACAAAACTATAGGTTTCTATGCAATAGAAACGCAGGGTCACATTGAAAAACGCAGTTTGTTGTTCTCAAATATTCCAGTTTTATTTCATACACCCCTTGTTCTGAGACTAACGAAAACAACAACAACAAAAAAGGATCTATGAAATCGGTCGAGTCGTTCTCAAGTTATGGCCCGATCAAGGTATTTATGGATCCATTTTTATGTTGCAAAGTACCCTACCCCATGCACCGTATGAAACTTAAAGTAAACGGTGACCTTTTTCTTGTTTTGAAGGTCAAGCGTGCGAAATTTTGCGAAGATTGGAATGAAACCATAGATTTCGTGAGCCTGTAGAAGAAGTATGCTCTGCCAAGCACCTATCACAAAATACTCTCTTAGCTGACGTTTTCTACCTATAAACTACATTCCTCCCATATTTTAGCTTCATAGGTGAAGTAGTTTTCGAGATTTCGTGTTTAGTCAGTGAGTGAGTGAGTGTCCTTTCGCTTTTATATAGATAGAGACTAAGAAAACAGATTGCTTAATTCCAGATTCAAGAGAACTAAGCGAGACTTGTAGACAAAACTAAATAGTAACATGCAAATCTCTAATACTAACTTTATCTGATGCAAGGTCAAACCTGAAGCGACAGTTTTACGGCATGTACATCATTTTGTGTTCAAAATGTTCAAATGTTTCTGGAACCTATGCGACTTAACTACGGGGTCATCAGTCACTAAGCTTACAAACTACTTATCAGCTAGTTACGACTAAGGACGGCACAAATATCCATACCCGAGGGGGGATTCGAACCCCCCGTCCGTAGTGGCCGTGCAGACCGTGACTGGAGCGCCTCAGTCTCCTCGGCCACCGCGGCCGGCCAACAATTTGTGTATGTGTGTGTGTGGGGGGGGGGAGTCCGTTACAAAACGCTTCATAAACGTCCGAAATGACATGTAAACTTTGTTGTACTTCCCTAACTGCTCCCATTTGACGCATAAATCTGGGTAATCTCACGCGGTGGCCTCTCATTATTTATGACGTCATATCTGCTGAGCTGTGTGTCGCGATCTTTTGTTTTTGGGTCAGGAATCTTCGTGGGCGTATGGTGAGCAGTTCACCAAAGTTTCAATGCAATCGAATGAATGGTTTATGAATTAGGACATACAGACTAACATTCATTTATATACATATAGATTCTTATTAACATTAGGGCAGTCAGAAATTTAATTTAGTTTCACGGGTTAAAGCGTGTTGGGTGTCCTGTATTTACGCAAGTGTTTAAAAATAAACGTATCCGGTTGAATCCACCGAGCAAGACGTGTCGCGCGTAGCACATACGTAGCTAGAAATTTGTGACTTTGTCAGCGCCAGCGAGAGTAAATTTGCGCCTTGCCACAGAGGCTCTGAGGCACGGATGAAAGAAACGTTTCAATTGAAGTCTCGAAGCAGTGGTCAAACTCGTCGATACTCTCAGTCTCTCATCTTTGAGATAAAATCAGTGAAAGAGCAAGCGAAAATGTAATTGTAGGTTGTCACAGACGTCAAAGTGTTGTAAATTTCAGAGACTTTGGAAAACGCTGACATCGTAGGTTCGCTTTTTCTGAAAGAAAAATCAGAAGGCATTGTTGATCAAATGAAGGACAATCTCAGAAGTGAGGCTGCTTGAATAACAGAGGAATATCAGGCTAACAAATTGACAATTGATGGTTTCTGGTCTCCAGAAAGGTTCAGGATGGAAGCAAATGTTGTTGCAGTGCTACTTCATGGTTTGACGGTGACAGGTTCTGTACACGTACAGGTATGTTTGACTGGAGGCGCTCACAATGTCTCTAAATGTCACACTGATTCCATCAAGGAGAACTCTCGGTAGGTATAAATGCTAATACGCCAACCCTTGTAATTAAATATAGCAAGTAGTCAGCAGCCTCTATTGAAACCTATAATCGTTTATAATGTTCAATTAAGCGTTTCAGGCGGCTAACGCATCGTGATTCAGTAACATAATGAAAATACGAGACGCATCTAGAAACAAAGTTTCATTACATTTTCAAATCAAAACAGTGACATGCAGAACAGTATTGGCGATGAAAACAGGAATGTTTGAGCTCCTTCGACATAGTCACCCAAAGAACTGTGGCACTTGCGATGTAGTGGTTTCAACTTTTATGTTACAGTGTCGTAGAAGTCTGCGGGCTGTGTAAGGAACCACCGTGTGACACTCGTCTTTGGCTCGTCGTCGTTGTTAAAACGCTGAACGGAAGACAGAAATTTCTTGACGTTCAAGAAAAGACGGAATGCTTACTTTAGGTGTTGTGCAACTCTATGAAAATGCTCGTCCCCATATGGCAGCTGCTTGGCGGAAGTTCGGCTGGAAGCTAACAATGTTAATCTTGCTCCGTTCCCAGCTATTTCCCTATTTCTCTCTACTTTAAAAATTCCTGTCCGCTAGCCACAGTTTTTTGACAATGGTGCAGAACTGAAGACGAATGTCATACGCCGATGCTATTCATGGGCGGCTGGCCTCTAATAAACAGGAATAAAGAAGTTAATCCATTGAAATTACAAGTGTCTCAGTTCTTCTCAATTCTTATGATTACTTTGTCAAAAGCAGCCCACAAGTTTCTTTACCTGTTGTCAATAATGTTTTTCATGTTACAATGTTGTCTTCTTTTCTTTTAATTTTTTAAAAGGAAAACTTATTTTCTGTATGCGCGACGTATTATAACTAGAATACATCAGCAAATGTAGTAACGTTAAAGAGGAGTAAATTTCAACAAAATCTTGAAACATGGTTAAGTGCTTAAGGTATAAAAATATGGGGCCTTACTTGCTGCATTCCGCCGCTGTTTGACATGACATCTGCGGCTCCATATTCTTCACCTTCAGCATTTTACCAAGTTTAAACCTTGCTCAAATTTGCTCACCTTTAGTGTTACTGCACCTGCTGTCATTTAAGTTCATGCACATGATCTAAAATTTTTCTTATTCCAGCTAACCGCACGAAACACCTAATTGGTCACAATAAACAATTCCATATTGCAACAGAGACCGCTCACTAATTGAATTATTTATCTACTGTTGCTGAGCTTACATGATGAAATGGAATAAAATATTAGGCTTTATATTCCTCCGAGCACTGGCTAGGATGACCCGATCTGTTACATGGCCAACCCACTCCAGAGTATCAACAGCCATTACTTTTTAGGACACTTAAGTACATTATTTTATTCGCCAACAGAATTGTGTTCATTACGTGAATCAAAGATGCATATTATGAAGTGAAAGACAAAGAAAAATTTTAGTCGTGAGCCTGAATGTCAATTTGATCTTGTGTCTTTTGGGCAGGCTACTTATATTGCGCGATACAGACCCACCGAACGTCATGAAATCAAGTTTCTTCTCTTCCAATTGTCTTAGTGTGATATTTAGCTGAGATCGCGTAACTTATTTCACGACCATTGTAGGCGTTATTCTTGAACACCTTGCAAGTTGTCAGTGTCTGATGCTGTTCTTGCACGTTGTACCTACATCTGTAAAACCTTAGAGTCTGTACCGAGCGATGATTGCCGATGGCGTGCAAGTACATATTAGTGTGAGAAAGTATTCTATTAGACGACGTTGCCTAGGCAACTATTTCGTTTGCGGCGGACGTGGATGTCGAGGAAAGACAATCCAATTTCTTCTTCTACCTCCATGATGAATTGGATATTATTGTTAATACTGTTCACATGTTGCAAGAACTCACGTCCATAATGCCGAACGACGAACGCATCTTCAATGTATCAGAAGAAAATCTAGGCTTTAATGGGCTGTGTCAAAGGCAATGTTCTCGAAATTCTCCGAGAACAGGTCTGAAACAGCCAGACGTAACGCACGTCACATTGGAACGCTGTCCACTTGATGCGCACGCAAGTTCGACAATATTTTTAATACTATTGTCAAGTTTGTTATATGTTATGGGAGTTTAGAGGACCATGTTAACGACCCTTGTTAGCCTAGGTTCAGAACACAGGTGTTGCAAAACTTTTTTGGTGTGGGTATTACTAGCAAAACCGGCAAAACTTCGAAGTTGCTTAATCTCCTTCTCTTCCCCTCTCCCACTTTCCATCTCCTCCTCCCCCTCTATTTGTCCATTTCCTCCCCGCTCTGTTTCTCCATTTTCTCCTTCTCCTCCCTCCCTTTGATCATCTCCACGTCCCCCTATATATCTGCCCATCACCTTCACCCCACTCGTTTCACATCTATTTTCCCTTTATCTCTCCATCTCCTCTTACCTCTTCTCTCTGTCTGTCTCCTCCTCCTTGTCTATCTACTTTCGCTCCCGTTTCCCCCCCCCTTCCATCTAACCTCTTGGTTCCTCCACATCTCCTTATCCCCTCTTTTCGATATAAACAGTGGTACGTGTAATACATCATAACGTTTACTACATTGTGTATTTATTTGAATCTTTCATTATTCTATCTTCTCTATCCTCTTCTCTCTCTATGTTCACCTACTGATCCCCCTTTCTCTGTCTATTTCCTCCTGTCTTTGTACATCTCCTCCTCTTCCTGTTACCTTCTCCCCGACATCTATGAAAATTACCTATACCTTTCAACTTTCATGGTTAGTGATCAAACGATGTCGAAGCGCGTTGCAAGTTACTCTGCGCCATGTACCGTACAAATGGTAAAAAAAAAACTTCTCCGTGAAAATACGTTTCACGTCGATCAGTAAAACAACGATGAAATCTACTGATCTTTCAAATGGCGTCGACGTCTACTGTAACTCTCCGACGTGCACCATATGGTGGTTTGCACAGCATAAAAACCTTCTGGATGAAAAAAAAAAAAAAAAAAAAAAAACAAACACAGAAATGTGCTAAATTTGATAATGATATAAAGTGCATACAAAAATTATTTTTTTGCTCTTTGTGCAAATTTTCTGACTTCCCTTTGTAACTGCCCCGAATGTATTTTCTGAAGACTTTTCGAAGACCGTAACGAACGAAACAAAAACAGAACTCTCCTCTCCGTCGTCCAAATCATGTGTTACAGATTTCATTCAAAGATGCATTGAAAAATGAGCTTTATGTTCTTCTCAGATTTTCTAATTTTCCGGTAGACGTTCGAAAATTTTCTTTCGTACCAACCTTGTCCTTGAGAATGTCGAACTCAACAAAAAATAATTGTCAGTGAAATTAGTCGTGCGGTTCTAAGTTATGCTCTTACGTAACTACGGCAATTTATTTTTATTTATATAGATCGCTACATCTTCCGATCTATTAACAAAAAATCCAGCAAATCATCTCTTTTGTATTTAAAATCACATTTCTTAAGGTAAGCCTGTTGTGTAACAGCCTCATTCTGTAAAAAGTTCCATAACTCCTTTTATGGAAGCAATGCTGCACCCTACGAGCATAATATTCAGGACTTAGTTTAAGTACTGCTGGTGAAATACATTCTTCAGTGGCTGGAGGTGCTCGCACACCTGTTTTCAGTTTGTCCCAAACACATTTAATTGGCTACAGATGGGAAGAAAATTCAAGTCAATCCAATTGTTCAATAACGGTACTAAAGATTAAACTTTTAACAATGCCTGCAACATGAAGTCGGGAGTTGGCGCCCATAAACCTGAATTCTTCATCGAAATGCTGAGTAAATGTTTCCACGATGGCTTGAAGCATGTATACCTGTATTGCGGGGCCATGAGCTCACCCTTCATGGTTAACAAAGCGTTCCAACTCCTCATGTAATATCTACTCAGAACATTATTGATCCACCACCTTGTGATGTTCGACAGATGGTAGCCTCTGACGAGCAGAATTACCAGGCACCTGTCACATATATGATCTGGTATCAGATATATGCGAGTTTCATTTTAGAAGAGAACTGTGCACCAGTATTCCATGGTCCAGTCTTGGTGAATTTGAAGAAATAAATCGCAATTTGCAATAGTTATGACTTCGCTGTACAAGGTTTAGATGGAATACCGAAGTGCGGCGAATGAAAATTTGTGCCCGGCCGGGATTCGAGCCCCAGATCTCCGGCTTACTAGGCAGACGCATGGACCACTCCGCCACCGAGAACACAGTGACCAGGCCGACTGCAGAGGACTCTTCCCTGCACGTCTCGAGGTATTGAGGTATCGAGACACAATTAATTATCGTTAGGAGCTCAGCCTCGGCTTGTATACATTTGTATATTTTTGACGATATTACAGCGTTCAATGAATGAAATAAATCGCAATTTGCGATCAGTTATGGTTTCATGTACTAGGTTTGGATGGAATACCAAAGTTCGGCAAATGAAAATTTGTGCCCTGCCGGGATTCGAACCCGGGATCTCCTGATTACTAGCCAAGTAGGCTGTGGTAATAGGAATGAGACAGCGTGCGGTGGAAGACGTGCAGGAAGGGTCCTCTGCAGGCGGGTTGGACACTGTCCTCGGTGGCGGTGGGAAACTCGTCTGCCTAGTAAGCAGGAGATCCCGGGTTCGAATGCCGGCCGGGCACAAATTTTCATTCTCAGCACTTTGGTATTCCATCCAAACCTAGTACAGTGAAGCCATAACTGATCGAAATTTGCGATTTATTTCATTCATTGAACGCTGTAAAGTCGTCAAAAATATACAATTTCACATTTTAGTCAAATACGCGCAAAGCCGACTGCACGGCGAGAAGGCCCAGCGTGAACTGAGGAGCGGGGACGGCCGGTAAAACTCGGTGAGTGCGCAAGCTCCCATTTGCCCACGTGCGCCTCTACTGTATGGCCGGCACCTGCCGGGCGCCGTCGGTCTGCAGTGGCAGTCGCCGGCAGCTGACCGGCTTTTTGCCGGTGCCGTCCAGTGTGCAAGCTACAGTTCCGTGCAATGTTCCACTGCTGGAATGTGGATGGCCGATATTTTACCGGCCGTTCAAAATCGGCCTATGGGTCAATAGGTCGTTCTTATCGAGGTATTACAGATGAGAGTCAGAAAACACGTTGCCACCCACAAGTTGAAACGGCACCTGCGCCGCCTGGTTTCGCACCTAGCGTGTCCCCTGTGCGCCGCGGGCAGACACGCGAGGCGGCTTCCCACGGCGGCGGCCATCGGTTGCGTGCTGCGGCTGTGGCCACGGCTGCGGCTGCGGCTTCCCATCCGCGGCGCAGCTGGCCAGCTGGTGCTCCGGAGGACGCGGCCGCAGCAGCAGCCGTAGCCTCGGGCCTTCCAGCGGCCGCCACCTGCTCTCCGCGGCAGCTGCGCGCCTCCACACTTGTCACGCCACTTGTCATACGCGCCTGTTTCTGCTACCGGTTATCGCCCGCATCTGTTGTTGTAGTGGTCAGTACCTTCACAGCCGCCCGTCGTATAAGGTGCGTCCACCTCGAAAGATCTTCGATGTAACAGCGCTATGCGCACGTCAAAAAGTTATGACAATAAAAAGTAACGTACCGAGGACACTTTACACTTAGCTGTCATGTAAGATTAACTTATCATGCAACTAGTTTCGGGAATATCCCATCATCACGGCATTTAAAATTACATAGTTACGTGCCATACATTTTCTGAATCAATTAAAGATGACGTCTAAGCCATAAAAAAGACTCTTTTGTCATACTGATAAAAACACAGCAAGTCCTTCTGCACTTAACCTGAATAAAATCATTACAAAAAATCAAATATTTGTAAATCTATCGGACCAAACTGCGTGGTCATCAGTCCGTAGCTTACAAACTACTTAAACCTAGGTAAACTAACCTAAGGACAAACACACACACCCATGCCCAAGGGAGTACTCGAACCTCCACGGCGAGCAACCGCGCGCTCCGCAGCGAGACGCTTTAGACCGCTCGGCTACTTCACCGCGGCTCATTACATTGAGTAATGATTTTATTTAGGTTAATTGCAGAACCACTTGCTGTGTAACTTCCTGGCAGATTAAAAGTGTGTGCCGGAACCGGGACTTTGGGACCTTTGCCTTTCGCGGGCAAGCGCTCTACCGACTGTGCTATCCCGACACGACTCACGATGCCGCCTCACAACTTTTCTTCCGCCAGTACCTCGCCTCCTACTTTCCAAACTTGACAGAAGCTCTCCAGCGAAACATGCAAGACTAGCACTCCTGGAAGAAAGGATATGGTGGAGACATGGCTTAGCCACAGCCTGAGGGATGTTTCCAGAACGAAACTTTCACTCTGCAGCGGAGTGTGCACTGATATGAAACTTCCTCTCAGATTAAAAATGTGTGTCGGAACCGGGACTCGAACTTGGAACCTTGGCCTTTCGGGGGTTCGAGTCCCGGCTTCGGCACAAAAGGAAGGCAACGGCATACCACCTCCAATCAGGACCATGCCTTGTAAAGCACTGTAGTGTTCAAACCAATCTTCGGATTGTTGACAGCTTTTTTTTAGTGTAGAACCACGTGCTGTGTTTTTATCAGTATGACAAAAGACTCTTTTTTATGAATAACGCGACATCTTTAATTGAGTCAGGAAATGTATGAAACGGAACTGTTTATGTAATTTTAAATGCCGTGATGACGGGATATTCCCGAAACTAGTTGCATGATTAAATCTTACATGACAGATAAGTGTAAAATGTATTTCCTCAAGTTTCTTGCCGTCGACAGTCGCCAGAATCAAATGTATAGTACCGAGGTCACTTATGTGTTGCCGAGTCGAGTATAATTATAGTGAGATACAGAAATCGGGACGATTGGAATGCATATAATTTTCATAATTCTGTTACTGTAGGCTAACCAAAACTGGTAGTACATATTTATCATTAACGTGCATGTTCTTTTTTTTTTTCTTTTCAAAATAACTAACGCTAACTATCAAATAGATGTAACTAACTACGAGAGTTGGAACTTAAATAGTGACACCATTGCTGTGGAGTCTACTATTGTCGCTGATAACATACGTTGTCGTCATACCTGCCTACCTCCGACCAAATGGTCTCGTACGTCCCACGTCACGGGCGTGCGCACAGTTGAGGGAAACATATTCGCTTATGAGCAACTAGTCTACCGTAACCATGTCACTATGTTTTCGAAACAGTAACAACGGTGATGGATCAACCTTGAATGTCCCAGAGGTCGTACAGCACGACAGAGTCCTCAAAGTCTTCAAGAGGTATGGTGAAAGTTATGGTGATTCTTGTGTACGACTGTGATGGTATCCTAACGCATTACATTCCTCCATGGCAGACGGTCAATGCACAGTATTACTGTCCGTTTTTGGAGCATTACCACCGACCAGTTTTGAGAGAAAAGCGACATTACTTTGTACGTAACCAATCCATGATTTAGCACGACCATGTGCGAGCGCTTACAGCGCAAGCTGTGGCTGTTCTGTTCAGTCGCTGGGGCTAGTAAGTACTGTACTATTCACCATTCTCCCAGGACTTAAGTACTTATGACTTTGATTCCGAAGATGAAGGAACCACTTCGTGGCATTCGCTTCAGAGAACTGTTCCAGAGATTCCTCAGGCAGTAGACCGTTCCATCAGCACCGTCAATAGAACAGGCTCTGCTAACGGTATGCTTTCCACATCGCTGGCAACGAGTTCTACACAACGCTGGTGACTACTTTGTAGGACAGTAACAGTTGCACACAAGTAACGCTTTTGTATCGGTTGTGATTAAATAGTTGCCACTATTTCTGTTCCAATCCTCGTATGGATACCTTTTAAAAATATAGTTTACTTTATTAGAAAATGAAATATCAGAAGTAGCAAAATAATAATAATTCTTTTATATTGCTAGAAATCTTTTCGAGTTATAGCATCAAATCGTATTCATATATTATGATTTGAATCATTGTCCTATAATGTTTTGATAAATTTTATTAGATTTGTCTAATTAAAAGCCGTGCGGAATGGCCGTGCGCTCAAAGTCGTCTTGCTACGGACTGGACGGTTCCAGTCTCTCTCGGGCATTGCTGTGAGTGTTGTCCTTGGTGTAAGTTAGTTTGAGTTTGTAAGACTAGGGACTGATGACCATAGCAGTTTGGTCCAATAGGTTTACAAACACTTGAATCTTATTGAAATCAATAATACCTGGTAATAAAAAACTCATTTTATGAAAATTATATATAGAATTATATTTTGCGAATTTAAGTAGTACTTTCATTTTTATATCATAATTATAAAATTCTAGGAAGGACGCTTTAAACTTGGTCTTTATTTGTACCTCTTCTTTACATTTTCACGAGAGAACCTGTTTGGTACAATGTGGAAGCCTTGAAATCAAATAACTTCTACAAATTAGAAAGATAAAGGATTTTAAGTGTTGCGTGCAGTTTTTGTAGTTTCTTTGAGTTCCTTTTCAGAACTATTGTATCCAGTATATTTTCTACATCAGAAAACACCTCATAAAGATTGTCAATTTCAAGATGTGTATAAGAAATTATTTTTTCAGTGCCTAATATTAACAATTGATAACATAAGTTAATGGATCATCACTTAGATAAGAGGCTTAAACAAATGAATTTGTTTTCATGAAAGTCATAGGAAAAAACACAACTTCAAGAGCTTGACTGATTGAGTAAAATATGAAGGGGTGCAAGATAATGACCGTAGTGGCTATTCAACGAAGACAATGGCACAATAATGGGATGTCTACATCGCACCATTGTTTCAGCTATGGAACTTTTAACTTTTCAATTGACCCAAATTTGGGACATCGGGTGAATTGGAACGTGTCAAGAGACCCCTGAATAATAATGGAATACAAATGTACAAAAACAACATTTTCACTCATTATTGCTCATGAAAATCAAAATCTGTATTATTATTATTAGCTACACTTTCCGATTCTGTGTTCCAGGTTGCAGAAGACACCAACCATTACGTCCAATACCGGGTAACATGTCCTCCTGGAACGATGCATGGCTGTATTCGTCGTGGCATATTGTCCACTAAATCATCAATGCACTGACGGTCCCCCGTGATCTGTACATTGATCAAATAATAAAGGAAACATATGAGAGATTAGGAAACGAAATTAAAGTTGAGGGAGTAGAAATAAATTATCTTGACGCGGTCAACTCAGTATGGATTTCTTACAGAGCGACCAAATGCCCTTCCTGTGAACACCCCTTCCCTGAGACGAAATCTGTGTACCTCACCTGTCTGCTTCTAGCTTTATACCACGTGAAAATATGAGAAAGTATTCGACAATTTCTGGAATCATATAGCTTGGCGGGAACCTACGCATTAGCCCGATATTCACCTACTCGTATATGACAAACCATCTAGAAACGATATCCACGCTGTCTCCCATGCCGGGTCCTCCTTGATATCTACAGTGGTTTCCATCCAAGGGAACCAATCCGAAAACGAGAAACTGCGTTTGTCGCGCGTCGATATCCAGCCGGGTTGAAGTAGACACAAAACACGTTTAAACCAGAAAAATAAGTTTTCTGAAAAAGAAAATTTATGTCTTGCGAGATATAAATACATTTGTTAGGAGTTATTGTACTCTTCTTATCTGAAAACTTTTATTTGCCAATGATCGGAACTTATTATATTGATAACCAGTTCTGCAAATTACATAGCCATCTTTGGATCTTTCATTTAAAGACATACCAGCCTGAACCATTCTACAAAAGTGAATGGCCGTCCAGACTTTGGTGAAATGGTAATTGAATGGGCTGAAGATGGCAGATGGCAATTCAGTTCAATTTGTTGAAAGTGGTCATCAATAAAAGTAAAACTATTTTAATCGAACATTGGCAAATTAAAGTATTCAAATAACAGCATGAATTTACTCATAGTGCAGGGAATGGCAATTGAATCTCAATGTAGACAAGTGTAATGTGCTACGAATACATAAAAATCCTTTATCATTTAGCTGCACTATAGCAATTCAGCTACTGGAAGCAGTTAATTCCATAAATTATCTGGGAGTAGCCATTAGGAGTAATTTAAAATGGAATGACCATATAAAACCAGTCGTCGGTAAAGCAGATATCAGACTTAGATTCATTGGAAGAATCCTAAGGAAATGCAGCCCGAAAACAAAGGAAGTAGGTTACAGTACACTTGTTCGCCCACAGCTTGAATACTGCTCACCGGTGTGAGATCCATACCAGGTGGGGTTGATAGAGGAAGTGGAGAAGATCCAACGGAGAGCAGCGCGCTTCGTTACAGGGTCATTTGGTAATCGTGAATGCGTTACGGAGATGATCGATAAACTCCAGTGGAAGATTCTGCAGGAGAGACGCTCTGTCGCTTGGTACGGGCTTTTGTCGAAGTTGGGAGAACATACCTTTATTAAGGAGTCTAGCAATATATTGCTCCCTCCTACGTATATCTCGCGAAGAGATCATGAAGACAAAATCAGAGAGATTAGAGCCCACACAGGGACATACCGACAATCTTGTTTTCCGCGAACAATACGTGACTGGAATAGGAGGAAAAATCGATAGTGGTACTCGGGGGTACCGTCCGCCACACACCATGGGGTGCTTTGCGAAGTGTGAATGTAGATGTAGAACAAAACGAAATTGAAATGAGGGAATGGTAATGTTCTTATTATGTCTATTTTCTTTGCAATCCACAATTTTGTGTAATATTCTAAAGACGTTTATAGGCTTTTGTGCTTTAGAATCGTATCTTGAAAGCATTTCTTGTTCAGAACGAATTTTCAGAGAGATCGAAACCGATTGGAATACCGCTTACGGCTTGTCAAAATCTTGAACTACTAATTGCTCGGGGAATGAAGTATATTAATACTGTTAAAGCGGGCCGGATGAGCGTTCGCCTACGAGCAACACCGAACATGATGTATACTATTTACATTACTGGAGCGAATAACAAATCGCTCGAACGATTGTGTTTCATCACCCATTGAATATTCGGCTTCACAACAGCACTGCGCTGTTCCTTCCACCTAGAGTTACGAAACGCAGTATTGCGTAACAAGATCATTTATGTTAAAGTATCAACAGCAAGAAGGTATGATGTTACCTTGGCTTGGCTGAAATCACATCCTCGGATTACTGGTAATGAAGTCATGGACCATCTAGCCAAAGACGTTTTGCAATCAGTGACGTAATTTGAGTAATGAATGGCACGGGAAAATACATGTTAAAAGCAAGAGCTAGACAATATTACTTCGGACTGGTCTCCAGTTCATCAAACGCCATATCACGGAACTTAGTTGATTTCATGACTGAACTCAATCCAACCAACGGAGATTCTGCAAATGTCTAGAAAATTTTCATATCGTGCAGACTTCTCCACGTCATGGCCAAGAATCGATGTTTATTTTCTTCAGTGTCTCAGACAACATGTTATTATGTGTTTGTGTTAGACAGATTCCGAATTACGCTCATTCGATGACGCTCTTAGCAAGCAGGATCACAGAACGTGTTACAAGACCTTCAGATATATAATTTCAGTAGGTGTCAAAGTCTAACAACGTACTTTTGAAAAATGTTCAATGGGTACTGAAATAATACTATGGTTTTGAACGTAGCTTGTCTGGAAGCTGCAAATGTAAAAGTTATTTAATGTAAGTGCAAATTAACAGCCCTCTTTTTTAGTGGTAAATTAAACAAACTTTTTCAGGTTTCAGCACCTACTAATGGTCCCTTAATCAGAAGTATTGATAAAATTGGAACATGAGACGAATTTAATTAGAGCATATTGCGATCAAGTTGCATAAAAATAAAATCAGATTTGCCAATAATAAAATACTGCATGTTAAACAAATGCAAACAGGTTTGTAAATGAAACTACCTGGCAGATTAAAATTGTGTTTCGGAACCGGGACTCGAACCTGGGACCTTTGCCTTTGCGAAAGGCAAAGGTCTCAGGTTCGAGTCCCGGTTCCGGCACCATTTTAATCTGCCAGGAAGTTTCATATCAGCGCACACTTCGCTGCAGTTTCATTCAGGTTTGTAAATGTTAATAACAGAACTTTGCTAGCCGGTAAATGCTGCTGTAGCATTGCTGTGGAGCTATGTTTCGTAATTAACACGTATTATGTTGCAATTGTATAAATATTTCTGATTGAAACACCCTTAGTAAATGTTGAAACCTGGCAAAGTGTAATCAAAATATCCACGGGTGTACTGCCGGTCTATAGTGTCCAATGGGCACAATATTTCCGCGATCATACATGTAGCCATCATTATGTGAACTGACGGGCTGAGCTCCTAGAAACGCGCCGGCACGGAGATCCGCACGCTACGGCGGCTCGAAGGGAACTGGGTTCTAGCCCGGTAGCGGGTGATTTAAATACCCTCGGCCCGCGGAGCGACCCCTCCGCGGTCCGCGCCCCGCGCCGCGGTCGCGCAGTGGAACCGATTGCGACGGCGTCTGAGATGACGTCGATATGAGGGCTCTGTCCGCCGTGGTCGTCATTACGTTACGTTTGCTAGATTTACTCTTAATTAACCCAATCGCTGGTTTCCAAACTTTGCTAAGATTATAGCCACAGTCACGGTTTATGAGGTCGTCACTTGTGAGAATTTCAATGGCCTCTCTAACAACACAGTCCGAGTATCTCGACGTCTGTACCAGAATCCTAGTGCGTTCATACTCCATCGCGTGATTCTCCGACAAACAATGTTCAGCGACCGCCGACTTGCTCGGATACATCAATCGTGTGTGCCTCTGTTGTTCAACACTTCGATCCTCGACGGTACGCAACGTCTGTGCAATATATCGTCTTGTTCTCCACCTTCTTTGTGGGGTCAACGCTGATCTTCCGGTAGGAATCGTCATTTAGCAGGCTCTGCATCTTTTCATCTTATGGGAGACAACAACCGTAGCATTGCCTTTGTCAGCCGGTAAGACAACAATTTCAGGGCGCTCCCTCAGGTCACGAATGGCCGCCCTCTCTTTACTAGTGATGTTCGTTTTCATAGGCTTGGACTTCGTCAACGCACGACAAGATTCACGACGTATTTCCTCAGCTGATTCAGGCGAAAGTCGAGCTGCAACCTGTTCAACAGCACTAATAATTTCTGCGACCGGTGTGAACTTGGGGGTAGGAGCAAAGTTGAGTCCTTTCTCCAAAACCGAGACCGCATCATCACTAAACTCCATGCCACTCAGATTGATGACAGTCTTGCACGGAACCTGCAGGGATGGTTTGTGAAGGAGGCGTGAGAACTTAGCTGTTTGATGTCCCGTTGCCTTCTTATGGGCGGAATCGGCTGCAACCCAGTTAACTCCATCAATCCAATCCCAAGAAAAAGAAGTGAAGTGACTAGCCAGTTGCAAATGCTGTTTGAATAGTTCCAGTGAGATGAATTCAAGGCTACGGCGGATGAAATGCACTCTCTCACGAAGCAATGCGAGAAGGGCCCGTTCCTTAATTCTCTTTTGCTGCTGCAGAATCGATGTGATGCGTAATCTTAGCAAAATTTGGAATAACATTCTCGGAACGACATCTCTTTAGAAAGGCAAGAGTACTTAGCAAGCGACATCTACGGTGGCGCAACTTTTCAAATTTCTTCATGCTGCGATGCAGCTCCTCCCCGTAAAGGTGTATGATGTGATTTTTGAGTTTCTCCCGGCGTATTTGATAATCAAAATATCCACGGGTGTACTGCCGGTCTATAGTGTCCAGCGGGCACAATATTTCGGCGATCATACATGTCGCCATCATCAGGTGAACTGACGGACTGAGCTTCTGGAAACGCGCCGGCACGGCCATACAGTTTTGACAGTTTTCGGGGACTGGAGCCTCAGCTTCTGAATCATGAAGCTTCTCATTGGCCACACGAAGCTAAATGAATCCCATTCCACACGTCGCTGCAAGGTAAATTTCCCAAAACTACCGGTAATCGAAACCTGGAGTCTCCACTTACAAGTCGCGCTGATCAATGACCTATCCAAGCAGACATGCTTTAGAAATGGCATGGGTCATTGTGCTTAGTTATCAAGAACATACATCCAGCTTAGCCAGTAGCATTAAGAGACAAAAAAAGTAACAATCCTAGCAGATGGCGAGATCATGGGACTAGGTTGGTAGCCACACTGTGTTTAGGGTGGTATCTTAAACTGCCATTCATGTTGCTACTGTATCTAAAGGAGTTTTCGTATTGAAATCAATGGCAGAAATTAGTGTTTCTCGTACTATCAACAGCTATTAGTGCAGTATAACGTTCCTATTTACTTCTGTGTAGCCACGTAGTGTCGCCAGTACTAGGTGTCTACTCCATGAGGTTCTGAGAGTATCCGATACTTGACTCCATCCGTTTCTTCTCACGGATGCAAGTGAACGCCTGTTCCCCCAAGTGTTGCTGGCAGCCCGAACGCTAACTGCCGGCCACAAAGGCGACCTCTGGCTCCTCGCGGGTGGTCCGTGCGTACGCCGCCGTCGCTGACGCCTCTGATTTCCATACGCCTGCAGCAGACCTCTGCAGTAGCCCTGAGATTGTCTCCGCTGGCTCAGATGCCTTACTCAGCGCAGAAAAAACACCTGAGCGAACAACTGTAGCAATTTTAGTACTATAAATACCCTAGAGTATTATAATTTTCGACTACATCGCATTTTGTCCGTATACACTTACTGACAAAAAGACATACACACAGGAGTAATTATAAATGAACGAAATAATATGTGATATGCTGAAATGTTTCTAATCCTAAGGGACCAAACTGCTAAGGCCATTGATCTCTAGACTTACAAACAAACTTATGGTAAGGATAGCCGCGGCGGAGTGGCCAAGCGCATTGAGGCGCTATGCTACGATGCGTGAGGCCGCTCCCCGTCGGAATTTCGAATTCCCCCGTCGGACATGAATATTTGTGTCGTCTTTAGTATAAGTTAGTTCATAAGTAGTTTGTAAGTTTAGGGACTGATGACCCCGCAGTTAAGTCCCTTAAGCTTAAAAAAAAAATCATTTAAACATTTGGTAAGGATAGCACAGACATCCATGCCCGAGGGAGGACTCGAAACTCCGGCGTGAGCGGCTACAGACGATGTGACTTCTTGAACTAGTCACAATACGCGTTCTTGTTGTATGAAATCGCGCCCAAGTCCTGGAAATTACAGTTTGAGACACTCCAATAGCTGCAGCCTTCTCCCTCTATCTCTGGCCCGCTTCCAACCTTCCTATGCTACAGCTTCATGAAAGTCACGTTGTTGTTGCATTGAACTACCTGCTCACTACACTATCTGAACCCAACTGCTTGTTTAATTCGTTTCGTAAACACAAGTCAACACAAACTTCGCAGAAATTTACTGTTATTCCCACTCTCGTTTGTACTAATGTCATTGTTTCCGCTTCGTAGAACCGACACATAGACAATGAACCAGTTTAGATCATTGCGCCGACAGAATCTAGATATATCAACTGATTCCCTAATTGTTTTGACCGATATATACAACACTTCCTCATTACTTCACCAAGATGTATCCAGACTCTAATCCGACTATCCCGGAGGTACTTTCAAAATCGGTATCGTCTATAGTACAATTCATACCATTCTGTTGTCCATTTCCTCCGGTCTTCCCACAAACATTTCTGTCGTTGACTCAGTGCTACGCCGCGCGGGAGTAGCCGAGCGGTCTGGAGCGCCACATTTCGGATCGCGTCGGGATTTCGAATCTCCCCCTCGGGCATGGATGTTTGTGCCGTCTTTAGTATAAGGAAGTTTATTAGTAGTTTGTAAGTTTAGGGACTGATGACCCCGCTGTTAAGTCCCATAAGATTTAAAAATATTTGAACATTGATCTCAGTGCTACATGCAGCATTCGACATCTCGCAGCCAATCAGTCAACGCACTGACCCGCGGTAGACGTGGCACGCAATGGCATGTGCGACACTGCTTGTTGTTCAAAGGACTGACTTTGATGTCATATGATTTGTGATGTGGCAGAGCAAGCCATCCCGTAAAACAATACAGTTGTCATGCCATGCAGTCGGTCTTCGCGGCCGGTCGTTTCCTTTATCATCCATCAATTACAATTCCGCATACAGTTGTTGGTTGCCTCATGCATGGGCTATTTCTCTTAAGTATTATCCGGAATCCCCAGAGGCAGCGGATTTTCCTCGGTCGAACTCTGTAACGTGTTCCAAAGGGGCATACTGTCTTCTACGCGCCATACTGAAGCGACCTAATAAAATTACCACACCAAATAACAATTCTAGTACGGCCACACGGCCATCTGTACCCCCTTACAGAATGCGCTACTATCACCCACGACGTTCGCCAGCGCTGAAACCATCATCTGCATATTCTGACGCCAAAAAACGAGTTCTGTATATATGACCTGATACGGATACGTCTTTTAGAGTGTTGCATTTTTTTGTTGGCCAACAGAAGCGTCTTACTGTTCGCGTTTAGTTATTTATCGTATGGCTGTATCACAGGTTGTTTATAAGTACAAATTGTTGAGTACATAAAGAAAAATAAAAAGAATGAATAATACAATGCACTGGAAACAGTCGTGATAACAATAATAGTAAACATTACGAACAAACATCAAGATTACAGATATATTCAATTGTCTCTTTTGTTGCTACTAGGAAATCATATTGGTTGACGCTATAGGATCTGATCGGGCATTCCTCCACTGTGTGTTTGATGGTATGTCTTTCAGCTCCACAATTGCACTTTGGGGAGGGTATTTTTCTCCACCTGCTACAGTTCGTCCTTATTCTGTTTTTTTGGGCCCCTATTCGTCTTGGTTGGTCGAAACCCTCTGGCTTGCTTGTAACACATGGCATGTCCCGGATTGCAGGTGCTGCATTCTTCTCCCAGTCTTGTCTCCAGCTCTCAGTCGAGTTCTTCTCAATTAGTATTTTAGCAGTTTTCAGAGGGTGGGGGTTTCTTCAGCGAAGCCTGCTTCTGTGTCTGCTGGTAAGTCCAACGTGAGACAGGAGCACAGGATCGGCGTTAATTTCCTTATACTCCCTGACAAGAGCATGTTCACGGCGAGTGTGTGGAGAAGCCATATGGCTCAAAGCTGGTAGCCAATAAGTAGGCGTGGGCTTGATTGTACCTGATATAGTACGCATGCCAGAATGTTGGGGCGGCATCGTTAGTCGTGTCGGGATAGCTTAGTCGGTAGAGCGCTTGCCCGCGGCATTGGCAAAGGTCCCGGGTTCCTGCACACATCTTTAATGTGCCAGAAAGTTTCATATCAGCGCACACTCCGCTGCAAAGTTTCATTCTGGAAACATCCCTTAAGCTGTTGCTAAGCCATTTCTACACCATATCCTTTCTTCCAGGAATGCTAGTCTTGCATGGTTCGCAGGAGAGCTTCTGCGAATTTGGGAAGTAGGAGGCGAGGTATTGCTGGAAGTAAAGTTTTGAGGCGGCATCGTCAGTCGTGTTGGGATAGCTCAGTCGGTAGAGTGCTTGCCCGCGAAAGGCAAAGGTCCCTGGTTCGAGTCCCGGTTCCGGCACACAAACTTAATCTGCCAGGAAGTTTCGTAGTACGCATGGTTATGTTGTGTTGGGCATCAACACAGCTGGTTTGAGGACTGTTAAGCCACACCGGTGCACAGTACTGCACGTCTGGGTACACCAGGCCTAGTGCTGTAGATCTAAGGGTCGGCGCAGAGGAACCCCGTGTGGTGCCGCACAATTTTTGCAGAATGTTATTTCGGATTCTGCCTTTTGCATTTTTCTTTGTAAGATGTTCTTTAAAGCTTGCAGTTCTGTCAAGTGTGACACCTAGATATGTCTGGTGTTTATTATATCTTCACATTTACTCCTCGTGAGTTATATCATTACTGCAGCTGTATTTTGATATAGTTTTATTTACAACTGTTAAAAAATTCTTAAGCGACCATGAAGTACATGCAAAAGTTTAAATGTTTCTGGTAATCAGTCCCTAGGTTTACAAGGTACTTAAAGTAACTTATGCTAAGGACAACAAATACACCCATGCTGGAGGGAGGACTCGAACGTCCGGCAGCGAGCAGCAGTGCGCACCGCAGCTAGACCACTCCACCGCGGCTGTCCCTTGGAACGCTCGGCCACTGCAGCGCAGACATGCAAACGTTACGTACGCGTCAGCAGGAGGCGACGTCTTGACGTTTCGCGTGAGCTGTGGCGCGCCCAGCCGCTGAATATTCCAGGAAGGCAGGGCTGGCGTAAAGAGAGAAGCCGCCGGTGCGACAGTCTGTGTATGCGCGACAGACGGCAGGCGTCGTAAAGCCGCCGGCTAGCTCATACGTGAGGCGGCCGCCGGCAACCGCCTGAAACGCAAGGTGCCCGAAAACAACGCCCGCGGCCAGCACTCACAGCGTGTTCCCTGTGGGCAGATAACGCTGTTGCTAGGAGAGCGTTTTCGTTCCGTTATTCAAGTGCTCTCTTTCATCCACTGCAGGTACTTCAACCAGCAAACCAAATTACAGCATAGAAGATGAGGCATTTAAGACTGTTTTATGGAATATTTGGATAAATGTAAATCAGATTTTAAAAAGTTACAATTAAAAGTAGCTTGTTAAATTTTCTATGTAAGATCTCAGGAAATAGAAATCTGTAAATGCAAGTTAAAACGCTCACTGCTGCTCTAAATTATTTCACGAGTACTTGCGCAACGGAAATTTATCGAACTGCTCACTCCTTAAGGGAGCAGTCAACGTTTTTTTTTTTTTTTTTTTTTTTTTTTGTTTTTTTTTTTGTTTTTTTTTTTTTTGTTTTTTTAAACTAAATTTATGCTTAAAAAAGGAATAGATATTTAAAAGTGGAATGGGAAGCATGAAATTATAAAGCAGAGGTTTGATACTTTAAATCATTATCTATTCAACAAAAATAA
This sequence comes from Locusta migratoria, assembly GCA_026315105.1. Lineage (NCBI taxonomy): Eukaryota > Metazoa > Arthropoda > Insecta > Orthoptera > Acrididae > Locusta > Locusta migratoria. The sequence goes on from CM048751.1 coordinate 17,631,814, forward strand.
ACAACCAAATAAATGTGGGGAGACGAAATAATCACAATAAAGCACACATCTTGTATAAGAGTGAATTAAATCAGAAACTTACTGCCCATAATAAAATTGCTTCTGCCCTTTACGAATATGGAAGTAACGTGGGAGGAAATTTGCAAATACACAGTGGATAAAGGAAAGCACATTCATTCACGGACAGACATGTGCATAATGCTTGCGACACATTAATCATGTGGCAACACTTCTTAGCAGTGACGAAACGAAGTGTCGGCGGCGTTTTGATGAGATGGTGGGTGTCTTCAAGCACAATTAAAATCAAACTATGCACCAAACGAACTTAAGTGTGGGGAGGCAGCGGCATACTATCCTTAAGGACAACGGTGAGTTACATAGAACTTAAAAAAAGAAATTAATTTAAAATAATCAAGTAAAGCACATGCGAAAATTCATATAGAAGAAAGCTAGTATCAGTAAAAGCATGGCCAAAGGCCGAAATAATGACAATTACGAAAGCACGTTGTGAAAACTGTCATACCGAGACAGGATAAAATAATTGATGTACAAAGAAACAATATTAATGGTGGAGAAACACTTTAGAGTAATAGATAACTCAAAACGGAATATGACCACACATTCATTGGACGTGTTTAACAATAAAAGTTGTTTACCTCCGAGAGTGACATCCATCAACATAAAGCTCGACCCACCCTCCCATGCACGACCCCAGTTGTATTAGGGGGAGGAGCTTTGATGTATGAAATAGGAAATCTCTAATTTTTTTTATTTCAGTCTTGGATTCTCCATTAAAAATTTATTTTTGTATGAAGCATTTTTTTTCTTTTCTTGATAGATGGCCCTGTAATTGGCAAAAAGGAAAATGAGAATTGTTGAAAAACGGTAGTATAACAAATGCACACCAGATTAGGAAAATCGTCGTAGCATATTGTTCACTAGGTCACCAAGGTACTGCGGTCCACAATGGCCCACCTCAGCAGCGATTCGTCGTAGAACTCATAGGTTGGTTAGTGGGTTGTTATAATCTTGCTATGTCGTTATCAAGGAACGCATTCACACGATGTGCACGATGAGTGAATTGTCGTCCATGAAGGCGAATCTTTCACCTAAATCCTCCCAATATGATTACACTATGCGCATCATCTCTGTACTGAATGACTCCTACGACCTCGCTTTGGACGACGGGAATGAAGCTGCATTTCATGTACCCTATTACGTACGTTTTGAGTCGAAACACGTCCTGTGACTGGACGGAAATCATTATTCATCGTGGTGGCTTTCCTCTCAGAGCTAAAATCCGTAAGAAGCAAGCCGTCGTTATACCTCCTCCACGTCCAAACAACATCGCTTTCGTTCAGCCCGAGATGTCTGGAAATTTCCCTTGAAGAAAGTCCCTCCTGACACAACGTAACACTGCGGATACGATAAAACTTTAGAAATGACCTTCTAGGCGTGGCTGACCTGCAGTCAAGACATGCAGTGTACTTCCTAGTGTTATGTCTGGAACTTATCGACAGTCTTACTCAATCCGTCACATTGCCACTGCTCATGTGAGATTGTTTACATCTTTATGCAGGTCAAGTGACATCAATGGACAACCTAAGGAACTGTGTAAGGAAGCAATATCAGAGTCTAACACATACAGTCACGATACGCCCACAGACTTTTGTTATACACTGTGACAGCAGCGCTCCAAGGGATAACAAGGTACATTACCGAATACGATATCGGATGAGAGTGAATAGTATCGTTTAAATCAATTTTAACATACGTTTTACAACAGGGAAGGTATGCAGTGACATAAAAATCGGTAAGAACTAGAAAATCACATTTGTCTTCATTAGTTTTCTTAAGAATCATTGCAAGGTGTGAAACGATACACTATAGGACAATTTAGTTAAGGATTCTCTTAAAATCTAAGACTTTTTAATAAAGAATTTAATTTTCTATTAAGAACTATTGTACATCGAGCAGGCGGTGAAGGAAAGCAAGGAAAAATTTGGAATAGGGATTAAAGTTCAGGGTGAAGATATAAATACATTGCGTTTTGCTGATGACATTGTAATTCTGACAGAGACAACAAAGGACCTGGAAGAGCAGTTGAATGGAATGGACAGTGTGTTAAAGAGAGCGTATAAAATGAACATTAACAAGAGCAAAACAAAAATAATGGAATGCGGTCTTAGAAAGTCAGGCGATGCTGAAGGAATTAGATTAGGTTACGAAACAATGAAGGTCGTCGATGAGTTTTGTTACTTGCGTAGTAAAATAACATGTGATGGTCGCAGTACAGAGGATATGAAATGCAGAATGGCAATGGGAAGAAAAGCGTTCTTGAAAAAGAGAAATTTGTTAACACTGATTATTAATTTAAGTGTAAGAAAGTCTTTTCTGAAGGCATTTGTGTGGAGTGTTGTCTTGTACGAGCGTGAAACATGGACGAAACACAGTGCGGACAGAGAATAGAAGCTTTTGAAATGTGGTTCTACAGAAGAATGCTGAAGATTAGGTGGTTAGATCGCGTAACTAATGAAGAGGTACTGAACAGAATTGGTGAGAAAAGGAATTTTTGGCATACCTTCACTAAAAGAAGGGATCGCTTGGTAGGACACATTCTTAGGCATCGAAGAATCGTAAATTTAGCATTGAAGGGAAGTGTGTGGGGTAAAACTCGCAGAGGGAGAGCAAGAGACGCATATAGTAAGCAGATTCAAATGAATGTGGGTTGCCATTCTTATGAGTAGATCAAAAGGCTTGCTCAAGATAGAGTAGGGTGGAGATCTGCATCAAACCAGTCTCCGGACTGAAGATCATAACAACAGCATTAAGAACGAAAGAGAATAACAGACAATAGAAGACCCAACTTTCTGCAGAAAGGCGTCCATTTGCTATACAGGAACGTCAAGGTCTGTTCACTACAGTACAATTCTGGTCAAGTAAGTTAGCGTTAAACGTACGAAACGTTTATTGAATGCAATACCTATAATATTTAATGTACCAGATCAGCTACTGCAGATGTAGCTGAAGGAAAATCCTCACAGACATTGTAATAAAAATATCGAAAGCAAAATAACAGTTTCCCAACAAACAAGAAACTAATTCCACAATTGTTGCTACATCTGATTCACAAACGGAAAGACTCTTCAAGACATTCGATGTATAAGCAACAGTAATTGCACTCAGAAGTATATGGGTTTATAACAAAGACGTTTGAAGTGGAAGAATGTTCGAATCCTTAGACTCCATATCGAATTTATACATATCAAAGTAGCTGTCTTTCATATAGGAACAGACCGAAACAGGAATTAATGTTTCTCGTCTGTTAATACTCTCTTACTTTCAGCAGAGTATGCTACAAACTACACACGAATGTTAATATTTCTTCCTGAATAAGTAATTACTTATATCACGGAATCGGAAAAATACGGCTGTTTTTACATTGATTTCACGGTTATTTATGTCTCTCGATATTGAACTAATTCTTGGAACGCAGAACCTGAAGAAACTATTTGGTTAATTACATAGAAAAGTAATTACGGCGTCTTGCGCAGCTCTTGTAGTGCTAGTGTCGTTGCAACTGTCAGTTTGGTAACAAATTTCACAGCAGTGGGTGTAGTGAGCGTGTATGTTAGACTCTGGCAATATTCATATTCGACGTCAGTGTTCAGGAGACGTTGGAAGCGAAATGATGCAATACATTCTTTGATGTGTGCATTTTAATATCTCTTCCGCTAAACCGTCGTATCAGCTAGGTTTATCGCACCTTTTAACCGCAGCGACTGCTTATTTATCTATTTCTCACTGCGTTTCCTGTATTTTAAAGCTTAGTTCCTGTGATTTTATAGTTATTTCGTTGATTAAATAGCAGATCTCATCTACTACTTTTAGAGCCTCATTTTGCAATCTCATCGCCCTAATATGCGTAATCTAATTCTATTACATTCAAATAAGCTTCACTTTGCTGTGTTTTTCTTATAATCTGTTTCCAAAACTCTATCCTTTCGATTCAATTCCTCTTTCAAGTACTTAGGCAAATTCAAATGTTGAAATGTTTGTAGACCTAAGGCACCAAGCTACTCTGGTCATCGTTCGCTATACTTACAATACACACACCATGCCCAAAAGAGGGCTCGAACTTCCACCGGGAGCAACCGCGCGCACCGCAACATGACGCTCCAGAATGCACGGCGATTCCCGCGTCGTAGTACGTAGCCATGTCTGATAGAATTTCAGTTATGCGTAAAAGGCAATTACTTTATTTGTTTCCCCTGAACCTTAACTATTGTTACAGATTTCTCCTTGGTCCCATCCAAGTTTCCTCATTGTAGAGACCGAATACCCTCAAAATAGCCTACGGCCCTCCCACACTCTTTTGTTATCTATGAGTCCCACCTTCTTGTCCTTTGGTTCGTCTAACTGCAGTCTGATTTCGGTGAAAGTGATAAATATATTTTTCGCTTTCGTATTTACCGCCCCTACTTTCAGAATTCCAAAGACTGACTACTACTCAATAGTGACAAAAGCCGTCTGTATTTACAAAAGCTGTAGTGGCGGCGAAGTGACCGCGCGCATCGAGGGCAATGCTCCGATGCGTGACGCCGTTCTCCGGCGGGTAATAACGCATTAAAACATCTGGGTTCTCACAAAGACAACATTTGGGTGTCGGATCTCCGCGTTTCAAGATAAAATACTGAGGAAAATAACAGGAGCAGCACCTTGGAAGTAGCGGCATTGATGAATGTAAGTCATACAATACTGTGGAGTCTACGAGAACAGCTCTTTTATCCATGTCACTTTCAAAGAGTTCAAGATCTCATTGCAGATGATTTTCCGCCCACAGCAGCATTTTGTACCTGGTTATGACGGATGTGTGATCAGGGACAACATTTCCCCTTTGCTATTCTGATTACCGATGAATAGACGTTTACTAGAAATTGAGTGCAGAACTTTCACAATACGAGTATGAAAATTCCAGAGATTTTCGCAAACCGGACATCACAACAGTTCAGTATTAATGTCAGCGATGGAATAATTTATTTATTTATTTAGCCTGATAAGATTAGGGCCATCAGGCCCCGTCTTACATCGGACCAGGGTTTTACACAGACAGTATTTCTTTACATGTGAGTTACCTATAACATAACAAATAATAGGTGGTACATTAATTGGTCCTTTCATTTTACCGGAAAATGATTTGCATGACTAGTTGGAAGACGTTCCACTGGATTTAATTCAGGTCCATGCATGATGGAACATTGCCTCCTTTTGCTCACGCTGCTAGGACAATTTTAGATCAGCGATTCTCAAACAAATGGATAGGGCGCCAGCGACCGATACCGTGGCCTGCTCATTCTCCCGACGTCAATCCATTGGATTTCTGCTTATGGGATCATTTGAAGGCCACTGCGTATGCCACGCCTATTCAAAACGTAGAATTGCTGCTTCAACGCGTAGAGCAAGGAAGTCAGCAGATACGACGGACTGGAATAAAAGAACAAGTGAGGCAGTCAGTAATGCGACACGTATAAGCCTGCATTACAGCTCGTGGTAGCACTTCTGAACACCTTTTGTAGAGAAGGTGCGCCTCGGTTCCACAGTAGTAGAGTGGCAGACTACAAATCCAAAGGTCGCGGGTTCGATCCAGGTTCTAGATATTTTATCTGTCATTTTCCACTTCTTTCCCCTCTGGCAGTATTGCTCATGTGAAAAATACCGAGTAGCACCGTAGTTCGAAACCCACGTTAAACTGTAGGTCCCCCTGTAACAGGCTGGGTAAGTCACTTCGAAGGTTGGAGGAAGGCAACGGCGTACCACCTCCAAACAGGAGCATGCCTAGTAAAGCTCTGTGTTGTTCAAACCAATCTTCGGATTGTTGACTGATTTACCTTTTTACATTTGTAGAGAACTGTACATAGTAAATTACAATGTATCAACACAATTGACCAACATGTATAATGAAGTGGTTAGTGTAATGTACACCGTACGAAATGCGTGTAAAAGGGCAAGGAAAGCAAATAAAACACATGTGTACCGGAGATCTATTTGCAGTCAGGTTCTGTGTCAAATACTCGGAGCCTTCCTAAATATTTATTTACACGCTGTGTACGACCCCAAAAAATATCTGTGATTGCGAACGACATTATTTGATTGTAAACATTAACTATTTATATCACACTACTGCAAAAAATACAATACCTAGGATCAAGAACTTCCCTGATCAAATATGTAATTCACTGACAAAGACAAAACATCAGTGTAACGATCGGTCAGTGAAATAACTTTCCAAAAGTATTAAAAAAAAATTTCTACTACAGAAAGGAAATATGTAACTTATCTTAACATCTTTATACGTAACTTACGTTGGAAAATATTTTATGTACGTCACTAAACCTAGACGTAAGTACAATGAAATGTATCAGGTATCATTAAAATATATAGATGTTGAAAAATCCGCCATAACAAACCCAGCATTAATAGGTACACGTGAAAATAGCACATATGCCGAAATAAACATGTCCTGGTCTATTGTACTCAGCAAGAACCAATAACTGCTTTGCAGTTTCTAGTATATCAAAACAATATGTCTCATTATTACTCTCGTTGTTGTGGATGCACTGAACAGAGTTCTCCAAATTTGGTATGAAATTATAGATAATCTCCGTCTGTTGGTGGATACGAAAATCTCAAAGTTCTACTGTGTGTAAAAGGATAAGAGTCAATGGCAGACAGATACTGTAGAATTCTATCATAGCTACATAAAATGTCATCCGTTAATTAAAAGGAGCTCGAAGTGAGTTCGGAAGTGCACCGAAGTCCTAAATCTAGGTAGCTGAAGGGGTTCCTCCGATGCTCCATCTTCAGTATGTATCTAGCGACCTGACCACCACACCAATCCTCTCGGCTGAGGTCTTTGGCCTACGTATAAAATTCTGTTTCGGAAATTTGTACTTTCCAGGACTTAATTTTAAGGTAGATAACTATCAAATGTTCAGTCAACAAAGAATTATGTCTCAAACGTAAACAAGGAAAACTATATGCAGGAAACTCTTTATTACCAGATGCTAAAAGTAATATATTTCATTTATGTCCTTCTTAAAATCGTGGAATTAATTAAAGGAACTAATGTTTTTTTTATTAGTGATCATAAGATATTTGACAGTCGTAAGGGAAAGTGATCTATTATCGCGATAAATTGATTTTAATAACACTAACAATTTGCTGGAAACAATCTCCGACATAGGTTCATAAGCTGGTAATTACTATTCTCGTTTGGTTACCTGTATATAAGTGCTCGTGAAAGAAAGTTTGTGAAACCTTCTCTAAGGTGCATTTTGAAGGTAGTTTCGGCTTGTATGGCACTGCTTCAGCCTCTATGAAATAGCTATTTTTAGACCATGTCGTAAGAGAGAAGTAGTATCTATTGCAAGAGTATCTCAGCGATGATGAGTGACACGATTGCCTCCATCTATAATATCCTAACTCTTCAGCTATGAATGAGTCGGGAAATGTGTCTACAGACAATTTATTCACGTGGTTTCCGCACTTTTCCATTAACATAAGGTTATATTTATTTGTGCTGTTTCTCAATTCTGTATCTTTATACACGAAAAATCAATCAGCTGTACCTTTTTTTATTAGTGACGAAAATTTGCAAGAAGTGACATATGCACAAAAGCGCCAGACAGTCGAATGTTACTCATGGCAGATGAGAACGTTGTTACGTGCAGGAACTCTGGAGCCTGTGTTCGTTTCCCGATCCGCTCAGCCCTTGTCATGCGTGTTGTATACCCCGTGGTACGTCGCTGTCGCTAAATATTTTCTCACCTCCTGTCATCTTTCCTATCAGAATATACAATTTAAAACATATATAATTTCTCTTCCAACAAAATTAAATATCAACAGTAAACGAACTGAATGCTATAATTCCAGTCTCAATTTTATTGTCTTTGACTTGTGTTGCTGCTAACATCAACGTTAGGCGGACGGGGTCGTAGCTCGTAAATTGCCATTTTTTTCTGGAAAAGGACCCTGTAGTGCTGTAATTCGGTCTGAGGGATGACGTAAGGCGGATCTCGTAACAGAATAGCCGGAAAGAACGTATATGAAGACCTTTACTCGGTTTATTTCGAGGTGCAGAGCTCGTATGTCTGTAATCCGCACGAGGGTTTAACAAGTGATTTCACACTCTTGAACACCTGAATAGGGACAAAACAGTAGTGTCATGTTGCCCGGAAACAGATAAAGCCCTGGGGAAGGAAATCCGGCTTTTCTGTGGTTTCTGGATCAAATGTCCGCGATTCACAACAACATTCTCTGGACGTATCTGCAGACCCAACTCCGGTGTGAGGGGACCCTGGTAAAAGAAATGACGTAAAATGTATTGGGAACCACTGTGAAGTTTAATTAAATGTATGTTACACCGAGTAAATTGTCGATATACCATAAATTTGTTGACACGAAAGTGTAAAAATATATATAACATCCAGAAAAAAAAACTGCTAGAGGAAACAACAATACGCTCAAGCACAGGTTGAAATCGGTACATGTCAGTTTGGAACGAATATGGAGTACATTATTTCTGTTTACCTCCTTATCTAACGAGATACTGGTAGATGTGAGAGGTAAAGTGAAATTTATTATAAAACGACAGTCATATATAATCTTCATTAATTTGCTCTCTTCCAATAAATAATTCCGCGAGTCATGTAGACTAAATGAGGTTAATAAGTTGGTATCATCAGATAATTTTTCCGGATATTCGTTTTGAAACTGTATTTTTGACTGTGTTTCTCTAACAGAAACGAATGTTACATTATTATGTGCGTAATTTATAATAATAAACCTGTGAGTAAAATTACACTAATAATTGCAGAACTTTTCTCCAGAAGAGAGCAGAAGATTCAAACTATAAAACATGATAGCCGTTTTCTAATGGCTGTTTTTCTAACAGGATGTTTATAGATCGTCAAAAACATTTACTAAGCTACGCACACATCGAGACTAAATTACTACTTCCATTGTATCTGTGGGTCCTAAGAAATGATATTAATTACTGTCAAATAACAACATTCTTCAAGGAAGAGGTTTTTAAATGTGTTATGTATTCTAAAAGCCGCATACAACGCTGTTATGTCATTTCAATCAATTAAACGTAGGGCCTATCCGTACTGAAGTGTAATTTCATTTATTGATAGGAGTCAGTATACATTTCAGGATTACTTAGCAAAGAAAATCTAATTTAAAAAGTTTCAGTTTGAAATTCAAGATGAACTTCTCATAGACGGAGAGCCTGTAACGACGGCAGAAGTGGCATTTTTGCGACTGCCATAATATGGCCATGGGCTTTCAAGAATCGTCATTGCAACAAAAACATGAAGTTCCAGTCTTTGACATATTAGAAAACTAGGTGAAAAAACTGATACTCTTACCTAAGACTCTAAATTGTGGAGCACTTTTATGCATTCTTAGTGTCCCATATACAGCAAAATGTTGCAATATTCGAATCCGATTTAATCATCGTGCTATTCCACTGCAAAATGACAGAAATATGTGGAACATTGTAAGTCAGTTTAAAAAACGAAACACTTTCCTGCATGATTATAAAATACAGAGTTACCTGACCGTCATCTTTGAAATGAAGTTCTGACTATCGCGATATGTTCACGTATTTTTTTCTATTTGGTGGTGTGTGTGCATCATTGATTTTTAGCTGTTCTACGTTGTACTACACCTACAGAATGAAGGTGGGTAACTAAGGATTCAAGCATCACTTTCCTTAGAGCTTAATACAACCAGAAAAACCAACTGATAAAGTTAGAGTAAATATTGGGTCGGGAGTTACTGATGATAAAAATATTACGGACGTGAAATCTTTTATGAAAAACAATTCTTTAACGAACACTTGTAAGAATGGTATGATTTTCTTTCCATTCAGTGAAAAAATTATCTCTACGAACTATTGAGGTTACAGCAAGTAATTTTTAAAACAAAAATACTTTGTAAAATATAAGAATTGATTGATTGGTGTATTTCTAGCACACCAAGCATGTGACATGCAACATCTGTTAGTTAAATGTTTCGACTTACGACTTCCGTACCACGTGAAATAACAATTCCACTCATGTCATTCAGTGACGCAAATTAATACTCATGTAATATAGAAGATTTTGAAACAGTTTATAACCTTATCACAACAAAAGAAACAGTGCTGGACACTTACCTGTATGGGGCAGTCAACAGTGATCCACATTCAGAGATAAAGCGTAGATACAGCCAACTCCTTTGCGTAAAATTCGAAGTTCATTTCTATCCTAATAAGAGTAAAAGTATTTCGTAAAGTCTTATAATGCATGAGTAAAGGCCTGCCGTGCCAAAAATGTAGCAGACTAAATGTTTTCTTGTATTTTGGAAAAGAAAACGTTGGTTTTTATATATTGCTTCTCAATAGGATCTGAAACGCCAAAAACCAATACATAGATTTTTCACGGGCAGAAAAATATAAAGATAACAAGTACATAAGGTTAGTCATTTTAGGCTCATATATAGACCGCTATGCAGTAGCGGCAGTAGGGTACATGGAAATAAGCGTAGACCTTTCGAGTGACTGCCCCTGCCTCGTGAGGTAGGTAGACCGCCTGCAAAACACAACCACCAGGTCAGTCGGAACGTAGGCCATGGACCCGTAATAAACGAACCCAGCAGTTGTACTGGTAGCTACAACAGTGATGATTGCGTGATTATGGTATATCGTGCCAAATTTGCGACTGGATAGGGGACATCGTAGTAATCGATGGTAAGGCACTGACTAAAACAGAGGTGATATGGTGATATATGGCGTTCCACAGGGTATGTTATTGGTTCTCTGTTGTTCCATAATTACATAAACTACTTAGGGGAAAATCTAAGTAGCTCTGTTAGGTTGTTTGCAGATGACGCATCATTTACAGTCTAGTAAAATCATCTGAAGATCAAAACCAACTGCAGAACGATCTGAATAAGATATCAGTATGGTGTAAAAATTGGCAATTGACCCTAAATAACGAGAAGTGTGAAGTCGTCCACATGAGTACGAAAAGAAATCCGTTAAACTTTGTTTACAAGATAAATCAATCAAAAGTGAACACCGTAAACTCCACAAAATACCTAGGAATTACTATTACTTCAGACTTAAACTGGAAAGAAGACGTAGATAATGTAGTGGGAAAGGCGGACCAGAGACTGCGTTTTATTGGTAGAAACCTTATAAAGATGAACCAGAACTACTAAAGAAACTGCATTCACTACGCTTAACCGTCCTTTTTTGGAGTATTGCTGCCCAGTGTGGGATCCTTATCAGGTTTGACGGAGGACATCGTAAGAGTCCAAAGAAGGGCAGCTCGTTTTGTATTGTCACGATACAGAAGACAGCGTTACGGAAATGATTCAGAATCTGGGATGGGAATCATTAGAACAACGGCGCTTATCGCTGCGGCGTGGGCTACTTGCGAAACTCCAATCGCCAACATTCTTCTCCGAATGCGAAAATATATTGTTGACTCGCACTTACATAGGTAGAAATGATCATTAGGATAAAATACGAGAACGGAGATATTCAGGTGTTCATTCTTCCCGCGCGATATTCGAGAATGAAATGGGAGATAAATAGTTTAACGGTGGTTCGATTAACCATCTGCCAGGCACTTAAACGTGACTTCCAGAGTATCCCATGTAGATGTAGATAGATGTAGATGTAGATTACATTGAAGCACTAACAGCACTTACCTAGACACTGGGTGACAGGTAATTTCCCAACTGAGGTACGACTTATCTAGACGTTAATGTTAATAAAACTGTTCGATTTGCGTTCTTAATAAGTACTGAGTGAAAAATTGCAGTGATCTAAGCGGAACTAAAATACGGTTAGACACATTTATTTATCACAAACGCTTAATAAATGTACTTGTTTTTAAAATAAAGTGTGTTGGCCGGCCGCGGTGGCCGAGGGGACTGAGGCGCTTCAGTCACGGTCTGCACGGCCACTACGGTCGGGGGTTCGAATGCCCCCTCGGGCATGGATATTTGTGCCGTCCTTAGTATTAGCTAGTTCATAAGTAGTTTGTAAGTTTAGGGACTGATGACCCCGTAGTTAAGTCCCATAGACTCTACAAACATTTGAACATTTTTTGAAAGTGTGTTGCTTTGGACGCTCCTTTCCACGTAATGTTCGATGTTGTTGCAAATATAATAAATCCAGTGTATAGTTAGAGGTTACTTTTATTTATCTATTATCTGTGGACTAGTTGAAATGAACTATGAGTTGTATATCATCTGAAAATGAGATGTACGACTAAAATGGTTGTTATAGCTATCAGTTAATCTGTTAGGACGTTACACAACGGCTGAAGCCCTGCTAAAAATAGAACGAGCATTCCAGGATGTTTCTATCTCCTACCTGAAGCATATATATCTTTGTGTGACCACAGACTCCTGCCCTTTATTGGCGTTATGTGGCTGGCTTTTACTTTTTCATTTCTCTTTTAGCAAAATAATGATTGCACTGCTTTCCTTCACGCCTTTGCAGCCGGTTTCACCGTTCATTTGATACGATATTTCAGTGGTCCCCCTAGCAGCCATTTTCAGGTGATGTGTCACCTAAGATGCCTCTCAGGTGCAGCACTGAAATATCGTATCAGAAAAACTACGCAATCCTACCGCAAACCCGGGAAGAGATTCAGTAATTATTAGACCGGGAAAGTCTACGAAATTACACTTTTTTCGATGATCACGAGTTGCTAAATAAGAAGATCTTCCTTTCTTCATATTTCGATTTAAAGCAGTATTCATTGATGCCGTATGAACGCTGATTCCCTGATGAACGCTAACGGAAAAACGAGTCGGCTCTCTATTTAATTGTTCAAGGCAATTTTCGGATACAGCACTTAGAACAATGTTGCTCGATTCTCTGTCCTGCAACCTTTCTTAAACACGTTTGTCTCCCAGTCTATCTCTGGTACGTCAAAAGCTCCACTAAAACTATAACATGACTAGAAAACCTATGGGAAATATTTTCTAAGCTTTCCCTTAGATGTTCTGCTATTACTGCTGCTGAACCAGATGGTCCATAAAAACTTGCAAAGACCATGTTTGAGCGACTTATTTCCAGGAGTGCTGGTTTTCCATGTTTCGCAGGAGAGCTTCTGTGAAGTTTGAAGTTTGGAAAGTAGGCGGCGAGCTACTGGTGGAAGTAAAGTTGTGGGGCGATATCGTGAATCATGTCGGGATAGCTCAGTCGGTAGGGTGCTTGCCCGCGAAAGGAAAAGGTCCCAGGTTCGAGTCCCGGTTCCCCCACACAATTTTAATCTACCAGGAAGTTTCATATCAGCGCACACTCCTCTGCAGAGTGAAAGTTTCATTCTGGGAAGTCTTAATGTATTTCGCTAGAAATAGCATGCGTTAAGGAATTTAGCATAAGAAAGGTTTTTTCATGTCTCATCAAAGTGATTGTATCGAAGATTGGTAATTGCCTTCTAAATTCAGCCGCCACACCATCGTAACCGGGCTATTCGCACATGAAGTTTCGAGTGTGACTTGGGAGCACCACAGTCACACTCGTGGAGTTTTCTTCCAGAATCGGTGAAGGTAAGCCGAATACGGGCCGTGCCCTGAAATGAACCAATCGACTGGGCTGCCTGTTTGTCATTTTCACTCTACGCTTGGTAGTTTGTGCGTCTTCTTCAATCGGTGTCTTCATCGTGACAGGAATTCTGCCCCAGTTTCTTCCCACGTCTTTGGATCGCAGCTTGTTCCTCAACTGTGATCCCTTACGTTTTTTTTTTTTTTTTTTTTTTTTTTTTTTTTTTTTTTTTTTTTTTTTTTTTTCAATTTTGTTTCCTTTCCCCCATTTGGCCCAATAGCCTGTCGCCTGTTCGTTTATCTTCATGGCGAGGGTCAGAGCCACATCAACACCAACAGGAGAGGATTGGGAATGCAACAGGAAGTTCCATACCCTTCTCACAGCCACGGCAGGCGCCACCTTAGTGAGCTTGTGGGTCCAGCTGTCGGAACTGTAATTTTGTTTTAATATGACTTTATGAGACCGAAAATGAGGTGACACGTCCGACGCCAGATCCCAGCACACTTATACGTGGCTAAAGGTACACTTCGTAATCAAAAGTAACTGGTCACTCACAAAACATAGTTTTTCATATTATATGCTTGTGCTACCATCTACTACCAGGTACATGTCAGCGACCACAGTAATTAGACATCGTGGGAGAGTAGATGGGGAGCTCCTTTAAACTCACGGATTTCGATGGTTGATTGGGGATCACGTGTGTCAGAATTCTGTACGCTACATTTCAACAATGCTAAACATCCTTCCCCACTGTTTCTGATCTGACAGTGATGTGTAAACGTGAAGGGACACAATAGTGTACAGTCCAACTGCGTCTGTTGACTGACAGAGACCGCCGACAGTTGAAGAGGGTGAAAGTAGACTGTTATTAAAATATGTACGATCTCGGGCAGTTGAGATCTGCAAATGTAAGTTAAAACGCTGAATGCTGCTCTAAATTACTTACTGAGTGGCTACAGTACGTGCGCAACGCAAATTTATCTAAGTGCTCACTCCTTAATGGAACAGCCAACGTTTCAACCAACACAAAATCAACATTATAAACTACATGAATAGATAATTAAACATGGGATGGGCAGCATGAAATTATAAAGCAGGGGTTTGATACTTTAAGATCATAATCTGTTCAGTAAAATAACAAGCAAATTAAAGTGGGGAGACTAAATTAAGCACATACCTTGTACAAAAGTGAATTAAAATCATATAATTACTGCCCATATTAAAATTGTTTCTGCCCTTTATGAATATGGAGGTACCGTGAGAGGAAATATTCAAATATACAATGGGTAGCTGAAAGCACATTCATTCATTCACTGAAACGCGCATAATGCTGGCTGTACATTACAATGCTGGAACACCTGAAAGCAGTGGCGAAACGAAGCGAAGGCGGCGTCTTGACGAAATGGCGGGTGTCTTGATCACAAATTTAATTACACTGTGCAATAAACGAACTCATGCTCAGGGAGGCAGTGGCTCACTATTTTTAAGTACCACATGGTGTGCCACCACGCCGAATTTCATAGCATTTACAAACAGAAATCAATTTAGAATAAGCGAGTAAAACACATGTGAGGATTCATATAGAAGAAAGCTAGTATTAATAAAACCATGGCTGAATGCCGAAATAACGACCGTTATGAAAGCATGTGGTGCAATCGGTCATACAAGACAGGAAAGAAGAAATCAAACAAGAAAATCTAAGAAATATTTAGCATACACTTTGATACAGATGCGGTGTGAAAACGTTAGTTAAAAACACTCATTGTTAAGACCCATAAGCTATAGAAACATTTGAACATTTAAAGTCCCAAAGGAGTGGTCCCGCGACTGAGTCATGTGGACCCCCCTTTTATTACTTTTGTGCACTTCGCCGCTTGGAGACGATAACCTAACGTTCCGCTTTGCTTGGTAAAGGTGCTGGCAACAGGAGGACCCAACGCAGCCGTGTGGGAGAGCAGGATGGGTGCACGGGCCGCCAGCGCCCATCATCCGCCTCTGTGTCGGGTTTTCCGGTGTCTGAGCGCGCCGGTCCGCCTCCAGGATGCGCCGCCGCCACCCTCTTCGCTGCGCCGACGTGGCCCTATTGTCTTGCCGTCTGGAGAAAAAACACTTCCCGGCCGGCCGCAGTGGCCCAGCGGTCTGCAGCGTGCCAGTCACAGTCTGCACAGCCGCTACGGTCGGGGATTCGAATCCCCCCTCGGGCATGGATGTTTGTGTCGTCTTTAGTATAGGTTAGTTCATAAGTAGTTTGTAACTTTAGGGACTGATGACCCCGCAGTTAAGTCCCATAAGCTTAACAAACATTTCAACATTTGAAACACTGTCCGGCCGCTTTATTACCATCACCAGCTTGATTCCAGAGCTTCTTCCAACAAATTACAACGGAATCTTAAGGTGTAATCAAGAATTATTACTCCAATTTTACCTGCCCATAGCGGTAACTACACGTTTTTTTTTTTCAGTCTTATAGAGAGTGGTGTCATAATGAGTAGGGCAGGAAACACATGTAGCAGTATAACGTAATGATTATTATCATTTATTTAATTCCATTTAGCTGTATCTGCCCATGTTTCAGGCACTTGGCATAGAAATCAGTTGACCAGAAATGCAACCGTTAATATTCGCACAGAATAAACGATACATTTCTGCGTTTTGGGTACTAAGCAACTTGAATCTTTCGTATTCCAAATAATACTGTCTGGAGAATCAAAACAATCGCAAAACCCATCGCCTGCAACTGGTAATGTAGCTTTCTTCCAAGCACGCTTCGAGATAAACACATCAAGGTAGCAACCATTCCACCTGGCGCTACGTGTGTAGTTCAACCATTGGATGTATACTTCTCTTGCCAGTGGTTACTCGACAAAATTGACATTGAAGTCCACAATCACAATGCTATCATCAACATGCGCTCATCCAAAAGGAAAAAGGAAGGAAGGAAGCTTAGAGTTTAAAGTCTCGTCGACATCGTGGTCATTAGAGACTGAGCTCACGTTCAGATTTTTGGTAGATATGGGGAAGGAAACCGGCCGTGCTCTTTCAAAGGAACCATCCAGGCATTTCCCCGGATAGATTTATAAACACTACGGCAAACATGAATCCGAGTGGTCTGAGGTGGATTTGAATCACCGACCTCCCGAATGCAACGCACTCGTCCATAATCAGTTCAGTGCACCCAGCTCAACAACACACTGAAGCATGTCTGAAAGATAGCTACAGTTTCAGTTCCATGATATGCTTTAGAGTCTCCTGACAGTGCTCCATGTCCTATTCATTATTACACCACTATCTATAAACCTGGCAACAGATATAAGTTCTTTAACGGCCAGCTGGCATTGGTGTAGCAATTACTGATATCAATTACTGATATTAAGTTTTCATTTTAATTAACATTACTTCAGTATCGGTGAGACACATTGCGAATGTAGGCTACTTTGTAAGAGGAGAAGGAATTTGGAATAGTGGAAAATTATTTTCTTGAGCTGCTACAGGGCGATGAAATAAATGTACTTATGTGTTATTAATGCGACGAAGGGCAAGAAAGGTGATTATCGGGCAAGGTGGTACAATTCCGATCATTTCTGACAAATCTTATTGTAACTGGAAATATATTGAGAAAAGAAATAATTTTAACTATGGCACTTGTTCTTGGATGTTTAATGAATATGTAACACAAAAAATCACAAATGTTGGTGTAAAACAAAAAAGGTTAGGCAATTGAGAAAAATCAATCGAAAATGTACCACACAGGTACAATTGTGATCACATCCTGGTAAAATTTTGATCACTGGCATCTTCCACATTAAAAGCACTTTTCCCACGGCCACCAACGCATACTACGTGGTATCAAACACTGCATTTTTGGCAGCGAATCCAGTCACGCTTAACTAGAAAATTTATAAGAACGCGTTAGACTAAGTATCTTCACTTACCTCTCAACAGGAAAAAAATGTATATCTCCGTAGCACAAAGTGGTGTGTTCTTGGAAAAGATAGGAGGAGCTGTAGAAACCTGCTACACTACAACGCCACACAAAGGCAAGTAGGAGGAAGCTTGGAGTTTTAAGTCACGTCGACAGCGTGCTATTAGACACGGAGCTTACGCTAGGAATGTTTGGGTAAGGATGTAGAAGGAAATCGGCCGTGCCCTTTCAAAAGAACCATCCCGCCATTTGCCTGGAGTGATTTAGGGAAATAACGGATAATCTAAATTGGATGGCCGGATGTAGAGTTGAACCACCATCTTTCCGAATGCGAGTCCAGTGTGTTCCAACTGTGGCACCTCACTCGGGCATGGATATTTGTGCCGTCCTTAGTATAAGGTAGTTCGTAAGTAGTTTGTAAGTTTAGGGACTGATAACCCCGTAGTTAAGTCCCATAGACTTTACAAACATTTGAACATTTTGATGACCCCGTAGTTAAGTCCCATAAGCTTAACAAACATTTTTTTCGGCGCTGTGTGCTTGCTGCTCGGTGTGTGTTGTCTTTCCTGTTTACTCACTGAAAATCGAGGTTTTAAAGATCGTTGCACATTGCTGTCTTACTGCAGTTTCGCCTCGAAAGTGGCAGGATGGTCTCCTGCCGAAATATCGGCCGTCGTCGATTTTGGTACCTGGCAGCATATCCGTAAGTTTTTCGAATTCGTATTGTTTGTATTGCCTTGTGAGGAAACTGTTAACCGAAGTTTGGGGTGTGACGACTGCGCCAAGTAAAGAGAGTTTAAGCGAGGCGCAGCAGACAGGAAGTCAGCCGCGTACGGGGACCAGAGCCGGAGGTTCCGGTGTGTCCGGGACCAGCAGTGATTCTGCGAGCGGTTTCTGCGGGCGGCGCGCTGACCACACGGCTGGCTCCAGTTGCAGCGTCCGGGGCTGCCATTACCTGCCAGTACCCGCCGCTACCGCACTTACCGTCCCACTCCACGACCACCTAGCACGACCAGTGTGACGTCACCTGCAGGGGACCGCCGGGGTACAAACAAAGTGGTCTCCGACAGGCAACGATCGCAGAAATAGCCAGTTACCCCCCAGCAAGGACGGAATTAGGGGAGGCGTGCGTCGTATGGTGAGCTTCTCTGGTCTCTGGTGACGTTGTTTCAGAGAAGTAGAAATTACTGTAAAATACGCTGCTGCCTTCAAGCAAAATGTATGCGTACCTAACGCCTCAAGGCAACTCCTGCTGCCCGCTTACGATTGCTTAACCAGCACCTTGAGCCCATTCCAGCAATGTTACTTGTGATCAATTCCTGGCAATTCCTAAATTAACAGGTACCGTTTCGACAAGAGTTCTTGAACTGAAATACAAAACAGTAAGTTCTCTCGTCTTTATAAACTACTGTTCGCTATGAAGGAACACCTTTAGCCGGCCGCGGTGGCCGAGGGGACTGAGGCGCTCCAGTCACGGTCTGCACAGCCACTACGGTCGGAGGTTCGAATCCCCCCTCGGGCATGGATATTTGTGCCGTCCTTAGTCTTAGCTAGTTCATAGGTAGTTTGTAAGCTTAGGGACTGATGACCCCGTAGTTAAGTCCCATAAGTTCTACAAACATTTGAACATTTTTGGAACACCTTTCTGCTGATTACGTACGTAAAGCAGTTCGTACTGTGGCTCTAACTTGATACTCGAATGGCAAACTGACTTATCATATCCGAACTTTTCACAGTTCAGTGCATTATTGTAAAATGGCAACACAGGGGAAGCTGGTACAATTGCGATCATTTCGGACAAATGTTATAGCCGACCGCGGTGGCCGAGGGGAATGCGGCGCGTCAGTCTGCACGGCCACTACGGTCGGGAGTTCGAATCCCCCCTCGGGCATTGATATTTGTGTCGTCCTTAGTGTTAGCTAGTTCATAAGTAGTTTGTAAGTTTAGGGTCTGATGACCACGTAGTTAAGTCCCATAAGCTCTACAAACATTTGAACATTTTTGAACAAATGTTATTGTGATTGAAAACCTACTGAGAAAATAAGTAATTCTCACTATGGCACTTGTTCTTGGATGTTTAATGAATGTATAATACGAATATTAGACAATTACGAATGTTGGTATAAACACAAAAAAGGTTACAAAATTGAGAAAATCGGTCGAAAATGTACCACACTAGGTACAATTGTGATCACGTCCTGGTACAGATTTGATCACTGCCATCTTCCTCATAAAAAGCACCTTCTCCCTGGGGCTCCAACACATACTTCGTGGTACCAAACATTGTGTAATATAGAATTTCCAAGCGCGTTGAAACCGGAAAATTTTAAGAACGCGTTAGACTAAGTAGCTTCACGTTCCTCTTAACATGAAAAAAAAATTTACATCTCCGTGACACAAAGTGCTGTATTCGTGGAAAAGACGGTAGCTGTATAAAACCTGCTACACTTCAACGCCACACGAAGGCATGTGCTACCAACATTACGAGAATGAAAAATGGTGCGAAACCTTATGTTGATTGTACCTATATCGAATTTGTTCCACCTTACCCTATACTCTTTTTTTTTTTTTTTTTTTTTGAGTTAGAGGCATCAGTTACAAGGTAATTACAATCAAGCTTACCAGATATAGTATAAACTAGTTCTTGGACAACAATCAATAACATTTTAAATGTAAAAAGGGAAATCAGTGGAAATGAAATGAGCGTATGGCTTTCTTGGCCGGGAGAACCCTTGCGGCTTTGTTCGGCCGCCGTAGTGTAAGTCTTTTTAGTTGACGCCGCGTGGGCGACTTAAGTGCCAATGATGATTAGATGATTAGGACAACACCCAGTCTCCTGCCGGGAATCGAACCCGGGCCACCTGTGTGGTAGTCAGCGACACCACCGCTGAGCTACGGAGGCGGACAGGGAAATCAGTAATTAAATTGTTTTCACCCAGAAGTGGGCTATGTTCACACATTAATGTTAGTAAACAATTGAATTTCACATATACAAACAATCATAAATACATTTATGTGTAGTCAGAGTAACAGACATTAAGTTGAAAAGCATTAAGAAACACAAAACTACGACGGGAAAAACGACTGCAAAACTCAGCACTCACTTGAGTCACACCGTTTCGATAAAAGCGGTACGGCCGGAGCTTCAACATTCATTTAAGGACTTCCGTTGCTTAACTCTTAATAACGGAATCCAGTGCAAAGCCTAGAAGGAAGTAATGGCATAATCATAACACACCAACAATTAATGCCTGGACGTATGTGGTACGGAACGATGAATTATCGCTTTACATTGATTCCTGCAAACATCCTGGCTTATGTCTCCAAAATCCAGAAACGGGTTTACAGTAGGGCATACCCGCTCTCTACAAATAAGTATGCTGGTGGTTCCGTCATTATTTGGGCATTTACATAGTTGTATTCAACTGATTCTACTACAAAAAGCACTTGTGGGATAACTGTGCATTCATAACTCACCATACTCGACAGCAAACTGTTTAGCATAACTAACGTATTGTAAGGTCACAGATGGTGACCTTCCATCTGCGGGTTGATTACAGTGATATGAAATCGTATTATACTTGTAAAAGCTTTGTATATTTTTGTGAACTAATATTTTAGGTATTTCTTTACTTGTTCATTTAATTTGTAATGTTAACTGAATATTTTGATTTTACATATGTAAAGTATGCTGTCAAAGTATTATGTGCGAATGTAAGCAGCGCGCTCTACTGCGCCACTATATTGTTGATGCTGAGGCAGTCGGTCAGAGACGGAGTCTGAGTGTGGGTCTCGAAGGGTGCGGACGCTGTCCGCACGTGTACCGCAAAGTTCGGTTCGTCGCATGCAATCGCCGGTACGAAAACCGCGGAACGCTTATTCATGTATATTGAAAGAAGAAGTGTTCACAGTGAACGTTTATTTCGAAAAGTGAGGGAGTGCTATTTATCGAAACAATGTCTGCAAGTGTCAGACTCAGTGATCGCGTCGTACGTGTGCAATCGCGTCGCTCGTGGTAAAACGGGACTACGCAACGTGTCTCCGTCGTGAGACGATTCGTGTATCGCGGAACTGACCCACTCACGTGAATGAACATTTAATGAACTTGTGTGGACATAAGTTTTGCCTCGCAGCATCATCATTGTCTACTGGACAACTGTATGGATGCATATGGCGTTGCTGATGGATTCTTATTTGAAGATTATGTGTAGAATAGAATGCTACTGATGAGTACCATTTTGTAACTCTTATGTTAGAATATAAGAGTGAATTAAAAATTAACAAAGACTTTTTCTATTAATACCTAACAGACCTTATAAGAACTAATTTGCAATAATAATTTAAAAGTCATTAGAAAATTTGATAGGACTGCAAAAGTTTAACTGACGAGGACATATCACCTTCATTCATTCAATAACGATTGGGTTTGAATTGAGAAAATTATATATTGTGTGCACTAGAAATAGGGATGAGTGATTATAGTTAGAATGTTGATGAAACAATAATAAACAATATCATATTAACAATCAATCAGTTAGCCATTTTTGACAATAAAGAGAGAGAAAATTTGTAAAGATCATTAACAGACAATTTTTTATAATAGTGAATGTCAATGATTTATCTTCTTACGTAAATGTACTTGTGCACAGCTATTGTGTCAGTATAACAAAACACACAGCAAAGATCAAAGAATCAGTCATTTTCAAAAGAAAAATCATAATTGCATTTTTATATTACGACAAAAAAGAGGGCATACAGAATTTTTTTTTTAATTTTGCAAAACGATTACAGCTGTTCCAGTTAGCAGTATCTATATCTTCTAGCTATTTCATAAAATGGGGCGGTAAGTACAATCTTCTGTGAAGTGATCAAATGTGCAAAGACTAATTAGCAATTATATTCATTCAGTTAATTAACAAGCCAATTAATTTGATTAATAGTGGCAGGGCCTAAATCAGAAAAGTAAACTGTATGTTGTGTGTGTGTAGATCTGACTAACTGTTACGAACTTTTACCAATGTTTTTCGAACCATTTTATTCTCATTTTCAATCAAAAATATTTATCCACCACCACACCTCACCTTATAGTATTATTAACAAACATTGACCTACTCGTAAATGGTGTAGCCACACATACAGGTAAAAAGGTTCAGATATGCTTTGTACAGCATCAGGAAATTACCAGACAACTCCTCTCATCAGCAAAATCGCCAAGTGTCATCATGACTGAATTGTCATCGGGAGTTATAGAGCAAGGTGAGAATCACATTCACAGCTTTATCGATAATGTTTCAAATGTTTGCAAGTCTATGGGCTACAAACTACTTAAACCAGGTCCGAGGGAGGACTCGAACCTCCGGCGGAAACAGCCTCGCAGTCGGTAACGAGACGCCTAGAACCGCTCGGCTATTCCCGCGGGGCGGGATTTTGTTTGGTACAAGAATGGGTAATATATCCCTAAATAAGTGTCTGCAATATGATCTAGGGTGGGCTCCATAAATTATTCTAATCACACATTTTTGTGCAATTAATTTCTTTTTTTCTCAATGATGAATTAACCCAAAAAGAAATTATGCCATTTGAAAGCAGTGAATCAAATTAGGCATAGTAAGGTAACATACTGAAATGTTTGTCACCAAAACTAGCAATAACCCTAATAGCATAAGTCGGTGAACGCAGAGGTTTCCGTAGATCATCAATATGTTGCTTCCAATTCAATTTCTCTTCAATGCACAAAAAAAAATTAAATGAAAATAAAAAACCTTTGAATATTCTACGACTGTTCACTGACTATATTTATTAACGATGTCATTCCATTTACCGGATGGAATTGTATTACTATGTTTTACCCAAATTTAATAAGAGTCCCTTTGCAAAGAACAACTTAAAAAATTTTCTATTTTATGCCAATTAGTGTGTTGTTCAGTGATAGTTCTGGCATGATGATAAGGAGGTACATCCTCGTCTAGTGATTAAGCTTAACTTTTGGACACTAGTGTACTTGAAGTAAATTATGCTAATGACAACGCAGACACATTGTGTTGTAGCACATGGTTCAGGAGATATAACGTCATAAACAATATTAGTTGCAAGAAACTCCCACATAATGTGACGAGACTTTATAAATACACTCTATGAGAATGACAGTACTTAGCGATTTGCAACAAACTTTACACATAATTTCAAACCTTTATTAATCTTTTTCTCACAGACAACCACAGAAAAATGCTGAAAGCAAAAAAAGTTTATCTCTTACTACTTTTCCGCTGTTCACGGAGTAAAACTACGGTATTCGGTATTATATTTTGTACGCTACAGATTGTAGCCGCAGGATATTTTACAGACAGTGTACACGCATATAATTGAACGTACCTTCTAAATTGTATCACAGTACCACACGTAGTTCATGAGATATGAGCACATTAACAGTAACGTACATGGAATACCGTCCCACACGCACCAAGTTTTAATATATTACTTCTTTGCTACTAATTGTATACCCAAGAGATTTTCCAGACATACAGCCCCTATACAAATGAGTGTAAACCTAAAACATGGCAGGAATAATTAAATAAATACCAGGGCAACGCCGGGTTTTCAGCTAGTTATTAAAAAGGAAATCGACCGCAAAACTGGCGGGAGGCGTGGGTGCGTAGTTCTTGCAGTTTTGATGATCGCCATGTCCCCAGTTGTGCAGGGGTTAGCGCAACTGTCTAGAAAGCCGGAGACCCGGTTTCGAATCCCGGCTGGGTATCGATTTTCAACTTCACCCATTCGTATTTAATGTCATACATTCCGTGAATATTAACATTTGTTATGAAAATTAAAATACACAATATACAGGTTTGTTTATTTACTTTCTGTGTCATACCTTTCTACATTTCCAATGTATCACACCAGCTTTCTATCTTTCTTTGTTAATACTAATATTCCAAATTATTCTGTACTGTGTCCTTACACTAATTCTTCATTTTTGTGACCACCGTAATTGAATATGTATATTTTCTCCGTTTTTTAGTTCGCGTGCATACCTCTGATTTGTTATGCTTCACAACTGTCCAATGCACCACACCTATACCCTCCTATCAAACCCCTATATTTTCGTGTACTTCTTTAGTTATAATAGTGTTCCAGGTTTCTAATATTTATTCTATATTTCTCAGGCTTCGTGTCACCTTGTGTTTTGTACAGCCCTTCAGACATTAGATTCTCGTTTCATTTTATTTTATTCGCTGTATTCGTTTTAAGAATTTCTTATGTTTGCACTGTGTTTCGAATGTATTTTCCCTTTTTCAGTACTATTAATGTACAGATTTCATTAAAATATTTATTGTCACTGTAATTGCTCCATGAAAGAAGATAATTTATTTTTCTGCATGTAACATCTCGTCTGGTTTGTTGAAAACGCAAGTTCTTTCACTAAACTTCAGTAAATGTCTGATGATGGCCTAAGATGCAGAAATTCGATTACGAAAATAAACAAACCTGTAGGACAAACAAACAATTGTGTATTTTAATTTTCATAATGAATTTGTTCTTTAATATTCACAGAATATATGACATCAACTGCGATTGGGCAAAGCTGAAAATGTATACACATCCGGGATTCGAACCCGGGTCTCCTGCATTCTAGACAGTTGCGCTGACCCCTACACCACTTTTTTTTTTTTTTTTTTTTTTTTTTTTTTTTTTTTTTTTTCCTTCTATGGTTGGTTCTATTCATTGCGGACGCTGATCGTGTATGTTCGTTTTTGTTCGATGAGTTCTTGGCTCAGCTTTTTTATTACAGAGGCCGTTGAGCCCTCTGACCGGGCGCGCTGAGCCACGGCGCCCGGCACACCACTGGGGACACAGTGATCATCGCACCTGCAAGGACTACCTAAGCACGCCTCCCGTCAGATACAAATTCCCAGCTTCGCCCTGCCCACAGTACTCAAACTCGTAGTTATGAAACTAATTCCCGTAAGAGTATGGGCCTCAAACTTGCCCGCCCCTCCCCACTAACGATAGGATCATTGCCCGTCACCGGCATATTATATATATATACATGTGGCGTCTGTTCCGAAAGAACAGACATCACTTCTGATCCTGCAGTTGTTGTTATTTAATATTCACAGAATATATGACATCAACTGCGATTGGGCAAAGCTAAAAATGTGTACCCCGCCGGGATTCGAACCCGGGTCTCCTGCTGTCTAGGCGCTTCCATCACGGTCTGCACGGCCACTACGGTCGGGGGTTCGAATCCCTCCTCGGGCATGGATATTTGTGCCGTCTTTAGTATAAGGTAGTTGATAAGTAGTTTGTAAGTTTAGGGACTGATGACCCCGTAGTGAAGTCCCATAAGCTTAACAAACATTTGAAACATTTTGGACACAGTGATCATCGCACCTGCAAGGACTACCTAAGCACGCCTCCCGTCAGATACAAATTCCCAGCTTCGCCCTTCTTGTTGTACCAAGAATGAGTAGACGGTTAAAATTATGCACCACTACAGTGCCCTATGGAGGGCTGGAACCTCCGACGGGAGCGGCCGCGCGCTCGTGGCCTGGCTGCCCAGACCGCTGTGGACGGCGCGCGCGCTTTGCCCGCCCCACAGCCGTAGCATCGCGTGCTGCGGCGCCAGACGGCGGCCCGATGGCCCGCTAGTTGATTTTAAATTAATAGTCTGCGCTGGCCGGGGGCCTGGGGTCTGCGCGAGCAGCGCGACACCTGCGCCGTCGTTAGGGGCGCCCCGGGTCGTTACCGGCGCGCCTAATGCCGGCTCCTCCGCCGCTTATTGAATTACGCTGATGACGACTTCCATAAGCCTTTGTTGGTTCTGCCACAAATGTCCGGCCCGCTTTTTTTTTTTTTTATTATTTCGCAGTCCGGCGCTCTCCGGAGCATCCGAGGGGGCGCGTTTTCGGTCGCATCAGGCTGCGGCGGGGGCTGCAAACGACCTCCTAAACACACTTCACCGACTCGAATGGCAGGTGCTGCCCATCTGTGGAGCCGGTCATTGAAAGGGAGGCGGGAAGCACCGGAAAACTGCTCTGCACAGACCTGCTTGATGATGAATGAGCTACAGAGACAATGGTGTGAGCCTGATGGCCAACGAAGCCAATTTCGAAAGGAAAAAAAAACTAATGCTTACTCAGGGAAGTCATTTCAAAGGTTCCTCGTACTTTATCACTGTTAAAAAATACGTAACATGTGTCGCACGAAATATAGTTACAGTAAATTGATAAGTCATGGTTGCAAAATTTTAACACGAATTATCTACAGGAGAATGGAAAAGCTGGTAGAACCTGACATCGGGGAAGATCAGTTTGGATTCAGAAGGAACATAGGAACCCGGGAGGCAATACTCACTTTACGTCTTATCTTAGAAGATAGATTAAGGAAAGGCAAACCTACATTTTTAGCTTTTGTAGATTTGGAGAAAGCATTTGACAGTGTTGACTGGAATACACTCTTTCAAATTCTGAAGTCAGCAGGGGTAAAATACAGGGAAAGGAGAGTTATTTACAACTTGTACAAAAGCCAGACCGCAGTTATTAGACTAGAAGGGCATGAAAGGGAAGCACCAGTTGCGAAGGGAGTAAGACAGGGTTGTAGCCTTTCTCCGATGTTATTCAATTTGTACATCGAGCAGGCTGTGAAGGAAAGCAAGGAAAAATTTGGAATAGGGATTAAAGTTCAGGGGGAAGAAATAAAAACATTGCGTTTTGCTGATGACATTGTAATTCTGTCAGAGACAGCAAAGGACCTGGAAGAGCAGTTGAATGGAATGGACAGTGTGTTGAAGAGAGCGTATAAAATGAACATTAACAAGAGCAAAACAAAAATAATGGAATGCGGTCTTAGAATGGAATGCTGAAGGATGCGATGTTCGCAGTACAGAGGATATAAAATGCAGAATGGCAATGGGAAGAAAAGCATTTTTGAAAAAGAGAAATATGCTAACATCGAATATTAATTTAAATGTAAGGAAGTCTTTTCTGAAGGCATTTGCGTGGAGTGTTGCCTTGTACGGGAGTGAAACATGGACTATAAGCAGTGCGGACAGGAAAAGAATAGAGGCTTTAAAATGTGGTGCTACAGAAGAATTCTGAAGATTAGGTGGGTAGATCGCATAACTAATGAAGAGGTACTGAACAGAATTGGTAAGAAAAGGAATTTTTGGCATACCCTGACTAAAAGAAGGGATCGCTTGGTAGGACACATTCTTAGACATCGAGGAATCGTAAATTTAGCATTGGAGGGAAGTGTGTGGGGTAAAAATCGCAGAGGGAGACCAAGAGACGCGTATAGTAAGCAGATTCAAGTGGATGTGGGTTGCCGTTCTTATGAGGAGATAAAAAGGCTTGCTCAGGATAGGGTAGGGTGGAGAGCTGCATCAAACCAGTCTCCGGACTGAAGACAATAACAACAACAAATTGTACCCCATCTATGAAACAAGTATTAATCTAATCTACGCTGCACTTCATACAAACACTAATAAAACTTGGAATTCTGCAATAAAAGAAGTCGTTAACCGGGTGTATGGTGACTACTAACGGCCACACAAGCTTCACAGGGATGTGGCATGTTCTTCGCCAGATGGTCTAAGACCTCTCTTAGCAATCGAGCCCATTCCTCCAAAACGGAAATGCACAGGGCTTGGAGTGTCTTTGGTGGAGGCTGCCGTCATGCAGTTCGCCTGCTAATGCGTCTCAGCCGTGTTCTGTATGATTCATATCCAAAGACCTTGCCGGCCAGTCCATGAGATATCTTCCTCTTCAAGAAATGGATCCACCAGAGCAGCTCGACGTGGACGGGCGTTATCATCCATAGATTAGATTAGATTAGTGCTTGTTCCATAGATAATGAATACGACACTTCGTAATGATGTGCAACGTGTCAGTAAATGAAAGGTGTCTTTACAAATTATTACTTTGTACTAAATATTACATGACACAATTTTTACTTTTTGTTTTTATAGTTTAAAATTTTTTTCCAAATTTATTATTTTATATCTAAAAATTCATTTATAGTGTAGAAGGAGTTGCTATGCAGAAATTCTTTTAATTTATTTTTAAATGCTTATTGGCTATCTGTCAGGCTTTTGATACTGTTTGGTAGGTGACCAAAGACTTTTTTGGCATCATAATTCACCCCTTTCTGTGCCAATGCGAGATTTAACCTTGAATAGTGAAGATCATTCTTTCTCCTGGTGTTGTAGTTATGCACGCTGCTATTGCTTTTCAATTCGGTGGGATTGGTAATAACAAATTTCATAAGTGATTATACATACTGAGAAACTACTGTGAAGATCCCTAGCTCTTTAAAAAAGTGTCTGCAGGATGATCTTGGATGTGCTCCGGCAATTATTCTGATCACACGCTATTTTGCAATGAATACTTTTTTACTCAATAATGAATTACCCGAGAAAATGATGTCATTCGAAAGCAGAGAATGAAGATAGGCATAGTAAGCTAATTTACTGAGATGTATATCACCAAAATTTGCAATTACCCTAACAGCATATGTTGCTGAACTCAAACGTTTCAACGGATCTTCAATGTGTTTTTTCCAGTTCAACCCCTCATCAATGCTTACACCTAAAAATTTTGAATAAAAGCAAGTTTGAACCAACCGCACCGCTGAAGAGTCCAACCTGTGGTCACAGGACTACATCGCTGTATTTCTGAGCTGTATTTCTCTCGAACCACTCAGGAAGACGTACATTCCATATGATGCCTCTCCACCACCACCGCACTGCTCCTTTTCCACGATGTTTCTGGGGTCTTATCTGCTACTAGGTCCCTCTAGATAAATATGCTGCTGGAACCATTCTGTAAACTAAAGCGGGATTCATCTTTGAAGAGCACATTCCTCCATTCATTCATGGTCCGGTTTCGATGTTGCCGGCGCCGTAGGAAACAGGCCAGTGTCAGTGCTGGAGTTAGCGAGAGGCATACTGATTGATTTCTGGCAATGTGACTGCCATTCTGAGCCCCCAGTGCACTGTTTGGTGAGAAACTGTAACTCCTGAGGCTTCGGCAAGATCTGCAGAGAATTGTCATGCTGGTGGATTCCACTTTCGTAGGGTCGTTGCTCTTCTTTGACCTGGTACTGGCCTATAACGAAAATACCCTGTTTTTCGGAATTGTCTCCTAAGCCTGGTAATGACACTTTGTAGCAAATTCAAAGCTACAGAGGCTGAGTTTGGCCTTCTTCAAGGCGACCGAGTATTCTACACTCCAGAAGAGAGTTCAAATGGCGTCGTTGTGCCATTATGTTGTTCCTTTACGACATTTCGTAATTATGTGGAACGTATCAGTTTAGTAAATGATGTCTATACATGACAATACTTTAAGGATTTTTTAATTTCCTTTTTTATCATTATTTTATTTTATTAATTAGATTATATATATATATATATATATTAATTTTTTAAGTTTTATCTAAAAATTCATCTTAAGTGTAGAAGGACAATGCCATTCAGAAATTCCTTTAATTTCTTTTTAAATACCAGTCGCCTATCTGTCAGATTTTGACGCTACTTGGTAAGTGACCGAAGACTTTTGTGGCAGCACAATTCACCCCTTTCTGTGCCAAAGTTAGATTTAACCTTGAATAGCATATATCAGCCTTCCTTTTAGTGTTGTAGCTATGCACACTGCTATTACTTATGAATTAGGTCGGATTATTAATAACAAATTCCATGAGTGGATATATATTGTGAAGCTTCGCTAGCTGCAACAGGACAAACACGACTGAGGAATTAGTGGCCTCAGGTACTGGTATTGTTCACCATGCAGTTACGCCGCTAACCAAATCCTAGAATACATCGTTCCTATACAGAGAGAAAACGTATCATTGGTTGGTAAATAATGCTTATCTTACACAAGCTCTGCTCAAAACAGTCCAAATACATATTATTTCTAATTACGAATCAACAATTTTATTAGATTTCAATACTTATTACATACCTATTTTTTGCAAAATATAAAAAATTTACAATAAGTATTGTAGTAATGTAGAACATTCCTTTCATGGTTCATGGGCGTCAAGTCGAATGGTATCGTCAAAATTATACAGTCTTTCTACCAGACACATTCTCCTTATCCTTAGGTCCTTACTACAGGATTCTCTTTTAATCATTTTAGGCCCCGTGCGTTTCTGGTCTTGCTCGCTTAATTTCTTTGTGATTCACCTTAGGAAGTTCGGCTCTGCATCACACAATCATGTGTGATGCAGAGTAACGTGCGCAATATGTTTTAGTTCCATGTTTCTATACTGTGTGACACCAGCTGTCGGCAAACTTGTACGATCCTGTGATGTTATTATGTCATTTCTTTCAAACACATGTTACTGTAAGAGGGTGCAGATAATAAAAATTTGCACTGAAAGCCCAGGACAGATAATTGCGGTGGAAAATTTTTTTGAAAATAAATTTATTTTCTTGTAACGAATTACTGTATGTATTTTGTACATTAAACTTACCTCTCTACATTAATGTCACATAACCTACAATCTTTGAAAGGACTGTTGTTGCTGTCTCGCCTACATTTGATGTGCAAATATTTTATTAAGGAGAGGAAGAAGAAGAATGAGGAAAGATAGGAATGACTTTAGCTGCAGTAGGGTAGTGAAATTACTCAACGGCGACAAGTGAAAATGTGAGATGGAGCGGGATTCGAACCCCAGTCTCCCGTTTCGGGCCAGCGGTCGCCTTAACCACTTGCCTTCACGAGTTCGCTTTCCGTCCAGCTCAAACTCCAATCGGTCGTACGCTATGGCCTTAACGTCCCCATCTCCATGGCCTCTTATACTCAACGTTTTGGATTCTTGTTCAAGGCCGAACGATATACCGAATTTAAATGAACTTTACGCCATCATCGCGTATAAATACATATTTATGCATTTGTGTGCTATCTGCTCATTCGAACATTCGAACCTTTATTCGCGGTAAGTCAGGAGGAAAGGTACATGCTTCTAGTACTGGTAATGCTCAACAAAAAAAACTTCTAACAGATATTTTCATAACCGTTTCCGGGAAAACCTATGAAACAAGTAGTTCATTAAAATGTGTAAGTCTCCTCACAGAAGGTAACCAAAGTTCAACGTCAACATCAATGCATTTTGCTGCTGTTGTAGACAGTTATTGTGTTGCATTGCTTTAGTTGAGCATAAGCATATAAAATACGAAGTTCCTCTCTGGTGTACAATCTGTACTTGTACACTCTGCTCTTCAACCAGCCTCACAAACAGTAATCCGTGGGCTAAGACGGGTGAAATCGCTGGCCAAGCTATGACTCCAATGGCGACCGTTGTGTTGGGATACTGTATTACTGGCCGCACGGAATGTGTAGCAGATGGGTCATGCTGATACTACAAACGAGGTCATGTTCCCCAAGGAATATCCTCCACTTATTGAGGTAACATATTTTAAGTGAAATCAAGATACTGTGTCCAACTAAGAAAGTTATCTAAAACAACTGGTCATCAATAATATCGAACCACACTTTGAGAAGCGTCGTTGAAAATTCGTTTCCACACCAGCGCGCACATTTCATCTGCTCAATGCTGACTGGTTTATATTATTTTATTTTTATTTATTTACTGTCGTTTACTGTGACCTGCCACCCAGGTGCTAAGTCTGGTAGTGTTTTTCATTGTTAATTTATTTTATAGACAGAATACTTTCCATTCCAATTTTACGTGGTGTGGTACAGCAACCGTGTTCAGTTTAAATTCTTGAAGAAAAGAACGTCTTGATTGTAAATCATGTCCAAAAAGGCTGGAAGTTAAGCATCCTGGAAGAATTTGGAATATCTAAGGGGGTTTATTTTAAACACCCGTGACTTCTAAACGATCAGTTGACCTCAAAAGGCCAAACATTTTTCGATACTTTTATGCAAATTTTTAAGTAATATCTCTGTGATATACCTTGGCATCCTCACAAATTTGATTGATGTGATATTGGTATTTTATGAAAATGGTGTCCATATTTTAAATTAACAACTGTTATCCGACCGACTCAACACCTACAGTGTTGCGAACACTTAGCTTTATTGGCGGTTACTCGTAGTACAAATTTGACGGCTGCCTCAGGTAGTACTAGTTCCTATACAAGTCATATTAATATGTTGACGACCTAAGGTACAGGGACATCATACAAGGTAAATCTTGCAATATCCATTCAGTTAAACAATGTATCAATCTGTAATTGTTATCGGATATCATTGGTTTACATATTATTGTCTCTGTAAGATACCGTATGACCGCATTTTAAATTAAACACCCTCTACCACGGAGTATAAAAAACTTTAGCACCGTACATTATCACAATTTCTTATTAACAGTTTCGGTTTGGTTTGTAGCTAAAAAATTTTCGAAATATTTCATGTAAATATTGTAATTTCTGTCTCATTCTTCTTCTTTGTCAGATATCGGAAGATGCCCTAACCGGGCGAAACGCGTCATTGAAATAAAAAATATTTGTAATCAAGACGTTCTTTTATTCAAGAATTTCAGAATACTTTCTTCTTGAACGTAGTTAATTTTGACAATATACTGATTAACCAAAACTGATGGAATAAATCTATAATTAACAATTAGAAAAAGTTGCGCGTGGTACAGTTTCCGATGTGGGTAAATGTTGACTCGTCAATGAACAGAATACGAGGAATTAATTGATGATTGCCAATGATCTATTTACAGAATTATGCCGGACGGCAATATCTCCTTCGTGCACTCTACTGATGAAATAGACTCAGACGTTCCTCGTGTACTGTCCGCATCTCTAGCGTTTGTAGAAATATCCAGTTGGGGAGCAATGCTTCTAGAGTTAGTACAGTAGTTAGAATGCGGTTCAATCAGTGCCGGCGGAAGGCACCTGAGAAGAGTGCCGCACATCAGCGAGGCGGCGGTCCCTGCAGTCCCTGATGGACCAGTCGAGGGAGAGGAGCCGAGGGGATTTCTGTGAAACACGTCTCTATGTTTTAAGAGTCGCCATTGTGGTGTCTGTGTGATCGCCACGAAAGCTATTTTTTCAATTGTTGCCTTATTTTTAGAAGAACCATTTTTGCCATTGTTGATATTTTTACGAATAAAAAATACATAATATATTAATAGTAAAATGTAGAATTTCACTGCTGGAAATGTCATTCACATTAAAATTACCCGGGATGTTATGCGGTTGTCGGTTCAATTTGTTGTCAAAATCAAACGTTTCGTCCCCGTCCGCGGAGGACAACTTCAGGGGAGTATGTAGGATTGCGGGTGCAACACATACAGTGGCTCACTAGGGACTACCGCCAACTTCGGTGTCCGCGTGTTCCCGTGCAGATCAGACGTCACGTGTCTTGAAGAATGCAGCATGTCATTCTGAATGGAGGGAAGTCTCAAGATGTAAGAGTGGTTTCAGGTGTGCCACAGGGGAGTGTCGTGAGACCGTTGCTATTTACAATACATATAAATGACCTTGTGCATAACATCGGAAGTTCACCGAGGCTATTTGCGGTTGGTACTTTAGTATACAGAGAGGTTGTAACAACTGAAAATTGTATTGAAATGCAGGAGGATCTGCATCGAATTTGACGCATGGTGCAGGGAATGGCAAATCAGTCTCAATGTAGACAAGTGTAATCTGCTGCGACTACATAGAAAGAAAGATCCTTCATCATTTAGCTACACTATAGCAAGTCAGCAACTGGAAGCAGTTAATTCCATAAATTATCTGGGAGTAGGCATTAGGAGTGATTTAAAATGGAACGATTATATCAAATCAATCGTCGGTAAAGCTGATGTCAGATTCAGATTCATTGGAAGAATCTTAAGAAAATGCAGTGCGAAAACAAATGAAGTAGGTTACAGTACACTTGTTCGCCCAATGCTTGAATACTGCTCACCGGTGTGGGATCCGTACCAGGTGGAGTTGATAGAGGAGGTAGAGAAGATCCAACGGAGAGCAGCGCGCTTCGTTACAGGATCATTTGGTAATCGTGAAGGCGTTACGGAGATGATCGATAAACTCCAATGGAAGATTCTGCAGGAGAGACGCTCTGTCGCTCGGTACGGGCTTTTGTCGAAGTTTTGGAGAACATACCTTTACCGAGGAGTCTAGCAGTACATTGCTCCCTACTACGTATATCTCGCGAAGAGACCATGAGGATAAAAACAGAGAGATTAGAGCCCACACAGAGGCATACCGACAATCTTTCTTTCCGCGAACAATAAATGACTGGAATAGGAGGGAGAACCGATAGTGGTACTCAAGGTACCCTCCGCCACACACCGTCGAATGGTTTCCTGAGTATGAATGTAGATGTAGACGCAAGTGCAATTGGCCGTCGTCGGCTGACGCTCATCGCCGATGTCACCAAACTGTAGTGGACAGGTTGGTACATCTCTTCTTCAGCACCGGCATCAAAAATGTTCTAATGTTTGTAAAGTTTATGGGACTTACATGCGGGGTCATCAGTCCCTAAACTTAAAAACTACTTATGTAATAACTTATACTAAAGACAGTGGGGTTCGAACTCCCGTCTCAAAATGGCCTCACGCACATCAGAGCATAGTGCCTAAAATAATAATAATAATAATAATAATAATACTAAAATAAAAAATAGGAATGCGCTTGGCCACTCCGCCGCGGCAGTAACGGCATCCATACACCGTTTATTTTCACGTCCTCTTCCTTACGACTGATATTATTCGGCTATTTCAATTGACTACCTTTAGAGCTTTTTCTTAGTAAGCGCTTGCGACCGCTAGTTCTTTCGTTTCGTCGAAGCGAATGTGGTGGTTACCTCGCTGGAAAACATGCGCCCCAACAGCTGATCGTTCCACTTCTTCTACAGTTGTCCTTGTGCTCTTCCAAACGTTTTGCGACAGTTCTTTTGATGGTACCCACATGAACATCTCCGCAAGCCCTCGTACACGGATCGTTATTTGCACCGGGATTCGAAAGACCACCCACAACAGAAGCGGGCTGTTATCAAGAAGTTAGCGGATAGAGCTAGAAACATCTGTGAACCTGAGTTGCTATAACAGATGTAACAGGGAAGAATTCAGTACAATTACACTTGCCACATTGGAAGAGTAAGATACCTGCAAAAAATCAGAATTTCGAGATTTTGGAACTGTTGTCGTGAGAAATAAATTTTATTTTACTTTTACTTTTTACTTTTCAAATCAACGTCCTACAGAAACTCTTAACGCTATTGGAAGATAATTCAAAAATGTTTGTAAAGCTTATGGGACTTAACTGCGGCGTCATCAGTCGTTAAACTTACAAAGTACTTATGGAATAGCTTATACTGAAGACGGCACAAACATCCATTCTCGAGGGGGGATTCGAACCTCCGACGGGGAATGGCCTCGCACGTCGTAGCACAGCGCCTCTATGCGCTCGGCCGCTCCGACGCGGCGGAAAATAATTAATTTGCATTTAGTTTCTGCGTTTTCACTCAAACCTTAAGTTGTGGATTTTACAGTGCCAGCCAGTTTGGATCCTATAGAAATATTTAGAAAAAAATTAAAAATTCAAACAACTTGTATTAAATTTCAGCGTAATTATGAACTCGATCTTTAGTAAAGCAGTGCACAAAGATATTTTCGACTTTTAGGTGCCACTGGGCTTTGATTTCCATAAATGGGGATACATGAAAATTTCTGCTAGGCCGCGTTTCAAGCCCAAGTTTTCTGCTTAGCAGGCTGTCGTGTTGACCATTACGCCATCTGCACCGACTACCCTAGCACGTTCCTATCAGACCAAACTTTTCAGCTCATCCACATACTGTTGACAAATGTTATAATTTTTTTTTAATTTATGTTCGTTTCGGTCTATGGAACGACGTTTGATCTGTTCGACTATGATGGAAATAGAAGTGTGTGACATATTGAAATTATGTTGCTATGTAGAACTGCACCAGAAGCTTTTTGCCTCGTGATACTTTTTTTTACTTTTTATTTATTTATTTTAAGTCGGTGTTCCAAAACAACCCAAAAGTAGGCTACGTTTTTGGTCAGTCCATTACAGGGATGTTATCATCGTGTAACCACTCCGACACAGCCCATGCATTATGTACAGGTACCCGGCCGTATTGAAAGATGTAATCGCCATCCCTGATTTGCTCTTCACCAGTAGGTAAGAAGAAGGCGTTTAAAACATCAATGTAGGCCTGTGTTGTGATAGTGCCATGCACGACAGAAAGGATGCAAGCCCTCCTCCATGAAAAACACGACCACTCCATAACACCACTACCTGTTTACTATGGGTTAATTGGTCTTCTCTTAGAGGTAGTTCATAATGTCTGAGAAATATATATATAATACATGTTCTAAAATCCTGGTGCACACGGATGTCAATGACGTAGGTCTGTAATTTTTTTTGTCACTCCTATTACCTTTATTGAACACTGGAGTGACTTGTGCAACTTTCAAGTCTTTGGGTATGGATCGTTTGCTGACCGTGCGATTGTACATAATCATTAGGTATGGAGGCATGGAATGAGAATGTCGTGGAAAGAACCTATTTGTTACACAGTCTGAACTGGAAGACTTTTTTTAAGTGATTTAATGTTGAATATGCTGGATATATTTCAAACAAGGTGGCGATGTAAATTAGTTTTTGTTGAGACTATATAAACCAAGATTGCTTATTGAGTATTATATTTTATATAACCAGTTTCGAGGTTTCGACAAACTTTGTTGTCATCTTCGGATCTCTACATTTTTATTTTTTAAAGCACCTTATATGGTATGGTGCTTAATGTCTATGTTTTAAAAGTCACATACATACTGTTAAGTGCATATGAAGCAAATGTGTCAACTGATTAACAGTTCTCTACCTTCCAGCCGAGTGGCAATGTCTTCTAACCGCGACAAAATCAAAATGTTCAAATGTTTGTATAGCTTATGGGGCTTAACTACGGGGTCATCAGTCCCTAAACTTACAAACTACTTATGAACTACCTACAACTAAGGACGGCACAAATATCCATGTCTGAGGGGGGAATCGAACCACCGATCGTAGTGGCCGTGCAGACCGTGACTTGCGCGCCTCAGTCCCCTCGGTCACCGCGGCCGGCTAACCGCGACGTTTCGACGAGTGTCGTAGTCATTAACTTCTAGGCGCAGAAAATGATGAATATGAAAATCGTCGAAACGTCGCTGTTGGAAGACGCTGTTACCCGGCTGGAAGTTCGAGAACTGTTCATCAGTTACCTACGCCAGCATACAATCACATGGCTGTGTCAAATTTAAAATAATATGCCGGAGTTCCTCACTTCCAAGAACAACCACACAACACTTATTTTCTTCATAAACAGTTCACTTGTTCAACTGTCTGAACAAGTCAGAAAATGTATTTTGTCGTTGTTTTTTAAGAGAGAAGCTATAGAATATGATTTTAAAAATGACACATCTAATATGTGCTTAACACAGTACATATAAAATATGTAGGTGATTTTAATAACACAGATATTTAGCGCCATTTTATATTAGGTGCTATTTTTTAAAATAAAGAAATCTCAAGATGACAACTAAGTTTGTCGAAAGCGATTATCTAAAACAAAATATTCAACAAGCGATCTTGGCATATACAAGGGTTGGAACTTAAATAGCGGCAATACTGCTGTGAAGACACTATGCAATGGAATCTATCATTGTCGCTGATAGCACACGTTGTTCACATATCTACCTTACGTCCGAGCCTGTCCCACGTCACCGGCGTGCGCACAATAGAAGGAAACGCAGTCACTTGTGAGCGAGCGGTCTAACGTAACGGTGTCACTATGTTTTCGAAATAGGATCAACGAAGTTGGTTCAACATGGAATGTGCCAGAGGTCGTACAACACGACAGTGTCATCAAGGTCTTCAAGAGGCTTGTGGAGAATCGGCATTGCCGTACAGAATACTGGTACGTTGGGTAAAAGCCTTCAACGAGGGTCAGCAAACAGTGGCAGACATGAATCGGGCAGGTCGTCCTACCGTCTCTGAAGAAGAATTCCTTGTGACTTTGATTTGATCCCGAAAATGAAGGGACCACTTCTTGACATTCGCTTCGGAACTGTTCAAGAGATTCGAAACACAACTAGCTCTTTACTCACAAGAAGTGATGAGTGGTGTCGACAAGGAATCTCAAATTGATTCTGTATTTCTTGATTTCCAAAAGGCTTTTGACACCATACCTCACAAACGGCTTTTAATCAAATTGGGTGGTTATGGAATATCGCCCCAAATATGTGACCGGCTAGGGGATTTCCCGTCAGAGAGAACACAGTTTTTAGTAATCGATGGTAAGGCATCGACTAAAACAGAGGTGATATCGGGCGTTCCACAGGGTAGTGTTATTGGTCCTCTACTGTTCCTTATTTACATAAACGATTTGGGAGAAAATCTAAGCAGCTCTCTTAGGTTGTCTGCAGATGACGCTGTCATTTATCGTCTAGTAAAATCATCTAAAGATCAAAACCAACTGCAGGACGATCTAAATATCACTATGGTGTAGAAATTGGAATTGAGTCTAAATAATGACAAGTGTGAAGTCTTCCACGTGAGTAGGAAAAGAAATCCGTTAAACTTTGTTTAGAAGATAAATCAATCAAAAGTGAAGGCCGTAAATTCCACAAAATAACTTGTACTTACACTTACATAATGTCGTGGGAAGGGCAAACCAGAGGTTCAAAAAAGTTCAAATGTTTGTAAATCCATCGGACTAAACTGCGTGGTCATCAGTCCGTAGCTTACAAACTACTTAAACTAAGGTAAACTAACTTAAGGACAAACACATACACCCATGCCTTAGGGAGGAGTCGAACCTCCGAAGGCAAGCAACCGCGCGCTGAGCAGCGAGGCGCCTAAGACCACTCGGCTACTCCATCGCGGCCGAACCAGAGGCTGCGTTTTATTGTCAGAACCTTTTAAAGATACAACAAGAGTACAAACAAAATGCAGACACTAGGATTTCCCGTCCTTTCCTGGCATATTGATGCCCAGTGTGGGATGCATATCAGGTGGGTTCGACGGAGGACATCGAAAGCGTCCGAAGAAGGGTAGCTCGTTTTGTATTGTCACGATACAGGGGAGAAAGCGTTATGGAAATGATGCAGAATCTGGGACGGGAATCATTACAAAAACGGCGCTTATCGCTGCGGCGTGGGTTACTTATGGAACTCCAATCGCTAACATTCTCTTCTGAATGTGACAATATATTTTTGACTCCCACTTACATAGGTAGAAATGATCATCACAATAAAATATGAGAAATCAGAGCTCGAACAGAGAGATTCGCTACTCGACAATGGAATGGGAGATAAATAGTGTAACGGTGAAACTTCCTGGCAGATTAAATTGCGTGCCGGAACCGGGACTCGAACCTGGGACCTTTGCCTTTCGCGGGCAAGTGTTTTACCACTGAGCTACCCCGACACGACTCACGATGCCGCCCCACAACTTGACTTCCGCCAGTACCTCGCCTCCTACTTTCCAAACTTCACAGATGTTCTCCTGCGAAACTTGCAAGACTAGCACTCCTGGAAGAAAGGATATGGTGGAGACATGGCTTAGCCACAGCCTAGGGGATGTGCCGGGGTAGCTCAGTGGTAGAGCGCTTGCCCGCGAAAGGCAAAGGTCGCAGGTTCGAGTCCCGGTTCCGGCACGCAATTTTAATCTGCCAGGAAGTTTCATATCAGCGCACACTCCGCTGCAGAGTGAAAGTTTCATTCAGTGTAACGGTGGTTCGGTGAACCCTCTTCCAGGCACTTAAATGTGATTTGCAGCGTATCCCATGTAGATGTAGATGTACTACTGCAGGTACATTAATTCTAAGTCACACATGGTGGCAGCTGCTCTTGATGCTACTTCCGGAGTATGTGCTTTGTCTTCTTCGGTGAAGGAGTTTCGGCAAGCCGTGCCCAGTAATTGCGCTTTGGCAGCACGGTCATCAGTCGCTGCCCCGTCCCTCCTGCCGTCCAGCGGCACCGCGCGCGCACCGGCAGAACCGTTCTGCGCCACCTCCCGGCATTGTTTGGCGTACAATGTGTGAGCCGCTGTGGCAAACGCGCCACGGATCGCGATGTTACGAGACTGTTGCTTACGCGGCCGGTGCGCACGCAACGGCAGCAGAGGAGGGCAGAACACAGGGCCGTGTGGCGCGGCGTGGCGAGGCGACACTAACGGCGGGTCACGCGACCGCCGGCCGCCACAATGGCGAGCGGCCGCCGCTTTGTCTCCGCGCCGTGCGTGTCGCGCGCAATTACCGCGCGGTCACAGCCGCAGTCACAGTCACAGTAGCAGTCACAGGCGCCGGCTCTCAGCGCCGTGGGACCGCCGCCCGGCGCTGTTGTCACCGCACCTAGCCGCCGGCTGCCGCCGCTTCCTGTGGCGTCTTGCGAATGTACGCTTCTTCACCAACACTGAGCAGTAGAAAACGACGGGCAACGGTGGCCGACAAGGAACACGGTATCTACGTCTACGTGGGATACTCTGCAAATCACATTTAAGTGCCTGGCAGAGGGTTCATCGAACCACCATTATACTATTTATCTCCCATTCCATTCTCGAATAGCGCGAGGGAAGAAAGAACACCTGACTCTCCCCGTTCCGAAGCTTTGAGTTTAACGTCCCGTCGACAGCGTGGTCATCAGAGACGAAGCTTATGCTCGGATTTTTGGATAAGGATGTGGAAGGAAATCGGCCGTGCCGTTTCAAAGGAACCATCCCGGCATTTGCCTGGAGTTATTTAGGGAAATCACGGAAAACATAATTCTGGCCCACCCGTGTATCGGTGTGGAGCAGCGCTGACAGTCGTCCATCTTCTGTCGGACTGCCCAGTTTTAGCTACATTGCGCCAGTCTTTTAACCTACCAGATGCGCTACCTTTAGTTTTAGACGACGATGCCTCCATGGCTCATTCCATTTTAACTTTTATTCGCGCAGCTGGTTTTTACAACTCCATCTAGTGGTGGGTGCTATAGCCTGATACTTCAGGTCCCCACCTATCCAGCGATTTTAAACCCCTTTTAAGACCCTTCTGTAATTTACCGAGGGGTTTTTAGTGTGTGAAGTATGGCTGGCTCATCCTGTTTTTTCTCTGTGATCAGCCAGCCGTGTTTCTCTGCTGTCCAGTTTTGGCTGAGATCTCGACTTCGTTTTCCCTATTGTGTCTCTTCCTTTTGTGTTGTCAGCGACTTCTCCAATGTCAGCTTACCCCATTTGTGAGTTTTCATCTTTGGAGCTGTGTTTTACTTTTTATACTCTTTTTATACTTTTTATACTCCTTGCTAGGAACAGGGGACTGATGACCTAGCTGTTTAGTCCCCTCAAAACCTACAACAACAACAACAACATAAATCTGGATGGCCGGAGGTGGATTAGAACCACCATCCTTCCGAATCCGGGCCCAGTGCGTTACCACTGCGCCACCTCGCTCGGTCTATCTCCGTTCGAGCTCTGATTTATCGTATTTTATTCTGATGATTATTTCTACATACGTAAGTGGGAGTCAACAATATATTTTCGCATTTGGAGCAAAATGATGGCGATTGGAGTTTCGTAAGTAGCCCACGCCGAAGTGATAAGCACCGTTGTTGTAAGGATTCCCACCCAAGATCCTGTATCGTTTCCGTAACGCTGTCTCCCCTGTATCGTGACAATACGAAACGAGCTGCCCTTCTCTGGACTCTTTCGGTTTTCAAATGTTTGTATAGCTTATGGGACTTAACTACGAGGTCATCAGTCCCTAAACTTACAAACTACTTATGAACTAACTAATACTAAGGACGGCACAAATGTCCATGCCTGAAGGGGGATTCGAACCTCCGACCGTAGTGACCGTGCAGACCGTGACTGGAGCGCCTCAGTCCCCTCGGACACCGCGGCCGGCCCTTTCGATGTCCTCCGTCAAACCCACCTGATAAGGACCCCACACTGGGCAGCATTACTCCAAAAACGGACAGACAAGCGTAGTATATGCAGTATCTTTTGTAGTTCTGTTGCATCTTTTAAGGGTTCTACCAATAAAACGCAGTCTCTCGTTCGCCTTTCCCGCGACATTATCTACGTGTTCTTTCCAGTTTAAGTCTGAAGTAATAGTAATTCCTAGATGTTTTGTGGAGTTTACGACCTTCACTTTTGATTGATTTATCATGTAAACAAAGTTTAACTGATTTCTTTTCGTACTCACGTGGATGATTTCACACTTCTCATTATTTAGAGTCAATTGCCAATTTTACACCATAGTGATATCTTATACAGATCGTTCTGCAGTTGGTTTTGATCTTCAGATGATTTTCCTAGACGGTAAATGACGGCGTCATCTGCAGACAACCTAAGAGAGCTACTTAGATATTCCCCTAAATCGTTTATGTACATAAGGAACAGCAGAGAACCAATAACACTACCCTTTGGAACGCCCGATATCACCTCTGTTTTGGTCGATATCTTACCATCGATTTCTTCGAACTGTATCCTCTCTGACAGGAAATCCCCTATCCAATCGCAAATTTGGGGCGATATACCATAACCACGCATTTTGATTAAGAGCCGTTTGTAAGGTACGGTGTCAAAAGCCTTCTGGAAATCAAGAAATACGGAATCGATTTGCGAACCTTTGTCGACAGCGCTTATCACTTCGTGTGAATAAAGAGCTAGTTGTGTTCGCATGAACGACTTTTTTCCAAGTCCGTGTTGACGGCTACGTAACAGACGTGAAGTGGTATATGTAAGCCCCATTTACACTATCGACTTTATGTCTCACAAGGAAAGTATTACCCCTTCACTTTACAATATTGCAGACGGCAGAACGCGTAACTAAGCTATGTTTACGCTCAGAAGGGGAACACCAAGTATGGTGGAATCGAATTTTGATGGGTCGCAGGATTGCCGTGAGGGAATTCCTCCAGATAACCAAGCTAAAACAATTTGTTCCAATGCGCCTTGATTTCCATGAAAACAGAGATCAAAGTTCAGCGTTTAACAGCTATACCTGTACTAAGTAGCCTGCACTACGTGAATTAGTGGGGTGTAATAGGCAAGGCTATTGATTGCCACACATATCAAATCCTGCTCAATTTTTTAACACTTATCTGACGGTTGATTGTGCATAATTATATGTTTTCGTAGCCACTCTAATGTTAATGCTTGAGTTATTGGTCATGATAATAACTTATGTTAATTGCTCAATATGTTATGTATTGCGTGACAATTCTTTTAGTTAATTTCGAAGAACTTTTAAATCAGAAAACCGTCACAATCAGTAACAATGAAGTAATATTGCACTTCTTTATTATAGTGTAATTCCGATATAAATGTGTTTTGTTGTCTGTGCTTCTTGGACCAGAGGTGACTTCGTACAGGTTTAGCTGTTATGCGCTGGACTTCGATCTCGATTTTCATGGAAACCAAGGCGCATTGGAACAAATCCTTTTAGCTTGGTAGTCTGTAGAAGTTCCCGTACAACATCCCTGCGACCCATCGAAATTTATTTGTACTATACTTAGTGCCAGTGAGCTGGCGGCCACGGCCTTCGAGTGTGACGTAGGCACGGCCAGTTCTGATGCTTTGTCTTCTAGTTAGTGCTGGCCGAAGGCGGCCTACAATAGTCGACAATGCACGATCGACGCACGTGTCGCGAGCATTCTACAGTCACGTTATTGTCGAAGTACGAGAGTATTCTTAGCGGAACAAGTCTTAATCTAATATAATGATTATCTTTTCTTCTTTATTGTATTTTAATGGCCCGAGGGAGGCAGAATGGCAGCAGCTTCTTCGCTACTCTTCATCCCAGTGTACATATATGTTTGACAAATGGTAATTGTAGTTTAAAACAGGAGAAATGTGAATTTTAATAATAAAACAGGAGATAAAATTGGATAATTAAAAACAATTAAATGAAGTGGTTTAAACCCATATAATCAGTAGTAAAAACTGCCATGGTGGCTTAAGAACACAGAATTTGCACAGTTAATGGCCGTGGTTGCTGAGGTCTTAAAATCACACTCACAACTTCACACTGACACAACTTAAGCATAATGCACTGATAAAAGTCAAGCACTGAGACCCAACAGGGGCATATCG
Organism: Locusta migratoria; assembly: GCA_026315105.1. Classification (NCBI taxonomy): domain Eukaryota; kingdom Metazoa; phylum Arthropoda; class Insecta; order Orthoptera; family Acrididae; genus Locusta; species Locusta migratoria. The sequence continues at coordinate 17,676,406 of CM048751.1, forward strand.
GAAGGAAGGGATGGGAAGGGAAGGAGTTGTAGAGTGGGGAATGGAGATCCAAGCAGAGGAGGGAAAGAAGTGGGAGGGTAGGGGGGCACTTAACATATGGTGAGGTATTAGGGCTGATAGGATGGGTAAATATCGGGACTGAGGGCAACATCCAGGAGAGTAAGGTGGCAAAATTTACCCAGAGTGAGGATGTGGAGAGTGTGAAGGTGTAGGCAGGGAGAAATATGCTGGTGTTGGTGCGGCAGACGCCTGCAGTTCAGCAGGAGGGGAGAGACTAGATGGGATTTAATTTGTGTCTGCTGTGGATATGTTCAAGGAACAGGAACAGGAATGAGACCCGCCTAGGGGAAAGGAGGCGGATGAGGCAAGCTAGGCAGAAGGTGTGGCGTTCTAGGATTTGCAGGAATTTATAATAAGTGCCATAGGAGGAAATCAAAGTGAGGTGGAAACTGAAAAGGACGGGACTATCAAGGAATGGTAGGTGTATAGGATTGGTAAGGGCTAGGAAGTCGGTGTCAGCATACTAAAGAAGATGGACGGTAGACTGGGCTTGTGACATGTCAGTCAAGTAAATGTAGAGGAGGGTGACAGAATGGATCTCTGGGATAAAACAATGGGCGTTAGAGTTGTTGACAGTAACATAGGATGGGAGGTTGGAGAAAAAGGATGTGATGAAAGGGACATAATTTAGAGTGTAGGTTTGGAGTGAAAAGGAGACTGGAATGCCATACTCGCTTGAAGGCCACCTCATTGTCGAGGCAGACAAAAATGGCGGCGAGATGGCAATTTAGCTGGATGGAAAGGAGGTGAGTGAGGATGAGGAGTTGGTCATCGACAGAGAAGGAGGGTTGGAAGCCACACTGGGGAGGGGGTGTTGTTGACGGAGATGCTGGTGAATGTGCTGAGAAAGGAAGGTTTCCAAACTCTTGCTGTTCACTAAGGTACAGCGATAGAAAGCGGCCTCTAAAGAAGTCAAAGACTTCTGCCACTAGACGCCTCAGGAGGTTGGGAGAGGCAAGGACGATATCTGGGTGGTGTTGCTTTCTGGGCGTTTAGGGCGAGGGAGGGGAATGGTATTGCCCCAAATCGAGGTAACAAACTGACGCCATCACCGAGGTTCACTGTCGAGAGGGGACGCAAGGTTAAGGACGGCGGCAATCACATAGATCGTATAATTGTGGAGAGGAAAGGAAAGGGATCGTGACTGCAGTTGTAAATAGTGACCACAGTGATGGTGAGGGAGGGAAGAAAGAGGCTGAGAACGGGGTGGGCTCGCTACGGAGAGGCTGTAGCTGGACAGGGTGGTGACGGAGGTGGCCAGTCGCCATTCCGCCTCGAACAAAGAGTGGGGAGCCATATGTACGGTGTGGGGTGTAGGGAGCGGTGCTGATGGATTGGCTGGGTTGGAGGAATGTTTTATTTAGGAAAAAAGCATCCACACAGGAAGGGTATGCAAGAAAAGCAGAAAGGGATCTGACATTGTGACAGAGGATGGTGTGGGGCGAGCGTGCCATGGTGAGCTGCAAGGATGTGGGAGTGTAGGGGTAGACGGGAAAAAGGTTACGGGTGTACTTTGTACAAGGGTAACTTGCTGCGAGAAGATGAAATGGGTGAGGCGGGAGAAGATGGCGATGGTTTCCAGTTGCAAGATGTTGCGGGCTGCGAAGGCGATCTGTTGGAGGGTGTGGGGACACTGGAACGGGTGAATATTTTGAAGGAATGTGGTGAATCGGATGACTTCCTCCACGGTGGGAGGGGGGCAGAGAGAATTGTTGGGATGGATAGGGGGGGGGGATCGATAGGGCATACGAGGTGTCAAAGAAGCGGGATAAACTTGTCATTTATAGGAATAGGTGAGTAGGTGCCACACAGGTGGTGCAGGTGGGAGAGAAGGCAAGGTGGGGGCACTATTTAAGGAACTGGGGGGATTTGCGGTGAGGACAGGTGGGAGGGTTTTTATAGTTTTGGGTAAGGTAGTCATTGCAAACTAGACAAAATGCACAGTGGTATGACTATGGAGGGGAGCGAGACGGATCCACATTGTAGGAGAGATCATATATTTATGCCCCCTCGGCGAGGAGGCGGTCAATAGATGATGCGGATTCCGTAAACATACACATCAGGTAGGTGGGGCCCGAGGCACTTTGGATAAGCTTGGCAGAATTAATGTCAATGCCTGAGTGAGTGTAGAGTTGACCCAACACCTTTTCCTCGATGATCACCGGGCTTAATTTTGTGATCACGATTGGGATGGTGGGCAGGCGATGGGGCGGTTGAGCTTGGCGAGGAAGGGAGGAAGGGAGGAAGGGTGGGGGGGGGGGGGTAGTGTGGCCGTGGATTCCGAAGGGATTCTGTATCCCAGACGATGAAAGATCGGTATAGAAGGTGGGGAGAGGGGTGGATTGAATAACAGGCGATGGGCGCGGGTAGGAGCTACCCAGCATGGCCCTTACCAAGTTGTTTATTATGTTGCCGGTAAACTCTGTTATTTTTAATGTTCCTGTCACACAGGGGTTCTACTACAATTTATTCTTGTGCAGAATGAGGTTGACCAGTTAAGAACTCTTCTGTCAGTTAGATGTCTGAAGAAAGGATTAATTCATAATTTCCATATTCTCTACCATAAATAATATTAACAAAAAAAACATGAACTCTTCTTTTTTTTAATTATATAACTAAAATAAATTACCTTCTCTCATCTCTTCCCCATACAGCACGAAATTATTGCTCTACACATATCAGCTGTTCATCTACACTTTGCATTGAAAACCCGCTAGAAACAGTTTTAAAAGCGTTCCAACAGTGCAAGCATCAAACACGTGTTTTTACGGCATAGTAGCTGCGCATGAGCAGTAACACCTTTATCTTAGCGCTTGAACGAAGCAGTCGGGCAGATACGGAAACGAAGCTAAGAAGAGAGGAAACAGGGTAATGTGTCTGCAGTATCAGTGCCTTAACTTCTTAATTGCTGGAGTGTGATCACTTTCGGCGCTATCCGCAAACGACTGTTGCCGGAGAATGATTGTATTTTTTCGCCCTCGTGTCTGCCCCTGGTAATTCCCGGACCAGATAGCGCTGGGCAGGCGTCCTCTGAATGGTTATCTGCCGCCGTCGGCGCCACGGCTTATCAGGCGCCGCACCGCGCTCTCGGTAGTTAAGGAGAAGAACGCCGGGTTTATTGTCACCCCCAGGGTCCCAGGGTGGCCATAGAGTTATCCGAGATGCCGGTACGACTGCGCTATCTAACCGGTTCGGGCCCCTTTCTTCTGCAAGTGAGCACTTTTAACGAATCGTTTCCTTATTGCTGAACTCAGTAGTGTGAAACCTCTCTTACTTTATCAGGAAAGGTTTCATAGAATATAGGATGACATTCCCTCAGAGCTACTGAAGTCTCTGGGAGAACCAGCCATGACAAAACTGTTTCGCCTGGTGTGTAATATGTATGAGACAGGCAAAGTACTCTCACAAGGAAAGTACATGGGCTCGAACAAACATATCTGTATGAACGTTTAGTTACAGTATCTCTAAGTACACCTTAATGTGCTGGTGGGTGTCGTTTTTATGCAAATCTCTGCAACCATACTCTAGATAGTAGCACTGTAGATGTAATTGTAGGCGCCATGCGTAATGCAGAAATCTGAACTATAACTTATGTAAGAATCGTCGTACATGTTCTCTAGCGTATTGTCATCAAAGGCGTGATGATAGTTGCAACTTTAACATTCTTCTCGGAAGACTGTTGGTATTCATTGCCACTGCTTCCATCGCCTCTTCCTGCGCTTCTTAGCACTACCGCTAGCAATGAGTTCTTCCTCATTATCATCCCTATTATCATCATTATGTGTTAGTGTCACAACAGTATCTACCTTATGCTCATATATCTGTACCATAACAGATACGAGAAAGCATGCGACTGATTCATCTTCTACACTAATACCATCGTCACGAAGAATGGTTCTTCGTAACTTCATCTCAACCAATCGCAATACTTTAGCAACATTGATTATCAATCGCCGCTCCATCTAACGCTTCACCACACATATGTCACAAAACGCAACTTCGGAGGCACACTGCACCGTCCCTACTGGCGAACCGACAGGTCAAAGTGCAATGTGGCAAGGCACACCCAGAAGCCTCTAACGGTCCACTGCAGAGTTTTGCAGATGCGGTAGTGTCACTAGTGCAATAAGGAATCTTTACATTATCTCTCTCGTTTGTTCGAGCCCAAGTACTTTCGTTGTCAGACTTTAAGAAAAATGTCATAATCCCCATTCCAAAGAAAGCAGGCGCAGACAGGTGTGAAAACTGCAGAACCATCAGTTTAATAAGTCACGGTTGCAAAATATTAACACTTAATTATTTAAAGAAGGATGGAAAAGCTGATAGAAACCGACCTCGGGTAAGATCAGTTTGGGTTCAGGAGAAATGTAGGAGCACGGGAGGCAATACTCACTTTACAGCTTATCCTAGAAGATACATTAAGAAAAGGCAAACCTACATATCTAGCTTTTGTAGATTTGGAGAAGACTTTTGACAATGTTGATTAGAATAAACTCTTTCAAGCTCTGAAGCAAGCAGGAGTAGAATATAGGGATCGGAATGTTATTTACAACTTGTACAAAAACCAGACAGCGGTTGTCAGAGTTAAAGGGCATGAAAGGGATGCAGCGGTGAAGGGAGTAAGGCAGGTTGTAGCCTTTCTCCGATGTTATTCAATTTGTACATTGAGCAAGCTATAAAGGAAATCAAGGAGAAATTTGGAAAAGGAATTAAAGTTCAGGGTGAAGAACTAAAAATATTGCGTTTTTCCGACGACATAGTAATTCTGTCAGAGACAGCAAAGGACCTGGAAGAGCAGTTGAACGGAATGGACAGTGCGCTGAAAGGTACAAATAAGATGAACATTAACAAGTGCAAAACTAGGGTACTGGAGTGCAGTCTAAGAAAATCAGATGATGCTGAAGGAATTAGATTAGGTAACGAAACAATAAAGGAGGTAGAGGAGTTTTGTTACCTGAGCAGTAAAATAACAAATGATGGTCGCAGTACATAGGATATAAAATGCAGAATGACAATGGGCAGAAAAGCTTTCTTGAAAAAGAGAAATTTGTTAACATCGAATATTGATTTAAGCCGAAGGAAATTCTTTCTGAAGGCATTTGTGTGGAGTGTTGCCTTGTATGGGAGTGAAACATAGACTATAAACAGTGCAGACAGGAAGAAGATAAAGGATTTTGAAATGTATTGCTACAGAAGAATGCTGAAGATTAGGTCGGTGGATCGCATAACTAATGAGGAGGTACTGAACAGAATTGGGGATAAAAGGAATTTCTAGCATACCTTGACTAAATGAAGGGATCGGTTTGTAGGACACATTCTTAGACATCAAGGAATTGTGAATTTAGCGTTGGACGGAAGTGTGTGGGGTAAAAACCGCAGAGGAAGACCAAGAGATGGATACAGTAAGAAAATTCAAACAGATGTAGGTAGCCGTCCTGATGTGGAGTTAAAGAGGCTTGCTGAGGATAGGGTATTGTGGAGAGCTGCATCAAACCAGTCTCTGGACTGAAGACCACAACAACAACAGGGTATATGACAGGGTTGTACTCTTTCTTCAGTGTTGTTCAACCTTTACATTGAGCAAGCAGTGAAGGAATGCAAGGAGAAGTTTGGAAAGGGTATTAAAGTCCAGAGAGAGGGAATAAAAACCTTTCTCTTTGATGATGACGTAGGACTTCCGTCAGAGACAGTACAAGATTAGGAGGAACCATTAAACGGAATGGACAGTGTCTTGGAAGAAAGTTATAAGATGAACATTAACAAGAGTAAAACTTGAGTAATAGAGTGTAATGTCAGAAAATTAGGCGATGCTGAAGGAATTAGATTAGGTAATAAGACGATAAAAGTAGTAGATGAGTTTTCTTATTTAGGTAGCAAGATAACTTCGAGGTAAAGAAGACATAAAATGCAGAATGGCTACGAGAAGAAAAGAGTTTCTGAAAAAACTAAATTTGTTGACATCCATTGTTAGTAAGGATGTAGATTGCCGTTCGTATTCTCAGATGAAGAGGCTTGCACAGGACAGGGTAGCGTGGAGAGCTGCATCAAACCAGTCTGAGGACTGAAGAGCACAACAACGACAATGCAGTAAGGACAGACATAATGCATAAAAAAGAAATAATAGTTTGCCTTGATTAGATCATATTAGATTAGATTTGTTGTTTGTTCCATAGATTCATGTTGATGAGATCTTCGTGTAGGTGGAAAATCTCAAAATATATATATTTTTACAAGCTGATATAATACTAATAGTACCAATACAGGTAAATACATCATTTGGTTCTATTCTAAAATTCTGCTCTTCTTCATACTTTATGCATATGCTGGATGGAATCCTCTTACGCGTTCTGAACTGCATGTAGTGAGTCTTTTCAAGGTTTAATATTAATGACTTGGCTTTATACCATTTGTTAATGTCCATGAAAATGTCATAAGCAGACCTTCATAGAAATATGTTCGACTTGGTATTTATTTCAATACTTGTACCATCTGTAAAGGAAACTAACTCTGCTTCTAGCAGTGGTAAGGCTACGTGTACTTACGTTTCCAGGCGGATGTGGTATGTAGTGCTGTCTCGAGGCAGCTGACCAATTCAGAGGTGAGTCACAGTTGCTATGGTGGGTGTTATGACGCAGTAATAATGCAGTTTGGCACTTGACTAAACTATCGATACATCTCTAGCACCGTTATTGTGTGCTTGGCAAGCAAACGTACTTATTGAAAGAGAGAATATTTTATTTCTTAATAAATAGATAATGACAGTATTTACAATTTTTAGATACAGTCAATAACTATTCGAAATATTTAAAAACAAATTTTTGTTTCCTATTTACGACGTACGACACGCCATCTGCAACAAAATTCTAGGACACCGAAAATCGGATTTTATATGTAGATCTAGGGTGAACGATTTTTACGAAAGGGAGATTGCCTAATGGTAAATCACTGGACTCGCATTCGAAAGGTCGTTGGTTCAGATCCACTTCCGCCCATCCAAATTTGTCCTTGAATTCCTAAAATCACTCCTGGCAAATCCTGGGATGGTCCCTTTGAAAGGGCACGGCTGATTTCCTTCCCCATCCTTACGCAGAAATCTGAGCGTGACCTCCATCTCTAATGACCACGCTGTAGACGGGACGTTATACCCTGAGCTTCCTTCATCGAGCAAAGAACATTAACTGTTATCTCGCAAAAGATAGTACGTAAAGTTAAGGAATTTCTGTCTAAACACGGTCCTCGTAAAATACAGTGACTCCTTGCACTTGTTCTAAACCGCTTCCTAATAACTCAGAGCTATCGTTGACGCCTGTATTTATTGTTTCAGTAAGGCAGTGTAATTACGCCTCATTCTCTTGTCGGTTAAAAATATGGCCTTGGTTTGTCAGCAAGAAATGCAAGAGGTTTAACTTGGCGAGTTTTATGTGGTCACTTGTTGCCGTTAGATGAACTCACCCACGAACTCACCCGTTCCGATCAAACTAACTTCCGCACACTTGCCTGTAATTAACGGTGATAATCGTGCCCCACCAAATACAGGTTTAAGCCTGGCGTCCTCTTGCTCGTCATCATCGCTGATTCTTTTAATTTTAGACTCCTGCGATTTGTCTCATAAATTTAGATAGCTGTAGAAGAAAAATGCGGAAATGTTTCGCTACGTTTTGTGTACAGATGAGCAGTGAAGTGTTGTATGAACGGAAAGAGCAGTAGCTGTTGCCGTAGGTTACATACTGTAGAACCGTACCTCTGGCTGGAAGAAAGCATTTTATACTTTTCCTTGAAAAACGTAACCTACGTTATGCAACAGGTAGAGAGAGAAAGATTTCGAGAACAACGTTTCGTGATGCAACACGGAGAGGTATAAATTTCTCATGAACAACATGCTGTTAAATCTATAAACAAAATTCAATTCGGAAACGTGAATTCAAGTGACGGTACGCTACAAATGTAACTAAGTATTCACTCATTTCCAAAATGTTGTCACAAGAGTAAGCATTGTAACCGACATTCAAACACCATATACATGGACCAATATTTTGAAAATGGATACGGGTGTCTCTTTAAATTGGACATTTGGGCGGTAAGGTGTGGCGATTTAACAAAACGAAAACACCATGGTGGTGAGAACAATAGCGTAAGACTACATCTGTATATATTCCATATTCGTTGACGGCCTAAACATGGAAAAGTAGGACGTTTAAGGGATCTTCAAATCTAAGCCAAGCCTGAATGTGACAGATTTTTATTTGATCTTTATGATGGGCACAATTCACATATAATTACTAAAATCTCAGTCTTAATTACCCAAATTACGCTAACACGGAAGAAGGTACCAAAGGTGTAAAGAGAGAAAGCAGCAATGTTACCTCATCCACACAATAGCAAATCCAAAGTTATCGAGTCAAAGAGAGACTACAAATTATAACGAAATAGGTAACAGAAGATGGCTGTAGAAGAAATAAGTTGCCACCCGTTCTGAATCGTCACGACCGCAAATGGCGACGTATTTCTTAGACATTAGCTAGTTTCAATTGATCAGCATTAGAGGCAACTGACAAACGAATAGACCAGAAACTGCATTGTATTCTTCCAAATTCCAACATTACAAAAAACTACTCATGGAGGAGATGGATTTAATAGTGTGGCTCACGTGGCAAAGTAGAACATATATCACTTGGCGAAGCAACAGAAACTTCCCACTCTTGGTATGCAGAAAGCACCTCAATACGTAAGAGGTTGGTACTGGACTAGTGCACTGAGCTGCTAGTCAGCCTCTTGATGCAAGAATGGTAGTGAAGGTGATTATTAACATCAAACAAATGGAAATTTTAGTAACAAAAAGTTAGAAGTTGAAAACATTTTAATGATTACTTTTTAAATGTTGTAGAGAAAATGAGATGTAAATGTTCATCAGAGCTAGCAAGGCAGTTAATGGAAGAGGTCATACCTACACAATTTGAAACTATTGAAATTGCACCCACTTCTCCTTCAGAAATTAGGAAAATAATAAACTCTCTAGAGTAAAAGGTCACATGCAATTAATGGCATTTCCAACAGGATATTAAAAGCTTAATCCCAAGAGATGCGTAGGATTCTTAGTTATATATGTAATAGATCTTTAAATCAAGGTATTTTCCCGGATAGACTGAAATGTGCTATGGTTATTAAACCTTTGCATAAAAAAAGTGGATACGTTAAAGTTCTAAAAAATGTCAGTTATGTTGTCAAAAAAGCTTTTCAACGTAAAATTCTATATCTTTACTGATGAAATGTTAAATGCTTTGAATAACCGAACATCACCAGTTGGGATTTTTTGTGATCTCACGCGTGACAAACAGGAATTAACTGACGAAATTGTAAATGATGTCTTTCAGAGAATTATTAAGGGTTCTCCATAAACGAATTTTTATTAAACTTCTATAAAATCCAGTATATACAGTTTCATGCAATAAATGGTATGATACCATTAAGAAATTTAGACTTTGAACATAAATCTGTAGCTAAGGTAGAATATTTAAAATTTTTAGGTGTTTACATTGATGAGAAATTGAACTAGAAGAAACACATTGAAGATCTGCAGGAACGGTTGAGTTCAGATACTTATGCTTCAGGGTCATTGCAAAATTTATTCATATACAAATGTTCAAATGTTTGTATAGTCTATGGGACTTAACTACGGGGTCATCAGTCCCTAAACTTACAAACTACTTATGAACTACTTACGAACTAGGACGGCACAAATATCCATGCCCGAGGGGGGATTCGAACCCCCGACCGTAGTGGCCGTGCTGACCGTGACTGGAGCGCCTCAGTCACCTCGGCCACCGCGGCCGGCTATTGATATACATCTCAGTAAATTAGCATACTATGCCTATTTTCATTCACTGCTTTCATATGGGATCATATTCTGGGGCAATTCAACATTGAGTAAAAAAAAAAGTATTCATTGGACAAAAGCGTGTAATCAGAATAAATGCTGGAGCCCACCCAAGATCACCCTACAGACATTTATTTAAGGATCTAGGGATATTCACTGTAGATTCACAATATATATATTCACTCATGAAATTTGTTATTAACAATCCGACCCAATTCAAAAGTAATAGCAGTGTGCATAGCTACAACACTAGGAGAAAGGATGATATTCACCATTCAAGGTTAAATCTAACTTAGGTACAGAAAGGGGTGAATTATGCTACGGTAGGGGGTTCCAATCCCCCGTCGGGCATGAATATTTGTGCCGTCCTTAGTGTTAGCTAGCTCATAAGTAGTTTGTAAGTTTATGGACTTATGACCCCGTAGTTAAGTCCCATAAGCTGTACAAACATTTGAGCATTTGGTGAATTATGCTGCCACAAAATTCTTCGATCACTTACCAAGTAGCATCAAAAGTCTGGCAGACAGCCAACTGGTATTTAAAAAGAAATTAAATGTCAAGTCCTTCTACACTTTACATAATTTTTTTATAAAACTTAAAATAAAAATTTTTTAATTAAAATAAAAAATCCTTAAAATGTTGATTGTTATGTATAGACACTATTTACTAACATGACACGTTCCACATCATTAAGAAATGTCGTATATACGATCTAGGGAACAAATATTAATGTAATCTAATCTAATTGATTGGAATGGGTGCACCAGGCAGTTGGAGCAGAAGCTGCAGTCCTTCCCACGCTCTCTAGTTGGCGCCACAGTGGCCTTTACTATAAGTGGACGTACTGCTGAAAATTTGACTCGTTAGTAATATATATTACACTTCTTTTAATTTAACTATTTTTAGAAACCTATACCTGGAGTTATTGATTATCTCAGAATGTTTTCATAAAAAAATAATAAAAGAATTAGAAAATATTGAGCCAAAAGTGTTTTAAACTGATAGCTATTTATATTTTTGTTCAAAAATTGGAGTATAATGACCTTTTCCACACTGTATGCACGAAAAGTATACATCGATTTCATTTCTTATGAGTGAGAAGAATTTATGGTAAAACAGAATATCTATGACATAAAAAAATTTTAGGACACTATCAGTTCTTAAAACGATAGTTACGGTCCGCAATAGGAAAATTCCCGGTTCGATACAAGATTGTTGTCGAAAAGACGGTACCTGAGCAAGTCTTCAGGTCCTCTTAGTTAGGCAGTGCTTAAGTCTGTAGATGTACAAAGCCAAAGAGCCGCGGTGGAGTGGCCGAGCGATATGAGGCGCTTTGCTGAGGTGAACCCTGTTGCACCGGAGGTTCGAGTCCTCTCTCGGGCATGAGTTTGTGTGTGTGTGTGTGTGTGTGTGTGTGTGTCTTTAGGATAAGTTAGTTTAAGTTGTTTGTAGGCCTAGGGACTGATAACCGCAACAGTTAAGTCCTTTAAATTTACTGACATTTGAATTTGAAAGATATAAAACAAAAACCCACAAATTCCAACACGCGAGATTATAAACAATATTTTAAAAGTAAAGTTAGCAAAGTCAGAAAATTGAAATTGTATGAAATAATGCAAGTGCTGTGTTTCTATAGTGAGTCATGGATTGAGAGAAAAAGACAAAAATAACATAGAGATAGCACAAAAGAGATTTTAAAGAACTCTCAAAAGTTGCTCAAGGACGGACCACACAAAGAATGACGACATGCGGCCAGAGTTGGAAACCGTTACGTCCTCCTACGGAGCATTTCGTTATTATTGAGACTTGTAACGTATCTTTTGCAGGGATGTGCATCCTAAAAATCATAAAGTTGATAGTGAAAAATGGAACATTTTTATTAATTTGACTGAACAATATTTTTTTACGTAGTTGTTTCAGTTTACCTTATATTTAATAGAATTGTGAATCATGATAATTGTGCCTCTTTAAAGAGTGGTTGTCGCAATTCAAGGTATTCAATTGACAGCAAGAAGTAATTGAAGAACGACTGATATTTTGGCTGCTGATAGTAAAGGCAATTTTCTTTAATTTGTACAGCAGGCACCTTGCTACGCCATACCACTAGATAAAACGCCCATACCTGTTTTCGTACCATTTTTGAAAGTAAAGAATTAAGAAAAATTGCTAACATTACAACCGTTGAAAGGCGCGGCCCGAGAGGATATTTATTCAAGATTTTCGATTACTTAAAGAAAAATCAAATATTAGTGATGATGAAATGGCGTCTATTTCAACTGACGGGGCCCAGAATTATCGTCCAAAAAAAAAAGGACTAGTAAAAAAATTAAAGGTAAGAATTCTGGCTACTGTCGTATCAGAGCTTAATTCACCAGGTAGCCCTTTGTGGAAAAATTTGTGTGAATCTGAAAGAAGTGACGGTAATTATCAATTATATTAGGAGGAAGCTTTTGCCCATCCTATCAGTATCTGATATACACCCAGAGAATGGCCACTTCCAACAGTGGTCGAAACGTGCAAGAGTTTTAAGGGCTGACGACGCAGTTTTATTAACACGTAATGGGCAGGTTGATCAATTTGATTAATTTTATGAAATCTCGTTCCGTTCATAGAGTTTCTTTCTGTGTGTGATAAGGCGCATTCTCATTTATTTGCAAGACAACAATCTCAATTGACTAGGTAAATGTCAAGTGAGTGAATGTTTTAGGCAAATAAAAGAAGTATCTATTCTTCTCAGAAAACTTGGATTCGCAAGAAGCAATAAATCGTTCGGTGTTCCTAGGAAATGAACGCAGTTCACTAGCTTCAGCTTTCTCAATTATTTAAATGCGCTCAATACCGATCAACAAGGGTACGGCAGATTAATACACGATATGATAAAAATTGTGTCGTCTTTCGAACAGACATTGCAAGTAAAGGATGTTTCGTCTTTCAACACTTCAATAATTCTGAAATAGATATCTTAGTATTTTTAAAATTTATCCCATATTTTGAGAAGGAATTTGCAGCAGGCTTACAAAATTTTTATCGATAGAGAAGTCGCTGTTCTTAAAATCGTCTAGATTAACAGATAGATGTGGGCAGCCGCACAGCTAGTTCGGTGATTTGTCACTCCCCTCCCTCTTTACCATCGTACCTCAAACACCACGAAACATAATTTATATTTCTTTCTGAGAACTCATTTTATATGCATATTGTACATTGTAGTTAAGTAGACATAGTATACTCTTCTAAAAACTATTTACGATTGGAAGCAACTACCAAAAAATATGATAGATAATTTAGTTTTAACTTATTGTCAATGAGGTAGTACTAATTATCAAATTGTTTCTTACTGATAGATGACTTTAGCGTTGGTCATTGCCCATCAAAATCGTTACCTGTATCTACAACACTTTTGATTGACAAAACTAAAAAAAACTAATGGCTTGTTATAAACTCGTAGTGGACCAAAATATTTCTTAATTAGTTTAAGTTTTAAAAAACTCCTAACATGGTGCTAAACAAAGAAATTTTTTTACAATAATTAACGTCTGTAACGGATTCAGGAAACTTGTATCAAAGTATAGACTGTAAGTATCGTAAAGAGGTCCAACTTCATTGGGGACTTTAGCAGTGTGAAGTGTTCTTAAGTGGTGTAAAGTGAGCCAGGAAATCATTTTCAAGGAATGTCAGGCATATACATAGTGCGACAGATTCCCAGAAACTTTGAGGCACCCCTAAGTTGAAAATATGCTTCTTCAGACACACAAGAGACACTGTGGTATGTGTTTTTTCCAAGCTCCTTTCAATATCGACTTTGGTATAAAGCATACTCCCAAAGAACCCCATATAAACATTATTTGGTGATAAATATATGTCCCACATCAATAATAGCTATATTTAACAACAAACAAAAACCAAAGCTAGTGCAGCGGACTACCGCTAGAGTCCAGGAGCGTACATAAGTGCTAACACGTATTCCGATGAATGCAGTAAAGGAATATCGTTAGTGGGAAGTATACTTTTTTAATTTTATTTATTTATTTTTGCTGTCGTTTACAATGAGCTGTCGTCTGGATGCTAAAGCAGTCTTATTTCTCACTGATAATTGTTTCTTTTTCACAGAGTAATTTCTTCTTACATCTACTTAAGTTAAACAATATACAGCTTAAGTAACTTATGGAATAAAAATATAAATAACAATTAGAAAATTTTTAATTAAATAACATATATCCATTTAAGAAGAAGAAGTAAAGAATAAGGGCAAGTTCAGAGGTTTATATTGAAAAAGAAAGTGAAGGAATAACATGAATTTGTATTTACTACAAGAAGATTGAAAGTTTCTTGCTTGTCCTTCTCTCTTACAAAATTTACGTCTGCTGTGTGTTTGAACTTGTTCTAGCTGAATGCCTTTGTACAACGTTATGTTAATCTAACTGCATATTTTTACTGTATTCTAGGTGAATGAAAAAGGTATTGCAAAACCTATCTGGCTGCATAATGTTTATTATAATGAGACACAAACTGCAAATTTTTTCTGTATGAAAATGTCGTAACAAAGTTAACTGTCTGAAAATTACTGATAATAAAAATCACTGTGTTAATAATTCTGGCCCTACATACTTGTTTCTGACGGAACTAACAATCTTTAACGGAATGTAACGAACACAATTATTTTTATCAATGCAATCTGACTCAGTGAAACATTTGTTAACCTGAACACTGTGTGAATTGTCCTACCCTGAAATCTGTAAATCGTACTGAACTGTAAACTTGACAAAAACTGATTCTTTCTCACTTTCACTTTTAGATTACTTTGACTTACTGCATAAATTTGCGCAACACCAAACTACTTCCTGCTGTACTAACTACTGGAAAACTAACTACAGAAAAAATCTATGGCACTTTTAATAAAAATGTGAGGAGGGATAAACTGGTAATCTGTTTAAGAAACTCGAACAAATTATTAAAAATTAAATATCTGATTTATTTTCTAACTGATGTAACTTCATGAAAATTTCTATCAATGTCATGTTTATGATTTTAAAATCTTTCAGAGAAAAATATAACTCAGATAATTAATCTGGCTACAAAATTATTTTTAAAAACATTTCTTTACTGTTAAGAAATTTAACTCGATTTACACAAACAATGTTACAACAATACCATATTTCAAGAACACTACCCATGAAATTTCTAATTCATAAAAAACGCAATCTCAAAACTAAACTATTACAATAAATACTAACACATAGAAAGGGGTCCCTAGCATGAATCGTGAGACCACAAGCTAACAGCAAGATCTTTCCCGACCGTTACTGTTACCATCAGTTCAGCCTGACAATGCGAAGTTGCGCCATAGAAATAAGCCAAGTATTTCATGAAAAAAATTTACCTTACAAAAACTTCAAAAGATCGTTTCTCCAACGTCATCTGTTCCTTTTCGTCTCCATATCTTTAACAAACAGCTTGGCTCAGCATTCAAAGCTGTCGACGGGACGTTAAACTCTAAGCTTCCTTCCTTCAGCATTCAAGTCTCAAAATCTCATCTCCTCGGCTATCCCGCCAGAACGACAACTACACACAACCAAGGTCCTCACGCTTCTGCAATCTCATCCGCGCGCCTAGAAAAGTCTGCACTCTCAATAATCACAACCTTATTTCCCGGCAACAATACTATCACCAATATCGATAGTTCTGCCATCGAAAAATAAGCCTGCAACCAAAGATAAATGACCCATGCCGACTAGCTTGACACTGGTTTCAAATTCGCGGTATATTTGAATATGAAATGTATACTTTCCCATAGCAGGTATCTTACATCATTCCGTTTCTCCCTATCAAGAATTTGAAAGGATTTCTTTATTTTATTTATTTTATTTTATTTTTTTATTTTTGGCAATGACAAAGAAAATACTTCCAAATTCGTCACAAAACATGAGAAACAAAGCAAAATAAGTGAAATAGCGAATTTCCTACTGACAACATGGACAAAATATGAAACACGCAGCAGACGTAAATTTTGTAAGAGAGAAGGACAAGCAAGAAACTTTCAAGATGATAGGAGAGAGAAATTATCAGAAGATAGAGTCCGACACCTTGTGATGTTTGAGGATCGAGGACTTGACATTCTCATCAAGTCATCAACCCTCAACCATCGTTAGTGTTATCTGTATTTTATAGAAACTACTAATTCAGATTATAGCGGTCTTCTGTTTTATTATGATCTATTAGAAGATTTATACTGCCGTTTTGCCGGTGACAAAAAGCGACAATTTGTTGACACATTCGTATTTGCCCTTACTACTATGTTTACATTAATTATTGTCTATTAAATGATGATCACTGTCCGCGTCCGTGTTGGTGTCTGTGTTGGGGTCTGTGTTGTTGTCGTGTGCACGATTTCGGTTCCTTCGCTGATACACTCTATGCACTGTGTTTGTTCGCTGCTGTCTTCTGTATGGTCTGTTTCGTTTGTATTTGTCGTACGACACATGCGAGATTTTATCGGTTAGTATACTGAGTGTCGTCCATTGGTCCTCTTGTATTATGGACTCGTCTATTTTTGTTCTATGTGAGCATGTAGTGCTGGTAATGTGTCTCTGAGGTGGTTGTAGGTCTCGCAGAATAGGACAACGTGTTCGGGAGATCCCCTCTCCCCACATGTGCAGTACGGTGTCACTCTAAGACTGGTGAGGTGTAAGTGCGTAGTATAAGGGCCGTCTTCTGTCAAGAAGTGAAGCATTTCGCGGCTGGAATCGACATGTTTCATTCTTAGTCTCTCTGCTTGCCTCCCATTCCTGCTGCCAAGAGTCAATTTTTCAGCGTCTCAGCTGTTTTTTATTTTCCAGAGCCGAACCAGTAACTAAATTCACTAGGTCTAGTCTGCCCTTCTTTAACCAGTAAATCACGGCCCGATATTTGACGGTTATATCGATCGGGAAGATCCCCAACACCACACACAGTGCCTCCACTGAGGTGGTCCGGAAAGCTCCCGATTGCTTAAGTAGTGCGCTCCTCTGTCCGCGCCTTTAGCGCCGTGACGCTGGTGGCTAGCATGAGACAGTGCGCCCAGCTACTTGCTGCAAAGCATAGTACTGATTCGAGAAGTGCTCAGTGTAACTGATAAACTGGGAAGTACACCCCCTAAAAGGTTAGAGTAGCTCACACTACAAACAGCACACACACACGGGAGTGGCCACCCAGTCCGGAAGAACAACAGAGCCACGTCACCGCCATAACCCTCTTCCAAGAGCACTCACGTGGCAACAGCCAACAGTCCAGTGAATATCACGTGAACAACTTGTTGCGCTAGCGCTGACCTCTCCTGGTGATACTGAGAACTTATCAAACCACCCTTGTATTTTAAAGTATGCTAAGAACAACAGGTACCCATGTCCGAGGGAGGACTCGAAACTTCGGTGGGAGCGGTCGGTGCATCAGACCGCGTGGCCATCCAAGCACGGCTTTGGACAATTCAGGACTTTCATTTATCAAATGGTAAGGAGGTAAAGTTTTGTGTTTGGCTGGTCACTAAAAGGAAATACTGGGTTGTCCGCCTCTCGTAATATCTAGTGCAGTGTTTTTCAGTCTGTGGGTCGCGCCTCCCTTGGGGGTCGCAAAGTCTTGCTCGGGGGGTCGTGGCCGAAGGAGGATGCAGTAGCAGCGTACTCGACAGCAAATTCACGTTTCAAGAGGTTCAGCTACTATGGCAGAGTGCTAGACGGAAGTGACAGGTTTAATGAAAGTCGCTTAGTTAACAAGTTATCCGGAGGAGGGAAACTGGCATTGTTGTGATACGTTTCGGATGGGCCTTAATCAGACAGAAAAAGTGCCACAGGTATAAAATGTACCTATGGCACTTTTGATTTCTGAGGATTTTTTCCACCTCAGGATGACTTGTTAATTATGCGACTTAACAGCATTTGTACAGTACCACTACAGTTATTTAGAATGGTCGCAATCCTGTTATATCACTTTCCACCTGTTCAAATATTGTTAGGTCAGAAAAACAAATAATCACTAACTTAATATTATTTTTAATCAATACATAACAATACCTTTTTAGTACTGGAACATAGTAGCTGCATCTGGTGACAAGTTTTCAATGCGATATTATCTTCAATGAACCAAGAACAAAACCAATTTATTACTCGGTCATACTAGTTTGCTGCTGGTTAAGGGTTTTACGTATCATTTCAAAGAAATCTAAAGTTTATGAGCATCCTTGAAATATTAAGAAGTTATGCACCAGCTTTGATAGTTTCATACTCGCACTTGACAACACTTCACCATATATTACACCACCACCATCATCAACATCATCATTAGAGACTGATTATGCCTTTCAGCGTTCACTCTGGAGCATAGTACCTTTAAAAAATTCCTCCATGATCACCTATTCAATGCTAACACTGCTGCCTCGTCTAATGTTAAACTTTTACTTCAAAATCATTCTTCGCCGAATCCAAGTATTTTGTTCTTGGACTACCACGACACCTCTTACCCTCTGCTGCCGAGCTCATGAGTCTCTTAGGTAACCTTGCTTCTCTCATGCGTCTGGCATGACCCACCATCTCACCCTGTTCGCTCTAATTGCTTCATCTATGATGTGCATTCCCAGTTTTTCTTTGATTTCCTCATTATGGTCACCGCCCTGCCATTGTTTCCATCTATTAGTACCTACAATCATTCTTACTACTTTCAAATCTGTAACCTCTACTTTATGAATAAGGTAACCTGTATCCACCCAACTTTCACTTGCTTACAACGAAGTTGGTCAAAAGATAGAGAGGTGCTCTGCGTACTTAGTCTTGGTACTTCCTTCCTTCTTGCAGAAGAGAGTAGATCTTAGCTGAGAACTCACTGCATTAGGTTTGCTACATCTCGATTGCAATTCTTTCATTATATATCCATCCTGTGAGAAAATGCATCCCAGGTACCTGAAACTGTCTACCTGTTCTTTGTTCCTCCTATTTGGTACTAGATCTGTTTAAGTCTCTTTTCCATGGACATTACTTTCGTTTTGGAGATGCTGATCTTAATACCATAGCTCTTACACCTCTGATCGAGCTCTGAAATATTAGTTTGCAACCTTTCAATCGAATCTGGCATTACAACTAAGTCATCCGCATATGCGAGACTGCTTATTTTGCTTTCACCTATTTTAATCCCGTCCTGACTGACTACATATAATCCATGAATAGTATGAAGAACAGTGGTGACAGGTTACAGCCTTGTCTTACCCCTGAAACTATCCTGAACCATGAGTTTAATTTGCCGTCTATTCTAACTGCTGCTTGACAGTCTACGTAAAACCCTTTAATTGCTTGTAGAAGTTTGCTTCCTACTCCATAATCTTGTAGAACTGAAAATAGTTTCCTCCTAGGAATACGGTCATAAGCCTTTTCCAGATCTATGAAACATAGATACAATTTACCTGTTCCATTCATAGCACTTCTCCATTACCTGCCGTAGGCTAAAGATCTGGTCCTGACATCCTCTAAGAGGCCTAAAATCACACTGATTTTCATCTAACTTGTGCTCAATTAATACTCGCACTCTCTTTTCACCAACACCTATAAATGTTTTGCCTACAAGGCTAGTTAAAGAGATACCTCGAAGTTGTTAAAATCTTTTCTGTTTACATGTTTGAAAATCGGCCTGATTACCGCTTTCGTCCAGTCAACCGGAACCTGTCCCGATTCTCTCGCCTTTTCAGTTATCCTGTGTAACCATATTACACATTGAAATTTATTATTTATGACAGCATAAGCATAGATCAAATACTGGTAGATATAAAGTCTTTTTTATTTTAAAATTTTTTTTTTTGTTTTATTTATTTATTTTTCAGTTTAGACTTCCGCTACTGCAACTTCACCAGACGTAAATGGCTCGGTAAATCTTAGCAATATCTACGAAAGAAAATTAAACACTTTGCCTTTGGAATGACTGACATAGCTTTATTACGGGCCTGGAGGGTCGCTGGACATTTTTACTCGGAATGGAGATCGCGGATTCAAAAATGCTGAAAAGCACTGATCCAGTAGAATAATTCCGCACTGCCTACAGGTGTACGGACGGCTACTTTTCATCAAAAAAATGTTCAAATGTTTGTTAAGCTTATGGGACTTAACTACGGGGTCATCAGTCCCTAAACTTACAAACTACTTATGAACTACTTACAAACTAGGACGGCACAAATATCCATGCCCGAGGGGGGATTCGAACCCCCGACCGTAGTGGCCATGCTGACCGTGACTAGAGCGCCTCAGTCACCTCGGCCACCGCGGCCGGCTACTTTTCATCAGAAATTGTATGACCACGAGTCCGTTGTCCCACATCCTCCACGTGCGTCTCCGGCCAGCAGCGGGTAGTAAGAAGTATTTCTCGCGGCGTCTTTTGTGTCACTAAAAGGAAATACTAGGTTGTCCGCCTCTCGTAATATCTAGTGGAAGACCTGAGCACTGCCTACAGGTGGACGGCTACTTTTGATCAGAAATCGTACGCCCTCGAGTCCGTTGTCCCACATCCTCCACGTGCGTCTCCGGCCGGTAGCAGGTAGTAAGAAGTAATTCGCGCGGCGCCTTTTGTGCCACGTCCCGCGGCCCCCTCGACTTCCGTGTCTTCGTTTGAATATCGCCGGACGGGCGTCTTTGTCCTCGCGCGCTCCGTGCCCACGCATGCGCGTACACGCACACACAAACACACATACACACACACACACACACACACACACACACGCACGGCCGTTGCTGCGTGCCTCATTCAAGGAGCCGGGCGGCGAGTCGAAATCTCGTCCCCGGGACTATAATTGGCATCAAACGATCGCCGTAAGAATGGGCCAGGCGGCGGCACACGGGCGGCGGCATAATGCGCCTGCCCGGTTGTTATTACAATAGTAAATAATATTCGGATTACAAAGCGCGCCGGCCGCTTTGTTTGCCGGCGAGTGAATTAGGCCGGCCTTTGTGGCGCCGCCCCCGCCCCCGCCGCCCCCGCGCCCGCGCCGCCCCCGCCGCCCCCGTGTTTACGCAGCGGCGGCGGCCTAAAGTGGCGGCGAGGCGGCCGGTAGCGGCGTCCGCTCGTCTCCAAACAGCCGGTACGGTAGCCGTGAGAGCGGACAGCGCGGCCACGCCCGCCTACACGCTTTTCCACTACCGCCGCCTCTCGCCGCACGCTTCTTAAACAGCGGCGTCCCACGCCGCGCCGCCGCCGACAGAAGACGCCGTCTCAAGCCACTTCTGAACCTCCGTGTACGCAGTGATTTTTTTTTTAATTTTTTCTTCCACCGGGTACAAACTCGGGACTGATCGACGAGGGGACAAGGAACAAACAGGTCGTAATGAACTTATGTCCGGAAATGCTATCAAGAATTCAGATCAGTTCTCAGCAAAGAATGGAAAGCTGCAAGGTGGAAAAGGTATATAAGGTAAGCTGGTACAATTTCGATCATTTCGGGCAAATATCATTGTAACTGGAAATATATTGAGAAAATAAATAATTTTAACTATTCAACTTGTTCCCGGATGTTTAATGAATATATAACACAAATATTAGACAGTTACAATTGTTGGTATAAACACTAGAAAAGGTTACAGAATTGAGAAAAATCGATCGAAAATGTACCACACTAGGTACAATTATGATCACTTCCTCGTGCAATTTTGATAATGGGCATCTTCCCCATAGAAAGCACGTTTTCCTTAAGGCACCAATGCATACTTCGTGGTAGCAAACGTTGCATATTTAGCAGCGAATCCAATCACCCTTAACCAGAAAATGTATAAGAGCGCGTTGGACTAAGTAGCTTCACTTACCCCTTAAAAGGAAAACAATTATATCCCCGTAGCACAAAGTGATGTATTCTTGGAAAGGCAGGAGCAGCTGTAGAAAACTGCTGCACTACAACGCCACACAACGAGACACCATGAAATTGACAAATGACGCAAAACTTATGTTGATCGGAATTGTACCTATATCGAATTTGTACCACCTTACCCTAGAGACAATATTGTAGGAAGGGAAGAAGAAGTAAATGAAGATGAAATAGGAGATACTATATTGAGAGATTAATTTGACAGATCACTGACAGACCTAAGCTGAAACAAGGCCCCTGGAGTAGATGACATTCCCTCAGAGCTACAGAAGTCTCTGAGACAACCACCCATGACAAAACTATTTCACCTGGTGTGTAAGGTGTTTGAGACAGGCGAAATATCCTCAGACTTTAAGGAATATGTAATAATCCTATAATTGTTTAAATGGAACAATAGTTTTTTCTATCGTGCATTGGATTCGTTGAAACCAGCTGGGTCCAAATCAATTTAAACTACATTCCTATCACTGTTAGTTGGGAAGCTACAAACCTTCAAAGTTTAGGGGGCGGAGGCTACGACAGCGTAGCTCACTGACTGGTGGTCATGAGACAATGGGCCGTGCCCCAGGGGATAGCCACTCGGCCAGTCAGGTACGCTATATATATAAACAGGAAAAACTAGGAAATATAGCTGGCGCAGAGATGTGTGAAAATTACAGAACCATCAGTTTCATAAGTCATGGTTGCAAAATTTTAACCCCTAATTATTTACAGAAGGATGGAAAAGATGGTAGAAGCCGCCGTCGGCAAATGGAAAACCAGTTCTTAGCAAAGATGGGAAACCTGAAAGGTGGAAAGAATATATAGAGGGGCTCTATAAAGGAAATGAACTTTAGAGAAGGAAAGAAAAAGTAGATGAATATGAAATAGAAGATACTATATTCAGACATGAATTTGACAGAGCACTGAACGACCTAAGCCGAAACGAGGCCCCTGGAGTAAATGACATTCCCTCAGAGGTACTGAAGTCTCTGGGAGAACCGGCCATGACAAAACCATTTCACCTGGTGTGTAAGGTGTTTGAGACAGGCGGAATATCCTCATACTTTAAGGAATATGTATTAATCAATAATCCGCAATATTTCACTAGGTGTGTTTGCCTCCGTAACTCATAAAATAATGGGTGACGGGAAATTTTAATGCGGTAGGTCAACACAAGAAATGTTACACTTTCTGCGGAGCTATGAACATAGTTTATTGTATCATTTTCCAAAGAGTTACACCACAAAGATATAAATTTTTAAATGGAACAATAGTTTTTTCTATCGTGTATTGGATTCGTTTAAACCAGCTACGTCCAAATCAATTTAAACTACATTCCTATTATGTTAGTTTGGGAGCTACAACCCTTCAAAGTTCCGGGAACGGAGGCTGCGATAGCGTAGCTGATTGGCCGAGTGGCTATCCCCTGGGGCACGGCCCACTGTCTCATGACCACCAGCCAGTCAGCTACGCTGTCGTCCCCTATTATTTTATAAGTTACAGAAACAAACACACTTAGTGAAACACCCTGTATATACAGAAAAAAAGTAGGAAAAAATCTGGATCAGAGTTGTGTGAAAATTACAGAACCATTAGTTTCATAAGTCATCGTTGCAAAATTTTAACCCCTAATTATTTACAGAAGGATGGAAAAGATGGTAGAAGCCGCCGTCGTCAAATGGAAAACCAGTTCTCAGCAAAGATGGGAAACCTGAAAGGTGGAAAGAATATATAGAGGGGCTCTATAAAGGAAATGAACTTAGAGACAATATTGTAGGAAGGGAAGAAAAAGTAGATGAAGATGAAATAGAAGATATTATATTGAGACATGAATTTGATAGAGCACTGAAAGACCCAAGTCGAAACAAGGCCCCTGGAGTAGATGACATTCCCTCAGAGCTACTGAAGTCTCTGGGAGAACCAGCCGTGACAAAGCTATTTCTCCTAGAGTGTAACATGTATGAGACAGGCGAAATACCCTTAGACTTTAAGAAAAATGTAATAATCACCATTCAAAAAAAATTACAGAACCATCAGTTTAATCCGACCTCGGGGAAGATCAGTTTGGAATTAGGAGAAATGTAGGAACACGGGAGGCAATACTCACATTAGGACTTATCTTAGAAGATAGGCTAAGGAAAGGGAAACCTACGTTTTTAGCGTTTGTCGATTTGGATAAGAGCTTTTGACAATGTCGACTGGAATACACTCTTCCAAATTCTGAAGGTAGCAGGGGTAAAATATAGGGAGCGAAGAGATATACAAAAACCAGACAGAAGTTATTAGAGTTGAAGGGCAGGAAAGGTACGCAGAGGTGGAGAAGAGGGTAAGACAGGGTTGCAACCTTTACCCAATGATGTTCAATCTGTACATTAAGCAGGCAGTGAAGGAATGGAAGATAAATATGGAGAGGGCATTAAAGGGCAGGTTTGCGGTTTGCCGATGACATAGTAATTCTATCACAGACCGCAAAGGATCTGGAAGAGCAATTGAATGGAATGGACAGAGTCTTGAAAAGAGGTTATAAGATGAACATCAACAAGAGTAAAACAAGGGTAATGGAATGCAATGTCAGAAATCAGGCTATGCTGAAGGAATTAGATTAGGTAATGAGACAATAAAAGTAGTATATGAATTTTGTTATTTGGGTAGCAATATAACTTCTGATGGCCGAAGTAAAGAAGATATAAAGTGCAGAATGGCTATGGGAAGAAAAGCGTTTCTAAAGAAGTGAAACTTGTTAACATCCAATATTAATTTAAATGTTAGGAAGTCCTTTCTGAAAGCATTTGTCTTGGGTGCAGCATTGTATGGGAGTAAAACGTGGACGATAAGAGTTCAGAGAAAAAGGTGATAGAAGCTTTTGAAATGTGGTGCTACAGACGAATGATGAAAATTAGATAGGTAGATCACGTAACTAATGAGGAGGTGCTCAACAGAATTGAGGAGAAAAGGAGTTTCTGGCATATCCTGACTAACAGAAGGTATAGATTGGTTGGACACATTCTGAGACATCAAGGAATTGTCAACTTAGCATTAGAAGGAATCCTGTGGGGTACAAATCGTAGAGGAAGACCGAGGGACGAATATAGTAAGCAGATTCAAAAGGCTGCCGCAGGTATTCTCAGATGAAGAGACTTGTACAGGACAGGGTAGCGTGGAGAGCTGCATCAAACCAGTCTGCGGGCTGAAGACCACCACCACAACAACAACAACAACAACAGTTTAATAAGTCATGGTTGCAAAATTTTAACCCCTAATTATTTACAGAAGGATGGAAAAGTTGGTGGAAGCCGACGTCGGGGAAGATCAGTTTGGATTCAGGAGAAATGTAGAAACGCGGGAGGCAATACTCACTTTACGGCTTATCCTAGAAGATAGATTAAGGAAAGGCAAACTTAAATTTCTATCTTTTATAGATTTGCAGAAAGCTTTGGAAAATGTTTACTTGAATACACTCATTCAAATTCTGATGCACGCAGGACTAAAATTCAGGGAACGGAGGGTTATTTACAATTTGTACAAAGACCAGACGGCATTTGTCAGAGTTGAGGAACATGTAACGGATGCTGTGGTTGGACAGGGAGTAAGACAGGGTTGTAGCCTTTTCCCAATGTTATTCAATTTGTACACTGAGCAAGATATAAAGGAAAGCAAGGAGATATTTGGAAAACGAATTAAAGCTCAGGGCGAAGAAATAAAAACATTGCGTTTTGGAGGTGACACTGTAATTCTGTCAGAGACATCAAAGGGCCTGGAAGAGCAGTTAAACGGGATGGACAGTGTGTTGAAAGAGGGCGTATAAGATGAAAATTAACAAGAGCAAAACAAGGGAGATGGAGTGCAGTCTAAGAAAATCAGGTGATGCTGAAGGAATTAGATTAGGTAACGAAACAATAAAGGTGGTAGATGACTTTTGTTACTTTGACAGTAAAATAACAAATGATGGTCGCAGTACAGAGGAAATAAAATGCATAATGGCAATAGGAAGAAAAGCGTTTTTGAAAAGGAGAGATTTGTTAATATTGAATATTAAATTACGCGTTAGGCATTTATGTAGAGTGTTGCCTTGTATGGCATTGAAACGTGGACGATAAACACTGCGAACAGGAAGGGGATAGAGACTTTCGAAATGTTGTGCTACAGAAAGTTGCTGAGATACTAAACAGAATTGGGGAGAAAAGGAACTAAAAGAATGGATCGATTGGTAGGGCACATTCTTAGAAATCATGAATTTTTACATCTACATCTACATACATACTCTGCAATTCACCGTAAGGTGCGTGGCGGAGGGTACTCTGTACCACTACTAGCCATTTCCTTTCCTATTCCACTCCCAAATTGAACGAGGAAAAAAAGGAATGCCTATATGCCTCCATACGAGCCCTAATTTCTCTTATCTGGTCTTTGTGATCTTTACGCGAAATGTAAGTAGGCGGCAACAAGATCGTACTACACTCAGCTTCAAATTCCGGCCCTCTAAATTTACTTAACAGAAATTCACGAAAAGAACGTCGTCTTTCTTCCAGCGATCCCCAATTGAGTTGCCGGAGCATTTCCGTGACACTCGCGCATTGGTCGAACCTACCGGTAACAAATCTAGCTGCTCGCCTCTGAACCGCCTCTATGTCTTCCTTCAAACCGATCTGCTGCGGGTCCCAAATACTTGAGCAATACTCAAGACGTGGTCGTACAAGCGTTTTATACGCGGTCTCCTTTACAGGTGAAGTACATCTTCCCAAAATTCTCCCAATAAACCGAAGTCGGCTGTCTGCCTTACTCAAAACTGTCCTTACGTGTTCGTTCCATTTCATATCGCTCTGCAATGTTACGCCTAGATATTTGAACGACGCGACAGCATCAAGAAGCTCACTACTAGTGCTATATTCGAACATTATAGGATTGTTTTTTCTACTCATGCGCATCACCTTACATTTTTCTACATTGAGAGCTAGCTGCCATTCTTCGCACCAACTAGAAATTTTGTCTAAGTCAACCTGTATGCTATTACAGTCAGTTACAGACGACGCCCTCCCATACACCACAGCATCATCAGCAAACAGCCGCAAATTACAACTTACGCTGTCAATCAGATCATTTATATAGATAGAAAATAATAGCGGTCCTATCACACTCCCCTGGGGCACGCCTGACGATACACTCGTCTCTGATGAACACTCGCCGTCGAGAACAACTTACTGCGTTCTATTACTTAGGAAGTCTTCCAGCCAGTCACAAATCTGTGAACCAATTCCATAAGCTCGTATCTTCGTTAGCAGTCTGCAGTGTGGCACCGAGTCGAACGCCTTTTTGAAGTCGAGAAAAACACATTCCGCCTGTTGCCCTTCGTCCATGGCTCGCAAGATGTCATGTAAGAAAAGGGCAAGCTGAGTTTCACATGAACGATGTCTCCTAAACCCGTGCTGATTCATGGAAAGAAGCTTTTCCGTTTCAAGGAAATTTACTATATTCGAACTGAGAATATGCTCCAAAATTCTACATGAAAATGATGTCAACGATATTGGCCTGTAATTGTATTGGTCAGTTCTCTTTCGTTTCTTATAAACGGGAGTCACCTGCGCTTTTTTTCAATCACTAGGAACTTTGCGCTGAATTAAAGATTCGCTATAAATGCAAGGTAAGTAGGGGGCCAACGCCGCAGAATAGTCTTTGTAAAACCGAACTGGTATTCCATCCGGACCAGCAGACGTTTTCGTATTTAGCTCTCTCAGCTGCTTCTCTACACCGGAAATACCTATTGCTATGTCCCCCATTTCGGAATTAGTACGTTGATCAAATGATGGTATATTTGTGCGGTCCTCCTGCGTGAAAGATTTCTTCAAGGTTAAATTTAGAACTTCAGCTGTCCGTTTGCTTTCTTCTATTACTGCCCCGGAATGATCAACTAGAGACTGGACAGTGGGCTTTGACCCGCTTATCGATTTTACATAGGACCAGAATTTTTTCGGGTTCTCGGAAAGATCTTTTGCTAAGGTATGGCTGTGATAATTATTGTATGCTTCACGCATCGATCTTTTTATAGACGCACGAATCTCTACTAACTTTTGCCTGTCATCATTTGCGTGTTCTTTTTTGAATCGAGAGTGCAACAGCCTTTGCTTTCTCAGCAGCTTTCTAACATTATTATTATACCACGGTGGATCTTTTCCATCCTTAATCGTCTTTACTGACACATATTTCTCTAATCCTTTATTAACAATGCACTTAAATGTAGTCCACATTCCTCTACATCCATAGTACCGGAATTAAACGATGCCCATTCATTTTCTAAGTGCGATCGTAACATTTGCTTGTCGGCTCTTCCCAACAAAAACACGCTCCTAGCCTTCTTGATTGGTTTATGAACTTTGGTCACCATCGACGCTATGACGATATCATGATCACTAATTTCTGTCTCTACACAGACATCGTTAATAAGGTCAGGCCTATTTGTGGCTATAACGTCTAGAATATTTCCATTGCGCGTGGGTTGCCGGTTTAACTGCTCAAGACAGTTTTCGAGGGAAGTGTTTGGGCCAAAAACCTCAGCGGAAGATCGAGAGATGAATACAGTAAGCAGATGAAAGGGATGTAGGTTGCCGTTCTTATGAGGAGATGAAGAGGCTTGCACAGGATAGACTAGGGTGGAGAGCTCCATCAAACCAGTCTCCGGGCTGAAGACCACAACAACAACATCGTCCATCACTTGCCTCATATACTCCAGCCTGATCTTCCTCTACAGTTCATTCCCTCCACCAATACCTCCAAGAGGATTTTTTTAGTTACCCTTCATGCCTCAAGACATGACTAATCCAGATACTGCGCTCTTTTTAGCAGAGTTCTTCTCAGAGACGACCATTTACCAATTCCTTGCGAAACCTTTTCATTTTTTACTTTATGAACCTAGTTTATCTTCAATACTCTCCGGTAACACCACATCTCGAACCCGTGTATCTTTCGATGTTCCGATTTTCCCATGGTCCAAGATTCACTTTCATGCAACATTACACTCCATACAAAACTTCTTCCTTAAAAGGATGTTCATTTTGTTGGATGTGAGAGGTTTAAGTTTGCTTGAAATATTGTACTTTGAATGTCTCGTTTAGATTTAGCATCTGACTTGACGTTCTCAAGGGTCTACATCTACATGCACATTAATATTCTGCATGTCATACTGAAGTGCATGGCAGAGGTTTGGTTATTATCTGAATCGATTTTAGGCTTCTTAGGTCATCAACAGACATTTAAAAGTCACATAATAAACAAACATGTAGAAAAAACACAATATTGTGTTTCTAATTTTCATACTAAATTTTTTGTACCAAGAACGGACGGAAGAATCAGTTAACATTGCAGAGGGTTTACCGAAACGCTGTTATCACATTTCTCTACAGTTCAATTCTTTAATGGCTCGCGGGATCGAGATGTAGTGACCATCATGACTGGCTAGAAAAGACTCTGGAAGGAATGATTAATCGTCGCCTGTTCTTAACTGTCTTCAGAAGGCATTGATTCGCCAGCCTAACCCTGTTAAAGGCGGTTGTCCAAGAGGCGTTCCTACGTAAACGGCATGGTACTGGTGTTTTCATCGACAACAGTAAGGCATGGGAGTTACTTACGATACACTACTATAGGCCAGCTTTCATCGTCACTTTCCCGTGTTCATACCATTCTCACTATATAAGCGGTTAGGTTCAGGGTTGTTGACGTGTTCTTTCGATCTGAAGAATGATTATCCTTCGGCAGTATTTTAAGTGCTACCCTTATTGGAACAATCATAAACAATATAACGTCCACTGTATGGAGTCCTGTGTTATACTCCTTATTTGAGGACAATTCTGCAGATTTCGGTTCCTCCTTCGGTACTGCTACAGTGAATCGTCAGTTGCAGCTTAGAGAGCAGAATTTACAGGAGTGGGATGCAAAGACAGGCCTGCAGTTTCTGCAGATGAGTGAGGAACGTGTTCGTTTTAATAGCTTCATGTTATTTTTGATGTACCAAATTTACGAATAATGAGAACTATTCCATATTAATGTCGTTGACATCAGTCTCCTGTAGAATTTCGGAGCATATTCCCCGTTCGTATATAGTATATTTCCTTGAGACCGAAAAGCTTCTTTCCATGAATCAGCTCTGGTTAAGGAAACATCGCTCGTGTGAAACTGAGCTTGCTTTTTTCTCACATAACATCTTGCTAGCAATGGATGAAGGGGAACAGCAGATAGTTTTTTTTTTTTTTTTCAAAAAGGCATTTGACTCGGTGCCATCTGAAGACTGCTAACAAACATACGAGCATATGTAACAGGTTGAGAGATTTGTGACTGGCTGGAAGACTTAATAAGTAATAGAACGCAATACGTTGTTCTCGACGCCGAATGTTCATCAGAGACGATTGTAACATCAGGCGTGACCCAGGGGAGTGTGATAGGACCGCTATTATTTTCTATCTATGTAAATGATCTACTGGACAGAGGAACTTGTAATTTGCGGCTGTTTGCAGATGATGCTGTGGTGTATGGGTGTCGTCTTTAATTGACTGTAATAGCATACAGGATGACTTAGACAAAATGTCTACTTGGTGTGAATAATGGTAGGTAGCTCTAAATGTAGAAAAATCTAGAGAAAAACTCCCATAATTTTCGAATGCAGCATTAGTAGTGAGCTTCTTAATACAGTCGAGTCGTTCAAATATCGAGGCGTAACATTGCAGAGCGCCGTCCGCGGTGGCCGAGGGGACTGCGGCGTGTCAATCACGGTCTGCACGGCCACTACGGTCGGGGGTTCGAATCCCCCCCTCGGGCATGGATATTTGTGCCGTCCTTAGTGTTAGCTAGGTCATAAGTAGTTTGTAAGTTTAGAGACTGATGACGCCGTAGTTAAGTCCCATAAGCTCTACAAACATTTGAACATTTTTTTGAACATTGCAGAGCGATATGAAATAGAACGAACATGTAAGGACAGTTGTAAGGCAGACAGTCGACTTCGGTTTATCGGGAGAATTTTGGGAAGATGTACTTCACCTGAAAAGCAGACCGCGCATAAAGAGCTTGTACGACTACGTCTTGAGTATTGCTCAAGTGTTTGGGACCCGCAGCAGATCGGTTTGAAGGAAGACATAGAAGCAGTTCAGAGGCGAGCAGCTAAGTTCGTTACTGGTAGATTCGACCAATGCGTGAGTATGACGGAAATGCTCTGGCAACTACAATAGGGATCGCTGGAGGAAAGACGACGTTCTTTTTGAGAAATTCTGCTGAGGAAATTTAGAGGGCCGAAATTTGAATCTGAGTGTAGAATGATGTTTCTGCAACCTACTTACAATTCGCGTAATGATCACAAAGATAAGAGAAATTAGGGCTCTTGCAGAGGCATATAATTATTCTTTTTCTCCTCTTTCTATTTGGAAGTGGAACAGGAAAGGGAATGTCTAGCATTGGTACAGTGTAACCTCCGCCACTCAATTTACGGTGGATTGTGGAGTATATATGTAGATGTAGATGTAGTTGTAGATGTAGAATGTTACCATAGATGAGGGATCCGACAGGCAGGACGCAGAAGGCACTGATCTTGTCCATAGGTGGCTGCAGGTCAAGCCTCTCTGGTGGGCTGACGAACCGCCACTCCCCAGACGGCAACTCCTCATGTGGCGCCAGACATGTAAGTTCTTCATTACTTTGGACTCTTACATGGATGTGTAAGAAAAAAAGAAGTTACCCACATCATCGCGAGTTTTTATGAGCATGAGAGATATTTTTTAAAAATAATAATAATAATAGATAAAATTGGGAAACGCACCGACAAAGTTTCTACACAACCCAGAACACTTTACTCTTCTAATGTCTCCAGTATTCACGTTAATAATATCACAACAATAAAAAAGAAGAACTTTCAGATTTCTTCTCGCTTACCATCCACAGTAAAGAAAGACAAATGATGAAACCAGATTTAGTATAGTTCAGTGAAGATAAACAGAAATAAGACAACAACATTACATTACTTGGATATGATGGATGTTTATTTGTTGACAGGAAGGTTGGACAATAAATGCATAGTTAATTTCTACGACTCTTTTGGTCAGAATCGAAATAAAGTCAATACGAAAGATTATATTGCAGTCGGAAACGACGAAGTTTTATTTTGAAAATAATGAGAGAGATACATTATACAACGTAATCTGAGAGGCAGTTTAGCATGCAATCCAAGCTGATCACCTGTCATGGGGAGTTTTGAATGCTGTTGTGACAAAGGAACAGAAGACGGAATTACGACTGAAACGAGACTGCGAATAGGGACGAGGAAGGAAATGGAGTTCTGCAATTAATTTCTTATAGTGATACAAATATAATGACAAAGAAACCAGGAGGAGTAGATGTACTAGGGAAAGTCGAAGGTATCGGGAGCATTATTTCAGCGTATGACACAGATTCTGGAATCCTTTATTGGATTGTTCAAGAAGCATGCACAGATTCGTATGAAAGTTTAGTTGTGATGAAGAATACGCTGGAGCTTAACAGAGTCAGGAAGAATTGGAGTCGTGTAAATGAGATGCTCAGAGATTGCCGAATGAAGAGGAAAACTTCAGTTTTTCTGCAGCTGCAGAAACTGAAAGAAAAATATAATTAAGAGAAATTAACTGCATAGAACTAATAGGTAACAGAAAAGAAAACTTCAACTGACGGAATAATAAGAAAAGGAAAAGAAGATATGTGGAGAAGCCACAGCATACACGGAAGTCACAGTAAGTTTCGGATAATATAATAATGTGGATGTCAAGGTTAAGAGGGCAAAATAAATTTCACTGCAATGCACATCACTAGAAAGATGTAGATAAAAAAATTTCATGGTGGCTATAAGAGAGAGGTACTGTAAACGTGATAGAAGTAGATATCGGTATCGAGAACAGGGAATTCAGTGCGAAATCTTCAAAAAACTGATATCTAATCATAGCAACTTGATAATGATAATGTTGCTTAATAATATCTCAAATCGATTGTTGGAGAAGCATCTACCAAAAGACTTTCAGGAAAAGACATCCAAACAACCCCAAAGATAACAAGGCTGCCTGTATGCTAAAATGTATAACCAACTTGACTGTTCAGACATCCCTGTTCATGACCAAAATAAAATACAGCAAAATGGAAAAGATAATTCAGAACCTGAAGGTAAGGTAAAGGACAAGAAGAAAAGTGCTGACGTCGCACTTAATAATGGAAGCAAGACTCGAGAAAAGTCAAGACACTGTTTGGAGAATTTTTAAATAGAAAAATGCTTACAACGTTGTAAAGTAGCGTAAGAAGCTTACATTGTACAGAAAAAATTGACACCTGATCACCAACACTGGTGTTGGTGACTCCTGCCTTTCCATTACCTCCGAAGACCATCGTGTTTCAATTACAGGGCGTCAAGGTCAGGGGTTCCACCCTGTCAATATTGTGGAGAGATACGCGTAAGCGTAAAACCTTTCATCCTGTTGTGGGCGGCCACAAAATACGCGATCAGATCACGTCTAGTCTTGCTACATATAGTACAGAAATTATTTTCTTAATCCTACACATGGCGTTGAGAACATGTTCTAGATTAGATTTTGCCTTGCTTTTAATAACAGCACATGACATTACATTAACTCAATTATTCACTATACTATTATAAAATTTAATAGGTGTCTATTAATTTTGGCATATTATGTCTGCATTATGAGCTCTGAGTGACTTACATCTACGTCTTATCATTTTTCTCCTTTCCATGCTCTTCGTTGTCACTATTATTGTGATCACTTTGGCTGTCACTGTTTACCCTCTGGATGTTGTTGTTGCGTAGCTTATGGGCATGCCCGTTGTTTTCGCAGGTACTCCTCGCATTTCGTTTTTGAGATAGTCTACAAATGCTTTTCACTGTGTCCATTGTTCTTGGTGCCTTATTGCTGTGTATATGTGTATTTTGGAATCTGTGTAATTTAAGTGTAATTTATATCTACTGTTCGCGTATTGGTCGCAAAAACAGACTATTTTCCGGAGAACCTTTTTCACCACATGTGCGTGTCTCACTCAGACACTATGAAAAGCATAGCGAACGCATTATAATAGCAAAAAAGAAAAAGAAAAAGAAAAAACGAAGCCAACACCGACCACAATAGTACTTTTTTACTTGCCAGCTATTTCTGCTGCTGATGAGCAAATTAAAAAAAAAAAAAGTATGATGAAGTTATTCAGACACTCAAGGAGGGGAAAACTTGGTTGTGTTTTGGGACTGGAACTTGGTGAATATGGACTGGGAAAATGGCATGAAAGAGGAGTTCGTCTGGCAGAATTATGTACAGAGCACAATTTAATCATCACGGATGGTTTAATAATCATGAAGTGAGGTTATATTCATGAAACAGACGGGAAGACACCGAAAGGTACCACATTGGTTTTATAATGGCAAGACATAGGTTTTAAACTTTAATATATATCCAGAGTAAGATATAGAGTGTTATTGTTTATGGTTTATGGATTAAATCTTGAAAAACTGGAAAAGGAAGTAATTCAAGGTGATGGAACCTTGATGAATCGAAGGAACCAGAGATTTTTGAGAGTTTCAAAGGTAGCATTGGGCAAGGATTTACCGAAACGGGAGAACGTAATAGAGTAGAAGAAAAATGGGTGGCTTAGAGAGATAAAGTAGTAAAGGTCGCAGAAGTTCATATAGATGGAAGGACAAGACCTAGTAGAAAACCTTGGATAACACGGGAGACACTGAACAGAATTCATGAAAGAAGAAACTATAAAAATGCAGCAAACGGAGTAGGCAAAATGGAGTACACATTGGTAAAAAATGAGGTAGACAGGAAGTAGATTGGCTAAGCTGGAGTGGCTAGACGACAAATGAGAGTCAGTAGAAGAATGTATAACTATATGGTGTCCACCGCCCACAGAAAAATAAAATTGGCGTTTGGAGTCAAGGAAAGCAACTGCATGAATATCAAGGGCTCAGATGGAAAACCAGTACTAAGCAAAGAAGGATAAGCTGAAAGGTGGAAGGTATTAAAAGAGGGCTTACACAAATGAACTTGAAGGTAGTACTGTAGAAATGGAAGAGGCAGTAGATGAAGATGAGATTGGATCTACGATACTACGAGAAGAATTTGACAGAGCACTGAAAGATGTGATTCGAAACAAGGTGCCAGAAGTAGGTGATCTTCCGTCTGAATTGCTGGGAGAGCCATACACGAAAAAACTGAAGATCTATGAGACAGGTGTCATACCCAGAAGCTTAAAGTAGAACGTTATATTTCCAAATCCAAAGAGAGCAAGTGGAAACAGGTGTGAAAATTACAGAACTATCAGTTGAATAAGTCATGATTGCAAAATACTCACACGAATTATTCACGATGAGCCCGACCTGGTAGAGGAATACAAGTGGGATTTTATTTTTGGGAGAAAGGATGTAATAACATGGTTATAATATACCGAGCACAGCTTGAGGAAAAATAAAAATAAAGAAAACGAATGTAGAAAGGAGAAACGAAAATAATGACTAAATTTCCAAAAAAAAAATAGGTAAACATGTTCAAAAGCGAGATCCAAAATTCATAAAAGGCAACACCACCACAATGAAAAACTAACGAAGAAAATAACTTGCTCTGAAGAAGACGGGGTGACCATAAGATAACGAATCTAAAATGGGGTCAAAGGAAGGTTAAAGTTTTGATTAGTCCTAATCATCTTAATTGCCCAAAGATAATAATAATAATAACTTAGAAAATCACTTATACATTCCCTTGAAAGAATACTGCCACATTGATAACAATACGAAGTTAAGTAGACTAAGGCAAATAGGGTCAGCATTCCTCGCTAGAAGTAGTCTGCTTGTAACACGGTATAATGGTTTACTTCAGGAAGAAATTTTTTTTGCATGTACTCCCGAACCAAAGCGTTGTTTGTAAGTGAACCATGGGCTGAGAAAAGTTGAAAAAGAAGTGAATCGAGGTGTCTAAAATACGATGTTAGATAACCAAGCAGAAAATGTACTTCATTGAGAAGTAATAATGAGGAGTGGAATACAACGCAGAAAATAGAATATCATGATAGAAATTGCACCTAAACTTCATAAACAATTGTTTATAACAGTGAAACGGGCTGAGAGGTCCAAAATTGTACTGGAAGACAGGGACTTGAATATATGCAGCAGTATGAATATATTATTCTTCAGTTGTACTCTAAGAGGAATATGAAATAAATGCTTTCTTTACTTGTACTCCAAAATAAAGATGAAATAAATGCTATCTCCTGTGAAATGCCCGTTTACTGATTGTTCCAATAAAGACCAGCCAGACATTTCCGTCTCTCTCAACTAAATTTATTCGTTCACTGCAGTTTACAATCGTATCGTCCACTGTAATAGATACAACCGGCGAGCCTCTTCATCTGTTGTGCGTTGCATGGTCACACGAAACTTGTAGATACAGCTACATATTCCCTGAAATAGCTGTTCATTATGATGCTAACGTTTTACATACAGCTTTCTCCTCCATAATCGCTAACTGACGTAGAAACTACATTCCATCAAGAAAATTAAGTTGAAATCATTTCAAGACAGGCAGGCAACAATTTCGCATTGACTGTCACTTGCCGGTTAGACAACACTGTTTAATGGATTCTCACTTTATTGGTTTAAATATTCCAATTTTTAGAATGATTTGTACAATTAGATATCTCGCCAAATTACCCATTTCTCTGCTTTTCCTGTGAATAGTAATTTGCAATTATCCGCCGGAGGTAATTGTGTAGTTCTTAACACTTAAATCATTGAACTTGTTTTTTTAGACTAACGTCCTTCACGAGTATTGTCTTTTACAACTGCTAAGGGATATGACATACTTCGTCAGCTACTAAATAAACAGTGCGTGTTTTATTCGTATTTTTCTTTGTCCTTTATAAATTCTCTTTTATTCGGGATAAGTAATTAGGCTGTTTAGTTTTCGATTCAATTTCTTGTGGTTTTACTTTATTGGAGCGTCAAGTTTGAAATATCACTATGTAATTCCTCGATGTGTCCATCACTTAAATTTTATTTTTGTCTCGTACTTCAAAAAGTACTTTAGCACTTATTTATTATTTTTAGTAGACTATCAAGTTCTAGGATGCTGATTTGATGGAAAAGTATTCTGGTTACTATTTCTTAAAACTGTTTGTCTGTCGTTACTCGGTTAACAGCTTCACTTCGTTAAATAACGAGGTTTTGTTCATAAAGTTTATTGTCGCATATTGTAGTGCTTGGCTTCTCTGTCTCGATTTCTTGTTTACTCCTAAATTAGCGATAGTTTATTCTGCTTCGTCGCCATAGTACAAAAACTATGAAATTGTCATCTGATGCGTGATTTGCATGACTGCATAATTTATTGCACTGCATACAAATTGCCCATCTTAGCTACCACAGATTCATTACGAGTTTTTTTGATAGCTTGAGAAAACCAATGATGATTATAAAACATTACATTGAAGATGCAGTTGTCACCGGCTGTCACAGTATTGTTCATGATAAAAGTCTACATTGCATCGTGCAACAGAATAATTTTTTCTGTCAAGTATATCGTTTACCCATTGTTTATGTGGTTTGAATATTGAACATTTATGAATCATACGGGTAAAAATTAAATATCACTCATCAAGTTTCTGAAGGCTAGAACTGTGAAAATATATATATTTCAGAAGACGACGGAAATATATTATATGAATGGACTCCCAAAGATGTCACTGAGTGACGAGTAAACATGCAGCAGTGTTTCTCCTTCTTAGTGTACGAGCTGATAAAGATTCTAATTAACTTCGTTAGTTTTCAGAACTGCGTCTTCTTCAGTTCTTGCCAATGAGAATAAAATATAGTACGCTTACCATTTTACATCCATTAAATCTTATTGCAAACATTTATTCGTATACTAGATTTAAGACAAAGTCGTTCATGAGAAGTGAGATCTCAGTTTATGTTCATCCATAAGTATTTTGCTTTTCAGTTGTTCCGAAAACTGTTGAATGCCAGCCAGAATGAGTCACTTAAAAAGACACAAATGAATTCCTTCCTTAACCTATCTTTTATCACGTCTCTAAGAACTACGTAATCGTCTGGATGTTAAGCCTTCTTCTTTTTTCATTCCTTTTACTTATGGATATACTGCGAAACAAAGAAAACAAAAAAAGGAATACACTTCGTAAATTTGTGGTGTATTTCCTAGATTCACTGACTAAAAACAAAAGGAAACTTTAGAACTTACTGCTTTCTCTTTTTCTCCCTCCCTGCCAAAAAAGAAAACCACAATGATTTTCACTGACCTACGACATACTACCATAAGCGTCGGTTATTACGCTAACCGGTAATTCGTCCACTATGTAATAGTGAAGTCGCCTTAGTAATGCAGTTATTTATATTTAAAGGCGCGTCACACATGGAACTATAACAGGGATAGATTTGTTTCCTCAATTTATACATTTGATGATTCAGGACACACAAACCAACTTAAACCAAAAAAAGGGGTATAAATATTCTGATGGAACATATGTTGAATTAATACGGTTTCGACAGCTGCTGTGAAATTCTACGCCTAGCAATGAAGAAAAAGTTATTATTCGG
This sequence comes from Locusta migratoria, assembly GCA_026315105.1. NCBI lineage: Eukaryota > Metazoa > Arthropoda > Insecta > Orthoptera > Acrididae > Locusta > Locusta migratoria. Next base: position 17,714,785 of record CM048751.1, read on the forward strand.
AATTCAGGCAATACTTGCAGGAATACGAATTATATTTATATTAGCGTCTTTTTTTCTGTACTAGGCATTACACTGTCACAAAAGCTTGGATTATATACACGCAATTAAGTTTCCTTATGATACAAGTGGAGTGTGTAATGATTTCAAAAGGACTGCTCTTTTTCTTTCTTTCTTTCTTTCTTTTCTTTTTAATAAAAGCACACACACACACACACACACACACATTAAATTGGGCTTACGTACTCGGTAATTGGGCACCATCTGGAGTATTGAAAATTTGGTACTTCACTGGTAAGTAATATGGTTTTGATTATTTCTGGTATCTTCTGCATCTTACCAGTCTTAGAACTGAAGATCACAACAATGACACATTCTCAGCTTATCAGTTTCTACCTGAAGAGGTAACTGCGTTTTGAAATGGTCATTAACATTGAACATAAAACCTATTTTTGCGAAAGAAAAGAGTAGTTGTATCTTAAAATTACAATATCTCACTTGATGAGACCGCCAAGGCAAGCCACTACATTTTCAAAAGATACATTTCATATAGCGTTCAGTTTTATCGTAGTAAATTTACAAAATTCCTGCTTCATATTGATTTCACATCCGAAATCTATTCATTTAGACACTCCTGAATGAGTTTTTCTGTTGCAGATACGCAGGGACTCACGGTCACTTACCTGTCGTGTATAAATGTGTAGTTGAAGCTCCAGTTTCTGCTCACGGTTCTGGCCCGTTCCACTGCAACTCAGCCAATGTTTAGGTTCTGCTTTGGCCTCATTTTATATTTTTACGGGAGTCGTCTATACCAAAATTTTGAAACGAGAAATTCGTGGAATCACTGGATATTTTATCGATTTAACCATCTTAATCCTGATGATGTGATTATACTGCACCATACCGGTCGTACATTTTAAAAAAAGTTTCAGAAGAGCTGCAGCGGACCGTTTTTAATTATGTTGTAGCTGTGAATGTCCGTCTTCCAAACTTTTTTGTTAAGTGCCAGTTAACGACGCATCTACTTTACAAGCCACCAGGAGATCTCGATGCAAATGATAATAGTGTTACACAATCCACGTGAAAGGCTAAGGTAAGTAAAGGTAAAGATAACTGGCTGTGGAGTTGAGTACGGGCTCCAGACTCGTTCTAGGCTGTTGCTTCTTTCGCCTCCCCTTTTTAAACAGAAAGACATTTATATCCATGCATCTCAGATATTGTTCCCCCTTTTCCTGTCTCGGTTTACGAAGGTCACTTTTCAAGTAAGAACGATTTATGAACGTAAATTATCTCACAAACTACAATATGCACATATTTTCCCTTGGCAATGGAATCACCATAAACATTTACATATTTCATTTATATATTTGTACTCTTTAGTGACCAGGAGGACATGGGTGTCCCACATACGGATTTGTGTCACTAAATTCACAGATATATGAAAATACCACATCTGTGTCGTGCTGTCGTCTAGCGTCGAATGCATCAACAGTCTGGAACCAACTGGCTTGTTTTTTGGCGTCTACTGCACGTGCTATCGCTTATTTCTTTCAGTGGTACATAGTGTCGTGTTTTGGCAGTTTTATGTGCTATTTTTCCTGTTTAAAATAGATAAGCAATTAAAAATATCTATTGTTTTCTTTAGTTTGTTTGCTGGAAATACACAGATTTGTGCACATTTTTGTACATAAATCATTTATACAGTGGCCAGCATGTTTACATTATTTCTATTGTGCCATTTGTTCATATTTGTGTCAAAATGCTTAGAAATATAATTTTATTCTAGTCTATAATGTTATTTGATTTCTCTTAATTTGATATGAAACGGGAAAAACGTATTGTAGGTCGATGCTTATTACTGCAAAATACTGGAAACCACCACACTACATTGAGCTGGTTTGTTGGAAACTAAGAAGGTAAATTGCATATGACACTAGGCAGAACACACAAAGAGAATGCATTATGTAACTTTTAGTAATATTTAGTCATTTCCTTTTCTAGAAATGTCGAGATTGAAAAAGAGTTAATTGTGGACTACTTGTTTCGCTGCCCGCTGAAGACGAATGTGTTGAAGAGGCAGCAGAAGAACATATAGCACCTGATGATTCAAATGTGTGCTGGAGTACTTTCAAATGACAGCGAAAACTATTAGGAGGGAAAGGCATTCATCTAATAAAGCAAACTCTGAGTTTCTGATTATGTGCGCTTATGTACAGTAGGGAAACATTTTCCAAAACGGAGAACAAGAAGGGACTACAGAAAATACAGAACACGGAAGCAAAAGACACGGACAAATTTCATATGTAACTACCGCAAAGTAATGTTCAGTAATGTGTTGAAAAAAAAATCACAAAAAATTTTAAGTTCTGAATAAATCAGTATGTTTGACATAATGGTAGTACTAAATTATTATTTGTACAGATCCAAATTCCTATTAGAAAATGTTTTTGCCTTAAAGTTACCCCTCAATACCAGTGGGACATATTAGAAATTTAGAAACATGGCCTGATTCAGTACCTATTCTAAAAACAAGAAACCAATTGTTACAGAAATATGCGAAATTTTAATTAATTCAGGGTTGATTCTTGGTACCAACGTTTGGATCCCAGTATAACAGAACTCTTCCACTTTGCCGGCACTCTTCTTATATATGTTTTATTCATTTATTTTTTAATAAAGCTGGTCAGTAAAAATGTGATAAACTACCGGGTGATCAAAAAGTCAATTTAAATTTGAAAACTTAATAAATCGCGGAGTAATGTAGTCAGGGAGGTAAAAATTGACACACTGCTTTCAGTGACATGGGGTTTTATTATGTGATTTATTTAATGTGATTTGCAGAGTATCTATGTAGATGTAGAACCACATCTACCGTTATCGGGCTTTGTTTCTTCGAGGAACTGTGTGATTCTGGTTTTGTAACTGCTACCGTGACGGGTGAGAGGTACGCCGATGTGTTACAGAATCGCATCATCCCCAACATGGCTGATAAACACCTGCTGGAACGTACGATTTTTATGCAGGATGGCGCTCCACCCCATACTGCTCGACGCGTGAAGAAAAATCTCTTGCGCGCGTCGTTTGGTGATGGTGTGCTCAGCCGCTACTTTCGTCATGCTTGGCCTCCCAGGTCCCCAGACCTCAGTCCGTGAGATTATTGGCTTTGGGGTTACCTGAAGTCGCAAGTGTATCGTGATCGACCGACATCTGTAGGGATGCTGAAAGACAACATCCGACGGCAGTGCCTCACCATAACTCCGGACATGCTTTACATTGCTGTTCACAACAGTATTCCTCGACTACAGCTATTGATGAGGAATGATGGAGAACATATTGAGCATTTCCTGTAGAGAACATCATCTTTGATTTGTCTTAATTTGTTATTCTAATTATTGCTTTTCTGATCAGATGAGGCACCACCTGTCGGACATTTTTGAACTTAGTTTTTTTTCTAATAAAACCCCATGTCATTCCAAGCATGTGTGTCAATTTTTACCTCTCTATCTACATTACTTCGTGATTTATTAAGTTATCAAATTTATACTGAGTTTTTGATCACCCGGTACTTATGCAGGTCAGTAGTGAAACGCCTTTTTTGATCTGAAGGGTCTACTGTAATGAATAAAGGCTTGACATAAGAAGTTGATGAGGCAATTCGCTAAACCATTTACCGTTAAAGCAGAGTAAGCAGATCAACGTGTAACTTGCTTAAAAAATTCTCTCAGAAAAAGACTGTACTTTTTAATTGCTTCCACCTGTTCGAATGTCACCACACGCAACTGCGCGAGACAAGAAACATCAAAGAGGCGTAACCGTTAATAGGAGAATAAACGAGCAGTTTCACGGAATTAACGATTCGCTCGCCGTTTGCGTTCCGGACCGTCGTTTCTTCCAGCAGAGATTTATGTGCGGGCACGTAAAACAAATCCATAATTTCATATCAATGTGTGGAGCACAAAGCGCGGCCAGATTTATATCAACGCGTTACGGAAGTATAACAACGCATTGTTTCGCCCGGCGGCGGTTTGTCTCGCCGAGAACAAAGGAGCTGCGACGCGCATTTTTAAGATGGCGCCAAGGCTTCTTATCTGGCACATCACGCTCGCTAATACAGGTATGTAGATGATAAAGTTTGGATTCAGCAGTCGAAGGCCCGTTCCTAATTCTTGCCCTCCCGAATAGGAATAAATACTGCAGTCCAGAGGTAAACAAGAAAAATATAAACAAGCTTCTTTTTTAGGCACTAAAGGTTACCGTGTCTGAAGACATACCTTAATTCTTAGAAGAGAAAGAATCTGTTCATCCGACAGAATGTTTTTGCGAACCAACTAAATGAAAATGTTGTTTCTGACTTTAATCATGTATTCTGCGAACTACTAACTACGATTGTCAACTATGCAAACATGGGGCAACGATTGTAAAAATCTCTCTCTCTCTCTCTCTCTCTCTTTCTCTCTCTCTCTCTCTCCCCCCCCCCCCCTCTCTCTCCCTCTCTCTCTCTCTGTCACTCATGTATACACACATAGGCCCTACAAATACAAAGGTATACTTACAAAGAACAAACCTAGGCCCTACAAATACACAGCTATACTCACCAAGAACAAGTCTATTTTAAACTGATAAGTTAAATTTAGTTCACTTTGGTCGTATCAGTGTGTTACAAATTCAAATTGGCCCTACAAGTACAAAGGTGTACTTACAAAGAACAAACCTAGGCCCTACAAATTCACAGGTATACTCACCAAGAACAAATCTTTTAATCTGAGAAGTTAAGTTTAGTTCACTTTTGTCGTATCAGTGTGTTACAAATTCAAATTACTGCAGTATATTTTAAGTAACTTTTGAAAGACTTTTCATACTTTCTGTCTTCATATCTAATATTTTCGTACGTTGCAAATTTATTGACGTAGTGCAGGTTTGTACTCCATAAAGATAAATTACAGCTGTAATTGTACATACCGTAGAAATGTTGCATTTCAAATAAATTATTGCTGTGATAGTAGGGTGGATTGGAACGATGTACTGGTGAACATAGTAATTAAAAGCCTTCACAGAAACTGTAACATGTCAAGACTACTAATGGATAACCAGTTTCCTTTTACGAAATGAAACTGTTTTAATTGTTTTATTTTTATTTTATTTATTTATTTATTTATTTTTGTAGAATAATAAATGATTAATACTATATGGAACGATTTGAAAATTCCGAAGTAAAGAGAATCTTTCCTAAATTTCAGTATGTAGTAGCTACTGCTATGGACATGAATTCTAACTTACATAAACTGTACTGAACCATTACATCTAAGTGTCAAAAATCAGGCACTCAATGCTTGGTACATATTATATGTCTGTAAGGTTTGAGATCCTTATTGGTTTGAGAATCTTTCCTAAATATCAGTATGTAGTAGCTACTGCTATGGACATGAATTCTAACTTACATAAACTGTACTTAACCATTACATCTAAATGTAAAAAAATCAGGCACTCAATGCTTGGTACATATTATATATCTGTAAGGTTTGAGATCCCTTTTTACGTTATTAATTCGAAGAAAAATAAAAACTAACTGCATTTAAGCCTGTACCTTGAATAGTTTTGAGAAATGTTGGCCGCGCGGGAATAGCCGAGGGGTCTGGAGTGCAACGTTACGGATCGCTCGGCCTCCCGCGTCTGAGGTTCGAATCCTCCTTCGGGCAGGGATGTGGGTGTTGTCTTAGCTTAGTTTAGCTAATTTTAAGTAGTTTGTAAGTTTAGGTACTGATCACCAACGTAGTTTGATCCAATAGAATTAAAACATTTGAACATCTGAGAAATGTTGCACTTTGTTGTAGCCTGAAAGTAATGATTATCATTAAGAAGCGAAGCATAATTCTTGATGTAACCCTTAGTACATTTTACACAGTATATGCAGTACACGTTGTGCTTTAGCTGTCTTTTCTTTCACAAGCATAGAGAGATTTTTGTCGTTGACGGGACGATATGGTCGATTATACAAGCGTTAATTAATTGTCCGATGCTCGTGATTCCAAATGCAGCGTCGCTCACCGCCGCTTCTCCTTCTGTTCGCCTATAAATAACGATGGAGTCTGATGGTCGTTTTCATTCTCGTATATTTTGTGCCACCTAAAATTGTAATCTGAGAGTGATTGCTTTAAATTCCTCCTCTTCATCATCAAATTAATCAATGCCGGCGGGTGAAGATTAAAAGTTGGAGATTTTATTTATTCCTAAGAGATAAACGTTATTGTTTTTTATTTGATCTCCATAACTAGATGATTAATAATTAAGGTTTATTTTCCGTGCTTGACTGTAAACACCTTGGAGAACAAATATAAAGGTCGTTTCATTGAACGTAAGTTATCTTACAAAATTACGATAATGGTTTTTCGTAGTAGGCTTGGAGTGTCTCTGATCAGGCAAATTAACTGATCATTCAATAAACAACAATCAATTAGTCCCTAGTAATGCCCATATGCTCAGGGACACTTCACACATGAACAGGATTTTGGGTTTTGTTCCGCGTTGTCTTGCAGGTCTATTTCAACGTAACTACAAAACAGTAAAATATAATTTTCGGTAGAATCACTCATATTTAACAGCCGTAAGGTATTAGAATCTGAAGAACGATGTACCGCTGTGCAGAAGTAATAAACAGTAAATTAGGCTTCTAAATACTGACTACGTAATGAGTCAGGCAGATCAAATCACGGCGGGAATTTCTGATTTTATTTGCTCTGAGGTATATTTGGAATTTAATGTACACTAAATTCCTACATGTCTCCAACATTCATCAGGAAAACTAGATATTATATTTGTGATCAGTTTCCGAAGCTTAGAAGTCCTTATTCCGCACGTGTAGATATTACTACAATTTTCTATACATAGCTTAACGTACTTCTTTCGACGTTCAGCATGGAATGGGAAATAAAATTTCAATAAATTATTTTTCTCTCAATCTATATCTTTATTAAAACACATATGCTGGATAAGGAGGAACGCGTATTAAACTAATAATCTTCAAATATCTTTCACGTTCTTCTTAGGGATTCACCTGCAACAAAGAGAGAAACACTATTAAAAGATTATCTTTAGTTTAACAAATGGACAGGATTCACATAGATAAATCTGAATTCGAAAGTTATCATTACACTGAAATACAGAGAGCATTAACTGGCATCTGTTAACGGTTTGTTTCGAAAATGAGCATCGCTTCCAATTATTTATGATAATTTATTTTACCAGAAACGTCGGTGTTTGTATCGTAATTCAAACCGTAAACAGGGCTAATTGTCTGTGCACACTATCCATCACAACTATGACCTCTCACCGATCCTGTCTATAGTCTTCGCCAATTCTCATTAAAGGAAATCCAATTTCCAATTTAAATACAAACTATAACGCTATAGTACACGCGTATTTTTTTTTTTTTTTGTGTCTTTTGTACTTCTACTTCATCCTGTATGAATTTTACAAGTTTAAACTTCACAGTTTTAATCATTTCTCAAATCAATGAAGCTCAGTCATTGAACCCACGACGTGCCTGATCTGGCCATGAAAAAATACCAAAATTAGTTTTGATTAATCCTGACAGAATAATATATTGCGTATCACTACACTAAACAATTGTGGCTCTCTAAAACTTAATCAATCAATGTTACTGCTTTTTTTAATTTTGTAAACAAGACGAGCGAATGATTATTTCAAGTATGATTTTCGCAGTGTCGTGCTATGTTGAAATGGTAAAGAAGGGAAAATGAATGTTTTACTTCGTAGTTAATACATTTAAAAGTGGATAATGTGATAACCTGTATTTAAAGAACAAACACAGAATCCGCATTATATTCTTGCGCCAAGTGAAGTAACGAAAAAACAAAGATATAGTTGTATTGATTTCCTGTACTCTTACGGTTTACCGATAAAGTTTGGAAATGTAATAATATCTTTTTCCATTAAAATAAAACAGAGAACGTAGGTCGGATGTCTTGAAGTCTGCTTCACGGCACGCTTTTGATTAGGCCTACAATTAGCAAGCTTCAAAAATTGTTCGTCTTATTTCCTGCTGGCAGGGAAGGTACTAACAAATTCTATAGACTACCACTGCAAAACCTTTTTAAAAACAGGACACAGAATTTGTTACGAAAATGGCTCTGAAATTTTATTCATGTTGTCCGGGAATAGCAGACCACTAAGTATTAAAACCAAGAGTAAATTCTTTATTTTATAAACAGTTATTTAACGAAAAAAGCACCGCTTTGACGAAATGCGCAGAAATAAACAAATTGCTGCAGCTTATAACGTTACTGGATCGATACACAATACACAAGTATCTGTATGCGTAACAACATAATCTATATGCAAAGGTGTTAGGTTGTTTGTATTAATGCGCCACATTTTACGAAGACGTTGTTAAATAAAATGGGAACAAGTGGAGAATATTCTTAATCACAAGCAAATTTTGAATGTTTGTACACTTTTAGAATCACGCAATATTTGTAAAGATGTTGAATTATATTTTAGTGGAACTATTTTGTATATGAAAAATAATGCATGTAGCGGGAGACTCGACAAGGGGTGCAATTGTAGTGTGAAGACAAATTAGAAGCCTGACTTGAAATTGGTGATTTTATTTTTATTTATTTATTTTTTACCACACCACCTGCATATAACTGAATTAATCTGCATCAACGCTAACGCCGATCTGATATTGCAGTTCACCTAGCGAGCCTAATTTTGACAATCTCTTAAATCAGTAACGGTTAGTGTTAGAACTTCCACCCCCCCCCCCCTTTTCCCTTCCCACTAAAGAATTCTTGATGATGAAATATTTTACAGATTGTGATAAATTTCTAATTGTTACGCTTTGACTACCCAATTATGTAGGATGTCAAATTAAAACAATCTCACGATTTTTTTATCAGATTGTTACAGTGCGAAGGACATATGAATGCTTACAATCTGGATGAAACGAAGTTTCCAGTATATAAATTTCTGAATATATAGAACTTGCACTTATTTTATATGTCTTTTGAAAGTTGCTAATCTGTAAACTTTTTATGGGTTTGTTTTTAACTACGTATTATGAAAGGCGCAGTTAACAATCGTCTGAGCCGGTTTGTGGTTAATGAATTAAAGGAAGTTTCCCACTAACGTTTTTCGTGTCTCGTTTTATGACAGTACCAACACTGGGTATGAAACTGAAGCAGCGACCTGTCGGAAGTCATGATACGCTTTTTGCTCAGATTGCATGTTTCTTGTTTTCATATTTGGCGGCACCACTGTTGTTGTGGCTACCACAACAGTTAGCGCTATTTGGAAAGTGTACATTAGTGTCACCGAGTTGCAGCAAGCAGTATTACCGTCATACAGTAGATCAAGACAGGGACTTCCAATAATGTATTATTTCTTGACCACGATGGCGACGCAGAGCGAAGTCGCGGCAAACAAAAAACTAAATGGTGATTAAAATACTTTAAAACGAATTAGAGTTACTTCTGATGATATGTGATCTCAATTTTGATTATTTAATCGTTTCAGAAGCATCTAAGGATATACAAGGTACGTCCAGGAAGTAAGTTCCTTTTGGTGATATAAAACAAACGTGTACAGATACAGAAAAACTATTTATTGTACAAAACTCTACAACTGTTAAACTACTTTTCTACATACCTGCCGAAATTTTGTAGGCACTTGTCATAGCGTGGCACAAGTTTCTGTATGCCTTCTTCATAGAAGGTTGCCGCCTGTGTATTCTGCCATGTGATAGCATGTTCTTTCAGCTCGTCATCGTTGAAGTGTTGACAGGACAAATTTTAGGTGTAAGAAGAGGATTTCCTTCAAAAGGTGGTGTTTGTTTCCACAATAGTGCCCTACCTTATGTGGCGAATGTGACCAAACCACTCTTCCGGGAATTTCACTGGGACGTGTTTGATCATCATCCGTACAGCCCGGGCCTCGCTCCTAGCCACTTTCACCTCTTCTTACACCTAAAAATCTGTCCTTGGTGGTCAACATTTCAACGATTATGACAACCTTAAAGAACATGCTACTACATGGCTGAATACACAGGCGGCAACCTTCTATGAAGAAGGCATACAGAAACTTGTGCCACGCTATGACAAGTGCCTACAAAATTTTGGCAGCTATGTAGAAAAGTAGTTTAACAGTTTTAGATTTTTGTACAATAAATATTTTTTCTGTATTTGTACACGTTTGTTTTATATAACCAAACGGAACTTACTTTCTGGACGTACCTTGTATGTAACACAAAACATGATAGGTATACAAATACGAAAATAAAATACAGAAATTATGAAATATAGATTAAGCATTAATATCCGCATTATGCAAGTCTAGATTCACCAGTATAAAAGTTTTTTCCTCAAGATTAAGTTTCGTTGGACCAGATTCTGGCAACATAGGGCGCAATACGCGGAGTTCTAACAAAATCTTCCATAGTACAAAAGCTCACACTGCTAGAAATATTTGGCGGTTTGCTCGTTTTCACATTCACACATTACAGTTACATGGGAGAGGCCCAACCTTTTAATCTTTTTACGGAGATTCTTAGTCTATTCAGGTACTTCCATAAGCATCTAAGCATCTAGTAAAATTGTGCGAACAGTATTACCTACAGATCTATGTAATTGTAGCAGCCATAATTTAGGAGAGTCTAATTTGTTACTAGTAATTCGTAGGTGCGGATAACAGAAAACTGAAAGTGCATGTTAATTCAATTGTCATAGTCTTTAGTTTGAGACAGCATACACATTACGCGACATCTGCCCCAATCGTGCTTATGTTTACTGAAATATTTCGATGTCCCAAGTTCAATGATGTGAACATTCAACATTTCATTGAAATCCTGTACTGGTTACTGGAGCTATGGAAATGCAATAAACGTTCATGGAGAAAAAAAAAACAGAAATATCTCATCACATAATATAAATTTAACTATTGAGAACCCTATAAAAATATTGTGTAGCACTGAATGGCAGTTAAATGTGAATTGTAAACAGTATAGAGATGTAAATAATTTAATAGAAGTGTTTCACATACTGTATAAACGGAAAAACAATTAAGGTTGGGTGCGTATATCTAGTAACTAATGAATAAGCACTGAAACGAAATGAGGAGGAAGTCTGTTTTTTTTTTTTTGGCAAATTTCATTAAAATTAGTCATTGGTTGACAGAACTCTGAGACGTGAAAAATGTAGAGGAAGATACACTACTACAGTAAATAAGTTCCAGTGCGTGTAAAAAGTGGTAGTGATGGAGAGATGAAAAGGCTTCCCAGGACCCGGACCCCCTTGGAGAGCCGTATCAAACTACTCCCTACAAGATTACGACAGTAGTCGTGACTAAAGTGCGTCATCTATCACGAAACATGAATACACGTTATTGAATGGCACTGTCATATATCCTTTGATTTTAAACACAGACTTGCACATTAGACACTTTATGGACCGAATCACAAATATTAGACAGAACCCACACTGGATTCTGTCAAAACGGAATCACTGTCATGAAAGTTACAGCTGCGAAGTCAATCTCGGTAGTTTCATATTAGTTGTTAATCTTGTTAACGCTTTCCTCTTTATATTCTTGAAGACATCTATCATGCAACGCTAAACAGTCTACACATAAAAAAACATATTATTGTGATGCCAATAAATTAGGCATCGCACCAATCAATAGCGAACTTAAGTGACACAAATATCACTACAGTGAATTTAGTTAGCGTAAGAACTCAGTGAATGTGTGTGTGTGTGTGTGTGTGAGAGAGAGAGAGAGAGAGAGAGAGAGAGAGAGAGAGAGAGAGAGAGAGAGAGAGGAGGACTGCTTCCATAGATGGATCATTAGTAAAGAGAGTTTCCTTAAATTTGAAATAAACTTGGGTATTATTTACTGGACGGAGTAGACCCCAACTCTCTTGATCGCTCTTGATTCGGCCGTAAACCGTAGGTCTGCCTTCCTTTGTGAGTACATCTTAGCAAATAAAATAAAAATAAAATGAAATACAGGCTTGAGAATAAAAAACGGCTATCATTCACATTAAAGATTGTACTATTTATTTATAACACGGCAGGTATTCTACTAGAAAACTGCCAATAACGAGCGTAAAAACGGATACTGTGTGCGAGATAATGAAATACACGTAGGAAATGTGCGACATATATGTAATGGCGATATGGTTCCTACACGTACATGAAAGAAAAATAGTGCTTTGTATATATGTCATCTCAACACCTGTAAATAATGCCACAAAAATTATTTTCAAACAGTGAACTCTACTAACAAACTGCTGCACATAGTTCTGAATGTATAAGCACCTGATGATGAGCACAAGCCCGAAACTGGTCTAATTATACATAAATAATACAATCTTCAATGTGCCTGGTAGCGGTTTTTATTCTCAACTCTTTAATAGGAACAGTTACAGAGTTCAACTACATCCATCATAGATAAAATCCACTACATTACAGGGCGTTAAAGAAAAAACCGCTATGAACTTCTAGGACTTTAAAGATCTTCGTTTCCTGTATTTTGGAAGGGTGTAATAAGTATCACCCCTACAACAAAATGCCTAAGACACATGAGCTCTATTCATGGATCATATGTTGAAAACAGTAGACTGGCAGGGCGGGATTAAAATAGGTGAAAACAAAATAAGCAGTCTCGCATATGCGGATGACTTAGTTGTAATGGCCGATTCAATTGAAAGGTTGCAAACTAATATTTCAGAGCTCGATCGGAGGTGCAAGGATTATGATATGAAGATCAGCATCTCCAAAACGAAAGTAATGTCTGTGGGAAACAGATTCAAACAGATTGAGTGCCAAACGGGAGGAACAAAGTTAGAACAGGTAGACAGTTTCAAGTACCTGGGATGTATTTTCTCACAGGATGGCAACATAGCGAAAGAACTGGAATCGAGGTGCAGCAAAGGTAATGCAGTGAGTGCTCAGCTAAGATCTACTCTCTTCTGCAAGAAGGAAGTAAGTACCAAGACTAAGCTAATAGTGCACCGCTCTATCTTTCGACCAACTTTGTTGTATGGGAGTGAAAGTTGGGTGGATACAGGTTACCTTATTCATAAGATAGAGGTTACAGATATGAAAGTAGCAAGAATGATTGCAGGTACCAATAGATGGGAACAATGGCAGGAGGGTGTCCATAATGAGGAAATCAAAGAGAAGCTGGGAATGAATACCATAGATGAAGCAGTTAGAGCGAACAGACTGAGATGGTGGGGTCATGTTACACGCATGGGAGAAGTAAGGTTACCTAAGAGACCCCATTAGCGCGTCAGTGGAGGGTAAGAGGAGTCGAGGTAGACCAAGAAGAAAGTACTTAGATTCGGTGCAAAATGATTTTGAAGTGAAAGGCATAACATCAGACGAGGCATCAACGTTAGCATTGAATAGGGGATCATGGAGGAATTTTATTAGAGGTACTATGCTCCAGACTGAACGCTGAAAGGCATAATCAGTCTCTAATGATGATGATGATGATGACATGAGCTCTAAAATTCTTACCATAAGAGTCGTGAACACATCTTAGATGCTGTGAACACATTTCCTCTACAGCTGAAATGCTCATAATTTTTAAGGTATGCGTTTTACAGTTCATGTTTATTAGATTTTTTCTTGTTTTGGCGCGTACTACGAATGAAAATATATGATCATATGATCACGTATCTCTAAAACTCTTCGAAGTTTGTAAAAGGAATATAGAACGCTTTATATGTCTGAGGGCCAGCATTTCTTGCAATGATATTTATTCCGTTGCACTAATGCTCTGTATTAAAATAGTCATTAATTGCTACATGACAGTGAAAAGCGTCAGAAAATCTAATGTGTTTCTGTTTAACATTCAGATAAAATCTGTTTCGCCGATTTTATATCAACGAATAATCTATCATAAGCACCTAAACAAGTCACATCATTGTTAGGAAAACGAACTTCAGTGATAATGTTCAGATGATGGGAAAAAGAGAGTCCATTGCTGGATTAAAGCAGTAATCACACGTTCTGTGGAACACCTTTCTTATGAGAACAGTAGCATAAGCAGTGAACAATGTGTTTTCATTTCCAGTTATTGACCATAACAACATTTTATTGAGTGATAATGTTTTATTTCACTCTCTTCGTGTGTAACAGAGTTTAAAATATACACATTTAAACGATAATCTTTTTTATTTATTTATTTATTTTATTTATTTATTTATTTATTTATTATTTTTTTTTTTTTTTTTTTTTTTTTTTTTTTTTTTTTTTTTTTTTTTTTTTTTTGCTTGTTAGAACGAACTTGCAACTAGTGAGAAACAGACAAGAAATTATACTACAGCATTTTTGTTAGAGAAGAAAAAATTAATGATATTCGTAAGACAGACTTTTCAGAAGCATATTTCAGAAAATATACCTTTGGACAACATCAGATTACTTATCATAGCCGACACAGCACATTGACAGTTATACGAACTGAAAAATACAGTGAAAACGTCAAGACGTTTAGCAATATGCAATCGTTATATCACACTATTAGAAAAGTATACTTTTCACGATGGACCTGAAACAAAATATAATATTGCAAAGAACATTATATGAAAAGAGAGGTAATTTAGATTCAATATGTGTCAGTACCTAAACGCAATTTCTGAATATTGTTAAAAGAGAATACTTTTACGAACAATGGAAGTCAGATATCCTTATTATAACAAGAGATTGTTGATCAACAAGAAAAACGAGCAAAATGTAGCTGCGTATTTAGATTATTATGAAATGATGGTTTTATTTATTTATTTATTTTTCTTACAGAGAGTCTATTGCTGGATTAAAGTAGTAAATATACGTTCCGTGGAACACCCCTCTGAAGAGGGCAGTAGCATAAACATTGAACAACATGTTTTCATTTCCAGATATTGACCATAAAAAATGTTACAGGCACTATTATTCTGAGATCTTTGATTCTAGGTTAAAAATAGGGGAGACTGGGGTAATTACACCAACTTAAGGGAATATGGTTTTTTTGCCTCATTAAAAGTGGCATTTTTCCTCACAAAATAACTGTATGGATTCACCAATACTACTTTATCACATATCTTATCAGTCGCACACCTTTTTAGGTTCTGTGGTTAACATCTACATCTACATCTACATGGGATACTCTGGAAGTCACATTTAAGTGCCTGGCAGAGGGTTCATGGAACCGCCATTATACTATTTATCTCCCATTCCATTCTCTAATAGCGCGCGGGAAGAAAGAACACCTGTATCTCTCCGTTCGAGCTCTGATATCTCGTATTTTAATCTGATGGTTATTTCTACCTATGTAAGGGAGAGTCAACAATACATTTTCGCATTCGGAGGAGAATGTTGGCGATTGGAGTTTCGTAAGTAGCCCACGCCGCAGCGATAAGCGCCGTTGTTGTTGTAATGATTCCCATCCCAGATCCTGTATCATTTTCCGTAACGCTGTCTCCCCTGTATCGTGACAATACGAAACGAGCTGCCATTCTCTGGACTCTTTCGATGTCCTCCGTCAAACCCACCTGATAAAGATCCCACAATGGGCAGCAATACTCCAAAAATGGATGGACAAGCGTAGTGTATGTAGTTTCTTTTGTAGTTCTGTTGCATCTTTTAAGGGTTCTGCCAATAAAACGCAATCTCTGGTTTGCCTTTCCCATGACATTATCTACGTGTTCTTTCCAGTTTAAGTCTGAAGTAATAGTAATTCCTAGGTATTTTGTGGAGTTTACGGCCTTCATTTTTCATTGATTTATCTTGTGAACAAAGTTTAACGGATTTCTTTTCGTACTCATGTGTACGACTTCACATTTCTCATTATTTAGAGTCAATTACCAATTTCTACATCATAGTGATATTTTATTCAGATCGTTCTGCAGTTGGTTTCGATCTTCAGATGATTTTACTAGACGGTAGATGACGGCGTCATCTGCAAACAACCTAAGAGAGCTACTTAGATTTTCCCCTAAATCGTTTATGTAAATAAGGAACTGCAGAGGACCAATAACACTACTCGGAGGAGCGCCCGCTATCACCTCTGTTTTAGTCGATGCCTTACCATCGATTACTACGAACTGTGTCCTCTCTGACAAGAAATCCCCTATCCAATCGCAGATTTGGGGCGATATACCATAACCACTCAATTTGATTAAAAGCTGTTTGTGAGGTACGGTGTCAAAAGCCTTCTGGAAATCAAGAAATACGGAATCGATTTGCGAACCCTTGTCGATAGCACCCATCACTTCGTATGAATAAAGAGCTAGTTATGTTTCGCATGAACGATATTTTCTAAATCCGTGTTGACCTTGGGTCAATAGATCATTCTGTTCGAGATAATTCACAATCTTTGAATACAGGATATGTTCCAAAACCCTGCTGCAAATTGACGTCAATGCAATAGGCCTGTAGTTTAGTGGGTTACTCCTACTCCTTTCTTGAATATAGGTGTGACCTGTACAACTTTCCAATCTTTTGGTAAAGATCCTTCCTTGAGAGAGCGGTTGTATATGACTGTTAAGTAAGGAGCTATCACTTCAGCATAATGAGATAGAAATCTAATGGGTATACAGTGGCGACATTACCCTGGGTAATGGCTCTGGGGCAATAACGCGACACACTTTTAAAATCAAGAAAAAGTATTTATTGAAAGATTATTAGAACGTAGATACTGAAAATGATAAAACTAACATTTCTAATTATTTTTAAGAGGTGATTTGCTTTCATTGTATACAACCATACAACACATGATATTAGAACACTTTTTTAAAGTTAGTGTTATCTAAGATATTTTTCAAAACTCACAAATCTATTTTTCAGCACTATTAAAACCACTACATTCTGCATGTGTCCATTTTCCACAATATATGCAACTGTACCGCAGCTCATTTTGAGGTCGTCAGCAAGACGGAAAGGTACTCGTTTAAGTTCGGTTAGTTATATTTCATAAAAGGTATCAGCTAGTTCAAGAACTCTCGTCGCTAATTGATTTTCTTGCTCAATGTTGAATATTGTATTTCATACCATAGAAGGACCATTTTTATTATTACTTTTAAGTCAGTCTCGTAAAGTTGTCCTGGGGAATGCCAAACTGATTTGAGACGGCTTTCACGTATCCAAGCTCTGAAAGTAGCCTCATTGCTTCTTCGGTTTGTGCTTCTGTCCTCTACGCTTTATCTGGTGTTCGTTTTCTCACACGAACCACCTCAAAATTACGAAGTTAGTCGTGTTAAAATAATTTATTTTTACCTGGGGTAATGCCGCCACCATGGCGTCATTGCCCCACCTGCACAATATGGCGAATAATGTAAACTTCAACCGAACGGGCTTACGAAACATTTACATCACTGGTATGATAGTGGTGGGGAAAAAAAATAACGATTATGCTAAGATGCTTAGTTAAAAGTACAAACAGTGTGGAGGGTCACTTACCTCAAACTATGTAGGCTCGAAAATAAGATCGTAAACGTCTAAGACAACAGAGTTATTCAGATACTAATCTCTTGTGGACAAACACGCACCGCCATTATAGCACACAGTTCCGCAGTACGCCACGTAGATTCAGCACAGACAATTGTGTTCATACTGCCGACTATCTGTCGTAAAACTGGGGTGGCGCTGTTACCCCGGGTGGCGCCGTTATCCTAATAATCCTTACTTGAAAGACTGCACGATCTCATCTGAATTTTATACGAAACGAAATCGAAACTCTTGTTTGCGCATTTCTTTTGGAGTCAATGGTCACCTCCAAAGCTGAATGATCAGCGCAATTACTGCCATTCACAGGGTCCTGGCTTGGCGAAAATTTAATCACCGGGGGGGGGGGGGGGAGTCGTAGGAATGAAGAACATACTCTAAGGTGGGTTTCCACCTGCACAGTTCATAAAGCTGTAGTTGGGAAGAATCCAGATGACACACATTGTGTTACTAGGCACCTTTAGCATTTGGGTAGTCCCACTGCCTCGTCGTCACATTTCGGTACTTGTTGTACAGGCACATATTTAGTTGACGTGCCAAAGCAGGAAATAGTCCTGCGATTGCAGCGTAGTTGGTAGGTCGTTTTCGCAGATGGTCCTGCCATTCATGGGACGGCAAATGATTGTGACAGGATTCAAGTAGGAGGGACGCTGAAGACCTAGATGTCGACCGCCCAAAAATCCGATCAGCAAGTAGGAGGATGTATATTGCCACAAGGCAAGGTATTGGGAGGGTACAAGGCTACAGTAAGGACGACTATATTGTGTATGATTAGAAAATATCGTTCATGCGAAACACAACTAGCTCTTTACTCACACGAAGTGATGAGTGTTATCGACAATGATTCTCAAATTGATTCCGTATTTCTTGATTTCCAGAAGGCTTTTGACACCGTACCTCACAAACAACTTTTAATCAAATCAAATCTCCTATCAGAGAGGACACAGTTCGTAGTAGCATCGACTAAAACAGAGGTGATATACGGGGTTCCACAGGGTAGTGTTATTGGTCCTCTGCTGTTCCTTCTCTACATATACGATTTGGGAGAAAATCTGAGCAGCTCTCTTGTTTGCAGATGATGCCGTCATTTGCCGTCTAGTAAAATCATCTGAAGATCAAAACCAACTGCAGAACGATCTAAATAAGATATCACTATAGTGTAAAAAAATTGACAATTGACTCTAAATAATGAGAAGTGTGAGTCGTTCACATGAGTACGAAAAGAAAACCGTTAAACTTTTTTTACAAGATACATCAATCGAAAGTGAAGGCCGTAAACTCCACAAAGTACCTAGGAATTACTATTACTTCAGACTTTAACTGGAAAAAAACACGTAGATAATGTTGTGGGAAAGGCGAACCAGAGACTGTGTTTTATTGGTAGAACCCTTAAAAGATGCAACACAACTACTAAAGAGACTGCATACACTAAGCTTGTCCGTCCTTTCTTGGAGTATTGCTGCCCAGTGTGGGATCCTTATCAGGTGGGTTTGACGGAGGACATCGAAAGAGTCCAAAGAAGGCAGCTCGTTTCGTATTGTGACGATACAGGGGAGACAGCGTTACGGAAATGATACAGGATCTGGGATGGGGATCATTACAACAACGCCGCTTATCGCTGCGGCGTGGGCTACTTACGAAACTCCAATTTCCAACATTCTCCTCCGAATGCGAAAATATATTGTTGACTCCCACTTATATAGGTAGAAGTGATCATCAGATTAAAATACGAGAAATCAGAACTCGAACGGAGAGATTCAAGTGTTGTTTCTTCCCGTGCACTATTCGAGAATGGAATGGGAGATAAATAGTATAAAGGTGGACCCTCTGGCAGGCACTTAAATGTGATTTGCAGAGTATCCCAAATAGATGTAGATGATTCCCTGTTCCGGTAAAGCCAAGAATTTTTCTTTTGGGGGAGAACTGGTAGGAGGTGGAACTCAGACCAGTGAAACCAATTCCGAAGCTTCTTGACTGAGAGGTAGCGCCTCAAATGTCTCAGACGTCAGGCCAAACGGTCGGAGGAGCCAACCTCTTGCTCTCCACACCGCATTCGCATGACGCCGCTTGGCGTACAGTGACATGGTAGACAACACTTCACCCTTCAAGGTAGTTGAGGAGCTCAATTTGTTGAGGTTTTTATTTTTTCTTTCAGTCATTCACGTGCCACAGCTTCGTTTACAAGAACTGTGACAGTTTTAAACCGGAACAGGAAAGAGAAGAAGAAACAGTGAAGGATACAATTAGGTGCCTTTTAGAGTATGGTGATGCAAAAGTTTCGTACCTACCTATCAAAGACAATGACTCGCTCAGCGAAAGATTCGTATCGATAGACTGCAAAGTTACATAGGTCACTCCAATGATCTGGAGAAAGGCGTAGTAATGACCTGCAAAATTACAGGCCCATATCACTGACGTCGGTTTGGAGCAGCAATTTGGAACATATAGATTGTTCGAACAGTATGTGCTACCTCGGAGAGAAACGACGTATTGATTCATAAGAACATGAATTCAGAAAGTATCGTTATTGTGAAACACAGCTGGCTCATTTCTAACACCACTTCCGGAAAACTTTTGATACCGAAACTCTAATCAAATTGCCTGCTCATGTAATATTGTCTCATTTGTGAGATTGAATTCGTGATATTCTTTCAGAAATGACACAATGTGTAGTAATTGACGGAAAGTCATCGAGGAAAACACAAATCATATCTGGCGTTCCTCATGAAAGTGTTATAGGGCCTCTGTTGACCATTTGTGTAAACTATTTAAAAGATCGGGAGTGAAACATGGACGATAAGCAGTGCGGACAGGAAGAGAATAGAGGCTTTTGAAATGTGGTGTTACAGAAGAATGCTGAAGATTAGGTGGGTAGATCGCATAACTAATGAAGAGGTACTGAACAGAATTGGTGAGAAAAGTAATTTTTTGCATACCCTGACTAAAAGAAGGGATCGCTTGGTAGGACACATTCTTAGACATCGAGGAATCGTAAATTTAGCATTGGAGGGAATGTGTGGGGTAAAAATCGCAGAGGGAGACCAAGAGACGCGTATAGTAAACAGATTCAAGTGGATGTGGGTTGCCGTTCTTATGAGGAGATGAAAAGGCTAGCTCAGGATAGAGTAGGGTGGAGAGCTGCATCAAACCAGTCTCCGGACTGAAGACCATAACAACAACATTTAAAAGATAATCTGAGTAGCTCTCTTAAACTGTTCACGGAAAAAGCTGAAGTTCTTCGCTTAGTAAAGTCACCAGAGGATTAAAAGCATTCCCACAAGTTGTACACTACGATAGTAGCGCCTTTGTCGTTCATCAACCTCTTTGCTCGTGATCATCATAGATGATTCCCAGACGAAGTGGAACGTTTCCTCGAATCTGCGGTGAAGAAACGAACCATGATGTTTATCATCGTCCACTTAAATTTTCCACCCCAACAATAAACGACTACCACGGGTATGAACGTGCGGTAGGGGCTTATGGAAGTATGTACTATAAGAATACCACCCCTGTAAACTGCAAATCCCAATGCAATGGAAATTACCGCTAAAAATATGAAACACTGTAATTACGTCAATCCTTTCGTAGTTCTCAAAAACCATCAAACCCATTGTGTTAATGCTTACAGAAATTCTCAAAAAATCCAAATGTTCAAATGTTTGTAAATCTATGGAACTCAACTGCTTGGTTATTAGTATCTAGCTTACAAACTAAAGCAAAGGTAAAGTAACGTAAGGACAACACATACACTTATGCCCGAGGGAGGACTCGAACCCCCGATGGCGAACGGCCGCGCGCACCGCAGCATGGCGTCCCAGTGCGCATGGCTATTCCACCGCGCCACAGTAATTCTCACTATCTGCAACATACAGTTGAAAGATACAATTACTCTAGGTATGAACGTTTTTACGACTGCTTCCACCTTGTTACGTCCCTCGATACATAACTTGTTACTCTTCATGAAGGCACGCAACACTCAATAGTTTCATCAATTTCTTAAGTCTTTGTGGAACCTGAACTGTATGTTACGATCATGAATATATTCGAAAAAACGATAAACTTTACTAGAGGGGATATTAGTACCCCTTCGGAACATACAGTAACATACGCTTAGCAGAGTTCCCCAAGATCCCATATTTCTGGGTTGCTCTCTATCTTCCCTGACTCATTGACCCGATGCCTGGTACATTAAACATCCAGCTGTCCAGATAAATCCTTTCGCTCTAACTAGTTGCTTTACATTGTACACCTTCTGATGATTATCAACATAACACATCATTAGTGTCGATAATCATGGTAACACACATAAGGTTCTCATATACACAACCATCCATACATTAAATCGATATTCCCGCTCCGTAGGGTGATTCTCTATAATTACTGAAGTAAGTTACAAAACGAAAAGACGTTATGATGATCCATGACATACAGCGTTCATCGCTACGTCATTCGCTCCTCTCGATAAACTCACGTAATACCACCAGGTCATCAGGCCCCTGTTCCTAAAGAAGGGAGTGCGATGTGGTTATATGAAGTTAAAAGGAGCATTAACAAAAATGTTCAAATGTTTGTATAGTCTATGGGACTTAACTACGTGGTCATCAGTCCCTAAACTTACAAACTACTTATGAACTAACTAAGACTAAGGACGGCACAAATATCCATGTCCGAGGGGGGATTCAAACCCCCGACCGTAGTGGCCGTGCAGACCGTGACTAGAGCGCCTCAGTCCCCTCGGCCGGCGAACATTAACAGGGGTAACCGACTAGTTTGACAGTGACAATAACCTCTAAACGTGTAAAAGAAGCATAAAACAATACAAGTACTAAACTAAGAACTAAAGATTGACGCCAAACAAGATTGCCCGATCACGTGAATAATAACGGCTGAGTCAGCTATTCCGCACACACTAAAACTGCCAGTCAGAAAGAGGACTGACAATACTTAAGTAACAACAAATTTAAATGATGGGTGCCTGAAAGATCAGGCTCAGGTACCCACCATTAAATCATGTGATGAAAACCAGCTGCGCGAGTAAAACCCAAACCACGTTCAACCATAGTAGTGTCGTCTCCTACCATAAAAGAAACGCATCTGACGGGTTAAAAGACTGCCGCAAGGAAACTAAAAGTGGACAGTCTTGACCATTCTTCAGAGCTCATTTCTTTAGAGACCCAACATAACAAGGCAGCGTCCATCACAGCAAACAAGCAATGTTTCGATTCACCTAGAGTAAGTCTAACCATTTTTGTTTCGTTTTGTTTTGTTTACTAAAGTTCTGATCTGATCCACTTTCTGAAGGCACGCAACACTCAATAGTTTCATCAATTTCATTGTATACAATATAGCATGTAATTAAGGTGCAATGTATTACGTTGCCTGCGCAGTGGAGTGGCCGAGCGTTCTAAGGCGTCTTGCTCAGTGCACGCGGTTACTCACCGTCGCAGGTTCAAGTCCTCCCTCGGGCATGAGTGTGTTTGTTGTCCGTAACGTAAAGTGATTTAAGTTAGTTTTATTAGTTTGTAAGTGTAGGGGCTGATAACTGCAGCAATTAAGTCCTTTAGATTTACAAACAGTTGTTTTTTACTATGTTACCTAAATTGAGTGCGCAGACATATAGTCTTACCCAGAAAGTAGGTGACAAACAAATACCAAAAACTAAATATTTTCGTAAATAGTTAATGCAAAAATAGTTCCCCAATATGTGCTATTGTTAATAATTGTTTAAACAATTGTCCTTTAGCCGCGGTGGAGTAGCCGAGCGGTCTAAAGCGTCTCGCTGCGGAGCGCGCGGTTGCTCGCCGTGGAGGTTCGAGTCCTCTCTGGGGCATGGGTGTGTGTGTTTGTCCTTAGGTTAGTTTACCTACGTTTAAGTAGTTTGTAAGCTACGGACTGATGACCACGCAGTTTGGTCCGATAGATTTACAAACATTTGAATTGTCCTTTAATGTTTATGTACAATACGCAGCATGGGGCTGTTGCTGCTGCTGGGGCAGCTACATCCTGGCACAGAGTATAGAGTTTCGCGTCAAATTCACATCTGGGTATGGAGGGGTGAGATGGGAGGTGGTTGCAGTGCTGCCTTTTCTCAAAAAATTGAGATTATGGCCAATAGCGTTCGAGGAAATTCAAAATTCAAGGGTGTGTGATATTTTCCCACTAGGTAGCCATCTTAAACCGGAACTGGAACCGATACCATCTTGATGACGTCATTGTGCCGTGGCCATATCGGTGCCCAGGTGGCCGAAGGCGGGGGTGGGACATTTGGACACAATGTACTACGTCAGAACCGGCACTTCAGGTCCTAGGGTTCCTAATAGCTACCCTCTAATGGTACGTATCATAACACAAAAATTTACGATGTGTAAAATGCAAGGACTCGCGGTGATATACAGCAAAAAATTTCTTTCGGGTTTCGACTCGCTTGAAGTAGTTATTTCCTCAGGATCTTTCAACGAGAGCTTCTCTGCGGTTGTAAAGGAAGAAAGGAAGATTAGGGTTTAAGTCCAGTTGACAGCTTGGTCAATAGATAAGGAATTCAAGCACGGAGTTCTAGGTAAAAATAGGGAAGGAAATTGGTCATGCCGTTTCAAATTTAGTTAAAGAACGGAAAACCTAAAACATGATGACCGGAAGAGGATTCGAACTACCGCGCTCCTACATGCGAGTCCGGTGTGTTACCACTGCGCCACCTCGCTCGGGTACTTGACAGCCGTGTTATGGTGCTTCCTCGCTCATACAGCCGCGCCGTGACGTCAGTGGTGCTCAGTTCGACGCCCGCGGCGGCCGGTACAACTCCTCAATAGCAGGAGTCCAGGCCGTACTCAGCGGCAATCCAACGTCTTTAGTGACGGTGTTGTCCAAAACTCCTTTTCTATTGGCTTGTTTCCCAATAGAGATTAAAATATTTCAGAAACCCCTCAAATAAAGAGGGTGTGTTATAATGAATGAAACACGCAAGATAACTGTGAGATATTCTGCCATTTCATTGGTTTAGGAACCGGCTTTCGGCTGTTATCTCATCGTCAGGTAAACATATATATCAAGAGAGACTAGTGCTTTGGTTTATAACTAATCTGAAGGAATTATTAAAATTGAAGTTGTTTGTTTGTTAAACAACCAGAATGGACTGGAAATATTGCTGTACTGAACTGGATAAACAGGACAAAAGAAATATGTATTTTTATAATGTAGTGCAGTTATTGTCCACTGAGATGTACCACAAATTGCTTAAAACCAGAAATACTGTATACTAATTATTCAACAACTGAGACACAACACAACTGGATACCTACTGCAGTGTTGTTATAAACTAAATTATGTATATTTCTTATTACTGTAATAACGATTGTACCTCAGTACCAATGAATATTATTTTGTAATTTGCATCCTTGTTCAATTATGATGTATTTTTGAGTGTTAAAAACTACAAGAGCTAGTAAATTTAGGTTACATAAATGAAATACAGCACGACTGCATATCTATCCAGTATTGATGTAACTAAATTATACATACATATTTTTCTCGTAGTAACCTATCTTCTATGGTTCTTCATCTACATCCTCTCGTCTTAAGATTGAAAGTGCAACTGCCAACTTTCTGATGTATTCTGTCTGGTCTCTTCCAAGTACTGTCCATTCGTTACTATTAAACAAGATGTTACCGATGTTTAAATTAAGCCGTGCGGGAATGGGCAGGCGGTGTAAGGCATAATGTCTCGGATTGCGCGGTGTCTCCCGCCGGAGGTTCGAGTCCTCCCTTGTGCATGAGTGTGTTGTCCTTAGCGTAAGTTAGTTTAGATGTTTTTCAAATATAGGGACGGATGAGATCAGCAGTTGCGTCCCTTTTGTTCATAAACATTTGAACTTTATGCGCTGGGCAGATAATCTAGATAGTTTCCTCCAGTCAGTATTCACCTACTAGTTTAATTCTCCTTTTTTTCCAACATCGAATTCTGATTTCCATCACAATAGCGATTTTCTTCCTCGTTATTATCTGGAAAATATTTTTATTTCATTAAATTTCTTTTTCAATCTTCTCATTATCTTCATTGCTAGTTGGCATACAAATATACACTATTGTGGTGGGTACTGGTTTCGTGTCTATCATATTGCAATCACCATGGCGTTCGTTGTAAGTAGCTCTCGTTCCTATTTTGTTGTGCATTGCCCGAGCTACACCGTCCATATCCCATTTGTATTTATACCAATTTTGTCGCCTGATCATATTTTCTGTTCATCCTGGTGCTGAACTTCACTAATTCCCACTAAACCTAACTTAAACCTATTCATTTAAATTGTTTGTCCTACCTGCCCGATTAAGTGATCTAACATTCCAAACTCAGACCCGTAGACTTTATTTTTATTCATTTTCAATGTCTCCCTCAGAGTAAACTGTTACGGAGATCCGAATGTGGGACTCTTTTACCACATTCATATTCCATCCATCATCATAATTTAATGTCTTCGGAAAAAATAAAGTCTAATTTCTCATTGTTTTCAGCCGTTGGTTACTTTTGCTAGGCCGAATTAGTCAATCGCACTGACTATTGTCCTGAAAATGCTTGAAAGGCCGCTGGCCCACTACAAGGAACAGCATCTTTGTCCGACTACACAACAGAGTCCGCATATGACAGTATTAACAGGATAATTTTGTTTAAAATTTTGGTCGAATTTGTTGTGTCCAAGAAGCTGATAACACTTCTATCGCTACGTCTGGATGACCAAGAGCAATGATTAAACTGGGAAATAGAACCACGGGTAGTTTTCGTGTGACGACAAGACTAAGGCAAGGGATAGCCTCTCCCGAATATTATTCAAGCTACTGCTTGAGAAGATTATTAGGGAAACGGATAGTTTCAACCATCGTGGTATCCCGGTAGCGAATAAGAACATCACCCATCTGGCATTCGGTAATCATAATTATAGTCTTAATAACACACACGCAAAAGAAAATCTGAAGATGTAATGATAACCATGGAAAGCATAGCAAGAAAATTTGGCCTGAAAGTGAACCCTACGTAAACCAAATACATGATAGTTGGAAGATCCCAGCCTCAAGAAAGAAATCCAGAAATTAACAGTGGAGAACAACATCTACAAAAGAATAAAGGAATTTAAATATCTTGGAAATATAATTTCAGAAAGTTCATCGTCTGAAATCGAAGTAAAGGCAAGAATTAAAGCGGGTAGTAGATTCCTTCACTACTAAACAACATTTTGACTTCCCAGAGCATACCACGAGCCCTCAAACTAAGATTGTATAAGATGCTTGACAAAAATATTTGGACCGGTTCAAGACAACATAACAAGAGAATGAAAGGCACGATATGGAACAACCCTATAGAGAACCGAACATTGCGGAATTGATGAGAAGTAGAAGATTAGAGTAGACAGGCCATGTCGTTCGTATGAAAAAGGAGTGATGGTCTAGGATGGCCATGGAGATGATACCGATAAGAAAAAGACCTCTGGGGCGACCTAGGAAGAGGTGGATTAACGGGATATCTTGAAACCTGAAAGAACTGAAAGCAGGCAGTGAAGAATCGCAATGGTTGGAGAGCCTTGGTTATATCAACGCGCGGCCTATTGCGCCTGATCGCGTAAACTAAAGTAATTACGTATTCAGTTAGTCCATGTACTCGTCCGTCCTCTACCTATCTCTGTCTCCTCCTCCTCCTCCTCCTCCTCCTTCTCTTCCACCGTCCCTCTATCCTCTCATCCATTCACATACCTCTGCCAATCACCGCCTGTGGCCTCTTTCTGTTCTTCTTCTTTCTCCCCTGCATATGAAAAAACCACAAATATCAACCAAATTCCGTGATGATCGGACAAACCGTGTTGGCATATGGAGTAAGGCACCCTCCCGCCATGCATCGAATGAAATCTTATACAGACTGTTTCTCTTGTCCTGTTGATGAAGTAAACAAATTTTCTTCAAGATCGGAATAAAAATTTAGATTGCTGTCAAAGCCTGTTCTAAACATCCTCCGTTATGAACCGTACGAAATCTCATGTGCACGATGTCCTATCACTAGTTTTGAAGGTCAGGTGTGTTCAAAATTTCATCAAGATCGGAACGAAACTGTAGATTGGTGTTGGAGTTTGTGGTAAAGTACCCTCCGCACCGAACCATACAAAATATTATGTAGATTCGGCCGTTCCTCTTGTATTGAAGGTTAACTGCGAAAATTTTTATCCCAATCCGATAAACGGTATGGGAGCGCATAAAATATTAGTCTGATCTGAAGTGGAAACGCTAATTCAAATTTTACAAATTTTGATTGTTTTCGATTTGTCAGCTATTCTTTTTTTCTAAACCACTCCTGAATTATAGAGGGAAAAAACATAACAAAACTTCATTCAAGAAATAACTTGAGTGACTTGAATGATATTTTATTTTATGTTAGAAAGGAAACAGCCACCAGTTGCATGGTTCCAGATTTATTCACTACCGGTTTCGGGCAATTATTGCCCTTCTTCAGGTATATTATTTGTGCCCTGTATGTTTACTCAGAGCATTGTGTAATAATATTTTATTTTATATTGTGTTTTGTTAGCAATTATACAGTGGTTGTTTAAGAAAAAAAGAGAAAAAAGGTGAAACCCAAATGAACGGCTGAAAATTAGAAAAAAAAAAAAAAAAAAAAAAAAAAAAAAAAAAAAAAAAAAGGAAATTGCTACATTTGCATGGAGCCGGGAATTGTGAGGTGGATGAGCTTTGCGTGCGTAGGTGTGATATTGATTTCTCAAGTTTAATGATTATTTAAATCTTCGCAAGAGTGTGTTGTTTGTTCATTTTATTCGTTCGTTCGGGACAGAGTATTGTCATGGATGGCAATCTCTCACTGCTTAGGAAGAGCATCTTTATTTCAGTGTGTAGTATCAGGGGTTTGTTTTTATGTGTATAACTGAATGGGTGTTTCTGCTAGATGGGGAAAAATCGGATTTATTTAAATAAAGTGCATAACTTGGTAACTTTTATCGAATTCCAGTATCTTCCTGTTTCTTCCACGTAGTAGCACTAGCAGCTATTACATGTTAATTTGTATATGCTATATTTGTGACAAGGTGGTTAATTTTTTTAGTGTTGTAAACTAATTTGCTTTCTGTTTTATTGTTCATACGAAACAAAATCTGACATTGTGTGGCTCAAGACGTTTTTTAGGTTGATATGATATGCTTCCGACAAAAGGGATAGTGACACATTAAACTTCTTCTGCTTTTGAGGACTGCTTTTTAGTCAACGTATGATTTTTCTGAGGAATTAGAATCAATTTAAAAAACTGTACGTATGTAAGTCAGTTTTGTCTCGAAAATAATATAAATTGAAATACTGCCTGCCACCAAGCAGCTAACTTTTTATGAAGTATATATTTACAGGCATCTTCGTTTTTTTCGTGATCTAACATCCTCTTATCTGGTAGGGAGAGGATGGTCTGTTCATAAGTTTTTCTTTTGATTTTCTTTTCGTATTTTTTTAAGTGCGTAGATAACAGTTCCACCTGAGAGGTGACTGGAATAGGCTGTGCGACCTAGAATTAGAAAGTTATTTCTGACTGTGAAGGTGGAAACACAATTGGCAATGTTAGTTATTGTGGACCTTGCGACCTGTGATCACTGAACTACACTGTCGGGTGCACTCTGTTAGAAATTTCCAAATCGCTTAAGATATACAGGGTGTTACAAAAAGGTATGGTCAAACTTTCAGGAAACATTCCTCATACACAAAGAAAGAAAATATGTTATGTGAACATGTGTCCGGAAACGCTTAATTTCCATGTTAGAGCTCATTTCATTAATTCTCTTCAAATCACATTAATCATGGAATGGAAACTCACAGCAACAGAACGTACCAGCGTGACTTCAAACACTTTGTTACTGGAAATGTTCAAAATGTCCTCCGTTAGCGAGGATACATGCATCCACCCTCCGTCGCATGGAATCCCTGATGCGCTGATGCAGCCCTGGCGTATTGTATCACAGCCGTCCACAATACGAGCACGAAGAGTCTCTACATTTGGTATCGGGGTTGCGTAGACTAGTGTTTTCAAATGCCCCCATAAATGAAATTCGAGAGAGTTGAGGTCAGGAGAGCGTGGAGGTCATGGAATTGGTCCGCCTCTACCAATCCATCGGTCACCGAATCTGTTGTTGAGAAGCGTACTAACACTTCGACTGAAATGTGCAGGAATTCCATCGTGCACGAACCCCATGTTGTGTCATACTTGTAAAGGCACGTTTTCTAGCAGCACAGGTAGAGTATCCCGTATGAAATCATGATAACGTGCTCCAGTGAGCGTAGGTGGAAGAACATGAGGCCCAATCAAGACATCACCAACAATTCCTGTCCAAACGTTCACAGAAAATCTGTCTTGATGACGTGATGGCACAATTGCGTGCGGATTCTTGTCAGCCCACACATGTTGATTGTGAAAATTTACAATTTGATCACGTTGGAATTAAGCCTCATCCGTAAATACTAAAGTGAGCTCTAACATGGAAATTAAGCGTTTCCGGACACATGTCCACATAACATATTTTCTTTCTTTGAGTGTGAGGAATGTGTCCTGAAAGTTTGGCCGTACCTTTTTGTAACAACCTGTATGTGCAGATAGAATACGTGAAATGACTATGTTTACAGTACAATAGCTCAAATTCTGTGGTGCCCGGTGTCGATCTAAACTTAATCGCCCATATTAGTACGTCGTATAGTCTCGTCGGGCGGCAATACATTCAGTTACGCTGATGGCGAATACTGTCTTGGAATACGTCAATCCACGACTGCTTGACCTGTTTCCGTGGTTGTCCGAGATTTGTGCCTTGATGAGTCCATATGTCAGTTGTACCGGCCAGAAAAGTTACTGCAAATCTTGCAAATGACATCGAGCTTCAACGCGCAATGTGTGTCCGAGCATTATCCTATAGGTGCAACACATCACCTTTTTGTAGCAAGAATGCCAGAAAAGGGTCTCACAACATCGCTTATTTACCGAGCGCTGCTCAGCGTTTCCTCCACAAACAGCAAAGTTGAACGAGAGTTGTAGCTTATCGCACACCAGACCATAAGGCAGTGTGCCTTGGACGAACGCCAGGTCAACATCGTAAGCGCAAACAACTGTCACTTGCATGCAGGCTGAATCTGCTTCCATTTCTGAACACCATCATTCCATCTTTCAAGTGATCCTTTCACGGCTGTAAGGGCGTGCACGTCAATGTGAGACGTGAGTGGAAGGCGGATTATAGTCCTAGAATTCTGTGACGGCGTAATGTCAGATTTGCAAAAAATATTACCTGAAAACGAAAATATGAGCGTAAAGGAAATCAAATTTCAACTAGAGTTTCTACTTAATGAAACTCGAGCCGAGATGGCGAAATTTGCCAAAAATATTAGCAAAGTTCCAAAAGACTGTTTTTCTTAAATCAATAAAAAACGCAAAGTCCGTTGGGAAAATGTTAAATTAAGAGGTTATAGGACTTAGGATTATCTATCGATTAGTTTTTTGTACGCATCGATTGCTTTGTAACTGTTCGAGATACGGTATATCGAAAAAAACACTTAAAATCCTTTAAAGACTAGATGCCTTATAACTCAACATTCACGTTTCCAAACATGTTATATGGCTTAAGTATGGGACGAAATAATTGAAAAAAGTAACTTTTCGAAAAAAAATGTTCCTTATTTTACGAGATGATTTTTTGAAAAAAAAGGCTAGAAAATTGGCTAGAGTTACCCAGCGGATCGACCTAGAGTAATGGTTTTTGGTCTGTTTTTTTCGTCGATCCCCTGATTTAAATATTAATTCATTTCATCCTAATTTCCCATCTTAAGATACAATGTTAAGACCTCAACTTCAGACAGGGTATTTCCATCGTGTTTAATTTAGCAGCATTGCGAATTTCAATTGTCACACACTCGACGTTTTGCACTTTTATGTTTAACCGACCACACAGATTTACTGCATATGAACAAATGTGTGACGTCCAGGATACATCTTCATCTGATTTACAGTCGAAGTAATGGTAGTAATCCAGTCTTCGTTAATGGAATCATGTCAAGCTTCAGACACGCTAGCCACGCGGCAGTAGCCGCGTCGTCTAAGGCATCATACTACGGCCTGGGCGACCTCTCCCGCAGGGAATGTGTGTGTGTGTGTGTGTTGTCCTTAGAATAAGTTAGTTTTAGTTGTATGTCTACGGACTGATTACCTTAGCAGTTTAACATATGGTACTCTCTTCTGGTGTTTCCCATGCAGCGTATAGAAAAGTGCTCGTGTTTTTGATATTCGGTGCATCTAATAACAGCGACGGAACTACTGCTTCTGATTATGCCGCTAGGTAACTTCGACGACGTCATCAAGACAAAATGCTTAGAGATTCGCCAACGAGAGGCCTTCGGCTTCCAACATCACTGAACAGATGTCGTCCACGGGTTAGCTGTGCTCCACCTAACGTAAAGCCGTCCGAAATGCTAAACTCTGGTAAGGTATAGGTGACGCAGCAAGGTAACAGCTTGTTTCGCAACACATTTCGTCGACGTACGATGAAGGGCTTCGCTCCTCTCATTATTCGTTAACGCACATCAGCATTCAGAAAATCGCTTGCTCCGGATGCAGTTTTGTGAATGGTTCCTACAGCCATTAGATTTACAAAAATTGATACCCTCACTCCTGAGCATATCTCCAACAAGGACAATTGCAGTATTGGCATGTTGCCAGACCGAATGAGTTAAAGAAAGTACCCTGCATTTCTAATAATTAATTTACGTAAAGCACCAGAATATGGTACACGTCATTTTAGGCGGATGAGGTGATTCCAACAAGATGCTACATCTTTGCAATTGGAAGAAATGTGGGAGCATTTGAAGGTGCGTTTTTATTTTGCTCTGTCGATGGGTTTGGAAGAATGGTAGCGGACTTCAATTCTTCTGTTGAAATCGTAGATGCAGCTTTATTGCGAAGGATTCAGAGAAATCGTGTCGCTATACTGTCGAAGATGAAAAATATGTATGCTCTGCTTAAATCAAATGTTCAAATGTTTGTAAATCTATGGACTTAACTACTCTGGTTATCAGTCCCTAGGCTCACGAACTACTTAAACTAATTTATGCTAAGGACAACAAATACATCCATGCCCGAGCGAGGACTCGAACCTCCGACGGCGAGCAGCGGGGCGGTCCGCAGCTAGGTGCCTTGGAACGCTCGGCAACTCCACCGCGGCTGTGATCTTCTTACTTTTTTTAATAAGCTGTCTCGCGCAGTGTGGTATAGACTCTCGCGGATTTCCGAATTCTACGGAACGGGTATGTTTCAGTTATTGCCAAGATATGGTGTAGTACAGGCTTTGATTAGCATAGTTCAAAGTGTGCAGATTTTTCTTAATTAGTTTAAGGGAATAGCAGATTTTTCTGTAATAAACTGAAAGCAAGTTACGAGTGTTCTTTCTGGATATACCAGATGGTCATAAACAGTCTGAAAAGCCTGTAAAGGAGTAGCAGGGAAGGCTGCGCTGAGAAGTAATTGTTAAAAAAAATGATACGTTCTCAAGTCAGCAAGAATCAAGTTAGCCAACCAGGACGTTTCTCACGCAAAATGAAGTTAAATGCCTTTCGCGTCCGGTTAGCTGAAAAAAAATGTACTGCACTAGTCTGCTGATACAAAAATCCTGTGTCATGACGTTGGTCGCGATAAACTCCGAAACTATTGAATGTATCATAATGAAATTTTCTCACATATCACTTGGTTCAACTTCAAATAGAGGCTAGTTTTTATTTGGATTAATGATCTTAATAGTGTCGTATTTCAAATTAAATGTTGTTATACAGGTTGGGTAAGAATCCAGTAAATGGGGCCGTTTTTCGATTTAAAACGTTCGTTTATATGCAAGTATTTATGTCACGATTCGGGCCTCATAGACTCGGGGTAAAATGGTCTACTGGAAGCTGAAGGGTCGTGGTTGGAAACCCGGTTGGATCATGGATCCGCTTTTTTCTATTTAACACTGCCATCAACTCTCAACGATGCGCGAAATCGCCAGTAAGTACACGTGGTTGCGATTTCATGTAAAAATACAGCTCTCCTTTACCTGGTTGGATGCTGGGCTAAGTTGGGAGGACACAAGTCGCCGAGGACCGATACAGTTGAAACCTTGCTCCGGGTCACTGAGCCACACGAAATTGTTATTGTGATCTACAATGAGGTGACGAAAGTTATGAAAGTGCAGCAACTGGGAGTTTGAAGGTCCAAAAGAGATGGATTTTATTTCAAGTTGCACGTATTTCCAAATTTTTCGTGTATTTTATTTTATTGTAATCAAGCTGTGTATAGTGTATTTAGTAAAATGCCGTGAAAAAAATAACCTGAACAATGCTTGTAGGAAAACTAAGCGAGGCAAAAGTGTTGAAAGAAGTCAAGCAGCAAGACAAGTCACACCAAAAAACGGAGCTCAAAGAACCAGGACAGCCGACAGTCGCGTGCAAGACGGAACTAAGGAAGTTTAGGTTTTAACATCCCGTCGACAGCGTGGTCATTAGAGACAGAACTTACGCTCGGATTTTTGGGGATGGATGGGGTAGGAAAATCGACTGTGGTCTTTGAAAGGAACCATCCCGTATTTTCCTGGAATGAATTAGGGAAAACGTGGAAAACCTAAATCTGGATGGCCAGAGGTGGATTTGAACCACTGTCCTCCCCGTGTACAAAAAGGGTCTTTGCGGCAACATGCAGGAAGAAAAAGAGCGGTGCGTGAACAACTCCTAGCCGCTTTCAGAGCACGAGGACGAGAATGACAGAAAACTTATGATGCATTACAACTTACACATTAACACTTGCTTTATTTATTCAATTAAGGACTTTGCAGTTTAATTATTTATTATAAATTAGACTTGAATGTAAGATAACTAAAATTAAAAGTGAAAAGTTTTATTTTGTTTCATGGTTAATTTGAACACTTCCAAAGTTTCTGCAATAACTTTTGAAAGACGGCTGTCTGCCGTCTTCCCTAAGTTATAACTTTGTAATTTAAGTTCACTAGACGGGCTTTATTGTTTTCCTAACGAGAGCCCCTTTCTTTCGGAGGCATGAGGAATAGCATTTCATTTCATGTTTTTAAATGTTAGCTTCTGTAATATTGCAGGGATTTTATGATGCTAATAATTTATCATTGTGTCTATGAATGTGGCAAGATGAACGGTTTCTCCGTGACGCCACTGTCCGCTGTGAGAATGTGTACTTGCTATATTCTATATGTGCATGTATGTGCACCTTCTAGCATGGCAGTCTGGGTGTATGTATGAGAATTTTCGTCGTCGGCTGCTGGCTGCGCAATTTGCATCTCTGGCTTCGTGTCAATCGGTAGTCGTTACCAACTTGTGCTTTTGATGCTACCAAAGAGGTTCCTCCACCCTATGGTTACAAGTTGGGTTGGCAATGCCCAGTAGCGAGCCTCGGTTGGAAGCGCGAGTCCAAGCTCTCCCACCACCTCGTTTTTCTTGGGCTTTAACGCTTTCCGGCCCTGGCTGGCGACTCGCTGGCCGATACTACACTCTGTGGCTGCACTTCGACCTGGTAAGACGTTCTGATTTTCTTTCCTCCCTTGAGATGGTAGCGATTCATTGTCTGGTGTTCAAGTTAGACTTGAGAAATTAGGTTCATTATTCAGAATAAGTTTGTCCAATCGTGTACGGAAGTGTATTCAATTTCATTTTGGTGATTTTGCATAGGTAAATGCAGTGAATATGAAGTAATTCGGTTTGATAACGGCTGAGAATCGATAACCTTTGTGAGACTAGCTGGCAGTGTACGAACTCAGTTTAATTTCTTTTCTTAGCTTTGTGGGATGCAACTAATGTGCGGGAATATTTTTATTCTGTATAGTGCATGTGAAATATTCTTTTCCGTTTTCTCCTTCCTCGAGCGATAGGTACTCCACGTGGTGTGTTCTTAGAACAAAGCCTTCAGCTACCCCTGTGTCTGTTTCTATGCCCTTCAGGCAAGAGATTATGCATGTATACTTCTGATTTCCTTTAGTACATCGCGATCTCCTCTCTGCCTTTTTTAAATCGCTGTTTCGTTTGCAAACTTGTAATTTTGATTCACACTCTGTCAGCAAATTCTCTTCTAGTCTTGTACTAGCCCCTTTATTTGCTTGCTTATGGAATACTACGTATTGCTAGGGGCTGCATGCCGTATTTCTCTTTTAAACGTTTACTTGGCGTTCCATTCTCATTGATGTACTATTTTACACCTGAAATAACTTTATATTTTTGGTGAACATTAATCTGACTCTAATGTTTACTACACTATTAACTGAATGTATTACAATAGCCAGAGCAATCTGCTAGCGCCACTCGGCTGCCTCACTGCTAGCGAGCGACGTGGTCAAGACGGCCGCTATCTTTTGCCTCTGGCGGCTGTCGATATTTCCAGTTAACGAGTTACGACGTCCTGAGAGCGAACCGCAGCAGATAAACTGGGCCAACAAAAGAATTCACAAATGAGTGGATCGGTGAGTTAAGCGGAGGGAGGGCAGGGGCACAAAAAGCGAGGAGTCCGCCGCCGGCAGCACACCGTTGCGCACACTACTCAATCCTTTTTTATCCGTCCGTAAGAATGAGGCATTTTATGGCCCGGACGTCGAAAGTCGTCTTCATTGGACCTACAAAAGACGTAATATTTGGAGAGGGAGAAGAATCTTTGAGTGCCGAAAGGGACGAAGATGGGAATGGGAGGGCGAGGGGGGTAGGAGACGCGGATATGAGAGAAGAAATAGAGATCGCCCACCCTTCTGAATGAGAATGACCGATAATATTACCCGGGATTCCATAATAAATTTCATTTCTTGGGGCGCCAGTTCGCCGGAACGTCAGACGTCCGCGCCGTTCTGTATTTGGCAGCGCGACCCCCGACTTTTTCCCGTCGCGGTCGCCAAAGGTGGCGGCGCTTATCCACCGCCGTCGAAGGTCAATTAATAACGGCGCAGCCGTACATTAGCCGAGCTTTATTTCATCATTAGGCGCGTGACCGCTCGGCGTCGCGGCGCGAAAGGCCGTTCCGCCGGCGCCCGCGCGGCCACTTGAGCTGTCGACGTAAGAAAAAAAGAGCCGGCGCCCACTGTCGCGAGGTGAAAATGGCTCTGCTGGAGCCGAAACGCCGCCCGCGACCGGGCAAAAACCGCGAGCGAGATTTATACCGCGGACGGGTGCTACCAAATTTAGACGTCGGCGCGGGCGCGGCGAAACCGACTTTTTGGCCGCCAGTCCCCGCTTCGATGCCGCGGGCTGAGATACAGTTTTCTTACGCCGCCACTCACCGCCTTCTACGCTCGGATGAAGGCGGCAGTGGAGACGTTTTTCCGAGAAGGCGGTTTTCATATCGCACGCACGCCGCGGCCGCGAGCGGGGAGCGATCAGTATGCGCGCCGGCGCCCCTCTCGGGTTTCGGCATGGTTTCGCCTCGAATGACAAAGATCTTGTCGCTTTCCCGGAACAATTTCTGCTCAAAATGGTCGGCGGCGCGCGCGTGCGCTGCGTCGAGTACGTGTCCCCCTGCGCGAGATGGCGACGTGACGAACCGCGGTGGCCCGGCGCCGAATTCTTGCTCTTGTTATACCGGCGGGTCCCGACTCGGAGGGTGAGTAACCTCTGTGGTGCGCGTCGCGTCGCAGACAGAGCTGTCAAGATGACTGAGCGGCGTCAGTACCTCGCATCCTAGAGTGACAGTACGTTCACTTTCCAATTAAGATTGTCGTCAGATCCATATAATTAGATAATATGTCATATTAGGAGACTGACCCCACTGGATTACCTCTAGACAACATGACTCGACTGGCCCATGCAGATGATATAATTCTCATCAGCGCTAGTTGAGAACAGCACAGAAGAATGGCAAGCTCGTACTGTCATAATAGGAGACTGATCTCACTGGATTCCTAGACAACATGTCAGTGACTCGATTGGCCTATGCAGATGATATAATTCTCATCAGCGGTAGAACAGCTTAGAAGAATGGCAAGCTCGTACTGTCATAATAGGAGACTGACCCCACTGGATTACTACACAACATGTCACTGACTCGACTGACCTATACAGATGATATAATTCTCATCAGGGGTTGTAGCGAACAGCTCAGAACAGCTTTACATTTGCCCATATTGTTCCTCACACACGAGTTTAATGTGTAAACCAATTACGAATTTAATTACTGTTAACTTATTAACTACTTACAATTTAAAGTGTTATCCGTTGCGCATCAAACTAAACCATATTTACGTAAGATCATTGCATCCCATGTCAGTTACAATTTATTCTAACAGAGCAAAGGAAAGTACTAAGTCTCATTGCTTAGTCAAATTATTTTGTAAGCAAAACTAAAACAACATTTATTTGTGTATTTTAGCGGGGTCGGTCTCTTAACACGAACAGTGACACGCTCGCCCCAGACACATACTACCTTTAGCATTCATACAAGCACACACACACTACTTTTAGCCTCAGCCGTTATTTCTTAGTACCCTTATGTAGGGTTTACCACTTTCTGAACCTTCACATCGATCACCATGAATTCCTGTCGGTCCCTTTCCTAATGTTATGCCCAGCACGTCTTTTCTAACTTTCGTTGTTACATTGCTATTGAAACTCCACCACTCCAGTACAACCTCTAATAATATCACTTCCATTAATATGGTTTTCTTGAATTTTTGTCAGATTCTACCACTTGGTTCATCACCATTGACACGTTTACGTCTTTTTTCCCCACTACTAACTGATAATCGATCACCACGACATTGTGCTGCTAAGTCAAACTTTCAATGTGGATGACCTTGATATTCTTTATTTCCTGTACGTGTTTTCTTTTATATAATAAGTAATCTCACTTTTTTGACTCCTCTCATACACAATCTGTTCTCTTATTCTATTAATGTAGAGATTGTCAATTAGTAGATCATAGTATATTGCAAATTCAGCAATCCTGTGCCCTTCTGGTTTCTTTCCCCGCAACTACATCCACCATGAATTTTATCTCCTCTCGCCAACATGGCCATCTCCCAAAATTACACCGTTTCTCGGACTGGTATTTCTGTTGTTGTTGTTGTGATATTGCAAGTCTTCGCCCTACTCTATCCTGCAAGCCCCTTTATCTCCTCATAAAAACGGCAACCTACATCCATTTGAATTTGTTTACTGTATTCATCTCTTGCTCTCCCTCTGCGGTTTCTACCCCCACACACTTTCCTCCAAGGCTAAAGTCACAATTCCTTGATGTTCAAGGGAATGTCCTACCAATCGAGCTCTTCTTTTAGTCAGGGTATGCCAAAAATTCATTTTCTCCCCAATTCTGTACAGAACCTCTTCATTAGTAGCGCGATCCACCCACCTAATCTTCAGCCTTCTTCTGTAGCACCACTTTTCAAAAGCCTCTATCGTCTTCCTGTTTGATCGTCCATGATTCACTCCCGTACAAGGTAACATTTCACACGAACACCATCAGAAAAGACTTCGTTACACTTAAATGCCGCGGTGGAGTAGCCGAGCGGTCTAAGGCGCCTCGCTGCGGAGCGCGCGGTTGCTCGCCGTCGGAGGTTCGAGTCCTCCCTAGGGCATGGGTCCTTTGGTTAGTTTACCTTAGTTTAAGTAGTTTGTAAGCTACGGACTGATGACAAGGCAGTCTGGCTCGACAGATTTACAAACAACATACACTTAAATTAATATTGTTTCTAAAATCATTTTATCTTCCTGAGATGCTTGTACACTCATAACTGTGATGAAGTCTCCTTCTACAACAGAGTTAACGCTCATGATTGATTCTGTACAATTCACAGACTACAGCTTTTAGATCTTTATACGCAATAATTCCCTCTCCATTTCTGGACTTTTTCTGCACTGATGTAGGACAAC
The DNA here is from genome assembly GCA_026315105.1 of Locusta migratoria. Classification (NCBI taxonomy): domain Eukaryota; kingdom Metazoa; phylum Arthropoda; class Insecta; order Orthoptera; family Acrididae; genus Locusta; species Locusta migratoria. The sequence continues at coordinate 17,754,174 of CM048751.1, forward strand.
TTGTACCCATCTGCCAACCGTTCCAAGTTATCACTCTCCCACCGAGTACCTTGTAAGCAAAGAATATTCACATTGCTCCTTTCCCTCGCTTGTTCCTGTGTTTAAGATTTCGAGTCTTATTCTGCACTTGACTTCGTCTTTTTCTACTTCCTCCTAATCCGTTGGATTCTTCACAGAACCCCTCCCCCCGCTGTTCCGATTCGGAGACTATTTCTTTTGGAGCTTTATTTCGAGAATTTTCCGGTATTCTTTTGGTTTTGGTTGTACTTCATTTTAATGATTTTATGACCAGCATGATGTCAGCCTTCCTTCTTTCTTCGAATTTGGGAGCAGCAGCAACAGTTAATGAACAAATCAATCTAATACTTTTGTAGGACAAAAGACTTATTTCTTTATCCATTGTCGTCGGCCTAAGTTCCCTAATTATTTTTGCGTGACATTACTCCAGGTTGGCCACATATTTCTATTTAGTTCTTATTGTTTCTTTTTTTCTATGTTTAGAATACATGATATCATATTTGACCTTTTCTGAACACGAATTATGGTACGTTTGATATGAATTACTTTATACTGATCCAGAAATGAGACGACAATGATTTATAAAGGGCAGGGCAAACAAAAGTGGCACATAGAACACAGTTCTAGGGTAAAAAGGAACGCACTAGCGGAAAGGGAATACAATACCAACTGATTATAACAGATGTTGGAAGTTGCTGAAGGCTGTCACATCCGGAATGTTCTGTTGCAGTTCTTGAAGGCTATGAGGGATTTTACGTTACATCTTTCTCTACTTCCCTACACAAGGTAATCATACACTGACAGGAGACGAGACGTTAAACACTAAGTTTGCTTCCAATAAAAAAAAATAATTTAAAAAAATCAGGTGACGTGGATGGCCATCTAGGGCCGCGAACAGACCTCTGCTAACAACTCTGTCTGGGGTCTCGACTGTATATATGTGCTCCACGATGCAGCTACATCCTGTTGGAAGTAACTTCCGTCAATGCTGTCACAAATCGATTCAAAATGTTGACAATGTAACGTGCTGAAGTTCAAACGTTCAAATGTTTCTTAAGCTTAAGGGACTTAACTACGGGGTCATCAGTCCCTAAACTTACAAACTACTTATGAACTACCTACAACTAAGGACGGCACAAATATCCATGCCCGAAGGGGGATTCGAACCCCCGACCGTAGCGGCCGTGCATACTGTGACTGGCGAGTCGCAGACCGCTCGGCCACTGCGGCCGGCATACCGTGATTCCATGGCCACTATGAACTGTTCTTTGACCACTGGAAAGTCGCTGATAGAACTGCAGCACGCCTAGTCAATGTCAGGGTCCAGAAACGTCATCATTGTTTTATCCATTGTTACAATCTATGAAAAGAAAGTCCCATCCATGCCGTCATCACGCGTCAACTTTGCCTAACAACGTGCCAAGCATGCAGCTTTGTCATCTGTCAGCATTCGCGACACCAACCTGGAACATACTTTCAAGTCTTCAGACCATCTTTGGGGGGCGTCCTTGGCCTTGGTGTGTTGCCACACGGCGTTCTGCATTCTCTGAACTGTTCCACCCGCGAACGCACATTGGACACATCCATGACACCACCACCAGATGTATCACTCAAATGCCGATAAATTTCTCCATTTCTAAGTCTTAAATCTCTCAGCTATGTGCTGTACAGGGCTGCCATCTACGTCATTCCTTCACAATGAGTGTGTACGCATTTTTAAATAAACCTCATGTTTGTATCAGTAGCAGTGCCGAGGAAAAAAGGTGTTATAATTTGAATGGACCACCTATTTGCTCAACCTTGTGTTATATCTCATTAAAAACGGGATTTTCCTCTAAAGATTTACTCTGTTGTGTGCAGTTTGTCGGCATTTGTCCTCCTATTACTGGAAGTAGAGAAGGTATCCCCACCTCCGATCTGAGAAATCGATCTCATTTCTCTTATTGTATTACGATAATCATGTCTCCCTGTGTGCTAACAAAATAAGTATACATTAGGATAAAGTTGGTGAAAGAAATTTCGTAAATTTTCGCCACAACGATTAGCGCCTTTCATTTATTGATTTCCACCCCAATTGGTGCACCTTTTCCGTGACACTCTGCCCCCTACACAAAACGACCAGTCCTTCTCTGAACTTTCTGTAAATCTTTCGTCACTCTCAACTTGAGTGGATCCCTCAATGCACAGGATTACTCCAAAATAGGACGCACATATAGTGTAGGCAGTTTCTTTAGTGGAACTGTTGCAACTTGTAAGTGTTCTGCCAACGAAACGTAGCCTTTGGTTCGCCTATCCTACAATATTTTCTGTGTGTTCTTTCCAATTTAGCCGCGGTGGAGTAGCCGCGCGTTCCGAGGCACCTAGCGGCGGTGCGCGGCGCTGCACGCCGTCGGAAGTTCGAGTCCTCTCTCGGGTAAGAGTGTATTTCTTGTCCTTAGCTCAGGTTAGTTATAGTAGTTCGTAAAGCTAGGGCCTGATGATCAGAGTAAGTAAGTTCCCAATTATTTACAAACATTTGAACGTTCCAATTTAAGTTGTTCATAATTGTTATTCCCGCGTATGTAGTCGAATTCACTACCTATAGATTCGACTGATTTGTTGTGTGAATGAAGCTTAAGGGATTTTTTTTAGTGGTCATATGGATGATTTCACACTTATCATTATTAAGAGTCAATTGCCAATTTTTACACTATGCACATATATTTTCTAAATGATTTTGCAGTTGCGTCTGATTTTCAGGTGACTTTACTAATCGATAATTGATAGCATCATCCGCGAACAGTCTAAAAGAGTTACTCAAGAGTACCTCCTAAATCGTTTATAAAAACAGGGAACAGTAGGGGCCCTATAACACTTACCTGGGGGACCCCAGATATCACTTCTGTTCTACTCTATGACTTACCGTCAATTACAACGTACTGTCTCTACTATCTTACAGGAAATCACGAATCCATTCGCACAACTGTGGCGACAATCGATAAGCAAGCAATTTGATTAGAAGACGCTTGTGACGGACAGTGTCAAAAGCATTCCGGAAAACTAGAAAAACTGAATGTATTTGATATCTCTTGTCGATAGGACTCATCACATCATGTGAGTAAAGAGCTAGCTGTGTTTCCCAAGAACGATACTCTCTGAATTCGTGTTGACTATGGGTAAATGGGTCGTTCTAAATCAAATGTTCAAATGTTTGTTAAGCTTAGGGGACTTAACTACGGGGTCATCAGTGCCTAAACTTACTTATGAACTACTTACGAACTAAGACGGCACAAATATCCATGCCCGAGGGGAGATTCGAACCCCCGACCGTAGTGGCCGTGCTGACCGTGACTGGAGCGCCTCAGTCACCTCGGCCACCGCGGCCGGCAATGGGTCGTTCTCTTCGAGGTAGTTCAAAATATGTGAGGAAATTATATGTTCTAAAATCTCGCTGAAAAACGACTTCGATGATATAGGCCAGTAATTCTGGGATCAGTCTTGTTGCCTTTCTTAAATACTGGAGTGACCTTTGCACCTTTCCAATCTATGGGTACGGATCTTTCGCTGAGCGAGCGGATTTACATGATAGATATGGAACTATTGCGTCAGCATACTCTGAAAGGAACTAAATTGGTATACAGTCGGGACCGGCAGACTTACTTTTGTTAAGTGATTTATGTTGCTTTCATACTCCATGGGTATCTACCTGTAATTTACGCATGCTGGCAACTGTTCTTGATACGAATTCTGGAGTATTTGCTTCGTCTTCTTTGGTGAAGGAATTTCGGAATGCTGTGTTCAGCAATTCTACACTCCTCGCCATTAAAATTGCTACACCACGAAGATGACGTTCTACAGAAGCGAAATTTGGCCGACAGGAAGAAGATGCTGTGATATGCGAATGATTAGCGTTTCAGACCATTCACACAAGGTTGGCGCCGGTGGCGACACCTACAACGTGCTGACATGAGGAAAGTTTGCAACCGATTTCTCATACACAAACAGCAGTTGACCGGCGTTGCCTGGTGAAATGTCGTTGTGATGCCTCGTGTAAGGAGGAGAAATGCGTACCATCACGTTTCCGACTTTGATAAAGGTCGGATTGTAGCCTATAGCGATTGCGGTTTATCGTATCGCGTCATTGCTGCTCGCGTTGGTCGCGATCCAATGACTGTTAGCAGATTATGTAATCGGTGGGTTCAGAAGGGCAATACGGAACGCCGTGCTGGATCCCAACGGCCTCGTATCAGTAGCAGTCGAGATGACAAGCATCTTATCCGCATGGCTGTAACGGATTGTGCAGCCACGTCTCGATCCTTGAATAAACAGATGGGGACGTTTTTCAAGACAACAACCATCTCAAGAACAGTTCGACGACGTTTGCAGCAGCATGGACTATCAGCTCGGAGACCATGGTTGCGGTTACCCTTGACGCTGCATCACAGACAGGAGTGCCTGCGAACCTGGGTGCACGAATGGCAAAACGTCATTTCTTCGGATGTATCCAGATTCTGTTTACAGCATCATGATGGTCGCATCCGTGTTTGGCGACATCGCGATGAACGCACATTGGAAGCGTGTATTCGTTATCGCCATATTGGCGTCTCACCCGGCGTGATGGTGTGGCGTGCCATTGGTTACGCGACTCGGTCACCTCTTGTTCGCATTGACGGCACTTTGAACGGTGGCCGTTACATTTCAGGTGTGTTACGACCTGTGGCTCCCACCATCATTCGATCCCTGCGAAACCCTACATTTCAGCAGGATAATGCACGATGAAATATGGTATCGTGTTGAAGCTGCATGCGCATCTGTACCTGTACACCCCATCCAAGATCTGTTTGACCCAATGCCCAGACGCATCAAGGCCATTATTACGGCCAGAGGTGGTTTTTCTGTGTACTGATTTATCAAGGTCTATGCCCCCACATTGCGTGAAAATGTAATCATATATCAGTTGAATTATTATATATTTGTCCAATGAATACCCGTATATCATGTGCATTTCTTCTTGGTGTAGGAATTTTAATAGTTAGTAGAGTATGTCGTAGTTGACGGGTAGGGACATGACCGCCTTTGCTGAGGCCACCTCACCTAGTGCTGTCTGTAATAAACATCGACGCATACATTCGGACCGGACATGCTCTTCCTGGCTACGGAATCCGTCGAAATCAGCTCGTCAAACATCACGTGAACTTGAAATACCGCAAACAAGTGTGGTGGAGATTCTTCACAAAGGCTTAGGTTGCAAGTTTACAAAGTGCAAATAGTGCAGGTCTTGCAACCGAATGATTTGCTGACACGTGCAGAATTCACAAATGAGGTTATCAACAGGATCGATTGCGCTAACGACTAGTTAAATCTCATTTGCTTTACCAACGAATCCACCTTTCATTCAAGAAAGGCAATAGGAGTGATCCCCAAAATTGCAGGCCTATCTCATTGACGTCGATTTGCAGTAGGATTTTGGAACATATACTTTGTTCGAATATTATGAACTACCTCGAAAAGAACGACCTATTAACTAATAGTCAACACGGATTCAGAAAGTATCGCTCTTGCGAAACGCAGCTTGCCCTTTATTCACATGAAGTGTTAAGTGCCATCGACAAGGGATCTCATATCGATTGCATATTTCTGGATTTCCGGAAGGCTTTTGATACTGTACCCTACAAGCGGCTTCTAATGAAATTGCGTGCTTATGGAATATCTTCCCAATTGTGCGATTGGATTCACGATTTCCTATCAGAAGGACACAGTTCGTTGTCATTGACGGTAAGTCATCGAGTAAAACAGAAGTGATATCTGGCGTTCCCCAGGGAAGCTTTATAGGTCCCTTACTCTTCCTTGTGTTTATAAACGATTTAGGAGACAATCCGAATAGCTCTCTTAGACTGTTCGCGGATGATTCTATCGTTTATCGGGCAGTGAAGTCAAGAGAGGATCATCGAGGCGCTGCCCGCAGTGAATGACGGCTGCAGCCCCCAGCGGCCGGCCACTGGGACGGCGGTGGCTGTCGCCCTGCTCCGGGCCGGCTGCGGTCGCGCCTCTGCCTGGGCCACCGCGCGGCTCCTCAGCAGCCGGCCTCGTCTATCGCCCAAATATTGACGAACCTTTTAGCGGATGGCCTAATGGCGTCTGGGCCGCCGTGCCGAGCAAGGACGAGCTGCTCCTCCTGGACAGGGCGGCCGGCGGAGCAGGCGCCCTCCCTACACACCCACCGACCTGTGCCGCGAACCGAGGACCGGACCTGAAGCGGCTCCACAGTAAAGATACGTAACAAAAGATACGCGTGTGACTGATTTACGTCCACGGAGCGTTGTGAGGCCATTCACCCTCGTCTTAAGGTGAACAAGTTGTTACAGAGTTATTTCTCTTCCAGTGGTCTGCTTAACCCATCCTAGATAAGAACAAACTGAACAAAGTCTTATTTATACACCGCCGGACTCAAAATCGCAGTGTCGTATTCCACGCTCCACTTTAGTTTTCCTATAGTTTTATCATTTTTGCAAATATTTCGGACCAAAAAAAATGAAAAGTCATATAATACAAAAAAAGGTATATAAAAAATTATAATATGAATTATTATTATTATTATTATTTTAATCTGCCAGGAAGTTTCATATCAGCGCACACTCCGCTGCAGAGTGAAGTTTCATTCTGGAAACATCCCTTAGGCTGTGGCTAAGCCATGTCTCCACCATATTCTTTCTTCCAGCAGTGCTAGTCTTGCGTGTTTGCAGGAGAGCTTCTGTGAAGTTTGGAAAGTAAGAGGCGAGATACTGGCGGAAGTAAAGTTGTGAGGCGGCATCATGAGTCGTGTCGGGGTAGCACAGTCGGTAGTGCGCTTGCCCGCGAAAGGCAAAGATCGCAGTTTCGAGTCCCGGTTCCGTCACACAATTTTAATCTGCCAGGAAGTTTCATTTTTATTTTTTTTATTTATTTTTTATTTATTTATTTTTTTTTTATTTTTTTTTTGGCTCCGTGCATATTGGTAGTGTTATGCGCCACTAGTGCTTGGGTCTGATTTGAATCCCGACGAAACACTGTATGCTGAGGACCTTTCTGCGTAGACACGGTTACAAGGGAGGTAACCACGTTTCCTTTTATTACGTTTTAGATTTTTTTATTGTCTCAGGTTTTAAAATTCTTTTAAAGATTATCTGATGGTGAGAGCTTGACCCTTGAAACGCGTCATATTTGAGTGTTTTTACACGATTTCTGCGGTTGAGCCCACTTGACAAAATAAATGAGTAATACAACCGCGACCTCACATCCATTATGGGTATAATTAAGTATATAATATTTTGATTTATTACTTTTTTATTGCATATTATTTATGTTTCTATTAATATTTGTCCGTAATATTCTCAAAAGGTGGCCATCCAACAGGCAATTCGATTTTTTTATTATTTTATTATATTATTTTTAGAATTTATTTGTTAAAAAGGTCATGACCTGTCGCAACACTTTCACAGGGATTTAGTTTACGTACTCTATTATTGGGAACTTTAATACAGGGTGAATCACCAAACACTTCGCCGCGGCAGATTAGCCACGCGTACTGGAGCGCCGTGTTGCAATACGCGCGGCCGATCGCCGTCGGGGATTCAACTCCTTCCCCCCTTCCCTAGAGCATGGATGTTTGTGTTGTCCTTAGGTTAGTTTAAGTATTTTTTAAGCTACGGACTGATAACCTAGAAGTTAAGTCCGATACATTTACAAACTTTAATAATGATTTTGCAGCCAAGATCGCATTTTTCATTTATTATGTTACCGGTTTCGTCGTGCTCCATGCCATCTTCAGACCTGTCCTATTTTACATAACTTCACAACATTTTTACATACTAAAAGAGTACATCCAGTTATGTAAAAAATGTTGTGAAGTTACGACAGGTCTGAAGATGGCGTCGAGCACGCCGAAACCGGTAACATAATAAATGAAAAATGCGATCTTGGTTGCAAAATCATTATTAAACAATTATAGATCGCCCCATTGAACAATAAGTTCCTTATATAACATTTACAAACATTTGAACCTTATACTTGCACCGCAAATATTGCGTAAACGGAAAGTGTGATTAATGTCCGGTTTTCACAGAATGGATTGGTAGTCAGGAGCTCCTATTTTTAGCCAACAAACAGATTGTAATATTACTTAGAAAGTGTAATTTTTTATGCAGACATGTAGTTTTTTAAATGGAACATGTACTGGAATTTTTGACACCAGCTGTATACAAAGCATTTTGAATGACATTTTTATCACGTTTAGTTTGGCAGCTACAACCGTTCAGAGTTTCGGGGTAGGAGGCTGCGATTTCGTAGCTGACTGGTCGAGTGGCTATCCCCTGGGGCACGGCACGGCGCACTGTCTCATGACCACCAGCCAGTCAGCTACGCTGTCGTAGCCTCCGCCCCCAAAACTTTGAATGGTTGTAGCTGCCAAACTAAACGTGATAAAAATGTCATTCAAAATTATTTGTACACAGCTGGTGTAAAAAGTTCCAGTGCATAATAGAAAGAACTATTGTTCCATTTGAAAAATTGTGTTTGCATAAATAATACACTTTTAGGTATTTTTACAAATGTTTATTAGCTAACAATACGAGTTCTTGACTACCAATCCATTCTGTGAAAACCGCACATCAATCGCACTTTCCGTTTCCGCAGTATTTGCGGTGCAAGTGATCAACCTGTGATTCAACCTGTATATTAATAAAATACTCTCCACTCCATTAGAGCCGGCTGGTACAGCAACGAATGAGATTGTTTAGTAATAAAAGACGTGCTTGAAACTATTCTATTTATTTTTAACACGTTTCAACCTTATAGGACATCCTCAGAAAGTGTGGACAATAAATGAAATGGGACGCATAAAACTTAAGAGCCCACTAGTAGCGTTCACAATCTCACTAAAAATTGATGGAATGTTAACTGACCTTAAAATATTACATATGTTGAACTAAAACTCTTGCTAGCCACAATCTAGCAGCGTCAAATCATTAAACTAGGATACGGTCGACAAAACCCATCAGACTCCAACAAATCATTTTAGATTCGCTTGTTTATTTCTACCTAACATCTCAATTTTAATGTTTAACTTTAAAGAAGACTCCCTCCATTCTGCTGTCTTATTTTTACAATATTCTTATCATTTAGTTGACCGACTTCCAGCTTAATTTTAACCTCTTCATTCTTATATTCAATTATTCATCTTCCTTTAGTTGTTCTGTATAATTATTTACAAATTTTAAATTTCTGTTTAATTTTAATCTCTTCATTCTTCTATTCAGTTATTCATTTGCCTTAGATGTTCTGTATAATCCTTTTTAAACATTTTTTATTTCTTAGAAAAAAGGTTTTGCTGCGATGTATTCAACCCTAGATGGAATATCAACTTCAGATCATTCGTGGAGCCTCCATTTAAAAAAAAATCATGCCAGATCATCGTTAATTTTGCGATTATCTCTGAATCGGTACGAGATATGGAAAAAGAAATCAAAATTGTACACAATTTTTGAATAGTTAACACGTTATTTACAATTAAATTTCGAGCTGCCAAGAGACCGTTGCAAACGGACCACTTTTAGTGTTACTAATTAATTAAAAAGAGATGCGCTAAGGACAACATACATTCACCAATTCCCGGGGATGACTCGAACCTCCGACTGCAGGCGTCACAAAGCACAGAACACCTATTACAAAGTTAAGGAGCAAGCAGTCGGTCATAGTGCTATATTAAAATCAGCATTCGATTCAAATTTTTGAAGTAAAATAGCGAAAACCTCAACAGGGATCTTTTTAAAAGTTTTGGAACTCGAGGGTCAAAATACAAGTGTGTCACAAGTGATGTCATGTCATTCTCTTCTCCATCGTTTAAGATATACATAGCCTCTTACGATACATAAAGTGATTTGTCTCTCTCGCACGTTTTCTGATTTGAAAGTAGTAAGTCTATATCGGCATTACTCCTATGATATTAAAGACTAAATCTCGTTAAATGATTTAAAAAACAATGGATTTTTGGTGTAAGGAACACCTGAGACACATAGTTCAGGAAATGTTTCGTTTTAAACACTGTCGGAAAAAGTGCCACATCATCCTTACGAACTACTGGATTGATTTCAACGGAACTTGGTACCTATACGTATTTCTTACCGCCAGTCAAACATTCGTGTGGAAGTAATAACCACCTACGAAACGTAGTAATTCGAGAGATATAACATCTTAAAATATGAATTGTGCAACAACAACAAAAACTGTTGCATCATGCGGTGCGAGGATAATAAAATTTCGTTAATTCGCTATTTGAGGACGAATATGTAATGATTTGCATCAGACTGTACACATGATTTTAAACTTCCAGGAATCTTTTTCTTACTGACAACTTCAGCAAAAGGATGGAAGGAAAGAAATTGATCACTTACTACTTATCCGCTGTTCACTTAATAAAATTACAGCGTTCCGCATTGTATTCGAATCCATTACTTCTACCCTATTACATTTGTGACACCGTTTGCATACAGTACGCAGATATACTAGTGACTGGACTTTGGAAATTATATCAGAGGCGACACCTAATTCAGGAGATAAGATGTGATTTGGTGTGGCATTTATGGCCGTTAAACCCCAATCGGGGTCGTGGCCAGCAAGCCTGGTGTAAGTCTTTTGAGCTGACGCCACTTCGGCGACTTTCATGTCTGATGATGAGGACGATACAACACGCATCCCCCCGAGAAGAGAAAAATCTCCATCCCGACTGGGAACCGAACCCGGGCCTCTTGCTTGGTAACATACCACACTGTCCACGAGACTACGCAGACGGAGATGTGATATACAAAGACGTGACTTATTACGTCCTTACTTCCCAGATAGTTTCCCAATATTCTACTATGCGTACCTGGAAAATTTCATTATTTTAAGTATTTCTCCCGAACTACCACTACTAGTTTATACCCTGATGGCCGCGGCGGACCGGCCAACCGCATTGAGGCGCTATGTTGCGATGCGAGAGGACGTTCCCCGTCGGGGTTTCGAATCTCACCCTCGGGATGTTTGTGCTGTGTTTAGTATAAAGTGGTTCATAAGTAGATTTAGGGACTGATGACCCCGCAGTTAAGTTCCATAAGCTTCACAAACATTTCAACATTTTATACCCTGGTGTGTTAAAACAAGCCCTACCTCCTGTTCCTTCATCCTGTTAGTGTTTTCCTCATATCAATGAAATACCAATTCATTTTCTTAATTATACCGTTTACTAATTCCACATGTTCGGCTTAGATGTTTACATTAGGCAGTTAATACTGAACAAAAATTGCAGAACCAGACCTCTGCAAATATGGAGATACTAATAATTTCCTCTAAACGAATCCTTTCTTCTCCGATTCTGCCAAGATGCCCCTCATTGCTTACCTTATCGCTCCACCTAAGTTCCTGGATTCTCCGACAGCTCCTTATTCTCCTTTGGAGTCTCTTCTTTTCCTGTTTGCACGTAGTCGATAATTCACTGCCATTCGACGCTATGCTACAAACATACATTCACGCATACACTTACAGAAATCAAAATTAGTACAGGCTCTTAAAAATTTCCAATTTAATCAAGATTTATTGCTGAAACAGTTCATATGTAGTACATGAAATGATTACATTTACAGATCAATAGCTCAAGCGGTATTGAGGTACTAGGTGTCAAAAGTTCAAATATTTGTAAAGCTTATGGGACTTAACACCGGGGTTATCAGTCCCTAAACTTACTAACTACTTACGATCTAACTTATACTAAAATCAGCACAAATATCCACGACCGATGGGGTATTCGAATCCCCGACAGGGAACACTCTCACCCCCAGCATCTCCCAAAGATTTGTTAATTTTTATTATTTTTATTGTTTTTGGCACCGGAAATTTGAAATAGTACACATGTAATAAAGCACAACGTAACTATAATTTGCGAAGCACAAGTGAACGTGAAATTGGGTAGCCAACGTGATGCCGCCACTGAGAAAGTGTGCTGCTGTTACTGTGAGCGGTTCTAATGGCGCCGCGACCGTCTTTGATGCTGCTGCTATTGTTACTGCTATGCTGAAGTTACGAGCCGATTGTTCAAATTCGGAGACCCGCTGCTTAGCAGGTCAGCGGTGCCACCGAGTGGAATCTTATCAACAACAATAGTGTTATTTTAGTTCAGTTTTTACTCATAGAGTCTCATGTTATTTAAACTGTAAAGACATTTTGGCTAGTAATATAGAAGCTGCTTAATTATTCTACGAGCTGATTATACAATACTATGTTTGGATGTGTGGCCATCTTCCGCAGCAGCTGTTACAATTGACTATAAGAGGTAATCCGTCTTGTGCTGACTGCAATTGAGAGACTTGTTTTACACCAGACGCGTTTCACGTTTTATTTTAAAATTATCTTCTGTGGTCTGTAAATGATACAAAGGTTTGTAAACTTTTACATAGATTAAAACTACTCACGGTGTAGTTGTCCCTTCTTTACATCTCACAGCTGTTTATCCGTCTTGTTGACTGGAGTTGGTTGGTTCATAGGTGTGTTTATCGGTTGTGTACGCACTTTTCGTCTGTTTTTGTGTCGTTTCTTCCTCCGTTTCATCACATCACATCACTTCACTTACTTGAACTTCATACAGTTTGCATATCACCTGTTTTAACTGGAATGCCTTTGGATTTATCACTTCACCACAGTGTGGCTTTGTTGTTTTTGTTTGTTCATTTGTTTATCGTGTGATCTGTGAGCGTTGCCAACGTTATATACTTGTATTTATATACATAAATACAATTTAATGTGTGTGTGTGTGTGTGAGAGAGAGAGAGAGAGAGATGTTTAAGGTGCTTTCTCAGATGAGTAAATGCAGGTGAAAGGGGGGTTTGACTCTCAGAGTATTTATTTTTATCTTAGGTGGTCAATAAGCTTGAAAAGTGTGTTGTTTGCTAGATTGATTTGGTCATTTATGATATGTTTCTTTTCTGTTATTGTTTTTTGAACATGGTAATTTTCTTGAAGGGTGAACAGGTGTTTTTTGTTGTTGTTTATTCTTAAGATTTCCATGTCTGTGTCTCTAATGGTGATTTCATGTTGGTTTTGGTGTAAGTGTTCTGCAAATGTTGAGTGACTTGTTTTATACTTCCAGGGTTGTACATGTTCTTTATATCTGGTGTCAAATGTTCTTTTTGTCTGACCAATGTATCTTCTATCACATGCGTTGCATTTCAATTGATATATTCTTGATTTTCTGTATGGATCTGAGTTGTTGGTTTGTTGGACTATTTTGATGCCTTGTTGTTGTTGTTGTTTTTTGTTTTTTTATGTTGTATTTTCTGTGTGTGTATTTGAGATTGTATGTTATTGTATACCACCTGTTGTTTTTTTTTTCATTTTTCTGCCTTTGTGTTGGTGTTATGTGTGTATCTTGTGTGTTTGTTTGTGTGGTATTCTGCTTTTGTGGTGATGGCATTTGTGTGTTTATTTGTTTTTTAATTTTATTGTTCAGCTTTGTTACTAGGTTTTCTTTGTATCCATTGTTTGTGGCTATTTATACTATAGTATTCATTTCTTTCTGGTAATTATCTGTGTCTAATGTGATAGTGTTTAGTCTGTGGAGCATGTATCTAAGTGCTGCATGTTTCTGTGTATCTGGGTGATTGGATGTGTGGTGTATAATTGTCTATTGTTGTTGGTTTCCTGAATATGTCAAATGTATACTGGTTGTTCTGAATCCTTGTGGTGACATTTAAGAAATTAAACTTGTCTGTTTTGCTCTTTTTCTACTGTGAATTGTTTCTTGTTATGAACAGAATTTATGTCGGTATACAGCTGGTCTATTTTAGAGCTTGGTTCATCTATGAGGCATAAGATGTCATCCACATATCTAATCCAATATAGGATCTTGTATCTGTTTAGGACTACTTTGTTGAATATGACCTACTCTATATGGTTCATAAAGATATTTGCAGTAGTACCTAAAATTGGAAAGCCCACTGGTAGTCCTTCACTTTGTAAGTAAAATTCATTATTGAACTAGAAATAGTTCTGTTCTGTTATTAGTCCTAAAAGTTTTATTATTTCCAGTGGAAGAGTGCTGTGGGTCTGCAGGTTTCTTTGTATGATATTTGTTTCAGTTACTGGGATATTAGTATACATGTTTTGACATCAAATGAGAGGAAGGTTGCTGAGTCTGAGACCTGTACGTCTTTTATATGCTGAATCAATTATGTGGTGTTTTTTATGGTCTTATCATTTTCTAATTTGTAGTTATTATTTTTAACATGTGTCTAGCAAGTGGGTATGTGGGAGCCAATAACAGGAAAGAACACCTCATAAATGATCAAACCAATATAGCCAACAACACACTTCTCAAGCTTATTGACCACCTAACATAAACATAGACACTCTAAGAGTCAAACCTCCCTTTCACAGAAATGCAAATCGCGATGAACTACCCTCGTCTCCCCTTTCTTTCTTACGCTTTGCATCTTTCTTGGTAGTATTGCTTTTCAAACTGCAATATGAACTTATTTTTCTTAATTTGTACGCTTGTTGCACAAAAACAACTGAAGAATGTGCTTAGCGTTTCGCTGTATATAACCTCTTTGTTATTATAGTGTCAAAAGTCATCGGTGTTGTTCAGTCCGAATTTTATATAAGCTGACGACTTTCAACCACTATATCTTCCACCCTCTTACAGTTATCGATACGGAACTGCTATGGTGTACAACGGGAGACTTTGTACTACAACAACACAGAGAGATCGTTCGTCTCCATTGTGTAGTTTTTGCTGAAGAGCAAAATATTGACACCCACACATAGAATTTTATGTAAGTCGTTAACTTGCAACTACCATATCTTCCACCTCCTTATGGGGATCGGCCCTCTACCACTATAGTGCACAATGGGAGACTGATACCTAGTACCACGTATAAACACTACTCGTTTGCGATGTGTAGTTTTGGCTGCAGAGTGAAATATAGGCACAAACACCTTAATTTATAAATATATTGGGAGATTGGGGAGGGAGAGAAAGACAGAGAACCATGAAGAAATGAATTAGTTTAATGCATTTTTCAAGCATAAAACATTTCCATGTTAGTTTTCAAGAAGTGTCCAATCACTCACTCATAATAATTTCGCTTCTTAATAATTTTCTGCCCTCGAAATGACTAACTCATACCGAAGATGATAATGATTGCATTTTAATCCTAATTTTATTCCCTTACATTCAGGGTGGGTCACACAAAACTTGCACCTCTTTTATATGGGGAACGGCTTCAGATATCGAAATGAAATTTTCAGGAAATGATAATACCCTAAGAGTTGCGTAGTATGGTATATGATAAATAGCCGTAACTCTTATATCGATCGAGAAATATATATATATATATATACATATATTAATGCAACCGTGTACTATTGATAACTACATTCAGTAGCTGTAGGAATAACGCTTGAACGCTTGTTAATATTCACGATCAAACATTTCACGAAAGAATTCTAGAATTGTACTAAATTTGGAAAGAAATGCGGGCGGAGTCGTTTGTTGATATGTGAAAACCTCCAGTACGATTGGTACTGACAGCAGGTAAAAATACCTTTAAGGAGAATTGAGGCGTCAGGCCTAAGAAAGCCAAAAAAAATCAGTTTCCTTTTTCCGTGAATTTGACCATTTATCATCATGAAGTATCAACGCCCAACCTTTCTGTTTTGGTCTTGGCAAGTAAGCTGCAACCTTCGTTTAAATGAAACTTCACGAAACTATAGTTGTTTCCACACAAGCAAAGCGTCATCTAATTCGCCAGAAGCTAATGTTCACATGTTTGTAAATCTGTTGGACATATTTGGTCATCAGTCCCTGAGCTTACAAACATATGCTGAGGACAACAAATACACCTATGCCCGAAGGAGGACTCGAACCTCCGACGGCGAGCAGCGACGCGCTCCGCAGCTAAGCGCCTTGGAACGCTCGGCCACTCTACCGCGGTGCCAGAAGCTAGCATGTGCCGCAGGAACATAACACAAAAGACAGACTTGCTTCCGTATCTATGTTGTATACGAAATGAGGTCTCATTCTGAACCGCATTGTAGCTACGACGCTTGACGTGAATGTTCTGTTTTGCGATGTTTGCACGCAATAGCCGATTCCGGGCGCTTTGTTTTCCAAATTTAGTTCATCTTTTTCGAAAAATATGAAAACTAACAATCACTATATCACTCTAGTTGACTTGATAAGAAATGTTGAATGCATTTATGAACAGTAGTCGCTGTCATTCAAGGAAAAAAAAAGTACTGGCATGTCGTAAGCCTACTTTAGGTTCTCCTGTAGTTTTATGATTTCTTGCAAATATTTCGGCCAAAAAAATATAAATAATAAAAAAATTATGGACGATACGATTACGATTTTGCTATTGTGATAATATCTATGCATATACATGTGATATTATCTCTGACTGTATTAAAACAAACAGCCAAAATTCATTTTTATTAGAGTTTAGCTTTGACACACACAGAGTTTTTCTTGAACTTTTACCTCTTTAAAATATTATTTTAATATCCCTCCCATATTTCATTTACCTTTTTTTCGTTAAAGTATTATCACCTGTTTTATCTTGGTAGTTTGTCCTCTTTTTCAAGTTTATATTCTTTGCCTGTACTGGTTTACGTAAAATCAACTGACAGTGTCAAACCGCCGTTATTTTTGCAAATATCTCTGAAACGGTGTGAGTTATGGAAAGAACATAAGAGAGCAAAGTTGTTAAGAATCTTCTCCTCTATAAATACTTTTATTCAATGGACGTCTCAGATGAAAGGACAAGGTGTTATTTGCAATTAATTTGCTGCTGACAAGGCAATCTCAAACGGCCTATTTTTAGTGTTACTAAACTATTTTATGTTCGATATATTTGAGAAATGAAGTATCTGGCCGCTGGCCGATCAGTTGAACGGGACGATAAAGGCGGAATACGTTACGGTCAGATAGTCAGTGTCAAACCGCAGTTGTTTTTGCAAATATGTCAAAAACGATGGGTGATATGGAAAAAATAAAAGAGCAAATTGTAGAGAATTTTTTCCTTTACAAACTAGTTTATTCAATTTTCGTTTCAGATGAACAGTTAACCCGTTATTTTCATTTCAATTTCGAGCTGTCAAAAAGCGATCGGAAAGGCCTACTTTTAGTGTTACTAGCGTAACCTAAAGTGGGCGAAGAGAAGACTTTCATCAATTTTTCGATCTTTACAAGAGTTATGACTCTTTCCATCATTTAACGAAAGCACCGCTTCGGTAGCTGGACATATTCTCGAGAGAAAAGAGGTGCCAGTTTTAGTTGATTTGGCTTGTACATGGCCCCAAGTCTGTCTTTATAAAAAAAGAGTTATTTACGTCCCGCACAGGTTTTGCGTCGTTCCGCGAATAACAGAACGATCCTCTTTTTTTTTTTTTTTTTTTTTTTTTTTACTTTACTCCTGGAAACTGAAAAAACAACACTATGAATTCGTCGACAGAGAAGAAATTTTATTGAGACCTTCTTGTTGAGGATGTATACAGCACATGGTCCAACAGACAGAGTCATACGCACTTAAGTACCGTCATCCGAGCGTGAACAGTGTCGGAGGTAGTACCGCGTATACCCTCATTTTGCAACAATGCAAGCTGCAATTCTCCCATGAGGACGGTTGTAAAGGTGCCGAATGTAGTCTTAGGGAATGGCCTGCCATGTAATTTCAACCTTGTGCCTCAGTTGGGCCACATTTCGTGCCGGTCGTGCAGACCGCGTAAGCCGACGTTCCACGCGGTCCCAAAAATGCCCAATGGGGGACAGATCTGGGGATCGTGAACGCCAGGATAGTTGACGCACATTTTGAAGAGCACGTTGGGTGGTGCGGTATACATGTGGACGTGCATTGTCCTGTTGGAAAAGCATATCGCCTTGTAGTAACACAGGTTCAGTTATGGTTTCAGCGTTCCTTGCACTTTACAATGTTCCTTCGACGATCCCCAGAGGTTAAGGGCCAGTGTAGGCTATGGCTCCCCACATCATGATGCCGGCTGTCGGCCATGTGTTCCTCTGTCGTATACAATGAAAACTTTCGCGTTCTCCCAAACGACACTGCACGCACGTACGGCCATCGTTGGTACGGAGATAGAAACGACTGTCATTACTGAAGACTACACATCTCCATTCGTCTTTCCCAAAACCGCCTATCGCGACTCCACGAGTCGGGTTAAACAATGTTGGAGTGTGAGCGGAAGACACATTAACAGCACGCGTGATCGTGCACCAAGGTGTGGGGAGCCATATCGTACACTGAGCGTTCTCCATTGGGGATGGTCGAGGGAACATTGAACAGTGCACGGTACAATCAAACCATCATTGAACCCGTCTTACTACCGTTCACGCACCAACAAGGCAATACGCTTTTCCAACAGGACAATGCATCTCCACATGTTTACCATACCACCCAGCATGTCTTCAAAGTGTACGTCAGCTACCGTAGCCAGTACGAACCCCAGATCTGTCCCCCACTGAGCATGTTTGAGACCAGATGAAACTTCACGTTGTGCGGTCTGCCCGACCGGCACGAAATCTGGCCCAACTGAGAGCACCAGCTGGAAACTGCATAGCAGACAATTCCAGAACACTCCATGGGAGAAATGTAGTTTACATTGCTGCAAAAGAATGGTATACAGGGTAGTAGCGTCATCATTGCGCACGCTCTGGTGACTGTACTCACGCGCCTATGTGTGTGATCGCCTACTGTATACATCTTCACGAACGTGTCAATAAAATTTTCCTCTGCTGGGTCAACGAATTCATGGGGTTCTTTTTTCTTTTCATTTTCCAGGTGTGTATTTGCGGTTACGTTCCAAAATAACACGCTTACAGTGTGCACGTTGTGGGCCGCTGAATAGTCTGTCTGAAAGGAAAAACGAGACGAAGTAGCAAAGTCGAACGTAAAGGTGAATACGGACCCGTCAGCCCCTGAATTACGATTACTCGTTGTCGTTTAGTAATTGCGGCGTTACAACCGCGGTACGTCGGGCGCGAGGGCGCTGCACACACAAACGATTACCTGTCAGCTGTGCAGCAGATCTCGGCTCCACCCCGCGGACAAAATTGTCAATTAGTCACGGCGTGGCGGGATGAAATAAGCGCCCAACCTGCGCGGCGGGTGCAGAATGTGTTTGTATGGCGGTCCGCGCGCGACGTCACCGCATGTGGAGGAGCTTCCCGGCCGGCACTGTTTAAAAAAATCCTCCCGGCCCGCTCCGCCTCGCCGCGAGGCCCTCTGATTAGCTCCGATGGATGGGGGGGGAGGGCGGGGGGGGGGGGAAGAGGGAAGAAAGGGGAGGAGCGGGCCGCGCACAATGCTCACACAATAAAACACGCGCGCTGAATGGCGTAATTGCGCATTTCCTTACATGAAAAGCGGCTGCTGGCGGCTGGAGGCTGCCGGGGCTGCGGGTTCGCTGCCGCTATCTGCCGGCCGCGCTTCCCTTATTCGGGGCGCCTCCGCGGGTGCAGCGCGATGCTATCTGGCGCCTAGCGCCAGCGCCGAGCGGCGCTATCTGGCGACCCCGCCAGGACCGCGCGCCGGGGCACGTAAACTCGCTCGCGGAGCCCAGTCGCGCCATAAACAGGATCCTCGCACCACACGAGCAGAAGCGTTCTTCGTGTTGTTCTAGACTCTAGAGGAAAGTTGTAGGAAGCAAGACGCTGCTGCTGAAAAGTGGCGCATATGGTAGTTTTTCCTGTCAGGTAGACTATTCAGCGGACCACAACACGCACACTATAAGCGTGTTGTATTAGAACGTAACCGCAAATACACAACTGGAAAATGAAAAAAGAACACCAAAATTCGTTGTCCCAGCAGATGTTGATGTTCAAATGTTTGTATAGCTTATGGGACTTAACTACGGGGTCATCAGTCCCTAAACTTACAAACTACTTACGAACTAGCTAACACTAAGGACGGCACAAATATCCATACCCGAGGGGGGGATTCGAACCCCCGACCGTAGTGGCCGTGCGGACCGTGACTAGCGCGCCTCAGTCCCCTCGGCCTCTGCGACCGGCTGTCCCAGCTGAGAGAAATTTTATTGACATGTTCGTGAGGATGTATACAGCACACGCTCACACAGATAGAGCCATAGGCACGTGAGTACACTCACCGGAGCGTGCTCAATGACGACGCTAGTTCCGTGTATATCCTCATTTCACAGCAATGCAATCTGCAAATCTTTTATGCAAACGATCGTAGAGATTCCGAATGTGGTTATATGGAATGGTCTGCCATGCAATTTCCACCTGGTGCTCTCAGTCGGGCCAGATTTGGTGCAGCTCATGCAGACCGCTCAACATGATGTTTCATCTGGTCACAAACGTCCTCGTGGGGAACAGATCTGGGGTTCGTGCTGGCTATGGTAGCTGATGTACACTTTGAAGACTTCCTGGGTGATATGGGAAACATGAGGAGATGCATTGTCCTGTTGGAAAATCATATTGCCTTGTTGGTGCATGAACGGTAGCAAGACGGGTTGAATGATGGTTTGATTGTATGGTGCACTGTTCAATGTTCCCTCGGCGCTCCCTAATAGAGAACGGTCAGTGTACGATATGGCTCCCCACAGTATGGTGCACCATCACGCGTGCTGTTAGTGTGTCTTCCGCTCACACTCCAACATTGTTCAGCCCGACTCCAGTGGTGTCGCGATAGGAGGTTACTGAAGGATGACTGGAGACGTGAAGTCTTCAGTGATGACAGTCGTTTCTACCTCCGTACCAACGATGGCCGAACGGGAGTGCGGCGTCGTTCAGGAGAACGCGAAAGTTTTCATTGTATACGACTGAGTCGTACATGGCCGACAGCCGGTATTATGGTGTGGCGAGCCATAGCCCACACTGGCCGTGGCCGTTAACCACTGAAACCATAATTGAACTTGTGTTACTACAAGGCGATATGCTTTTATAAGGATATGTGAATAAATTTTCTCAACCCTTTAGTGCATGCCTTTTTAACTGAGGCTATAAAAACTACCGCGATTAATGTATAGGGCGTACATACTGAGAAAAATATAGAAAAAAAATTCCTTAAAATTATTATGCACTACTAGCATCAAACAGTTAATAGCTGGTTTGCTATGTAGTGCTTCCATGTACCGATGCAGTAAATATCATTATTATGCCACTCATCTTTCCGGAAAGTAACACATAATGCAACAGTAGTATGTGAATTACTAGTTTTACATGGCAAAGGAGGAACACTAAAGTAAACAAATGTACATGTTAGGAGTAACACGTTGCAGCTAACTGTCGAACTGATTCAGTATCATTCTGCAGTTTATAATTTATAGGACGAGCTACTAGCAAATGTAACACTAGGTATACATATAGCTGCAAATAAATTTGTATAGTTTCACATCTTTAGGGCGCGATCTGCTTTAATAGAAAAATGATGCCAAAGATTACTTTCTTGCAATTTTTTTTTATTTTTGCACAACCAGTTTCAGCAGTCTAGCTGCCATCATCAGGTGCTCTACAAATATAATAAGAAGAATGTAACAAATGCATACACATTTTTTTACAAAAAATCTTTTTTGCCTAATGTTATATACATACTATTTACATCAAATAACACAAGCTTTTTGATGTTTATGGAGAGTGCTTAGTTTCAAAACTTGCTTGTTACATCTTATATTTTAAAATACACGTCACTAATACGTCCAGTATGCCAGGACGTAGTAGTGACGTGTATTTTAAAATATAAGATGTAACAAGCAAGTTTTGAAACTAAGCACTCCCCATAAACATCAACAAGCTTGTGTTATTTGAAGTAAATGGTATGTAAATAACATGAGGCAAATCAGTTTTTTTTGTAAAAAAAATAAAATTGTATGCAGTTGTTACATTCTTCCTTGATCACCTGATGATGGCAACTAGACTGCTTAAACTGGTTGTGAAAAATGAAAAAATTTGGGAAAAAAAGCGATCTTTGGCATCATTTTTCTAAATGAATTTGTGGTAAAATGTTGATCAGTTTGAAAGATAATGAAAAAAAAAAAGGTATGTAGCTGATCAGCTACACTACGCATTGGTGGGTTAAGCCTACGTCTAGAATCACGAAACTTTATCTGTCGACCCTGTCAGGACCGTGTGATGGGTTTGTTTACAGAAGACATTTGCGCACCTGCATCACAAACATTGATGGTGTTGTGGCACTATATGTGGTGGTAGTGGCGTTCAAGACTCGATATGAAGGTTGTATGAGGACACGCTGAATAGTGCACACAGTCTGAATATATTTTAAATCGCCTTTGTTAATGACATAAAGACTTCGACTTGAAGCTGTTTGGTTGGAACGGAAATTTATTTTTGTCACATTTAATACCGGATAACTACTTTCGACGAACTACATGTCGCACTGTAATATGTATGTACTAGGGGGAGTTGGAGAATACGTTTTCCATGTCGACTGTGGTCAGAGTTGTGTATGAAAAGAAAAAAAAGAAAATTCTACATTAAAGATAAGACATATCTTTATCTTTCTACATAATTATAATAATGTTTGTTAAGCTTATGGGACTTAACTGCGGGGTGATCAGTCCCTAAACTTTCAAACTACTTATCAACTACCTTATACTAAGGACGGCACAAATATCCATGCCCGAGGGGGGATTCGAACCCCCGACCGTAGTGGCCGTGCAGACCGTGACTGGAGCGCCTCAGTCCCCTCGGCCACCGCGACCGGCAATTTCCAAGTACATTGAGACATTTGTCAAACAGCTTTATAAGCTTCAAAAAGCCGCCCAGGAAAAAAATCTGGGCGTTGCATATGGAAGAAGCGTTGAACCTGTCCGAAAGAAGTTTAAAAGCACTACGACTGCAGGTAAAGTGCTACTCACCGTTTTCTGGGGCGCCCAAGTAGTTTTGTTACTGTCTCTGAGGCTTCTTTCTGTTTCCTCGCATCATATTAGCTCTGAAAGGCTTCGCAACGGTTGCGGAGATCCAACAACGCTTGATCTATTTGCTGCGACTGATTCCACAAGAAGCGTTTTCTGACAGTTTCCAACAGCTGTACAACCGATGTTAAAGCGTATTGCGGCCAATGGCGATTGCTTTGAAGACCAGTAAAGGTATTTATTTTGTTTGTAACTCCATTTCCAGAGACCATTCACTTAAATTTCCAGACGCGCCTTGTCCGTCACATAATCTTAACATCTTTATTAAATCTAGCATTAGCACCACGAAGTAAATTCTGAAGTCCCTGTCTTACTTGTAAAATACAATTTTGAATGTCCATCCCGCCTTCGGTGCTATTCTGAAAATAAAGCGACTGTGGCGTTGCCGATTTTGTACGAGAATCAACAGGAAAGCTGTGCGATGACATGCTGAGTAGTGCACACCATCTTACACCATCTTACAAATGATATAAAAGACTTCATCATGAAGCTTTCTGACTGGATCACAAATTTATTGTGGTTACATTTATTACCAGATTACTAGTTTCAGTTAACTGCACCTTGCATGGTGACCTTTATGGAGTATCAGTTAAATGTGTCTATGACGATGTGCACTTGTTATAAATGTGGTGAAACTTAATTTGCAATCTAACTTCATGTTCAAGTCTTTTCAAGTCTTTTTTTTTATCAAAATTATACAGATCGCCCTCATGAGCCTGCTGCGTAACGTAATGCAGAAACCTAGAAGCCCGCCCTCTACAAGCGGCTATATCTAGGCCGACATGCGTCTGGACGAACCCCTCTGAACTCGGCTTCGAAATAGGCAGTCACTAGGACTCTACGCAGCTAGCATCGACGAAGAAGACGACGCCGCGAGAAGAGAAGAGGAGAGACATACTTTATAGAAATTGAGTATTTGCTGTATTATTCAGTAAATAAAACGTATTACTGATTAGTATAGCTGTTTTAGATGCCAACTCATCCCATCACGTCCTGATACAATCTTGCAGAAAGACAGGCCAGGAAGGACTAAACCCATGGCGACAAGGACATTAATCAGAGGAACAGGCATTACTTGGGTTGTACAACGCTCGACAGCAAGGTGTAAAGTGTAAAACGAAATGCCGAAGAGTAGACCACCAAGTGTTCTTTTTCTTTTTTTTCGCTGCTCTTAAAGAGTTTTGAATGAAGTTTATGACACCTAATTCTAGTGCCACGAAACATTATCAGGCGGCAGTACCAGGGCTGCATGGGGCACATAAATTCACTTGCTAAGGGCAGTTGTGGTTGTGCATTGTGCCATCAGTAGCGTCATGGCGCAACAGAGGACGAGGCATTTCTCTTGTTGAACATGACTTGACAGAAAAGTTTTAAAAACACATTTACTCAGAAACTTAACCGTAGGCTTGTCAACATATAAATAAATTATGAACATCAACATCCTGTAATAAGGTGTGGTCACTACGTTGTAGTGACCACATCTTATTACAGGATGTTGATATTCGTGTTTTATTTATATGTTGACAAGCCAACAAGTTGTCGAGGAAATATGTTTTTAAAAGCTTTTAATAATAATGTTATGATGAATGAAATCTAAGATCCGAAGATGGCAGTTAAACTGCCGAAACCGGTAATCTTAATAAAAAATAAAAAGCTATCTTGGCTCTTGTCTTCAATAAATTGATTAAAAGATCACCCCCAAACATGACAAAACTTTATTTATGAATATACTTCATCAAGCGTTGCTCCTGCGCCACAAGGCATTATGTGGTGACCATGCCAGGACAATATGGGACACACACAGACACACACACACACACACACACACACACACACACACACACTCACTAGTAAAAGCCAATTGAGCACGTGCATCACACCATTGGCTGTATCATGGCAGCACACGGCAGAGGTGCCGCTTATATTGGACGGGACTTGACAGGAAATTTGTTGGATGTATGATGATGTCCTGAAAATTACTACAACAGATTTTTTTATGTCACTACTGTTGAATATTTTTGAATGAACTCATCGAGCATAGCGATAGCGCCATAGGCAGTATCTGGTGACCCACCACGACTCTTTGGAGGTTACCTACACCCTCCTGGAAAAGACAGTTGAGCGTGTATAGCGCCATCGGATGAAAAGTAATGCATCAAATTTGGGTCACTACCCTTAAAGATTCGTGAATAAACTTTTATTTAGCCAGCACTAGCATTATCTGGCGGCCTGTCAGGGGTGCTTAAACTGTCATGGGATTAGCACTTATACATTGCGCCATAAGCAGTGTCCTAGCACAACATGGGCAGAGGTGTTGCGGACTTCTACGAGATTCAAGAGGAAAGTTATATAATATACGACGAGATACTGGAAAGTAATCTAATTTTTTCTTCCATTTTTCTGAAATATTTTGAATAAATTTTATTAACCCTAATACTAACCCCATGAAGTACTTCCTGGAGAACCTGACAGGGTCTTTAGGGCGGGACAAAAGTCAGGTGTACAGGTGCATCACATTACAAACAATATCATGGAAAGATACGGGCAGAGGTATTTAAGATCCTGTACAAAACTCCGCATGAAAGTAGTTATATGTACAATTATATGCTGAAAAAACAT
The DNA here is from genome assembly GCA_026315105.1 of Locusta migratoria. NCBI lineage: Eukaryota > Metazoa > Arthropoda > Insecta > Orthoptera > Acrididae > Locusta > Locusta migratoria. The sequence goes on from CM048751.1 coordinate 17,779,761, forward strand.
GCATCCGTTTTTTGTGGATTTTTGGTTTTTTTAAATTGTTCTTATTGCCCATCATCGGCATTTATATAAGTTATATATATGTAGTGTCTGTTCTTTCGGGCATGTCCGAACAGACACTACATATGCAGGGTGGTCCATTGATAGTGACCTGTCCAAATACCTCACGAAATAAGCGTCAAAAAAAAAAAAAAAAACTACAAAGAACAAAACTTTTCTAGCTTGAAGGGGGAAAACAGCTGGCGCTATGGTTGGCCCGCTAAGATGGCGCTGCCATAGGTCAAACAAATATCAGCTGCATTTTTTTTTAATAGGTACTCCCATTTTTATTACATATTCGTCGAGCACGGAAATAAGTATGAATGTTTTATATGAAACACTTTCGTCGCTTTGTGATAGATGGTGCTGTAATAGTCACAAACATAATGTTCACAATTTTAGACAGGTAGATTTTTTTTTTTTTTTTTTTCAATTAAAGCACAGAACCAAGGAACGTTTGAACTTTATTTCGGTTGTTCCAATGTCATACATCAAGTTTTGTGAAATTATCATACATTATGAGAAAGCATGCTGTTACTGCGTGATTACCTGTAATTACCTCATGACTTCAATAAATGCTAAAAATGATGTCCTTCATCTTCAATGCATTTGGCAATACGCGTAACGAAATTCCTCTCAACAGCGGATAGGCCGCCTTCAGTAATGTTCTCACATGCATTGACAATGCGCTGACCTATGTTTTCAGGCAACATAGTTAAAGAACTGCTATCAACGTGCAGTGTCTTTTTAGCTATGTTGGATTTTTCTTACATTTCAGTAAGGCTAACGAGTATACTGTTTCATGTACTTACGATGTATTTTCTAATAGAATGGCAATACAGTTAAAGAACTGGTCTCGAGGTGCACCAAAGCTAATGCATTAGTGCACAACTACATCTATTCTCTTCTGCAATTAGAAAGTCAGTACCAAGTTAGCAATGCACCGCTTCATCTTTCGATGAACTTTGTTGTATGGGAGTGAAAGTTGGATTGATGGAGGCTACCTTATTTATGAGGCTGAGGATACAGATATTAAAGTAGAAAGGGTGACTGCAGGTACTAGCAGACTGACAGGAGGGTGTCCATAACGAGGAAATCAAAGAAAATTGAGGGCCGCGATGGAATGGCCGAGCGTTCTAAGGCGCTTTGCTGCGGAGCGCGCAGTTGATCCCCGTTGGAGGTTCGAGTCCTCCCTCGGGCATGGGTGTGTGCGTGTGCGTGTCGTGTTAGTTTAAGTAGATTGTAAGCCTAGGGACTGATTACCAGTGTAGTTAAGTCCCATAGATTTACGGAAAAATTGGGAATTCACGCCACAGACAAAGCACTTAGAGCGAACGAGCTGAGATAGTGGCATCATGTTACACGAACGGGAGAAGCATGGTTATCTGAGAGACTCGTGGATTCATCAGTAGAGGGTAAGAGGAGTCCAGGTAGACCAACTAGAATTCAGTCAAGAATGGTGTTGAAGTAACATACTTAACATCAGACGATGCACCAGTGTTTGTATTGAATAGGGGATTATGCGCCAGACTGAACGCTGAAAGGCATAATCAGTCTCTAATGATGATGATACCATTTCTCCTATACGTTAGAATTTTGTGAGCCTGTAACTTGGAGGTACAGAACGTAGATTCATTTAAAATCCAAGTTTTAGAGCCTGCTCGAAATCACTTTCCTCGTTGGACTCGTAGGTCATCTACGCCTGGAGCTTTTAAGATGCAGAGTTGGAAAATAAGTTTCCCCTGTCGACTGTGAGCAGACTTTTGTATGAACGGAAAAAAATTAATAAACAAATAAATAGAATAAGATATTGAAGATACGACATAAGTTTATTTATCTACACAATTTCCAAGTACATTAAGACATTTGTCAAACCGCTTTATAAGCTTCAAATATCGTCCAGCAAAAAAATCTGGGCGTTGCATACGGAAGAAGCGTTAAACGACTATGGACGAAAGACGACACAACAGGTGAGCGCGCATGTGCAAGATACCGATACACCATTGGGCAGAGGTCGATCATGAATATGACAATGACATTCTGTTTCGGATTGTGATGCGCGATGAAACGTGGGTCCACCATTACCCGTCCGAATCGAATGCCGCAGCGGAAAATTCGTGATCATCTGTCCGAAAGAAGTTCAAAAGCACTTCATTTGCAGGTAAAGAGCTACTTGCCGTTTTCTGGGACGCCCAAGGAGTTTTGTTGCTAGTCTTTTCTGGAGAATACAACCATCAGTGCAGCGTGGTACTGTACCGCTCTGTCGAAATTGAAAGAGGTGATTCGTAAAAAGTGGCCTGGCCTTCTCAAATGTTGCGTTCTGCTGTTGGATGACAATGGAAAACCACACTAGGCGACGGAAATGCAAAACCGTATTGCAACTCTTGGTTGGATGCGCCTATACTATCCGCCATACAGTCCTGATAACTCACCAAGTGACTTTATCTGTTTCCAACTTTGAAGACTCTCAGCGGAAGACGCTTTGAAGCTTGAAGAAGACTCTCGGCAGAAGGCGCTTTGGAAGCAATGCTGACGTCAAACAAGCCGTTCAACGCTTCTTCCGTATGCAACGCCTAACTTTTCGTGGAAGGCTTTTTGGAGCTTATAAAGCGACTTGACATCTGTCTCAGTGTACTTGCAAATTATGTAGAAAAATAAAGATATATCTTATAATGTCTCAACCTGTTTTATATATACAGGGTGATCAAAAAATCAGTATGAATATGAAAACTTAATAAATCACGGAATAATGTAGATAGAAAGGTAAAATAGACTCGCATGCTTGGAATGACATGGGGTTATATTAGAACCAAAACAAACAAACAAAAAGGAAAAAAAAAACAAAAAAAAAAAAAAACAAAAAAAAACAGAAAAACAAAGTACTACTAGACGCGTGAAAGATCTGTTGCACGCGTCGTTTGGTGATGATCGTGTGCTCAGCCGCCACTTTCGTCTTGCTTGGCCTCCCAGGTTCCCAAAACTTCAGTCCGCGCGATTATTGGCTTTGGGGTTACCTGAAGTCGCAAGTGTATCGTTATCGACCGATATCTTTAGTGATGCTGAAAGACAACATCCAACGCCAGTGCCACACCATAATTCCGGACATGCTTTACAGTGCTGTTCACAACATTATTCCTCGACTACAGCTATTGTTGAGGAATGATGGTGAACATATTGAGCAATTCCTGTAAAGAAATCATCTTTGCTTCATCTTAATTTGTTATGCTATTGATTGCTTTTTTGATCAGCTGAAGCGCCATCTATCGGGCATTTTCTTTAGCTTCTTTTTTGCTCTAATAAAATCCCATGTCATTCCAAGCATGTGTGTCAATTCTTACCTCTCTTTCTACAATATTCCGTGATTTATTAAGTTTTAAAATCCATACTGACTTTTTTATCACTCGGTGGCTTAAACCCGCGGCTCCACTGGCGTGTTGGTTGATTATGATAGATAAGCTATCTTTGAGTAGAGTGCTATTTATTTTTTCTCATATTTCCTTATTCGTATGCTTATCCTTACAAAGAAAGAGCTGAAGACGTTGTAGCACGCATATACCAAAGATATGGTCTGTGGCATCGTGTTTCGCTGTATGTAACCTCCTTCCTATAGAGTCGCAAACGTCTTCGCTGGCCTTCAGTCCCAATTCTTTTTAAATTTGACGACTTTCAACCACCATATCTTCCACCCCCTTATAGCTATCGGCATGGAACTGCTATGGTGTACAACGGGAGACTTCGGACATTCTGTAGTTTTCGGTGCAGAGCAAATTATTAACACACACACACACACACGTAGAATTTTATATACACTGATAACTTTCCATCCCAATATACTCCACCCTTTTATCATTATCAACCCTCAAGCAACAATGCAACCAATAAAACCAGTTTCAGAGAGTAAATATAATTTTCAGAGAATCATAATTGTTCCGCATTTCGCGTTATATTCTTCAAATTACTAAATATCTATCAGATCGCTATAAAACCGTGCCTTAAACATTCCTCGGGTATAAATTAGTAACTGTACAAATATTTAAGTCTCTGCGTCTTGTCGTTCGGACGTGATAAGCGTACACCGAACAGACATTCACATTAATATATATATATATATATATATATATATATATATATATATATATATATATAACTATCCGATCGCCATAAAACCGTGCCTAAAGCCTTCCCCAGGTAGACATTGGTAACTGTACAAATTTTTAGCTCTTTATGTCTTGTGGTTCAGACGTGATAAACATACAACGAACAGACATTCACATTTGTAGATATAGATATACGCATCTCTGACCAGACGCGACGGGGGAAACTTACTTTCCAACTACCCCTCGTATTAATCTTCAAGCAGTACCTACTGTAACATTACTAATGCCGGGAGTATAGAAAATTCCTACTCGAAGAGAGAGAGAGAGAGAGAGAGAGGCTCGTTCAGAGCGCTGCGCGGTATGTCACGGGTGGCTTCAGGCTGGGATAACGTACAACGTGCGAAATGTGCTCGGGGCGGCGCAGCGCGCAGCCGTCAATGGCAGGAGCGTCGGCAGCGATGGCAGCCACTTTGCGGCACAATGGGCCATAACGCGCCTATCGCCCGCCGTCCATCGCCCGTCACTCACCGCCGCTACCGCCGACCGCCGCTCCTGACAACACCGCCCAAACAGAAGGCCGCGGCGCTCTCCTGCTACGTCACGCACAGTAGGTCGCTGACTGGCTGACCGCTAGGGCGTACTGGGCTGTGCCCTAGCGGCCAGCCAATCAGCTACGCCATCGCGACCTGCTCTGCGCGACGGGGCAGGAGCCCGCAGCGGACTTCTTTTTCGTACTTGTCCGTCAGACAAACGCTGTGTATCCCTTTTCAGAAAATTCTTTCTTTTCGTTTTCCGTCTTCCTTGGTTGCTTAGAAAATTTGTGGAGGTGTATTTGCTTCTACTGAAACTAAATGCCGGCCGCGGTGGCCGAGGGGACTGAGGCGCTCCAGTCACAGTTTGCACGGCCGCAACGGTCGGGGGTTCGAATCCCCCCTCGGGCATGGATATTTGTGCCGTCCTTAAGATTAGCTCCTTCATAAGTAGTTTGTAAGTTTAGGGACTGATGACCCCATAGTTAATCCCATAAGCTATACAAACATTTGAACATTTGAAACTAAATGAATGACGTTTTTGATCCATCAATATCTACATATATACTCCGCAATACACCTTAAAGTCCGTGGCGGAGGGTACAGTGTACCACTTATAGGCATTTCCTTTCCTATTTCACTCCCAAATAGAACGAGGGGAAAAATAATGTCTGTATGCCTCTAATTTCCCTTATCAGTTTAAATATAAATTAAGTAACCCTGAGACGGTTTTTCGTGTCGAATATGTGCAAGACATTACAGATAAAGGTAAAACAAAGAATTAAAATTTGTGCTGCAGCCGGGAATCGAACCCGGACTTCCATGCTTCCTAGGCAGACGTCTTACTTAGACTATTCCGAGGCGCCTTAATCATTAGTTGTGGGATGGTCTAACGGTATGCTGGCTCAGCGCGCCCGGTCAGGGGGATCAACGCCCTCTGTAATGAAAAAGCTGAGCCAAATATTCAACGAACAATCATGAACGAATTGAACCAACGACTGCACAGCATAGATCTACCTGGAAGAAAAAAAAATCGGCAAAACGTCTGCCTAGTAAGCATGGAGGTCCGTGTTCGATTCCCGACCGCATCACAAATTTTAATGCTTTGCTTCACCTTTATCTATAATTTCCATTATCTTGTCTTTGTGATCTTTACGCGAAATGTAAGTAGGAGGCAGGTAAATCGTTATACACTCAGCTTCAAATTCCAGCCCCTCAAATTTTTCCTCAGTACATTTTCTCTAAAAGAATGTCGTCTTTCCTCCAGCGATCCCCATTTGAGTTCCCGGAGCATTTCCGTGATACTCGTGCATTGGCCGAACCTACCAGTAACGAACCTAACTGCTCGCCACTGAATTGTGTCCATGTATTCCTTTAAACTGATCTGCTGCGGGTTCCAAATACTTGAGCAACACTCAAGACGTGGTCGCACAAGTGTATTATACGCGGTCTCTTTTACGGATGAAGTACATCTTCCCAAAATTCTTCCAATAAACTAAAGTCAGCTGGTCGCCTTACTCACTACTGTCCTTACATAATTGTTTCAGTTTACATCGCTCTGCAATGTTACGCCTAGATATTTGAACGACGCGACAGCATGAAGAAGTTCGCTACTACTGCTGTATACGAACATTATGGGATTGTTTTTCCTACTGATGCGCATCACCTTACTTTTTCTACATTTAGAACTAGCTGCCATTCTTCACGCCAGCTAGAAATTTTGGCTAAGTCATCCTGTATGCTACTATAGTCAATTAAAGACGACATCCATACAACACAGCATCATCAGTAAACAGCTGAAAATCACAAGTTACTCTGTCGATGAGACCATTTATATACCAGTTGTTGAAGAAGTCAGTATAAATCGGAAAACTTAATAAATCACGGAATAATGTAGACAGCGAGGTAAAAAATTGACACACATGCTTGGAATGACATGGGGTTTCATTAGATTAAAAAAATGTTAAAAATATGTTCGATTGATGGCGTGAAAGATCACTTGCACGCGTCGTTTGGTGATGATCGTGTGCTCAGCCGCCGTCATGCATAGCCTCCCAGGTCCCCAGACCTCAGTCCGTGAGATTATTGGCTTTGGGGCTACCTGAAGTCACAACTGTATCGTGATCGACCGACATTTCTAGGGATGCTGAAAGACAACATCCGACGCCAATGCCTCACCATAACTCCGGACATGCTTTACAGTGCTGTTCATATTATTCCTCGACTACAGCTGTTGTTATAAATATTTATGCCATGTTTTACACTATAATACATTTCTTTGAGCATTTCCTGTAAAGAACATCATCTTTGCTTTGCCTTAATTCGTTATGCTAATTATTGCTTTTCTGATCAGATGAAGCGCCATCTGTCAGATATTTTTTGAACATTTTCTTTGTTCTAATAAGACCCTTATGTCATTCCAAGCATGTGTGTCAATTTTTACCTTTCTATCTACATTATTCCATGATTTATTAAGTTTTCAAATTTATTCTGACTTTTGATCACTCGGTAGATACAAAAATAATAGCGGTCCTATCATACACCCCTGAGGCATACCTGACGATACACTCGTCTCTGCTGAACACTCGCATTCGAGAACAACGTACTGCGTTGTACTACTGAGGAAGTCTCCCAGTCAGTCACAAATCAGAGAACGTATTCCATATGCTCATATCTTAGTTAGCAATCTAGCGTCAAGTGCCTTTTTGAAATTGAGAAAAACACAATCTACCAGTGGCCCTTAATCCACGGCTCGCAACATGTCATGTGAGAAAAGCGCAAGCTGAGTTTCACACGAACGATATTTCCTAAATCACACGCGTTTCGCTTCTTGATGAGTGAAGCAACATCAGTGGCTGTAATACATATTTGTATGTATAATATTAGTGTACAAAAGTTATAAATATTTATGCCATCTTTCACAGTATAAAATATTTCTTTCCTATGTAACATTTTCTGAATCTAATCTACTAAGAAACAATTTCTGTAGCACAAGTTTTGTGAGAAGTTAATTTAATTTTTCAGCATTACTTCCGGCTTTGGTGTTACTCCATATGTGTCCTCATGGAGCTATGTGTATCTGCTTCACATGAATGGATTATTTGGTTCTTAATGAAAACATTTATCTCGTCACTTCACAGTGTACTGATTTTGTGATGTTTTGTTTATAGAGTGTAGTGTTGCCAAATTTCGTTTTTCATGTCTTTTGTTGTATCTCTGAGTGTATCAGTTGTTTTTGTCTTTGTTGCCCTCTGAGAAGGTGACTTATCTTTAAAAATTAGACTTGGTGACTGGAATTCTGTCAATACGTCTTTGAAAGTTCTTTTTAAAATCTGAATCCATTTCTTATAATGTGTCTTTACCTTATTTTCATTTTACCGGTATTGTGACTTTTGCTGTTTTCTTCCTTTCTTCTCTAAAATCTCCGCAATATTCACATTTTTTATTACTGTTCCATTTTTTCCATGGCTTTAGTCGATTGTCAATCGGTTCGTCACGTAACTCATTCCACCATCTGTGTATTGCTATTCTCCGTGGTTGTTGCATTTCTTTCACTGAGTTCTTCATTGTTTCTTCAATTTCTTCCCAGTCTCCCATATTTCATGTGTTTAATATATCACAGAATTAATCCCGATTTAATCTCCCTCTAAAGAGCCCTTGGGACCTTTAATTAGCATTGGTCTTTATTACTTTCTTCTTGTTCTTTTCTTCCTCCTCTTCTCTTTTGTGTTCATACGTTTTTCAAAATCTTTTCCGTCGGATTTTTGGTTGTGGTCTCATTAGACTTGATTTTCTGTCTGTAAGTAGTCAGTGTGGTTTCTTGTGGGTCAATAATGAATTCAGTGAAGTTATTTTGGGTTTCTGTTAACCGGCGTGTCCTGGTTTGGCGAGTTCCTTTGATGATAAGGAAGATTTTTTATCATTCTAGAGGCGTCCATTCTTGCCAAATGTCCGTGCAACTGGCTTGAAACATGCAGTCTTTGAATACAGTTCCTTAGAACTTTTCCGCAACCGGATACCATCTTGAATCGGGTCGAAATATTTTCCTGTGTATTTACCTTTCCATTTTCTCAATGTCTCTTGTTGATGGTTAATGATGTTGTTTCAGTGAGACCGTCTCATTTTTAAAAATCCACCGACGTTTCAGCCACTGTTGCAGGCGATCTTTATCAGGGTCTGTGCCTGACTGCTGAATGTGAGATAGCATGTGGCATATATAGTTGTGATGACAGTGGTTTGAGAAAGAGGGAGAGGGCTGTTCGTCTTGCTTTATTGGTGTTTATATTATTACACGCCATTGGTGGAAAAGGGCGTCAACGATTGGCGTTTTCATGATAAGTTTTTCATGTGATTGGGGATTGCATTCTTCCCTGTTGTTTGTGTGCGTTATCGATTGGCTTTTGCATTGAAACTTGCTATTGGTAGGATAGAAAGAAGAACATCCCTCTTCCTCAAACCACTCTTACCACAACTATATAAGTCACGAGCAATCTCACATTCAGCAGTCAGAAACAGACCCTGACGAAGACCGCCTGCAACAGTGGCCGAAACGTCGGTAGAGTTTATAAAATGACGCCGCGGTCTCATACCCGGAAGAATTTTATTCACAGTGACTACGGCCGCGAAAGCTAACGCTTGCAGATGATGTTTCAGTTGCGTAGAGCGCTTCTGTCAGAACGACTGTATGATAGTGGTGTAGTTTGGCTTTGGTGGATAGCGATTTCTTATTGTATTTGTTCCAGGTCGTTGTATAAGCTTTACGTCATTTTGCTGCTCGTGTTTTGTGAGCTACTTTTTCGTTGCCAGTGTTACTTGAAGTACTTAACTTGTTTGAGGTCAACATATTTTGATACAAGTGGTTTCAGATTTGAACTGTCGAAGTCCAAGAATCGTGTTTTCTCATAAGAAATTTGGTGTCCGTTTTTGCTGACAACCTCATGAAGTTTCTCGATGGCGAGGCTGACTTCCTTGTGAGTTCGCGTGATTATTGCCAGATCGTCAGAAAAGGCAAGGCATTTCACGTTGTTTCGTTTGTCCTTTGTTCCCATATTTACACCAGGTATTTCTTTCTCCCATCTACTGATGATCTTGTCCAGTACAAGGTTAAAGAGTCGCGGGGCAACCCATCACCTTGTCTAACTCCTGACCTAATTTGTAGAGGTACAGAGATTTCCCACATGGATTTTACTTTGGAGGTTGTGTCTGTTAACGTCTGCTCATTTACTGAAGCAGTTTTGTTATCTACATCATATTCACAAAGTGTATTGCACAGACAACATATGCTTTCTTAAAATCTACCAAGCTGACTAGTGTAGTTATGATACTGCAACAATGTCAGACCAACCACAGTAGTCAGCTTCGTAGATTTCAAGAAAGCATACGAGTAGTACGTTCAATACACTTCGTGAATATGGTGTAGATAACAAAACTACTTGATTAACTGAGCAGACATTAACAGACACAACCTCCATCAGGTTTGGAACTTAAATAGACTATTCATAACCGACACAAAAGCGTTACTGTTTGCACCTGTTACTGTCCTTCAAAGAAGTCACCAACGTGGTGTATAACCTGTTGGCAGCTATGTGGAAGGTATAGTATACCGTTAGCACAACCTTTTATGTTGATGGTGCGAATGGAGCGGTCTACTGCCTGTCAAATCTCTGGAATATCTATGAAGCGAATGCCACGAAGTGGTTCCTTCATCTTCGGAATCAAATCAGTTACAAGGGCCGTATGGTGGATGATACAGTACTTCCCAGTACCATCGACTGAACAGAGGAGCTTGAGCTGTATGCGCCCGCGCATTTTTGTGCAAAATGATCGTCTAGCGTCTACCACTGTCCACTAACGCAGCAACAGTATGCACTTCTTGTTCAGAGACGCTAGGATGACCTACCCAACACATGTCTGCCACAGTTTGCCGACCTTCGCTGAAGGCTTTTACCAAACGAGCCACTGTTCTGTACGGCAATGCTGCGACTAGTGGAACATCAGCGACCTTGGCGGGTTAATGTATGGTGCGCCATTATGGGAGGAAGGATGAATTGTGCCCTATTTTATCAATGGCAATCTAAACGGTGCAATATATGCTGATTTCTTAGGTAATGGTCTACCGATTTTACTACAAGATCATTCACTACATGACAGAATGGCGATGTATTTTCAACATGATGGATGTCCGGCATATGGCTCGCGTGCAATTGAATCGGTCTGAAATGGAATATTTAATGACAGGTGGATTGGTCGTAGAAGCACCATATACCATGGCCCGTACGTTTACAGGATCTTACATCCCCAGATTTCTTTCTGTGGAGAAAATTGAAGAATATTTTTATCGTGATTCACCGACAACGCCTGAAAACATGCGTCAGCGCATTGTCAATGCATGTGAGAACATTACTGAAGGTGAACTTCTGGCTGTTGAGAGGAATTTTGTTCCGCGTATTGCCAAATGCATTAAGTTGAAGGACATCATTCTGAGCATTTATTGAAGTCATGAGGTAATTACAGATAATCACGCAGTACCAACATGCTTTCTCATAATAATTTCAAAAATGTACATGTATCACACTGGATCATCCGAAATATAAGACTTTTCCCGGCGTAATGAATGTTCAAACAACTTACGGGTATGCTGCCGGGTGACGTCGTCGACAACCGCCGATTTTTCGGAAGGAGGACACCCTGCCATTCTAAAGGCACAACAACACTTGAGAATGGCAGGGTGTCCTCCTGCCGAAATATCGGCGGTTGTCGACGACGTCACCCGGCAGCATACCCGTAAGTTGTTTGAATATTCAGGCGAAATATAGTTCAACGTACCTACATTCTGTGTTTTAATTTGAAAAACCTACCTGTTACCCACCGTTCGCCTAAAATTGTGAGCAATATGTTTGTATTTATAATGTTCTGGGCCAGCTGCGTCATATACGTCATTTAGAGACACTGTAAATTATTGATACCAAAGACGCTACTTTTTATTAAATTCTTTAATACGACTTGCCTGTTTCGGCGTGAATGCCATCGTCAAGGTGTACCTTGTAAGATCGCTGCTTCTCTTATATGTATACGTTCTTATTTACACATGTAAAAGATCTGTTGTTGTTATAGTATACATATAAGAGAAGCAGCGATATTACAAGGTGCACCTGAAGATGGCATTCACGGCGAAACAGACCTGTCGCATTAAATAATTTAATAAAAAGCAGCGTCTTTGGTGTCAATAATTTACAATATGTTTCTAAATATTACAGCGCTATCCATCACAAAGCGACAAAAGTGTTCCAAATAGAACATATTTATTTACGTGCTAGACGAATATGTAGTAAAAAATGGGGGTACCTATTTAAAAAATGCAGTTGATATCCGTTTGACCTACGACAGCGCCATCTAGCGGGCCAGTCATAGCGCCATATGCTTTCTCCCTTCAAGGTAGAAAAGTTTTGTTCTTTGTAGTTTTTTCGTTTGATGCTTATTTCGTGATATACTTGGTCTACCTCGACTCCTCTTACCCTCTACTGGTGAATCCACGAGTCTCTCAGATAACCATGCTTCTCCCGTTCGTGTAACATGATGCCACTATCTCAGCTCGTTCGCTCTAAGTGCTTTGTCTGTGGCGTGAATTCCCAATTTTTCCGTAAATCTATGGGACTTAACTACACTGGTAATCAGTCCCTAGGCTTACAATCTACTTAAACTAACACGACACGCACACGCACACACCCATGCCCGAGGGAGGACTCGAACCTCCAACGGGGATCACCTGCGCGCTCCGCAGCAAAGCGCCTTAGAACGCTCGGCCATTCCATCGCGGCCCCCGATTTTCTTTGATTTCCTCGTTATGGACACCCTCCTGTCAGTCTGCTAGTACCTGCAGTCACCCTTTCTACTTTCATATCTGTAACCTCAGCCTCATAAATAAGGTAGCCTGTATCAATCCAACTTTCACTCCCATACAACAAAGTTCGTCGAAAGATGAAGCGGTGCATTGCTAACTTGGTACTGACTTTCTAATTGCAGAAGAGAATAGACGTAGTTGTGCACTAATGCATTAGCTTTGGTGCACGAGATCAGTTCTTTAACTGTATTGCCATTCTATTAGAAAATACATCGTAAGTACATGAAACAGTATACTCGTTAGCCTTACTGAAATGTAAGAAAAATCCAACATAGCTAAAAAGACACTGCACGTTGATAGCAGTTCTTTAACTATGTTGCCTGAAAACATACGTCAGCGCATTGTCAATGCATGTGAGAACTTTACTGAAGGCGACCTATCCGCTGTTGAGAGGAATTTCGTTACGCGTATTGCCAAATGCATTGAAGATGAAGGACATCATTTTTAGCATTTATTGAAGTCATGAGGTAATTACAGGTAATCACGCAGTAACAGCATGATTTTTCATAATGTATGATAATTTCACAAAACTAGATGTATGACATTGGAACAACCGAAATAAAGTTCAAACGTTCCTTGGTTCTGTGTTTTAATTGAAAAAAAAAAAAAAAAAAAAAAAAAAAAAAAAAAAAAAAAACTACCTGTCTAAAATTGTGAACATTATGTTTGTGACTATTACAGCACCATCTATCACAAAGCGACGAAAGTGTTTCATATAAAACATTCATACTTATTTCCGTGCTCGATGAATATGTAATATAAATGGGAGTACCTATTTAAAAAAATGCAGCTGATATCCGTTTGACCTATGGCAGCGCCATCATAGCGGGCCAACCATAGCGCCATATGCTTTCTCCCTGCAAGGTAGAAAAGTTTTGTTCTTTGTAGTTTTTTCGTTTGATGCTCATTTCGTGATATACTTGGCGCGGTCACTATCGATGGACCACCCTGTATGTGTGTGTGTGTGTGTGTGTGTGTGTGTGTGTGCGTGACTGAAATGCTTAATGAAAGTTACTATTACGTTACCGTATTGTTTAGCAGTTTACTCTCTCAGTATTACAGTATTTACTTCCATACAGAGAGAGTAGAAAGGGAGACATTTTAGCTACCCCCGCACACACAGCAGAGCCTGCGGCGTGGGTGGGCTCACGGCGTCAGGTGCGGCTGTTGGCTGCCCCGTGTTTGCCGCTGCCGCTGCCGCTGTCCACACGGGCCCCGACAGCCAGCCTGCGGTCGCTCTGCCAAAGCAGCGCTTAATTAACGGAGCGGATCTGGAAATAAAGGCAAATCACTGTGCAGCGCGGAGCGGGGGAAATTAATTCCAGTGGGAATTCACGAAAAACGTGATCGGCGAGCCCGGTAAATTTGTTACGCAAATATGACTGGCAGATGGAACAGAGGTATTTTGGCAATGGCCTTTCCGGTTAATGTGTATTAAAACACAGCGCACTGAATTCAGGGACCAAACAATTTGCGACTGGAAGAGGCACATGCCTGACACAGTTGTCAAACATTTCCGAACTGGTATGCCATTGACACCGGAGAGGTCGCTCGAGCACATTAATTTTACTATCCATTGATTTTCCGATCATTCCAAATAAAATATTGACTTTCGAAAAACACCATTACTGTTAGCAGTTCAGATATGTGTGTCCATTAGATACGTTTATCAAAAAACTTTTCACTTTCGGGTAATTTAGTTTCTTCAACCGTTATGCTAGAACGTATGAGTGACCTTTGTCAAGCAGTAAGTTGTCATCCATATGCCGTTAACTGTCAGACAGTCTTTTTCCGTCATCTCTCGTTCATCCTGGATCTCTGCCTAGGGCGAATTGTTACGCCTATCTCTTTTTTAGAATAATCATTCTTCTTGAAATTCAATCGTAGGTATTCAGACACATCTTCTAAATGAACCGGTTCACACATTTTGTACGCCCTGTCAACAAATGTTTTAATCACACCTATTTTCTTGTATTGGTTGTTGGTTATAATCTGTATGTACATAACGGCTAGTATGTGTGCCTTTCCTTTCTGTACATCCTACTCCAAATGTCTCGTCTTTTCTTTTGATCCCTGATACATCTATAAAATTCAGTTGCCCATTACTCTCCTCCTCAATAGTAAATTGTATGTTTTGGATTGACACTTGAGATGTAACAAGAAGATATACAATTCCTGTAAATACATATTCGTCTATGTCTATACAAATAAAGGTGTCATCTACATAACAATACCATCTGACTGGTCTTTTTCTGGCAGTCTGCAATTCCCGTTGTTCTAAGGTCTCCATAGACAATTTAGCCACAGCATTGAGAGAAAGTCAATCACGTTCAATCGAGAATGTTGGCAGTATCTAACACCATAGCACAGGCGACGTCACATTACTGACAGTGGCACCCTCTGGACGACCTAAGTCTTCGGGACTCCATCCAGTTCTCGTTGCAGTTCGCTACTTTACCTTGGAGGTCAGGGAAAATTTATTGTATGGACCACGGCATCTCCGCTCGGAAGTTTCAATCGAAGACAAGGCCAGCGTTGAAAGCCTTCATTGTATGATTAGTCCAGATCTTTGATCACAGCCCTCATTTTCGAAACATTATACGCAAGCGAGAACTCAAGGTAATTGCTGAATTGACGAACGAAAATATTGTTAATGTCACGAAAAAAGGGGGAATTCTAATGAAAAATCTTATTACTGCATAAATAACAAATATTAGCCAGAGTTCATTCCAAACATCGATTTCCTAATATCATATGTGTCCGATGTAGAGCTGGGTCGTTCGTGAATGTACTGTTCCAAAGGAAAGGTTGACAAAAGTGAACGGAAGGATCGAGGAACTACATACGACGAACGGTAGTTGGCAGTACACTAAAGGTGCACCTAGTCGCCCTCATTCGACTGTATCTGACCGGAACGCCGGAACGGTTGGGGCGACTTCCAGTTTCAGAAACTGTCGGTGCCCGTCCGGAACGGTTACGGGCTTCGAGCTGTCGTCCGTTTTGTTCACTCCGCTCGCCCGTTCTCTGTGTTTCAGACTCGTTTTGAATTTTGGATCTCTGGTTCTTTGTGTATTCTGTTTAACATCCATCACCAATAATTGATATTTGACAGGTATTTCACAACCTTGTAACTTAAAGCGCAAAAATGGCAGTCTTTGCTATACATACGTTTTACAAGCGTCATAAAGACAAACCGGCTTCTTTCTCGGAAACTTTTATCAACGGCAGGAGATTCTTATTATTACTCGTACATATTTTACATTTCATCTGCTTCATCTGCTACCTCCCAAATACACTAAGGGCCATTAAAATTGCTACACCAAGAAGAAATGCAGATGATAAATGGGTATTCATTGTACAAATATATTATTATACTAGAACTGACATGTGATTACATTTTCACGCAATTTGGGTGCATAGATCCTGAGAAATCAGTACCCACAACTACCACCTCTGGCCGTAATAACAGCCTCGATACGCTGGGGCATTGAGTCAGAAAGAGAGCTTGGGTGGCTTGTACAGGCACAGATGCATGCAGTTTCAACACGATACCACAGTTCATCATGAGTAGTGACTGGCGTATTGTGACGAGCCACCATTGACCAGACGTTTTCAATTGGTGAGAGATCTGGAGAATGTGGTGGCCAGAGCAGTTTCGAACATTTTCCGTATCCAGAAAGGCCCGTAGAGGACCTGCAACGTGCGGTCGTGCATTATCCTGCTGAAATGTAGGGTTTCGCAGAGATCGAATGAAATGTAGAGCCACGGGTCGTAGCACATCTGAAATGTAACGGCCACTCTTCAAAGTGCCATCGATGCGAACAAGAGGTGACCGAGACGTGTAACCAATGGCACCCCATA
This sequence comes from Locusta migratoria, assembly GCA_026315105.1. Classification (NCBI taxonomy): domain Eukaryota; kingdom Metazoa; phylum Arthropoda; class Insecta; order Orthoptera; family Acrididae; genus Locusta; species Locusta migratoria. The sequence goes on from CM048751.1 coordinate 17,796,185, forward strand.
CCATCACGCCGGGTGATATGCCAGTATGGCGATGACGAATACACGCTCCCCATATGCGTTCACCGCGATGTCGCCAAACACGGATGCGACCATCATGATGCTGTAAACAGAACCTGGATTCATCCGAAAAAATGACGTTTTGCCTTTCTTGCACCCAGGTTCGTCGTTGCGTACATCATCGCAGGCGCTCCTGTCTGTGATGCAGCGTCAAGGGTAACCGCAGCCATGGTCTCCGAGCTGATAGTCCATGCTGCTGCAAACGTCGTCGAATTTTCGTGCAGATGGTTGTTGTCTTGCAAACGTCCCCATCTGTCGACTCAGGGATCGAGACGTGGCTGCACGACCCGTTACAGCCATGCGGATAAGATGCCTGTCATCTCGACTGCTAGTGATACGAGGCCGTTGGGATCCAGCACGGCGTTCCGTATTGCCCTCCTGAAGCAATTGCGATAGACTACAATCCGACCTTTATCGAAGTCGGAAACGTGACGGTACGTATATATATATATATATATATATATATATATATATATATGAATAGTTCGTTTAAAAAAGCTGAACACACACACACACACACACACACACACACATATATATATATATATATATATATATATATATATATATATATATATATATATGTGTGTGTGTGTGTGTGTGTGTGTGTGTGTGTTCAGCTTTTTTAAACGAACTATTCAGTTTCTATTTTAATTATCTGTTATGGATAATAAATGGATAAGTAAGAATGGTGGAGGAATAGAGAAGAACGGTTGCCAAAAAGGAGATCATTAGTGCATTACTAAGGTTGAAACTTAAATAGTGGCAACATTTCCGTGGAGGCACTATGCAATGGAATCTACTTTTATCGCTGATAGCACACGTTGATGACATACCTACCCTACCTGCGAGCAAATGGACTCGCCCGTCCCACGTCACCGTCATGCGCACAATCGAGGGAAACACAGCCACTTGTGAGCGAGCGGTCTAACACAATGGCGGCACTATGTTTTCGAAACAGGAACAACGCAAGCAGCCAGTGCACAGATCACTGTTCGTTTTCGGAGCACCACCTGCGACCAGCTAGGCGAAAGAAACAGGAACACATTCTGCGCAATCCACCATAATTTTGCACGACAATGCGTGGATGCATACAGCGCAATCTGTGGCTGCTCTGTTCGGTTGATGGTACTCGGAAGTCCTGTACCATCCCCCATACTCCTCGGACTTAAGTCCTTGAGACTTTGATTTGATTTCGAAGATGAAGGAACCACTTCGTGGCATTCCCTTCAGAACTGTTCCAGAGTTTCGACATGCAATAGACAGCTCAATTTGCACCATCAACAGAACAGGCTCTGCTAACGGTGTAATACGCCTTCCACATGGCTGGACAAGGGTTGTACACAATGCTGGTGACTACTTTGAAGGAAAGTAACAGGTGCAAGCATATAACGTTTTTGTATCGGTTGTGAATAAATAGTGCGACTATTTATGTTCCAACGCTCGTATTTAAAAAAAAAAAAAAAAAAAAAAAAAAAAAAAAAAAAAAAAAAAAAAAAAAAAGGTTCAAATGTTTGTAGAGTCTACGGGACTTAACTACGGGGTCATCAGTCCCTAAACTTACAAACTACTTATGAACTAGCTACAACTAAGGACGGCACAAATATCCATGCCCGAGGGGGGATTCGAACCCCCGACCGTAGTGGCCGTGCAGACCATGACTGAAGCGCCTCTGTCTCCTCGGCCACCGCGGCCGGCGCTCGTATTTCCCAAAAAATTAAGTAGTCTGCTGATCTCTATTCCAATAAAACCCAAATACGAGTAAAATAAACCACGCGGTAGTGGCAAACACCAATGAATAACACGCATTCATATGTTACAGTCATATTGCAATATTAAAAAGTAAATTGCAGTAATTATTCCGTTTAGAGGAACTTCAATTTGCCAGTAGAAATAAATTATTCTATAGTCTTCTCAGTAGCTGTCCTCCTATAGTCTTCCAAACGCACTCTTCCTGGATTTGCGTTGCTCGGTGACGCCACTCTGTCGTAGCACCTCCTGTATAGTGGATCCAGGACTGAGTAGCTGCTGCTCCCGATTCCAGAAATCTTTTGCATTCGTCGATATGTACTAGCACGGCATCTCTGTTTCCATTTAGGTAATTGCGTAGCTTGCTTATGCATTGATATTGTAATTTTCCTTGCTTTCTTAAGAGTTCGTAGCTCTACTAGGCTCGGACCTATTATTCATCACTAGCGTTTGTCCACTGCTTTGCCCAGGTCTGTATTCACTTCTTACCTCAGTCCATCTCCTTCCCTCACTGCCCATCGTCTTCTTGCCCACACTCCATCCATATCACGCAGTTCAATTCTTCTGACGTCATTCTCATTAACTATGTCCAACAATAATATAACTACGGAACTGTCTGCGAAATGTATTTAGAATGGAGTTGGTAGTAAAGGCGTAATAAATTAAATCCTGCGTATTGGGGGTATTTTCATGCATTTAAATGTTTTCGACGTAATATATCCTGAATTCAGTGTTGTACAATGACATATTGAGCACACTGTCAACAAAATATGTCGCTAATAAAGACATAATAAATCGAAACGTCATGCGTAATGCGGTGGTTTTTCATGAATCAGATTCTTTACGACCTCACATCTCAAGAACTATGCACTTATTTTCGTTTTTGCAGATTCTTTAAAAAAGATGAAGATGCTAAGTAATAGTCCCTTCACCCTACAGTTTTAGGAAGAAATATATTTTTATCTACCTACTTCAACGGTCAGTTTCTCGATTTCTTCTGCATTACTTGAAGATTACTTGATGATAGCAATTTCCTGTAACAATTGCCATTTCAACATCAACATTTTCTTTGTAAAAAAAATAATTTATTGAAAACTTTGGTCAACAACTCAGTTCGAAGTTATAACTGCTACGTCGATAAAACCATCGGTTTAATTTCAGTAATGTTAGTGTATCTCCAGCTACGCTGGCAGATAGTGAATCTGGTAGCACATTGCAACTCGCGTTTTCCAAGCCGAAAGGGCAGCACAGTGCTGCGAGAAGAACATTTTTCCTTAAGATTTGTTTTGTAAGGAGGTGGAGCACCGCGATTATCTTCCGAAGACTTACTGTTTGCAGTGTCAGAGCCTTAATAAAAGTTTCTCTATTTCTCTGAAACCAACTGTTACTGCGGAAAATTGTGACAGAGGAACTTGTTAAAATGTTAGACTGCTCAAGCAATCGCCAGCCAAGCAAGAGGGATGCGGATCGTCAACACTGTTGTAAATGCGACGCCAGTCTCTCGTGACGACAGCAGATGCTGCGTCGACGAGTTGAAAGCCTGCAGTCAGCGGACTGTTGACTGAGACGGACGACCAGACGAGAGAGGGTATATTCGCCAGCTTGTAAACATTTCATAATTACACGTAACTCTGTGACAAGAGTGAATAACGCCGAGGATGCGTCAGCGGTTAAAGGGCTCGTTGAGTGAACGCTGTATTCACTAACAGGACGCATTCGGTCATTACGGACCGTCCCATACGTCATAGCTTCAGCGATTTCTGTATATATAATGTCGCTTTTAGAAGTGTAGTCTCTAGGTCTTAGGGATGGATGAGGCTCAGGATGGTAGTCGTCGAGCCAATGATCTAATATAGGTACACAGCTTATGTCTGAGATAAAGCAGTACAGACTAGAAGCCAGCAGTCACAGCTAGGAGATGGAGTCCGGAAATAACTACTACGCTTCGAACTGACCATCATACGGGGAGATGTTGACAAGCTGTCTACCGTCTTCAGAACGCTGAATATGGTTGCTGCCTGAGGCCAGCTCAGTCTTCATTGATTGGTTTCCTAAAGGCCATTGATGTTGTCGATGAGGTAGCACTCTGGTGCTAACCCTGTCAGCGGTAACAAGTGCCGTCTGCCATCACGGCATCCGAATCCAGTGGTTCCAAGTCCGGACCCAAAAGCAGCTGCATAGACAGGAGGAGGGATAGAGGACTCCACGTGGCAGTCTTTGCTTCAACACCCAGACGTCCCGGAGCGGGCGCCTCCGTCCGAATAGTACAGCAGCCAGCCCATAGAAGACGCGACGAGACGGCGAGCTAAAGCAGCCGATAGAGACGTCACCTGGTGATCTAGCTCCTGCCGAGCTAGCCCCAGCACCACGGAATCTTGTATTCAGTCGAATAAACTTGTAAACTCTAATACTGTTTTACTAGCGTCCTCTGGCGCTCCACCAGGTTGCACGCCTCATCCTGACATAAAGCTGGGAACCTACCGCTCGGCCCCAGAACAAGTTTCAGAATAGATACGTTTTCTGTCAGGTCGCTGTTTGGTAACATTGCATCTCTTTCGGCTCATGTTACACTCTGTTTAGGTTGTTCTAGTACGTCGTGTATGTACATCTACATCTACATCTACATGGGATACTCTGCAAATCACATTTAAGTGCCTGGCAGAGGGTTCATCGAACCACAATTATACTATTTATCTCCCATTCCATTCTCGAATAGCGCGCGGGAAGAAAGAACACCTGAATCTCTCTGTTCGAGCTCTGATTTCTCTTATTTTATTCTGATGATCATTTCTACCTATGTAAGTGGGAGTCAACAATATATTTTCGCATTCGGAGGAGAATGTTGGCGATTGGAGTTTCGCAAGTAACCCACGCCTCAGCGATAAGCGCCGTTGTTGTAATGATTCCCATCCCAGATCCTGTATCATTTCCGTAACGCTGTCTCCCCTATATCGTGACAATACGAAACGAGCTGCCCTTCTTTGGACTCTTTCGATGTCCTCCGTCAAACCCACCTGATAAGGATCCCACACTGGGCTGCAATACTCCAAAAATGGACGGACAAGCGCAGTGTATGCAGTTTCTTTAGTAGTTCTGTTGCATCTTTTAAGGATTCTGCCAATAAAACGCAGTCTCTGGTTCGCCTTTCCCACGATATTATCTACGTGTTCTTTCCAGTTTAAGTCTGAAGTAATAGTGATTCCTAGGTATTTTGTGGAGTTTACGGCGTTCACATTTGATTGATTTATGTTGTAAACAAAGTTTAACGGATTTCTTTTCGTACTCATGTGGACGACTTCACACTTCTCATTATTTAGAGTCAATTGCCAATTTTTACACCATACTGATATCTTATTCAGATCGTTCTGCAGTTGGTTTTGATCTTCAGATGATTTTACTAGACGGTAAATGACGGCGTCATCTGCAAACAACCTAAGAGAGCTACTTAGATTTTCCCCTAAATCGTTTATGTAAATAAGGAATAGCAGAGGACCAATAACACTACCTTGTGGAACGCCCGATATCACCTCTGTTTTAGTCGATGCCTTACCATCGATTACTACGAACTGTGTCCTCTCTGACAAGAAATCCCCTATCCAATTGCAAATTTGGGGCGATATACCATAACCACGCAATTCGATTAAAAGCCGTTTGTGAGGTACGGTGTCAAAAGCTTTCTGGAAATCAAGAAATACGGAATCGATTTGCGAACCTTTGTCGATAGCACACATCACTTCGTGTGAATATAGAGCTAGTTGTGTTTCGCATGAACGATATTTTCTAAATCCGTGTTGACCTTGGGTCAATAGATCGTTCTGTTCGAGATAATTCATAATATTTGAATACAGGATATGTTCCAAAACCCTGCTGCAAATTGACGTCAATGAAATAGGCCTGTAGTTTAGTGGGTTACTCCTACTGCCTTTCTTGAATATAGGTGTGACCTGTGCAACTTTCCAATCTTTTGGTACAGATCCTTCTATGAGAGAGCGGTTGTATATGACTGATAAGTAAGGAGCTATTGCTTCAGCATAATCAGATAGAAATCTAATAGGTATACAATCCGGACCAGAAGACTTGTTCTTGTTAAGTGATTTTAGTTGCTGCACTACTCCGATGATATCTACTTCTATGTTACTCATTACGGCATCTGTTCGTAATTCGAAATCTGGAATATTGGTTTCGTCTTCTTTAGTGAATGAGTTTCTAAAAGCTAAGTTTAGTAACTCTGCTTTAGTAGCGCTGTCATCGGCAGGATCGCCATTACTATCACGTAGTGAAGGTATTGTTTGTGACTTTCCCCGAGTATATTTAACATATGACCAAAATCTCTTTGGGTTTTCAGTCAAATTACGAGAAAGAGTTTCGTTGTGATAAATGTTGTAGGCATCTCGCATTGAAATCCTCGCTAAATTTCGGGCTTCTGAGTACAATCGCAAATCCTGGGGATTTCGTGTTCGTTTAAATTTAGTATGCCTTTTCCTTTGCTTTTGCAACAGTGTCCTAACCTGTTTTGTGTACCAAGGGGGATCGCCTCCTTCTTTTATTAATTTATTAGGTATAAAACTTTCAATTGCTGTCGATACCACTTCTTTGAATTTGAGCCACATCTGGTCTACACCTACGTTTAGTGTTAGAAACGAGTGGAAGCTGTCTTTCAAGAAGCAATGTATTTTGTTTCTATCTGCTTTCCTGAACAAATATACTTTGCGTTTATTTTTGGTAACTTTGGGACTTTCGATATTCAATTTCGCTACTACAGCTCTGTGTTCACTAATACCTGTATCCGTTTTGATGCCCATTATGAGCTCAGGATTATTTGTTGCTAAGAGATCAAGTGTGTTTTCACATCCATTTACAATTCTAGTTGGCTCATGAACTAATTGTTCGAAGTAATTCTCAGAGAATGCGTTGAGTACAATTTCGGACGATGTTTTATGCCTACCTCCTGATTTGAAAATATAATTTCGCCAACAGATCGAGGGTAAATTAAAATCACCACCTACTATTATCGTGTGAGTCGGGTACGTTTTTGTAATTAGACTCAGGTTTTCTTTGAACCTTTCTGCTATTGTATCGTCAGAGTCGGGAGGCCGGTAAAAGGAACCGATTATTAACTTCTTACGATTTTCGGGTACAACCTCTACCCATAATAGCTCGCACGAACTATCAACTTCAACTTCGCTACATGAAATAATATTTTTGACGGCGACAAACACGCCCCCGCCTATTTTGTTTAATCTATCCTTTCTGAATACCGTTAGATCTTTTGAAAATACTTCTTCTGAACTTATTTCCGGCTTGAGCCAACTTTCTCTGCCTATAATGATGTGTGTTTCGGTGCTTTCTATTAACGCTTGCAGTTCTGGAACTTTCCCGACACAGCTACGACAATTTACAACTGTTATACCGATAGTTTCCGGATCTACATTTCTCCTGTGATCCACCTTAACCCTTTGAGATTGCCCATTTTCTATTTCCCCGAAGTTCTTTATCCTAAAAAACCGCCCAGTCCACGCCACACAGCCCCCGCTACCCGTGTAGCCGCTTCCTGCGTGTAGTGGACTCCTGACCTATTCAGCGGAACCCGGAAACCCACCACCCGATGGCGCAAGTCAAGGAATCTGCAGCCTACACCGTCGCAGAACCGTCTGAGCCTCTGATTCAGACCCTCCACTCGGCTCTGTATCAGAGGTCCACAGTCGGTCCTGTCAACTATGCTGCAGATGGTGAGCTCTGCTTTCATCTTGCAAGCAAGACTGACAGTCTTTACCACTTCAGTTAGCCGCTCGAAACCTGAGAGGATCTCTTCAGATCCGAAACGACACACATCATTGGTACCGACGTGAGCCACCACCTGCAGTTGGCTGCACCCCGTACCCTTCATGGCATCCGGGAGGACCCGTTCCACATCTGGAATGACTCCACCCGGTATGCACACGGAGTGCACGTTGGCCTTCTTCCCCTCCTTGGCAGCCATCTCTCTAAGGGGCTCCATCACCCGCCTAACGTTGGAGCTCCCAACTACAAGTAAACCCACCCTCTGTGAAAGCCCGGATCTTGCAGGCTGGGTGGTGACAGGGTGAGAGACACCATCCGACTCAGGAACGTCGTCCTGAGCAGACAGCGCCTCAAACCTGTTCGCAAGACGAACCGGGGAGGCCTCACGATCGGTCCCCCGGAATGTCTTGCGCCTCCTGCCACGCACTGGAGCAACCTCCCACGCAACCACGGGTGGGATGTCTGCCTCACTGCTAGCAGTTTCAGGGCATGTCGCTGCCGCAGACCGATCGGTGGAGACGACGGGAGTCCGTTCGGTCCCCACCGCCGGCCAACAACAACGACGCCCATATGTATAGGCTTCTAGTGTTCATTTATTTCTCCGTTCCATGAATCGTCATTTTTGCGGATTTCTCTATCTGTACGACTAGCGTTACTTACCGGTTTTGTCCGTGTTTGTGGCCATTCCATTCTATGTTAGACAGTCTTTTATGTTAAACAACCTCTTTCTTTCCTCTTTGTCCACTTCACTTTCCTGTTCATGCAGCTCAATACTTATGACGCCTTACCTCCTGAACAATGTGTCCTACAATAATATACTTTTTAGGAAATCTGGAATGGTAGAAAATTGTCTCCGACAATGGTTGCGAAAAGAGTTTGTTGTAAAGATGTAATAAATTAAAACCATATGCGTCTTCTTTAACATTTCATTGTTAATGACGTCATACCTCCTGAACCATGATATCTATATGGTACATGTGTATACTGTCTGCAATATTTCTAGTGAATATAATTAAAAGTGTAGAAGTAATCAATTGCAACGTAATGCCGATTTACGGTGTTTCTGTACATGAACAACGGGACAGTTGTAAGCGATAAACCTCTTCCCTTTCATTATTTTGCTTATGTTGTCAGAGAGAAAAAACTTCACAAAGGTTAAATGTTATGTGCAAAGTTTCTTGCAATATGCTAAGTGCCATCGTCCCCAAATAGTGAATTGAATAAAATCTCGTTATACACGTGTCGCTTTATGCTAGAGATTTTTATTTCAATGCCCATAACGTCATATCCTCTGTACTACTGTCGTAGGTGTTTTTTAATTCCACAGCTACATTTTCATGTTCTTAAAGAATATTTTTTGACGTTTCTTTGAACTCTATCCATTACTAATATTGCCTCATGATGTTGCATTTCTGCGCGAATTTATTTAGGATGTCATATCTCATGAACTACGTGTCAGAGGTGATTCTTAGCCCCCACGGCGATTATTGTGTGATAATAAGGAACATGTTTAGTATTTTAGAAGTTGATGTTAATCATATGCACATACATACATATATAAATTATTTATAATATGTATAGATTCTTGCTGTGATACACAAACCAGACCAATCCACTGCAATTAAACGCATAGGCACGTTTTTATACTTATTGTCAGTGCTTTATAGAGATTTATATTCAGCATCGTTGTGAAAATTCTTTTAGTTTCCCTATGCAGTTACTGTCAGATTAAACTTTGCCGATACACTTAATAGAATTTACTTATAACTTAAAAATATTGTAAATTCATAAAATTTAAATAGGTCATTTATTTGAGAGGCAGTTTTATTCAATTTTAATTATTAACAAAGAAAAGTTTCAAAATTAATGCTAGTGAAACTACGTATTAAATTGTTTTACTTTTTGATTTATTAACACAGCAATAATACAAAATTAATGGTAGTGAATCTATGTATAATTCCTGTGTTACTTTCTTTGGTTTTGTAGTTAATAATGTGTCACTGTGGCTAGTCGATACCGTTGACTTCTTTCTAGCTTCACAGACGAAGTGATGTTTTTTCAACTTATTCCTTTGTTTGTTGTTAGCGTAGACTGCGTGATATCTGTAAAGGTGAGATGATATTTTCGATGCCAGATATTCCAGTGAGTTTTTTATCCTTCTTATTGTTACAACAGAGATAATGTTCTCTTTTATGGCAGTTTTCAATATTTGTGTATTCTTTAGTATCATAAGATTCAGTTTAATTGTATAGGTAAACGGGAGGTGACAATACAAATTCTGTGGGCAATTTGTAATGCAGCCTTTATGGATTTTAACATAATTTCGTATTTTTGTCTGTATGTTAGGATACCAACGTCGTCTGTTTTTTTTTTTTTTTTCGCCTCATTCAAAATCTCATCATTAGTTTCAAATTCTTCTTCAATTTTTTTTGACAAATATTGTATTACGCAACTGATTTCTGTTATGTTAACGGATTCTTCCATCGCTTAAAATACACAATTTTATGTTTCTTCTACAGGTTTGTTTATTTTGTGAATTGATTTTTCGACTCATTAGGCCATCATCAGACATTTACTAATAAGCCGAAAACCGATTCACAAAATTATGTATTTTAATCTTTATAATGATTTCTGTTAAGTCCGTCGTATTAAAAAATAAATAAATATATAAAATAAACTCTTTCTCGTTGGTGATGTAGCGTTTCTGCCCAGAACTCACTCAGATATGATAGAGCCTCGTGAATTGTGCACACACCCAGCTGCTCAGCATTTCAAAGTGCTAGACAGAACATCAATAGGTTACATGGATCGTTATAGCGTTCATGGTAAATTCTGTGAATTGAAGGAGAATTGCTTCATGTGTGGGTTTTCCAAACATTATATCCAGCAGATGGATCTGGATAATAGGGTTACTCACCAGTTGCTGTTTCCTTTTAAATAATGCAGTACTGTGAAGCCTTCAGCCTGTTGAAACATTCGTTAAGTGAAAGCTTACCAATGTTACCCACGGTAGTATCCATTGTAGTAACCCAATACGGCAACATATTTCCAAAAATTCACATTACATTACGCGAAGTGATGAATGCTATCGACAGAGGTAGTCTATTTCATGTTTATATAATTACTAGATTAAACCCGCGGCTCCGCTCGCGTGTTGGTAGATCAAATCACAAGTAAAAATGCACTCGTTTCAAAGAATCCAATCACGAAAATCTACAATATTGATTGTAATAATATCACAAATCAATCACTTGATGTAATGCACGAAACATCAAATAGATTTTTTAAGAAATGTATTAAAAGAATTTTCTTTTTTACTGATTTATTTATGTATTCTTATATTTCCTTATTCATATGCTTCTCCTTACAGAAAAAGAGCTAAAGACATTGTAGTACGCATAGACCAAAGATATGGTCTGTGGCAACAGGTTTCGCTGTATGTAACCTCCTTCCTATAGAGTCGCCATCGCTGGCCTTCAGTCCGAATTTTTTTTATAACTTGACGACTTTCAACCACCATATCTTCCACCCCCTTATAGCTATCGGCACTACCATTTCTTCCACCCCCTTATAGCTATCGGCATGGAACTGCTATGGTGTACAACGGGAGATTTTGGACAACAATTACACACAGACGATTCGTTTGCCTTCTGTAGTTTTCGCTGGAGAGCGAAATATTAACACACATAAGCATAGAATTTTATATACACTGATAACTTTCCATCCCAATATACTCCACCCTTTTATCATTATCAACCCTCAAGCAACAATTCAACCAATAAAACCATTTTCAAAGAGTAAATATAAATTTCAAAGAGTAATTATTGTCCTGCATTTCGTGTTATATTCTTCAAATTACTAAATATCTATCAGATCGCTATAAAACCGTGTCTAAAACCTTCGTCAGGTATAAATTAGTAACTGTACAAATATTTAAGTCTCTGCGTCTTGTCGTTCTGAGGTGATAAGCATACACCGAACAGACATTCACATTAATATATATATATATATATATCTCCGATCGCCATAAAACCGTGCTTAAAGCCTTCCCCGAGTAGACATTAGCTCTTTATGTCTTGTGGTTCAGACGTGATAAACGTACGCCGAACGGACATTCACATTTATAGATATAGATTGAAGGACTTTGACACCGTCACCACAAATGTCTTCTATTCAGATTTCTGATAAGGAGTCGTATATCAGCTATGCGAGTACAAGGTTTGATGAATGGTCCCATATTTTACAAACGGAGCTGGCGAAGATAAGGTGTCCATACATACACATTGAGGGACATGTCGACAAGCACCCCCTATCGTGCAAAGCACTGCAGTGGAGCGGTGGTACTCGCTGCGACCAGCTAACTCGAGTCATTGCAACATGAAGTGCAAAATAGAGCAACGCGTCAACATCAAGTTTTGTTTCCAATTAGGCAAAACGACGACGAAGTGCAAGTGCAAGTGTATGATGATGATGCAGTGAGGAAAAAGTGTGAGTTTGAGTTTTTGCGGAGGTCCAACAAGAGTGACCTCGGTGCTTCGAGTGATTCCACAGAAGCGTTTACTGGCAGTTTTCAACAGCTATAGTACCGGTGTTAGAAGTGTATTGTAACCAATGGCGATTACTTTAAAGGCCAGTAAAGGTATTTTGTTTGTAACTCGTCTTTGCTATAGTTCCTAAGACCATTCATAATTTCCTATCAGAGTAAGATATTTAATCGACAGAAGTAATTTTGGAGGCAATCTCAGTAACCCACTTAAATTGTTCTCATATAATTCTGTCGTTTATCTTGTAGTAAAGTTATTAGTAGATCAAAACGAATTGCAAAATGACTCAGATGATTTATGTGCACAGTATAAAACCTGGCCCCAGTATTTGTCATATACATAAACTTGGTACCTCTACCCGTGCCTGAGGAAGAGTTCTGAACAGCCGGACATACAGCCATACGAACAACAATGAAAATGTGTAAGACTTTTTACGGTCGTGGAACAGAACCGTAAAAAGACGTATATTTACAGAGACATATAGCATCTCATAGAACCAATTATGTGGTAACGTAATATTTGTATTATAATAATATACGCTTTTAGTATTTAGTTATGCTAAAACTGATGAATTGCGATATATCACTAGTCAACTGGTTTTCCATTCAGTTATGCTGCATAGCTCCTTAGGTTAACTTTTTTTTTTTTTTTATTGGACGTGTGTGAAAAGAAAATAATCAGTTCATATAAATGTGTAACTGTTATCGTTTATTTAATTCCAACGAACTTTACACATAATTGGAAACCTTTTACCGCTGACACCAACACCTCCCAGCCCAATAAAAAGAAATAAAACATGAAAGGAGATAAATATTCCCTTACAGCATTTTTTTATGTTCTACGGTAAAACATCAGCATCAGAAATGCCATTTTGTATATTACTTCTTTAACGAATAGTGTATTTGCCGCACAGTTTGCAGACAGCAGACACCTGTTTAACAGACATTCACATTTATAGATGTAGATTGAACATAGAGCTGTAACAATATAAAATGTATCTAGAAACTGCGCCAAATTTGCCGGTTGTGCTACGCCGTCTTGTACGCAACCAGTCCGTCGTTAAGCCCCCTGTTGACTGCATCGAGCTGCGAGGCGTCTTCCGCTGTTGAGTGCATCGCGAGCTTGCGTATTTATTACTTAATTATTGTTTCCACGTTGTAGATAACGGACTCCAGAATACTTTAAACGTAAATCAACGTGTAATAAAAAGAAGTTCAAGCCTATCTTAGTTTAATCCTTTTGAGATATGCATTTATTTCAATAAATGAAAAAAAAAGTTTTACAACAATGGTTCAATCGTTGTCATGTTATTGTTATATACCTACATCAACTTTAGACATTCAGCTCCAAAATTAACCGCAGTTCACTAAAATGCGGTGTGAGTTTCTTGAGCTACATAGCACACAAAGTGTCGCGGTAGGAAAATAACGCCACTTTCACCTAATTATACCTCGAACTATAGTAATCATTTAAGGAAGAAATTCATGACACTTGTTTTCTTTTACATTAATCGGCACATGTAGACATTATTAATTATTTTTTAAAAATACCAGGTCAATTTTCTCATTTTTCGTCCTATTTCAAATGGAATAGCGCATACAAGGAAAAGTTCCCGTCTTTGTGCAGCTTGATGGAAATGTGAGATGACGCGGAAGGAAGGAAGGAAGGAAGCTTAGGGTTTTATGTTCCGTCGACAGCGTCGTCATTAGAGACGCAGCTTATGCTCCGATTTTTGCGGAAGGATGGGGGAGGAAATCGGCCATGCCGTTTGAAACGAACCATTCCGGAATTTGCCTTATGTGATTTAGGGAAATCACGGCAAACCTAAGTCTGGATGGCCGCAGGTGGATTTGAACCACCATCCTTCCGAATGCGAGTCCAGTGTGTTACCACTGCGCCACCTCGCTCTGTGAGATGACGTGGGTGTTTCGTGCGGGACGTGGCAATTGTGCGCCGTGCCTCCGCGCGCTCCTATAGAATTGTCAGTCCTAAAGTAATTTCGAACAGACTCTGTGTCTAAAGAAACCGGTCGTGCGCAATAAATGTATATTCTTGCTATCTTGGTTACGGGGTGTTTTTTCGACAGAAATCAGCGGACTTTCGAACTGGAGCGCGTACTTGCGCCGATAAGCAGTGGTGCAATTACTGCAGACGCGTTCGCGCGGCAGCGATTGTTCCCGTCGCTCGCGCTTCTTGTGCGGCCTTGTTAGCGCACGCCGCTAACTAACCGAATTCCCGGCGCCGCCGCTGCGTTGCCCGGGGCGACGGCCGCGCGGTCGGGGGAGGTAACTGCAAACTGCAAACTGCGCGCGGCTTTATGATGCCGTAAAAGCGACTCTCATCAGCGCCGATGAAAAAATCGCCCTGGAAACAAACGAGCAGCGGCGGCGAGCACCTGCTGCGGCCACCGCATGGCGGAGGAACTGTACAGGGCGCGGCTGTCGTCGACGACATGGTCAGCAGGGTCGGAGAACGAGCTCTAAATGTGCGAGGGCGGGAAAGAAAGTCGTCCTTGTCTTTTCCATAAGAATCATGCTATTATTTCCGCTATACAATTGACAGGACAATGAAAAAGTCCGGCGCCAAACCCCTGTAGGGATATCTCGGCCACGAAAAGCCACTTTTTGAGTATGGTTATAAACAGCCATCTTGCTTATTGCACAATAAATGTTCTTATACCGACATGTAAGTAACTGAAAGTACAGTTACATGTCGGGATAATAACATTATTATCGAATACGGCCGCGGTGGAGTAGCCGAGCGGTCTAAAGCGCTTCGCTGCGGAGCGCGCGGTTGCTCGCCGTCGGAGATTCGAGTCCACCCTGGGCATGGGTGTGTGTGTTGTCCTTAGGTTAGTTTACCTTAGTTTAAGTAGTATGTACGCTACCTTCTGATGCCCACGCAGTTTGGTCCGATAGATTTACAAACATGTGTGTCGAATACGGGAGACGACTATTTATAACCATATACTGTTTTTAAAAAATGTATGCTTAAACCCTTAAAGATCCTGCTTTCCATACTATGAAGCTGAGTCTGCGAATTGAAACAGAAAGGAATAAATTTGAGTCTGTACAACTGATCAGGGGCGTATATAAGTGGGACCTAGGACATCTGAGTCAACGCCTTATAGATACAAGACCTGCGCGCTGCCTGCCAAGAGTAGTCATAACACAAGCGAACTATTTGCCTTACGTAGCGCTGTGCTGAGTTTCAGAATACGTACACGTTGCACACTGTATTTCAGAATGTTCTTAATGTTATTTATGTGATTCAAGGACAAATTTGCTTTGGTATAAGATATTTAAGAACTTTTAGTAAGATATCTTACAGATATTAGGTATTTAGGTATTTTGTCTCATACCAGCAAAACTCTGCATCGATAATCACACAGACAACACGGAAAACATTCTGAAACACTGTGTGGAATGTGTACGTATTCCCAAACTCATCACAACGCTACATAAGACAAATTGTTTGCTTGTGTTATGACTACTCTTGGCAGGCAGTGCACAGGTCATGTTTCTAGGTGACCCCCCCCCCCCCGAACTAATGGATATGAGGAAAAAAGCTATATTTTTATGATTTAATGCCAACAATAAAAACGTTTCGTCTCGGTAAAGTAAAAGGGCCTTCAGCGCAAATATCCACTGAATACGAGCAGCAAACCTGACACAAAATATCATGGGTTGTCTACTTAAAATTACTTACCTTGTCTTTATATTAAACTTGCCCCTCCCCCTCCAAAAAGATGTATGCCATATTCGCTACTGCAACTGATGGATTAACACATGCATTATTTCAAATATTACGACTCTTTCTGAAACACTCTGTACAGGTTTTTATTCAGATGTGGTTCAACAGCCGTAAGATATTTGAGGAAATGCATACTGTAAACCATCAGCTGTTCATTATTTTTCAAACTTCTACCGGTTTCGATTATAAACCATCTTAACGGAAGAGAACTAGACAGACTGATTAAACAGGTGCATTATATGCCTCCTTATGCATACTGGCATGCAAGGCACACAATAAAAATAAATAAGACGTCACTAGGCATCAACTGTGAGTTGTGTTAGGTTGTTTTGTAGTAGACCTTGGTTCACCATCAAATAGCCTGGCATTACTTTTATGTTTTTAATCAAGACTTGATGCCTAGTGACGTCTTATTTATTTTTATTGTGTGACATGCATGCCAGTATGCATAAGGACGTGTATAATGCACCTGTTTAATCAGTCTGTCTAGTTCTCTTCCGTGAAGATGGTTTATAACCGAAAACGGTAGAAGTTTGAAAAATAATGAACAGCTGATGGTTTACAGTATGCAGTTCCTCAAACTCTGTACAGGCTCTAAGCGTATACTGCTCCTTGCAGCAGGTATTTCCTGCGTCTTACAGCAAGTGTCTGCAGCAAAGCAGAGCGGGCGGGAAGGCGGAGAGGCTGGCGCCACGTCATGAGGATCCCTCAGCGGCTCCTTAGGGGACGGCGAAGCGCGAGGGGTCGCGGCCCACAATAAAATGTTATGTGCTGAGATCAACCGAGTGGAAGGCTTTTAAGCGGGAGATTATAAATGTTGCGCCCACGCTGGGGAGGCGGGCTTACGGGCAGGCTGCGGTGCCCTCCCCTGTTGACCATGCGGGGGCGGTTGCGGGGGCGGGGGCGGGGGCACCTTCCCGCCTGCCAACACGCTCTCTTTCCCCCTCTACATCTGTGTGCGTGTGTGTGAGAGGGCGTGTGCGCATGCGCAGGTGTATTCGTGCGTTCTTTCTGTGTTATTTATCTGCACTTCCACTTGCTCTAGTACCATACGATTTGTAACTAACTACGGAAGGATATTCGCAGTATGGTTAGCAAGTAGGCTCTCTCTCGTCCTACAGGGACAGCTTCTCAGCGATAAATCAATCAGAATTTAACATTTCGTGGCTATAAATATTAATTGAAATATAAATTCAGTAACCCAGAGACGGTTTTTCGTCTCGAAAATGTCCAAGACATAACAGATAAAGGAGAAGTAATGAATTAAACTTTGTGATGCGAACGGGAATCGAACCCGGACCTCCATGCTTACTAGGCAGACGTCTTACCGTTAGACCACCACACCACTGACAATTAAGGCGCCTCGGAATAGTCTAAGTAAGACTTCCCTCCACGTCACAAATTTTAATTGAGCTTCTTTGTTTCGTAGATAATTGCCATTACTGCCAAGGCTCTCCATGCAGCGGAATAGCACCTGATCCAGAGTATGCCTACAAGTTGTGAAAGGTGATCATATTCCGTATTGATGTCGGGGTACATGCTCAGGAAACAGTGCGAAGTAGCACATGTATTTCGGGGACGGTTTTCTTAACTTATCACCAATACTTTAAAGTTTGTGACGTGGAGGGAAGTCGTACTTAGACTATTGCGAGGCGCCTTAATGGATAGTGGTGTGCTGGTCTAACGGTAAGACATCTGCCTAATAAGCAAGGAGATCCGGGTTCGAGTTTTGTCTGTAATTTCTTGACTAGTTTCCTGTAATCGTATTTAGTGGAACTAGGATAACCTCAAGTCTGGGGACGCCAGAGCTTCTTGGGCATATTTATTTATGCATTTTAATATGGATATATAAACTCATCCTCGTAAATTAAGGATAATTGCAGATTGTGGTGCCACACAAAGTGGCACTACAGAGAAATGGCGCTGCTAGCATAATATAGGAAACACACACGACACAGACTTGTAAGTCTACGGTATTGGTGATAAGTTGAGAAAACCGTCCCCGAAACACATGTGCTACACAACGCCACTGTTTCCTGAGCATGTACCCCGACATCAATATGGGATATGATCACCACGCACAATTGGTTGGCATGCTCTGGATCAGGTGGTCGAGCAGTTGCTGAGGTAGAGCCTCCCACTCTTGCACCACTATCTGTCGGAGCTCCTGAAGTGACCTATGGGCGATACGTCGACCGAGAACACTCCAGATGTGCTCGATGGGGTCTAAGTCTGGATGACAGACAGGCCACGCCATTCGCCTGATATCTTCTGTTCAAGTTACTCCTCCACGATGCCAGCTGGGTGAGGCCATGCGTTATTAACCATCAGGAGGGTGAGACCCACTGCACCCCTGAAAAGGCCAAACTGTGAAGAGGCGGTGAAAGAAATAAGTCTGAGAAATATATGAACTGTTTGTGTGTTGTCCACAGAAACATAGAACAGCACGTTTGCTACAAAAGGAACTCTAAGTAATAGATAATACAGCCCGATGAACGAAATATCCCTCCTCACCAAATTTACTGTTCACACTACAATTTTCTGTGGAATGGCTACACTACATGCCAAATAAGGAAGGCCATGCCTAACTATTACAACAAGAAAGCAACGCACCAAGGACAAAGAAGAAGATTATAAATCAGTGGCATTCCTTACTAATACTGGAAATGTGTTCTATAAAATAGGAAGATTGGTAATGAAACACAAAATTCAAGTCTTATTCCGTCCACGAGCGAAGAATTTGGTCCTAGTAGGATCTGTTAAAGACGACTTGCAACTGAAAAAGTCGGGTGTTTACAATATTCCCTGACATAGGTGAGACGACTAGAACATTTCAAGAGCGCTGTATGGAGCACGAAAGACACATTCGCCTTCTGAAACCGACGATGTCAGCAGTAGCAGAACACTGCATTTCCATGGGACACTTCATGGAATACAATAAAACAACAATTTTAGCTCCAGTTTCCTGTTTTTGAGACTCAGTTATCAAAGAAGCGGTGGAAATACACCCTGCTGACAATCTTATAAATCGTGACAACGGCTTCCGGCTGGATAAAAATTGGAACACTGTAATTAAAATTATCGAGGCACACCGGAATCGACGAACATTCGATTCTTAATGATTAGCGGAGCTTTTCACTTTCATCACCGAGAGGAGCGCACACACAACTCGGCCGTACCGCACATGTCAACACCTGAGACATGCGCAGAAAGACACCAACGTATTTCCCATGCGCTTCCCCAGGGAAGCGTTATAGGTCCCCTACTCTTCCTTGTGTTTATAAACGATGTTGGAGACAATCTGAATAGCTCCCTTGGACTGTTCGCGGATGATTCTGTCCTTTATCGGTTAGTGAAGTCAACAGAGGATCAAATGGAACCTACATGGTGCAAAAATTGGCAATTGACACTAAATAAAGAAAAGTGTGAAGTAATATACATGACCAGTAAAAGAAATCCGCTGAACTTCATTTACGTGATAAATCAGTCAAACCTTAAGTCGTAAGTTCTACTAAATACCTAGTAGTTACAATTACGAACAACGTAGATTGGAGAGAAGACATAGAAAATACTGTGGGGAAGGCGAACCATAGATTACGCTTCATTAGCAGAACGCTTCGAATATGCACCTGCTCCACCAAACTTGTGCGTCCTCTCCTGGAGTACTGTTGCCCAGTGTGGGACCCTCACCAGGTAGGACTGACGGAAGATATTAAGAAGGTTCAGAGAAGGGCATCTCGTTTTGTTTTATCACGTTACGGGGGGGGGGGGGGAGAGCGCCACGGAAATGTTGCACGAATCGGGGTGGAAATCATTAAAAGAAACACGTTATTCATTGCGACGTGATCTGTTTGCGAAGTTTCAATCACCGACTTCTACTTCTGAATGTGAAAATATTTTGTTAGCGCCCACCTAGTGAAAGAGTCATGACCATCCCAGTAACACAAGAGAAATCAGATCGAAAACGGAACGATTTAGGTGTTCTTTCTTACCGCGCACTGTTAGAGAATGGAACTGTAAAGAAAAGTTATGTAATTGGTTATGAACCCTCTGCCGTGCACTTAAATGTGATTTGCAGAGTATCTATGTAGATGTAGATGAAACTCGGTATAAATACCGCCACCGTATCTGGATTCTTCAGTAGTTGCCTACTCACCTGAAGATGGCCGGACATCTCTGAGCCGAAACATCGTGTCAGAATGTCAACGCGATCCGGCTGCATTCCCTAAAATTACTGCAAGGTTGTTGTTCGTTGTTACATCATTTAACCCAGCTGTCCACGCTGCGTGGAGGGGTTACATGTAAATAGCAAGAAATAAATAAATGTTGCTGCGCATTCTTTGTCCAGGAAATACTCAGCCGGAACTGTTTACAAAAACGCGGCACTGGGCTCAAAGCAGCGCGATCCGCGTCCCGCGGGGGACCGTTAATGGATTCCTGAAAGCGACGGCATAACCAGATAAACAGAGCGCCGCGATGGCGGCTGCGGCTGCGGCTTCGGCTGCGGCTGCGACAGCCGCTATTGGAATCGCGTTTGTCGGCAATATTCGGATATAATGGTAATGATAGGGTGCGCAAATATTGGCTCCGAACTAGCAATCCTGCGCCCACGCCCTCTGAACATCCACTCCTTTGTGAGAGCAAACGAAATTAAAACGCCATTAACATCCCCAAACAAGCCGCAACGTTTGAAACGCGACAAAACGAGGCAGTGTTTTTTTCGTCTCGCCTCGGCGAACGGTGCTGGAGATATTTGTCATCGTCGCAGACCGAAGCTGCTACCTCCCGAACAGCCGTAGTATGGGCGACGCCAGTTCTTTCTCTGGGGGTCCCGAGCCCGTTTCATTCGGCACATGGAAGTTTGGAATTTTATGATTTCTGTGTGATACAAATTGGATACTACGCGTCTTAAGTGGCTGAAACACTCACATTCCAAGAACGTTTCATATAGGTAGGATACACGTCACTGGCGAAATACCCGCGTGGACGTCAAGAACGATGTTTTAACCGCGAGTAGCGGTGGAATGGCCGAGCGCACGAAGGCACCTTGAAGCGGAGCTCGACTGCTCTCCTTCGAGTCCTGTTGTGCGTTCAACTTAGGTTAGTTTAAGTAGTTCGTAAGCCTTGGGACTGATAACTACAATAGTTTAGTCCCATATATTTACAAACGTTTGAAAATTTGATTTTTAATCACGATACCGCAAAGGAGTTCTAGCATCGTCATTAACGGCTCTAATACGAAAAGGGATTAAGGGGGTTCCTGTCGTACAACCTAATAGAGCAACAGATTTTAAGGAGGTAAATTGTTAGTATGGTTCCTAAAGCATGAATTAACCAAACTATAAACGTCTTAGAAACGAAAAAGAGTGAAAAGATACTAGTGTCTTTCTGGAAGCTGTGAAACAGAAGGAGGCACTGAAGATTATCGCCTTTTGTACTTCATTCAAAATAGCGAAGCTCTGTTGTCTTGTTTGACATCTTGTCTGTGAGGCAATCTAGATGTGTTTTTAAACTGATCAGATTATAAATCTAATGTCTTGATCGCCATTATTATTTATTATGATTACTAGTTTAGCCTCATCTCTGAGCCATTCTCGAATCATGTTGGTCAATTCGGTAAACATTTGTTAAAAGGCAATGAAATCATCCAAAAACGCCATGATTAGTTTTATATTCCTATAATATACACATTGGATGCTCATCCCTTTAACAAAACCTGCTGATTTATACAAAAGTTATGTCATCTTTAAATAACATATAGTTCTAGTCTGTCACAAGGTTGGATGATGAATTTAATCAGCATTGCTCAATTTTACATTCTATTGTCCACAACAAGTAAGTTTTCAATCAGAAGGATTTGTCAACGTGATGAGAATCCAATGTATATTACTATCAGAAATTTATATAATTTTTGGTTGGAATATAAAACTAATCTTGACGTTTTCAGATTATTCCATTGCCTTTAGGCAAATGTTCACCGAATTGACCAACATGATTTGAGAACGGCTCAAAGATGAGGCTAAACTAGTAATAATAAATAATAACTGTGATCAAGACATTAGATTTACAAATCTGTTCAGCTTAAAAACATATCTAGATCGCCTCCCAGACAAGATGTCAAATAAGACAACAAAGCTTCACTATTTTGAATGAAATACAAAAGGTGATAATCTTCAATGCCTCCTTTGTCTTGTTTCACAACTGCCAGAAAGATACTAGTTTATTTCACTCTTCTTCGTTTCTAAGAGCAATGCTGATTAAATTCATCATCCAGCGGTATGACAGACTGGAACTATGTGGTATTTAAAGATGACATAACTTTTGTATAAATCAGCAGGATTTGTCAATGTGATCAGTATCCAATGTATATTACTTCAAAAATTAAAAAAAATTAAAAAACTTTTTGTTGGAATATAAAACTAATCACGATGTTTTTGTGTGATTTCATTACCTTTTGGCAAATATTTACGGAATTGAACAACATGATTTGAGAATGGCTCAGAGATAACTACTAATCATAATAAATAAAAATTGCGATCAAGACATTACATTTATAATCTGATTAGTTGAAAAAAGCTTTATTGTAGTATTGTTGTGAATTCAGTTTTCACTGTACGAATATTTTTCAGCCCCTCTCATGTAGGCTGCCTTGCGCCACAGGTCTGTTGTAGGAGACGAGTACTGGCTTGCTTTTCATGACAGCCTACACAGCAGGGGCAAGAGATTGTATTTCAGTATTAGGCACCTTAGAGTAATATTGCCCTGCTTTATCGGTCTCTTTCTCCTTGGCCAGCTCGTTGATGAGCTCGGGTGGAAGAAGATCGGGATGGATAAATCTGAGAGTGGACAGAGGAGGAGTAGCAGATAAATAGAGAATGTGGCAGGAGGGGATAGGCAGATATAGAAGTAAAAAAGAAGGAAGGAGTAGAAAGAAATCAAAATAGAAGGGGAAAGAGGAGCTGGATGTAGAGACGTGGCAGGAGGATACGAGGAGGAATTGGATAGGGAGAGGTGGAGGAGATGGAAAGAGAGATGAGATTGAGGAAAGTACAAGTAGGGGATGGGGATGCAGAAAGTGTAGAAGAGATTGCAGGAGAGATGGGGAAGGAGGTGTTGGGCAAAGTAAAGTAAATAACGTAAGTGGGCACCGAGGGAGAAAAATATGGAGAGGCAGTAGGAGATGGAAGGAAAGAGTGAAGGAAGAGTAGAGACATGGACTGTCAGAGGGGAAGGGGAATACAGGCGGAGAGGGAGGAAGTTATTATCGGTGATAATCGAGGAAGTAGAGATGGACAACATGGCGGAGAATGAGACACACTTGTGACATCGTCCATGATTCTTCTTCTTCTTTTAGAATCCGAAACGTTTTACACAGAATTTCAAAGTGACTGGACTGACGAATGCATCTTTATTTCCATCTTATGTTTACACGCCTACTCTTACAGTTGTAAAGTCAGGTTTCTGAGTACATTTTATTCATTACAGGTGTGGACTTTCTTTAATCTGTATCGCCTGCCATACATGTAGCATAATGAGTGTATCACAGGTTCTGAGCTACACCTCTTTAACCAACACTACGGAGCGAAGCGTGGCATTATTTCAGCACGTATCACTATATTACACTCTTCTCCAACAAAAGAACAGTTATTTTTCCACACTGCATCGCTGTACCCAGCGATCACAGTAATCACCAATTTTCCACAGCTGTGCCACTCATTCTTTATTCATTTGGTCGAAGAGGAAGTTCACAAGAACTGAAGATTTCAGTCGCCACTTCCTCAGCAAATGGACCAAGGACTGCATACATTGTAAGGGGACGCCACACGAGGTCGTCCGCCGAGGGTCTGATCGTCACTGCCATCTGAAAAGATACGAAACAAGTTTTGTTAGTGTAAGAAACAAAATTATTGTTTTTCAAAAAAGGCGTCATCAATATGAAAGCTATTATCCGTTGTTGTGAGTCAACATAACTCATTACTTGCGGCTTATAAAGATGCAGGAGCGTAGAAACCTCCTGAGAAACAGTGGGTAATCATTCAGTCACCAAAACGAAGCCATCTTTATAGCCAAAAAGAATCATTCACTCTCTAGGTGAGTTAACACTGTACTGAAACAACAGTGATCAGTCATAACATGACAACCTGCCGAATACCTGCTTCATGTTGACCTTTAGAATGGATGTAAGCAGCCACTCAGAATGGAAGCAACGAGGCATTTGTAGGTCATCGGAGAGTGTTGCACTACATATGCACACACACAGACGTCACCTGTTTCCCATAAATTGCTAGAGGAGGAGCTATATTATCTCTGACGCCACGTCAATCACATGCCAGATCCGTTCGCTCGAACTCACAAGAGAGGGTCTGACATCACCGACCATGATAAAGTTTTGCATGGTAATTCTATAGTGAACGTCTTTCAGCTTTTTGGTAGTTTCTGAAAAAAAAATCATGGTCAAAGTTTATGATGGAAAATCGAGCTTTCAATGCTATCCACCAAACGATAGTCTAAAGACGAGAATTTTTACTAGTACATTTGAGGTGAAAATTTAATGACGTTCGAGAAATTTGCGTTTTCGTGTTTTCATGCTGTAGCTTTGGTACTAGTAAACATGAGCGACTTTCCGAGTGCCGTCGCGTCGAGCGTGGATCCGGGTGCGAACCTATATCATGGCATTCTTTGTTCGATTTTGGTAACTTCTAAAATTTTTATTGCGTATTCCAATTATCTATTCGTCAGCGTTGGCTGATAGCGGATGGCCTTGTTTGACTCTTATTATTATTGTTATCGTTCCTCCACCATCATTCTTATTTAAGACTGATTTATGCCTTTCAGCGTTCAGTCTGGAGCATGTCCCCCTTATACAACTCATCCAAGATCCCTTATTGAACGCTAATAAGGTGGCCTGTATCCAACCAACTTTCACTCCGATACATCGAAACTGGTCGAAATATGGAACGGTGCACTGCTAACAGTCTTGTTACTGACTTCCTTCTTGCAGAAGAGTGTAGATCTTAGGTAACCACTCGATGCATTAGTTTTGCTACACCTTGATTCCTTTTCTTTCACTATGTTGCCACCAACATCTTCATAAATACTCTGCAACTCACACTGAAGTACATGGCAAACGATTCTTCGAACCGCTTTTATGATATTTTTCTTTCCTCCCATTCTCCATTAGCGCGCGGGAAAAGCAACACCTAAATCTTTCTATCTAATTTCTATTTAATTTCGACGATCATGTCTCCCTATGGCTTTGCCACAAAGCTACTGCGAACGGCTGAAAGCAAGGAGAAACTACAGCCGTTATCTTTCCCGAGGACATGCAGCTCTACTGTATGAACATATGATGATGGCATCCTCTCGGGTAAAATATTCCGGAGGTAAAATAGTCCCCCATTCGGATCTCCGGGCGGGGACTACTCAGGAGGATGCGATCATCAGGAAAGACAATACTGGCATTCTACGGGTCGGAGCGTGGAATGTTAGATCCCTTAATAGAGTAGGAAAATTAGAAAATTTAAAAAGGGAAATGGATAGGTTGAAGTTAGATATAGTGGGGATTAGTGAAGTTCGGTGGCAGGATGAACAGGATTTCTGGTCAGGTGAGTACAGGATTATAAATACAAAATCAATTGGGGGTATCACAAGAGTAGGATTGATAATGAATAAGAAAATAGGAATGCGGGTAAACTACTATGAGCAGCACAGTGATCGCATTATCATTGTCAAGATAGATACGAAGCCAACACCGACAACAGTAGTACAGGTTTATATGCCAACTAGCTCTGCCGATGATGAGGAAATCGAAGAAATATATGAGGAGCTAAAGGAAATTATTCAGACAATTAAGGGAGAGGAAAACTTAATTGTTATGGGAGACTGGAATTCGGTAGTAGGACAAGGAAGGGAAGGGAAGATAGTAGGTGAATATGGACTGGGCAAAAGGAATGAAAGAGGAAGCCGCCTGGTAGAATTTTGCACGGAACATAATTTAGTTATAACAAACACCTGGTTCAAGAATCACAAAAGAAGGTTGTATACGTGGAAGAGACCAGGAGACACCGGGAGATACCAGATAGATTTTATAATGGTAAGACATAGATTTCGGAACCAGGTTTTACAGAGTAAGACATACCCAGGGGCAGATATAGACTCTGACCATAACTTGTTGGTTATGAACTGTAGGCTGAAACTAAAGAAACTACAAAAAGGTAGGAAAATAAGGAGATGGGACCTGGATAAATTGAAGGAACCTGAGGTTCTTAAGAATTTCAGAGGGAGCTTTAGGCAACAATTGACAGAAACAGGGGAAAATAAAACAGTAGAGGAGGAATGGGTAAAATTGAGAGATGAAATAGTGCAGGTAGCAGAGGACCAAATAGGTAGGAAGGCAAGACCTACAAAAAATCCTTGGATATCACAGGAGATACTAAATTTAATCGATGAAAGGAGAAAATATAAAAATGCAGTAAATGAAACAGGCAAAATGGAGTATAGACGACTAAGAAATGAGATTGACAGGAAGTGCAAAATGGCTAAGCAGGAGTGGCTTGAAGGCAAATGCAAGGATGTAGAAGAATGTATAAATAGGGGAAAAATAGATACAGCCTACAGGAAAATAAAAGAAACATTTGGAGATAAGAAAAACAGCTCTATGAATATCAAGGACACTGATGGAAAACCAGTTCTCAGGAAAGAAGGGAAAGCTGAAAGGTGGAAAGAGTATATAGAGGGGCTCTACAAAGAAAATGAACTTCGAGACAATATTGTAGGAAGGGAAGAGGATGTAGATGAAGATGAAATAGGAGATACTGTACTGAGAGAAGAATTTGACAGAGCCCTGAAAGACCTAAGTCGAAACAAGGCCCCTGGAGTAGATGATATTCCCTCAGAACTACTGAAGTCTCTGGGAGAACCAGTCATGACAAATCTGTTTCACCTGGTGTGTAAGATGTATGAGACAGGCGAAGTACCCTCAGACTTCAAGAAAAATGTTATAATCCCCATTCCAAAGAAAGCAGGTGCAGACAGGTGTGAAAACTACAGAACCATCAGTTTAATAAGTCATGGTTGCAAAATATTAACACGAATTATATACAGAAGGATGGAAAAACTTGTAGAAGCCGACCTCGGAGAAGATCAGTTTGGGTTCAGGAGAAATGTAGGAACTCGGGAGGCAATACTCACTTTACGGCTTATCCTAGAAGATAGATTAAGAAAAGGCAAACCCACATTTCTAGCTTTTGTAGATTTGGAGAAGGCTTTTGACAATGTTGATTGGAATAAACTCTTTCAAGTTCTGAAGCAAGCAGGAGTAAAATATAGGGAGCGTAAGGTTATTTACAACTTGTACAAAAACCAGACAGCGGTTGTCAGAGTTGAAGGGCATGAAAGGGATGCAGTGGTTGGAAAGGGGGTAAGACAGGGTTGTAGCCTTTCTCCAATGTTATTCAATTTGTACATTGAGCAAGCTATAAAGGAAAGCAAGGAGAAATTTGGAGAAGGAATTAAAGTTCAGGGTGAAGAATTGAAAACCTTGCGTTTTGCCGACGACATAGTAATTCTGCAGATACAGCAAAGGACCTGGAAGAGCAATTGAACGGAATGGACAGTGTGCTGAAAGTTGCATATAAGATGAACATTAACAAGAGCAAAACTAGGGTAATGGAGTGCAGTGTAAGGAAATCAGGTGATGCTGAAGGAATTAGATTGGGAAACGAAGCATTAAAGGAGGTAGATGAGTTTTGTTACTTGGGCAGTAAAATAACAAATGATGGTCGTAGTACAGAGGATATAAAATGCAGAATGGCAATGGGTAGAAAAGCGTTTTTGAAAAAGAGAAATTTGTTAACATCGAATATTGATTTAAGCCTAAGGAAGTCCTTTCTTAAGGCATTTGTATGGAGTGTTGCCTTGTATGGGAGTGAGACATGGACGATAAACAGTGCGGACAGGAAGAGGATAGAGGCTTTTGAAATATGGTGCTACAGAAGAATGCTGAAGATTAGATGGGTGGATCGCGTAACTAATGAGGACGTACTGAAAAGGATTGGGGAGAAAAGAAATTTCTGGCATACCTTGACTAAAAGAAGGGATAGATTGGTAGGACACATTCTTAGACATAAAGGAATCGCGAATTTAGCATTAGAGGGAAGTGTGTGGGGTAAAAATCGCAGAGGAAGACCAAGAGATGGATACAGTAAGCAGATTCAGACAGATGTAGGTTGCCGTTCTTATGTGGAGATGAAGAGGCTTGCTCAGGATAGGGTATTGTGGAGAGCTGCATCAAACCAGTCTCCGGACTGAAGACCACAACAACAACAACGTCTCCCTATGTAGTTGGGTGCTTAACATAGCATTTTCGCATCCCGAAGAGAAAGTTGGTGAAAGAAACTTCTCAAATAAATCTTCCACAACGAATAACGCCTTTCATTTCATGATTTCCGCCTCAAGTCGTGCACCATTTCTGTGAGACTGTCTACGATATATATATCGCAATAATACAAAAAGCGTTGCCTTTGTCTGAACTTCCTCTAAATCGTCCATGGTGGGGATCCCACAATATGCAGCTATACTCTAAAATTGAACGCCCAAGGGTTGTGTAGGACGTTTCTTTAACATAACTGTTGCATCTCCTAAGTGTTCAGCCAATGGTATGTGCGCCTTCCCTACAATTTTTTCTGTGTGTTCTTTCGAATTTCAGTTGTTCGTAATTGTTATTCCTAGGTATTTGGCTGAATTTACGGCTTGTAAATTTGACTGATTCATCGTGCAAATAAAGTTTAGCAGATTTGAGTACGGATAAGGATACCTACACATTTTTCATTATTCGTGGTCAAATGCCAGACAAAGATACAGATGGAGAAAACATTAGTAAACAGATTTATTCCATTGACAGGCAAGAAGTGCACCTCTTCGTTCGAAGTAAATTGACAGCCATGGATGCCTGTTTTGTGTCATTTTTTACGATGTTCATTTGTTGTAAACGCCTTCCGAAATGAAATCCTGGCTACTGGAGAAATGATAGCAATGGTACGTGACGCCATATTGAATTCCAATCAGAAACATAAGTGCAGTTATGTCAGAGATAAAGTGTTACCAAAGACGTCAATGAACTTTTTTTAATTTTTTATTTTTTTTTTTATTTTTATATAATAAAGAATTTTTAAAATCGTTGTGAATGTTATCTCAGCTCTTTGTTCAAGTACTATTTAAACAAATGTACAATGCGTAATCCTTCTTGTCTTGTCTTGTTCCTGTACGTGTCATGTCGTGATTTGAAAGGAAGATATATCGTAATTTTGCGAGAGTCGCTTTTGAATTTTTTTAACAATAGTAATCAAGGTCTGTTAAACGATTGTTAAATGTCAAATACGATCTTCAATAGAAATGTTAAACAGTACATCGTGTTCTTCATAGTAACAGCACCCATAGAAAGATATTAAGCATATTCATGATTTTATCTCATCAACTTCGGCCGCGCAGTCACCGGCTGCAATTTCATAGTTAATTCTAGTAAGTAATTAGTAAATGATTTAGGGACGAGTGTTGAAATAAAATCTGACTTTTAGGAATTATTCTTCAGCTTGTCGACGATCCTGGACGGCGGTGGAAAAAAATTGTAATGATTCAGATCTTAATGAAATTTACATAAGTAGGTCTACAAACCAAACAAGGGATTCATAGAAGTATTTTCTTCTTTATTGTTTCGTGGACAATTCTTGAGTTAACAACTATTACAATACTGATAGGCAATTATCATGCTTAAAATTATTACAGACTGAGTCAAGCCAGTGATTAGTGTAACCTTTCATTTTAAAACAGGAAGAAACAGCTTTGGTCGCATTGAAACCTTTATTTGAATTAATAATCGATTTCAGTCAGTGCATGACCATCTTCAGTGCTAGAATCGAAACACTGTGGGTCCACAAATACTAGCGGTTTGTATGAATACATGATTGACATCCACTGTATTCAGTTCTTGTATGATATTAACATGCAAACCGCTAGTATTTGTGGGCCCACAGGGTTTTGATTCCAGCAGTGAAGACATTGACTGAAATCTATTTGTAGTTCAAGTAAAGGTTTCAATGCGACCAAAGCTCTTTTTCTCTGTTTCAATAATTTTAATATGGCCGCTCTGCATTGGACTCCAATGAAGTCGTTTACATGTAAAACTTTCATGTTATTATTTTTCAACACACTGTTTTATCAACTCACTACGTAATTCCATAAAACCTCGGGCGAACTGTCGGATGTCCGTAACTTCCTGCCACGCAAAGTCTTCTGGCCGTCTTCAGGTGAGTACCGCCGAAGTACTGGTGAAGACGCACTGAGCTGTGCTATTTATGACCAATTCAGCCGACATTGCGCATGCGCGTACTTAGCGTGCGCGTTCACTACAACTACCTACGCTGCTCAGAGCGCCCTCCGTAGTGGAGGCTTGCCGCTTCGATATTAGATCGATTATCATCGTCATTTAGTTGCAGGGAACTACGTCAACTACGAAGTTTTTCAATGTCAGAATTCCATGCAGCATTTATTTGGAAATCGCTGTCTCGATTAATAAGAGTCTCACCGTCAGACAGTCTTATTTCCACAGCTTCATTAATAATTGAGCTCCAAAAGTTTGATGTGTGGGCCAAAATTTTCGTTTCATTATAGTTCATTTAATGACCTGTGGAAATACAATGTTCGGAGATTTCTGACTTGGTGGGCTGGAGTAGCCGAGTATGACGCTGGTGTTCCACAATGCGCTCCTGCACAGCGCGCGTCGTCTGCCTATTGTACCACTTGCCGCACTCACGCGGAATCCTGTAAACACCTGCTTTACGCAGCTCCAGATCGTTTTTGAAAGAAACCAACAGCGATGAAATTTTAGAAGGAGGGCAAAGAATTACTCTTACTTTATACTCTCTTAGTATTCTGCCTATCTGCGATGAAATATTCCCAATATATGGGACATAAGCAGTCGATTTGAAAGCCTCTTCTTCTTGCTCGTTCTGTCGTTTGTAGGTGTGCATCGCTCGGTTTACCTGCTTCCTTGAATACCCATTTTATAAGGAATACTGTTTGCAGGTGTTCCAGTTCCGTGTGAAGTCTATCGGCATCAGAGATGGTGTGGGCTCGATGGATTAAAGTAATACTTTCGAAAACATAAAGCCTTAAATATTTTACTAAAATCAAAAATGTTCAAATGTTTGTTAAGCTTAAAGGACTTAACTGCGGGGTCATCAATCCCTAAACTTACAAACTAATCCTTATACTAAAGACGACACAAACATCCATGCCCGAGGGGGGATTCGAACCCCCGACCGCAGCGGCCGTGCAGTCTGTGACTGGCTCGGCCCCTGCGGGCTACTTATTAAAATCTATTAGCAATAAAAAGGATATCATAATTGAGTAATAATTCGGTAGATTTCAGTTCAAGTAACAGCACAGCGCAGTTAGTATTTTTGTTTTGTTTTCTAGAACGCCAGACCGAGCGATGTGGCGCAGTGGTAACACACTGAACTCGCATTCGCAAGGATGGTGGTTCAAATCCACCTCCGGCCATCCAGATTTGGGTTTTCCGTGATTTCCCTAAATCACTCTAGGGAAATGCCGGGATGGTTCCTTTCAAAGGGCACGGCCGAATTTCCTTCCCTAATCCTTCCCCAAAAATGCACCGTCTCTAATGACCACGATGTCGTCGGGACGTTAAACCCTAAGCTTCGTTCTAGGACGCCACACTACGCCTATTCTATTGACCACCCTCTCCACTTTCCGATTGGATTGGGGATTTCCAGTCAGAGAGGACACAGTTCGTAGTAATAGATGGTAAGGCATCGACTAAAACAGAGGTGATATCGGGCGTTTCTCAGGGTAGTGTTATTGGTCCTCTGCTGTTCCTTATTTACATAAACGATTTAGGGGAAAATCTAAGTAGTTCTCTTAGGTTGTTTGCAGATGACGTCGTCATTTACCGTCTAGTAAAATCATCTGAAGATCAAAACCAACTGCAGAACGATTTGAATAACATATCAGTATGGTGTAAAAAAATTGGTAATTGACTCTAAATAATGAGAAGTGTGAAGTCGTCCACATGAGTACGAAAAGAAATCCGTTAAACTTTGTTTACAAGATAAATCAATCAAAAGTGAAGGCCGTAAACTCCACAAAAAACCTAGGAATTAGTATTACTTCAGACTTAAACTGGAAATAACAAGTAGATAATGTCGTGGGAAAGGCGAACCAGAGACTGCGTTTTATTGGTAGAACCCTTAAAACATGCAACAGAACTACTAAAGAAACTGCATACACTACGCTTGTCCGTCTTTTTTTTTTTTGGTGTATTGCTGCCCAATGTGGGATCCTTATCAGGTGGGTTTGACGGACGACATAGAAAGAGTGCAAAGAAGGGCAGCTGGTTTCGTATTGTCACGATACAGGGGAGACAGCGTTACGGAAATGATACAGGACCTGGGATGGGAATCATTACAACAACGGCGCTTATCGCTGCGGCGTGGGCTACTTACGAAACTCCAATCGCCAACATTCTCCTCCGAATGCGAAAATATATTGTTGACTCCCACTTACATAGGTGGAAATGATCTTGAGAATAAAATACGAGAAATCAGAGCTCGAACGGAGAGATTCAGGTGTTCTTTCTTCCCGCGCGCTATTCGAGAATGGAATGGGAGATAAATGGTATAATGGTGGTTAGACGAACCCTCTGCCAGGCACTTAAATGTAATTTGCAGAGCATCCCATGTAGATGTAAATGTAGTGCCCGTCGTCTGCCCTATATATGACTTGCCGCACTCACATAGAATCCTGTTAACACCTGTTTTACGCAGCTCCAGATCGAATTTGACAGAACCCAACAGCGATGATATTTTAAAGGGAGGACAAAATATGACTCTTACTTTATACTTTCTTAGTATTCTGAGTATCTGCGATGAAATATTCCCAATATATGGGAGATAAGAAGTAGATTTAAAAGCCTGTTCTTCTTCCTTGTTCTGTCGTTTGTAGGTGTGCATCGCTCGGTTTACCTGCTTCCTTGAATACCCATTTTATAAGGAATACTGTTTGCAGGTGTTCCAGTTCCGTGTGGAGACTATCGGCATCACGAGATGGTATTTAATACGTTGCTTGCAGTGGCCATTTGAGCAGCAGCTGAATATTATGTATTCCACTGTAATGTTTTTAAAGGAAACGTCTTTTGCTACTGCAAATGAAGGGTTTTATTTTTATAAGTCGCCCATACGCGTTTCGCCTTTGTCACAAGGCATCATCAGTGGGTGTCCTGAAATATTTACTTGTTTCTATTTACACATAAAGGTTAGGTTTCTTACATATGTACAAAACATATCGTTCCTGATTCAAAACAGTTCATTGTTTGCTATAAAAAGGTGTACTTATAGCACTTGCTACTCCTCATCGGTCTCTTTCCGGCAACCAGGTCGAAAGGTTCCACTGTTTTCTACAAAAAACTTTGTATTTTTCTCGTTCCACTGTCATCTACTTCCATACTGTGTCCACTGTAGTTTGTTTTGTAGTGTTGCCAACCTTCTCAGCTTATTTGGAATTCAACTGTTTCATTGAAAGTGTGTTGAAGGTATCTGTGTGTGTGTGTGTGTGTGTGTGTGTGTGTGTGTGTGTGTTTTATTAATATTTTTTTCCGTTTGTGTGTGTGGGGGGAGGGGGGTTGGGTTTGTGATTGTGTTGGCATTTGTGTCTATCATATGGTCGATCAGTGAGAACAATGATTGATTGGTCAGGTTTATTTGGTCATTACAGTGAAATACAGAGTATTTAATAGTGCAGCAAATTTCAGTTCAAGTAACAGTACAGAGCAGTTAGTATTTTTGTTTTGTTTGCTAGAACGCCACACTACGCCTATGGAATTGACCACTCTGTCAAATTCAAATGTTTGTATAGCTTATGGGACTTAACTACAGGGTCATCAGTCCCTAAACTTACAAACTACTTATGAACTAGCTAAGACTAAGGACGGCACAAATATCCATGCCCGAGGGGGGGATTCGAACCCCCGACCGTAGAGGCCGTGCAGACCGTGACTGGAGCGCCTCAGCCCCCTCGGCCACCGCGACCGGCACCACTCTGTCCACTTTCCAGAATGTGATCCTATTTCCGTCATCATTCCTATCCCGCTGTATCTTCCAGCTCAAGTAGTAATTAAATTACTCAGGAGATTTATAAGACGAGCGTTTGTACAGTAACGCGCGTAATCAAGAGGCTGCGCAGAATAAACTGTCAGCGAGCTTACTGCCAAGTGGCGATGACGTCACGGCTTATTTAGCGCGGCGCCGGTAGGAGGAGCCTGACCCGCGCGCACAGGGTGCCAGCGACGCGTGAAGACGCCACGCCGACGCCGACGCCGTCTGACTCAGCGGCGCCCCCCCCCCCCACTGCCGGCGCCGCTTGATGATCCGTGCGAGGCGGCCATCTTGTCATTAGGCGCGCACGCTCACGCACCCCGCTCTGCCCCTCCCCACCCATCTTCTCCCCCTCCCCCCATCTGCACCGTCGTCGACGCCGTGACGGATTTTTCTGGCCGCAGTCCCCTCCCCCCCCCCTCACCCAAACAGAAGAGCGTCGGCGAATTAATGACACCATCGGTGGCGGCCTCGCCCCGCAGTGGACGCGCACCTGCGATTTAGGGGAGGGGGCGACAAAGGCGCCACGTCTCGTTACTGTGCGCACCGCCGGCCACACTCAGACTTGGAGAGCCAACTGCCGCACCAGCAGTCACGGGCCGCCTATTGCGCCCTCACAATTACGTTCGTTTCCCGCCGCTCTGGGCACTCACACGTCACCTACCACACAGCGCCGGCGAGTGTCGTGATCAGCCGAGTGTCGTGATCAGCACTAGAGCGCCAGGCGAAACGCCCTCCTGTCTGTGGTCCCCACCCGCTGGAGTAATTACCCCAAAAGGGGTGAAACGTAATTTTCTGAGGTATTCAGTCAGAAGGGTTCAGCTACGTGATACTAATTACCTAGTGATAATTACATTTTTACTGACATTACTACAGGGTGTAGCAGGATTCAGAAATATAACAGTAAATGAAACAGTCTGGCTCTCTTATAAACTCAATCATTACAATTAATTTTTTTAATGCACGAATTATCAACCCGACAAACAAAAAACTTCCTGATACTTTATTTGGCAACTTAAGACCTACCATGTGCAGAATTCATCATAATTTATAATTACCTGACATTCAGGTTGTTTTCTAGGATGCAATCATTAATGTAATGGTTATGAGACTCTTATGGGATCTTTATTTGCCATAGATCGCTTATTGATTTTACAGTGATGACTAGTTTCGACTCCTTAAAAAGTCATTCTTGTTGTTATGATCTTCAGTCCGGAGATTGGTTTAATGCAGCTCTCCACAGTACCCTATCCTGAACAACCCTCTTCCACTCCACATACGAACGCCAACCGACATCTGTCAGAATCTGCTGACTGTGTCCCTCTCTTGGTCTTCCTCTGCGGTTCTTACCCTACACACTTCCCTCTAACGCTAAATTCACAATTCCTTTTTGTCTAAGAATGTGTCTTACCAGTCGATCCCTTCTTTTTAGTCAAGGTTTGCCAGAAATTCCTTTTCTCCGCAGTTCTGTTCAGTACCTCCTCATTAGTTACGCGATCCATACACCTAATCTTCAGCATTCTTCTGTAGCACCATATTTCAAAAGCCGCTATCCTCTTCCTGTCCGCACTGTGTATCGTCCATGTTTCACTCCCATACAAGGCAACACTCCGCACAAATGCCTTTCACAAAGTACTTCCTTAAGCTTAAATCAATATTCGATGTTAACAAATTTCTCAATAACGCTTTTCTACACATTGCCATTCTGCATTTTATATCCTCTGTACTGCAACCATCATTTGTTATTTTACTGCCCAAGTAACAAAACTCATTCACCTTCTTTATTGTTTCGTTACCTAATCTAATACCTTCAGCATCACATGATTTTCTTAGACTGCACTCCATTACCCTAGTACTGATCTTGTTAATGTTCATCTTATATGCACCTTTCAGCACACTGTCCATTCCGTTCAACTGCTCTTCCAGGTCCTTTGCTGTCTCTGACATAATTACTATGTCGTCGGCGAAATGCAATGTTTTTAATTCTTCACCCTGAACTTTAATTCCTTCTCCAAATTTCTCCTTGCTTTCCTTTAATGCTTGCTCAATATACAAATTGAATAACATTGGAGAAAGGCTACAACCCTGTCTTACTCCCTTCCCAACCAGTGCACCCCTTTCATGCCCTTCAACTCTGACAACCGCTATCTGGTTTTTGTACAAGTTGTAAATAACCTTGCGCTCCCAATATTTTACTCCTGCTTGCTTCAGAACTTGAAAGAGTTTATTCCCATCAACACTGTCAAAAGCTTTCTCCAAATCTACAAAAGCTAGATATGTAGGTTTTCCTTTTCTTAATTATCTTCTAGGATAAACCGTAAAGTGAGTATTGCCTCCCGTGCTCCTACATTTCTCCTAAACCCAAACTGATCTTCCCCCAGGTCGGCTTCTACCAGCTTTTCCATCTTTCAGTAAATAATTCGAGTTAATATTTTGCACCCGTGACATATTAAACTGATGGCTCTGTAGTTTTCACACCTGTCTGTGCCTGCCTTCTTTGGAATGGGGATTATCAAATCTTAATTGTCCAGGCATGGTAAGACATATGTTTCAGATGAACCAACATCATAGTGGCAAGATATAAATGGTACGCACATCACCAATCAAATATGCCTTTAGGTCATGTAACATTTATTGTATTGCTCATTTCCGTCTAGTCTGTTGAAAATTTACAGACTATGGTTGCGGAGATTATTCACGTCCACGACTCGGTTACTACTTACTCATTTACGCCTTCGTGACCAGTAGGATTTAAGTGTCCGGCATTCAAATATCCTAGGCGCGTCCAGAAAGTAAGTTCCGTTTCAATTTATCTCCGCTGCAGCGATGCGATTGCAGTTCCACACATGCGCTGTAGACGATGTGTATCAAGGAGAAGAACGTGCGCCATTTGGAGATCGCTGTCAGTTACGTACGCTTTGATGTGCTTGTTTGAAAAGTTGGCGTTGATTGAAAATCCCCCGCCTGTGAAATCAGGACGGTGATTCGGTTTCTGAATGCGACGAAAGTGAAACCAAGTGAAATTTATCGGCAAATTTGCGATGTTTACGGACCAAATGCGATGAGTGATTCGATGTTGAGAAGATGGGTTCGACAGTTCAATGGCGGGCGTAGTGATGTGCGCGATGAAGAACGAAGTGGGCGTCCACCTTTGGCTACAGAAGAACTGCTTCATGTGATCGGTGACAAGATCCAGGAAAACCGAAGGTTTACAATTAGTGCTCTCGCTATGGACTGTCCCCAAATTTCACGATCACTGATGCATGAAATTGTTACCAAACAACTGAAATTCCGTAAACTTTGCTCACGTTTGGTACCAAAGATTCTCACTGAGCAACACAAAACACAACATGGGTAGTGTACTTGAGTTTTTGACCCGTTATTCTGAAAGCGGCGAAGAATTTCTGAGACGGATAGTCACAGGAGATGAAACGTGGGGTTCTTACGACGCCCTTGAGAGTAAGCGGCAATCAGTGGAATGGAGGCACACTTCATCCCCACCAAAGGTAAAGCCGAAGCAAATCATGACACCTCGGAAACTGCTGTGCAAAGTGTTCTGGGACTGGAAAGACATCCTACTCATTGAACTCTCACCACGTGGTCAAACAATCAAAGCAGATGCTTATTGCGAGACACTTCGGAAATTGCGCCGTGCAATTCAGAATAAGCGCCGGGGACTGCTGTCAAAAAGTGTGTTGTTTTGCTTCACGACAACGCACGACCACACACTGCGAATGTGACGAAAAACCTCCTTGAGGGATTTGGCTGGGACATGTTTGACCATCCTCCGTACAGCCCTGACCTCGCTCCTAGCGACTTTCATCTGTTCTTACATCTCAAGTCTTTCCTTGGCGGTCATCACTTCACCAATGACGACGAGCTGAAAGAAACTGTTTCCAACTGGTTGAAGACACAGGCGGCAGATTTCTATGAAGAAGGTATACAAAACCTGGTGCCACGCTATGACAAATGCCTACAAAATTTCGGCAGTTATGTGGAAAAGTAGTTTAAGAGTTGTAGAATTTTGTGCAATAAAAATTTCTTCTGTACCTGTGTACAATTTCATTTTATTACCAAACGGAACTTACTCTCTGGACGCGCCTCGTATATCTTCTGGGTTGTAAGGCCGTGTTCTTGGAATCTTGCTGCTTCCCAACGTTTCGTTTTGGTGTGAAAATTCTTTTGGCTCTGTCTACAAGACTTTTAATCACATCTCTCTTTTGTTGTGGGTGATGATTGGAATTTTTGTACTGATATCTGTCAGTATGTGTCAATTTCCTAAAAACTTTGTGTTCCAACTTTCCGTCGATTCGTCTGATAACTAAAACATCCAAGAACGCTAACCTATTCTCATTTCCTGTTTCCATGGTAATTTAGATTTTTGGATTTATAATATTCAGATAACCAAAGAATACTTCCAGAGCTTTTTTACCCTGGCTCCAAAGCACAAATGTATCATCGACAAACCTATATCAACTAGAAGGTTTCTCATTTGCTTTTTCCAGAGCGGATTGATCAAATTTCTCCATATAAACCCACTAGGTCCTACAATTTTTATATGGACGATGAGCTACAACATCTGAAGCAGGCCTTTAAGAAGAATGGTTATTCAGAGAAAGAGTAAATAGAATTTTACGATCAAGTAACTGTAGGCTGAAGGACAAGGAAACAACACAACGATGAAGCAATGCCGTTTCTCTCCCCTTTGTTAATAAGGTAATGGATCAGACTCGAAAAATCCTACGAAAACGTAACATCAGACCGGTTTTCAAACCAACGAACAAGGTATCCCAAGCCCTCAGATATGTAAAACATAAACGTTCTTCTTTATCAGCAAGTGGGGTTTATAAAATTCCATTCTCCTGTGGTAGTCTACTCGGAACAACTAAGAGAAGTGTAAACACACGTCTAAAGGAGCACAAAAGTCTATGACGACTTGGGAAAACTGAAAAATCAGCTGTGGCGGAACACTGCTTACAATCGGGAAATCATATAGTAAAGTTTCTGAGACGGAAATTTTATCTTCTATGGCGAATTATTATACACGGTTGTATAGAGAAGCGATTTAAATATATAAACATAATGATAATTTCAATCGAAAAGAAGAGACTATGAAACTCAACGATATAAGGACTGTGGCTATGCAGAATCGATGATTGTTTTATCTTTGACATGGTTCGATAGTATAGCTTTATCTTTGACAAAGATCATTATCACTTGGATCTTAGCCACGCACCGTTTAGACGGTATTTAAGAAGCTCTCAGACCTCCGACCCGTCAGTCAGCAAGACTCAACAGACAGACAACCTCTGAAGAATTCCGACGCAGCATCGGACGAAACGTTGGGAAGCAGCAAGATTCCAAGAACACGGCCTTGCAACCTAGAACATATAATACCTACAATGTCAACCGGTCGTGAAAGCCTTCACTTAAACATTACAATTAATTTTTTAACACTCTCGTGCACGAATTATCAACCCGACAATGAAGAAAATTTCTGATACATTATTTGGTAACTTAAGAACTATCTTGCGCAGAATTCAACATAATTTATAATTACCTGATATCTTATTCAGGTTGTTTTCTATGATGCGATCTTTAATGTAATGGTTATGAGTCTCTTATGGGATCTTTATTTGCCATAGATCGCTTATTGATTTTATATTGATGTCAAAGTTTCGACTCGTTAAAGAGTCATTATCAAATCTTAAATGTCCAGACATGGTAAGACATATGTTTCAGATGAACTAACCTTATAGCGGCAAGATAAAAATGGTATGCACATCACCAATCAAATATCCCTTTCGGTAATGTAATGTTTATTTATTCCTCATTTCCCTCTATTCTGTTGAAAATTTACAGACTATGGTGCGAAGATTATTCACATCCTGTCGGACTCTTGTTACTACTTACTCATTTACGCTTTCTTGACCAGCAGGATTTAAGTGTCCGGCATTCAGATTTATTTCTCTGGATCCACAGCGATATGAAAGTCCCACAAGCATGAGGTACTGAGATCTATCGTTGAATGTATCAACTATTTGCATACAACAGAGCTACTAAGTGGTACTTAGTGCGAAATATCGCTTAATTGTATCAGTTTGACATTGTGTGCCTTGTCCTACCCGTTTTTCCTTTTTTCCCCGCATTTAAAATAGATAAGCTCAGTAAAGTTGTATATATTTTTTTTCTATAAACATACAGACTGCGACTTTAAATGGTGGACTGGGACTATCTACGATGTATGACGTGAACAGAATGATGTACTAATATGATTGTATGTAGCCCCAGGATCCTATACATTTATTATATTGGCCAGTTAGAAAGAAACTATCACTGGCTTCCAGAGCAGTATAATATTGTCAACATTCTTGCTCCACATACAACAATGAACACACGCCAACTACAAAGAAATCTTGTAGCCTGCACCTCAGTCTTAGTAACCTAATCATATACCCCATACTAAACTTAGGAAAATGGTAAAGCAAATCGTTTGGATTCGAAATCTACACTAAGAGTGAGTGTTGCTGCATGGTTAACTGGCACGATCACTTAACATTTAGATGACCAATATTTTTAAACTTAGTAGTAGTTGAGGTCCTACCGATTTTGCTAAATTTATCGTAGGAAAGTTACTATGAGTAATGCAAGTTTCCCAGTTATGTGGCCTCAAAATTAAATCATCATATCATAACAAATATGCTTACCTTTGAAACTAAATATTATTCCTCAAGTGAATATTACCAACGAGCAAAACTAAGTCCCTAGAAAATAATAACAAAAAATACCTACTGTTTCTCGTGAAACTACTTCAGGAAAAAACACTGAGTGAGCACGATTTTGAGACATTTCACCGAGAAAATTAGTGAAATTTGGTGATTCTATTAAAACACCCATTCTACTGTCCAATATCTCAGTAACTGAACAAGCTCGAAAGCGTTAATATTTATCATGTGGTATAATGTCAACTTCTTCGATAAACTTATCGACTATCGTAACATATACTGTTTTTGGTAAAATATTAGAGTTTGAAAGTGGATGGCACTCATGTGACAATTATTTATCACTTTATCACTTCTAGTATCAATTATGGAAAATATGCTATCTTATTGACTGTTCAGTTTAGTACTACAAGTTCAGTAGACATACCAATTTTCAGGTCTCTGATTACAATAGTCGTCTTAAAATGGCGAGTGAAACATGAAGATTTAGGCGCGATTTTACGCGAATTAGCTGAGTGACCTCCAAGCTAACAGCCATCATGGTAAAGGTACAGCGTAACTTGAGCTAAAACAACATTTTTTCTACTATAGGCAACATATTCGACTTAAGAGAGTCGTTAGCAACTGTACTAATATTTAAAAGAATTCCTTACGTTTCAGTGTCCGTAAACAATTGTGAATGGTTTTTGTTCCATTTACATGTTTGAATTCTTTTTGGATCATCTTCAGAATCTTGTAGTTGCATCCTCATCACGTCTCGTCTCTGTTGCGTCAGCTGCAGCTACGCCAAAACTTTTAACAATATTTGAGTTGGACAGGTGGTGACCTCTCATTAACATGATGTGGAATGGCCCATAAAGGAAATTTAGGCTCGTATGGAGGATTATAGACAAAGGGTTTTTCCTTTTTCCCATTTTATGTGAGTAGAATAGAAAAAGTGACTAGTGGTGGTAAAAGACAGCGTGAAGAACGTAAAGGTGGCCCGGAGAAGACTTGCAGGGTACAAAGAAATATAGCAAGGAAGAGAAAGCAAGTATTAAAGCAGATTTGAGAGTTGCACTTTTACGTTTTAGTTAGCAAGATGGTGGAGGAGGATCTAAACTGGACTGCTGAAGTCGCCGCCACCTCATTCTAAATGTTCTGCTGCTCTTCTTGGAGACTATTTAGCGTTATTACCGATACACCTTTGGATTGAGGGTTCCCAAAACAAAGTAATCGCTTACTGATAGATCAGGTGACCATCCATACTCTTGGAAGTATCCGTAAGCCTCTACCTCGTCCCTTAATACTGCAGCAAATGGTATTCAATGGTCCGAGGTTTTTCTTCCGTCCCCCCCCCCCCCTCTCTCTCTGTATATGTAGAAGCAGAACGACAAAGCGGACGACGTTGGTTTAAATCGGACAATATTCACTGCCCTCCAAAAGTTTGGAAACATCATGCTGTGTATTACAATGGAGCAAGATGGAAGAGATCTATTTGATGTATTGGTTAGAATATGGAATAGCAAGCTCAAATAACGGTTAATAATGACACAGAATTGCTCACTAAATTATTGTACATATATATACATATTGTAACATACTATTATTGCTCCTTTTTATGTAAACCAACGTTACCTGTCCAAGCAGTTCTACTAAATACACCCGGTGGCGCGAAAAGACCGCATGGTTATGTAGAGGTACGTTGTTCACAGTTCTGTTCACTTGTAGTGGCGTTTCCATAACGGTATAACACGCCACGAAAGTAATTGAAAATGGCCCCAGAATGCCAGATTCCTCATGAATCACGGGTAATGATAATCACTTTTCACCAAGAAGGCAATAACGTCCGACAAATAGCAAAGAAACTGGAGATTTCCATCAGTGGAGTGGTCAAAACCATACACCGGCATCGATTAACAGGCTCCTATGAAGATCGTCCTCGCTCAGGAGCACACAGGTTAATATCAGAACGCCAGGAAAAGTATTTGGTAGTGACCAGTAAACGTAAGAGACAAAAACTGTCCTTGAAGTGACTACAGAAATAAACGCAACGAGGGACACACCGGTGAGTGAGTCAAAAGTAAGACGACGCCTGGCAGACAACAACCTCCGAGGTTATGTAGCAACTTGGAAACCACTGTCAATTTGTACGCCGTTTACCCCATGAACGCTTGAATCCTCAATGCGTAATTCCAACTGAAAAGCACGGAGGGGGTTCTGTGACGGTATGGGGATCCTTTGGAGAGAATAAAGTCGGTGATTTGGCGGAAGTAGATGGAAAATTGAAACAAAAGAATTATCACGCCACACTCCAGCGAATGCTAAGACATCTGGTTTGCGTCTAATTGGGGAAAGGTTTGTCTTGCAGCAAGACAACGACCCGAATCATACGTCTGGCTTGTGTCAGAACTATGTTAAGTTTCTATAGGATCGTAAAATATTGAAAAACATGAAATGGCCGCCCCAATCTCCTAATCGTAACCCGATCGAGCTGCTATGGAATGAATTGGTCAGGAGGATCCGAAACCGGGAAATCATGAGTGGGACACAATTGTGGGAGGCCCTGCAGCAAGAATGGAGATTAAATCAAACTGAATCCTTGGTAAAATTGACGCAGCGCATGCCGAGATTGTGCAAGGCAGTGATGAAACCAAAGGGTAGCTATTTTGTAGAATCGAAAATTTAATTGTTTCATCTTTCTGTGTATTATTTGAGATAAATAAACATATGGAAAACAACAAAATGCCTTTTTATACTTTATTTCCTTTCCATTGTCTATAATTACTAGGTGTTTCCAAAATTATGGAGGGTAATGTATATTATTTTTAAACTATTTTCGGCTATTACGTCATTCTCAGGTACAAAAGATTACATTTATTTTGTATCTAACGATCACGCCATTGAAATCCTCTTCAGTTCTTCATATGATTCTAGGCCCACTTATTGTTTGATGTTGTTTAAAAAAAGTTGCTCTTGGCCTGCCTCTTGGCTTTTTCCCAATAAGGTATCTCGAATGACAGCAACCAGTCGCCTTTTACGCAAAACGTTTTATTACACTTCTCCCATTACCGGTTTCGATATGCCTAGCATATCATCATCAGATGGTGAACGGTAATATAAGAAACCATTCTCCATCTGATGATGATATGCTAGGCATATCGAAAGCGGTAATGGGAGAAATGTAATAAAAACATTTTGCATAAAAGGC
Organism: Locusta migratoria; assembly: GCA_026315105.1. NCBI lineage: Eukaryota > Metazoa > Arthropoda > Insecta > Orthoptera > Acrididae > Locusta > Locusta migratoria. The sequence goes on from CM048751.1 coordinate 17,840,148, forward strand.
GACTGGTTACTGTCATTCAAGATACCTTATTTCACCACAGTCGCAGTGTTCCTCATCCATAATGGATAAAAGTTTTCCCCCCCTATAGCCCTTCCTTCAAATACATTATTTAAGAACTGGTTGTGTCTCATCATATGCCCTATCATTTTCGCTTTCCTTCTTCCTATATACTTTACCAGCGTTCTGCTCTCATTCACTTCTGTTAATATCTGACCATTACTTTTCCTATCCACCCAGCTTACTTTCGTCATCCTTCTCCAAATCCACATTTCCATTGCCTCCAGTCTCCTGTTCTCTGCCTTTCTCAATGCTTCACATCCAAATGTTAAGACACTCCAAACAAACGTTTTGGCAAATATTTTCCAAAATTTCAGGCTTAAATGGTTGCCTGCAAGTGAATTACATTTATTTTGGATAGCTTGCTTTGCCAATGCTACTTAATTCATTAGATAATAAATTGCAGGCAGTAGGTATTTTCTGTGATTTGTCAAAGGCATTTGATTGTGTGAACCATAACATCCTTTTAAGTAAATTTGAATTCTATGGGGTCACGCGAAATGCTGCAAAATGGTTCAAGTCGTACCTCACTAACAGGAAACAAAGGGTGTCACTGCAAGTGACTAGTGAATTAAGCCAACAGTCATCATCGGATTGGGAAGAAATTACATGTGGTGTTCCACAAGGATCCATCTTAGGGCCATTGCTTTTTCTTGTGTACATTAATGACCTCTCATCAATTACACCACCAGAAGCAGAGTTCGTTTTGTTTGCATATGACACAAGTATTGCACTAAAAAGTATGTCAAGCATAGTTATAGAAAGGCCTGCTAATGATATTTTCATGAAAATTAATAAATGGTTTAAAGCCAACTCATTGTCATTAAACTTTGAAAAGACTCACTACATGCAGTTCAGAACATGCACGAGATTTCCCACCAGCATATGCATTAAGTATGAAGAAGAGCAGATAGAAGAGGTTGACAGTATTAAATTTCTGGAATTACAGCTTGATAATAATTTTAGTTGGGAGAAGCACACCACAGAACTGCAGAAACGACTCAACAAATCTGTATTTTCAATACGAGTGTTATCAGGCATAGGAGACATAAAATTAACAAAGCTTGCATACTTTGCTTACTTTCATTCCCTAATGTCATATGGTATAATATTTTAGGGTAACTCTTCAAGTCAGTCAAAAGTCTTCAGAGTCCAAAAACGTGTAATACGTATTATTTATGGAGTAAATTCACGGACGTCTTGTAGAAGCCTCTTCAAAGAACTGGGTGTATTAACTACTGCCTCTCAGTATATTTATTCCTTAATGAAATTTGTCATAAATAATATATCCCTTTTCCCAACAAACAGCACAGTTCATACATACAATACTAGGAATAAAAATGATCTACAAAAGGACTTAAAAGCACTTACTTTAGTTCAAAAAGGGGTCCACTACTCAGGAACACACATTTTCAAGAATTTACCATCAAGTATTAAAAAATTTAGCTACAAATAAAGATCAGTTTAAGAGGATCCTAAAAGACTTTTAGTGGCCAATTCCTTTTACTCCATTAGTGAATTTCTAAATTGCACCAAATGATGCATGCACTCATACTATATTAATATTACTACAATATCAGCTATAAAAAACTTAAAAATGCATGTATCTGTATTTATAATATTAGTATTATCTATTATTCAACTTGTAAATTTTGTTTCTTGACATGTTCCACATCCATGATAATCTCCTCAACATGGATCTACGGAACGAAAAACTAATCTAATCTAATCTTCTTTATATTTGTAATACATTTATTATCTTCCGTGACTGTACTCCCCAAATAAAATAAGCTTTCAACCTGTTCTAGAATGTCATCTTCTACTTTGATCGACTTTGTTCGTTTGTCTTCCCTACTACCATAGTTTTTGTTTTCATCTTATTTATTATTACATTAAGTTCTGGTTATACACTTTTGTAAAATAATAAAATGTCTAAAATTCTTCATCGGTTTCATTTTTAATTCATTTATATTGTTTTAAAGAAATTTATCGTAATAGGTATACATAATAATTTTGTTTCCCAAGCGCATTCGTAAACGAGAAGGAACTCCTAAATGTTTGTAAATCTATTGGACCCACTTCTATGGTCATCAGTCCCTAGCTTACAAACTACTTAAACTAACTTACACTAAAGATGACACACATAGCCATGTTCGAGAAGGACTCGAACCTCCGACAGGAACTTTTACGTTAAGTGCTCAGTCTTCCGTGCAAATCGCAAAACATTAATTTCCACCTCGTAACTAAAATCCGTTCTTCACACAGGCGGCCCCGGTGGAGTAGGCGGGCGGTCTAAGGCACCATTGCTCGCCGTCAGAGATTCGAGTCCTCCCTGCGACATGGGTATGAGTGTTGTCCTTAGGTTAGTATCTTTACGTCAGTATCTGTGACTTCCACACTCCTCAAACACCACCTTCATGACCTAGGTCGTGAATTACCTTTCCCTGCCGTTCCCATCTTTTTTTTCTTCCCTTCTCTCCCACGAGTAGAAGAAACTGTGTTCCGAAAGCTTGTCATTTTTCTTCCATTTTTTTTTTCTTTTGTGTTACTATCGGCGGTACAGCACAAAGGTAAGTACTGGACAGCCAATCTATCTCTTTTGAAAAATACTTTAGGTTAGTTTAAGAAGTATGTAAGATTAGGGACTATTGATCAAAGCAGTTAAGTCCCATAGATTTACAAACATTGTTGAATCATCGAGGTAAAGTTCATTGTGAACTGGAACAAAACTATTGTTCTTAAATGGTTCTGGGTATGAAAATGAAGTTTTTGAATGGTGTATTTACATGAAGACAGTTAGTAGTTAACAGATTAGTTCGTTGAAACGATGAAGTATCCACATTTAGGTTTGTGTGTGTGTATGTGTGTGTGTGTGTGTGTGTGTGTGTGTGTGTGTGCTAATTGCTGTTTTGCTTTCTGTTACATTATTTGAACGCAATTATTTAATAACCTTTAATCATTGTTAAACCAACCCCGTTAGTTGCTAATAAGACCAAGTATTTGGTTTCTGTGACAATATAATTTTTTTATGCCAATAATACAGTTATCTCAAATTTTCCGCAACTACAAATAAAAATCGTTAAGCAAAGTACACAATGGCAAAATATGTTGTCACTTGTTGGAAGTATTGTTACAATCTCAGGAAGTCTCTGAGTAATATTATAAGCGTTTCCATGAAGGGAGAAAGAATTATCACAAACAATATATTTTTCAGAGTTACTACACGACATGAACGAGGAAGCGGAGAAAATAAGTACTATTTCTACAGCACAGTAAGTTCGACGTAACTAAGAGCAAATTAATGTCACGTGATGGACTGCTGATACTAGATAGTATCAAAATAGAAGTGCACGAGAAAAATGAAGAGAAGAGCACCCTATGTCAAATCAGTATTAGATAGAAAACATGTCACTAGAGCAAAGATAAAATTCCTGAACATAGAACACACGTTACAGACAAGAGCTTAAATAAGACTTTAATACGATATTATTTTTAATGTCCTGAATCATTTTTCTGTTACGATTCATCAGTGGTGGCAATATTATCGTGTTAATGTGAAACGAACACGACTGTAAGGACATGCTTAAATAAGACATAATTCGATACGATTACCGTTAATGTCCTGAATCAATTAAGCAGTATAAGTAAAATTATTGTGTTAATGTAAAACGAATAATGCATCACAACTTTTGTGCCTCACTGATTACAACACACACAAAATCGAGCTTTTGTAGAAAGCAGTGATGCCTGCCGTGAGGTAATGGATTAAAAAGGAAAAAAAAAAAAGGAGGATCGGTCGCTGTTATGGAGGTGGAGCTGGAAGCTGGAAGCAAGTCTATAAAACGGCTCCTTCTACCGGCCACAAACAATAAAAATCTGAGTAACATAAGCCATCCTCATAAACATTAATGCCTGATCCCCAAATTAGTTTGAAAGAAGCAGAAATTTCTCTGGTGAGAAGTAATTATTTCTCGAAGCGTTTAATGGCGGACATCGCTTTTAATAGACCTTTTCCACTTTTACATCCTTAAATAAAAGTGCCATGCCAGTAAAACCTCGGCGTATCTGCCGCACGCGATGCAGGTCCTCGTGGGTGGTGAAGAAGACTTCACAATAAATTACGAGTCGTCAGCGGAATTCCTCGGGAGGCGGTGCTCCTGCCTTCGGATAACGAGGCGGGCACTTCGCGGCGTCCAAACCCTCCTATCTGCCTTTTGTTCTACAGCCACTGACAAAGATAGTCTTCCTTTGACACGTCCTGTATAGTGATGAGTTTACCTATCTCAACCATCAGTGCCATAGTTTACATTATCTACATTTTCAACTTGGAATAGGAATTTGCATAAGCCGAGGAGCCGAGATCGCTAGTTTCAAACTGCGTTATTTTGACAAGTTTCGGCATTTCTATGTTGCCATCTTCAAGTCTGTAAGACATATGTAACACTAGTGTATACAACTGTATGTATCTCTTATATATTACGTAATGCTACATTTAACATGATTACATTCCTATTAACATTAAATTATCACATGTTAATATTTCGTCATGTTTAATGTCTGCCGCGGTGGAGTAGCTGAGCGATCTAAGGCACCTCTCTGCGGAGCGCGCGTTCGCTCGCCGTCGGAGGTTCGAGTCCTCCCTGGGGCATGGGTGTGTGTGTGTTGTCCTTAGGATAGTTTACCTAGGTTTAAGTAGTTTGTAAGCTACGGACTGGTGACCACGCAATTTGGTCCAATAGATTTACAAACATTTGAACATTTTGTTTAATGTCTTTTCTTGGATATGGATATGTCAAAAATACAACTTTTTTGTGGTGTGTATATGATAAAATATGTTACACGCATATCGCTAGTCCATCACTCAGAACGTTTGTTTACAAGTAACCGGAAACTTGTTACAATGTGTTATCAAAGATCTTCTATAATCCATAGATGCATTATAAAATCGATGTATATTGTACAGTTACGTCCAGTGATATCAGTTCTCAAACTAAAATATGTAAAATCAAGACTTCTTGATTGTGGAGTTCTTGTAAATTCCAGATAATTTATGTTGTCATCGAAAAAATATCCTGTTAAAAATCCGTTTACTTTTTCAGAGTCATGGAGAAAACTATTTCCTTTTACGAAGTCACGGATAAAATAGAGTTTTAAGGAGGCGTTTTATCCATGACAACATAAATACAAGATATCTGTAAAATTCAGCAAGTGAAACAGGAAAATGGGAGTACAAACGTCTGAAAAATGAGATTGACAGGAAGTACAGACTGGCTAAGCAGGAGTGGCTAGAGGACAAATGCTGAACCGTAGAAGAATGCATAACTAGGGGACAGATAGATACCACCTACAGGAAAATAAAAGAAATATTTGGAGACAAGAAAAGCAGCTGTATGAATAACAAGAACTCAGATGCAGCCGGCCGCGGCGGCCAAGGGGACTGAGGCGGTGCAGTCACGGCCTGCACGGCCACTACGGTCGGGGGTGGATATTTGTGCCGTCCTTAGTATTAGTTAGTTCATAAGTAGTTTGTAAGTTTAGGGACTGATGATCCCATAGTTAAGTCCCATAAGCTTTACAAACATTAGAATTTGAACTCAGACGCAAAACCAGTACTAAGCAAAGAGGGGAAAGCTCAACTGTGGAAGGAATATACAGAGGGCCTATGCAAAGGAAATAAACTTGAAGGCAGTATTCTAGAAATGGAAGACGAAATGGAGGAAGATGAGATAGGAGATATGATACTGCGAGAAGAATTTGACAGAGCGCTGAAGGACTTGAATCGGAACAAGGCCCCTGGAGTAAATGATATTCCGTCTGAACTGCTGATGTCGTTAGGAGAGCCAGTCGTGAAAAAATTGTATCACCTGGTATGCAAGATGTATGAGACAGGAGAAATACCCTCCGAATTCAATAAGAATATTTTAATTCCAATTCCAAAGGAAGCAATTGCAGACAAGTGTGAAAATTACAGAACTATCAGTTTAATAAGTCTTGGTTGCAAAATACTAACACGAATTATTTACATACTAATGGAAAAACTTGTGGAATCCGACCTCGGAGAAGATCAATTTGGATTTAGGAGAAATGTAGGAACACGAGAAGCAATACTCACATTACTACTTATCTTAGAATATAGGATAAGGAAAGGGAAACCTACGATTTTAGCGTTTGTAGATTTGGAGAAAGCTTTTGACAATGTCGACTGGAATACACTATTCCAACTTCTGAAGATATTAGGGGTAAAATATAGGGAGCGAAGAGATATATACAACCTATACAAAAACCAGACAACGGTTATTAGAGTTGAAGGGCAAGAAAGGGATGCAGAGGTTAGGAAGGGAGTAAGGCTTGTAGCCTTTCCCCAATGTTTAATCGGTACATTGAGCAGACAGTGAAGGAGTGGAAGGAGAAATTTGTTGATGGCATTGAAGTGCAGGGAGAAGAAATAAAAACCTTGCGGTTTGCCGATGACATAGTAATTCTGTCAGAGACCGCAAAAGATCTGAAAGAGCAATTGAATGGGATGGGCAGTGTCTTGAAAGGAAAATATAAGATGAGCATTAACAGATGTAAAACGAAGGTAATGGAATGCAATGTCAGAAAATTAGGCGATGCTGAAGGAATTATATTAGGTAATGAGACAATAAAAGTAGTAGATGAATTTTGTTATTTGGGTAGCAAGATAACTTCTGATAGCCGAAGTAAATAAGATATAAAATGCAGAATGGCTATGGGAAGAAAAGCGTTTCTAAAGAAGCGAAACTTGTCGATATCCAATATTAATTTAAATTGCATTTGTCTGGAGTGTAGCATTGTTTGGGAGTGAAACGTGGACGATTAGGACTTCAGATAAAAAGATGATAGATGATAGAAGCTTTTGAAATGTGGTGCTACAGACGAATGATGAAAATTAGATGGGTAGATCACGTAATTAATGAGGAGGTACTTAATCGAATAGGGGAGAAAAGGAGTTTATGGCATATCCTGACTAAGAGAAGGGATAGACTGGTTGGTCACATTCTGAAACATAAAGGAATTGTCAACTTAGCATTAGAAGGAAGTGTATGGGGTAAAAATCGTAGAGGGAGACCGAGGGACGAATAGTAAGCAGATTCAAAAGGATGTAGGTATTCGCAGATAAAGAGACTTGCAGAGTACAGGGCAGCGTGGAGAGCTGCATCAAACCAGTCTGCGGACTGAAGACCACAACAACTGTAATTTTACAATATATATTCAATCAGGATAAAATGCCCCATTGAAACTCTTATTCATGAATTTGTAAAAGCAAATAGCGTGCATTTTATCCATGACTTTGTAAAAGCAAAGTTTTAATGCGGCATTTCGCCATAACAACATAAATGCGCGATATCTGAAATTTTACAATAACTCAATTATAAGATAATCGTTATTTTACATAAGTTATTATAAGAATTGATATCAATTAACGTAATTGTACAATATACATACATTTTATAATGTATGTATTGATTATAGATCTTTGATACAATTTTGTAACGAGTTTTTTGTTTGAGATTTCAAGTTTTTGACTGTTTGCAATATATATATATATATATATATATATAGGTAGCGGTAAAAAGGAACACCTAAATCTTTCCGGTTTTGATACGATTTCTCTTATTGTATTATAACGATGACATTATTAAGGGTCAAATGCCAAATTTTGTACCATGCTGATATCTCATCTAAAACATTTTGCAGCTGATTTTGATCTTCTGGTGGCTTTACTAACCGATATATGACAGCATCATCCGCGCTCTAAGAGAGCTACTCAGATTGTCTCCTAAATCGTTTATAAAAGTAAGGAACAGTAGGAGCGCCAAATATGTTTTACTCGATGTCTTTTCGTCAATTACAACGTACTGTGTCTTTTTTGACAGGAAACCACGCATCCAATCGTACAACTGTGGCGATATTCCATAAGCACGCAATTTTATTAGAAGAGGCATGTGATGTACAGTGTCAAAAGCCTTCCGGAAATCTAGAAATACGGACTCTATCTGACATCTCTTGCAGGCAGCACTCATCACATTATTTTGTGTTTCACAAGAACGATACTTTCTGAATCCGTGTTGACTATGAGTTCATAGGTCGTTCTCTTCTAGGTAGTTCATAATACTTGAGGAAAGTATACGTTCTAAAATCCTGCTGCAAACCGACATCAGTGATGTAGGCCTGTAATTTTCCGGATCACTCCTATTGTCTTTCTTGAATATTGGAGTGACCTGTGCAAATTTCCAGTCTTTGGGTACGGATCTTTCGCTGAACGAGCGGTTGTATATGATAACTAGGTATGGGGCTATTGCATCAGTATACTCTCAAAGGAACCTAATCAATATAACATCCTGTAGGACAGTCAACCTTTCCGAATATGCGACCGCCTTCTAAGTAAAAATTGTCTGGCGACTTTCTTCCAAATGAAAATATTTTGGTGAAACCGCTGATCTCCTTATAAACCGTAACGAAAGTATGTTAGTTCAATGGAAACAAATATCCTTTCTTTTGCTTCGGTTTTCTTTTAAATTGTTAGACGAAGTTTTTTGTGTATTTTTTCCGGAATGAAATCATTATCCCATTTTACCTGATTTCCGATAAAAAAAATGCATTTTACCTGAGGAGTGTTTCGCATTTCAGGCAAAGCTCGGAAGCGAATTATGCTCATTGAGTAAGATGCCGCTGTATAGATAATATCTAAAGAAGTAGATCTTTTTTTTTCGAATTTTTAAGAATAACTTATTGTATCATCTTTTACCTGTCGATTGGTTTATGAAAACAGTTTTCAGATCTTTCGCTTATTCATCAGTATCACATTGTATTAAAAAACAATCGTGCTCTGTTCAATTCATAATGAATGTTAAACAAGGAACTACTTATATTTAACATTAAAAAATTTCACTTAGGCATACTTTTTTGAATTATTGAACCCCTGGTTATCGTATGGTGCAGATATTTGCCCCTGTGAGGTTGAACCCCCGAGAAAGACTTTGCAACACAAAGGTTGAAAAACATTGCTATAGAAGGTCGATCTCTGCCGTTCTCTTAATGAAAATCGTGAGTCAATACCAGCTAACGTTTTTCCTGTCATAGCTGTTAAGTCGTCAGTTTCAAATTATCCTTACTACAGACTTGTTATTTCGCGCTCGAGGGGTTCTTTACCAGAAGTAGCAACATCGAGTGGTAACAGATTCTCGAGTTAAGATATTTAGATCGCCGCCTCTCTCGCTTATGTACCTTGGAGAGCAAATATACATATATGTCCAGACAAAAAACACCTTGTAACACTAGATATACGAAATAATATTCACAGGACATGTTCACTGGTATGTTCTAAACAAATGATTAGCACTTTTTCAGCATGTGTCCTGTTAGCTAGAAGGCACATGGCCCGACATGAGTGCTGATAACTTTATCCATGTCTTTTTAACTTTTCATTCCGAAGACTTATGGGCACTGGGCGGGCCACTCGAGAACGTATATTCTATTGGGTCTTAGATTAACATTTTATTTTTCTCCTGATTATTGACAATTCAAACTTACTATTATACATTAATAACTTAAGCTTACAACTAATATATAATAAGGCTAAACTTATAACTAATACCAGATTATTACGTTTATTTTCTCTTTTCTTGCACTACTTATTAAATAATACAGTTCCACGACTTGGGTTTTTCTTCACTTTTCTTGAGGGGGGGGGGCGAGGGGGGCCGTTGTGTTTGTTATCTGTGATTGAGCGGAGAATCAGGATCCGAGTCCAGTGCCAATGTATTGTGTCTGGGTGTTATGTTCGTGTAGGGTAGGTGTATTTGTATTTTTGTTTGCTTTTGACCATATGGTAAAACAATGACTAAAAAGGAAATGAGACCCATTATATTTTAAAAAAAATGATGAAGAACTTCATTTCAACATCTGACCACTGATGGTCCTTCTGGCTGACGGAGGGAAAATTGTGGATTTCGTCTCATAAATAAATAAAATCACTTTCTACCCGCCATTTTCTTTTCTCTATTGAAAGAATGAGGTAATTCATATTGCTCTGCTATGTCAAATGCAAGTTTACAAACATATTTGATTGTAAATCCAAAAAACCTGTCTTCAAATAAAAGAAGGTGATCTGCGACAATTTTTTTTTTCCATCTCATTCGTAAAGGTTAATTGTCTTCCGAGTAACTGAACTTGATTTGAGGACATGTTTTTACCATCAGCATATCTCTTTATTGCAGCTTTTGGTACTCGGTATACACTAGCATACTCGTTAAGTCCATGCTCACCGTCTGTGTATGCTGCCACAGCATCTTCTGTCCATTTCCCGAACTTTCCCCTTTTTGCCTTGAAAGTAAACCTAAAAACGTAACGTGTACCTGTTACCTTTTGTTAAATGACTAAGTAGTACTTGTTATGAGTGACCCCTAAATTGGACCGGTACAAAGTCATTGGTCCAACTTTGCCATATAAGTAAAGATAACGTTGCAGGAACACACAACGCTATAGTTTTACGATTTTGAATTATTAGCCAATGAATGGAACTTATGAACTATAATGCTGACAATTTTTTACTTGCTTTTACAGCAGAGGAAAGCTTATGATCTGTAGCAGAAAACTTGCATGCCATATCGAAGAAAGCGCAATAATGGAAACTGTTCTCAATCAAATGACTATCTTCGACTGGCGACTGATCCACGTGACCTCGACAATATTTTTTACCAGTTGCGCGTACTTAAAACTTTAAGTTACCAACACATAGTGAAATACGTGGGTGGTCAACTTAGGCAACGGTCCATTGTCAGCAACTGTTCCCTATCACGCAAAGTTATTGCTACTGACGGACCGATAATGTGACTGGTGATTTTTCTAGATGCGAAGCAAAGATCAGAGAAATTGAGCAACCGTTTCTGTACGTTCACTGGATTGCCCAATCTTGGAATCTTGTGTCCCAAGAGGTACAATGGTGTTCGCTCCTGGCAGCAGCTGTGACATAGGAAAATTTGCGCCAGTCAAAGACCACGAACCGCATCTCCCTCCTTTCTGGAGCGGGTATCCGCCCTCGCACAACACCCACAACAGCCTTAACTGCCTTACTGCCCATGAGTGCACGTACAATTCACTATGTAAGCCCCACACAGAAAGAAACGTTCTACATCTACATACATACTCCGCAGTCCACCGTAAGGTGCGTGGCGGAGGGTACGCTGTACCACTAGTAGGTATTTCCTTTCCTATTCCACTCCCAAATAGAACAAGGTAAAAAACGAATGCCTATATGCCTCCGTACGAGCCCTAATTTCTTTTATCTTGTATTTCTGATTACTACGCGATATGTAAGTAGACGGCAGGGAGATCGTTCTACACTCAGTTTCAAATTCCGACCCTCTATATTTCCTCAACAGAAATTCACGAAAAGAACGTCGTGTTTCCTCCAGAGATCCCCAATTGATTTCCCGGAGCATTTCCCTGACACTCGCACATTGCTCGAACTTGCCAGTAACAAACGTAGCTGCTCACCTCTGAACTGCTTCTATGTCTTCCTTTAAACTGATCTGCTGCGGGTCCCAAACACTCGAGCAATACTCAAGACGTGGTCGTACAAGCGTTTTATACGCGGTCTCCTTTACAGGTGAAGTACATCTTCCCAAAATTCTCCCAATAAACCGAAGTCGGCTGTCCGCCTTACTCACAACTGTCCTTACATGTTCGTTCCATTTCATATCGCTCTGCAATGTTACACCTAGATAGATGAACGACGCTACTGCATCAAGAAGCTCACTACTAAAGGTGTATTCGAACATTATGGAATTGTTTTTCCTACTCATGCGCGTCACCTTACATTTTTCTACATTGAGAGCTAGCTGCCATTCTTCGCACCAACTAGAAATTTTGTCTAAGTCATCCTGTATGCTATTACAGTCAGTTACAGACGACACCCTCCCATACACCACAGCATCATCAGCAAACAGCCGCAAATTACAAGTTACTCTGTCCATCAGATCATTTATATAGATAGAAAATAATAGCGGTCCTATCACACTCCCCTGGGGTACGCCTGACGATACACTCGTCTCTGATGAACACTCGCCGTCGAGAACAACGTACCCTACTGCGTTCTATTACTTAGGAAGTCTTCCAACCAGTCACAAATCTGTGAACCTATTCCATAAGCTCGTATCTTCGTTTAGTACAACTGCGCCTTCCTGTGGCCCATTTAAATACGAAGTTCAGTGTCCGTGATTATTGATGAAAGTAAAGCAAATATGCTTCAGGTACGCATGCATGTCTGAAGGAAATCAGCGACAGCATCAACAGTATGCAAGTTTGGGAAGGTCCGGGAGGCTATCGCTGTCAGAGTGAATATCAACTTCCAACATCTAGTTTTTCAAGGTGTTATGTTATTTTCTGAGCATGTGTGTATATTTGGTCTCCACGATAGATAAGCGAGAAATACAGCGATAGAACGGTAGCTGCCGAACCAGAATCCCGAACAGAGCGCCATATACCAATTCTATTTACTGCGTACTACTTTTTCAATCAAAGCATACATTGACTCCATCATGGATTGGTTCAGAAACAATGTCCAAGAATAAAAAACAGTCTCTGCTGTAACAGTTTTTTTTTTTTTCAATTAGCAGTAGCGCGTTTCACTCTTTTGTTGCATCTTCACGTTGTCTTAAACTGTGAAAGCCGCATTACTCATGATCAAAATTAGTTATAACATTGATACGAGTAACCGCGTACTTCAGTCAAATCATAAACTCCGAGCGTCATAGGTGCGAGGTAAGTACACCACGAAAGTTGTACGGCACACAGAGAAAAGAATAATCAGGAATTAAACTTCATATACTAATGTTCATGTTGCCATATAAATGCAGTTGGTCCTTTCAATCCTAAGAGGCCACACTATGCCACGACACGTCAGGTCTGGCCCAGACTGAATAAACCAAACTGCACTAATAAGAAGATACAACTGCACAAAATATATGTCAATGTAAGTATTTTACAATACATCAAATATGGTTCTACAGGACAAAAAAGACCAGTATCGTCTATCGTAGATGTCGGACGTGCCCCCTGATGTACCTGACTCGCCTGACGAAAAACTAGGGACAACAATACAAATAATTTAAACTGCAACGTTCACGTAGATAATGGTGTAGGGAACGCGAATCGAAGAACGTTTGGAGGGTGTAACAATCCTGCACTACACTTGCTTCTTCAGTATTACTGTTGAGCGGTTTGGGATACCTACCGAACAAGTTCAAAGAAGGGCAGATCGTAATATATTAACGAGAGATGGAAGTTGAAATCATTAAAATAAAGGCTTTTGTTGTTGCAGTGAGAACTTTTGATGAAATTTCAGGCATCCTCTGACTCCGTCGAATGTGAAAAGGTTTTGTTGAAGCCTACCTACATTGAGAAAAATAATCATCATAATGAAACAAGAGAAATTAAAGAACGAAAGACAAAAGTCCTTTTTAGCGCTGTTAAAGAGTGGAACATTAGAGAGACAGTTTGGAAGCTAATTCTATGAAGCCTCTTGTAAGCACTTGACGGATAATTTCCAGAGTAGTTTTATAGATCTTACAAGGAGATTACATGGATATCGGGTTTTAGAATTTCTTTATATTTATGGTATTTGAAGTTCACAACTTAAATAACAATCGGCCAAAGCCAATCGACGCAACTCTCAAAAATTCTCGAAAATTCAACTTTGAAATTTTGCAAAGTACACGTAAGTACTAATAATTGAAACGCTCGCAGCATATGTCGTCGTAGCTCAGGTGGTAACGATCTGGCTTAACAATTATACAGCCGGTGGAATCTTCTATTCCACTTGTTGTGTCAATTTTTGTTTACGTGTATGTAGACGAGCTAAAAAACACTGGCGTCACGTAAAACATGGTTGAGTACTTCAGCTGCTTGGAAAGCCATAAGTAGCTATGGAGATGACTTTCCAGAAACACTGTCGTAGCTCTTAAAAAACTGAACAATCAAAGACTACCGTCGTCAACTAATAGTGAAGCCAATACTGTAAAGAAGGTAACTTTTTTTTATTGAAGCTATCCTTACTAACAACCTTCTATAAAATATAGAAAAATACGAATAAACAAGAATATGTGCACTTTTCGTAAAAATAACCATTAGATATTAGAATCCTGTAAGTATTCGAACACAAAGAAAAAACAATCTGCCGATACAGGATTCGAACCACCGATCCCAGGGTTGCAAATACAGAACGCTACCACCTGAGCTACGCCGCCTGACGCTGCAATGAAATTAATGATTGGCGCTTACGTTCACTTACAAGACTTCAATGACGATTTTCTTGATAATTTTTAGAGTTGCGTCGGATGGCTTTGGCTGATTGTTATTTACGTTCTGAACTTCACATACCATAAATATCAAAAAATTCTAAATTCCGATAATCATGTGGTCTCCTTGTTATTGTAGGTTTAGATTTACATTGAGGAATGACTGGCCCGGGTTACACGAACCCTGCTTCATCACATCAACTGCGACAATGTTTGGAATCAGCATAGACTCCTATTCGTTGTAGCGAGATGTATTTGGGAAATTTCTTCCACCAACTTCCTCTTCAGAATGCGAACATATTTTGTTAGCACCCACCTACATATGGAGACATGATCATAATGATATGAAAGATTTAAGTGATCCTTTTTCCCGCGTGCTATTAGAGAATGTAATTTTAGAGAAATGCCATATGAGCGGTTGGATGAACCCTCTGCCGTGCACTTCAGTGTGACTTGCAGAGTATTTATGCAGAGTAGATGTCCCAACAGCACATCCAGAGTTTCTTTGACTCAGTGCCTAGGCGTGTAGCAGCGGTTTCAGTCAACAATAGCGGCAACTCTCAAGACTGTGTCCATCATCTTCCTCACTTCTCACCTGGCGGTAATTTGAACCATGTGATCTTTGTACAACGTGTTATTTCGCCAATGTATTTGTCGGTGACATCTGCGGTCATTCTGAGTGTTTCATTTTGGATGTGGCAGCGTTAGATTTGTACAGAAATGAAACGTTTGAATGTATTTTATGTATGGGAGTTTGAGTCATTCATCAGACATGCAAAGCAGCGCGGGAATAGCCGCGTGGTCTAAGGCATCATACTATAGACTGGGCGGCCGTTCCCGCCGGAGGTACAAGTCCTCCATCGGGCGCGCGCGCGTGTTTGTGTGTGTGTGTGTGTGTGTGTGTGTGTGTGTGTGTGTGTTTTGTCAAAATGTTTAAATGTTTGTATAGCTTATGGGACTTAACTGCGGAGTCATCAATCCCTAAACTTACAAACTACTTATAAACTAGCCTATACTAAAGACAGCACAAACATCCATGATCGAGGGGTGATTCGAACCCCCGAAGGGGAATGGTCTCGCGCATGCGCTCGGCCATGCTGCCGCGGCTGTTTTTTGTCCTTAGTGTAAGTTAGTTTGAGCAGTTTGTAAGTGTATGGACTGATAACCATATCAGTTTGGTCCAATAGGTTTACAAACATTCACATTTGATTAGATATGCAAAAGTTCACAGAATAAAATCTATACATTGTATATTATGCTTATAGACATTCTAATTAACTTGTGTATTTTAAAAGCTTGTTTGAAATTTTCGCTACCAGTCACATCTATGATTTAAGTCTTAAAAAATATTTAATAGCGACATGTTTCGATGCTATGAATCATCATCAGGCTATAGGAATACAAAATATATTGCTAAAGGTGTTCATTAATCTATAGTGAAAACATCTTGATATTTGTGGCAATGAACCTGAGAAAACGTAAAGATGACCTACGTAAGTTTATGTCTCTTTATGGGCTTTTTTACTCACATTCCTGTTGAGCAGCTTTCTTCCTTGTTTGATTGAGTGCATAAGCCCTTACACTTCTGGACTTACTAGCTCCACAACACAGCACTTTTCGACGCAATTTTACTGTTCTAGCAAGGCTGACACACTAAACACGATGGCGGTCAAAACAAAGTTTGTATAGATTGCTTTGTTTTGACCCCCACCGTGTTTAGTGTGTCAGCCTTGCTAGAACAGTAAAATTGCGTCGAAAAGTGCTGTGTTGTGGAGCTAGTAAGTCCAGAAGTGTAAGTGTTTATGCATTCAATCAAACAAGGAAAAAAGACGCTGAACAAAAGTGTGTTTAAAACACTTTTATAAACTGCGTCTCAACGCATAAAGAGACATAACGTAACACAGGACATCTTTCTGTTATTGCAGATTCATTGCCAGAAACATAAAAATGCTGTCAATATATTTTGTATGGCTGTAGCTTGATGATGATGCACAGCATCGAAACATGTCGCTATTAAATACTTTTTTAATACTTAAATCCTAGTTCTGACTGGCAGCGTAAATTCCAAGCAACCTTTTAATTATTTAGATGCTGTCAAGGTCGACACAAAGTCATGATTGCTTTAAATTGCTGTGTCTTTTCATTAATTAACACCATTTAGCTACATGCTGAGAGTACTTCTGGATAAAAATGCAGTAGTCGATGATATTAATGGTCCGATGAAGCGTTACTGACGATATCTCCTCGGGTGCAAATGTCATTGCAGATCGAGCATAAGCGGACATATTTATGGCAGTACAGCAGTAACAAAGAAGTGTAAATGAACATTCGGGCGCCGTCTAGAACAAGCAGCGGCTCGGCGAGACAAAAGCGAGTGCTCCGGCAGGAACACAAAGCCACGCCTGGCGGGAAGAACGCTTTCGCAAACATTCGCGCAGCGGCGGTAATAACGCTTTTAACAACTCTGTCCGAGTCCCCGCGACGTTTACACAGGGCCGCACTAAAGAAACGTTCTTATCGCGGATCAAATGTTTCAGGCCGCTCTTTTTCTCTCCCTGTGTGTCTCTCTCGCTCTGTGTGTGTCTTTTGCTTTTTTATCCCCGCCGCCGTCACATTCGGTTTACGTAATACGTTCATCCAGCCCCTATTAACAGCAATCGTCGTTTACATCCGTCAACCGCTCCCATTAACAGAGATAATTACCCATAAAAGCGTGCGTCCGCCGCCGCCGTAAAACACGCTCGAGATAAGCGGACGCCGCGCCGCGCAGACGGCGGACAAAGCCCGCGGCGTGCGCGTCGGAACGCCCGGCTACTTGCGCCAGTGACGGCGACAGCGACAGGCGCGACTGCTACTGGCGCAAGAAGCGCGCGCCCCGCGCATGCCAGCGCGCGCCGCCGCGCCCGGATTACTGGCGCCACAAAACCGCGCGCCACTGCCGAAGGCTGCCCCTGACCTCGCGGCGGCGCGCGTTTCTGTGCGCCGCGCGAAAACGTCAGCCCTGCGGCCTGCACTTGAGTTGAGCTGTCAGTTTTCGAGTCGACTTTTACGTCGAACATGTGAGTTTATCCAACTCACTGTGTAGAGGCTCGCTGAGCTGCATACATAAACGAAACTAGATAATCACATTCGCACAAACTAAATTTTAGGCCATGGCCTTCGTAGGGAAAAGAAACACATACATTCACGCAATCAGTCAGACAACTATACACACACATCCTCCATGTCCGGCCAGTCTAGCGCTGTAGTGGCCGGACACGGTGGTTGTATGTGTATAGTTGTCTGACTGATTGCGTGAATTATATAATATACTATAGAAATGCATATATCTGTGAATGTATGCTCCACACCCCCAAACTACTGGATCGATTTGAACCAAATTCAGTACACTGACTGTCTGCAAAATGAGAATCACCGCCGGCCGCGGTGGCCGAGGAGACTGAGGTGCTCCAGTCACGGTCTGCACGGTCGGGGGTTCGAATCCCCCCTCGGGCATGGATATTTCTGCCGTCCTAGTTCGTAAGTAGTTCATAAGTAGTTCGTAAGTTTAGGGACCGATAACCCGGCAGTTAAGTTCCTTAAAATAATCTTCTAGCTCCCATAAGAGCTAAAATAGGGCAAAAATGTGTTTTGCAGCCCCTGCCATATAGGTTGATCTGCACAACCGGAATGTTGATTGGAAATAGTATCAGGCTGCCTTATCAATCTGCTATATGTCACGAGCAGGAAATAGTGAGAGAAGTGGCAGACTGGGTGGATAGAGAGAATGAGGAGGACGAGGTGGGCAGGAGAGAAGAAGTTGTATAGACAGGCCCAGCAGGAGATGAATAGAGACAAGGAGATAGAAGAGGTGGTATGAACAAAGGGCCAAGGTGAATTAGTATAAGAGGTTGGGATGAAGCAGATGATGATCACAGAGAGAGGGGGGGGGGTGAGTGGGGAGGAAGAGATGGACAGACAGAGGGGTGACGGACAAAAAGAGCTGGAGGTGATGAAATGAGAAAATGAATAGGAAAAGATGTATACAAAGAGATGATGTACAGACTGAGATCTGAGTGTAGGAGGTGGGTGTAGAGGGAGATGAGGGGATAGAGAGATAGATATAAATGACATGATGAGATGGAACACAGATATATGCAGCAGGAGCAGATGAGCAGACATAGAGTGGGTGGGAAGAGATGTGTGAGGAAGAGATGCACAAAGAGAGGATGAGGATGTTGGCAAAAGACGTTGGGAAGGAGACGACTGGCAGACAAAGTGGGGAGGAGGAGATGCAGAGAGAGACGGAGAGAGGGAGGGTGTAGGGATGGACAGGAGGAGTTAGGGTGAGATGGTCGTTTATTAAGGGAGGATGAGATGGGAAAGAGGAAAATATAAAAATTTACAGAATACAGCTTTGAGTTTCATGTGATGATGGGCATGGCTAATCATAGAGAGGAGGCGAGGTGATGGTGAGAATTATGTTGAGAGAGAAAGTGGTAGGAGGTGGCAAAAAATGTCTCAGAGAAAGGAGGAGCAGGAGATGTGTGCAGGAGGAAATGTGTGGAGTACACGTGCGGTAGTTAGAATCCACTGTCGAACACTGTTCAGCTGATATGGTGTCATAAACAATACGAGGCGCAATATATACTATTTGAGAATGAGAGTACTTAGCGACTTGCAACAAACTTTAAACATATTTTCTAATCCTTATGATACTTTTTCTCGCTGACATTCACAGCGAAATGATGAACGGACAACATTTCTCGCTTACAATTTTTCACTGTTCAGGCATTAAAAGAACGGCATTTAATATGACGTTACGTTTCATAACTTCTGCACTACTAATTGCATCCGCGAAAAAAATTACAGACAGTATACATACAAACAACGGAGTGAACCTGCGAAATTATATCACAGTACTACACGCAGTTCATGAGATAGGATGACATAAACAATTAGATTTATGGAAAACCACCCCATCATGCATAAGATTTTAATCTCCTACCTCTATACTGCTAATCTTATTCGTAGTAGATTACATACATATATCACTTATGCCAATGAATATATACCAGCAAAATTGCATCATAGTACACTGCTGAAATCACTTGACTCAGCTGTTTTGCCAGCACATCGACTTTTAATGAAAGTTGGAGCACCAATTACTTCACTACGAAACCTCGATCCCCAAAAAATCTTTTAAATTATCTGATTGAGGCTGCCATCTAACAAGGAAAGGTAGACAATGAAATAATGCACATCCTGAAAATATCTCTTATTCCGCTAGATCTACCTTTTAACTTCAAGATACTGCTCTTTCTGGTGAGACTTGCACTTTCTTTTACGATTAACAAATCACGGGGACAGTCTATTAAATATTGCGGAGTGAATATGACGTCTACGTGTTCCATTATACGGACAAATTTATGTCACTTTCTCAAGGGAAGCTTACAAAAGAATGTATTGATACTAGCTCCTGGACAAGTAACAGAAACTATTGTTTACAGTCAAGTTCTGAATTAAATGAATGTTACAAATCATTTGTACTTAAATTATTATTTTTCTTCCTTTGGATACTGCACTAATAACTGTGTACATTATTCATATTTCTATGTTTCACTGGTGTAAATTCTGAGCTTCTTTGATGGTAATGCGAAAGCTGTTGTTGCCGAATATCACCGTCGGTCCTAACCTTAGGATTTCGAATGCCAAAACATTTAGTGGAACATATATTCTTTCCCGTATTCGTATACACTCCGAAATACATCGTGACGTTCAAGAAGAGGAAAACATTCTTAATTCAGTAGAGCGCAGTTCTCGTTCAAGTACAAGACACCTAGCTACCCAACTGAACGTTTCACAATCTAATGTATATACGATTCTTCATGAGAATGGACTGTATCCTTTTCATGTCCAGAAAGTTTATCCTTTAGATTCACATCCATTTGGTAACCGTTTGCACTTTTGAAACTGCTTAAACGGAAGTCGGCGGCTCTATCGCTTCATGATGTTCAGTGAAGAGGCAACCTTCATAAAAGATGGCATCAACCAAATTCATAACATATATATTTTGGCAGATCAAAATCCCCATACGACAGTGGTATCTCCGTTTCAACTCAGATTCAGTGTCACTTTCTGGTGTGGTGTTGCATGGGACCAGTTACTGGGGCCGTTTATTCTCCCGGAAAATTTAAATGGTCATACGAACGGTAACTTTTCACGAGAAGACTTACCGCAGTTTCTTGAAGATGTTCCTCTGGAAATAAGATGCTGACATGGCACGGGCACGCTTCCACCACGTGGTTAACAGCTTATCTTAGTAACTCCCACATCGATGGACAGGTCGCAGGGGCCTATCAATTGTTCTACCAGATCCCCCCCCTAGATTTCTGCATCTGGGTGGGGGGGGGGGGTGGACGAAAGACATCGTGTACGAAGTTAAGGTGTCAACGCGAGAAGAATTGAAATAACGCATTTTCGATTCCGCAACGGCAATAAGGAAAGAGCCTGCGGAATTACGAAATGCTACTTGCGCGGTACAAGCCCATGTGAATCTTTGTCTTCAAATGTAGGGAGAAAATTTTGAACACTTGCTTTATATCCACTCTGAATACAAGAGACTGCTATACAATTGCTTACATTAATTATTATGCATCTTTAATAATTATATACGCAACAGTTGTTGATTTTAAACTTTTTTTTATTTTATGCACCACTAGCTTATGATTACCCGCTTCACTGGGTTCAAGTTTTATATCAGTAGTTTTATAAATATAATATTAAAGGGTGAAAAAAAACTACAGCGCGTTTAGTTTATTTTTTTAAATTCTTTTTATTATTACATTTTTTTTATTTGTACACATATCTTACATGCAAAATTTTTACTTAAATTAATTCTTATAAACTGTATTTGATGTTTGGTATAGTGGTGCATACACTTATATATTTTGTGCTACTTCGACACGTGAAAATGGAAGGTCGACTTGACCATGCGAGAAACAGCCTTCCTTCAAATTGACTCCGCAGTAGCGAAATGTTTGACCCTGAGCCTTATTGATTGTCATACGTAAGCTAATTTCACAGGAAATTGTAATAATTGTAATCTTCTAAAAAAAACGGCATAGGAGTTCAGATTAATGGGATTCGTGGTATGAACAGTGGTTTTCCTTTTTGTTTAACAGTTAAAATTATAGCCTCAATAACGTTATGAAGTACCGTAGTTGTTTGACACACAATCTTCTGCCATTACAAAATTTGGGAGAGTTAATATTTCTCAATAGTATTAGTTTCTTGCGTTACTCTTCTGTTAGATCATTTCTTATTCATTGAGAATTGTGTCGTAAAACTGCTAGACATGCTTCTTTCTGCATCGCTTTCGATGTTCCGCCCCTCTTTTGTCTTTTCGACAATATTCGGGATCGCGAAAAGATGATTTTACATTTGGGCATTTTTCTGTAATATATTTTCACGCTATTTATTGTGGATAATATGAATTTCACTTGCAGCAACTTACTTTCCATAGTATCAGACAATGTTTATTGAAGAAGGAAACTTCATAAATTTTCCTAGCAAAGAATTCTTATTAGATGAAAACATTAATAGATACGAAGGAAAGTCGTTATGTTTTTAATACAAATGATACCCGTTGAAAGAAGCACTTTTTCCTATCCATGGTATTGCAAGGCATGCGGGATACGGCTATTTTTTGAGTCCTACCTGGGTTACATTTTACTTGCAGTACCGGCAGTTTAGGGTGCTATCGTTGGCAACGAAATATTCCCTTTAGGGGGATCATTAATTTACTAACCGCAACAGCAATAATTATTTATTTCATCATCAACATAATGAATTATGCCCCTCATTTAACGTGAGTGATTTTTCAAAAAGCATTGAACTGCCGTTGCCAACATCAGCACACTACACCGATGCCGTAAGTAAAATTGTACCCCTTGTTGTAGTGTATTACACCACAGTTATGAGAATGAAAACACGAAGCATCGGCATCTGTTAGTTATTTGGTGTGCTATGTCACTAACATCTCCTCAGTTTGTCCTTTCCTTTACTATAGCGGTTTTTATGCATTCCTAAACATAACGAACTCAAAATGTAATGAAGATAGGCCTACACCGAAATCAGAAAGGTAACTACTTAAATTCCATTTTCCTTGCAAAGAATTCTTATGTAAATATATTCAAAATAATTCACATGGAGGTAACTTTGGAACTGGCAATGCAATTTTACCACTTGAGCAGCATATACTTATAAATAACTTACGAACTTACCATCACAGACATACATAACGTATGTCTACAGTCTGTATATTGTAGTGAGCTCAAAGATAATATGGTGATGGTACTATGTATTATGAAACCATGACGCTCGACGTATATTTGTCTCTCTAATCCAGTTGTCAGTATTTTGATCCTAAGCACTACAGTTGTCTTTCCAGGGTTTATATTAAGATCATTGATGTATTGCCAGTGTAGTTAATGCTCAGTTAATGTATGTCTGCCGACCGCGGTGCCCGAGGGGACTGAGGCGCTCCAGTCACGGTCTGCACGGGCACTACGGTCGGGGGTTCGAATCCCCCCCTCGGGCATGGATATTTGTGCCGTCCTTAGTCTTAGCTAGTTCATAAGTAGTTTGTAAGCTTCGGGACTGATGACCCCGTAGTTAAGTCCCATAAGTTCTACAAACATTGGAACATTTAATGTATGTCTGTGATTCTCAGTGTTTTATCTTTGAGTCTTTTTCTCTTTGAGGATCTGTTGATCGTCGTATTGCTCCACATTTTAGGAATTTTTGTCTGCCACACTCACCCACCGCCACCCACCGCGACCAAAACACCATAGTGCACACCGCCAACGTCAAGCCTACTCTCCTGCATAGCCGCCATTGGCCTGCTGTGAATAATTTTGGCTACTAAGTGAAGTATACGGACACACGTCCCATGTTCCATTTTTACTTATGTATATTGATTCGAGTTTCGAGATCTATGTTTAATCATCAGCTGCATCTGCAAAGTACAATCAAATAAGTAGTGACGTCCGTCATGTAACAAAACAGCTAACCTACGTCTTTACTAAAATGATCCCACAGAGCAGGAGACTCCCTATTACGGACTTCATCTGCTCTGTGGAACAATCAGTATACAGCCTCCCAGAAGAACGTGCAGAAGAAATTAGGCAAGAAGTCTGCCACACATTGCGGCGTGCCCGTCCACCGCGGGACAACGTCTCTTCTGCGGAGAGAGCCGCCATTCGTTCCCTTAGGAATGATGATGATATTATTGTTTTACCAGCTGACAAGGGTAATGCCACGGTTATCTTGACACGGGATGATTATGTCCTTAAAATGAATTTTTTACTGAATGACCCGGCATACAGAAGGTTGAGCTGCGATCCCACAGAAAGAATTAAACGAAAGACTCTTTCTCTTTTGAAATCGAGCAAGTTGTCAAAAGACCTGTGCAACAAACTTCATCCTGGAGCTGCTGTTCCTCCTCGGCTATATGGATTGCCTAAGGTACATAAGGATGGCATTCCTTTACGCCCAATTATTAGCAACGTAGGGGCACCTACCTATAATTTGGCAAAATATCTGACTTCCATCCTTAGCCCCTTGGTTGGCAAGTGTGAACATCATATCTCCAATTCTGCGGATTTTATTCGACGACTGCAATCTTTGAGGCTTGAGTCTTCGGACTTATTGGTCAGTTTCGATGTGGTTTCACTGTTCACTCGTGTCCCACTGGAAGATTCCCTGTGTCTGATTAGCGAAAAACTGGATGATGACTTGGTCAAGCTTTGCCGTCATGTGCTGACATCCACGTATTTTCTATTTAATGACCACTTTTTTTAGCAGACTGACGGAGTGGCTATGGGGAGTCCTTTATCACCCGTAGTTGCCAATTTGTTTATGGAGGATTTTGAGGATATGGCACTGAGGACTTCGGCTCTGCAACCAAAGTGTTTCTGGAGATATGTTGATGACACGTTCTTTGTGTGGCCCCATGGACGAGATTCTCTGAATCGATTTCTTGACCACTTCAACTGTCTCCATCCCAATATCACATTCACCACGGAGGTTGAAAGCGATGGGAAGCTTCCGTTCCTGGATGTCATGGTGTACAAGAAACAGGATGGTACCCTGGGACATAGTGTTCATCGGAAGCCCACACATACAGATCTGTATCTCAATGCAAGAAGCTGCTACCCACCACACCAACGCAGTGGCGTCCTTAAGACTCTGGTACGCAGAGCTTATGCAGTTTCCGATGCAGAAAGCCTACCACAGGAGCTTTCACACTTGACTTCTGTGTTTAAGGAAAATGGGTACTCCGAGAGGCAGATTCTTCGAGCTATGCAGTTTGGACCATCCCGGGAAGCACATGAAGAGGAAGAAAGATCTGTTGCTTTTATTCCGTATGCAGGGGACATATCTCACAAAATTAGCAGAATCCTAAAGAAATTTAACATCCAGAGTGTGTTCCGTCCACCACCCAAGATCAGGACACTTTTAGGATCCGTTAAAGACGACTTGGGCCTTAAAAAACAGGGTGTATACAGGATTCCATGCGAATGTGGGAAGGCGTACATTGGCAGGTCGATCCGCACTGTTCATGACAGATGTGTGGAACATCGCCGTCACATCAGGCTTCTAGAGCCCGAAAAGTCAGCAGTTGCGGAACATTGTCTAAACGAGCAACATAGGATGTTGTTCGATGAGACTCGTATTGTGGCCAGCACGTCCGGTTTTTGGGACAATGTGTATAAAGAAACTATTGCAATCAGGCTGTCTGAAAATTTAATTAATAGAGACAAGGGTTTTCCGCTTAGCAAGGCGTGGAACCCGGTTTTATCACATATGAAAAAACATCGATCTTTTATGCAACCCACCAGATTGCTGGAAGACAACCCATGACTGCGATATATCGCGAGCACCGCCTTTCCGCCACCGGCGGCGCCGAAAGACCTGTCTGTGTGCAGCACCTGTGGCAGGCCGCGCATGCGCCTTCACCACTCGCAGGCCTATATAGGACGGCGTTCCATGCCCTCGGCATCAGTTGTCGGCGAGTCCAGCAGCAGCAGTTCCCCTGAGGATGGCGGACAGGTGTTCCGCCGAAATATTGGGTCAGTTCGACTTCAAAATCCGGCAGCAAACCCGAAGAAACTATGAAGAACTATTACGCCGGGAAAGCCTACGAAACTACATCAAGTACCTCTACGGGGAGGAGATGGTGAAACGTGTACAGAAGTTTGATAAACTTCGTATGAAGAAAGCAAAACTGCTGAGTACACTCGCCTTCCTGCTGCGTTGCAACGACGAAGGTAGTATACCTAATTTCGCTAGAATTAATCATTTTATTAATAATAGGAGGGCCAACAAGATCAAGGTGCGTGCTAGTCTAGCACTGATTAAGGAACGCATCCGTTTTACACGTAGAGAGCTGGATTTTGTCTCCAAAGATTTGTTTTATCTGCATATGGATCTTTCCGCCCTTTTGTCAGCAGATGTTTGGGATTGGGTTGATGGTTCCACTTGGGCGCTATCAGATTGGGCATCAGTTGTCGGCGAGTCCAGCAGCAGCAGTTCCCCTGAGGATGGCGGACAGGTGTTCCGCCGAAATATTGGGTCAGTTCGACTTCAAAATCCGGCAGCAAACCCGAAGAAACTATGAAGTACTTAAACTAAGGTAAACTGACCTAAGGAGAAAGCACACACCCATGCCCCAGGAAGGACTCGAACCTTCATGGCGAGCAACCGCGCGATCCGCAGCGAGACGCTTTAGACCGCTCGGCTACTCCACCGCGGCAAAGACAAGATAACAGAAATTAGGGCTCGTACAGTCATACAGGCATTCTTTTCTTTTCGTCGTTCTATTTGGGAGTGGAATAGGAAAGTAAATGTCTAGTAGTGGTATAGTGTACCCTTCGCCACGGACCTTACGGGGGATTGCAGAATATGTATGTAGATGTAGATGAGTATAGAACCATCTTCCCGCCGCTTACTTGCATTTTCACTTAATGATCACAAAGACAAGATACGAGAAATTAGGGCTCAAAATGTTCAAATGTTTGTTTACTCTATGGGACTTAACTACGGGGTCATCAGTCCCTAAACTTACAAACTACTTATGAACTACTTACGAACTAGGACGGCACAAATATCCATGCCCGAGGGGGGATTCGAACCCCCGACCGTAGTGGCCGTGCAGACCGTGACTGGAGCGCTTCAGTATCCTCGGCCACCGCGGCCGGCAATTAGGGCTCGTGCGGAAGCATAAAGACATTATTTTTTTCCGTCGTTCTATTTAGGAGTGGAATAGGAAAGGAAATGCCTAGTAGTGGTACAGTGTACTCTCCTCCACGCACTTTACGGTGGATTTCGGGGTATGTGTGTAGATGCAGATGCCGCTATTACACGTATGCAAGGACATTAACGCGAACGCAGCCGCGGCTAAAATATAGTGTGAGATACAAGTAAATGGCGAATTCGTCACAAAATTAAACGACAAAACGCGACCGTCTGGCGTTCCTGGACGCAGCTTTCGGCGCCATTTGTAGTGCGGACTCGTCGTGTGGAGAGGGCGGAGTGGAGAGGAAAAGAGAGGAGAATGAAGCACAACAGCGTGAAACACATCCGCCGGCCGGAGGGGGCAGCAGAGGCGAGCACAATGCGGCAGGTGAGCCAAAGGGATGAGGCGCGGTGTAGTGGGGGGGGGGGGGGGGGGACCGCTCTCTGGTGGACACGTGCACCGGCGCGCGCGGTTTAGCAGCGCTGGGCGCTGCTTAGCATTTCCAATTAAAGGGCGCGATTTTAATTGCAGATGCCGCCGCGCCGCGGCGCCACCAGATCGCCCGATGGCGCCGGCGCGACGCGGCGACCGGCGGCGTTATTGGGTGGCTGCCTCAGGTGGCTGGCCGGTACCTGCCGAGGTCGCCGCGCAACTCAAGAGGCGCGTGGAAACGAGATAGTGCAAGCGACCGGAAGCGTACTCTTCATCTACATCTACATGGGATACTCTGTAAATCACATTTAAGTATCAAACCACCGTTATACTGACATAAAAAGTGTGGTGTCGCACAAGTCCAAAGTGGGCGCCACCTACTTTCGCCGCGCGCCGCCATGCACGCACGGCGCGGCGTTCTTACGACGTCAGCCACGAGCGCCCTCTGCTGCAACTCCGCTCGTGGCCACCACTGAACGACATCGTTCACTTGGGACTGAGATAGGAACCAGCTAACACTTCAAAATCAGATAGGCACCAGTGAAGACTTGGCTATCGGTTAGGCACTAGGCAGGCCTCTAGCTCAACTATGTATCAGCATTCTGCACTACTGAGCTATGTAAAAGTTAAGTATTGTATAAATTCTGTGCAATATGTATCTCGTTCTAATTTACTCTAGTGTTTCTAGTTTCTGCTGTCCTACTGGCTGCTCACCTCCTACCTGCACAAGCGTGCTACCTTTATTCCTGTGTCGGTCTCTTTCTACTCGGCCACCGACACCTACGACGGAAACGAGACACCAAAAGCGGCGACGAGGCTGGGACACAAAAAAAAAGTTTTCTGGGTGTCGGAATGCGAGTGTGGGGAAAGTATACATAGGTGAGACAGGGAGGGCAGTGGCAACACGCATACGCGAACAGGAACGTTACATTCGATTAGGCCAACACAATAAATCTGCAGTAGCCGAACACCAGCAAGATTGCAGCAAAAAATTTAACGATGCCGGAATACTCGCCAAGCAACCAGGGATGGTTAAATGCAAGATAAGGGAAGCCATCGAAATTGTAAAACACCCTAATAACATGAATAGAGAAGATGGACTCAGGCTTGCCCCCTCTTGGCTACCAGCCATCACAGCGAAATAGGCCGCACTGACAACACAACACGCGAGCGTCACTAGTAAGCAAGTGCCGCCGCGCGGCCCACGGCCAGCAGGAGAGAAACGGAAGCCCTCACCCCATTTGCCGATGAACACCAACCATGTCTCGCTATGCAAGAAGCTACGGCTAACCCCCACTTCCTCCACCTCAGCATCCTATCATAATAAAGTTCCATTCTTCCGCCAAAAACTCACCAATAACATAGCTTATTTTTTAAAAATCATGACGTAATGTCTAAATGAAAGTAATATAAAGTGTAGTAACAACCAGCTCACATCATTAAACCCAGATGAAGGCCACTGTAAAGTTGGCCGAAACTTCGGTTATTTAAGTAATAGCCTTCTTACCTCATAACGCGGTACAACACCCAGAAAACTTTTAGGTCATCTGACTCTGGCCGCGGAAGCCTACGTAATTATATCACCGTAATACTATTTATCTCCCATTCCATTCTCGAATAGCGCGCGGGAAGAACGAACACCTGAATCTCTCTGTTCGAGCTCTGATTTCTCGTATTTTATTCTGATGATCATTTCTACCTATGTAAGTGGGAGTCAACAATATATTTTCGCATTCGGAGGAGAATGTTGGCGATTGGAGTTTCGTAAGTAACCCACGCCTCAGCGATAACCGCCGTTGTAATGATTACCATCACAGATTCTGTATAATTTCAGTAACACTGTCTCCCCTGTGTCGTGACAATACGAAACGAGATACCCTTCTTTGGACTCTTTCGATGTCCTCCGTTACAGCTACGTGGGATACTCTGCAAATCACATTTAAGTGCCTGGCAGAGGGTTCATCGAACCACGGTTATAGTATTTATCTCCCATTCCATTCTAGAATAGCGCGCGGGAAGAAAGAACATCTGAATCTCTCCGTTCGAACTCAGATATCTCGTATTTTATTCTGATGATCATTTCTACCTATGTAGGTGGGTCAACAATATATGCATTCGGCTGAGAATATTGCCGATTGGAGTTTCGTAAGTAGACCACGCCGCAGCGATAAACGCCGTTGTTGTAATGATCATCCTAGATCCTGTATCATTTCCGTAACGCTGTCTCCCCAGTATCGTGACAATACGAAACGAGCTGCCTTTCTTTTGGACACTTTCGATGTCCTCCGTCAAACCCACCTCATAAGGATCCCACACTGGACAGCAATACTCCAAAAATGAACGGCAAGTGCAGTATATGCAGTTTCTGAAGTAATAGTAATTCGTAGGTTATTTGTGGAGTTTACGGCCTTCACTTTTGATTGATTTATCTTGGAAACAAAGTTTAACGAATTTCTTTTCGTACTCATGTGGACGACTTCACACTTCTCATTATTTAGAGTCAATTGGCAATTTTTACACCATAGTGATACCTTATACAGATCGTTATGTAGTTGGTTTTGATCTTCAGATGATTTTACTAGACTGTAAATAACGGCGTCATCTGCAAACAACCTAGGAGAGCTACTTTGATTTTCCCCTAAATCGTTTATGTAAATAAGGAACAGCAGAGGACCAATAACACTACCCTGTGGAACGCCCGATATCACCTCTGTTTTAGTCGATGCCTTACCATCGATTACTGCGAACTGTGTCCTCTCTGACAGGAAATCCCCTATCCAGTCGCAAATTTGGGGCGATATACCGTAACCACGCAATTTGATTAAAAGCCGTTTGTGAGGTACGGTGTCAAAAGCCTTCTGGAAATCAAGGAATACGAAATCAATTTGCGAACCCTTGTCGATAGCACACATCACTTCGTGTGAGTAAAGAGCTAGTTGTGTTTCGCATGAACGATATTTTCTAAATCCATGTTGACCTTGGGTAAATAGATCGTTCTGTTCGAGATAATTCATAATATTTGAATACAGGGTATGTTCCAAAACCCTGCTGCAAATTGACGTCAATGAAATAGGCCTGCAGTTTAGTGGGTTACTCCTACTGCCCTTCTTGAATATAGGTGTGAACTATGCAACTTTCCAATCTTTTGGTACAGATACTTCTTTGGGAGAGCGGCTGTATATGGCTGTTTAGTATGAGTTGAAGTGCGCTGGGTAGTTCTTCAGCGCAAAACGTCTAAATTACTATCGACTTAGTACATGCGTCCTTCTATCTGTATACTAATGAACGGTGCGAAATTTCAGTTTTGAAGCCACTAGCTACAACACCTTTATCTGAATATGAAATAATTCCCCTTCCTCCCCCCAATTCGAACACAAAATACCATACCATACTGTTTAATAGAAAAATACACAGCATTGCCACAGTGTAGCGGGCTAATTTTGTGTGTAGCATTGACTTTCTGCGGAAAAGCACCACTTACCAGTAGCACCTTTGGGTCAAACTCAGACAGAGGAGGTCCAGTCACAAATATTACAAGCAAATCTTTTAGTGTATCTGTTTTCAGCCAAGCCCTGTACGCTACTTTTAGTATTTGGTGCTTGTTCTGCTTGTACGTTTCCTGCGCCATTTCTAGTTTAATCACCTGAAGATGTGTACAGGTGTTTTATAGGATTAAATAAAATACTTTCCTTACAATTAACGATGAAACTAAAATATGAAATAGTCGAACGCGGGACCTGCGCCAGTTTTCAAACAAAAACACGAATCATGTGAGTCTAACCCCACTCCCAGCTTAAAAGCGCAAGAAAAAAATATATATCTGAGTAGAGTCTGCTAGTCTGGTTGCTTGCTGTCATTGCTCACACAGGAAACAGCCACATGTGAAAGTGGAGAGAAGCAGAAGAAGGCGCAGCTTTTCCACAATTTCAGCTCTGCACGAGTGAACTCCCTGACTGATGCCTGAACAAACGTAAAATGTACTGAGAAGTCATTATTTTTTATATTAGGAACTCCATCTTATTGTTATAGACTGGAATGTTACCAGTTGCCATTTAGACATTCAATGTGTAACCATATTAACTGTGGCCCATACTGTTTGGTCTCTTACATCTATATGCATATCACAGTCTAATTGCCTGCAGTCTCTCTATACCTGGAATTGGGAGCAACTGATAACGACGTGATCAGCAGTACCTACATGTCCACATTCACTGATTGATGTATTACTCAGTCGATGCTTTATGGAGCTAATCAATTCTGGATAAGCAGCATGGTCAGTTAACACGTGTATCATATCATAACATACCACAGAACCTCTTAATGGGGTTTACTCAGAGCCAACTAGTCCCGTAATTCTGCTCTCGCTGTGGCACCGGCGCCGCTCGTCGGATGCCGTCGCTAGAAATCTTCCGATTATATCGGTCAACAACTCGACTCCAGTGCGTTCCATCTCCTTTGTCAATACACGCGAGCTGAAGGCAGCAAGGTTACGTTGGGCTGCAATCTGTTCCATTAAGGCGCTCAGCTATTAACCTCCTTCCTTGACACATGCCATGATGTCTCCTTGCTTCGAGACTGGTGATGCTTTGCGTCATTTGCTATTAAAAAGACGCCGAATTCATGTGAATAAGCTCTTTCTGTCGGTAGAAGATAATGGCACAACCTTTCGTCAGTGATCGGAGTAGCAAATATGTTTTACAAATATACTAGTTGTAAAATTAATGCCATATACCCCTGTTTTCCGCCCTGCGTCGAAATCACCGTATAATCGTACAAATTGCCAACAAATGTCCGTATAATCGTGTTCGGCACGGAAGACGGCATTCCAGTCAGCATACAACCGTTGCCGACCATGACGTCAGAGCACTAGTCGGTGCACAGAGAAGACGCCTACTAGACTCTCTGCGGTGGAGGGCAATAGGAGGAAGGATCCATGCCCGAGGGAGGACGCGAAACTCCGACGGTGAGCAACCGCGCGCTCCGCAGCGAGGCGCCTTACAGCGCCCGGCCACTCGACCGCAGCCCAGGTTAGGTGCGAGTGTTGGTTGCGGTGTGTGGTGACTCGAAGTTAACGTCTCTCTTCATCGTAACAAGGTGAATTTCTTATATTTATGGACTCTTCCGTAGGTTCTTGATGGAACATAAAAATATTAAATAACTATGATACACTATATATCTGTTCAACAATAAAATTTATTTTGTTGTAAACTAGCTTTCTGCTTTTTGGGCCATCTTCAGACAACTTAATACTGCAGAGTGTCCACAAAGATTTTACAAAGATATGTGTCAGCAGAGTGGTCGCGTCGGAAGTTCGAATCCTCCCTCGGGCATGGATGTGTGTGTTGTCCTTAGGTTAGTTAGTTTAAGTAGTTTGTAAGATAGAGACCAATAACCAAGCGGTCAAGTCCCATTAATTACAAACATCTGAACATTTGATATGTGTTAGTCATAGACTTCTGTAAATTTCAAGAATTTTATAACAAATAGAGACGCTCAACCAATTAAACAAATAATGACTTCAGATATCTACCCAACATATCGTTTCCTCCTCTTTTATGGGTGCTTTATTTATTTTTTTCAATGTGAGGCAGTGTCACACACAGGGTGTACAGAGATTCCCTTATTTTTTCAAACAACAATGAACAGCGTAAAGTATCTTTTAGAAACAAATTTACTGATATATATTTATATATGGAGGGGGGCTCCTATTACCCCTTCAACCCAACCAAATCACACGCCTGAACGAAGGAAACAAACAGAACCTCCTAGAGAACCAAATTTCTGTTCCGAAGCGTAAAATGAAGCTAATTCAGTTTAAGAAGTGACCTGGGGACAATGGAAACGATCGGGGAGCCCAGCAAAGGAAGCTCCGGAGAACCGAAGTAAAAGGAACAGTAAGGAACGAAAGTGCACTCGTGCGAGACCAGAACACCTAATCTGGCGCCATGGAAAGAGAGGTCAAAAAATAAAAAAGATAAAACCTCAAAGGCAATCCTTGCTGTGCCCTCTCTGCTGCTTGGTTGCCGTCTGATTGCAAACCAGCTATGAAGATAAAAACAAAGCATCTTCCCATGGAAGACAAAAAGGGCACAAGACAATCTACCCTTCATTGGGTCAACAGTGCTGAGGAAACGAAGAAAACATGAAGTATAAAACATAAAACTGTATTTGAACACACAATAATAAAGTATAACAAAGTAAAAGTGTCCATGCCATTACCGCTGGGCCTCTGGCCTGAAATGGCAGAGTCAACACTTGTGATTAAAAGGAGAAACATGAAAGACACTGCACAATGGGCGTCAAGGCTCAAAGAAAAGCACTCACAATAATCCTGTTGTTATAAAGAATGACAACAACAATGCAAGGTCAACGTATTAGAACTTTTTGGCAGCAATGAAATAGAGCTGTCAAAAGAAAATGTGCGTGTGGTCCAGATATTTGGGAAATAACTTGAGCTTTTGATGGTTGGACCAAAGAGAGACCATGTAGGCTACACAATCTCCAGTTTGAAGTTCCACAATGGCAGAATGAGTAACGTAGAAGTAGATATCATCGGACTAGTGCAGCAACTAAAATCACTTAAAAAGAACGAGTCTTCTGGTCCGGGCCGGCCGCGGTGGCCGAGGGGACTGAGGCGCTCCAGGCACGGTCTGCACGGCCACTACGGTCGGGGGTTCGAATCCCCCCTCGGGCATGGATATTTGTGCCGTCCTTAGTCTTAGCTAGTTCATAAGTACTTTGTAAGCTTAGGGACTGATGACCCCGTAGTTAAGTCCCATAAGTTCTACAAACATTTGAACATTTTCTTCTGGTCCGGACTGTTTACCCATTAGATTTCTATCTGATTATGCTGAAGCGATACCTCCTTACTTAACAGCCATATACAACCGCTCTCTCAAAGAAGGATCTGCACCAAAAGATTGGAAATTGGCACGAATCACACCTACATTCAAGAAAGGCAATAGGAGTCACCCATTAAACTACAGGCCTACTTCATTGACGTCAATTTGCAGCAGGGGTTTGGAACGTATCCTGTATTCAAATATTATGAATTATCTTGAACAGAATGATCTATTGACCCAAGCTCTACACGGACTTAGAAAATATAGTTCATGCGAAACGCAACTAGCTCTTTATTCACACGAAGTGATGAGTGGTATCGACAAGGGTTCGCAAATCGATTCCGTATTTCTTGATTACCAGGCTTTTGACAGCGTACCTCGCAAACGGCTTTTAATCAAATTGCGTGGTTATGGTATATCGCCCCAAATTTGCGATTGGATAGGGGATTTCCTGTCAGAGAGGACAGAGTTCGTAGTAATCGATGGTAAGGCATCGATTAAAACAGAGGTGATATCGGGCGTCCCACTTGCTAGTGTAACTGGTCTCTGCTGTTCCTTATTTACATAATCGATTTAGGGAAAAATCTAAGTAGCTCTCTTAGATTGTTTGCAGATGACGCCGTCATTTACAGTCTAGTAAAATCATCTGAAGATCAATACCAACCGCAGAACGATCTGAATAAGATATCACTATGGTGAAAAAATTGCCAATTGACTCTAAATAAAGAGAAGTGTCAAGTCGTCCACATGAGTACGAAAAGAAATCCGTTAAAATTTGTTTACAAGATAAATCAATCAAAAGTGAATGCCGTAAACTGCAGTAAATACCTTGGAATTCCTATTACTTCAGACTTAAACTGGAAAGAACAAGTAGATAATGTCGTGGGAAAGGCGAACCAGAGACTGCGTTTTATTGGCAGAACGCTTAAAAGATGCAATAGAACCACTGAAGAGACTGCACACACTACGCTTGTCCGTCCTCATTTGGAGTATTGCTGCCCAGTGTGGGAACCTTATCTGGTGGGTTTGACGGAAGACATCGAAAGAGTCCAAAGAAGGGCAGCTCGTTTCGTATTGTCACGATACAGGGGAGACAGCGTTACGGAAATGATACACGATCTGGGATGGGAATCATTACAACAACGGCGCTTATCGCAGCGGCGTGGGCTACTTACGAAACTCCAATCGCCAACATTCTCCTCCGAATGCGAAAATATATTGTTGACTCCTACTTACATAAGTAGAAATGATCATCAGAATAAAATTCGAGAAATCAGAGCTCGAACGGAGAGATTCAGGTGTTCTTTCTTTCCTTGCGCTATTCGAGAATGTAATGGGAGGTGAATAGTATAAAGATGGTTCGATGAACCCTCTGCCAGGCACTTAAATGTGATCTTCAGAGTAGCCCATGTAGATGTAGAATGTCCCAGAAGCCACACGGTGGCATTGGGTTTCACACGTGGAACCGGCTTCAAGCTTGGAAGCGAAGTGAACCCCCAGTCATTTTAGGGACGACCTGCAACAGTTTTGCAGCATTTCACTTGTCTGAAGAAATCGGCGAAGTCCACCGACGCCGGTGCCAAACAGTGACCATAGTGCCCCCGACGCGACGCCGGCAGAGAGCCCCTGGTCAGCGCGCCCCTCCCTGTCAGAGTTGGACCGCCGCCGCGTCCAGCGCAGGTCAGCGGTCGCCGGTCCACTCTACCGGAAAAGCAATTAAGAGGCGGCGCGGTCGGCGCCGGCGGTGCCGTCGGCCGGCCATGTGCACGCCGCTGGCGACGCCCGGCGTCGGTGGGGCGCGTCGCGACGCTGCCGCCCACTCTGATCAATGCGCTGCTAGTTGCGCCGGCGCCCGCCCGAGGTCTCCACGTGTAGCCCGGCTCCCAGCCGGGGGCACTCCGCCACGCGGAAGGCTATGTCCCAGCGAACGCAGCCCGACGAGAAGAAATGACCACGTCTCACAAGGCGAGGCCACCACCTTCGGATCAAGGACTTTCTTCAAATTTTGTACACTTTTAGCAGACCAAAAAACAGTCAACAATTCGAAGATTGGTTTGAACACCATAGTGCTTTCCTAGGCATGGTCCTGTTTGGAGGCGGTATGACGTTGCCTTCCTCCGACCTTCGAACTGACTTACCCAGCCAGTTATAGGGGGACCTACAGTTTAACGTGGGTTTCGAACCACGGTGCTACTCGGTATTTTTCACTTGAGCAATACTGCCAGAGGTGAAAGAAGTGGAAAGTGGCAGATAAAAATCCCAGGAACTAGCGGGGATCGAACCCGCGACCTTTGTATTTGTAGTCTCGCACTCTACCACTGTCCAACCGAGGCGCATAACAACATAATACGCAAGGTCTCAGGCGCAATACTTAAACGATTTCGAGAAAACGGCAGTAGTAGTTTCACCCATCGAACAATAACCGTGTGTTGCAGCTGTAAGTACGTCATAGGCAAGAGAAAGCGGTGGTCCAATCGTAGCCGGGCGTGGTGGCTCAGCGCGCTCGATTAACGGACTCGGAGCCCTCTGGAAAGAAAAAAGAAAATTTACCCTAATGCTCAGCGAACAATTCAGAACGAACATGAACAAACGATCGCCCGCAAAACATCGATCTGTCTGAAGAGAGAGAGAGAGAGAGAGAGAGAGAGAAAGTGGTTTACGTTCTGGCTTTTCAATCGACGGATCGCCAGTTCAATCCCACCTCATACTATCGTTTCATTTTATTCATTTTTGTTTAACTCTGTTCATATTATTGAAGGGATAGCATGTTAAAAATTGCGTGTGCATGTGAAAGGCTCACACAGTAGAGAAACGCATCTTTTATCTGACGCTTCGAAACCGCGTCATGCGCACGGCAGTCACCATCCGCAGTAGTCGGAGAAGCGGGCGTCGCCTCCATTTTTGCAGGAAAAGGCAGATCTTGTGATTGTGAAAACGTCGTATGTACACTGTTCGTTCTGGCTCCACTAGCAATGTCTCACGGCTATGCTGGTTCACTGCCGAATAGGACCTACTTCTCCCCCTGTTGTTCACAAGTGCAACCAGTGTCTGCAGGTAGAAGCGTCCAGTGCAGCCACGAATGCACGTGTAAGAGATTTCTTAAATCACAACAAGTACACAGTTTCCAACAACACCTTATTCGTTTGGTCGTTTACTTGTCGAAAATTATAAACGTGAATTAGCGGTCCACCGATTAAAAAGGCAGAACGCTAACCTTTTTCTTTTCTTTTTCTTTTTTTTTTTTTTCTTCTTTTTTTTCCCCTAGTAATTCGGTCCGTTGCTAACGTCTGTTCGTTGTTTATCGTTGAGTTCTAGGTTCAGGTTTTTTTCCGTTTATCCTTTTTTTTTTTTTTTTTACCAGAGATAACATTCATCTCTATCACCGAACGCCACCTCTTTCGCTTGCTTGTGCCTTACAGCTGCAACACACGGTAACAGGTTCGACGCGTGAAATTATTAATACGATTTTCTCGAAACCGTTGAAGTATTTCGGTTCAGTCCTCTCTAATTATGTTGTCCTAACGGTCTGCAGAAAGGGTAAAAAGTTTGAAGAAATTCCGTGATCAGAAGGTCGTGGCCTACCCTAATTTCGTACAACTAACCATCGTCTGTGGGTGCATTGAAGGGGATGCAGTTCCCTGTGACTGACAGAAAAAGCTACCGGCGTGGTGTGTGTGAATGATGATCTGCAATGTGTCGCAAATATTGTTATTGCAGATCCTAATGCTAAAAAACAGAACCAATTACATTCAGTTAACATGCATGCCGTATTATAGATCAATTGTACATATTTCGGTCATTCGTAAAACACACACCTTTAAAAGAGTGGTTTAAATCATATACACCTTTTCGATCTTCATGTTGAAGATAACGATCTCACTGAGCAGCTGTTGCAGTTATTATACAACTTGCTTCAGTGTACGTCATTGGCTAATGTAGTACCGTGCTGTACCACGTACAGCTACGAGACAGCTTTATCGGCGGCTAATGTCAATCTGAATGTGGCACTCACGGTCGATTTTCATTTTCTCTCGAATCGTGCAACATACAACTTCGTTGGGCATTCAAATGTAACTGCGCCATAACGAAGTGCATTAGAACGTTTGCTCAGCAAACTACTCGTCAAGTTTCCAGTCAACCACGGCTGACCACTGGAGACGTGTAGGTCCGCACGGAAATGGTTGGTTGGACCGGCATCGGCTGCGCTAGAGATGGATTTAGATGCAAGTCGGACACGCATCCTCGGTCACGCATTCTAGTGTGTCCGAGGCATCAAACGGGTTAGAGAGCCCGGAGCTGTAAGCCCAGTGGAGGAGTGGTGGGTACGGCGCCAGGTGTGTGGTGTACCGTACAGCAACCGCCTCACACAACAGGCAGACGCGACAGCAAGTGGACTCAGCAGCTGCGGCCGCGTCAAGCTCTGTATGGCTACAGCACGGACAGCTTCCCAGCGGTGGCCATGCTGGGCTTATGCCGTTTCTGCTTAGGTTGAGCTTGGTGACACGCTAAGCAAGCGTGGTGTCGACGTCAAAGTCACAACTCGCAAACAAACTCGACTGTGGCCACAACCGGGCGCTATCGTTTTAGTAGGTGAGGGCGCGTAGCGCCCGAATCTCCGGTTAAGAAACACGCAGCATCTCATTGGCTGACAGCTATCGAGTTCTCATTGGCCGGAGACAATTTCTGCGTGTCGAAATAAGGACTCGTACAGATCAAGCCAGCTTGTCAGTTGCCCGCCATTGTGATATGTTGTAGAGAAGTTTGTCGATAGGTCGATAATAGCTCATGATGTCGTCAGCCCGACGCTTGTCTAGCGTGTCACTAAACTCACCCTTTCTGCTTATACACTGACCGCAACAACGATCCAAGCGCTAAGAATATTATTTTATCAACCAATCTTGAGAAAACTGCCGCGCGGCAGTAGCCGAGCGGTCTGGAGCTTCACGTTGCGGATTGCGCGGCCTCCCGCGTCGGGGGTTCGAATCCCCGCTAGGGCAAGGATGTTTGTGTTTTCCTTAGATTAGTTTAACTTAGTTTAAGTAATTTGTAAGTCTAGGGACTGATGACCAACGTAGTTTGGTCCTATAAGAATTACAAAACTTTGAGAAACTATTTAATGACAAAAATTAATATTTCACATCTTTTAGTGTAATATATTTGCTCGGTAACGTTTCCACTTTCTATTCGTTATTCCTCATAGTTACTGTACTACATCAAATTAAGTAAAGTAATGCGCAAAATTTTATAGAGTTCGCAGCGAAAAAAAGCACTGCCTAGATTTTGCATTTGGTTGATTTTAACGCATAAAAAGCTGCGGATCAAATGTAAGGTAAGATAGGGTACAGCCGGGCTATAAGAAAAATTCCAGCTTACATCAGTTTTTTACGCAAAATTATTAGCTTTATATATTAAAGCATTTACTGTGACTTTTATGGGTATACTTATCCTCTTTATGAAAGGCCGTTGAACAGGACCTTCAGATTTAATTTATGCTGTTATTTGATTTACCCTTCCGTTTGCACAAAACGGGACTATTTAAATAAAGTATATATTGGACAGATGCACAACTAAAATTACATGGAAGGTTAGCTGAACATTCGCCAATTTCTTTGATAGTTGTGGCCATTTGAGCAGCAGCTGAATACTATGTATTTTCACTGTATATTTTTCCTTCTCTTTTCTTTTTTTAATGAAACGCCTTTCGCTACTGCAAATGAAGGGTTTTTATTTTTACAATTCACCCATTCGCTTTTCACCTTTTTCACAAGGCATTATAATGGGTGTCCTGAAATATTTACACATTTCTGTTTACATGTGTCTTGATTGCAATAGTAGCTTCAAATTAATCTAGTACCCCTTATGAACTGTTTTTGTTCTCTTAAATCGCCTGTAGCGTACACAGACAAATCGCTTACGACCTCTCGCACCGACACAGTATTGATGATAGCACGTAGTACACATTTGTCATTGTCTCCATTCACATTTATCTTCATCTGCAACGCGTGACTATTTCCCCTGCCAGAATCCTCATTTCAATTCCATCGCCTCATCTTCAGAATCATTTCAAGACACAACATCGTCGACATTTTTGGTAAAAGATTACTAACTCTGTATTTTTCTTTTCGATAACAACGGTACAAACTCGTATACGACACTCCATAAGTTTTACTGGCTTCTAATAGTGATATTCCTTTCATCGTTACTTCAACTGCCTCCTTCATCGATCCTTCGTCCCATTCCATTCTGCCTCCTTTCCATTTATAGGTCCTCACCATCTGAAGAAAATGCAATAATAATTTATTAAAATAATATTTGAAAACAGAAAATCATTACTAAACGCATTTTATCCCACAATATTAAATCAGTTTCCCACCACTATTCATGAAGCCCCGTTCTTAGTTATTCATATAGCCTCAAAGTACACAAACGCTACTGCGAAGTAGTTCCCCAATGCCCTAATACATGGCAACACAAGTCAACAATATGGCGTAGGAAGGACCCAGGATCATGCCTCAACTTATTTGAGGGCTGTAATTTCCTACAAGCTACAGAAAATTCCTTGCGAATAGCGTACAATGACCAATTGTAAGCCAGTTACTTTATACACTTTAAATAAATCTTGCGTGAATTTCTGAAGTCAGAAACGGAAATAGACGTGTTCACTGAATTGACAAAACCTCCGACAACAAGAAACACTCGCTTAATGCCGTCTCCACTTTGCTGCTGTTGCGGCGCTTGCACAAACACTTACAGTTCTTCGTATAAGCCTCGATTCAATTAGCCCCGCTCTACTCTACTGAAATTTTATTCAAAGTTCAGAGCATAACGATAGCTGTTTTCATTCTCGTCACATCCGACGAACAGACGCGGGAAGCGCGACTACTTCTGTTCATGCGGAATTGCGACTCACTTCATATCGAAAGAGCTCACCTGCTAATACAATCTGTAGCGTAGCCCAGTATTGAAACAGACGCTAATCATTTCGTCCTCTGAGAAAATTTTAAATTATGTAAAAAAGTGAGATAAGGGAAAGTCTTTTGATCCGTTCAAAAATGTTCAAATCAATGGGACTTAACTTCCATGGTTATCAGTCCCTAATCTTACATACTACCTAAACTAATCAAACTAACCTAAGGACAAACACACACACCCAAGGCTGAGGGAGAACTCGAACCTCCGAAAGCGAGCGACCGAGCGCTCCGCAGCAAGACGCCTTAGAACGCTCGGCCACTCCACCGCGGCTTTTGATGAGTATTTTCTGCCTTACTATGTACATATATCTGTACTAAAAAAATGAAAGGGGATACCCAGTATATGAGTTTTAGCAAAAACGGAGGAATTAAAGATGCTTATACAATGCCAATTACATTTGCATATCTAATTTTTTTTTAAGTTTTTTGTTTAATACAACAATATACTTAACACACGTAGAGGAATGAGAAATGTTTGCTTCAGAAACTATATAATAACCACATATATAAACGAAAATCTCTTTAGTATATTCAGTTATATATCAATATTTTTGTGCGTTTTCAGCAATTACCTGCAAATAAAACCAACGACGCGTGAATTATCCTCACGACTTAACTCAAAAATTAACTTCAAAAATTTTTCAAGTTATGAAATACGTAGGTATATATTGCGTGATGTATCCGAGAGCGACTTTTTAATCTCTCAAGTAACATTATGGATTAAAATTATCACAGCACAGTCGCTCCCAGTTTTCTCTGCCGATTTTCATCAGGCATACTCTTCTTCTTCCTGTATTTTTGAATTCGGAAAAACTCATGTGACTCGATTTAAGCCAATCACGTAGCAGCAGGTGGTGGCAAGCGGAGCGGAATAGAATGGTCGTACTTTCTCTGTAGAGAGCTTTAGCGGCAGGCGGCCAGCCTGTCTCCTGAGAACGTGACGCGGACCGAAGTGGCAGGCGCCTAAAGTCACACTGAAGTGCATGGCAGAGGGTTCATCGAACCGCTTTTATGATATTTCTCTACAGTTCCATTCTCTAATAGCTCGCGGGAAAATGGAACATCTAAATATTTCTGTTTTCCATTTGATTGCTCTTATTTTATTGTGATGATTGTGTCTCTGTATCAGTGGCGGCTGGTGCTTCAGATGACTGGGGGTTCACTTATTTGAGTGCCGGATCTCGATAGTGTGACAGTGCCGCTGAGGCCGTACTTTCACGACCACTGTGACTTGTATTTTGCCGGCCGCGGTGGCCGAGGGGACAGAGGCGCTCCAGTCACGGTCTGCACGGCCACTACGGTCGTGGGTTCGAATCCCCCCCCCCCCGGGCATGGATACTTGTGCCGTCCTAGTTCGTAAGAAGTTTGTAAGTTTAGGGACTGATGACCACGTAGTTAAGTCCCATAGACTATACAAACATTTGAACATTTGAACTTGTATTTTGTTCCTTTTTTCATTCCAATCAACGCGAAACTCGAGGAAGAGGCCATGCTATTATTTTTGCCGAAACCCTTGCTCATATCTAGCTGTTTCGTTTCTCCGTGTATGTAGTTATCTGATTTCATATCTCAATGCAGCCGTGCACTAAGGCGCCCTGCTGCGGCGCGCACGGCCGTCCGCCGTCGGGAGTTCGAGTCCTCCCTCGAGCATGGGTGTTTGTGTTGTGTTTAGCATAAATTACTTTAAGTTAGCGTAAGTACTCTGTCGGGACTGATAACCAACGTAGTTAAGTCCCTTAGATTTACAAACATTTGAACATTTTATCTCAATGCACCGCTCTTTGTCTTGGGTGAAGTAGGTAAATGCTTAACATATCCCACAGTTATAATACTTACCGAAACAATATTTTCATTCTACGACGCGGATGAATTGATTGATGGATATTATTTTAAGATCTATTTGTACTTGCCGATTAAATTTTTCCTGGTTTTTTTTTCAGCTATTTTTTTATTTATTTATTTTTTTCTTAAGTACGTAATCGTCTAGGACACTTACACACAAGCCATTATCGCTAAGAAGTTTGGGTAACTGTAAGGCTTTTATTTTTCGCATATCCTCTTTGAGTAGTAAGATGTTGCTACGTGGCGCGCTTCTCAACAATCGATGAACCATGAAGCGACCCATGCCGTTGCCTAGCACCAGTCTCAGACGAGATGGCTGGCGGGCAATATCAGTGTCTCCGTTTCAAGGCAGCAAAATCGTGGCTAGCGGCAAGAGCGTGGAGCAACCCAAGCATTCAGAAGGTAAGGTATCTGATTTTTTTACAGTCTACGGCACCCCAACACAGATGCCAAATCCGTTGCATCTTTCTGCAGACGCTTAACATAATTTCTTCCTAACATGTACGATGAACTTATTAGATATCCGACATCGCCATTATCTCGAGGGTAATATGATTTTGCAAACCAGTAACAGTAAAACCGGATTATTATATTGTCGTATGAACTTTTCCGTACTTAGTTATCCCTTGAGTTCACTCGTATAGATACTGTTCGGCAAGTTAACAGTGTTAAAAAGCTGTCATTGAACCAGCGTTCTCCATGTGCATACAATAAAAAAATTACGCCTTTGTATTTCTAATGACTATAGACGAATTTCATGGATTAAGGTACAATTTCATCATAAGACTAATTTTCCTTTTATATTCTAGGGGTCTCGTGAATTAAATGAAATTTTTATGCTTTTGATTAGTTAAATAAGTGGGATCGACTTTCATCTTTGAGCCAGTATATTTAATATACTGAATCTCAGTACAGTTCTTCGACGTTTGATTGGCTTCTCGTATCCGAAGTTCTGAATAGGTAGAGGTATCTGCTTATGTTATTCTCGCTTTGGAAGGAATCATCTCGAAATTTCCCTGAGTGATTTAGGGATATCACAAAAAATGAAAATATGGATGGCCGAGACATTCTGCTCATCACATAGGAGGCGTTATTTTCAGTCCAAAGAATCATCGTTAATTTTGTCTCCATTAAGAACTGTCGGGTAACACGGTCGAGAGCGAATGATTTTTCAGTTCAGTGCAGTCAGCCCAAATGGCAGTCGTCAGGCGTATCATGTCACTGTCGCTGTAAAACGAAACATTTAGTTTCGACTTTAATTACAAACTATTTGCATGAGGTGTTTGAAGTGTAATTTTATGTACACATCGATAGTGCTACCTCATTTTAGTCTAACATTAGATTCACTTCAAATTTAGTAGTTAATTGTCATAGAAGAACGCGAGAAGTAATGTATTTTTCGTTTTAAAGATTGTTTATAGGGACTGCTTTCACTTTATGGACGTCGATTTTGTTTTTTAAGTTTGTGACATTATTGAAGACTATTTTATGTAGTTACGATGACCGAAAACGACTCGAAATAAAATAAGATCTATAACACACAGCTGAAGGTGTCATCCGGATCGCCTGATGAT
Organism: Locusta migratoria; assembly: GCA_026315105.1. NCBI lineage: Eukaryota > Metazoa > Arthropoda > Insecta > Orthoptera > Acrididae > Locusta > Locusta migratoria. Next base: position 17,884,467 of record CM048751.1, read on the forward strand.
GCGCGTAGGATAAAATCTGTTGTTCTATGTTCTACCGAATGATGGATGAAAGTAGATTCATGAATGTTTGTAGGGAATTTGTGCTGGCTGCAGGGGCTCCGTACACTTGCTTATGAACATGTTCGGATAATGTTAGTCTTAATGAGAAAAGACCATTGTGAGTGAATGTGGAGAATTATTGGTCTCACATTGGGAACAGTACCTTATAAGACCTCTCTACGTTTGTCAAAATTGCCCTTCTCTCGAGTTAGCTGCTGAGATTAAATTCATATGAACAGTAGTAGAAAGACAATGAGATGTTATATCCATGTGAAAGAGAGATGCATGGAAAAAGTCGTATATTATGTAAGCAGCTTCTTTTACGTTCCCCATATTTCACCATACTCCTGCCCCTGTGTACGTATCGCGCAAAGCGATAAAAACTGAGAGATCGTCGCACACGCTTAACGCCTATCATTTTCTCTCACAGAATATATGAAACAATTTGAGAGCGGTTAAATATAACTTTTGTCACTTAGCCCCCGTCCCATATCATATAGTGACTATTGCTATACTAACTTTGATACGATTAAATCGTCTTATGTCTTCATCGCTTTTGGATAACCACTTGCTTTCTTCTGTCATTTAACTTGAATGCGTGATAGAGCGTAATCAAAGTTTTATGCGTCCTAACGAAACCGTTTCATATAAATATGAAGAAGCAATATCCACGTTAGTCTGATTATCAGTTCTGTTGTCAATTCGGTTGCCTCCATTGCCGATCAATGAAACACATAAGTTATATCACATATAAAAGTATACGTATAATAACTTGTCTTTGGTTTAAAACAAAACTGAAGAGGAAAGGAGTAATACATATTTGGAAAAATACAAATCGGATTTAAAAAAAGTTTTAATGAAAGTTGTTTACCGCGAATAGGGACATCCATTAACACAAAGCTTAATAGGAATCCCTATTTATATTCTCCGTGAATAAATTGTATGACAATTTTTTTTTCCATTTCATGATAGAAAGCGCTGTACTCAGCAAAAATAAAACTGAATTTGACATTGTTGAAAAAAGTTTCAGCAAATAGTTCAACAATATTGCGAAAAGTGGTTGCAGAGGGAATAATACTATCAGGAAACAGATCAGCATATATTTGACCAGCTTCTTCAATATTTCTATGAGCCTCAAAGTACGAGGAAATGATATCTGATCTCTCCGCAACAGTTAACATCGTGGAACACTAGTTTAGGATTGTGTACAGTTCGGATCATTGAAGTACAATGAACAGCATGACCATAGACTGTAAGCGTGATCACAGTCTACGCCTCATTCCATTGGGGGACGTGTCACGTGTTAGCATCACCAAATCTTACGAAAACTGTACTTCATTTTTCCTTATCTGATGTCTATTAGTTTGAGGTATTACCTTTTTTCAACGATTCTCGGCTCATTTTAGCCGGTTGCAGCGCCATCTGTAATGAAACGAAAATAATGATTCAAACAAAAGTTAGTTATTTTCTCACTGAGAATCGAAATCTGTAACAAAAAATAGGGGTTCCTATTTAATATTCCAAAGTAACCTCCCCCCGCCCGCCACGGGAGTGGTGCAGAGAGTCGAGTTTTTGCGTTAACGGATGTTCCTTTTGGAGGTGAACCACTATCATTGGAACTTTTTTATCAAACTTGTGTATTTCCAAATACTCCAAAAGACAGTTTTAAGTGACTCAGCCTATATAACAGAAAAAGGATGTGAAGCAGATACCTGTATAATACCTTTTCCTTAACCTTTCCTTATAGAATGTTCATATTAAATCATTTTCAAGATGAGTCACGTGCTTCTTAGTCACTAGTTAGCCTTTCTGAAGTAGCCACCATTACTCCGCTTGGTGCGTTTTGACAGAAGTTTGGCAGGATCTCATTAGTGGAGGGAATCGGGAGCCTGAAATCGTTCCCAAGTCAGTTCATGTGAGAAGTACCCATAGCTCCCGCTTATGCCTGAAGCGCCAACCCCTGCACGCGCCTGCGGAACTCTGGTTATGCTGACCGCCAAGCAAGCATCGACCTCGCACGATGACCTTTTCAGCGCGGGCGAGGATGGCTTGTGCCAAAAGAAACCAAGTATATTTTACGAAAATGATTTCGATTATTTGTGGCTGGATGTAGAACAAGGAATCTTCGACGTTGTTCATCTTTGGTCAGTTATGTTTGAAGATACTACCACGATTTCTTTTTCTCCGTTCTTTTAATGCCTAACTTGTCTCCAGGATTATTTGAATTACGAGGCAAACAGTTGAAATAAGATATCGTATTATTGGAGTACTAGCGGCTGCAAGAGTAACAAGTGTATGTTATTATGGATCACCAGTTTTCAGATTTGTTTGATCAGGCACGAACTCCTATGAAGTATCAACTAACAATTTCTCTGACTAACACTTGCCATTAATGTCTTATATTATTTGTTAGGTTTATTCCAATCTTTGTCCTCTCCTACTCAGTACCATAGAAGTTATTCTTCCGTCTCTTAACAAACGTCATATTATCCTGTAGCCTAAAAACTTGTGTTTTCCATTTATTTCCTCGCCTTCTCGATTTTGCAGAGAACCACGTCCTTTCTTATGTGATCCACTTTTATCATCACTCCAAAAAAAAAAAAAAAAAAAAAAAAAAAAAAAAAAAAAAAAAAAAAAAAAAAAAAAAAAAAAAAAACGCGTCGATTCTCTTCCGATTTTCCCACAGTTCATGTTTCACGTTCACGCCATTCTATACTCAAAACATACTGTTTCAGAAACTTCCTCACATGTAGACTGACATTAACTTTTTCTACCTTTCAAGGCAGAAAAATTCTTTCACTTTGTCTTCTTGGTAGTCCATAATTGTTATATTAACTTTATCTTAATCTCTTTTATGTTGTTTCTGATCACTTTATTTCTTCTTTACTTTACTCTCAATCCATAGCGTAGTGAAATGAAATTTTTATCGAGTTCTGAACCAAATCAAATGTTCAAATGTTTCTTTTTCTGTGGGACCAAACTACGTTGGTCTTCAGTCCCTAGTCTTACAAACTACTTAAACTAAGTTAAACTACCCTAAGAACAACACACACATCCACGCCAGAGGGAGGATTCGAACCTCAGACTCGGGAGGCCGTGCGATTCGTAACGTGGCGCTCCAGACCGCTCGGCTACTCCCGCGCGGCGAGTTCTGAACCATTCTTTTATTTCTTTCAATACTTCTATTATTTTATTGGACGGTAGGGGCAGAAGTTTTATTCCCTGTTTACACTGCTTTTAATCCAAGCGCATGTTTTTGGTCTCCGGGTTTTATTGTATTCTCTGTACATTACCCGCCTTTCTTGCAGCTAATACTTAATTTGCTGAACATCTAGTATTTGTCACTGCTGCATGTTTCTTCCAATTCGACAAACATTACTGTATTTTCTTCAGTATTGCTTCCATTATGATGCGCAACGTCGCAACGCTTCTCTTGTGACTAACCTTTCTTAAAGCCAAACTGACGATCATCTAACACTTTCACAGTTTTCTTCTGTAATGAAATAGTTTTCATCTTTTTTTGTTCATCATTTATTCGCCGACCAAGATGGTACAGACGGTCGAAACTGTATTAGATTAACAGTAACGGGCTAATATAGGTTTTAGTTTTCCTAAAACGTTTTAAGAGATCAATGATTTTCTTAGGCCACTTAAGACAAATAAAGAGAAGATTCAAATGAAGAGAACCTGGCTGTTTCAGTGCACCATACTCGTCTAATGCAAACTTGTGCTCCGTCTCCAGTATATACAGTCAAAGAGACGATAAACCTGAGCTTGCTGCTTATTGTTTTTATTATGAATAGTAGATACCAAGGCACAAATTAGCGAGATATTTTAGACAAAATTTGCACAAAAAAAACTGAATCAGGGATATGAACGTACAGAAAAATTTTACAACACTTTTCACAATGTTTGAGACACTTCAGTAAGTTTTGTCTCAACTTATTTTTTGAAAGTATGTTATATTTCTAGTTGGCTTTATTCATACTTTGCCAATATTACTGAAATCAGACAACGCCATATATTGTTTGAAAAACCAGAAATAACTTTTATGCATGCCATACGTAGATAAAACTGAATTTGTAAAACTGCAAACAGGAAAGCCTCTACTGTACTATATTTTAGACAATTTACACTTTTAATTTTTCCGGAAACACTACCCTGTGAAATTACTAAAACGTTTACAGGGTCGGCATTTGTTTAACTGATCATACAATAAAGGCTTTCACCACCGAATAGCATTACTACTGGCAAACCTATCGGTTGTCAGGTGGTGATGCATGAAATTCTTGTGCTTCTAACGTTTCCTCTATAACTGCACTGGTTATTACAGAGGCGCTGTTCCTCCACTGAATTTTACCGACTATTGGATCAAACGTCTGAGGACGACAGATAGACTGCATTCACTACGCCTCGTAGCCAAAGTTCGTGTGATAGACAGCGATAATTCCTTATCAGAAATGAGAGATAACTACCGATAGTCGTCTCAGATAAAAGTGTCTAGCGACTCTGCAGAGCTACTGACCATATGTCACTGAGATTCCATGGCTTCATCTTTTCTGTTAAAAGTATCCCTATATTTGTATATTTCAACAGCTTACCTTTTCTGTATAATCATGCGTAATTTTTACTTTCATTAATTCACTTCGTGACTGCCCAAAGAGAATGCTCTACAACATTCGAACTATCTATTTTCCATAGTGAGCAAAGATTACGTCGAACAGTCATATCTTCTTGAAAAATCTCCTCTATAGAAAAAAAATCATCACTTCATTAACTATAATCATAGTGAATAAAGACATTATGTGGAAACTTACAAGAATATATTCAGGTCCCCAAATGAGCTTTTCAATGTTCTCAGTATAATGAAGCGAGACTTTTGTATGTGAGTCAGTTTTCTCAATACATGGTTGTTAATAAAGAATAGAACGGGTTTGTGGGTCACGAGCTTACAACCCGAAAGATTTGCCGGCATCAGCACATGTCTGCCTGTTTACCTAATAACCGGACCGTTTCTGTGCTGCTATTTTGAAGCCTTGTTACCTACGTAAATTTCGGCGTAAAGACTTGCCCTTGAAACTATCTAGAATAAAGAACTGCTCCACCGTAATATTCACTGAAGTGCAAACTCGACGGTAACGCTATCTGATTTCTCTTGAGACAGATGTTACGTATTAAACAAATACATCCTTTATTGATGCAAGTAGTAAAATATAACACTCTGAGTAAATGCACCTGAAATCCTCATTTTTGGTGAAATTGGATACTACATCTCACAGCAATGACGATAGGCGGCAATCTGCAAAAGAAGAGAAATAATACAGTCACATGTGATTTACTTAAATATAAATACTACGTTAGTGCATAAGTTCCTAGAGTGTTTCCATAAATTTATTAAACACAACAGAGACTTTAGACCTAAATAAAATATACTCCTTCACTATTTAAAACAGTCAACCAACGTTGAGGTAACTTTCCCTAAATCACTCCAGTGCAAATACCTGGATGGTTCCTTCCAATCGGCACGCTCGATTTCCTTACGCATCGTTTACGTAAATGATTCGGTGTTTGTTAAAAGGGCGTAACTCCAAAAATCATAATTTTACAGGAGAGACAAAAACCAGTTTTGCACAAATGCCTTGGATACTGGACCTCCGTTTTTGGTCTTAAAATTTTGTTTTGGCCTTTAGTTTCTCATTGAAACAGTTTTCAAACATTTTTCATTCATGTACGTATGAAATACAACCTTATTTAACTACTGGATTTACGCCCTTTTAAGAAATAATGGAGTTTAAGAGAATATGTTTCCTTGGAAACTAACATAAACCACATTTTATTGCTAAAATTTAATGCATAATGAGTAACATATTACATAGTGAGAACACTGACAGTTATTGTTAATATAATTTGTAAATTACAATTTTGTTATTCACAAGAAAATAATAGAACACACACTGTGCGCTCAATTTTAATATAGCTTCTGTCAAGATGTAATTTTAATTTTCTCGAGCTGAGAATGGTAGTTGACTAATTCTTCATAGACGTTTTTGTATGTGTCTTCAATGTACGGTAGAACTTTCTTCATTTCCTTCACTTTTTATTTCTTCAATGGCAGTTTTCCTTCAGGGTAGGCCACTAAATAAGGGAGCTGAATCGTGATATGGGAATTGTAACGAAGAATAAACGTGTCGGCAATTAATCCATTAATGACATGTCTTGTAAGAACAGTCCCTGGATGCTGATTATCATACATAAAATGGTAGAAGTTACTAATTCCAAAGTATACTCTCTGAGCAGGGTCCTTCTCATGAACACTTTCAACAGATGCAGGATTTTTTCGGTCATATTTCGGCCACCAAACCTTGAAATTCTATATTATAGGGTTGGTGGTATCAACTTCGACCACTGTAAATTTAAGGGACGCACTACTTTGAATTATCAGTCCAGCACTTCCGCCCTTATAACATACTCAAATTTGATATAAGAATTTAACCATTTGCAATGGGATTTTCAACACCCTTTTACCATAAGACGATGTGTCTACGGTAGGGGAACGCAAATAGTCAAAAAAGTGGATTTTGGAAAAAATGTGAGTTACGCACTTTTAACAAATAGCTATTCAAGTATCCGCGATAGTGATCCGTCTACACTGACTACCTTGTCAGCGAGACATTAAACCCTAATCTTCCTCCCTTCTGATTTGACTTTACGACAGAAACCGCTGGTTTTTAAGCAAATAACTTGTCGAGGCGTGTTGGGAGCTCGTTTTCATCTGGAAAGGAAGTTCCTTGAAGGTTATTCGACAGAGAGCGGAAAAGATGAAAATCAGACGGTGCAAGAACAGGCACATAAGGTGGCTACGGAATGTCCCTCAGTATAACTCCTGTATTGTGTTTTTGTCAGTTTAGCAGAATGCGAGACAGCATTATCTTGGAGCAAAATCTTTCCACGCTGTCTTCTTGGTCGTTGTTCTTTCATTACGTGTGCAAGAAGTCTCAGTTGTTGACAGTAAATGTCAGCAGCGATGGTCACACCTGGGGGAAGCAATTCGTAGTTTACCACCCCGTCTCTGTTCCACCAGATGCATAACATCATCTCTTCTGGATGCGCACAGGTTTTTGTACGGGAAACTGCTACTTTCTTTGTACTGAATCATTTCTTTCTTTTCCTTATGTTAGCATGAAGACAGCATTCGTCGTCGCCAAGAACTATGAAGCACAGGAATGGTCAGTGTTATTCACGAATCAAATGATGATGAGTACCGCAGATTATTTGGGATTTTGACTTAGAGCATGCTGTATCCCTACATCTCAATTTTAAACCTTCCCCATTACATACAAATGCTTCTACTGCACCCATACGTCTACTGAAATCAGCTAGTGAAATACGTCGGAAATTTTCCTATTTCTTCTCTTGAGACTCCATTTTCCAAAGACCAAGCTCCATTCACTGTCACTAAATGAAAAAAGAGTCAATTATCAACAGTGAACTATAATTGACAAATAAACCCACAGCAACAGAAATACTAATATGTAAATCAAAAACACTTGTCTATAAACCTAATATTATCCAGTACCGGTCAAACACTCTATTCATCGGCGAACGAAATTTTCTGCGAACTATATAACTTGCGAAGAAATCAAAACTAGAATACATATACTTAGAAAACTGTGGGACTGAGGGTGACCGAAAATCAAGTGACTAGCTCTAGGGTAGACAAGGTGAACCCGAAGTACAATATTTCCTTGATTATTCAGAGGCGTAAATTTGCCTCTACAGTCATGAAAATGTTGACGATATTCACTCTTTTGAACCTAACATGCTCTATCCACGTTACTCGATGTTCACAACAGTAATTCCCTCTTCATTTTATACCTCATGCACGCAGTCAGTAATGTTCGGTTCCGTGTCCGTTTGGCTTTTTTCGGCAATGTTGATGCTATAATGAGCTGTTTCCGTAGGAACGGCAATCACGTCGTACTACTTACGTTTACATCATAGGCGGGTAAGAGAAACTAGCACTTTCCATTTTAGAATGGAATCACGCGCGCTTGCTGACAGTCGTAGCGCTACTAATCAGTGCTTTCCATCTCTTAAATACAAATCGGACAACACTTTTGATAATCATGTGTGAAAACGGTTTGTTTATTACATATTACAGGCCTTTTCACTGCTGTTGAAGATATTTTCACAGAAACAAAAGTAATTGAGGTAACTGAATAAATTATGATCACGTGATTACTCTGAAATGATCGACCGAAGACCACGAGTCTCATACAGTGAAACCATCATAAAACACCTCTGACAGTGTTGTGGGAGTACCTGAATTATTAAAGGATTCTCTCGGGACACCCCGCCTGTTACAAGTCACCTGTCTAATGGTTTCAAGGACAAAGGAACATTTGATTTTCAGTAATTTCCGTGATTACTGACCGATTTTAAAAATATGAAATACAGTCATATACTACTCACTAAGACGTATAACCTTACGTTACGTTCAACAGGATAAGACAGGTGTGTGTGTGTGTCTGATGGTGCTCAAGTTTGACTTGACTATAAAATAGTAATATTAGCTACTTCCAACAGACTACACATATAATTTCAAACCATTACGAAACCTTTATCGCTGACACTACCCTCTAATAAAAATGGTTAAAGGAGAACAGTTCATCACCTACCAAATATTCGCTGTTCACGCAGTCTAACTTCACTATCTCCCATGATATTTTAATTTATTGCTTAATTTAACTACTAACTCTAACTTCGTAACACACCTGTCGTACATTATCTGCATACACCACTGAATACACCAGCGAAATTTTATTACTTTACGACGCATAATCCACCTCGCTCGGTAAGAAGCAAAGGTACGGAAGGTATCAGCTATACTAACAGCTCCAGGAACAACGGAACACACGTTGCATTCTAGATAAAAGGGAGACAAGATGAGTCATTAAAAGAAGCTTCACTTCTGCATAAATTCGTATATCAGTTTTCACCGTTGCACTGAGTTCTCTAAGTACTTAAGAAACGATATGTATGTAAATATAGATTTTAGAGAAGAGTTACTCGTTGTCACTTTCGCCCAAGAAATGACAGCTGAACGCCAAGAGTGCTCAAAAAAGAGCACGCTAGAGGCGACTTTGTCGACATATCTTCTTTTCCGTATGGTTGGTGATATGAAGCTTTTGAAGATAGACTCTGAAAATAAGGATCTTTTCTTAACACGAAAAACAGTAATAGTCTGTACTGTATTGTAAAAACTCTCTCATTAGGAATATCCGCATTTTTGGGCAGTAACAGGATATTCATCTGCACGAACTATGAGCACTTCTGATGGCTGAGAAAGTACACGTCGCAACATACATTTAAAAAAAAAAAAAAAAAAAAAAAAAAAAAAAAAAAAAAAAAACAAGTTGTCATGAAACTACGAAAATGTTTGACCCGTATAACAGCAGTGTGAATTGCGTTAGTAAAGTATTGCAGGCTTGAACCTGACGATTGGATTTCCTCCCTTAGTTTTACTAACGTCATTGATCATAAGGTGAATCATCCTCGGTTTTCTTTCTCCTCATATTTCTCGTGTATAATTAGATAGAGCTTCGATACAGAATATGACAAATTTTTCGCATCATATAGCAATAAGCAAGTGTTATATATTGAGGACAAATGGATGACAATACAAAATTCAAAACTTCCCTAAAAAAGGGCGTATTCCATTATTTTGCAAGAGTGCAATATAATTGCTACAATAATGACTAACAGGATGGAAGTCCGGAAATGACGCAACATTTTAGACTCACAATCAGCCAAGTATTTATTTTAATTTATATATTTACTTACTGATTTATTTATTTTATTATTATTACTATTTGCGGTTCTTGTACTATCTCAGGCGAATGTTTGAGTGTTTTATCAGTTATCACTATTATTATTACTTCAAGCATATTTTCTCCACTCTTCCACCACCAATCTAGAGGCTTATAAATTCTTAATGAACTCTGCCAAATGATGAACATTTATTGCTCTTTCTTCAGTAACATACGAGTCATTGACCGAAGTTTTCTTTCTCATCTTCTTCGTGTTTCACAAAAAAAAATGTTCAAATGTTTGTAGATCTTATGGGACTTAACTACAGGCTCATCAGTCCCTAAACTTACAAACTACTTATGAACTAGCTTATACTAAAGATGACACAAACATCCATGCCCGAGGGGGGGGGGATTCGAACCCCCAACCGCAGCGGCCATGCAGACCGTGACTGACACCCCACAGACCGCTCGGCCACCGCGGCCGGCCTCCGTGTTTCATAAGCCGGTTCTGTTGCTAAATGAAAGTCACCCATGTTAACTAAATGGAAGGAAAGATAACGAAATTTTAAACTCTACAATTCTGTTCTCATAACAGTAAGATTGAATCAATCAATTTTTATTTTTATTTGTACTTTGTTTACACTGCAAATAACAGCCAAACGCCATGAACGCTTTAAAATTAAGAATAAAGTTTGAAATCGATTATAAATAATTATTGTGGCAGAATAAGCAAATTTTTCCTTCTTTCCCCTGGTTTTGATTTTTCATACGAATTTGGTAGTTTGACGTACTTATTTTCCTTCTACAAAAGTAGATCTACTGATACTTCTTGACGAATTAAAACTGTGTGCCGTAACCGGGATTCGAAACTGAGACCACTGCCTTTCGCGTGCCCATCCTCACAACTTTACTTCCACCAGTACTTCGATTCCTACTTTGCAAACTTAAAACTCTACAGAAGTTCTCTTGCGAACTTTGAAGGACTGTAAATGTAGTTACAACTTTCTAATACATGGCTTCCAAGCAGTTAACTAAGGAATCTAAAACGACTGGAACTTTTAATAGCAACATTTTTCATGGACATTTTCCCAATACATGATGAACTAGTGGTTTTTAACAAGAATGTCACAAATCGTATGTGTTCCGGTGAGTAATGATGCATTTCTTATTCCGTAAAAAAGAAAAAAAATCTAAAGCATTACAGGCTTTTAGCACGTAAGCACGTTGTTACTTCAAACAGAAATTTCCCTTTCATGTGAACCGATTCAACTACATTTGGATTTATAACTAGAAACATTATCTCACATTAAGTCACAAATGAATTATATGCAAATAGGTACTACATTTAATCAGTGGCGAAGGTTTAAAATTTGTACCGAATCGAGATTTGAACGCGGACTCCTAGTCAGTGCGCTGACCACTACACCATCCGGACATAGTACTCTCCACAACTGCACGGACTACTCTATCACGCCTCCCATCAGGTTCAAATTTTCGACGGACGCAGTACCCCTGACTGTTATCTCCATCACCCCGTTGCATTTCGCCGATCCCTGCAAGAGTTCGTGCGAAGCGTGTTTCTGCAATGGAGGGATCATTGGCTTAAGGAGAGCAAGATGTGCCTATGCTGCCCATGTTAAAATCACTGAGTTTGAGGAACCTTTATTAACAATCTACCAAAAAGAAAAATTTGAAATTTTTTCTACATATAGAGTGGCTTAGTATTGCATTTATGATGGAGGGATATTGGAGTATCTTTTCTAGTTTCCTTTCAATTTTTTTTAAATTAATGACCCTCCTTTTTTACAAAAAAATGCTTTATTTAATAAAACTGAAATGAAACTACTGAACATATTGCTATATGGCTGTGTTACAAAGTTTGACCACTAGGAGTGCTGTATAAAAAATTTCATCTCCCTAGTTTTAGTGGATTTTGAGAAAATGTTCCTTACATTCGGAAAATCTAATTCACGGGAAATGGCTATCAAAGTTTTTCAATACGTTTCTGCGCTATAGGATGAATTATTGGGGTCTTCTTCTTCATCCTCCAAAAGCTTTCGTTTTGGTCTTCTCTTCTGACCTGTTGTTCCATCATATTTCATATTCCTTTGTCTTCTTTCTGCTCCTCTTACCCTCTCTCTGTCAATATTTCTTAGTGCTCGTACAGTGTTCACTCCAGCTTGAAATCCTAATACCTTCAATACTTCACACTGTTTCCTTGGTTGTAGAACGCTATTGCATTTTTATGCTTACAATCACTCTTTTCGGAATCAATGTACAAATTAAATTGTTAACTCTCTCATTAGCATCCTGCGGTTTTCGGTGTAGACATTTGTGTAACAATTCTGGCTGTGCTAAGTCATGAATAATTGGTTTTATTGTGTTTATCACAGCTGCTGGCAAACCATGCTTGTGACCATAGTCCTTTTTGGCATTATATTTGCACCAGGAATCTTTTGGGCACATGCTGCCTTGAGGGCATTCACTGGAAGAGGCAGTATGTTCAAAAAAATGTTCAAATGTTTGTAGAGTCTATGGGACTTAACTACGGGGTCATCAGTCCCTAAACTTACAAACTACTTATGAACTAGCTTACGCTAAGGACGGCACAAATATCCATGCCCGAGGGGGGATTCGAACCCCCGACCGAAGTGGCCGTGCAGACCGTGTCTGGAGCGCCTCAGTCCCCTCGGCCACCACGGCCGGCGAGGCAGTATGAAGGAACAATGCCCACACCGCTTCTCGCATGTCACTAGCATTACTAGTATTTTGCCTTATTGCATGCCCATAGTACCTCTGTAGACGTTCAATCACCTCATTAGTAAGCCTGCCTCTCCCTCCTACTGACTTTCCATCACTGAGCTTGCTTGATCCCCAAGTTTGTTTGAGCCTTCGAAGCCGTGCAGCCATACGGTTTTGCACATGCCCAGTGCATTCCAACTTCTCAACTACAAATTCATTTCCATAAGGTTTCAGTTCCTCTATAGTCTAGAAACCTTTGGAGTCACCATCCCCAAGGTAGTATTTGTACCTAACATTGTATCTGGGAACTGATCGTTCAAAAATTTGTTTCACTACTTTCGCTTCCATTGCTCCACTTGATCCACTAAAATTTGCCTCACAGGTACAGCTGTGCTCTCCTTTGAATTTATTTTTGCATCTACAATGCTTTGACAATATTGCAACATCTATAACTTTTGCACTATCACCAAAAGTAGCAGTTACTACGCCATTCAGAGATTTATGACCCCTCTTTTGTAGGAATCATCTAATGCCACTACCAAGTCCCTAGAACCACCGTTCATTTTATAGATTCCTCCACTGCTTCCTTCGTGGTTTTCAAAGCCACATCCTCAACAGAGGACCCTGCCATTTCACAGTAGTACCCAAATTTGCTTGGAGGCGATGGCAAGTTCATAATACCACAGAACAGTTTACCAGCAGCAGACCCTTTTACAATCGATCGAAGGCGATACACAAGTCGAACAATCACATCGAACACTAGATCGCGCATTTTCACCAAAGAGACTGGCATGTGAATTGTATAAAGTCACTTCATACTTGCAACCTTTACAGATTATCTTCATTTCACAAGCTAAACCGAAGTACTTTATTATCTATGGTCCCACTCCTACTCTTGAACACATTTTTCAAAGGACACTTTCTTTCAGCACAGAAGATAACAGTCCAATATTCAGAACTTCGTTAATATTATCATTGTCACTCACATATTCACAAAATCTGTTACTTCCACCAGTCAACTTCTTGCTAGAAGATATCTCAGGGCTCTGGCCAGCCATGTGTTGCTTAGCAGAACAACACATAGTTTCCGTAATTACAGCATCACTAATTGGTATTAGTGTTAATTCTCTTTTCCCTACGTTCTTCCTCTTCTTATATACACGATTACTAAAACGTGGCATCGTAACCAGAAAAACGCTTTACACAATAACTATAATATTACTATCAACAGGCGCAACACTGACGTAATTCGAAACAATAACAAAGATACAATGTTCGGCGCTCTTAGCGCTTCATTTGTCACAGAAAACAATGTAGCCAACCCTTGCACACTCACTGTAAGGGAAACATACGGAAATATTCAACGTTACGACGAGAAAAGCCAATTAGTTCGCCAAGAAGCCACGAGAGGGTGAATGGTAATAACTCCACTTCTAGGACGAGTAGAACAATAATTCAAAGTTCTCATTACAGAGTAATGTTCGAATTAATTGTTGATAGCAAAAAATAGGTTTTTTTTTATTTGACCACGTCCGGCTCCCCTTAATTATATCGTCTTATCATCGCATAAATTATATACGTATTGTCCTTTCGAAAATGTGCCTGGCTATATGACAAACGACCGAAAGAATATGCAGCTCATGTTTCTGTTCAAACTGAACAGTACAGCATTTTTCGGTAAAGAAAAATCGAGTGAGAGGAACCAATTTTACATCGTTAACAGTATAAGCAGAATTATTTCTGAGATACTTCGAAGGCTGCTTTAAAGTGTTTTTGTAATAAACTTGTCTGTTGTGGTAGTCATACAGGCTGTTGTAGTAGCAAATTACCCAGTAACCCAATAGCCCAAAAAAATAATTTTAAGATAAACATTATGATTGTATCGAATGGGAGCCATGGTGAGTCCTTAACGAAATGAAACAAGACCGCTAACAGCATAATAAATTACAGGAGCCGGACAGCTGGTTAAGAGCAGCAGACTTCCACTTAAGGTCGCGAATTATGTTTTTATTTCCAGTTATAGTTTCCGCACACCGATGTGCACGTGAAAGTAACAGCGGAGAACGGTTCTCGTTTTCTTGGGCTCAGATGCACAGTACCGGCAAGTCGTAGAGGCTGCCTCGGCGGAGCTGCCGAGCGCATTGAGGCGCTTTGTTCCGATGCGCGAGGCCGTTCCGCGTCGGGGATTCGAATCCCCCCTCGGACATGAATGTTTGTGTCGTCTTTAGTATAAGGTAGATCATAAGTAATTTGTAAGTGCAGGGCCTGATGACCCCGCAGTTGAGTCCCTTACGCTTGACAAACATTTAACAGCATAGAGGCTGTTCGTTTTCAAATCTTTTGTTGTGATCAGCATTCCTGTAGATAGGAACTATGAGGGCAGTAGTTTTATCACCTCGAAGCATTGAAGATGTTGATTGTTGTCGGTTTGCCACATGTTCGAACTTACTGTACTCGGTGATATTCTCGAGCGCCAGTTCTGCGGCTTGTTGGTATAAGAATGAAGACAAAATGGCTGCACCCACCTCCACTTGATCACTTGCTGCACCGCTCTGTTTTGATTCTGTAGCATAGTACCACGGTAACGTAACGTAAGAATTTAAGCGTGGATCGGAATTGCATTGTATAGAAGTAATTACGAAACTTATCCCTTGGAGGTGATAAATAAAACTTTGCGACTAATCTGTAAATCATCTTTATATAACACTATTAATATACAATAATAGCTGTGCGTTACTTTCCCCTAAAGCTCTGAAACGGTTTGACCGACTGGAATAATTTTCGTTTTGTTTTGTTGACTTTCATGCGGGGTTGATTTAAGGAGGGAAAATATTGAA
Organism: Locusta migratoria; assembly: GCA_026315105.1. Lineage (NCBI taxonomy): Eukaryota > Metazoa > Arthropoda > Insecta > Orthoptera > Acrididae > Locusta > Locusta migratoria. The sequence goes on from CM048751.1 coordinate 17,899,897, forward strand.
ATAGAGATAACACTCAGGAACTACTGAAAACTCGAAAAGTCTAAAGTCTAAAAAAGTCTAAAATCCGATGCAACGAGGCATATACAATTTTTACGTTTTTGTATTTCGTATTAATAGATTTTGTCCTTTCCTATATAATAACAATTTCAAATTCCTCTCAATTTTTAGTAATAATTCACGCGTCGGAGCATTAAGACTGGATAAATTACAACAGGCCAATAAATAGTGAAAAATTTACGAAGGCTTTTTTTCTGGCCCATAAGTAACATGGTTCAAATTTCTACGATAACGTATTAGAGAACAGTGCAATATTCAAGAATAGTAAAGCAATGTAGCACAAACCTCTCATTAACATTTTATGGTCATTTCAGTTGCACTGTCAGGTAAATGTTTATATTTTACTAGCACACTCGGAAACGATTCGCACTAGCTAATGTGTGTGGTATATGTACCCCAATAAATGGTAACTACACACAAACAGAATGGCTGAGAGAGAGAGAGATGGATCCTTGACTGAAGGAATCGCTGGTTCTGGAGTTTACAGTGAAATATTTTGTTTTTACAAAGCTTTAGGACAGTATTACTCCCATTTTGAGGGAGAGTTGGAGGCAATGAACCTGCCACTAAAACAATTTTTGCCCGTATCCAAAGGCCACAAAAAGGTTGTTATATTTTGTGATTCAACTTCTGCAATACAGGCAATTGCATCCTTCCACACACATCTAAGTGCTTGCATAAATGAAATAAAATCCTCTATTGCCTCAATCACCAAAGCTGGAACTGAAATAGTTTTTCAATGGATACCAGCACATACAAGTATACATGGCAATGAAATAGCAGGTTTTCTAGCCAAAAAAGGAACCAAGATTTCTCAAACAAACTGCACAAAATTATCATACGTCTCCATTAAAAGACTCATCAACAACAGTTTCAAGAAGAAGTTTTATGACCACTTGACAACACAAGGGCAAGGAAAAACATGGCTTCTACTATTAGAAGAGAAGAACGCACTTCCCAAACACCCACGAAGGGAAACTGTGGCAGCATTTCGAAGAATTACTGGCCACGACTGCCTTGCGGAACACCTGCACAGGATTGGAATCTTACCCTCACCGAAGTGTGTTATATGTGAAAGAGAAGACACCATTATGAACTGGGAGCATCTCAGAAACTGTGAGAGACTGCAGTGTTGTGACGTGATGTCAGATGGTCAATTGTACTAGGAAGCTAGAAGACTGATGACTATGTATCAAATGTCTGAGCATTAAATAAATAAATAAATCTATTCTCTTCTTCTCCGTATGCCTATCCCTTCCTTCCCCCTCTATTTCCCCATCGCCTCCTCCCCCCTTCCTTTGTTCATCTCCCCCTTGACCTATCTTTTTACATCACCTTTACACCGTCTGTTTTGTCGACGATCCAAATTATTTTATGCATAAGCTGCAACTGAGCGATTCAAACTCGACTGTACATGTTGCTAAAATAAACCACGATCTGTACTCAATTTGTTTGTAACACTTAAAAATACCACAAACTGACATCAAGTCCATCTTTGCAACGCTCAAAAGATAAGATCACCACCGGTAACACCATGGAGGTAAGAAATATATGGAGGGGCTTCTAAGGAAACAAAGCTTCATTTCAAATCTGTTTGGCTGTTTTAATTTTGTGTGCATGACGCCATCTCCCTTTAACCAAACCTCCTTGGCATATTTGTTCGCGTATTTGGTCTCTAGGCGAGTAGCGAATGAATAAGCTACATCTACATGTACATACATACTCCGCAATCCACTGGAAGGTGCGTGGCGGAGGATACACGGTGCCACTACTAGGCATTTCCTGACCTATTTCACTCTCAAATAGAACGAGAAAAAAAAGAATGCCTATATGCCTCCGTACGAGCCCTAATTTCTCTTGTCTTTGTGATCACTAAGCGAAATATAAGTAGGCGGCAGCAAGATCGTACTACACTCAGCTTCAAATTCCGGCCCTCTAAATTTCCTCAACAGTAATTCACGTCGTCTTTTCTCCAGCGATCCCCAATTGAGAATTTCCACGACACTTGCACTTGATTGTGGGAGAATCTAGAAAATGATATGAGCTTCCAGTTTTTCTCAAATTCTGTTATTTTTCATTAGTTTCTTTCATACAAACCTTGTACTGAGAATTACGAACAGAACAAACAAAAGATCAGCCAAATCGGTGAAGCCATTCTCAAGTGATGCGCTTTCATACATTCGGCAATTCATTTGTATTAACATAGAAGTCTTGTGATTCTTCTTCATTTATCTAACTTAAGGTAAGGACAACACACACACACACACACACCCATGATCGAGGAAGGAATCGAACCTCCGACGGCGAACAACAGCGCGCCCCACAGCAAGGCCAATCCACGCGGCTGTTCGTCATTCGTCATGAATTTGGTCTTCTCTCTCGAGATCCTACCTCCTGTCTTGCCAGCCACCCTTTCTTGTAGGTCGATCTCTACGATCGCTCTGAATTTATTTATTTATTTGTATGGAGAGAAAGAAAAAAAGAAAGAGGAAGGGAAGCAATGTCTTCAGCTGCACTAAGGCACTGAAATTACTGAGTGACGACAAGTGAAATTGTGGGCAGGGTTGAGATTCGAATCCGGGACAGCCGAATCGGGCCAGCGGTCGCCTTAAACACATGGCTGCCGGCACTCCTATACCGTTCGTCTCAAATTCCCACAAGTCCCACAGTACGACTTTAACGCCCCCATCGTCCATGCCCTCTTATATTCTCCATTTCGGATCCCCGTACCAGAGCCACGGTTACCAAGTGTGAAAAAGGTCTAAATGTAATCCGATCACTCACCCGGGTGTGGTGGGGTGCGCACCAGAGCACTTTACTCGCCATGTATCGAGGGATTATTCGATCTCGGCTTGACTATGGCTGTCTGCACCACAATGCACCGAAGGTTCATCTCTCGAAACTCGATACTCTTCAGTATAGAGCCATCCGAACCTGTCTTGGAGCGATCGACCCCCACCAACGCCCTTTTAGTGGAAGCAGGAGAGATACCCTTGAGTATTAGGCGCCAAATGTTGTCAGGTAAATTCTGCTTTCAAGGAATGGCTTTCATGGACAGTTCAGTTTGCAGAAACAGAGACACTATTTATCGACTATGGATTGCCTCATACAGAAGGAATATACCTCCAGCCATTTGTACCAGCTTCGAAACTTGGTCTCCTATGATACGTTCTCGGCGATGTTCACCGCATCCGCCTCCTTTTAAATACGATCTACGAACACTTGGCTGCCAGATTCCAGTCTTCTATTTTAATATGACTTGCTGAGGAAGTAACTGTTAATAACGGATTCAGTCACCTCGTCGCAGCACAGTGGCCTAATTTTCTTTGTGTATATACAGATGGATCCAAAATACCGCAAGTAGAGTGTACTGGATGTGCCTTTTTCTGCCCTCAGATTCAGATTCGGAGAACCTTAAAACTGCCAACGAATACTTCTATATTTACGGCGGAGACAGTGGCAATTCTGGAAGCACTTAGGTTTGTTTCTACCATTTCCTTCCGAAAAATATAATTGTGTCTGACTCTCAAAGTGTACTTCAAATCTTACAACACTGGAGATGGAACAAAAAAACTAACAGCTATATTCTGAATGTTATTTCGGCATATATTCGCTGTACAAATACGGGGCGGACAGTTAATTTACTGTGGGTGCCTTCTCACGCTGGTATCTGCTATAATGAGGAAGTTGATGCATTGGCTAAACAAGCGGCATCCTTAGTCACTGTCCTGGACCTACAACTACCATACACAAACTTCTTATCCGCGGTCATGGAATACGCAAAACAACAGTGACAACAAATGTGTAACGTTTCCCAACAAATGAAAGGCGTTTCTTACGCTGTGCTACAGCCTCGGATTTCTACGCAGCCGTGGTTTATGAGGACTCATCTGGACCGATCCGCGATTTCTACCATCATTCGTCTTCGCTTCAATCACGCCTCTTATCCACAACATTTACATCGGATCAACGTCTACGATTCGGCGGCATGTGAGTGTGATCCTGAAACGGAAGATGATGTCAACCACATCCTGTACAGGTGCCCAAAATTTGACCGTGAATGTTTGAACTTCCTACAGACATTGGTGAAGATTGGCTATCCCGTTCCCCAGTCAGCTTCTTCCCTTTTGTTTACAACAGACATTCGGGTGTATAAAATCATAATTAAGAGTATTAAGACCACTGGATACAATCTATAAGTATCAAGAGTGTTGGTAATATATTATAAGGTTTTGCTTGTGAATATGTGAAAATGTTCCAAAATTATATGAATAGTAATGTAATGCAGTTTTCGCTTTGTTTCCACTCTCCTATTTTGAAAAAATGTAGTTCTTTTTTCTGTTTATTTAAATATATGTACATTTTCACTGTGTGTTGTAGATGGCCACATTGAGTTAACACTTAGAAGGCCAAATAAAGAAAAAAAAGTCGAACGTTATTACAATATCACCGGTGAAGTAGATGAATTTCGCCGGGCGCGGTGGCCGCGGGGACTGAGGCGCTCCAGTCACGGTCTGCACGGCCACTACGGTCGGAGGTTCGAATCCCCCCTCGGGCATGGATATTTGTGCCGTACTCAGTATAAGGTAGTTCGTAAGTAGTTTGTTAGTTTAGGGACTGATGACCCCGTAGTTAAGTCCCATAAGCTTAACAAACATTTGAACATTTGTAGATGAATTTCACGCCGTCGTCGCGGATAAATATAGGCATGTTCTTTATGTACTGTCTGTTTTTTCGGACATGTCGGAAAGAACAAACACCACATCAATTTATATATATGACTACAATTTTACAAAGGCTGGGAATGCCGAACAGGTGTACAGCACTTAATCTTTATCCCAAGGATGATACGAAAATTGTACAACCCATCCCAGTGCTGCATAAATAAGATGGATTGGAGGCGTTGTCAGGATGGAAGGCGAAGCGGTGAAGGCTTGTGGGCGCCCTAGGAAAGGGTGGCTGAATGGCAAATAAAAGATAGAATTGAAGTTAATATTTGGTATATTCTGAAATACGGTATACATGCGAGGCTCGACCTGAGGTAGGATGCAATGAATGAATGCCAGTCTAAAAGCATTAGAAAACGGAAAAGGTGAAGGTTACCGTAATGGTTATGGTTCACAGTTGGTGGCTGATACCGAACAGCCGCTTGGCGGGAGCGGACGGCATGCGGCCGTTCGCCTCGCACAGACGCTGATCCTCTGGAGTGCGTCTGTTCTGTACGAGAGCTCAAACTGAAGAGAGCCAAGGAACTGATTCTCTCACCTCTGAGTCCTGCAGCAGTAGCACACGTGATCAAACGTGGGTGTCTGCTATTGGCTCCACGGTAGCATGGAAACGCCAGTAGTTTCAGCACGGACGCCAGAAGGGTGGCGTGATTTTAGAATCAGCAGTCAATACTGGTTCTGGCCGGGTCAGTCCTGCAAGGTGGTCAGCCTTGGTCACGTAGTCAAGGCGGATGTCGCAGTGGAAGAACACTTGTAAAATTTAAGCGAAGTTTTGAAATAAAATTTTTGAATTATTTCCCTAAACTATTTTAGACTGGCTGGTCATCCTGTACACAGGAACGAAGTGTGATGTTCCACTATGCGACTTTCATGTTTTCGGTAAGCTGCAGCAACATCTGGAGGGAAAAAGATTTTGCAACCGTTAGGACATTCCGACAGAGTTTCTAGAATGGTTCCGTGCTCAACGGGCGGATTTCTACCTGCGAGGAGATGGACGACCGGTAGAACGACCCGAGTGTTGTTTAAAGTAGTGGTTACGTAGAAAGAAAGCGCAATGCATCTGTGTCGTTTTGAAGTGAAGCAGGACTTAGTTTCGGCCGCTATGCGCCGGAACGGCATTCCGGCAACTCCAAGACATTTTTCTTCTTAAGTCTGTGGAAAATGTCGGCAGTCGAGATTTGAAGTAACACGCACGTTAGATTTGAAGTAACACGCACGTTTAAAATCGCCGAGTGGCTGCACCGTCACTACTAAGGATGAGAATGATGTCGACTCAGGACCCACGCACCGATCGGCAGCTGTCGTAATACCGGTCAGTCAGTGGAAGACAAATGACGTCTAAAGCATTTATCAAACATCTAGACTCCACGTGTCTTGTACTGTCGTGTTTTCTTCCCGCTAACTATTGGCGGAAGTCGGAATGATACGTCACACCGACAGGTAAGGAATATCTGCACGGTCATTCATCGCTAAACGCTCTATTAATTAATACTGGGCACAGGCTGACCGAGCACATAACTGTCTGAGCGTTTAGGCTGGAAGCAGGTGAAGACATAGTGCCACATGGACGAAGACTACCGACTTGAGCCGATATGTATCGAGCAGAACTACGGGGCAAAATGCCAGTGCTACGCGGAGATAGGTGGTAGCATCCATTTTTTCTTTTCTTTTTTTTACACTATATCTAGCAGTTTTGTTTTTTAGATTATGATGAACGTAGTTTCAAGAACCACAATAGTATTTCGTGAAAAAAGTCTCTCACCGTAAGTTTGTTCACAAGATTTCAGAAACAGAAACACGATTTTATTGGTGGGGGTGGAGCGAGATTGGAATTTTTGTATGGCTTAAAACGAACATCTCGACACTTTAACTTTTAGAAATCAAGCACTGAAGTGAAACGCACCGTACAATAAAAGTCATTTCGTCTACCACCATAAGGGACTGATGACCCCGTAGTTAAGTCCCATAAGCTATACAAACATTTGATTTCTACCACCATAAAGGGTATCTTTCGTATTGCAAAAGTTACTTTGAACACATTTGAAATGTGGAACCTCTGTCCCGCGGACGAGACATACTGGGGTGTCGGCCGCGGTGGCCGAGGGGACTGAGGCGCTTCAGTCACGGTCTGCACGGCCACTACGGTCGGGGGTTCGAATCCCCCCTCGGGCATGGATATTTGTGCTGTCCTTAGTCTTAGGTAGTTCATAAGTAGTTTGTAAGTTTAGGGACTGATGACCCCGTAGTTAAGTCCCATAGACTATACAAACAAACATACTGGGGTACTAGTTAACCGATTCAATACGCAATGGGATTTGTTTGTTAGACAAAATATTACCTGAGACATTAGTTTCTCGATCTAGCTAAAATATTTTACAGTTTTTAGGTAACAAAAAAAACCTACAACAGAATGGCAAAACTAACTTTCGTCATTACCAGGTATTTTCCTCATTGAAGATCCGTCTACAGTTCTAAAGTAAACTGTCCCTTTTACATAAGAAGACGTTAACAGGTTACCATACATAGCTCCAGTGTATGTTTTACTTTTGAAAATCGTGTAAGTGGTTCGTTGGTAGCACCATTCAGCAACTGTTCTCTCGTTAGCACGACGCTAAACATTAACCAGTTTTTTATCAGCCGTAATACAGTAACTTCCTTGTCCCCGTACCCAGCGTTGGGAGTCTTATTTACCTCTGTATCTTGGCCCTGTAGCAGGTACGGTTTTCAAATACTTTCTATTTAATCTCAAGTGTGGCCAAACCTAAACACAATCTATGATAAATGGTTAACGTCAGTTTACATAACCAATTACTTTTTACTTTAGAGCTTTAAGATGGCTTCTCAGTGAGCCGGAACTATTAATCCAGGAAGCTAATTTTGCGTTACTGACGTAGGTTATCCAATCCATGCATTTTCAAATAACAAGAGTTAAGTTCCCAATCTGAAGATGTCGAATATCAGGACGCTTTGTGCGGATGATGCTGTAGTTTATCGAGAAGTCGCAACACTGATAAAGGGTAAAAAATGTAGGAGGATCTCAGCGTATTGACGCATGATGTATGGAATGGCAATTGAGTCTCAATATAAACAAGTGTTATGTGCTGCGTTTACATAGAAAGAAATATGCTTTATTAAATAACTACACGATAACAGGACAAACACTGAAATCATTAACTTCCATAAAATATTTGGGAGTAGAAATGGAACGACCATAAAAAGCAATCGTGGATAAGACAGATGCCAGACTGAGATTCCATTGGAAGAATCCTTAGGAAGTGTAGTCCGTTAACAAAGGAAGTAGGTTACAAAGCTCTAGTTTGGCCAGCGGTTAAGTATTCCTCATCAGTGTGGGATCCGTACCAGGTGTGTTTGATGGAGATTACAACATTCCGGCACATCACGCGGAATGTGAGGCGTTAATAAAATGCTGAGTCCCACTTACATACGTGTTAACTATAAATGTCAGTTCGTTAAGGGATGCCACCTGTACTTGCAGTGTATAGGAAATAAATACTCTCCGGAATTAGTTGCATTGCGGACACACACACACACACACACACACACACACACACACACACTAAACTACGACTTCGTACAATAGTACTGTCCACCTCTCAGTGTCTAGTGCCCATTTACACTCAGTCTATCAATAAATAGTTCATTGTTGCTTAGCTCAGATTTACACGTCCCATTGGATAATCTTCTCCTCATGTCGTGCATTCTTAACGATTTGCAGGTCACAATATCGGTTGCAAAACAGTAAGTTACTGAAGGTATGGTTCTATATACTCGGAATTAAAGAGGGCTATTTAAAACACTCTTGGGTTTATTTTTCTCAACAGATTATTAGTGTGAAGCCAGATTCACGCGAAATACGTGGTAATGAATTATTAGCTTTGCTGACCACTTCACAGAATTGTGCAATCAAATTACTGTCTTCTCATTTACACTCAAATATTGCAGTCGCTATCTTGTACGTATTAACCTGACGTAACTCGCACAGTTCACCAAAACTTAGTAGATGTAGGTATTACACTTTGGCAGAGCGTCATTGGCTCAGTATTAGTCGGCACGATACTTTTCTTTCACTACATATAAATTTCCACTTATACTCGCGGCCGATGACACAGTATTACGACATGCCTACATCATGGCCCGCTTGTAACTGCTACGTCCTACCTCCTCGCGCCTTGGCGCCTGAACTCTGCAAACTAGCACACTATTGGCTGAATGCCAGCGTCCGATGAAAATCACTTTTGAAACCACGACCTAATTATTATTACTTGTGACAACTACCAACATAAATTTAATCACTGGTAATGTTGAAGTTATTGTCCAGCCTTTTTAAACAATAAAATGTTAACACAAAAGTATGGCAGTTCCCGCCATAGAAAACACGGTGGAGTCCCGCGCTACTTGCAATGCTGCTAACCGCTGGCTTCCCAATGGTTGGGATGACCATCTGCCACTGTCGCAACGATTCAGCCACTGCCTGTAACCGCTGCCTAACGTATCTTGGGCGGGCAACGGCTGCCCATACAGCAATAAAATAAAATTAAAAATATATCGTAATAAAGTATAGCAGAAATGTGAGGTAACGCCTCAAGGTCATAGAGAGGATCCAACGGAGAGTAGCACGCTTCGTTACTGGCTCATTTAGTAAGCGCGAAAGCTTCACGGAGATGATTACGCAACACCAGTGGCCGACGCTGAAAGAGAGGCGTTCTGTACCGCGGTACGAGGTTTTGTCAAAGTTCCGAAAACGCACTTTTCATGAAGAGTCAACCAATATATTGCTTCCTCCTACGTACATCTCGCGAACCGAGCACAAGGATGAAATGAGAGAGATTAGGTCACACGTGGAGGCATGCAAGCAATTAATTTTCTTGCGAACTACGGATGGCTCGAATAAGAGGAAGTGATAATGGCACGCAATGTATCCTCCGTCACGGACAATGAAGTGGCTTGTGTATTATTATTTATTTGTGTATTATTATTATATATTATTATTATTATTATTATTATTATTATATATTTGTGTATTATTATTTAGTATTCTGTCAAGGGGCAGGTCCATGTCTTCGTACGGAGAATTTCTGATTCCATTCTTCCCTGTCTTCAGCTTCTTCCTTCAGTCTGTTGTATCTCCTTCTATCTTTCATGTGATCCATATGTTGAATTCTTCTTCTCCAGCCGCGGTGGCCGAGGGGACTAAGGCGCTAAAGTCACGGTCTGCACGGCCACTACGGTTCGAATCCCCCCTCAGGCATGGACATTTGTGCCGTCCTTAGGATTAGCTAGTTCAGAGGTAGTTTGTAAGTTTAGGGACTGATGACCCCGTAGTTAAGTCCCATAGACTATACAAACATTTGAACATTTTCTTCCTCTTCCTCGTCCTCTATTTCCTTCGATTTTCCCTTCGACGACATCGTGTAGGAGTTCCTCGTGTCTAAGTACGTGTCCAATCCATTTGGCCTTTCTCTGGTAGAATTGTATGCAGAATACTTCTCTCCTACTCTTCTCAGTGCATCATCATTTTTCATGCGATCTGTCCATTTGATCTTTTCCATTCTCCTCCAGCACCACATTTCAAATCTCTCCAAGTGTGTTTTATTTTTTTATTTTTCTTCTTCTTATTTGTCATGGTCCACGTCCCTGTTCCATACAGTGCAATGCTCCAAATGTAGCACTTAGCAGTTTCTTCCTTAATCCCAAGCTCAACTTGCTTGTCAGCAGAGTCCTCTTCTTGTTGAAAGCAGATTTGGCCATGGCGATTGTTCGAATTTCGTTGGTGCAGTGGGCATCCTTTGTGATAAAACATCCCAGGTACTTGAACTGATTCACATTTTCCAGTTCCCGATTGTCAACAATTATCTTCAAGTGTTTTTCACGTTTTGATATTCGCATCACTTGTGATTTTTCGATATTGATTTCCATGCCGTATTTTCTTCCCATTTCCACCAAATGGTTCATCATGTTTTGCAGCTGTCTCTGGTTTTTGGCGAGCACTACCAGGTCGTCTGCATACTTGATGGTGTTGATGAGACGTCCACCTACTTTGAAGTTTCCGAATCCTTTCAGCGCTTCTCTCGCCAGTATTTCTCCATACAGGTTGAAGAGACTTGGAGACAGACAACATTCTTGTCTCACTCCCCTTCCTATTTCCTCGCTGTTCGTTTCTCCACATTTCAGTCGTACCTTTACCCTTTTTCTCAGGTACAAATTCCTAATTAGATGTAGACAACATTTTTTTCCCTATTGGATCAGATTTTCAACACCTGTTTTTTCAGAACGATAAACTCGTTTACATCACAGTTCAGTATCATAGCTTAAATTCCCTTTATTCATCATTCGCACATGAAAATCAAGCCAAAGCTCTGCGTTCTCGGCCAGTTGGGCTAATCGGAACCAACTGAGCGCCACGTCCTCCTCTGCCAGTGACGTGATTCTGATGCTGTATGCTGGGCAACAGATAGGCACACCATTCTCCCTGCAGTTGTCGGCTTTCACGACCTTGAAGCCTGTACTTGTTTTTCTTGAAGCTCCTCAAATGGCATCAAGTAGCTCAGCGCACCTGTTTCTAGACCTCCCACCGAGGAAAAACGCCATGCAGTAACGGCAATCGAACCCGGGTTCTCGGCGCAGCAGACGCTCTCGCTGATCACTAAGTTACGGAAGTAGACATGAAATTGCGTGATTATGGAATATCTCCCCAATTGTGCGATTGTATTCACGATTTCCTATCAGAAAGGACACAGTTCGTTGTAATTGACTGTAAGTCATCGAGTAAAACAGAAGTGATATCTGGAGTTATAGGTCCCCTACTCTTCCTTGTGTTTATAAACGATTTAGGAGACTATATTAATAGCTCCCTTAGACTTTTTGCGGATGATGCTGTCGTTTACCGATTAGTGAAGGCAACAGAGGATCGAAAGCAACTGCAAAGCGATTTAGACACAATTTCTAAATGATGCAAAAATTGGCAATTGACACTAAATAAAGAAAAGTGTGAAGTAATACATATGACCACTAAAAGAAATCCGCTGAACTTCAATTACGCGATAAATCAGTCAAATCTTAAGGTCGTAAATTCTACTAAGTACCTAGGAATTACAACTACGAACAACTTAGACTGGAGAGGACACATAGAAAATATTGTGGGGAAGGCGAACCAGAGATTACGTTTCATTGGCAGAACGCTTCGAAGATGTACCAGCTCCACCAAAGAGACTGCCTACATCACACTTGTGCGTCCTCTCCTGGAGTACTGTTGCCCATTGTGGGACCCTCACCAGGTGGGACTGACGGAAGATATTAAGAAGGTCCAGAGAAGGGCAGCTCGTTTTGTTTTATCACGTTACGGATGGGGGGGGGGGGCGTCACGGAAATGTTGCACGAATTGGGGTGGAAATCATTAAAAGAAAGACTTTATTCATTGCGGCGGATCTATTTGCGAATTTTCAATCACCGACTTTTACTTCTGAATGTGAAAATATTTTGCTAGCACCCACCTACTTAGGGAGACATGACCATCTCAATAAAACAAGAGAAATCAGATCGAAAACTGAACGATTTAGGTGTTCTTTCTTCCAGCGTGCTATTAGAGAATGGAACGGTAGAGAAAAGTTATGAAAGTGGTTAATGTACCCTCTGCCTTGCACTTAAATGTGATTTGCAGAGTATCGATGTAGATGTAGATATCCATTCACTAGCCATGTTCGTCATATCTCATAGTGAAGAAGAATGTATTAAGTTTTGCATCAACAGGCAGAACAAGCTTACTTCTGTCAATTTATGACCAGTGCTGAAACATTCCGGCAGATAAAACCGGGTGTGCAGGACCAAAACTCGAATTAGAGACTTTCGCAGGCCAGTTCTGCAACAACTAAGCTAACTTAGCAACCGTTGCAGCTAACGACCGCTCTTCAAGGGACTTGAACTTTACGTGAGTGGACTATGTGACCAACAATAGCAGTCTTGAGAAAGCGTAACTAATCACTAATCAGCATTAAGGCAACCATTTTCTCTATGTGAGTGATACCAGACCACACTGTTTTTTATTGAGTAGTCCCCTTACAGCCATCCACATAAGTAATGATAAGGACATCCTCTTGTACAGTTATGTAACCAAGTTGGCAAAAGCAACCAAACAAACATCAAAGATGTGACAAAACAAAAAAAGAAAGATCAATTTGAAGTAACATAACAAACATTAAAGATATGACACAAAGACAAGAGCAGTTTGAAATAGCATATAGTGATTAAATATGGTTTTATCTTTTACATAACAGTTCATAACACTTTCTTCGTGGCCGTTAGAAAGGAGATAAGTTCTTTGTACACTCTAAAGTCTTTGGTTCCCAATAATGTTGACACAGATATTAGTAAGCGGTAGTCTCTGATTACAATATAACTTAGCAGCTTTGATGTGAGCTCCCCTGCATTAAAAAAAAGTTATTTGTGTCTTCTGCTTGGCCGCCTCTTAAATCCTCTCTGGCGAACTGTGCTCTGGCGGCACCCCCTATAGAAGAAAGCCTGCGCACGACGTCATAACATGGCAGCGGTGAGAGGCTTAGAGTCCTCTGAAATATTGTAAACATTAGTAGTGCACGCTGTTTATAGTGCATTCTGTCGTCAGGAGTGTATTTATTACGTACATTGGTGTTGTGTACGGTGTGATCGCTACGCTGGACGATTTGTGTGTGTGCGAACGACGTGTGATCTCTTTTTTACTGACAAAATGCCTTTTTGCTGTTCTGTACCGAAATGTAGAGGAAATTACGACTGTGGTCCAAACGTTACCGTCTTTAAACGTCCGGAGAAGAAGAAATGGATATCAAGAATTCCCAGTATAACTTGGCTCCTTCAAGTTAATGAGTAAGTTTTCGTTTTCGTTTAACCTTATAAAAGAGTTTTAAGTCATGACTGTTTACTGATGGATACTGCGATTCATTTTATTTACGTAACCACCCCCATTAGCGTATTCTTCTCCGGACGTTTAAAGACGGTAACTTTTGGGCCACAGTCGTAATTTCCTCTACATTTCGGCACAGAACAGCGAAACGGCATTTTGTCAGTAAAACAGAGATCACACGTTGTTCTCACACACACAAATCGTCCATCGTAGCAATCACACCGTACACAACACCAATTTACGTAATAAATACACTTTTGAACGAAAGAATGCACTATAAACAGCGTGCAGTGCTAATGTTTACAATCTTTCAGAAGACTCTAAGCCTCTCACCGCCGCCATGTTGTGACGTCGTGCGCAGGCTTTCTTCTATAGGGGGAGCTGGCACTGGGCGTAGACCACATGGAGGGCATCTTTAGCATTTTAAAGTACCAACTGAAACGCGTCATAAAACTGAGTGGTATCAGTACATAACCGTGCAAGAATGTGCTATGGAATGTTTACTGTGAATGGAAACTGCATCCATCACTGTCAACCTGTTTAAAAGAGACGGGCCTAGACAGGAAGAGAACAAGAGACAAGCAAGCAAGCTCTTCACCCACTCACTGCGATTCGTGTGAGCGCATATTTTATGCTAGGATTGGTCTGTTCAGCCATCGGAAACACATTCATAATCTGAGTTTAAATTCCTTGGAGTCACTTCGACCGCCGTCGCGGACGCTCCGACGAGAGACATTCGTCCGTCAATCACGGAAGAAGATGTGGGATTACAGAACAAAAAGAATAATTCATAAAGCCTTATAGACTGAACAGGCATTTATCGGAAGTGATTTAGAGCAATCCGATGCTCGAACGGTTACTAGCCCGACTCCTCCAGAACACGAAGGCGCAAACTAATTCGTTTTATTCCTGCTGTGAAATGCCATTTTATTCATCCATTCTTTCAAAAAATTATTCCATAAAGTAAAAAGCTAGTGCTACGCACATAACTTCTCAGTGCCAATGGCTTTTCATTCACAAACTTTCAACCTCCATTCGGTGACTAGGACATTGATATTAGTAACAATGAAAAATATATAGTATATTACGTTACTTTACATTAACATAAAATAAATTGAAAATCAGACATATAAGTATTCCGGAAGTATTCTTTGAAAAGTCTGGGAAGAAGAGCGTCTAGCAATTGACTGACGAGCGTCGAACTACGAATGCACTATATGGAATCTAAGTGTGCTTACAGCGTTAAAGGTATTTCATTCAGCACTAGTACTGAGCACATACGTTCTCAGTCTGTAGCAGAGTGAGCTCGTAAATGGAGATAACGCTGTTTTGTTCCGTCGTTGAAACTTCTGCTGGGACATACTACTGGATGGTCAGTCTTTGTGTGTGTGTGTGTGTGTGTGTGTGTGTGTGTGTGTGTGTGTGGTGATCCCCCACCCCCGTTATTGGACTGTGTTTCCTTTTCCGTCTCGTCTTTATTCAATCTCCTGGGGCTTATCAGTTCTACCAGTAGAAGTATTAAGTGTGCAACGCGGGAATGGCCGTGCACTCTAAGGCGCCTTGCTGCGGAGTGTGCAGTTGCTTCCCGTCGGAGATTCCACATGTCTTGTCCTTAGCATAAGTTAGTTTAATTAATTTTCGAGTCTAAAAACTGGTGAACACAGAATTTGGTCCGATAGGTTTACAAACATTTGAACATTTGAAGCGTAGCATGCGTCGTTTTGACACCAGCAGTCAGCATGGGCACGTGGGAATGCACCCTTTTATTATTGTACATTGTTCAAGAGATATGACGTCACATTGGTTGAGCTGCGTGAAAACGAAATTCAGTAGACCAACACACGAGTTGGACAGAGTGTGGGCAGAAGCTAACGGATAGCGTAGGAAGAATAAAATGGATTACAATTAGAATGGATTACAATTAGAAGGGAATACACACATATAAGAACAACACCGGGAACTAAAGTTATTAATGGCATAAGATTCCCCTCAGCCTCTGTTTATTCAGTGCGAAACACGAAAGAAACAATATACAACGCAAAGTTACTGTACAAAAACTAGACAGCAGTTATGATTCAAAGGTCAAGTAAGAGACGCAGTCGTTGGGAAGGAAGTAAGGTCATGTTACAGACATTCTCCAATATTAAACAACTTCTGTGCAGGAGGGCAAGGAAAAATTTGGAAAGGAAATTGAAGTTCAGGGTGAAGAAATAATAACTTTGCGGTTTAGAAATGACATAGTAATTCTGTCAGAGATAGAAAGGACCTGCAAGAGTAATTAAGCGAAATGGAAAGAATTTTTAAAGGATAGTATAGATGAACATTAACAAGATAAAAACGAGGGTAATGGAATGTTGTCTAAGAAAATAAGGTTATTCTGAAGGAATTAGATTAGGTTATGAGACAATAAAAGTAGTATCAATGTTCTAATGTTTGTAAATCTATTGGACCAAACTGCGCGGTCATCAGTCCCTATCTTACAAACTACTTGAACTAAGGTAAACTAGCCTACGGGCAACACACAAACCCATGCCCTAGGGAGGACGCGAACCTCCGACGACGAGCAACCGCGCAATCCGCTGCGAGGCGCCTTAGACCGCTCGGCTACTCTACCGCGGCTAAAAGTAGTAGATTAGTTCTAATATTTGGGTAGCGAAATAACTTCTTTTCGCCGAAGTAAAGAAGATATGAAATTCAAAATGGCAAGAATCGAAATTTGTTGACATCTATATTACTTTAAGTTAGGAAATCCTTTTTGAAAGCATTTGTCCAGAGTGTAGCATTGTACGGGAGTGTAACGTTGACGATAAGGAGTTAAGACAGAAAGATAATAAAAACGTTTGAAATTTGGTGCTAAAGGCGAATGCTGAAGAAGATGGGTAGATCGAGTCACTAATGAGGAGGAACTGAACACAATTGGGGACAAAAGGAATTTCTGGCATATCTTGAGTAACAGAATGGATCGACTTGCGTGACACTTTCTGAGACATCAAAGAATCGTAAATTTAGCGCTGAAGTGAAGTGTGTGGGGTGAACAGCGGTAGACTGGCCGAACGCTATAAGGCGCCTTGCTGCGGAGCGCGCGGTTGCTCTCCGTCGAAGGTTCGAGTCCTTCCTCGGGCATGTGTATGTGTATTGTCCGTAGATTAGTTTAACCTTTAGCCCGTACATCCCCTTACGGTACACAGAGCGTACACTCTGTCTTTAAGGCCGGGACGCCAATTTTTTCAGTTTCTTTCGGCATTTTTACCATCTAATTGTCTTAAAATCCTTTCAGTGCACCATTCGTTCTCTCCCCTCTCCTCCATACCCCTTATAGTTTTCTCATGAAACATTATCGAAAGCAGTAGCAATTTTTTTATTTTTGCGGGGGGACAAATGACAAGTGTCATATCTTGTGCAAAACCAACAAGGGGTTCTTTGGGCCGGGGAAAATAAAGACATTCCGCGAAAAACTCGGTCTTTTTGACCGGTAGCGGAGAGGGCAATTCTTTAACTACAGAACTCCAGACAGATTCACAACAAAGAAAAGACTTACCTCGATTTCCTCTTCAAGGGCCTTGAGGCTACTGAGGAGGGTAGAGTTCTTATACGCACTCTGAGAGAAGGGGAGGCGAGAGAAGGGTGTCTCCCCGGTCCAAAAGACCGGTGTACGGGCTAAAGGTTAAATAGTTTGCAAGCCTTGGGAGTGATAACCTTAGTAGCTAAGTACCATAGACCTACGAACATTTGAATATTTTTGTGTGAAGTAAAATTCGCAGAGGGAGACCAAGTGACGAATACATTAAGCATGTTCAGAACGATTACGGTTTTCCTTCTTATTCAAAGAGACTTGCGCAGGCTAGGGTAGCGTGGAGAGCTGCATCAAACCATTCTTTCTACTGAAGACTACAACAACGAAACAAGTGGAAGCTTTTCTTAAAGTCAATAATTTTTGTATAGTGTATTAGGCACGGTAATCTCCATATTTAAAAATCAACTGATGTGCTTTAGTCTCGCTATAACTCAGAAATGGATTGACCGATCCATATATTTTTTAACATTAACTCAGGGTCAGGAAAATGTGAGGCAAACCCCAAAGGAACAGCTGAAAATCGAGCAGGAAATCGTATTTGGTAAAATTTTAACAATGGAAAATCCGACTGGAATGACAGTAATGGAGGATAGATAACAATTCACAGTAAAGAGGCTCACTGAGCTGCTGACATACACGAAAAATAGACAATCACATTCATATAACCTAAGGTTTCGGCCATGGCATTCATGTATGTTTCTTTTTCTGATGAACGCCACCCTCGAAAATTTGTGTCAATGTGATTGTCAATTTTTTCGGCCTGTCAGCAGCTCAGCGAACCTCTTTACGGTGAGTTGACGAATCGTATTTGGTAAATTTTTATGGACATTGCCATTTCGTACTAGATTCGTACTTTATGCACTGCCCTACCGTTGTTCCGTAAAATTCTGCAGACATGACTTTGTAAACAAGAGGTTCGGCACTGTCAACATAATAATTTGAACGGTGCATCGCGGAGGGTAATTTAAAACTGAGACGACACAAATCTACAGTTCTATTCCTATCCTTATGGAAGACTGTTCATCTGAGCTCTAAAACAAGCGGAAGGGGATGCTCTATAAAATATTTCGTACAATGTATGGCGCCAGGGACCTGACTCCAGACTTCGACACCATTTGACTGAGCTCCGTAAAGTTCGTGCAGGAGGGAGGAAATGAACACACACGGAGAGAATAGGAGTAAAATGGCAGAGGAGAGGGGAAGAGGAGGAGGAGGAAAAGGAGGCTGCATCCGAGGAGGGGGAGGATGAGAGGTAAGTAGACAGAGACAGAGAGAGGCTGTAATGGATTCAGCCCGAAGGAACCCACTGCTCTTGGTTAAGGTCCTTGGTTGAGGTCCAGATATGTATAGCTTTTTTCTATACCCATGGGCTACAGCAAATCAGATAGTATAATTCTGTGTGTACCATAATTACTGAGACAATTGTTTTATCTGTCAGTACTTTATTTTCATTCGAAATTTGCCGCAAATATAGATAGTAATACAGTAATTAAAAAGATTATTTTTCGCAATATGAAAGGAATGAGCATTTAGAAGCCATGTTCAGAACTACAAGTCTTTTGACGTCGCATAATTATAATGTAATGCAAATAATGTTATAGAAATACTTTGTCTCACATTATATTTTACTGTCTTGGCCATTCCCTGGCAATTACTTTTGCTTAATTACAGTTTATAAAAATCTTGTAATAATGATGAAATTATTGTCCTGTAACATGGTACAATTACTCGTTTTACTATAAGAATGTAATTACTACCATTTCCTGAAGCTATGTAATGTATGCTAAACAGTTTGACATAATCAGTTTTTAATAAAACTTTACGACTGTTTAAAAGATTTCCATTATGTAAACAAACGAACAATGCGCTATTCACATTTCCATATATGTCTGGTATGCAACATTATCATATTTATAAATATTTGTAAAAATATCTGCTGTTTGTACAGATTAATCTTATTCGTGGAAAACCCGCCCGGTTAGCCGTGTGGTCTAACGCACGGCTTTCCGAGACGGGGAGGTGTACCGGCCCCCGGTTCGAATAGGCCCGGCGGATTAACGAAAGGAGTCGGAGTGCCGGCCAGCCTGGATGTGGATTTTAGGCGGTTTTCCACATCCCCCTAGGTGAATACCTGGCTGGTCCCCAAGTCCCGCCTCAGTTACACGATTCGCAAACATTTCGTAACACTTTAAACTTTCACGCGTATAACACTATACGCAGACATTTGGGGTACATATTTCCTCCCAGGGGCAGGGGGCGGCGGCAGGAAGGGCATCCGGCCACCCTGTAAATATTAACACATGTCAAATCAAATGTTCAAATGTTTGTTAAGCTTATGGGACTTAACTACGGGGTCATCAGTCCCTAAACTTACAAACTACTTATGAACTACCTAATACTAAGGACAGCACAAATATCCATGCCCGAGGGGGGATACGAACCCCCGACCGTAGCGGCCGTGCAGACCGTGACTGACGCGCCTCAGTCTCCTCGGCCACCGCAGCCGGCAATACATGTCAAATCCTCGCTTAACACAGTGCCGACCCTGCATGTGCGGGATAAGGACCAAAGAGATAGATAGATATCTTATTCGTGGATAACGTCTAAATTAATTACGGAAGCATAATTGAGAAATCTTACTGTACCAACTTGATTCTGTAACATTCTACAACCAAGCATTATCAACATTATGAATGCGGCGCTTCACAGTCAGTCTTGGCGCAGTCTCGGTGATTGAAACATCATGTTGTAGTATCTGTTTCTTTTCTTCTTTTTTTTCATTTATTTTATTATTTTGAAAAATAATGAAAGGAAGTCGACCATGCAAAATTGTACCTCTATTTATTACGAAAATTCCAGATTGCTAAAATTAAATAATATTAGGAGGACAATGGATACTGCGAAGAAGCTGATGAACACATCAGTTTGTCTACATCAGCGAAGCAGGTGGTGAAATTCAAAACTTCATAACTATTAGAATTGATGTTGATTTTCGGTGCTCCTATTGACAGGTAGGATTGTCAAGGTGGAAGAAGGAGATGGATAGGGAGAAGAGGGCTGAGCACACGAAAGCCGCGGTGGAGTAGCCGAGCGGTCTAAGGCACCTCACTACGGAGCGCGCGGTTGCTCGCCGTCGGCGGTTCGAGTCCTCCCTTGGGCATGGGTGTGCGTGTGTGTGTTGCCATTAGGTTAATTTACCTTAGTTTAAGTAATTTTTATGCTACGGACTGATGACCACGCAGTTTGGTGCGATAGATTTACAAATATTTGAGCACATGAAGTAACCGAATATTAGAACAAATAAATACGTAACGATGGGTTTTCATCTAGCTAGTATAGGGATAAGCCTAAGAGGAAAAGATTACGCTAAGAAATAGTCTTGGAGATAGATGAACTGATGGGCAGAGAGATTGAAGGAAGGAGTTTAGAATGTGTATCCAGTTCCCACGCATGTTTAACATTTTCGAAGCACTTTCCCTTCCCCCCCCCCCCCTCCTCTCTATCTCTCTCTCTCTCTCTCTCTCTCTCTGCTACTCGTGGTAATGACCCGCCATCTTTTTATATAAGACAGGCCCTTATATCTCATTGAGAGGCTGGTCTATTAGCCACCATACCTGGCATATCCAGAGTCTACTAGCCTCCACGTGGAGGTGGACCAGTTTGTGCTTTCTTTCATTGTATCTGTTTGCAGCTTTATTACTTGTTGAAATTATATTATAAAAAATAAAATTGTTGTGCACTATTAATACAATGATTTCACTGCAAGTTAAATCAGAGGTGTGTTGCATCTTTAGTGTTATTGCATGGATCATAACTAGTTACATCATCCGGTTTAAGCATTTCACTATAAATTAAATTACAGTTGTAGTACATTATAAGTGTTTTTCCATGGATAATAGTGAAGCATATCATCTTGCTAAAACATTGCTAATACTAGAACTAAACAGTAGCGAAATGGGTTATTGTTGAAATTATATAAATACCAAATAAAATTAATGTACGTTGGTTACAATTTGTAGCATAAAGGTTATTAACATTAAATAGTTTTGAAATTTCCTGGCAGATTAAAATTGTGTGCCGGAATCGGGACTCGAACCTGGGACCTTTGCCTTTCGCTGGCAAGAGTACTACCGACTGTGCTATCCCGACACGACTCACGATGCCGCCTCACAAATTTACTTCCGCCAGTACCTCGCCTCCTACTTTCCAAACTTCACAGAAGCTCTCCTGCGAAACTTGCAAGACTGTCACTCCTGGAAGAAAGGATATGGTGGAGACATGGCTTACCCACAGCCTAAGGGATGTTTCCAGAATGAAACTTTCACTCTGCAGCGGAGTGTGCGGTGATATGAAACTTCCTGGCAGATTAAAATTGTGTGCCGGAACCGGGACTCGAATCTGGGACCTTTGCCTTTCGCGGGCAAGCGCACTACCGACTGTGCTATCCCGACACGACTCACGATGCCGCCTCACAACTTTACTTCTGCCAGAACCTCGCCTCCTACTTTCCAAACTTCACAGAAGCTCTCCTGCGAAACTTCCAAGACTGTCACTCCTGGAATAAAGGATATGGTGGAGACATGGCTTACCCACAGCCTAAGGGATGTTTCCAGAATGAAACTTTCACTCTGCAGCGGAGTGTGCGGTGATATGAAACTTCCTGGCAGGTTAAAATTGTGTGCCGGAACCGGGACTCGAACCTGGGACCTTTGCCTTTCGCGGGCAAGCGCACTACCGACTGTGCTATCCCTACATGACTCACGATGCCGCCTCACAACTTTACTTCCGCCAGTACCTCGCCTCCTACTTTCCAAACTTTACAGAAGCTCCCCTGTGAACCATGCAAGACTAGCACTCTTGGAAGAAAGGATATGGTGGAGACATGGCTTAGCCACAGACTAAGGGATGTTTCCAGAATGAAACTTTCACTCTGCAGCGGAGTGTGCGCTGATATGAAACTTCCTGGCAGGTTAAAATTGTGTGCCGGAACCGGGACTCGAACATGGGACCTTTGCCTTTCGCTGGCAAGCGCACTACCGACTGTGCTATCCCGACACGGCTCACTGTGCCGCCTCACAACTTTACTTCCGCCAGTACCTCGCCTCCTACTTTCCAAACTTCACAGAAGCTCTCCTGTGAACCACGCAAGACTAGCAGTCCTGGAAGAAAGGAAAATAGTTTTACAATCACTTTAGAGGTGTGAAACATTATACGTTTTTATAATTACGTAGGCTTCCGCGGCCAGAGTCAGATGACATAAAAGTTTTCTGGGTATGGTACCGCGTCATGATGTAAGGCTATTACTTAAATAACCAACGTTTCGGCCAACGTTACAGTGGCCTTCATCTGGGTAACCCAGATGAAGGCCACTGTAACGTTTCTGGGTATGGTACCGCGTCATGATGTAAGGCTATTACTTAAATAACCAACGATTCGGCCAACGTTACAGTGGCCTTCATCTGGGTTACCCAGATGAAGGCCACTGTAACGTTGGCCGAATCGTTGGTTATTTAAGTAATAGCCTTACGTCATGACGCGGTACCCAGATGAAGGCCACTGTAACGTTGGCCGAATCGTTGGTTATTTAAGTAATAGCCTTACGTCATGACGCGGTACCATACCCAGAAAACTTTTATGTCATATGTCATTATACGTTTTATTACACCAATAATAATTCGGAAGCACTGCCGAGTTCGCTTGTATTACGTTTACCGGTGGTTCCGTATTTTGTCGACGCCCTCTAGATGGCAAAACCGCGACTCTACGCGCGCGCGCGCGCGCGCGTGACGTCCGCAGCCGCGGCGCGATTTTCGCATTCCCGGGTCTCGAACCGGCTACCGGCGAGGGGGAGGGACGCGCCGCAGACGGGCGGGCGGGCGTCGGGCTTGCGGGTGGTCCGGCCGCTATACGTCGATAATTGGATTCGTGTAATGGATTCTGGCCTGTCCGGAGGCCGGCGGCCGGCCGGCTTTGTTCGCCGCGGTCCGCGATCGCTGCCCGGCGCGTACAGTCGCTGCCGCCGCGCGCGGGCTCCTACCTGCTCCTACCTGCTGAAGCCACTGCCACCGCGCCGTATTCTCGACTCCCGCCGGCCTGCACTGGGTTCGTCACTTTCACCTGCAGATTACGAGGGAGTGCCGAAAAATAATGCTTCCATACTTTCACATCTGTTCTCAGTATCGCTACAGATACGAGGCGCGTCCAGAAAGTAAGTTCCGTTTCAATTTATCTCCGCTGCAGCGCTGCGGTTGCAGTTCCGCACATGCGCTGTAGACGATGTGTATTCAAGGAGACGAACGTGCGCCATTTGGAGATCGCTGTCAGTTACGTACGCTTTGTTGTGCTTGTTTGAAATGTCGGCGTTGATTGAAAATCCCGCCGCCTGTGAAATCAGGTCGGTGATTCGGTTTCTGAATGCGAGGAAAGTGAAACCGAGTGAAATTTATCGGCAAATTTGCGATGTTTACGGACCAAATGCGATGAGTGATTCGATGGTGAGAAGATGGGTCCGACAGTTCAATTGCGGGCGTAGTGATGTGCACGATGAAGAATGAAGTGGGCGTCCACCTTTGGTTACAGAAGAACTCGTTCACGCGATTGATGACAAGATCCAGGAAAAACGTAGGTTTAAAATTAGTGCTCTCGCTATGGACGACGAGCTGGAGAAACTGTTTCCAACTGGTTGAAGACACAGGCGGCAGATTTCTATGAAGAAGGTATATAAAACCTGGTGCCACGCTATGATAAATGCCTGCAAAATTTCGGCAGTTATGTGGAAAAGTAGATTAAGAGTTGTAGAATTTTGTGCAATAAAAATTTCTTCTCTACCTGTGTACAATTTCATTTTATTACCAAACGGAACTTACTTTCTGGACGCGCCTCGTATTACATGTCATGCACATTTTACCGCGCAAGTTGCAGCCCTCTTCAGCTAGAAGTCTCTGAATTGTAACGTGTGTAACATGGTGGTGTGTGATGTAACTGCGCCGGTGTACCGAACGAAGCCAGTTGTGATGTTCAAATGTTTCTAATCCTATGGGACCAAGCTACGTTGGTCATCAGTCCCTAGTCCAGAAACTACTGAAACTAAGTTAAACTAACCGAAGGACAACACACACACGCCGGCCGCGGTGGCCGAGGAGACTGAGGCGCTCCAGTCACGGTCTGCACGGCCACTACGGTCGGGGGTTCGAATCCTCCCCCCCCCCCCTCGGGCATGGATATTTGTGCCGTCCTTAGTCTTAGCTAGTTCATAAGTAGTTTGTAAGATAGGGACTGATGACCCCGTAGGTAAATCCCAAAAGTTCTACAAACATTTGAACATTTTTGAACACACACACATCCATGCCCGAGGGAGGTTTCGAACCTCCAACGCGGGAGCCGCGTGATCCGTAACGTGGCGCTCCAGATCGCTAAGCTACTCCCGCGCGGCCAGCTGTGATGCATTACATCTACATCTACATGGATACTCTGCAAGTCACATTGAAGTGAATGGCAGAGGGTTCGTCGAACCGCTTTTATGATATTTCTCTTTAATTCCATTCTCTAACAGCTCGCGGGGAAAAAAGGAACACCTACATCTTTCTCTTTTCGATCTGATTTCTCTTATTTTATTATGATGATCATATCCCCGTATTTCACGTATCTACAACCACATACATACTTCGCGAGCGGCATTATCTACGAAAAACCCGGAGTTACCCGGGTATTTATTTATTTATTCCTGCCTTCAGTTAGTACTTTTCCTATTCCTTTCTCTCTCTCTCTCTCTCTCTCTCTCTCTCTCTCTCTCTCTCTCTCTCTCTCTCTCTCTCTCTCTCTCCATCGGAGAATATATAAGAAATAAAGCATAATGCATAATGTACAAAATTATAGGTGCACTATCCAAACAAATAAAGATAGCAATCAAAATACAAATGGCATATAAAATTCGCACGATCTCATATTTATAGAGTTACATATTGTATAACTGTATAATTTTTCAGGTATATATTCAATTGTATAAGCGCTGTATTTCTGTAAATTCTATTGCGAATACAGTTAGTAGTGAAGAAGTAATACATTAAAACTTGGTGCGTGATAGGGCAGTTTTCTATTCATGTCACTGTTAATGTGCTTATATCTCATCATCTACGTATCGTACTGTGACACAATTTCGAAGGTACATTCAGCTATATGTGTCTATACTGTGTGTAAAATTTCCTGCGGTTACAATTTTTAATGTACAAATAATAAATTGTAACGTCATACCGAATGCCGTAGTTTTACTCCATGAACAGAGGAATAGTAGTAAACAAGAAACTTTTATCCTTTCATAGTTTTGCTTTTGCCGTCAGCGAGAATAAATTCAATAAAGGTTTGAAATTATGTTTAAAGTTGTTTGCAACTCGCTAAGTACTGTCATTCTCATACAATGTCTGAATCAAGTCTCTTCGCATTATGTGGCAGTTTCTTGAACTACATTGTTTATAACTTTATATCTCCTGGACTATGAGTCGTATGTGGTTATTACCCCTACAGCAATGTGACCTCAAGATAGGGAATATGTGCACCAAATTTGGTTGGAATCGGTCCAGTGGTTTAGGAGGAAATGTATAACACTGTTGTTTGATGCAGGAGTTTTTCGCACATCTCATTGTCATGACATATCCGTGTATATGTTGTACGTGATCCTAACACTTGCGGTGACCGTCCGCATGGATTGAAAATTACATGTGCAAAATTTCATAAACATAGGAAAATAACTGTAGATTTGTATAAAATACGTACAAACAGACACCCTACTTTGGATATGTCCGGAAGAACAGCTAGACATCTCATAGAGTCCAATTCAGTCAAGATCTATTGTCGAAACAGTCCAATAAGTACATGATGAGTACGTGAATAAGGTAGTAATCTTACGGGTTAAAAGTCCCGTCGCCAGCGTAATCATTGGAGACGGGAGTAGGGCTCGGACTGTTTGGTAACGATGGGGAAAGAAATCAGCTATGCCCTTTCAAATGTGGAATGGTCGAGCGTTCTAAGGCACCTTGCTACGGAGCGCGCTGTTCTTCGCCATCGGAGGTGTTCGAATCCTCCCTCGAACGTGTGTGTGTGTGTGTGTGTGTGTGTGTGTGTGTGTGTGTGTGTGTGTGTGTATGTTTTCTTAGTATAAGTTAGTTTAGAAAGTTTGTAAGTCTAGAGACTGATGACCATAGCGGTTTGGTCCAACAGGTTTACAAACATTTGAACGTTTTCCTGGAGTAATTTAGGGACATCGCGGGAAACCTAGATAGGAGTGTCCCGGAGGTGAATTTGAACCAGCATCCTCCTGAATGCGAGACCAGTGTGTTACCACTGCACCACCTACGGAGTACATGAAATGATTACATTTACAAATCAATAGCTCAAGTGCTACTGAGGTACGAGGTGTCGATCTATGTCGAAACACCCATATTAGTACGTGGTGTTAGCCTCCACGGGTGGCAAGCTGGTGCTGATTTTGGAAATCCATATTCGATCATACAGACGGGAACACTGTCTCGATACATTATTCCTGCTTGGCCTGTTCAAATAGAGTTGAAGCATGAGCATTAGCTCGTGTCAGTTGTCGTCTCAACGTGTCCCAAACGTGCTCGATTGGAGACTAGTACAGAGATCGTGCTGACGTTGGAAGTTACGCACGTCTTACAGGGCAAGTTGATTGTCTCGTGCAGGATGTGCGCCATAATTATCTGCTGGAACAACGCGTCGTCTTTCTGTTGCCAGAATGGAAAAAGAACGGGTCTTACAACATTCCGCACGTACCGAGCGCTAGTTAGCATCCCTCCACAAACACTGAACGAGAGGTGTACCTTATCACGCTCGTCACGCTACATCATACACTCAAAGGACCATCATTTGCGTGCATTCACAATACGCTTTCATGACTGAACACGATGGTTCGCCATTCCATCTTCCAAGTTATCCTCAAACGGTACTAACCGAGCCAAGCACGTCGAAGTTGCAGCATGAGTGGAAGACGGGCTAAGCGGTGTGGGTGCCTCTGTTAGTCACCAGTTGGGAACAGTTCGTGTTGACTGGTCTGGGATCACAACATAGGCGGATCCAGAGGGTAGGTGGGGAGGGGGGGTCGAAGGCTCGGTCCCCTGCCCCCTCCCCCCAGCAGCATTTTCTTCTTGTCCATTTGTCTATATCAACCACAGAAAGCCCAGATCAACTCGGGACTCCCAGAATGCGAAGCTAGTTTGCTATCACTGCGCTAACCCCGCTCGGTTATAATTGAAAATTAGACTGAGTCTTCAAAACTGTTTGACCTTTGTTTGGGTAAGGGGTAAAAAGAGGTGGCTGGTACTAGAGTCTTTCTACTGAGCAGGACTTTAGCTGACGATGAGAATTCTTCACGTGACCGTTGCAGCCAGCATCGCTGCACAACTATCGCAAAACGACCAACTTTTGTGGCAATTTTCCGAAAGGAACATCCCGCCACTTGCAAGGCCACAATTTGACTCTTTTCCAGAGTTCCTCACAGAGCCTTATGGCTGTGAAGATTCTCTATTAAAGGGTACACAGAAATGGCTGTCCGGCAGATATGTCAGTACGCTGTTTCTTGGCGGACGACGTTGAAACCATTACCAGTACACCTACTATTCACTAGGTGTTTCCGTCTCCGTGGTCCAGTGGAAAGCGTGGTAGACTGCCACGCAGGTGGCCCGGTTTCGATTCCCGGTCAGGTTGAAGGTTTTCTCCACTCAGGGACTGAGTGCTGTGCTATTTTCATCTTCATTACATCATTATGGACTTGCAAGTCATCTATGTGGCATCACCTTAAAACTTGCTGAACACGATCCTAGCTGGAATCAAAGGCCAAAAATGAGGTAGTAGGGTAACATGGCAATTTCAGGGCGTCTCCCTCATTTTCTTTTTTTATTTATTCTCCTAACATTCCTTCCCTTCCCTTTTCCTTTGTTTGGGTCACTTTTTTTACTGATCTCTCATGCATCTTCACTGCAGCTTTTCCCCAATAGGCGTTTCTGTTATTTGAAATCGTTAAAATTACTAACTCATTTAAAAATGATTATTAGCTGTTTTCCATTTGACAGTAATATCCAAAAGGGCTAGTTATTTTCAACTTACCTCCGATATTGATATTTTCTTCGTGCTTTGTTAAATCTGGTTACTTTTCTTCCCCGTTTTGTTTCTAAAATGTTCAAATGTTTGTTATGCTTAAGGGACTTAACTGCGAGGTCATCGGTCCCCAAACTTACTAACTACTTATGAACGACCTTACACTAAAAACGACTCAAACATCCATGTCCAAGGGGGGATTCCCCCGACCGTAGTGGCCGTGCTGTGACTGGCGCGCAGCAGACCGCTCGGACACTGCGGCCGGCTGTTTTGTTTCTCTTGCGTTTAATAGTTTTCTTCTTCCCTGTTCACCAATCGCGTAGATTACTATTATTTCATACAACAGTGATACCGTTCCGCAACGGTGGTACTGCCAAGAGTTCTGTAAGGGCCGGCCGCGGTGGCCGAGGGGACTGAGGCGCTCCTGTCACGGTCTGCACGGCTACTACGGTCGGGGGTTCGAATCCCCCCTCGGGCATGGATATTTGTGCCGTCCTAGTTCGTAAGTAGTTTGTAAGTTTAGGGACTGATGACCGCCTAGTCAAGTCCCATAGACTATACAAACATTTGAACATTTGAATTTAGTTCTGTAAGGTGCCTTCTTGCTGAGCGCGCGGTTGTGTGCCAACTCTCTCAAAGGATTATGCTGCCAATCGGAATGCCACAATTTGACCCCTTTTTAATTCGCCCAGTTGGCTGTGGGATGAACGAATGGATCTCTGTGCTATGCCGGCGGTTTTCTTGATACGTTGGTACACACAGATGGCGATATGGGAGCTATGTCAGTACGCGGACGCTGGTGCAACCATCACTGGTACTTCTACTATCCCTCAGGTGGCACCCTTCAGGTGTATTAATTTCCTTTTTCCGGCAGTGCGTATCGGTGCGTCAGATTTAGCATGCTGTACAGAAGTTCCTACATCTACATCTGTTCCTACATCTGCATACATACTCCTGCAAAAGCAACATTCAATGCTTGACAGCCGGCCGCGGTGGCCGAGGGGACTGAGGCGCTCCAGTCACGGTCTGCACTGCCACTACGGTCGGGGGTTCGAATCCCCCCTCGGGCATGGATATTTGTGCCGTCCTTAGTATAAGCTAGTCTATAAGTAGTTTGTAAGTTTAGGGACTGATGAACCCGTAGTTAAGTCCCATAAAAATAAAAAAAATAAAAATGCTTGACAGAACGTAGCTCCTACAACTACTAGCCATTTCCTTTCCTGCTCCACTCCGAAATAAAGTGAGCGAAAAACTCCGTAGAAGTTTAATTTATTTACCTTGGCTGCAGAATCGTTCTGCAGTCGGCTCTAAATTTCTTCCGTAGTTTTGTCGGAATAAACGTCGTCGACCGTCCATGAGTTCCCACTTGAATTTACGAACCTCCTAAGTAACATTACCAGGCTGATTGAACGTACCTGTAAGGATTCCTAACAACCTGTGTCTGTATTGCTTCTGTCTCTTCATTTACACCTACATGGTGTAGAATCTAAACGCTTCAGCAGTACAGAAGAACGGGTCGCGATAGTGTTCTGTGTGCGGCGGCCTCCTCCACAGACAACCCGCTTCTTCCCAGAATTCTACCAGTGAACGGAAGTCGTCCATCCACCTTCCCCAGAACACTCGCGCGCTCGTTACATTTCATATCGCTCTGCAACGTTACGCCAAGGTATTTAATCGTCGCAACTGTGTCAACCGCCACACTACTAACTCTGCACTCGAACATTACGGAATTCTTCTATGTGAGCGAGGAAGAGGGAAAGAATGGGAAACAGTAGCTTTGCTGCTGTTGGGCTTCGGACTCAAGATTTCCGCTATTAGCCAGAAATCGCCTGAAGTTTGTGGCTATTTAATCACGCCTCACATCTGCCCCAAAATCCCACAAGTCGCACGATAAGGAAGTAGCGGTCCTGTCTTTCATGGTCCTCATATCGGATTTTTGCATAATATCGAATAATGTTATCGCATCTGCAACGAAGAAAGTGTTCCAACGTCTTCACCTGCTGCATATACATAATTATTGGATATGTCCAGAGCAACACATCTTACACACAAACACATACATACATAAACACACGCACATACTCTCTCGCCGGCCGCGGTGGCCGCGGGAACTGAGGCGCTCCAGGCACGGTCTGCACGGCCACTGCGGGCGGGGGTTCGAATCCCCCCTCGGGCATGGATATTTGTGCCGTCCTTAGTCTTAGTTAGTTCATAAGTAGTATGTAAGTTTAGGGACTGATGACCCCTTAGTTACGTCCCATAGACTATATAAACATTTGAACATTTGAACATTCTCTCTCTCTCTCTCACACACACACACACACACACACACACACACACACAATCCTTTTTATCTCGATTAATGACCTCAATATTGTATTACAAACTAAATTTTGTTACCTAGAATGAGTAAGCATCCAATAAATGGAGGCATGCTTCCATTTAGAACGTTTCAAATGTTCAAATGTTTGTATAGCTTATGGGACTTAACTACGGGGTCATCAGTCCGTAAACTAACAAACTACTTACGAACTAGCTAATACTAAGGACGGCACAAATATCCATGCCCGAGGGGGGATTCGAACCCCCGCCCGCAGTGGCCGTGCAGACCGTGACTGGAGCGCCTCAGTCCCCTCGGCCACTGCGGCCGGGTAGAACGTTTCCTTGATGCTACTATTTATTTCACGTTACACGTGTTCTCCAAATTTACTTGTGACATTCAGCATGCTTTCTAAATTTTTAGTGTATTTCATTTTATTTTAATCGTGCAGTATATTATTTTCAGGGAAATACGGCAAAAATTTCAACTTTTACCATGCGTCTAGTAAAATCATCTGAAGATCAAAACCAACTGCAGAACTATCTGCATAAGATATCACTATGGTGTAAAAATTGGCAATTGAGTCTAAATAATGAGAAGAGTGAAGTTGTCCACATGAGTACGAAAGGAAATCCGTTAAACTTTGTTTACAAGATAAATCAATCAAAAGTGAAGACCAAAAATCCACAAAATACTAGGAATTAGTATTACTTCAGACTTAAACAGGAAAGAACACGTAGATAATGTCGTGGGAAAGACGAACTAAAAACTGTGTTTTATTGGCAGAACCCTTAAAAGATGCAACAGAACTACGAAAGAGACTGCATACACTACGCTTGTCCGTCCTTTTTTGGAGTACTCCTGCCCAGTGAGGGATCCTTACCTGGTGGGTTTGACGGAGGACATCGAAAGAGTCCAAAGAAGGGCAGCTTGTTTCGTAATGTCACGATACAGCGGAGACGGCGTTACGGGAATGATACAGGATCTGGGATGGGAATCATTACAACAACGGCGCTTATCGCTGCGGCCTAGGCTACTTACGAAACTACAATCGCCAACATTCTCCTCCGAATGCGAAAATATATTGCTGACTCCCACTTACAATAGGTAGAAATGATCATCACAATAAAATACAAGAAATTAGAGATCTAACGGAGAGATTCAGGTGTTCTTTCTTCCCGCGCGCTATTCGAGAATGGAATGGGAAATAAATAGTATAACGGTGGTTCGTGAACCCTCTGCCAGGCACTTAAATGTGATTTGCAGCGTGTCCCATGTAGATGTGTAGCAGAGGCCTGATGTAAACGTGCTTGTCACTCCACCAAAATCGCTAGGCCAATATCGATGAATTTTGTGTGTCTGTGTTTGAGTGGGACCCTATTTGTTTTAGATTCACTACTGGATCCGTTAGGTGGCGTTGAAAAATCGAAGTCGGTAATTTTGGTAACTTCAGATTACATTCGTATTTTAAGCACTGTCATCTCATTTATCTGACTGCTATAAAATTTTGCACAGTTGTCCTTCAAAAGAAGAGAAACGGTACTGTTTACATAAGATTACGCATGATTAATGGCGGAGGATACTTCACAACAGAGTCCGTCATCAATCTACAGTTTCATTCCGAACTTGATTAAAGTTTGTACATCTGAACTTCAAAACAAGAGGAAGGACACTGTCAACATATCGTACGATGCATGGCGGATGGTACCTTATTCCCAACTTTGACAATGTATGTAGGGTCACTATGAAATTTAGAAGAGATGACTAATTTTTCAGAAACAGAGAAGGGAGGTGATTAATAGAGATGGGGCAGCTGGAGATTGGTAGATACTGTGGAGAGGTAATAACAGAGACAGAGGGTGGATGTTCTGATAGTGGAGAGGAGGAGGAGGTGGCGGTGGAGAAAGAGGAAGCAGAGGTTTATTGGGATGGGGGGGATGAAGAGAGAGAGGGGGGAATATGGTGTTTGGCAGGGAGAGACGGAACGATACATGGCCTAACACAGTATAGAAATAAACAAAGGGAAAGTAAGAAATAGGCACAGATAAGGAGGAACTAAGGGCGGAGAGATTAGGGGAGGGGGTCTAGGATGTGGAACCTATTGCTACCGTTATTTAACAAATGCGAAACATTTCAGGATTCGCTACTATTTATTTATTTCATTTAGAGGTAGATGCAATTCATCACACCATCTACACATGTTGTGTAAGTTGTCTTGCATCCTCTAGTGTCACTTAACGAGACACCAGCCCGTACACCACAGTATCAACAGCTATCACCCTGCAACTGAAAGTATGCGAAGATTGAAAGCTGTGTATTGTCAGGGTTTGTTCACTTGTATTCGTAATTAAGGAAAAGACGATGCCAACCTCAGCATGTGTGTCAGAGAAATCGGACCGCGTACTGCAAACCGACCGGACTCATCGCATTGGGGTTGACGAACTCATCAGAACAAATAGCAGAGACACAGCTCTCAGGTAAGTGTAGCACACGACGACAGCGTACACCGTCAGTCGTTGCAGAGCTGCTGTGCAGAAAACTGTACTCACTTCTGACTTTTAACAGAGGAGAAAGGTCGTCAACCATTTCGTTTGCGTAGGGGGGACTCCTTAAAATGTTGTGGTAGGCGATGAAAGCTGAGATTTCCATTTTGACCCAACGACGCGCATTACTGATGCAGATAGACTCATCACCGTTCAAGGCGCAAGAGGTCCTGGACAGAAGCAACGTTTAGCTCACTAAATACTATGAAGCAAGATAATCGCTCACAGTTATTTATGAGCTTTTTCCCAATATCCGACAGGTCTTGTACACAATCTGCACGTGTACATCTGTTGATGTCCCGAACTAACCGCCCTATGGCAAGAAATGGATGCAGTGGTGGGGAAGGGAGTAAGGGTTGTAGCCTTTCTCCAATGTTACTCAATCTGTACATTGAGCAAACTATAAAGGAAAGCAACGAGAAATTAGGAGAAGGAATTAAAGTTCAGGGTGAAGAAATAAAAACATTGCGTTTTGCAGATGACATTGTAATACTGTTAGAGACAGCAAAGGACCTGAAAGAGCAGTTGAAAGGGATGGACAGTGTGTTGAAAGGTGCGTACAAGTTAAACATTAACAAGAGCAAAACAAGGGTAATGGAGTGTAGTCTAAGAAAATCAGGCGATGCTGAAGGAATTAGATTAGGTAACGAAACAATAAAGGTCGTAGATGAGTTTTGTTACTTGGGCAGTAAAATAACACACGATGGTCGCAGTACAGAGGATATAAAATGCAGAATGGCAATTGGAAGAAAAGCGTTTTTGAAACAGAGAAATTTGTTAACATCGAATATTAATTTAAGCGTGAGGAAGTACTTTCCGAAGGCATAAACAGTGCGGACAGGATGAGGATAGAGGCTTTAGAAATGTGATGTTACAGAAGAATGCTGAAGATTAGGTGGGTATATCGCGTAACTGATGAGGAGGTACCGAACAGAATTGGGGAGAAAAGGAATTCTGGCATATCTTGAATAAAAGAAGGGATTGACTGGTATGACACATTCTTAGACATCAAGGAATTGTGAATTTAGAGCTGGAGGGAAGTGTGTGGGGGTGAAAATCGCTGAGGGAGACCAAGAAACGAATACAGTAAGCAGATTCAAATGGGATGCAGGGTGCCGTTCTTATGAGGAGATGAAGAGGCTCGCTTAGGTTAGAGTAGGGTGGAAAGCTGCATCAAAACAATCTCCGGACTGAATACAACAACAACAACAACAACAACATGGCAAGAATGCTGTCATCTCTGGTGTTGTGCCGGATCCTTTGCAGTGGTTCTTTCACTCTGACAGACAGGCCGCAATCATAGGGAGTCATGTCAGATAAGCCGCGGTAGAATAGCCGTGCGCACTAAGGCGTTCGTCATCGGGGGTTCGAGGCCTCCCTCGGGCATGGGTGTTTGTGTTGTCCGTAGCATAAGTTACTTTCAGTTAGTGTAAGTAGTTTGTAAGCGTAGGGACAATTGACCACCGTAGTTAAGTCTCTTAGATTTACAAACGTCTGAATTTCAACATGTCAGGTGGATGTTTCGTACCTCCGTACCCAAACACTGGATTGTTGTTGTTGTTGTTGTTGTTACAGTTTCTGGAGACTAAACTACGAGGTCATCAGTCCCCCCCCCCCCCCCCCCGAAAGACTGGAAACTTGCACAGGTAACTCCGATATTCAAGAAAGACAATTGGAGAGATGCCTCAAATTACAGACCTATATTATTGACGAAGGTTTGCAGCAGGATTTTAGAACATATACTTTCTTTATATATTTTGAACTATCTCAAAGACAACGACCTATAGTCAACGCGGATTCAGAGAGTATCGTTCTTATGAAACACAGGTAGCTCTTTACTCATATGATGTGATGAGTGTTACTGACATGGGATGTCAAATAGATTCCTTATTTCTAGAGTTCCGCAATGCTTTTGACACTTTGCCTCACAAGCGACTTCTAATCAAATTGCGTGTTTACGGAATAAATCAAATGTTTGTAAAGTCTATGGGACTTAACTACGGGGTCATCAGTCCCTAAACTTACAAACTACTTATGAACTACTTACTAACTAGGACGGCACAAATATCCATGCCCAAGGGGGGATTCGAACCCCCGACCGTAGTGGCCGTGCAGACCGTGACTGGAGCGCCTCAGTCTCCTCGGCCAACGCGGCCGGCGTTTACGGAATATAGCCACAGTTGTGCGACTGGATTCGTGTTTTCCAGTCAGAAAGGACACAGTACGTTGTAACTGACGGAAAGTCATCGAGTAGAACAGAAGTGATATGTGGCGTTCCGCAGGGAAGTGTTATGAGGCCGCTACTGTTCCATATTTTATAAACGATTTAGGTGACCATCTGATTAGTTTCCTTAGACTGTTCGCAGATGATGCTGTCGTTTATCGGTAAGTACAGTCACCAGAAGGTCAACAGCAACTGCAAAATGACTTAGATACGATATCTGCATTGTGCAAAAATTGGCAATTGACGCTTAATAGTGACAAGAGTGTAAAGTCATCCATATGACCACTAAAAGAAATCCGTGAAACTTCAGTCACACGATGAATCAATCAAATCTACAGGCCCTCAATTTAATTAATTACCTAGAAATAACAATTACGAACCACTTAAATTGAAAAGAACACACAGAAAATATTGTAGGGAAGGCAAACCAAAGGCTACGTTTCATTGACAGAACACTTAGAAGATGAAACTGTTCTGCTAAAGAAACTGCCCACACTACACTTGAGCGTCCTATTTTGGAGTATTGCTGCACGTCGTGTGATTCCCACCAGGTGGGACTGACAGACGATTTAGAGAATGTTTACAGTAGGGCAGCTCGACTATATAAGGGAGACAGTGTCACTGGAATGACGCACGAATTGGGGTGGAAATTATTAAAAGAAAGGCGCTGTTTGTTGTGGCGAGATCTATTTGCGAAGCTTCTTTCTCCAATTTCCTCTTCCGAGGGCGAACTTTTTTTTTTCTTTTTTTTTAGCACACGCCTATACAGGGAGACATGAGCATCATAATAAGATTACTCAGATAGAAAACTTTTTCCCGCTAGCTACTAGACAATGGAACTGTAGAGAAATATCATAAAAGCGGTTCGATGAACCCTCGGCCATGCATTTCAATGTGACTTGCAGAGTATGTAAGTAGATGTATGAGCAGGTGTAAACGTAGAATCTCCCACTGGCAGTGGCGCAAGAGGACCTGCAGAAAAGCAGCAGTGTGGTTGTGACCACCAAGGGCGACAGCAGACACTGGTCATTACTACGTTCCCACAACATCGTCTTCATTCAGAGCGCAGGCGAAAGCGACGACACTTGACGGAACAGCAACAAACCACTCTGCATGACAATCGCCGAGGGCAAAACTCCTCAGTCTGTCGGGACGTAGAAGTGCCAGATACCAGAACTATATTTCCTTATTTACGATGTGCATCCAAAATCAGTTTCCCCACTTCTTGTTAACAAGGACAACACAATTATAACCAAAACTTTATTGGTACCGTGTACGGCAGTGCTTGAACTATTTTTCAACCCAGTCACGAAAAGAATTGAGTGACTTGTCATACAGCGAAAATACTTTTGCATTCCTGAGTCGCGTACGTCTGGGGCCTGTAAATAGAGCCACCATGTGGCTCGTTATCACAAAGCTGGCCGGATGACAGCAATTTCTTGGGGTGCAAGAAAAGAAGAAAATCGTTAAGAGAAAGATCAGAACTGTATGCCGAATGATCAAACAGCTCCCAGCCGAAATTCTGCAAAACAGTTGCGGCGCTCCGAGCCGTATTGGGCGAGCATTGTCACGGAGCAGCGAAACGCCCGCGGTGAACATTCCACCCCCCCTCCCCCCAACGTTCTGAATGGCACGTTGCAGTTTCCACATTGTTTCACAGTAAGAGATGAAGGCGATTGTCACACGCTGGCTACATTCACAGCGACACATGAATACAAAAGTCGATCCTACAGTATGACAAGTGTCTCGATTCTTTTGGTGACTATGTGGAAAAATTGCTGAAACATTGCTGTACCTATTGCTAATAAAGCTTTTCATGCAACTGAGTTGTCTGTTTAATTTTTATTTTTAAATGGAAACTTACTTTCTGGATGACCCTCATACCTACTATATGACTACATACATTGCCCTCTACACGCTTGATCCAACTAAAGGAGTTACGTGATTTAATGTGGAACTTCTGTAAGTGTGATATACTATAAGACTGAGATCCAATTTCACCTATGTAAAATAGTGTGAATTGGTAAAAGGATAAATTATTCTGCGTGTTTGTCAATCCAGAAACGGACTCTTATCCGATAGCAGCATATCATGTGTATCGCAAATGTATATCTACACCTACATATATAC
Organism: Locusta migratoria; assembly: GCA_026315105.1. Taxonomy (NCBI): domain Eukaryota; kingdom Metazoa; phylum Arthropoda; class Insecta; order Orthoptera; family Acrididae; genus Locusta; species Locusta migratoria. Next base: position 17,937,492 of record CM048751.1, read on the forward strand.
TTCGCAATCCACAGTGAGGTGCGTGGCGGAGGGTACACTGTAGCACTACTAGACCTTTCCTTTCCTATTCCACCCCCAAACAATAGGAGGGAAAAAAAGAATGTCTAAATGCCTCAGTATAAGCCCTAATTTCTCTTATCTTGTCTTTGTGATCTTTACGCGAAATGTAAGTACGCGGCAGCAAGATCGTTCTGCAGTCAGCTTCAAATTCCGGCCCTCTGAATTTTCTCAACAGAATTTCTCGAAAAGAACGTCGTCTTTCCTCCAGCGATTTCCATTTGAGTTCCCGGAGCATTTCTGTGACACACGTGCATTGGTCGAGCCTACCAGTAACGAACCTAGCAGCTCGCCACTGAATTGCTTCCATGTCTTCATTTAAACTGATCTGCTGCGGGTCCCAAACACTTGAGCAATACTCAAGACGTGGTCGTATTTATTTATTTATTGGTTTTTTCTGTTCCATAGGACCCAATTGAGGAGTGAGACTCCATGGTCATGGAAAAAGTCAATACATTAATTATTACAAGAATGGTAATAGAAAAATTTTAAGTAGTCCTTTACACACGACAATCTTAATACAAAGTGAAAAGAATCAATAAAGAAAAAGATTAATTAGCTTAATTGTTTAACTTTTCTAGGAGTTCCTCGACAGAATAAAAGGAGTGAGCCATGAGGTAACTCTTCAATTTAGATTTGAAAGCGTGTGGATCAGTGCTAAGATTCTTTAGTTCTTGTGGCAGTTGATTGAAAATGGATGCCGCAGAATACTGTACCCCTTTCTGCACAAGTGTTAAGGTGGTGTGATACAAATGCAGATTCGACTTCTGTCTAGTATTCACCGAGTGACAGCTACTAACTCGTGGGAATAAGCTGATATTATTAACAACAAACGACATTAAAGAAAAAACGTATTGTGACGCCAGAGTCAAAATTCCCAGACTACTGAAAAGGGGTCGACATGACGTTCGCGAACTTACACCAGATACTGCTCGAACCGCCCGTTTTTGAGCCAGAAAGATCCTTTTTGCATCAGGCGAGTTACCCCAAAAAACCATGCCGTACGTCATAAGTGAGTGAAAGTAAGCGTAATAGACTACTTTTCTTGTTGAAAAATCATTTATCTCAGATATTGTTCTAATGGTAAATATAGCAGATTTTAGTTTTGGAACAAGATCCTGAACATGGGCTTTCCATGACAGCTTACTGTCTATATGAACACCTAGAAATTTAAACTGTTCAGTCTCACTTATTATATGCACATTATGTGTAATCAAAATGTCAGCTTTCGTCAAATTATGTGTTAGAAATTGTAAAAACTGAGTTTTACTGTGATTTAACATCAACTTGTTTTCTACTAGCCATGAATTTATCTCTTGAACTGCATTAGTTGATACTGTGTCAATATTACGAGCAACATCCTTCACTACCAAGCTGGTATCATCAGCAAACAAAAATATTTTACTGTCACCTGTTATACTCGAAGGCATATCATTTATATAAATAAGAAACAGCAATGGTCCCAAAACAGACCCCTGGGGCACCCCATACTTAACTGTGCCCCATTGGGATTGCACGTCATAGCCATTTTCTACAATGCGGAGAATTACCTTCTGTTGTCTATTATTAAAGTAAGAGGTGAACCGGTGTATTATACGCGGTCTTGATGAATTACATCTTCCCAAAATTCTCCCAATAAACCGAAGTCGGCTGACCGGCTTACTCAACAACTGTCCTTACATGTTCGATCCATTTCATATAGCTCTGCAATGTTACGAATAGATATTTGAACGACGCGACTGCATCAAGAAGCTCGCTACTAATGCTGTATTCGAAACTTAAGGGATTGTTTTTCCTACTCATGTGCATCACCTTACATGTTCCTACATTTAGAACTAGCTGCCATTCTTCACACCAACTAGAAATTTTGTCTAAGTCATCATGTATGCTACTATAGTAAATTAAAGACACCCTCCCATACACCACACCATCGTCAGCAAACAGCCGCAAATTACAAGTTACTCTTTCCATCAGATCATTTATATAGATAGAAAATAATAGCGGTCCTATCACTCTCCCCTGGGGCACACCTGACGATACACTCGTCTCTAATGAACACCCGCCGTCGAGAACAACGTACTGCGCTCTATTACTTTGGAAGTCTTCCAGCCTGTCACAAATCTGTGAACCTAGACTGAGTATGTACGTAGACATTAACCTTCATCAACTACTTGTTCCAGCTGGCTAGAAACGAATTCACCGTGATTGCACTGTGTATAGGTCAATGGGAACCGGATGCTTCGTCGGGTGACACACTTCTTCTCACTCAAGGTCGAAATTTTGCGCCGCGTCACGGGCGAAGTTCACTGGTTGCAATATTATTTCACGCGGTACAGAATCAAAGGCATCACTTTAGCTGTGGATATGTGAACGGTATTGCAAAATATTTTCATCCCTTCATGATTTAAGTGTTTTTCGATGGCGATATGAACTTGCAACAACCTGCCACAAACGTTTTGTATGAGGAGCATGGTAGTGGGCTTACGTTGATCTCATGGTCTCCAAATTCTCCTCATCTGAACCCATTGAAACACCTTTTCGCCTGCTAACAAACTACTGACACTCCCCCTCCCCCCACCCATAGTTCACAGGAATATCAGTGCATAGACGCCTTGTGCCTCATTCGGTTCCTCTGAAAACTCTGATGCGAAGATGAATCTCTGCTGCATTGTGTTCCAATGGTGGATCTACAATCTATTAACTACCTCGACATAATGGGCATCATCTATCAATTCTTTAAGTTCTACTGGGAGGTTGTTGGAAATGAAATCTATGACTGTGCAGGGTTCCGTGGAGTGCTACACTTCATATGATGGAGTCCACGACTGACAAATCTAGAACTCCAAGACATCTGAACAATGGCCGACATAAAAAATTTACAGTCCAACAGTCTTTTTATGGACTGAGAAAATTCTTGGTGACATAGCAGAGGTGTCCCAAGCGGTAACCCCATACCGGGTAGTAAATTTAACGGAAAAAGAATAAAGAACCGTTTGTCTCTCAGTGTCAGAGATAATGAGGATTATTCTTGCACTGAAGACAGCAGGATTAAGTTTCTCCGCAGTGTATTGACGTGATGCTTCCAAGATACCTTTCCTTCTACCGTCCGTTCAAACGGGATGTCACTTTTAAGTTTTAGCCCCAGACTCTGCGTACTGACACGACCAAGCCTTCAGAAATAGAAGTCCGAGTATGGATTGTATTTTTAAGGATACACAAATAACTAAAAATAACAAGAAAGTTTCATTATTTACTTGCTAAGTGTTCATTTCAAGAAGGCTCTTACAGGATGAAACGAAACTTACTACGATAAATAATAGTAAATACGCGAACTCCATATCAAGATGGATATTCATCCTCTAAAACGTGAATGAAATTCAGGAACCATTAATCAAGGAATACGACAATGCAGCCCACATTAACATTAATTTATTATTGTTCGTGTAGAGGCGGCCATAAAAATTATATTGACGACAATGAAGCACACTTACTGTCATCATTGTAAATTTCATTAATTTACCTTTCACTGGCGTCCAGGTATTAATAGGCGATACTGAAAATTAAATATAGACAGCAACACAAAAGTTAAGTTGCTGCTACATAATGATATGTCAGTTTTCACGAATTAAGATAAGGTTACACCAATTCGAGAATTGGAGCCACAGATCTAAAATGGTGAAGACTAGACAAGTAAAGGAAATCGAGATGTATATCGAAAAACTCTGAGATACCTTCTTTGTTTATAACGCATGAGAGATTACATGCAGCGTTTTATGACAGCGAAATGACCCTGTGACCACTAGACAATGCCGCTGGTCACCCTACCGTCGTAACACAACACACACACGTGACACATTAATACAAAAAAATCCAGTGACTATTGAGGTTTAAATGTTCCAAATGGGATGCGGAAGTAAGTAGATAGTAACAGTAAAATTCTTGTTTCAATCACTGCATCATTTAGACTTTAGAGCGATGACTCGTTCTAAATTGTGACGATGTTTCAGAATGTAAGGATGTCGTTAAAATATCACGGTATCATAAGCGTTACGTATCTGCTGTTAGAAAGGCAGTTGTTGCCAGAACGGATACAAGTGTTTTCATTCAAGCAATTTTAATTATTCAAGGTAATAATATTTATAAACAAACATTCTTCCAGAAAGTAATGTCTGTGGGAAAGAGATTCAAATAGATTGAGTGCCAGATAGGAGGAACAAAGAACAGGTAGACAGTTTCAAGTACCTGGGATGTATTTTCTCACAGGATGGCAACATAGCGAAACAACTGGAATCGATGTGCAGCAAAGCTAATGCAGTGAGTGCTCAGCTAAGATCTACTCTCTTTTGCAAGAAGGAAGTCAGTACCAAGACTAAGTTAGCAGTGCACCGCTCTATCTTTCGACCACCTTTGTTGTATGGGAGTGAAAGTTGGGTGGATACAGGTTACCTTATTCATAAGGTAGAGGTTACAGATATTAAAGTAGCAAGAATGATTGCAGGTACTAATAGATGGGAACAAAGGCAGGAGGGTGTCCGTAATGAGGAAATCAAAGAAAAGCTGGGAAGGAACACCATAGATGAAGCAGTTAGAGCGAACAGACTGAGATAGTGGGGTCATGTTACGCATGGGAGAAGCAAGGTTACCTAAGAGACTCATGAGCTCGGCAGCGGAGGGTAAGAGGAGTCAAGGTAGACCAAGAAGAAAGTACTTAGATTCGGTGCAGAATGATTTTGAAGTAAAAGGCGTAACATCAGACGAGGCATCAATGTTAGCATTGAATAGGGGATCATGGAGGAATTTTATTAGATGTACTCTGCTCTAGACTGAACGCTGAAAGGCATAATCAGTCTCTAATGATGATGATGATGAAATATTCTTCCCAAGGCTACTGACTTCCTATTAATTCATGTGTATTTGGTCTCGTTTTGTCTTTTATTTGTTCTTTCGGTACAAATTTCTCAGTTCATTTTAAACTGACTTCTCGCTGATCTAGGTACTTGGAATCTTAAATCAGAGGTTAATTATTGGGCAATACTGGTGGAGGAGGTGGGGGTTAGCAACTTACTTGCATGAGGAGAACGGTAAGGACAACATCAGAGTGGCAAAGCACTACTTGTCCACTTGCAGTTTCTGCACGATAGATATGTTTAGCTGAACATGTCACAGCACTTAACAGGCATCATGTTTTAAATTACCTTCGGAATGCAGTCTGTGAATACTTTTTCGACATGTAGGTGAATTTTAGTGACGACAGAGATAATTTCTATCAACTATCTTACTTCCGCGTAAGAACCCTTCTGTGAAGATAACACTCTTTACAAAGGCCTGGGGCAATTGCAATAGGATTCTGTGTCTACATGTAATATATTTACTACATTTTTAACTCGCCCACTTGTATGTCTGTTTATCTGTTGTGTACAAATTTTGCAGTTATTTTTAACAACTGAGTGATAAAAGAGAGACTCGAAATTCCCAACGTGGCTGACAATTATATGACAATAAGATATTAACTAGCTTTCTTGTGTAGAGCATGATTTCTATTTACCGTCGTATTTTTCCAGTGAGCTAGGTAACGTAAGCTTTCAACATAATTCAGAGCTGTATGGCAGTTAACTGAGAACCGGATGACAGTGCAATATTAACCAGCTTTGTTATCTTGTGTGTCGATGAGGGTACTTGTGTACCACTACCATTTTCCGCTTTTTCTGTTATTCACAAATGGTTTGCGAGAAGAACGGTCGCAGGTACGCTTCCATGTGAGGTCAAATCTTGCTCATCTTTATCTTCACATACTTATCGCGAGATATACGTAAGAGCAACCAGCTTGATTGGTTTACGCTAAAAGAAATTGAACTAAACCAGAAATTTATAACTTTTTTTGTAATCTCACCGATATGATTGAAGCACAAAGGACAAAAATTTGGTTTCATTAAGAATAACTAATATGACACAATCTCATCTGAATGAAAAGGATAAATTATACTACTTTCCAACCCCGGAGACATAATTCTGAAAATTGTGGATTGTAACTTTGTAATGACCATGAAAATACTTGCAAAATTTACAACTGAAGACGTAGGGCGCATCCAGTACTCATTTGACACACGAATAATTCACCTCTCTATTGCATGTGACCACATTTTTCATCATATATCTCACACGTAGGCCCCGTAGTTAGGTTCCATAGACTTTACAAACATTTGAACATCTCACACGTATGTTCGTGACACTTAAAAAATGAACAATCTCAGTTTTTCTCAACTATATATATTCGAATAATTCGAAATATTGAAACATTTCGACCGTTTCAGAGCGTTGAAATAAATTCAACGGCGAAGTTGAAAATTTCTGCTGGACCGGGATTCAAACCTACATTTTCCGTGATTCAAATCAAGACACGATACCGCTTACTATGATCGCCGCAAATCGATTGAGGCAGTTTTCGGAATGGTCGCTATGAAAATACGCGACTGATTCCTGTCCATTGCGAGCTTGTGACCTCGCCGTTGACAGAGACTTCATTCTTTTGAAACTTTTTTAAGTCAGATCCCATACCGCGAATATAAGCGGATGTAGCTTGGTTTCAAAATACATTACTGCTTTTCCTTCTGCGATACAACAAAGGAAGTGGGTTGCATTAATGCAAAAATAAACCGCCAAACACATAATATTAACTCCAAGCCAGGAATATCTAGTACTAACACATAATCTCTGAGACTTTGCGATGTTTTGAGCGGAAAATGTAAAATATTTTTTTAAATCCGTATCCGGAATTTTCAGCGTATCTGGTATCCGTCCGCAAATAAACACGACGAAAGGCCTACTAAGCCGTTTCGGAAATTGTAATAAGGTGGTAAACAAATATGTAGACTGACTATTATTTTACACTGAGATGGAAAATCAAAAAAGAAGAAAGAAATGAATATTTCGGTTCAAAGTCAAGTTGAAAGTGTGGCCATTGGAGACGGAGAACAAGCTCCAATTGTTTTATGTTTATGACGCGAAAGGAAATCGGCCGTGTCCTTTGAAATGAACCATCCAGGCCTATGCCTGGGGCGCTTTAGGAACATTACTGGAAACCCAAATAAGGATGGCTGGAATCTGGCTTGAACCGCACTCCACCCTATCACCTCACTTAATCACTGACAAAGAACTGTAGATGATCCATCATTTCTATATGAGAGGGAAATATCTCGTCTTGATATTTGTTTACTAACTACGACCGTTGTGTAATTTGGAACAGTTGTCACACAAAAACATTGCCTCATAACTGTAAGGTATTTCTGTATTCAAAATTCATCACAGTAAATATATCTCCATTTTATAGCTAAAAGTCTTAGATCAATTACTGAACAGCTTTGCGCTTTACACGGAGCTGACATGACGTATAAAACCATGATATTTTTCTCGTCGCTACCCTGTGGCTTTTGTACATGTAGCAGCACAGTATTACCAAATTAACCATTATTTTCCTTTCTGCTTTATTGGATGTATTTGTTTACCCCTTCTAGCAATATTCGCCGTTTTCTAAAATAGAATATGACTTGTTAAACCGCCGCGGTTGAATGGCCGAGTGTTCTAAGGCGCCTTGCTGCGGAACGCGTCGTTTCTCGCCGTCTGAGGCTCGAGTCCTCCCTCGGGCAAGGGTGTGTGTGTGTTTGTTTGTCCTTAGGTCAGTTTAAATGTTCAAATGTCTGTAAATCTATCGGACCAAACTGTGTGGTCATTAGTCCGTAGCTTACAAACTACTTAAACCTAGGTAAACTAACCAACGGACAAACACACACACCCATGCCCCAGGGAGGACTCGAACCTCCACGGCGAGCAACCGCGCGCTCCGCAGCGAGGTGCTTTAGACCGCTCGGCTACTCCACCGCGGCCAGGTCAGTTTAACTTGTGTGTAAGCCTAGGGACTAATAACCATAGAAGTGAAGTCCTTAGATTTGCAAACATTTGAATTTGAACTCGTGAAATCACCAATTTTTTTCACGAATAGTGTGACACAAAGCTTTTGTGCATAAAACATTCGCCAAGAGGTGTCCCCAAATATGATGTGCCCTTATTTAAGATTCTGCACCACCAGTCGTCTCAGATGATTTGGAGAATACACTTGTGGTAAACGCAATTTTCATAATTAGTAATGGTTTTGAATGCCACTGTTCCCGACTAAGAGGTCTTTGTCTTAACATCTCTAGCATCTCGTCAGATAGTTTAATGCCATGTTCTATATTTTTAGAATTTGTGTGTGATTGTGACTCTTTTTTGTTTCATTCAGAATTTTTAAAAAGGAATAGTAAAACCGTTTTGGAAGCTAAGGAGGTATAGCAATCTCAGACAATTTCAGCTCAAATCTTCTATTTTTTTAAGTACATAATGAATTTTAATGCACGAATAATGTAATTTAGCTCGTGATTATGTGTCGAAAATTAGAATACAAATTTACGGTAAGTTTATTTTAGATTTTTCTAAGTAACTGTAGAAAGTCCATTGAATTTCGTTATTCATCATCTAGTAACTTGCAGTCAATGGTGTCTTCCAACACTATAATGGCCAGATCTATGCGATTCTGCCAATTTCGCTTACGTTCTGACTATATTTTGAAGCAGTCTGTAGTGTATTATCGAGGCTGCTGTTATGATTAACGAAGAGAAGTACCATAGTGTTTATTTGGATTCAGCGACGTTCATCTGAAATATCTGACAGTGACATCTTTCCCAGTGACACTTTTCTTGAAAAATGTAATAGTTTCTTGCGGAAAAATAGGAGTGTGCTTGGGTAATCAATCTAGATTCCATCTACGATCATTGCATTTTGTAGGCCAGCAAACCAAGTAATAAATGTTTGTATAGTCTATGGGACTTAATTACGGGGTCATCAGTCCCTAAACTTATGAACTAACTAAGACTAAGGACGGCACAAATATCCATGCCCGAGGGGGGATTCGAACCCCTGACCGTAGTGGCCGTGCAGACCGTGGCTGGAGCGTCTCAGTCCCCTCGGCCACCGCGGCCGACTCGAAGTAATAAATATAGAAATCATAAGTAAATAGATGGGTCATTATATTGACTCTGACAACAGCGGGATCTGAAAGGTAGGCAATGGATAACGCACTGAGCTGTTGCGAATGTTCGTTAAACTAGTGTGCATGGAGTCAGTGGTGCACTGAATTACACTTAAGACATCCGAAGTTGGCATGAAACGTTTACCACCACTAGGAAAACTACTATGAATTACAAGCATATTTTAATTAAAAAAACTTCCGAATTGATAAGTAAGATCTAAAGTACTGACAGTGAGTGTTTTTCTGAGGTGCCGATCAACGTTAAGTGGACTGATACTGTTTGCCCCCTTCATTTCCTGACATGTGGCAGTACTTCATCCTTTGCATATTCCGATGCAGCCAGCCATAATTTACGTTCGTCACAAGAGTTAAGAAACAGATTCTTCTTCTCACACATACTCCTGAAGTCACTTGGTAATTGGGCACCGAACACGATTCGCAGGTGGTAATTTGCTCAGAAAACAAATTGCGGAAGCCGAGATAATGACACCTGAGGCGAGTTATTATCATGCTTGCACTAATTAAATAATTATATCCTTATATATAATAAACTACATGCGCATTTACAAACGTTTTCAGTCCAGTCTTGTGACTTTAGATAGCGATAAGCTATTTTGCAGCGAAAGCCAAAGTAGTGTTTCTTCCGCCCTGCTCCCCCATTCATTTCCATACCAAATTGGAGTAACTAACAAACGTAATTACAGATGGCCGAGACACCTACAAATACTAGTAATAGTGAGAAAAATGTGTGATAATTTTCACTGTAATCAGTACAATTTTCTTGTAAATATATTACTTGAATTCCGCAAGCAATTAGATGTGTAGAGAGAACGTAAGCAGCCGTACTAGTCATCACAAACGAGGATGTTCGTTAGAGATGAATTTTTCAGACAACAGTGCTTCCCTGAACCAATTTGAGAGCCAAACAAGCAATTTATTTAGCTCTCTGGTCATAATAACTGCACTTAAACTGGAAAGGATGAAATATAGCCCGTACTAATGACGGAGAAAAATTTCGTGTGGTTGATAATTTTCATACAGCAGTAGCACCTAATGTCCGCCATTACCTTCTAAATGTTTGCTCTTGTTACGTTTTGTTATTTGTGTACTGCTATAAGGTACAGAAGTTACCAGTAAGACGATTGACTATGCTTATGATCTATCAGCATCGTGGTAAAAATAACGACTTTTTTTTTAGTACGCAACAAGGTTACGTGTTTAGGTGACCATTACGCCGTCTTCTGTATTTCTGTGGAACATGTCGGTTATAATAGAGCGACAGTCATCTAGCACCTGAATTGACGGTGAAGTAAAAGATCCATACTTCGAAGCGTATCATATTACACGCTGAGGGCAGTGATGGGCGCGAATATTGAAAGACGTTACAGTAATAATGATTTGGTGTAATTTTTCAGGCTAGCGTCAATTTATTTCAAACGGTTTTACCTTATTCTGGTATTACCTCATAATGCTATTACTTTATACGTGCTTATATGTGAAGACACAAGTAGAACTACAGACATATTAGAAGGGTATGTTGCTTATCGTACAGAAGGTTAGAAGCATCATTTCAAATGCCACTATAGTTCCTAAAACCTTCCATAAAAGGTGCGAACAGTTTAACGTCAAATCCGATCCACGTTTTCTTCCTAGTAAGTATTCACATAATTAAGAGGTGAAGGCTCGCTTGAAGTCAGACAAAACTTTCCGTGGTACGCCCGGGATTCGATCCTGTAACATCCACTAACTGCAGTTTCTTTAATTAACTAATCCTTAAGAGTATTGCAATTCACTGAATTGCAAGGTTTTAAAAGGTATATAGTCTTTCATAATATTTGTGTTAAATAAGTAGTTAATAATAATGACAAAATGATTATGATGATGACAAGAAAAAGGACAACTATCGCATTGAACTGCTGTATCGACATGCACGTAATGCTTTATACAATATGAATTGTATAATATTTTCCATTCCATAATGCCCGATTAATATAACAACCGTTTTTATTAGCTCTTAGTACTTGCAGTTAACAATATTTATGTTTCTGACGGGTTTCACAACAATGTGAAAATTTTCACAACAATGTTAAAACGCAATGATGTGGTAACCTACATTATTTGTAGTTCTTCTAGCGGCAAATTTTCTTTATGCTGTGTTACATATTGATTGAACTATTTCGACGTAAATTAGAGATATAAAACAGCGGAATTTCAATAGTTGCTACAGTATTTATTAATCAATAAAAATGATTAAGTGATATTTACGTTGATTGTTTGAATGATTTTTTTCACTTATTGACCACCAGATTAAGTAGATTTTACACAGAATTAGTGTACATACAAACAAATCTCCCCGTTCCTTGTATGGATATCACATAAAAATTTCTCTGTTTTTTAGCAAATTATTTTCGTTCCTCACCCAATTTATATTTCATTAATGCATTACGTAATCCTTAATTTCTTGCTGAAAGTTCTTGTCTTACTGTTCACATCAATATATTCTTCATTACAAAATATTTATAAACTTGTGTGACGATATTACAGACATTTTCGCGTTGTCTTCTTTCTCTTAGTTTTGTTACTAAACTTCCTAAACGACGATGGAACAGCTCTAAGGACATGCGGTGTAAGGTAGTTGACAGAGACGACGAAAGGAATATTAAGATCTTAACGTCGGGACGATAAGAAGATCCGAGTGGACAAGGAAGTGGAAGTAAATCTGTTGTATCTTTACGAAGGAACCACCCGAAATTTCGTTTTTGTCATTTAACTGAACGTGGGAAATAACAATGGTCCATTGGGGATTTAGGCAGTCTTTCTCGTGAATGGAATTCTTTAAGTACTCCGTCACGACGTTAGCTCAGCGCACACTATAAAAACCACAATAAGGCACGCCGCAATGTCTTTTGTATTGGGCAATCCTTATATTTCAGACTCCCTGCAGAAGCGAGAGAGAAATTGTTGCTTGCTGGTTTATAATTTTCTCGATTGTAGTAGACGTATTATTAAGGAAATTCATTAAAAATTTTTAAAAAAAATAAGAAAGAGCTACATTAAACATTTATATTTTGCAGTGTTGTAAGTAATTTCATGCCGCGGGAACACTAAAATAGTAGTCAGAATGTTTATTGCTGATCTTAAGTTTGCCAACGGTTCTACTTCTTCATCGTGTTTCCCTTTACACCCGTAAACAAACAAGAAATCGATGTTTTCTGAAAGACTACGTCTTCAACTGTGTAGAACGATGAAAACTTGATAACAGCTGTTCTTCGATGTGCATGTCACAAGTGGAAACAAAAAAATATCACTTCGGACTTGTTTTCGGAGCAAAACCTCTACAAATTTAATAAGCTTTCGTGAGGGCTTACTCCGGTTTATCGCACTTGCTCCACTATTGGAGACCGCTGCTCCTCCCCTTCTGTCCTCTCTTTTGGAAAGTTAAAAACTATTGTTAGCATCAGGTGTGACATTTGCCTGCTGTGTAGACATTATGTCTAAGAAAGGTGTATCACTAGTGATTAGTAATGATTATCAGTGATGGGTACTGAACACAATTTGTATATGGTAATCATCGTATTGAAACTCTTTTCATCTTTGTTAATACGACTTTGTAACACCTCTTGGAGTATATTTCGAGATGAAGCAGAAAATAATCCACAATCTGTGTCTCACTAAGAGGAATAAAAATACGGTATTCTACAGCACATTTAGATAAGTCTATAAAATAAATCATATTAATGATGAGTTCTAGATTACACAAAATGAGCAAAAACAAAAACAAACAATATGATATCCAAGATTTCTACGAATTTTATTTTCCTTAACTGATCTAGTTAAGTAGTTCAGTTAAAAAATCGCGAAAGAAATTGTAATACAGTAGCTTTTCTTCAGTTGAAGAACGACAGGTGTTAGACGCCTACTAAAGAGACCGTTTACATCACGCTTTTGTGTCCTCTTCTTCCGTTTTGTTGCGTTTTATAAAATCTTTCTTACATAAGATTGATAGAGGATATGGTAAACGTTCGAAGATCAGCAGCTCGGTATGTGTAATGGCTAAATACGGAAGAGACTGTTTCGAATGTGATAAGTGATTTGGGGAGGTAATCTTTAAAACGAAGATTTTTTCGTTGCGGTAAAATATTTCCATTTCAGTGATCATACTCCGAATACCAAAGATATCCTGTTGACTCGCTCGTAGATAAGGAGAACTGATCGTGGCAGTAAAATAAATTAAGTTCAGAAATACTGATGCAGGTTTTCATTTCTCCGACGTCCTATTCGAGTGTCGATCGGTTAACAAATAGCCGCGGTGGAGTAGCCGAGCGGTCTAAGGCGCCTCGCTGCGGAGCGCGCGGTTCGAATCCTCCCTAGCACGTGTGTGTGTGTATGTGTGTGTGTATGTGTGTGTGTGGGTGGGTGGGTTGGTGGGTGGGTGTGAGTGTGGGTGTGTGTTGTCCTTAGGTTAGTTTACCTTAGTTTAAGAAGTTTGTAAGCTACGGGCTGATGACCACGCAGTTCGGTCCGATAGATTTACAAACATTTGAACATTTTTTTTATTAACAAATAAGCCGAAAGTAGTTTGGTACACAATCTGCATGCAGACATCTGGATGCAGACGATGCTCGATGATCGAATTATATCGGTTGCTGCACTAAACAATTTCTGAAAATATAATTTGATGAAGAGCGAAGCTAAGATCTCTGAAAGCGTCAGACCACTGTGCACAATGAGTCTTTGTGACTAAGTTCCAATTCGTAAGTAACCACATTATAGGAGGGACGTGCAAACAAATTTCTACATTTTTTCAGCCTAAATTGGCAAAGAAAGAACATCAGTTTAATACAAATAAACAATCCCTGAGACGGATTTTCGTCTCAAATGTGTCAGACATTATTGATAAATAGGAAGCATTGAATTAAAATTTGTGGTGCGGCCGGGAATCGAACCCGCATGGAGAGCCTTGGCAGTAGTGGCAATTATCTTTGGAACACAGAAGCTGAATTAAAGATTGTGATGTGGAGGGAAATCGTATTTAGACTATTCCATGGCGCCTTAATCGTTAGTGGTGCGGTAGACTAACGGTTAAGACGTCTGCCTAGTAAGCATGGAGGTCCGGGATCGATTCCCGGCCCCACCACAAATTTTAATTCAATGCTTCATATTTATCAATAATGAAAAAAAAAATGTTGCATTACTTATTGAATGCCCGTCGCACACGGTTCGTAACGAATAGTGAATTGCAAGATACAGATATGACGTCTGTTCTTTCGGATATGTCCAAAAGAAGTAGCTGTGCTAAGTTGATAATTTGGGTAGGGTAGCTTCATTTCCGAAGGCGACCGCTGGCCCAAAGCGGGATATCTGGATTCGAGTCCTGGTCCGATACAAATTTTCCACTTCGCCAGTGAATTACATTCAGCGCTCTGAAACAACCGAGACGTTTAAAAAATTATAATTCATTAAATGTATGTTGTAGTGGGACGGATTATTGTATCCACTACAAACTTATGACAGATCAGTTTCTCAGAAGATTATGTTTAGATTTTATGTTTTTAAATGATTTTTATGTAAATGTTTCATGCTATGTGATTCTTAAAAGAGTTTTCGAATGTTTCTTGTGTTTCATGTGATGTGATGACGATTCAACCTACGAGAGCAACATCTTCGACGCCGAGCTCAAGGAGTAAACATCTGGCCACTTCAAGTCGCGGGTCGACGGCCACGAGGCAAGACGATGCTGGTCTCTACGGTTTGTCTTAAGATTGTCGTGTGCAAAGGACTACTTAAAAATTTTCTATTACCATTCTTGTGTAACAATGTATTGACTTGTTCCATGACCATGGAGTCTTACTCCTGAAATGGGTCCTATGGAACAGAAAAAAAAAAAAAAAAAAAAAAAAAAAAAAAAATAAAAAAAAATAAAAAAAATAATCGTCGCGGATATTGACATTATTATAGAAACTTTCGTGGAAAATCAAAAGACCATAAAATCAGTCTTTGTGTAACTGTAATTGAGTAATGATCTGTATTGTGAGAGCAATAAATGTTATTGTGTCTCGAAAGTTAACCAAGTGTCAACGATAGTTATTTTGATATTTATAGAAATTTTAAAAGAAATATATTCATTGACAGGAGCTGAAGAATTATTAACTGTCAAATCATTTTACAATTTGAAAGAAGACATTTATTGAAAGTTATTTTGTTTGACAGATAAAGCAAGAAGACTTTTATCAATTTTTAGTATTTTAATCACTCGATCTTATATATCAATCGATCATTAGTGAACAGGACTTGTAATATCTTTGTCTATAGCAACTAGCACAACTACGAACTTCTGTTTGACAGTTCGATCATTAAAGGAACTTTAAAACATTTATTTCAAAGTGATAGTTTTAAAGAAATGAAAACCTAGAATCATATGCTTCTTCAATCTGCGCAAGGTTCTGTCGTTGAAATTTCACAATACAGGAAGATTATATTATTTGGGATTTTTTTCCTTGTTGACGAGCGGACGACTATCGGATTCTGAAGTCTGACACGCCACATTAAAAATTTGGTATTCAGTCTCATGAAAGAAGAGGTCGTACCGCCGCAATGTGCCTCAGAACAGAGTCCAACTACAATCAATTCGTGCTCTACTTTTCTTCCTACAAACCTCATTTATGGGAAGAAACAGGTGGTTCTATAAAACTGAATTTCCTTTTTATTTATATTAGATAACTGTCCGCTACCAGTGATTCTTTGTCCATGCTGGAGTGGCAGTCTTTCTGATTCCCATCTCCCATCAGCCATCGCCACCGTAAGCCACTCAACAATACGACGCACTTGGCCGCTGTGCTGTTAGACCTTCTTTCTTCGCGGTGTGAGTCGCCCCCCGACTGTCTTAGGAATCTCTCGGCCCTTTACGGGTGTTCTAATGGCCCCGCTTTATCTCGGAGTGGCGTCTAAAAGTGTGCGTGGGAGCACAAAAAAATTAAAAGACGCCGACCGTGCAACCTCCGCGCCTCCCGGAACGGCTCTCAAAGAGATTGGACAATTTGTAGTTTGCTCCCGCTGTCTTCATGTCGAGACAGGACTGCCGCTTCGTTTTAACTGAGCATAGACCTCCCTCTGGTAAACATTACTGCATTATAGACAAAATCCGCTATAGTAAATATTTCAGGTTGCATATATTGTACTGTCACCGTGTGTTTTCTTCAATACTTCTACAGTACAATATCCTTCAATATGATTAATCCTTTCTTATGAATATACAGCAGTTGAGATATTCCTTCTGGCTAGTCCGTGCCTTGTGTTAAACGATATAATATTTGAAGATCAATTTGTTCTTGGGGTAGCAAGATAACTTCTGAGGGCCGAAGTAAAGAAGATATAAACTGCAGAATGGCTATGGGAAGAAAAGCGTTTCTAAAGAGGCGAAACTTGTTAACATCCAATATTAATGTAAATGTTAGGAAGTCCTTTCTGAAATCATTTGTCTGGAGTGTAGCATTGTATGGGAGTGAAACGTGGACAATTAGGAATTCAGATAAAAAGATGATAGAAGCTTCTGAAATATGGCGCTACAGACGAATGATGAAAATTAGATGGGTAGATCACGTAACTAATGAGGAGGTGCTTAACCGAATCGGGGAGGAAAGGAGTTTCTTGCATATCGACTAAGACAAGGGATACATTGATTAGACACATTCTGAGACATCAAGGAAATGTCAACTTAGCATTAGAAGGAAGCGTGTGGGGTAAATATCGTAGAGGGAGACCGAGGGACGAATATAGTAAGCAGATTCAAAAGGATGTAGGTTGCCGAATGTATTATCAGATGAAGAGACTTGCACAGGACAGGGTAGCGTGGAGAGCTGCATCAAACCAATCAGCGGACTGAAGACCACAACAACAACAACAGTGTTAATGTTAAAAGACGAACTTTTCTTTGAGATTATAGAGAACTTTATGACATTCTGAGCTAGCTACTACATTAGCTTGACATGATAAGTTCTGATATATTTCGAACAGAAACTCCCTTAATAATGACTATAGCTACTACACATAAAACAAATGATAATTAGTCAGATAAATTATAAATCTTCTTTCTTCCTTGGCACTTTGCAGTTCTTTTACTCCATACACGTGAACCCATATTCCCACGCCAAAACCTGCGGAAATAAATTCCATCTGGCAGTATCTGCTCACGCAGTACCAAACCCCTTACAAAATAAACTATTTGAATATCTTGAGTCTAGCTAGGAACCAATAGTGTAAAATGTTACACTACAATATCACCACTTTTGTAGCTACAGGCTTAATATCAGTCGAGGCAGCTATGTTAGCGTTGAAAAGGGGATTATGGTGGAATTTTATTAGAGGGACTATGGCCCATTCTGAACGCTGAAAGGCAAAATCAGTCTCTAATATGTATAGGGTAGGTCACCGTCTTACGCAATTGTAAATTAGTCTACTTTAGACCAGATGCGTTTCGCTTTATTATAAATCATCTTCAGTGGTCAATTGTACAAGAAATATTTTGTTTTACATTATTTGTTTGATTTTTACTAAATTCGATCGATAAGAGTTCTCATGCAATAGGATTATTTTGATTCTGAATAAAATTGACTACTAATGTTACTCACGTATTTTTATGTTGTCCTCTTCATGTGCGTTTTGTAGCACATTGCCACTTGCTGTCACTGTTTATATTTACACTATTTAAAATTACACTTTCTTATAAAACTTATTGAAAAATCGCCATTTCTGTGGCATGGCAGGATATGTGTGTCGTTTGTTTTGTTTTTGTTGATCGTCTCTGTGTTTATTTACTTACAAGTTCTTTGGTTCGCACTATGAGATGTGTTTTTGTTTCGTATCTGTCAAAACAGGCGTCTGCTAGCAACTTTCTTTGTGATGTTCCGACTGTATTGTGTGTGTGTTTATAAATATGATTTTAGTTCAACTAGCGATGTTCTAACTGTGTGTGTGTGTGTGTGAGAGAGAGAGAGAGAGAGAGAGAGACAGAGAGGGAGAGAGAGAGAGAGAGAGAGAGAGAGACAGAGAGGGAGAGAGAGAGAGAGAGAGAGAGAGAGAGAGAGAGAGTCTCTGATGACGATGATGATGATATTCCAGCGTTCACACGCGTTTGTAGGACTATTCTGGAGCCGTAAGCAGTACATTCTTTGTGCAACATAATTAGAACTGCAACGCGCCTGGAAACTAGAATGATAAGAATTTCATAGTAATGAGAGGAAGTGTGGATACTCTACTCCACAACTAGGATTTGATCAGCGCTTGAAAAGAACCTCTTTCCGCAATGCCCCGGAATCTGTACATCATTTATATAAATAAGCGGGCACCAAAATTGATTCTTACCGATTTTTAATATTAACTGCACAAGGAGGCCAATAAAACTTCGATAATTAGATGTGCCCAAAACAAATATCACAAATTTAAGCAACCGTTAAGAATGGTTGATAGAATTTGAAGTTTTCATATATAAAGGGATATTAGACAACCAGAGAGGTAAGGAACAGATCTAAAGCGATAGCCCTCTAGCGGTGGAACGGGTGTAAAACTACGATGTCCTAGTTACTCTTGTGAGCCTTGTGTCTTGTACTCTGTGCAACAGTAAAGAAATTGTCCCACTTAAAAAAATATATAATTTTGTTCTGCTTAATGACACTTTTGGTCAATAGTTTAAATTTATTATTTGTCACCAAGGCTTCTGTGGTTTTTCATGGAGCTAAACGTCGACTCACAATTATTCCCACTAAGATGTCTAATTTCTAGGTCAGTGTTATACATTCACTCCTATACATGCATTCAAGTTTTAACTTCTGACGCAACTATACTTTTTGTTTATTAAGATACGCCTATTTTTACTCTTTATTTAGTTTGTCATCTATAAGAGAGTTTTTTAAACTATTTCCTCGAATTAACTTTTTTTATACTAGACGGTTTTGAGCTTGACTCTCATACCTAAGGTCGTCGAGTGTGAAATAATTTCTCGTGAGCCTGGCAAATAAATTAAAAAGAAATAACGTTATGCTTTTTATAGTTGTATTTTGTGATTGTAAATGTGGTTGTAATTGGGATAGATATGAGTCACGAATTTATCTCTTTAAATAAACATCCTCCAATGAGATATTTTCAGTGGCTGCGAGCTTATTAAAAAGCTCAGTTCTGGAGTTTCGTTCACACTGTCAATAAAGTACTTCCATTTTGCACCATGCATATCATATTAATTCATAATGAGTGCCCTTAAAATGCCTTCATTCGACTTTTATCGGGGAATAAAGCATTATGTAAGCTAAATATCATAGTTAACTTACGTCCCTGCAGTGGCATGAAACTTAGCTACTCGCATTATACGGAAGCAAGGAAATAATTTTTTGATTCGGTATAGAAATGGCATTCACGTAGATTTTGTTTTTGTTGTGTTGGTACAGGTTACAAAAAATATATATAAAATAAAATAAACATGAATGTCAACTACATCCACAGAATAGTTTTGTTTGGTCAGAGTTTAACAACAGTCCTTCGCTAGATGCTGACTTTAAACAGGTAAACCGAAAAACAGTTCTATAAAAATATCTCTTTGGTCGGTTTTTTTGCTACAACAAATTCACCCAAAATGACAAAAAGTCTCCTCCTTCACTTTCAACAGTTACTAAATTTGTCACTGAATTCAGAATTGACTCTACTCTGCTTCAGAAGGCTCTACATCGAGAACTTCTTTAAACTGTAATAAAAATAAAAATCTAAATAGTTCCAAGAATGTATTATTAGATTATCAACAATTAAACGAGTATACTGTAGTTGACATATGGGCAGATCAGGAGGAAGGGAACTGTGCAGTTTATTCATTGAACGGTAACGAGGAGTTAATGTGAAATAGCTGTTTTCATCTTATAAAATGCAATCCAATTGATTTACTAGCCCATGTGTTCCCATAGATGAAACGTAAGTCCAAACCACAAGCCATTCATGGAGCAGAAATAAGAAACGTAGGTAGAACAAGTGGTACTGCGCTAACGAAGACGATTTCAGACGCCGAAAACGCTATTAGAAACGTTTCTCTAATTCAAAACCGATCGTCCTCATTTTTATCTTGACAAGGGTGCAACAATATGTCCAGTCCCATGTAACAACAGGATAAAAAAGATAAATAAGGAAAGGTTTCACATAGTCAAATGAATAATAATCACCTTTTTCGCCTTATGTATCTGTCCCCAACGATAAAATCAGGATTTTAAGTATCCAACTTGTTCGTCAAATTTTGAAATCATCTGACTTTCGGGTGTGGCCACATGGTAACACTCCAGTGCGTTCTGAAATAACTTTTCTTCCCTTTAATGCCACCATAATAGGTTAAAATCATCGAAAGCTTCGAAAAATTAATAATATTGATAATTATGGACAGAAACATTTTGTAATGAAAGAATAAATTATTTTAAAAAATCATAAGACATACAAGCAATATATCGGTCGACTTTGAGAGAAAAACACGCCCATATCGTGATGCAGAATGCCTCTCTTGCATCGTCTGCCAATGAAGTTGGCCGATCCTCTCTGCGACGCTTTCGCTTTTGCTAAATGGACCTCCACCTGGCACGGAAGCCACAACAACGAACAGCATTCAAATATAGGCCTAACGAGTGTATGAAAGTTATTTTCTGAGGCTTCTTCCAATGAATAACTAAGAAGAGCCGGGTGAAAGGAGAGTCACAGGATAATGCAAAATAGACAGTGTTACATAATGCGCAGAATATCAATAACGGTGACTATGAAGAGAAACAGAGACTGGTTATTGTGAATTGTGAATATTTTTCAGTATCATATAAGACATAATATGTCCTTCATTTCTGTTCATTTAATAAACAGTAAATGTTTTAAATGATTTCCTAGTTGATAATGAATGTTTAGTGATATTTCATTTTCTATTTAAGCTACAGTTACCCACACCAATCCACACGCTAAACAAACTTGTATTGGGTACACTTTTTTCGTCAGCTAATGCAATGTAAACAAACCAGTCTTAAGTACCGTCTAATGATAGTCACCTACAATGAATACGTTTGAGTTGTAATCCAACAGGAAAAAACAGAGTGGCCGAGAATCTATTACAACGTTGTTGTAATATCTAACAGTGTAGACCTGAAATTACACTATTCCTAGGTACGAAAGAAATACTTCGCTTGATTGAAACACGGCGATGAGTAGGCCAACTATGTAACAAATAAAATAATATATGTCGTTAATTGGAAGAGACTTCTTAACGAAGACGTAATCAATTTCTTGATATGGGGATAGTGACTGTAATTTGTAGACCCTGGGTCGCACTTCAGGAGACGGAATCTACAAACTGACCTGAGAGAGGACTGTACAGATAGAAACAAATGCATTTATTATCCATTTTCAGACCGAGCAATTTTCTCTCGTGCTAGTAGACAAGTTATTTTAAAAACAAAAAAATCGCGATTAGTATCCTGCAGTGGCGATTAGCGTTTTAAATGACTCTCCTCTGAAAATAAACACCAAAAACAGATAAATACACTGAGTGCTAAGCGACTGTAAGAAAGTCACTCTGTTACAATGACGAGACACGCAAACTTCGGATCACCACACAGTGTAATTAACACCCACACCTCACCTTACGCATGCGTAAAGGCTGCTCTTCCCACCTCTTCTCAAACAGCAAAATATTTGCGACAACGGAGATGATTAACAGAAATCACGACATACTGGGAAAAAACAGCCACAACGTGATGTCTTTAACCACTCGGGCATTCTCATAGTTTATATTATTATTATTATTACTATTATTACTAATCTCGGGCTTTTCTTAAAGCTTTTACAACTGATGCGTCATTAGTTGACAGTTATAAGAAATTTTGCTAAATATGACGTGCTTTTGATAAATCTTCAATGCACCAGAAACAACTGTGACGCGCGGATGTTGGAATCAGGGAGGCTTTGCGCATGCGCAGTGTGAGGTGAGGGAACCAGCTACACTGTCTTGCGTTCGGTCCAATTCGTGTGTTTCCGTCACAGTCCGCAAACGCACATGTTCCAAGCGACGTTTCCCATCGCCCCATCCTGCCGAAAGAGCACAGGCTGTATAAGGAGGTTCAGAAGAGAATCCATGCGATAAAAATACTTTGAAAATAGCGATAAAAAGATCTGATAAGAGAACAAAACTACATCTACATCTACATACATACTCCGCAATTCACCGTAAGGTGCGTGGCGGAGGGTACACTGTACCACTACTAGGCATTTCCTTTTCTATTCCACTCTCAAATTGAACGAGGAAAAAAAGAATGCCTATATGCCTCCGTACGAGCCCTAATTTCTCTTATCTTGTCTTTGTGATCTTTACGCGAAATGTAAGTAGGCGGCAGCAAGATCGTACTACACTCAGCTTCAAATTCCGGCCCTCTAAATTTACTTAACAAAAATTTACGAAAAGAACTTCGTCTTTCTTCCAGCGATCCCCAATTGAGTTGCCGGAGCATTTCCGTGACACTCGCGCATTGGTCGAACCTACCGGTAACAAATCTAGCTGCTCGCCTCTGAACCGCCTCTATGTCTTCCTTCAAACCGATCTGCTGCGGATCCCAAATACTTGAGCAATACTCAAGACGTGGTCGTACAAGCGTTTTATACGCGGTCTCCTTTACAGGTGAAGTACATCTTCCCAAAATTCTCCCAATAAACCGAAGTCGGCTGTCTGCCTTACTCACAACTGTCCTTACATGCTCGTTCCATTTCATATCGCTCTGGAATGTTACGCCTAGATATTTGAACGACGCGACAGCATCAAGACGCTCACTACTAATGCTGTATTCGAACATTATAGGATTGTTTTTTCTACTCATGCGCATCACCTTACATTTTTCTACATTGAGAGCTAGCTGCCATTCTTCGCACCAACTAGAAATTTTGTCTAAGTCAACCTGTATGCTATTACAGTCAGTTACAGACGACAGCCTCCCATACACCACAGCATCGTCAGCAAACAGCCGCAAATTACAACTTACTCTGTCCATCAGATCATTTATATAGATAGAAAATAATAGCGGTCCATCACACTCCCCTGGGGCACGCCTGACGATATTATGTGTTCAATGAACCAGTGCACGCATCTGGTAGCTACGTCTTCCCCATTCGTCTGCCATTGCGGTTTAGTTACCGTCCAAAATGGACAAATTTGACCTCCATCGAACGTCGTTGTGCAATCAATTCTCATTTATTTATTTATTGTGACAGTATAAGGGGCATAATGCCGTCTTTTACATCTAAAGAGGGATTCTACATGTTTTACGTTGTATTTACATACTGTATTAAGTACGTAATCTCGACAGTGCAAACAACAGTAGCTATAACAGAAGAATCACATCGAGTGGAAGGTAGAAAAAGTGAGATACAGAAACATAGAGGGGAAGGTAGAACAAATGAAAAATAGAAACAAACAGAATGATAGATTTAAGCTGACGTCAGTGGCAGTGAGGGGCGTGAGAAAGGGGTGGGAGAGGAAGAGAAAGAGGAACATGTCAGAGCACAAGTGATGAAAAGAGATGGAAAGCAAGTTAGTGGCAGAACGAGTAATGAAAAGAGGAAGAACATAGCAGGGAGCATTTGCTGTACTTTTAGACAGAGGGAAACTTTCCTTATATAGGAACTCCACGGACAAACTTTCAGAGGATGTCCAGGAATACATTCGAGTATTTTGCTATCAGGGACCAACGGCCCCCCGCAGTTCGGTACAGGGTAATAATGTAATTACGTATTATTGTTATCGCAGTCATCCATTTTTCTGTTAAAATAACTTCGTAACAGCGAAAAA
The DNA here is from genome assembly GCA_026315105.1 of Locusta migratoria. NCBI lineage: Eukaryota > Metazoa > Arthropoda > Insecta > Orthoptera > Acrididae > Locusta > Locusta migratoria. The sequence continues at coordinate 17,961,446 of CM048751.1, forward strand.
TCCGGTAATAAGCAACCATCAAAACGTATACCATTGAGCACAGACGCATACAATTACTATCAGACGAGTCGTGTACACTTTTGCTTTTTACTGACTGTTCCATCACTTCTCGACCCACTATTTTTTACACTATTAATATACATCTACAGCTACATGAACACACTAAAATCTAGTCTTAAGTGCATTGTAGAGGGTTCTTCGAACGATTATATGACTATATATATTTATCGTTCCACTCTCCAACAGTACACGGGAAAAACGAACACTTAAATCCTTTCGTTCGAGCTCTGATTTTTCTTATTTTATCATGTTGATCATTTCTGCCTCTGCAGGTCAGGGCCAAATAAATATTTTCGCATTCGGAGGAAAGAGTTGGTGACTGATATTTCGTAAACAGATATCGCCGCAGCTTAAAATGTAGCTGTTTTAATGAATGATAGCTACCTAAGCTGCCGAGCCATATCCGTGACACTGTCTCCGCTACTTGAAAACGAGATATCCTTCTTCGCACTTGTTGGATGACCTCCGTCAATCTTATCTGGTAAGGATCCCATACCGAGAAGCTATATTCCAAAAATATTGAATTGAATTAAATATTATTTGACAGTGATATTCTAGTAGCGGACGGATAAGCTTAGTATTGGCTGTCTAGCAGATTTGTGGTTTCCCCCTACAAAGCACTGTCTTTTGTTCGCCTTCAACGTGGTCTTCCTAATTAATCTGATGGCGTAACATCAAAAATAATAATAATAATAATAATATTTCCGATAGTTAAAATGCAGGAAACAAAGATGTGTTACGTACGTCAGTCCAACTAGACAAGATATCGCCATCTCTTGAAAACAGCAATTACAGCTAAACGGATCTGTCCAGTAAAAATAATTATCACACATAGGCAATTGAATTATTGTTGTAATATTATGTCACTTGCTACATATAAAATGCGATAAGCCCAAGAACCGGAAAAAAATGTAGAATACTGCACCAATGTCGTGCGCGTTTTATTCGTAACGTACACCTTCATCACAATATGTTCAGTCTACTGTTTCATTGAGCAGTAGAGCATACAAAAAAAATGTAAAACTGTTACCGTTCATGTCGGCCACCGTGATTACGGCAGAGTGGACAACAAAGCGCTCTGGAATTCCAGGAATTTGGAATACTGCTGCAATAATCTCAGCACCTAGGACAGTGCGATTATCGATCGGGGTCCCACAGACAACGCTCTTTACATCCCCAAAAGAAGAAGTCCGTTGGTGTTACGCCTGATGACCGAACTGGTCACGGAACAAGACTATCGCGACCACTCCATTGTAGGCCATACCAAACATAATAATTATGTAACGAACTGCCTGGCTCACCCTAGCTGAGACTTGATATGTTATGAGATAGACAAAGGGTGGTGCTTCAGCTTTTCTCCCCGGAAAGAGTAGCTCGTTCTAAAGGTGGACTGCAGCAACAGAGGTGTTGGCGAATGTTTCTGCTTTCTGTGTGGGCGCATGTCGTGAGTTGATCTGCACATGATCTCTGATGGTTGGCACTGGGGTGCATAAGCGCTGACATGGTGTGTGGTAGGCACGTAATTTTTCTTCTGTTCGCAGCCGTCGTAAGTGAACATATGAAGCACCGACCTGTTTACAGAGACGTGGACGGTGGATGGCTGGTTAGAAACAAGGATATCAGAATACACTGTCGGGGTCGTGCACTGGCCGGCTGAAAGCTATGACGTCACCGTGAACTCTCTCGCCTGGCCGATTATAGTAAGCACACGGTGCACATCTTTAACTCATATTCCCCGTATGAATTTAATCGAGATTTTCCTTGTTATAAAGTGTTATTATTATTATTATTATTATTATTATTATTAAACATTACATCATTATTATTACGCCTTAGTTAGATTATTCTAGACTGGTACGTGTATTCTAAACATAAATCAAGGTTCACAGACTTGCTGTATCTTCAGCACCCTTTCATAACCACTTCTTGTGACTTTTTATTGACGTAGAATATGCCTTGAATCACTGTTCCAACTTTTTTTTGTATCAGTAACTCAGCGTTACATCGGAAAAGACGATCCTATAAATCTTCATTCTTTTGTTTAAGGTCTTTTATTCTTATTTCCATAATTTCTAATTGTTGGTATAAGCACTCATTGTCGCATTCACAGCAGTGTCTGTTTTCACCATTAACCTTACTGCTATCAGAACTTCCTTGTTTTCTTTTTTTCACTCAATCGCCAGTCACTAATAAAAATGCACACTTCCGCGTACAACCTTGTCTTCGCCCGCAAACGCAATCACAACACAATACGTTGTCACCACTAGAGCAAATTGCTGCCATGGATAAAATACTTCATTTATTGGTAATATTACGTATCAAATATATTCTACTTCTAAACAGTAGCTTTATCTCTGTTCCCGAATATTTGGCTTGTTATGAGGCTCGTAGCTTCGGTCTAAATGTTAGATTTTTAGCTGTAACAACATTACTTTCAACTTGACTTTCAAAGGAACATTTAACAGTACAATCTTCATATCACTAAAGTAAGTGGAACAGATACGAGAATTTTCAGCTGAAAAATAATTTACACGTTTACAAGCATTTATCTATATCTTCGTGTCATTGTTTTTGGGAAATATTCGGAACTCAATTACTAAGTCACTTGTCTGCTGTGGTTATTACAACTGGACAATGGCACTCAATAGCCAGTCACTAATAAAAATGCACACTTCCGCGTACAACCTTGTTTTCGCCCGCAAACGCAATCACAGCCCAATACGTTATCGCCACTGGAGCAAAAGAGCGCTGATCACGTGCATTATGGCGTCAGCAGCGCGGTTTGCTACTGCGCACACACCTCATGATCCTTACCGTGAATCCGCAGTTGTTAACCATCTGGAGTTTTCTATACCCGTACCATTTTCGTTGACATTGAATTAGTGGAAAGTCGGGAGAAAGGGGGATTAGAGATGTTTGCCTTTACTTGCATTGTAAATATGCTCTGCAATTTCTGGAGCGTATAGATAAGCTCTGCGGGCCATTTCGTCACGTGAGGCAACATCAGCGCTCCTAGCGTTTAAAATCAAGACTGTAGCGTCCGCCATGTTGATGTTATGGGGCAATGCACAAATATGAGAAATACCTTTTGCCTGACGAGACACGCCAACAAATTAAGCCTCAGTAAGAATATATTCTTTTTATGTTCACCCTCGCCTTCATGTGTTTTCATATATTAATCGCGTCGTGAATATTTTTCCTTTGTTGACGGCTGTTTACAATAGGTTTCGTCATCGCCACTAGGAAAGAAACAATTTTCACGACACGTAGATCAATTTAAACATTTGATAGTGGGATGACAGGAATCTTGAATGTTGTTATATAAAAAAAAAAAAAAAAAAAAAAAAAAAAAAAAAAAAAAAAAAATAAGCGCCTGTAAAAATCATATGATTTCAAATAAATTACCTTCAATTTCAACAGGTGTCGGTTTCTAACACCTCTGTTATGGACAAGAAATATTTACTCACGTTAATACAGTAGCGTAACGATGTGGGTAAAATGGTGTCTATAAAACCCCTATGCTCCATTCGCAAAAACGACGCCAAATAATCTCCAAGGAGAACATGACTTTCCAAAAAGACAAGTATTTAATCACATATGTAAAATATGTAAAACCTACCCTGAGCCTGTCACCTTATTTTTTTCCGAAATCACTACAGTTTTTTTTTTTTTTTTTTTTTTTTTTTTTTTTTTTTTTTTTTTTTTTTTTTTTTTGAAGCGTAGTTTTGACATACAAACAGCTTAAAATTATTATTTGTATTGTGTCAGTATTAGGAGTAAATTCTACATACTGTATTGCTTTCTGTGTTTCTGGAAGGAGAGGGGCCCTTAAAATAAACTAGGGTGCCAGTTTAGTTCGCTACGCTACTGTGTTTTTATGTCAGAACACAAAAACAAAAAGCAGTAGTCAGACGGACAACAATTAGGAATCTTTGAATTACTGGCCCCAGGCAGGTCATTAGAGTGAATAACACTATTAGCAAGTAGTTTTTCAATATTCGCCTCTTTCAGTGGCGTAGATAATTTTTCTTCTGCGCCGGAGGTGGAAATGGGTGGGAGAATTCACCTCGGTCCAAGTGCAAGATGCTCATTCTGTTCAGCACATCAGAAAACAGCAGCTCAGCTGAACAGCCAAACTGTTACATCGATTACAAAATTATAACACAGCGAGAAATAAAGAACAAGAACCAGAAAAACATGGATATGGCCCGGGAGGGGTGAAGTGGGGGGGGGGGAGCATTGGACCCCTGCCCCCCGTTATCTGTGACCCTCGTCTTGGAACTCGATTTTTAATGCATGCTAATTGCCTTTGCGTCTTCCTGACTGATAGAATCAACACTAAATAAATTAAGTCGTCATGTCTACAATGATTAAAAAACATTTCAACATTCAAATCGCTTCACATTAGCTCATGTGTATTAACTAAATTATTCAGAAGCAGAACTGGACGAATTCTCAAACTTACAGCACACGCCCTCACACGTTCAATATTGGTGATAATGACAAGTGACATCTAAATGTTGTTAGAACATAACAACGGTGTTCAGTGTCATTTCGGCGCAGAGCTCCCAACTTTGCTAGCGGCAACAAGCGGTAGTACGTTGTAGCTGCACTAACAAGTACTCGAGATGCATGTATACTATAGCTGCAGTACCAATGTGTCTCTGTTCTGTTCCTATACGTGATTCTATGAGGGAACGATCTACAATGATGTCATGAAGAGAATTAGTCCTATCAATGTGATCGAAATATTTGGAAAATGGAATTTAAAGACATTTAGCTCCTAGTGAGTGTAGAATTTAAATCAGACTTGGTACGTATATTGCTTACTGCCAAACAACAATCATTGTGAGGATAAGAATCACTTATGACACTATCACAAATAAAGCAGCTGTAAGCAGGTAAACACTTAATTCAATATTAATCACGCTTCCCAGCGCTGTATTTCAAAATAAGGCAAGAAAAGATGTTACAAATATGAGGATATTATAAAATGCATTGAAAAAATCTAACAAAAAACAAAAGACATAATGGAGGTCCAAGCCCTGGACCGCTCGACCGGCGACAGCGTTCGAAAAGTCGCTCGTGTTTACGAGAACCCAAGCTACAGCATGAAAACACAAAAAAACGGCACTTATTCCAACATCATTAACTTTTGACCTTGACTTTTTTCCCCAAAACTACTGAGTACCTAGCAAAAAGCCGAAACACGTGTCTCTTTATATTCAATATAGAACGTCCATTCAAAATTCGATCGACATCGGTGACCCATATGACAGACCCTCTCCTTGTCAGTTGCTAATCGTCTGGTTGATTTTCCATTGGTGACATTTAAAACATACAGCTGTGGCTGCTGTTGGGTGACCAGGTCTTGGTGCATCCATAACAGTCCTCCTTCTTTCGTTAACATCGTGACATTTCGGAAAACGCGTCTCAAAGATCTCCCCATCAACATTTCATTAGTTTGATTTCAGAGACTGCTAATAACAAAGAGTTTAAATTTCAGAGAGTGGATATAGGGCCGTGGACTTCGAGGCAAATTGAACGCCATGCTTTTGGGCTAAAAGGTATTAGTATTGAAGATCATTAAAAGGTATGATAATATAGAAAAGCAATGTCATCATAAATTTAAATTACCCACTTACCGTGAGCTACTGACTACTTAATAACGGAATTATATTTGAAACTGTTGAGAGTTCGCTTTCAGGACGCTAGTCATAAGCTTTTACTCATTTATTTATAAATGTGAAAAATTAAACACATTTGCTATTGCTTTGGAGAAGAGGCATCTCTCATAATTTATATTGTACATGTATTTGTCTATAAAGTTATCTGCAGTCGTAAATCACATTTCCTGTTTCATATTTGCTACCCTTCTCTTTATTAGCTTCTCATATTTCAAAGGAAAGCTGTTATTACTTCAGAGCTACCAGATTTCAAAATATTCAAATATTTATAAATCTATTGGACTCAACTGCTGGGTTATTATTCCGTAGCTTACAAACCACTTAAACTATGGGAAACTAACCTTGCTAATGGACAAATATACACGAAAAATAATTTTCTCGTCTAATAATTCTGACTGTTTTACTGTTGAAATAATTTTCGTTAAACTATGTTTATACATTTTCTTTCGTATTTATGCATAGTGTACGATCTAATCAAATGTTTGTAAATCTATGGGACTTAACTTCTTTGGTTATTAGTTCCTGGACTTGCAAACTACTTAAACTAAGTTACACTAACATAAGGACAACACACACACACACACACACACACATGTCCAAGAGAATACTCGAACCTCCGACGGCGAGCAACCGAGCGCTCCCACCGAGCGAGGTGGCGCAGTGGTAACGCACTGGACTCGCATTCGGAAGGATGGTGGTTCAAATCCACCTCCGGCCATCCAGATTTAGGTTTTCCATGATTTTCCTAAATCGCTCCAGGCATATGCCGGGATGGTTCCTTTCAAAGGGCACGGCCGATTTCCTTCCCCATCCTTACCCAAATACTCCGAGCGTAAGCTCCGTCTCTAATGACCACGCTGTCGACGGGACGTTAAACTCCAAGCTTCGTTCCTTCGAGCGCTCCACAGCAAGGCGCCTTAGAACGCTCGGCTTTTCCAGCGCAGCCATAGCGTACACTTTTATTTTTCTGCTTGTAGATATTTCATCTCTTTTGTAAGAGAACGCTAGTATAAGAAGGAATACTAGGCTGTGGTGCAATCTTTTCGATATTTATTTAATAACAACACAAAGCAAACAAGAGAATGAAGTTTAAGAAGTGCGAAAGCATTTCTGTAATATGAGCTCGACCACAATAGGTTTACTACCAATGTCAGCAGCCACCACTACAGCCGCGGTGCAGTGGCCGAGCGGTCTAAGGCACTTTGCTGCGGAGCGCGCGGTTTCCTGCCGTTCGAGTCCTCCCTGGGACATGGGTGTGTGTTGTACTCTGGTTAGTTTAACTTAGTTTAAGTACGAGGGGGAGTTGGAAAATACGTTTCCCTTCTCGATTGTGGTCAGAGTTGCTAATAAAAGGAAAAAATAGAATCAGACAATAAAAGAGAAGACGTGTCTTTATTTTTCTCCATAATTTCCAAGTACATCGAGACATTTGTCATACCGCTTCAAAAAGCCGTCCAGGAAAATATCAGAGCGTTGCATACAGAAGAAGCGTTTAATGGCTTGTTTTACGTCAGCATCGCTTCCAAAGCGCCTTCCGCCGAGAGTCTTCTTCAAATCTGTAAACAGGTGAAAGTCAGTTAGTGCGAGATCAGGACTGTATGGCAGATGGTGTATGCGCTCCCAACCGAGAGTTGCAATATGGTTTTGCGTTACTGTCGCCGAGTGTGGTCTCGCATTGTCATCCAACAGAAGATCTCCAGATCTGAGAAGGCCAGGCAGCTTTTTTCCGAATGACCTCTTTCAGTTTCGGCAGAGTGGCACAGTATCGCGCAGCATCGATGGTTGCATTCTCCAAAAAGTCCAGCAACAAAACTCCATGGGCGTCTCAGAAAAAGGTGAGTTGCTCTTTACCTGCAGAGGGAGTGCTTTTGAACTTCTTTCGGACAGGTGCTGACGAATATTTCCATTCCATAGCCTTTGAACGCTTCTTCCTGATGCAATGCCCCGATATATATTTTATTTTCCTAGACAGCTTTCTGAAGCTTATAAAGCGGTTTGACAAATGTCTCAATGTACTTCGAAATTATGTAAAAAAGTAAATTAAGTCTTATCTTTAATGTCTCATTCTATTATTATTATTATTATTATTATTATTTTATTTTTTTAATCGCGGGTGCGTCAGTGACGTCACTGATCTACAGATTATGCCGAGTATGGAGTGTGCTGCAGAATGCGCATGCGCAGAAGCAGTTAACTGTAGTGGTGTCTAAACCAAACGTTTGTAAATCAATGGGCCTTAACATCTTCGGTTATTATTCCCTAGGCTTGCAAACTACGAGGGGTAGCTAGAAAATTAGTTTCCTCTGTTGACTCTGGGCAGAGTTTTATATACATATACGTTTGGTTTAGACACCACTACAGTTAACTGCTTCTGCGCATGCGCATTCTGCAGCACACTCCATACTCGGCACAATCTGTAGATCAGTGACGTCACTGACGCACTCGCGATGGGATAGGTTGATGATTTATACGCAGTCACGAAAGATTCACGCAATTTTCAACACGAAGTCGATCGCATAAAACGGACTTCAGCCTCCCCGATATGTCGCAGAAATATCATTAATTTTTACAACATTGTCATAGGAGAAAAACAGCGATCTATTTTGTATGATCAACATACCAAAAAAAAAGAGAGCGAGCGACTTTCGCGGTGCTTTGCACACGTTCATCCAATTGGCGCCTGGCTGTAGGAATAAGGCACAAGTGATAAGGGTCGGAGGGTCCAGTCATATTTCTCCGACCAATATACAAAAAACAGTCTTGATCGCAGAAATTAACAGTTTCAATTAACCGGTTTCAACCTGATGTAGGTCATCAAGGTCATCAAGACTTTTTTTTGTATATTGGTCGGAGAAATATGACTGGACCCTCCGACCCTTATCACTTGTGCCTTATTCCTACAGCCAGGCGTCAATTGGATGAACGTGTGCAAAGCACCGCGAAAGTCGCTCGCTCGCTCTCTGATTTCTTATCTGGCCCGCGGGCAGCCAGAAACGTACCCTCGCATCTAGACGCGGCTTCTTATGAAATTGCGTGCTTGTGGAATATCTCCCCAATTGTGCGGTTGGATTCACGATTTCCTATCAGAAAGAAGACATTTCGTTGTAATTGACGGTAAGTCATCGAGTAAAACAGAAGTGATATCTGGCGTTCCACAGGGAAGCGTTATAGGTCCCCTACTCTTCCTCGTGTTTATAAACGATTTAGGAGACAATCTGAATAGCTCCCTTAGATTGTTCGCGGATGATGCTGTCGTTTATCGGTTAGTGAAGCCAACAGAGAATCAAAATCAACTGCAAAGCGATTTAGACAAAATTTCTGCATGGTGCGAATATTGGCGATTGACACTAAATAAAGAAAAGTGTGAAGTAATACACATGACCACTGAAAGAAATCCGCTGAACTTCAATTACGCGATAAATCAGTCAAAACTTAAGTTCGTAGATTCTACCAAATACCTAGGAGTTAGAATTACGAACAACTTTGACTGGAGAAAATATTGTGGGGAAGGCGAACCAAAGGTTACGTTTCATCGGCAGAACGCTTCGAAGATGCACCAGCTCCACCAAAGAGACTGGCTACATCACACTTGTGCGTCCTCTCCTGGAGTGGGGGGACCCTCACCAGGTGGGAATGACGAAAGACATTGAGAAGGTTCAGAGATGGGCAGCTCGTTTTGTTTTATCACGTTACGGGGAGGAAAACGTCACGGAAATGTTGCCCGAATTGGGGTGGAAATCATCAAAAGAAAGACGTTATTCATTGCGGCGTGATCTGTTTGAGCCGGCCGCGGTGGCCGAGGTGACTGAGGCGCTCCAGTCACGGTCAGGACGGCCACTACGGTCGGGGGTTCCAATCCCCCCTCGGGCATGGATATTTGTGCCGTCCTAGTTCGTAAGTAGTTTGTCAGTTTAGGAACTGATGAGCCCGTAGTTAAGTCCCATAAGCTTAACAAACATTTGAACATTTGATCTGTTTGCGTAGTTTCAATCACCGACTTTTAGTTCTGAATGTGAAAATATTTTGCTAGCACCCACCTACTTAGGGAGACATGACCATCCCAATAAAATAAGAGAAATCAGATCGAAAACGGAACGATTTAGGAGGTGTTCTTTCTTCCCGCGCGCTATTAGAGAATGGAACGTTAGAGAAAAGTTATGAAAGTGGTTAATGAACGCTCTGCCAGGCACTTGAATGTGATTTGCAGAGTATCTATGTAGATGCAGATGTAGATATAGATCAAAAGCGCCGCACACTTGGCATGAAAGTCGGCGAGACCCAACCCACCGGCCTCGGGTGGCAGGGTGCGCGTGGCTGTGGACGGGTTATAAAAAGTGACCACGCCACAGCAGCGAGTAGATAGCCGATTTTCGCTCCTAGACGCGATCGGGAGTCTTCGCTGCGGCAGAGGCTGCGTCGCCGCAGTTCGGGCGGCGGCGGCACCGGCCGTCGCGTGTCGGCGTGTTTTATCCGCTGGCGTGAGGGAATGCAGCGGCGGCGCGCCTAACCGACTGGCGTGTCGCTCTAATGAAGGCGTGTCGCTGCATCGCGGCGCGCGCCAATTAATGCGCCACTAATTACAGCGACGAAAACTGGCGCCGACAAGCGAGTCACTGCGCGCTCCTTATCAGTGGACGGCCGGGATTCTATCCGTGGGGCGGGCGCGGGCATTAATAGTGCGCCGGGCCGCCGCCAGGGGCGCGGCGGTAGCGCGCCGGCGCCCGATGCCATATTTAAAGCGGCCATTTGAATAACGCATGCGCTATTGCGCTCGCCGGCGAAGAAACATGGGCCCGCGGCGTGTCACCGCCGATTATCTGTGACGAATCTATCCATTATTCATTACCGCCGCGCCGCGGTACGGATACGTCTCATTTAAATTAGCCGGCGTTCAATCTCTCAATAGTGAGGCTCATTTACATGGCGACGAAAAGTGCGGCGACGGTGATTTTTGTTTTGGTGGGGGGAAGCGGGAGAGGAGCTGATGTACCTGTTTTACTGTCGCAGGCCGATGAATGGAGGCCCGAGTTTTCATCACGGGGCAGCAGATTAGCGTCGTGTGTGGACGGGTGTACAGCTTTTCTGGTGACGAGGTTTGCAGCACGTAGAAGTCCACTTCAGGCTATCCGGATATCGTGCAGCCACCGCATACGGCGAGTAATGAGGCGAGGCGAACTGAATACCCTTCACTTCAGGACTCCTTATCGTCTCTTCTTCGCAGGCGGCTCTGATCCGGTGAATGGTACATCTACAGGGTGTAACTAAATATGTGGAAAAGCTCCGATAGACTACTCGAACATGTCCTCCGCGGTTTATTTGCTTTCGTTGCCTCGGTACAGCCATATGTTGTGGTCTACAAGGCGCGTCGCAAAAGTTCGGTGAATGGTCCAATATTTTACAAACCGCGTTGGCGAGGATGAGGTGCCTGCGCATACACATTGAGGCACATGTCAACAAGCGAACAAGCGCCCCCTACCGTGGAAGGCACTGCAGTGGAGCGGTGGTACACGCTGCGACCCAGCTAACAGGGTCAGTGTGAGAACTCGTGTCATTCACCCCGTTTACATGGGCTCCCAAAAGCGGATTTCATAAACCGATTTCCCAATTCCGCTTTTGGATGGCCATGTAAACACTCCAAAATCGATTCTGAAAATCCGCTTCCATAAAACGGTTTTCCAGTTCCACAATCGATTTTCGTGCCCATGTAAACGAAACCGTATTTGAAACGTTCTTGGCTTGGCAGACTGTGTTTTCTTGTTAAGAATTTTCGGCACATATGGAAATTTCCAAATGTGAAATAAAGGTATGCCACGGTCGAGTAGCCGAGCGATCTAAAGCGCCTCGCTGCGGAGCGCGCGATTGCTCGCCGTGAAGCTTCGAGTCCTCCCTGGGGCAGGGGTGTGTGTGTTGTCCTTAGGTTAATTTACCTAGGTTTAAGTAGTCTGTAAGCTACGGACTGATGACCACGCAGTTTGGTCCGATAGATTTACAAACATTTGAACATTTTTTAGGGGATCGAGATCGCTGACACACTTGCCAAGGAAGCGGTTACCACTGGTACGGAAGAATATACTCAGGTTCCAGCGGAAGATCTTTCACCTGTTTACAGAAGCAAAATTCGGACTGAATGGGTCAACTAAAGGAACTAAAGGGAAATACTATGCACAAATAACACCAGTCCTACCAACCACACCTTGGTTCAAGGGTCTGAGGTGTTCTCGGAAGCTGGCAGTCACCATAGTGAGGCTGAAGTTCAACCACTGTCGAACTGCGCAGCACCTACATCGCATCGGCATAGTGTCAGCTCCATTTTGTGACTGCGGCGAAGCAGAAGACACAAATCACTTTTATTTATTTATTATTATTTTTTATGCATGTATAGGGTCTACCAGTTACCAATATCTGTATCAACATTATTGCCAAAGAGTTTGGAGTGTACAAAAAACTTATCTCCTTTCTAACGGCGTCGAAGAAAGAGTTATGAACTGTTATGTAAAAGATAAAACCATGTTTAACCACTACATTGTGACATATCTTTAATGTTTGTTATTTTACTTCAAATTGATCTTTCTGTTTTTGTTTTCTGTCACATCTTTGATATTTGTATAGTTGCTTTTGCCAACTTGCTTACATAACTGTACTAGAGGATGTCCTTATTATTACTTATGTGGATGGCCGTAAGGGGACTACTCAAAGGCCAAAAAAAATCCCTTCAATGCATATTTTTTCCATTATCTCTGAAACTGATCAACATTTTACCACAAATTCATTTGTAGCGGCTTGTATTCATAGTGTTACGTACGCTAGGAGCGCGTTCTACAAATTATAAATTGCAGAGTGCTACTCAATCATTTCGAACCAATGCGCAGTTGCCATATATTGGTGAAAGAAAAGGGATCAGGGACGCTGTGGAACGTTGTAACCGGTTGTCGATTATACCTGTACTTGTCGACATTTAAGGTGTTCACGGGAAAAATCCGGATCAGTCGTTCAAATGTTTGTTAAGCTTAAGGGACTTATCTGCGGAGTCATCAACCCTAAACTTACAAACTACTTATGAACTACCTTACACTAAAGACGACACAAACATCCATGCCCAAGGGGGGATTCGAACCCCCGACCGTAGCGATCGTGCAGACTGTGACTGGCGCGCCGCAGACCGCTCGGACACTGCGGCCGGCCGGATCAGTTGCACAATTGTTTTGTCATGTTACATACGATCTGTTTCACGCATATTAAATGCCATCATCAGGTGTATAAACTGCGCAAGTTAAGTCCATAACCTCCTGTTGACAGCATGCGGCGGACTTAGGACTGTTGATTTGGTTATACAATTGATTATGGGATTTAATATTACCGACACCGAGTATACGCAACATAATAAAACAAGTGTGCAACTCATGTGGATTTTTGTTGTTGTTGTTGCTGTGGTGTTCAAAAAAAATGTTTGTAAATCTATCGGACCAAACTGCGTGGTCATCAGTCCGTAGCTTACACACTACTTAAACCTAGGTAAATAACTTAACACACACACCCATGCCCCACGGAAGACTCGAACCTCAACGGCGAGCAACCGCGCGCTCCGCAGTGAGGCGCTTTAGACCGCTCGGCTACTCCACCGCGGCGCTGTGGTATTCAGTCCGCAGACAGGTCTGATGCTGCTCTCCGCACAATACTTTCTTGTGCAAGCCTCTTCATCTGACAATAAGAAAGGCAAACTACATCATTTTGAATCTGCTTACAGTACTCGTACCTCGGTCAACCTTTACGATTTCTACCCCACACCCTTCCTTCTAATGCTAAACTGACGATGGCTTGATGTCTCAGTATGTGTCCCACCAACCTACCTCTTTTCTTAGTCAGGATATGCTTGAAACTCCTATTCTCCCCAATTCTGTCGAGCACCTCCTCATTAGTTACGCGATCTACCCACCTAATCTTCACCTTTCGTCTGTAGCGCCACATTTCTAAAGATAACCATCACCTTTTTTTATATGAACTCGTTATCGTCCACGTTTCACTCCCATACAGTGCTACACTTCAGACAAATGTTTTCAGAAAGGACTTCCTAAAATTTAAATTAATATTGGTCAACGAACTTCGCTTCTTTAGGTACGCTTTTCTTCTTATCGAGAGATTTACTTTAAATTGTGGCCATAACGTGGAACTGCTATGTCGGCGCACAGAGTAATAGAGTCAGCAGTTGCGACGGACGCCTGGAATATGCGACGGATGGACGACTGCACTACAGCTCATCGTTGATATTTTGAGCACCTTCCGTAGAAAAACGTACGTAGTAAATTCAAAAAAATGTTTAAATATTTGTAAATCAATTGGACTTAACCACTCTGGTCATCAGTCCGTAGGCTTACAAACTACTTGACCTAACTTATGCTAAGGTCAACAAATACACCCATGCCCAAGGGGGGACTCGAACCTCTGATGGCGAGCAGCGGCGTTCTCCACAGATAGGAACTTTGGAACACTCAGCCTATCCACCGCGGCGTAGTAAATTAAACTGTAGCAAAAAAATTAATTAATTAATTAAAAAAACGATCTACATAGTAAAGTGGTCTCTGTTATGTACACCACAGCCTGTAACGAGAGAAAATAAACCATATGTATACGGGGCAAAAATTTTTAACTATAAGAGGTACAGTATTTCGTCTTGTGCTGACTACATTCAGTTTACACCAGACGCGTTTCGGTTTGTATTTCAAAAGCATATTCTGTGGGCTGTAAATGATACATAAGTTTGTACAATTTGTTTTCTACATATATATTTTAGCTTACATTTTAACTTCTTGTGCACGTTAGGCCTACTTTGTTTTTAAATTGATGTAGAGTCGACTCACGGTGTTATTGACTGTTCTTTACATGCCACTGCTGTTTCTCTGTCCTGTTGGATGCTGTTGGTTGGCTTCTGACTCACGCTTTTTGCTTGTGTAGACTACTTTTCTCTCTCTCTCTCTCTTTTTTTTTTTTTTTTTTTTTTTTTTTTTTACTACTTCACTTATTTTAAAATGCGTACAGTTTATACATCATCCGGTTTTCGGTGGAATGCTTTCCGTTTTATCACTTCTCTACGGTATCGGTATGTTGTTTTCGTCTGTTCAACTGTTTTTCGTGTAGTCTGTAAGTGTTGCCAACATTTGTGTGTGTGTGTGTGTGTGTGTTTGAATCTGTGTGCATGTGTAATTTTTAAATTTAGAGTACAGGATGTCTGAGATGTTTTCCAGATATCGAAGCGCAGGTTTGGTTACGATGTGGTGGGGGTACTGGAGTAGGCACATGTTCTGCTTCTTGTCAGCTGTTCCATCGAATCCTCGGAACTTTCCCACATATTTCGTTACACTCTGTGTATACGGGCTTTGGAAATTCCCTACAGACATGTATGGAAAGTGGAGTGAGCACATAATATTTTGATTAGAATACCATGTCCGCAAATATTAACCAGTGTTACTGGAAGCACTTCTTTATCTTTGACACTGTGAAATAAATGTCTTCCTCTACAAGTTGATTGTTTACCACATTTGGGAAGGCCATAATATCGATCGAAACAACACGGCTTCGAAAATACATGTTCCCAACCTGTAGTCAGCAACAGGTAAAACATAGTCCGCTGAAGATATAAAATTTCAAATTTTTGCTCATTATAAATTATTGCTTCTTTTTTTTACGTGAACAGTGAGTCGTAAAGTGTGTCACGATAACTTGACCTCACTGGTGCTGACAACATCAGTACCATTTCAAACATATTTATTTGTCTCCTGGTGTTACGAACGTTGAACGCTTATTGAATTTCACACTGTAATAATGCATTTGAATCCATTCTCTTGGACAGTTCTGTTGTAGCAACACAAAATCATGCAATAACATTCCGGAAATCGCCCTTCGTCATCTTACGATTTTCTTAACGACTTATTTAGGTGAACAAGGGTATCTCTATAAAGATAAATCCAGAATCGCATGAAAATATATGATGATACGCGCGTAGCTTTGAGCAACAGTATTAGCCCTAAGATTACCGAGCTTGAATATAAGATGAAATCAAGTTGATTTTCTACTCAAAGTTTCTGTTATAATAGTACTATCAAAACATATTACTTCTGAGATCAACGAATACGTTAGAAGTTTTAATTGAAGTTTATTTTTAGGCTGACACAGTCTTGAGGTCCCTGCTCACAAAAAAAAAAAAAAAAAAAAAAAAAAAAAAAAAAAAAAAAAAAGTAATTCCTGGCTTAAAAAAGACTGAGATCCACTGCCTCAATAGCTACGAGAATATCTTCAACACTGTGAAGACGTATCAGCTACCGGTCAAGTGAATGTAGCTGTTACCGTATAAACATTTTAGAGTCCACGTTTACTGAATGTTGTTTTCGTGTTTCAGTCCTTATTACCTCCTCCCAAAATAAAGAAACCAAAGAGCTTGCATTGAAAGATATTTGTTTCACAGTGTCAAAGATAAAGAACTCATCGCGTCACTGTATGATGTTCCCGGACATGGGTCCTTATCAAAACATTATTTACTCGCTACAAGTACTCGAAGTTTGCAACAAGAATTTAGAACACCTTGTTAAACGTATACACCCAAGACCCAATTTTCAGAGGGAAAGCTGAGCAAACTTCAAACCAATACTACATTTATATCTACATACACGATCCAAAAGTCACTATTTATTACATGGAGGACACTACTTCTTACCAATAATAGTCATTTCGACTTTCAAATGGAACGAAGGAAAACAACTGTCTATATACGCTTCCTTTTTGTGGGAAAGTAGTCATCTAAGACAATTTGAATTAAGCGTCTGTCATTTAATCGTAAATTATTGTCGAATTATTGCGTAATCATGATTTAGGCATTTTTAGCGATTCTCTGCTGCCGAATACAATGTAAAAGTGTCCGACATGCATAAAATACATCATGTTGCAAATGCCGTAAATCCCTTCTTATGGAACCTGTGGTTGAGTTCATGATGTGAGCCAACATCGAGGGAAAAAAACATATTACTGCACACGAAGGAAAAATAATATGAGAGTAATACATATTTAAGAGTTAATATAGAACTGCGGCAATGCAATGCCCACGTCCTTGCCATGAACAATAAATTATAGTCAATTGACAGCCATTTCACTAAGAAAACGAATCGATGTTCTTGCTCACGTGCGCTTATTTCTCTTATCTTTCTGGTCCTTAGACAAAATGTTCAACTGTCAATCTAAATGCCGTTCCTCTAAATTTTCTGAAGAAAATCAAATGTTTGTAAAGTCTATGGGACGTAACTACGGGGTCATCAGTCCCTAAACTTACAAACTACTTATGAACTACTTACGAACTAGGAGGGCACAAATATCTATGCCCGAGGGGGGATTCGAACCCCCGACCGTAGTGGCCGTGCAGACCGTGACTGGAGCGCCTCAGTCTCCTCGGCCACCGCGGCCGGCTTTCTGAAGATTGTTCCGAAAAAGAACGTCGTCTTCTTTCCACTTCCTTCACGAAACTTCTCCGTAATAATCGCGCGTTGGTCAAAACTGACGTTAATAGATTTAGCAGCATGTCTCTCTCCACACGCGGTGTCCTTTACATACAAACCATACTTTCCTAAAATTCTTCCAGCAAGCCGTAAGTCGGCTTTCGCCTCCCATATTGCCACAATTATTTTAACGTTACATTCCATATCGATTTGCAACGGTACACCTAGGTATTTACTCGAATTCACCGTGTCAAGCATCACATACTTACTTACAGGATTATTTTTAGTACTTATATGCATTGACTTATAATTTCTTTCCCTTAAATCGAGGCACTTTGATCAAACCAACTATACGTAACTCATTTCATGTGATCCTGAAGCCACACAGCGACGAAACGTTCCCGTACCTCTCAGACTCATCAGCAAACAGCCGAAGGTTCCTGGTCGCTCAGATTATTTATTTATGTAGAAAACAAGTGCGGCCCTGTCGCACTTCCCTAGGGTGCTCCCGTCGACACCCTTGTCTCTAATCAACGCTTGCCAAAGAGGACTACGTATCAACTTCAAAATTCAAACAAAAGTAATGGAAGTAGTCGAATTAAATGAGGCGAATCCGACGCAGTTAATTAGGAAATTAGACTAACAGAAGTAGATGAGTTTCGTTATTTGAGTAACAAAAAGTAACATAAATTGAAGTAGAGAGGAGTAGAATACAAACTGACTATGAGAAGAAAAACCTCTGTGAAAAGAGAAATTTCATAGCATCGAATGTAAATGTGTTAAATATCCTTTTTCTGAAGTTATTTGGTTCTAGGATTATTATTAAATAAATCGAAGACTATGAATTGTGTTTTTATCTATTTTATTTTACATACACAACAGCTGTAATACCGCTGAAGAAATTCATGTTATCACTAAACTTGATTCTAGAGAAAAATACGTAACTGAAGGCTAGTACTAGTAGAAGAATGGTTTCCCATTCCACCTACGTAATTGAAAGAATCCTTAATACTGTATTATATGAGTCAACTTCAAAATGGCGGTGGTAACTTAATTTTTTGTTATAATGAGGAGGTGCTGAATAGGAGTAGGAAAAAAAGAAATTTATGGCACACTGTTGCTAAAAGGAGGAATCGTTTGAGAGAAGACGATGGTGCATCAGCTGACGTAAATTTAGAAATGTTGGGTGGACAGACATAGGTTCCAAAATGTTCAAATGGTTGTTAAGCTTAGGGGACCCAACTACGGGGTCATCAGTCCCTAAACTTACAAACTACTTACGAACTACTTACGAACTAGGACGGCACAAATATCCTTGCCCGAGGGGGGATTCGAACCCCCGACCGTAGTGGCCGTGCAGACCGTGACTGGAGCGCCTCAGTCCCCTCGGCCACCGCGGCCGGCGACAGAGGTTTAACTGCACAGTAATCAGTTAATAGGAAGGAGTTCGTGGTATCTTTAAACGAATGAAGAGACTTCAACTGGGTATATTAGCGTGAAGCGCTGTGTAAATCCAGTCTTTGGACTGAAGATTCATCCTATTCCACTTGCTTTACAACAAATGGTGGAATGACTTCAAATACAATCTATGGCTGATGTTATTCTCCTAATCGTTTCGCAATAAAATCATGGATATAGAAAAATAATGTATGTAAAAGAATCTGTGTCTAAAATGTTTGTAGAGCTTAAAGGACTTCACTGCGAGGTCATCAGTCCCTAAACTTACAAACTACTTATGAACTAGCTAACACTAAGGACGGCACAAATATCCATGCCGGAGGGGGGATTCGAACCCCCGACCGTAGTGCTAGTGCAGAACATGACCGGCGCGCCGCAGACCGCTCAGCCACTGCGGCCGGCATTGTCTTATTGAATCGCTAGCGTTTAGACAAGCACTGGGCTGGTTGTTTTATGGTGCAAAAACTTACTACAATGACGCGACCCCCGGATCAAGACTTTGCCACCCCCCCTTGGATTCGCGACCCATAGGTTGAAAATCACTGCTGCAGAGTATCGAACGATCCGCGCTGAAACTGTCATCTGTTAGGAGGCATTCAGTCAATTAAATGTGTGTCTGTGTTGTATTTGTTCTTAGGAACGTGTCTCACGTAAATTAGTAAATACAATACACGTCCAAAAAGTAAGTTTCCTTAATTTTCTAAACGTAGTTACACGAAAATCTTTATTGGAAACACAGTAATGCTTAAGCAATTTTTCGACCTACTCACCCGAAAAAGTAAACACTTGTCATATCGTTTGATCCATTTTGTATTTCCGTATCGTAGAAGTCTGTGAATGAAATCAACGCGTGTCGTTCGTCTTTAGTTCTCCGTGGTTGTTAAAACCCTGACCGAAGGAGAGAAATTTGTTGAGGTGTAAGAAAAGATGGAAATCGATGGGAGAAATATCAGGAATGTAAGCTGGATGATCAAGCATTTCACAGCCGAACCTGTCACGGAGCAGTAAAACGCCTGCAGTAATCAAACATTCCATCTTTTCTTACTCCTTATGAAATTCCTGTCTTCCGGCCAGCGTAACGACGATGAAGAGCTGAAGACACAGGCGGGAGATTTCTGGGGAACACGAATGCGAAAGTTGAACTCGCGATATGACAAGTGGCCCAATTCCTTCGATGACTGTCGAAAAGTAGCTCGAACTTTGCTCTACGTATTGCTACACAGTTTTTCATGTAACCTTGTTGTCTTCATTTAAAAAATAAAATAAAATAAAAATAAAAAGGGATAAACTTACTTTTTGGATGCGCCTAGTATTTCATTTACATGTCACAAATATTAAATATCTTTAATATCCACCAAGAACGATTTACAGCAAAACGGTAACGTAAATCCTGATGTTGACGAAACAAATCTCACATACAGGGCCTGTTGACAGAATAATAAGTATGTCTTATTCAGGCGTCAAGAAGATCGTTCAAATCAGTCTTTCTAGCAAATCGGTAGTGAGAACAGTTAACGGACTATGTCTTCTGTAGACAGAAGCGAAACAATTCTACTAAGGAGATCACAAAAAGTCTCATTTGCTATATAGAATTGCACACCACCTTCCAAAATCTTTATAAAAATTGAAGTGATGTACTTATCTTACGTGTTCATATCAAATGTTCAAATGTTTGTATAGCTTATGAGACTTAACTAGGGGTCATCAGTCCCTAAACTTACAAACTACTTATGAACTAGCTAACACTAAGGACGGCACAAATATCCATTTCCGAGGGGGGATTCGAACCCCCGACCGTATTTCTTACTTGTCAATGATTACTAGTGATCGTCCAATAACCTCCCTCTTTGTAGTCAGCCCTAGGTATTTGGAAGACGTAACGAATTCCAAGCGATTATCACTTACGTTGTATCTGTATACAATAAAATTCTTTCTTCTTGTATTATTATTCTGTGGTTATCAACAAAGTGTATCAGCTATTTCGGGCAATACACCATTCGACTGCATTCGAATCTGATGGAGGAGGAGCATTGTTACAGATAGCTTTCCTGTTAGTTTCAGGTTTCTTTTCTCTTGTGTAATATGTTAGACACTATACTCAAATCATCAAAAAAATCTATGTTACATTCAGCTAATATGGCATATCATATGCTTAGTTGATATTACAATGAATGGCGCATTGAAGATGATCATTATATGATCGAAATCGATCTGCTAAAACAATAAAAATACGACCAATGCTGCATACTACATTTACTATATTTGGATATCCCACGGAGTCTACTTTCATATAAAAGCAACTGTAGGCATCTTACAACAATACGTATATATATGATTTATTTATTTATTTTGTTGCAGTCACGTGCGGCCCACGTGAACGCCAAGAAATAGCGATGTACTGCCAATAACTAGTCGATATTGTCACTAACGTACAGTGGGTTCCGACTGAACACACCAGCTGTTAGTATTATTTCAAGTAGTAATATTTTTCGCCGGCCGCGGTGGCCGAGGGGACTGAGGCGCTCCAGTCACGGTCTGCACGGCACTACGGTCGGGGGTTCGAATCTCCCCTCGGGCATGGATATTTGTGCCGTCCTTAGGGTAAGCTAGTTCATAAGTAGTTTGTAAGTTTAGGGACTGATAACCCCGTAGTTAAGTCGCATAACCTATACAAACATTTGAACATTTTTAATATTTTTCACAGTGTAAACCATCATCAAAACCAGTTGTGGACATTTCAGACTATGGAGTAAAAACGTGATATGCTTGACTTTAATGTTCCAAACCAGATGAAATGATTCGGTATTGTAGGTTCACATCATTCGTAAATATTTCATTGACATACTTGTCACAAATATGAAATATCCAGGCTATCCATCGAGAACGATTTATAGTAAAATTAAACGTAAATCCTGTTGTGGAGAACCGCAGATGCCATATTTATTGCTAGAGTAATAAGTCGGTATCATTCATATACCAATAAGATCGTATAAAGCACTTTCGTTCGAGACATTATTGATTGTCCGTCATCATGTGTAATAAGTACGGCGATATAATTTTAAAGATTTGTGTAAATATAGAGGAATATGACAGACCTCAACGATACAATCTATTCGTGTGCCTATCGTATGACCTACACCGTACGTTAACGCACTATATTTGCGGTTCAACTTTATACTTAAAACAAAAAATAAATTTACATCTCCCTCGACGCGTATATAACGAGAAGGTCGGGCACTTGAATTCACAGTCGCAGTACGGAAGACCTCTTAGTCAAAATGTGAGAAGTTTTATAGCCTATAGGTGACGGAGTAATCCCTCCAAATGCATAGATGTTGCTTCTTGGCTTCGAGTAAATACAAGTAGTCTGAAGAAGTAAATAAAAAATAACCTTAGAACAATTTTTTGTCTTTCTTGTATGCTAATTTTAATGGATAACACACGAATCACATTACCATTTGAATTATTACTTTTAAAGCAGTATTTTCAGAATTATCTGTCATCGACAGAATTTTTATTTTTCATACATACATTATTACATCCTACAGTTAACAATCACAGGGAACTGCTACTAAAGTTGTGGGGTTTGCCCGATTCCATTGTCTAGTAAAAATAACGTATGCGGTCACAGTTATGACGAAATCGGCATTGTATTTGAGATATTACGTCTTCCATATATGTATAATGAAAAGTTCCATTATTTCAGACGGGTTTAATCTATTGTCAAATAAACACGTACTCTGTGGATATTGGCGAGTCGAGTCACCGTTGCGGATTTCAGTATCATTTCAGTCTACACTAAATACTAAATTTGTTAAAGTTCCATCATACACAGACAGGAGCATGTGAGAAATCGGTAACTATAAATGGAATTTGTTTTCATTCTATCGACTTGCGTTTCGTTGAAAGTTAGACGTCTCCGTCCCTGTAGCTAGTCCAGTCATAAGTTTCGTTAACAGGAAGTGTAACAACTTCGTCTATTTGCATTTTATCAGTCAACAAATTTAAAAGAAATCAGAGAGTTAACGAAATGGTTCGAAAAAAATGTATGTATCTAAAAAATATAAATCTACTGGAGAAAGGTAAGCATCAATTGATAAGGCCTTAAAATTAGGAAATGGTTCTCAGATGGCTCACAAACGAATACTAATAAAAGCAAAATGATAATGCTTTTAGAGACATCTGATACATAAATACGTTCGTGTAGAAATATGTAGAGCACTGTTAAAACATGTAACACTATCGTCTACGTTATTGTTTTACTAACTGCCGTACTTTGGAAGTTATGTTTTTATAAAAGTAGCAGTTTCTTTCTGAATACAATATTGTAATAGCACAAATTAAAGTTGTAAAAGATCAAGTAGCGCGCCGTAGAAACTAAATTACTTTTCATTATTAAAAGTACGAAGTTGTTTTTCTTGTGTCACTTCGACATTAGTCTGTTGACCAAGCACACTCTTTGCAGCATGCAAATTATATTTCCTGTCATCTAAACTGACCTTAGAATGTACGTAGCAGTACTAGAGATAGTTCGGCCGTGTATCAGCGTTAAATCACGTACAAAAATTGTTCGACCTTCTGTTAAGCAATCGTAATTTACTTTTCCTCCATTATTTGCGTTGATTTTTCCCTGGCATAGGTGAAATAACCTCTTCAAAGTTGTAGCCACTGCTTTCATTCGGGAAGTCTTGGCCTGGTAATGACCTAGAAACCGAACGCATGCTAACAAGGAAATCAATTTGTGTTAAAGGCGAGTCCTACTTACACTGAAAGAGCTTCAACGCCACCTTAAGGCGCGTAGCTACTGTTCAAAACAAATAATCTCACTATTTTCACGAAGTCTGCTGATCATATGGAGTGTAAGATACAGTACGTGTTCGTTTTGTAGCTAAACATTTGGGGCCTGACATGAATAATCTTCTTCGCCAAAATTTCCTTCAATAGAAAACACAAGAAAACGCCATGCAGAATAAAATGCATATACATTGCAACGTGTGCATCATGATATTACAAAGAACATTGTTTTTTAACTAAACAATTTCCACTTACTTACTTGACGTTGGGATCCCGTGTAAAATATGACTCATGCTGTATATCGCTATGACCGTTTGCATTAAGGCTGCTTTATCTTCTAATATTTTAGCGATTCAGGGATATAAAGGACAGTTCAACATGACAAGGCAAGTTCATCAACGCTAGTATAAATACGTCGAGGGCGAAAATTTACAGACCGCAATATATCTCATATTTAGAATTCGTAAATTAAATTTCTAATAGACAAACATGACTGCTAAATATATGAAGTTAGTATCAGGAGAAGAAACCTCAGGACTGTAACATCCTTTTACGAAAGTTAAAAAATAAATGAATAAATAAAATAAAATAAATATCTTCCATTTGGAGGCACATGGAAATAACCTACTAAGCGAATGGGTTGAAATACAAATACGTACCGTGTAAAACGATATGAAATATAATAGCAAAATTCTCAAGCAAATTTTAAGAACAAGGCAATTAACGTTTTTGAATACGCAAAGGTTTATAATTTAGAAAATATGACAATTATATGATAGTGCACGTTGGAGGCCCGTGAACGCAACATCTATTTTAACCTATTTTAAATTTCAATGTAATCATGTTTTAACAGTGGGCAACGTACAGATTTTATCAGTCATTTGCTTCATTGCTTCATTGTTACGGTTGGAATAAGGCACATGGTTTGAAAATGGACGAACAAGTCTGAAACTAGTTAACAACTTCTAAATAGTGCAAATGTGACAAAAAAGAAAAATATATGGTTTTCATTACATATCCAGTTGCTGATCCTGCCCCATCTTCACGATGAATTTCATAAATTAAAATTTCGGTCATGTTGTTCTGCTATTCAAGTTACGAGCTGCGGCTACTGACAAAGAAAGTGTGTGTTACATTTTTATACGTGTGTCATATTTTATAAAACCTAAGGAATGTAAAAACAGTAATCGCTGTAGGAGAAAACAAAGTGAAGCGGTTTGTTTATTCTAAATATGCTTAATAGGTCACGGAAACGGGGAAATGTTTATGGTTGCAACAGGTTGTTCTGGTCCAATCGATATACAGAAAGCCGTGGAGAACATTCATATCGTTTGTCGCTAAAATTACACGAAATGTATTTTGAAAGGATATTTTTTTTCTTTTACCAGCCCATTTACCAAAAATAAATAAAGAGAAACACGTAAGAGTTTATAACCTAGCTCCCTGTCTGCCGATAGCAACGAAAACACACAAGAAATAATCTGTTCTACATGTAGCCATTATGGTTTATTTTAAATATGTACAGAGTCAATTTAGTGGTGACACTTTATGAACTGAATTTTTTTAGAGGATACCGTAAAGGATTACCTTTTACCGCAAAAGAAAAGAAAAGAAAAAGAAAAAAATAAATAAATAAATGATATCACCTTCGTACAAATACAGGATAAGTATCATGTTGACAGTGATATATTCCGACTTAGTAATGTCCGAAAGAAAAGACGTCTGTATGTGATTAACCTGGGTTCGAATCTGGCCCCGACAAAAACTTTCATTTGTCGACGTCGTATGATTACAACACGTACAATCAACTGAGACTAAAATATCCTAGATATAATTTTTTATGGACCAAACACCAACCTTTAACCGTCGCTTATTGCTCTACAGTACGACAGATATATTTCGTCAGTTTAATTACCTACGTGGCGAAAGGCTTTTTGAAGACGTAGCCCAATTGGGGCAGACGAAAGCCCGAGCGTTCTAAGCCGCCTTGCTGCGGAGTGCGCATTTGCTTGCCGCGGTGGAGTAGCCGAGCGTTCTAAGGCATCTCGTTGCGGAGCACGCGATAGCTCTCCGTCGAGTCTTCCTTCGGGCATGGGTGAGTGTGTGTTTGTCCTTAGGATAGTTTATCTTAGTTTCAGTAGTTTTTAAGCCTAGGGTCAGATAACCAGAGTAGATAAGTCTCATATATTTACAGACATTTGGAAATTCGAGTTCTTTGTTGGGCGTGTGTGTGTGTTGTCCTTACGTTAGTTTAAGTAATTTGTAAGTCTAGGGACTTACAAGCGCAGTAGCTAAGTACCGTAGATTTACAAACATTTTAAAGAAGTAATTAGATAAAAAAAAGTTTCTTTCACAACTTTGAGGTGAAAGACATAGTCCAGTGTCATTACTCGCAAATCATGATTAAGACATCAAATAAAATACAGCTATTGCGTCTAAATGAAAGGTTTCCGCAGGGTTTGCCTTTGTTCTCAAGGCTGGAAACGTATTAAGTATAGTATGGACTGCGGTGTCGTAATGACGGATGATGTAATCGTGTGAAAGGCGCTATAAGAGGTAACATATTTGTTGAAATTGTAACAAGTTTCAATATGCACGACCCTTATTTAAATTTATATCTATAAATGTGAATGTATGTTCGGTGTACGTTTATCATGTCTGAACTACGAGACATAAAGAGCTAAAAATTTGTACAGTTACTAATGTCTACCCGGGGAAGGCTTTAGGCACGGTTTTATGGCGATCGGATAGCTATTTATCTATACATATATATATTAATGTGAATATTCAGTGCACGCTTATCACGTCCGAACGACGAGACGCAGAGACTTATATATTTGTTCAGTTACTAATTTAGATCTGAGGAAGGTTTTAGGCACGACTTTATAGCGATCTAATAGATATTTGGTAATTTGAAGAATATAACGCGAAATGCGGAACAATAATTACTCTTTGAAAATTATATTTACTCTTTGAAAATGGTTTTATTGGCTGCATTGTTGCTTACGGGTTGATAATGATAAAAGGGAGAAGTATATTGGGATGGAAATTTATCGGTGTATATAAAATTCTATGCATGTGTATGTGTGTTTGTGTCTGTGTTTTAATATTTCGCTCTGCCGCGAAAACTACAGAACGCAAACGAATGGTCCGTGTGTAATTGTTGTCCGAAGTCTCCCGTTGTACACCACAGCAGTTCCATGCCGATGGCAGAAATGGTGGTTGAAAGTCGTCAAGTTATAAAAAAATTCGGACTGAAGGCCAGCAATGACGTTTGCGACTCTATAGCAAGGAGGTTACATACAGCGAAACGTGATGATACAAACCATATCTTTGGTCTATGCGTGCTTTAATGTCTTCAGCTCTTTCCCTGTAGGCATAAGCATACGAATAAGGAAATATAAGAATAAATAAATAAAGCACAAAAAAATTCTTTTAATATATCTCCTTAAAAAAATCAATTTGACGTTTCGCGCATTATCTATTATAGTGAACCAACACGTGAAAGGAGCCGCGGGTTTAAGCTAGTATTTAATAAAATACTAACAAAAATAAATACTAGATTGGTGTACTCAGTTCGACGCAGTCGTCCCGAATTACGTAAACTGGACGCAACTGCCGAGAGAGCGTTGTGGCCGCGGACCAGTCGGGGCGAAACGCAGCCGAAGGATCTAAAAGTTCCGGGAAACGAAACCGCGCGGAGAAATCTCGCGATACACGGCCTCCGTATATCGATTACGCGCGCGAGAAATCGTAACGCGCCCGCGACGGCCGAGGAGGCCGAGGCAGCTGTCGGCGCGCCAGTGACGTCACCACCCACACACACACACACGCTCTCAGACTCACACAGACGCGCGGCGGGAGGGGAGGGGGCGGTGTGTGACGTACCTGCGTCCCTGCGCGTCGCAGCGCCGCCGCCGCACTGACGCTGGCGGCGCCGCGGGCAGCCTCCGCGGGCGGCCGCGAGGGGCGCTGCCGGCGGCGCACTAGCGCGGCCAGCGGCGGGGGGAGGAGTCCGCGTTACGTAAGCTCCACCCAGCGCCCAAGGCGCCTCGCTCCCTCCACTTCCCCCCATCCCCCCTCCCAGCGACTCCTTTTACCTTTTTTAATCCGCAGCTATTCTTTTTTTTTCTGCCCCAGCGGCTCCACGTGTGTGTGTGTGTGTGTGTGTGGCACCGCCGGACGCCTAGCAGCCTTTCAGCCTTCTCTTCCCGCGTGGACTTCGAGACTCGCTCTAAGACGGCCGGCATTACACTAATGCGTACAGGCCTCTACACGTGCATTCGTCTCTCTCTCTCTCTCTCTCTCCCTCTCCCCGCTGTTTCTGTTTTGTTGACTTCCGCTTACCGAAACGTTGTCAGAATTAATTACAATTAATTAGTCTCTTTACCGCGTGGACCACGTGCGTCCTGTGTTGCAGTGTTACGGAACGCGTCCGCCTAACGAGATCTGTTTGTCATTTACTTTCGTTAACGGGCGTACATTGATGGCCTAAAGCTAAACACAAAAAAATCAGTAATACGTGCACCTGCTCGGTGCATGTGTAGGTGTATTTATAAATGGACAGTAGAACGGTTCAGATAAAATCAAGAAAATATTTGCAAATAATTGATAAAGGAAGGGAAGGAAAAAGGATTACGAAAGACAGTGGCTACTTTAGGGCACTGAAATGAAACAATGGCGCCAAGTGGAAATCTAAGTCGTGCCGGGAATCGAACCCAGATCTCCCGCTTCGTGCCAGAGGTCGCCTTAAGCATTTTTTCTTTTCTTTTCTTTTTTCCTTTGCTCCATGGGTAGTTCTGCTCCTTGCGGTCCTTGATCGCTTTTGTTCGTTGTTGTTCGATGAGCTCTTGGCTTAGCTTTTTAGTATTATTATTATTATTATTATTACAGAGGTCGTTCAGCTCTCTGATTGGTTACCCGTGCCCGCCTCTCGTCCGTCCCAAACTTCCACAAGACACACGCTATGTTTGTAGCGCCCCTATCGTCCATGTCCTGCCAGCCGCGATGGTCGAGGGGACTGAGGCGCTCCAGTCACGGTCCGCACGGCCACTACGGTCGGGGGTTCGAATCCCCCCCCCCCTCAGGCATCGATATTTGTGCCGTCCATAGTATTAGCTAGTTTGTAAGTTTAGGGACTGATGACCCCGTAGTTACGTCCCATAAGCTATACAAACTTTTCCTTTTTTTTTATGTCCTCTTACACTCGCCATTACGGATTCCCGTGCGAGGTCGAACGTATGACCACATCTACTGTGAAATATGTGAAGCTAACGCCGTCTTCGTGTTTATATACTTGTTATATTCTACATCTATATCTACATAGATACTCTGCAAATCACATTTAAGTGCCTGGCAGAGGGTTCATTAACCACTTTCATAACTTTTCTCTACCGTTCCATTCTCTAATAGCGCGCGGGAAGAAACAACCTTAATCGTTCCGTTTTCGATCTCATTTCTCTTATTTTATTGGGATGGTCATGTCTCCCTAAGTAAGTGGGTGCTAGCAAAATATTTTCACATTCAGAAGTGAAAGTCGGTGATTGAAAATTCGCAAACAGATCACGCCGCAATGAATAACGTCTTTCTTTTAATGATTTCCACCCCAATTCGCGCAACATTTCCGTGACGCTTTCTCCCCCGTAACGTGATAAAACAAAACGAGCTGCCCTTCTCTGAACCTTCTCAATATCTTGCGTCAGTCCCACCTGGTGAGGGTTCCACAACGGGCAACAGTACACCAGGAGAGGACGCACAAGTGTCATGAAGGCAGTCTCTTTGGTGGAGCTGGTGCATCTTCGAAGCGTTCTGCCAATGAAACGTAATCTCTGGTTCGCCTTCCCCACAGTATTTTCTGTGTGTTCTCTCCAGTCTAAGTTGTTCGTAATTGTAACTCCTAGGTACTGAGTAGAATTTACGACCTTAAGGTTTGACTGATTTATCGCGTAATTGAAGTTCAGCGGATTTCTTTTAGTGGTCATGTGTATTACTTCACACTTTTCTTTATTTAGTGTCAATGTCCGAAATAACAGACACCACACCAATATAACAAGGAAATATTCAAAACAAAGTTCGAGCAGATTCAGAGTTTTCATCAGGTGAAAAACTTTTAGAGCTCTTCATTGAAAAAATGCAAAATACCGGCGAGAGTGGCCGTGCGCTCTAAGACGCGTCGCTGCCGAGTGCGCGTCTGCTGCCCGAAGGAGTTTCGAGTCGACCCTCTGGCATGGGTGTGTTTGTGTTGTCATTAGCGTAAGTTAGTTTAAGTAGTTTTTAAATCTAGGGTCTGATGACAACTGAAGTTCGGTCCTATACATTTAAATCATTTGAATTTTGCAAAATACGGAATTCGAGAAAGCAAAAACGATGGAACGTTTTACTTTCTCCCCATTACGTCTGAAAAGCAACCAATGTAAGTCAGTTAAGTTCCTATCGGGGCCTAATCTTCACTCGTTATTAGTTTCTTTCAGAAAGAACGTGTGTTCCGTACAAGTAAGTGATTTAATTTTCTAATGAGTAAAATTCACTCTATCCTTTTGAATATATTTGTATTTACTTTGTTTCGTTTTTGTTCCAGGTGCAGATTAGTGAGGATTTCGTAACAAATTTGAGTTTTTTAATTTACTGACTTACACATTCACCTGATAAGAACAAGAAGAAAGCTACATGTTGCGAATGAGTTAATTCCACCATTACACTCATTTCAGTATTTAAGTATGACAGACTACCTATCTGAGCATCTTATTACGCAGTAATAAATATTTAAAACGCCAGAAACATCCTAAAGAATAATAAGACGTCCACAATTTTACTTGCTCTAAGGCTTCGAAGAAAATCAGTTCGATCACAAACACTATGATTTAGTTTTTCTACTTCTTGCTCCCAAAATTAAAGAAGAAATCTAAAGGTAATGATGTCCTACGTCTTAATATTAGTTTGAACTTCATATTTCTGTGTTAGACGTGGTGCTATTGGAATTGTGACGTTCTCTTCCACGTACCTTTCAACCAACTTACCTAGTCAAGTGTAGGGCGAAGTATAATGCCTGTCTTAGGAAAGGCGCGGAGGATACATTATGAAAGTCCTCTTTGGAAGACTAGGTACCATTCTTTCGGCCTTCCTATAATTATTAGGAGATTTAGAAACCAAGAAACACATTAACAGATTTGTAAAACATGGGAGTCTACAGTCAATATTATCGCTGGCAATGGGGTCTACACAACGCTGGTGACTACTTTGAAGCCGCGACGGAACATCCGTGCTAAGATGCGCATGGCCGTTCGCTGTTGACGTTCGAGTCCTCCCTCCGGAATGGGTGTGTGTGTTGTCCTTAGGTTAGTTCAACTTAGTTTAAGTAGTTCGTAAGCCTAGGGACTAATAACCAAGCAGTTAAGCCCCATAGATTTACAAACATTTGAACTATTTTGAAGGACAGTAACAGGTACAAACATGTAACGCTTTGGTATCGGTTGTGAATAAATAGTTGCCACTATTTAAGTTCCAACCGTCGTATTAAAAAAGGATAAGAGTAAAAAGAATGAGGGTAAAAGCAGGGAAAAACAGGAAGAAATTTCATGGCTGTAAATAATTGTGAGAGACTAAAATGAGCCGGCCGCGGTGGCCGAGGTGACTGAGGCGCTCCAGTCACGGTCAGCACGGCCACTACGTTCGGGGGTTCGAATCCCCCCTCGGGCATGGATATTTGTGCCGTCCTAGTTCGTAAGTAGTTCATAAGTAGTTTGTAAGTTTAGGGACTGATGACCCCATAGTTAAGTCCCATAAGCTTAACAAACATTTGAACATTGTTGACGAAAATGACAAAGTGTGATCTAATAGCAGTGCCTCAAAAGTGCCGACTGTCGGGTTATTATTTTTCTCGCCCCCTCACAGTTTCATCAATCTGTAAATATACGTTCCTATATACAGAGACTATCACCATATATTCACGTAATTCTATTTCCTTTTGCCCGCCGTATTCTCTACTAATTTATTTTTCATAGCTTCCTTAAAATCACTGCCCCGGCAGCAATACGGAGTGGTGACAATCGCGATTTGACGTGAATCAATCTGTGTCTGCACATGCCTAGCACTATAGCTCGTCACATTTAAGGGGTACCGTTTGGAATCAACAACAGTGGACGTTGAGTCAAGACGGCCCAAACATCCACGCCCGAGGGGGGATTCGACCCCCCGACAGGGGACGGCCTCGCACGTCGTACCATAGCGCCTCAATGCGCTGTTCAGTCAGTAAGCTGAATACAGTAGTAGTAATATTCGATAACGACTCATCGTTGAGTGCCATTTTCACCACTGGACTGCTGTACATTCACTTTCGCTGGTGGCAGAACTACAATTTTTTGCATCATGCGGGTTTGGACTAGCGCGACACATACTTTGACGTGCATGAAAAGGTGGCAGTTCAAGACTGGAGTGACAAAAGCAATGGGATGCCTCCTAGAGTTGTCTCGGACCTCATTTTGACCGGCGAAGTGCGACAACTGGACGTGGCATGGATTAAAATCGTTTTTAGGGAGACTGGCACTACAGGTGACCATAACTGCGAAAGCGTTGGCGGTGAAGGATTTTGCGCCCAGGGACTTGGTCCCTGTAACAAATGAACCGATTATTGTAAAGAACTGTTTGTTCTTCGTCTACTTGTAGACCATTTTTTGTCATTAATGGCCTCCACCTTACCAAACAACGATGGCAGTTTGAGGATTACAATGGCCCACGTTACGGACCACAGTTGTTCACAATCGGTTTGAATAATATTCTGAACAGTTCCAGCTAAATACTGAGTATTTCCAGACGGCGCGATATGAATCCAGTCGAACATATTTTAGACATAATCGAGAGGTCAGTTCGTGCATAAAATCCAACATCGGCAGCACTTTCGCACTTATGGGTGGCTACAGACACACCAGGACACAATGTTCTTACAAGAGACTTCCAATCATTTCTCGAGTCCAGCTGTTCCTCTTGGCTGTGCGAAAGGTGACCCGACATGATACTAGGAACTATCCCGCGAGTTTCAGCTGGCTTACTCGGACAGAATGTCCGACGCTTCATGAGCCTTTTGCTGCAACGAGAAAGATCGCACTTTAGCATAACCCGTTCAGGTACACCTGGCGAGACGTCTGATGATCTCGCAGCCAGTAGTTGTACACCAGAAGAGCACGCTGAGCCGCATCCACCGTATGTGACCTGGAATCTCCATGTTGAATGAGCACTTTCCATTCCTGTCGAAGAAACACTGGGATAAGAATAGGCATTCTTATACCCTACAGAAACACCAACCGTGACTTGAAGGTGTAAATGATGCCTCCACAGGCCATGCTGGAAACTGTATGTCTTGGGCGAATGCTAATTGGACTATGGCATACACCTGTTACAGATAGCACCTGTTCTCATCACTGAAGACAACAGATCGCCATTCAGCTGCCCACTCAACCGTTTCAGTATACAAGAGTAGCCACGATTGTAAGAGGCGTAGTGTCGGTGGAGGTCAGTTAAAAATCACACGTTATTTTTTACCAATGCTGCTACCTAGGCACACAGCAGGTGCAACATGACAGCAGATTTCGTCCACGAATGATCGATCGTTCACGGCTGCTCATACAATCTATCTTGACGTGCGTCTGTGTTACGCTGACGTCCACAACCTGCTCTACAGGTGTGAGAACGATTTTTTTTCTAGGCGTTGCAGTGCAACATACGTTCCGAACGTTGAAACAGATTTACAATCAGGCCAGCTGTCGATCTGAATAAACATCCAGAACTTGACCAGATCTCAACCCGCCTTCCCCATCTCCCCACAGAAAATTAAATTACGTGCGCCACTGTGTCCATCCAGTTTCCTGCAGGACCAGAAAGCGACCTCTTTCAAACGCCTGAAGCCCTCCTCGGCGGGATATGGCTGTAATATATAATGAATGTTGCGAACACCATTCACAATTAGACCAGAACACAGTTTCCGCCTACAGAGAGAAAAGAGAATATCTAGTAGCAGATATCGTAAGTGCCATCTGACACACCATGACCCCAAAAAATTAATCACTGACGCTAAGTACATACTCGGGCGCTGATTAATTTCAATACATCCAATAATTGACATCTAGTTCTCTGTAAATAAGGCCTAATACCATGGGTTCGGTTGAGGAAGCAAAGGAATGTCGTGATTTTTGTTTGTCGTTATCGATACAATAGTATCCAACAAATAATGTTCTGCACATCAATGTCATGTATCTACATGATATGTTTGTTTACCTATTAGCAGACGGACGCCGTATTTGGTGCACCCGTGTTGTTCCCTGTAGTGATGTGATGTCCGCACCGAATGGCAAGCAATGCTACGACATACAACATGTGAGGTCCCTGCAGCCCAGTTCCTTCTTGACAGTTGAAGTGTGCACATCGCTAGTATGTTTCCACCAGTGAAGATATCTATAGCAAAACGAGCTGCAATGATAGCACTTAGCTAAGCAGTTTTATCTATTTGCCAAATTGCGAAACAGTGTATGGTGTCTATAAGAGGGGTGCAATACACCCTTCGCCGCCATAAGGCAACAGGTAGCAAAATGTTCAAATGTTTGTAAATCTATCGGACCAAACTGCGTGGTCATCAGTCCGTAACTTACAAACTACTTAAACCTAGGTAAACTAACCTAAGGACAACACACACACCCATGCCCCAGGGAGGACTCGAACCTCCACGGCGAGCAACCGCGAGCTCTACAGCGAGACGCTTTAGACCGCTCGGCTACTCCACCGCTGAAACAGGTAGCAATACGGACATACCATGACCAGGACGACCTCGTACAACAACTAAATGTT
The DNA here is from genome assembly GCA_026315105.1 of Locusta migratoria. NCBI lineage: Eukaryota > Metazoa > Arthropoda > Insecta > Orthoptera > Acrididae > Locusta > Locusta migratoria. The sequence goes on from CM048751.1 coordinate 17,995,755, forward strand.
ATGATGACTATATCAGAATTACCAGTAAGATAAATACAATCAAAACAGCGACCCAAATTTGTGCAGAATTGGTAGAAATGAACACCTGCTGAAACAGTAAAAAGGGGACTGATTGATGCATGCTTGAAAGGTTGAGTCACAGTAAGAGACTTTAAAAAATAGGCCAGAAAACATCGTAACTGGACATCGGAAGAGTAGACGAAGGTGTTATTCACCGATGAATGGAAGTCTGAGATTTTTTGGAACCAGAAGGAGAATATTTGTTCGCTGATTTGTATGAGATCTGGTAGCCCAGCAGTGTGTTCTACCTTCAGTTAAACGCGCTGGAGGTTCTATTGTGTTTTTCGGGTGTTTTGCCGGAGATAGAGTTGGCGACATTGTGAAAATAGAGGGATGTATGAATCAGAAGCATTACTACCGCATACTTCAATTACACGCAGTACCAAGTGGGTTGCACTTAATAGGGAAAGGGTTCACTTAACAACAGGATAATTATCTAAAACATTGGTCGCCATACTGTACGAATTACGAGGGACAACCGATACAAAAGCTTTGCATGTTTGCACCTGTTACTGTCCTTCATAGTAGTAAAAAAATGTTCAAATGTTTGTATAGTCTATGGGACTTAACTACGGGATCATCAGTCCCTAAACTTACAAACTACTTATGAACTACTTACGAACTAGGACGGCACCAATATCCATGCCCGAGGGGGGATTCGAACCCCCGACCGTAGTGGCCGTGTAGACCGTGACTGGAGCGCCTCAGTCCCCTCGCCACCGCGGCCGGCTTCATAGTAGTCACCAGCGGTGTGTAGAACCAGTTGCCAGTGATGTGGAAGGTGAAGTATACTGTTAGCAGAGCCTGTTCTGTTGTTGGTGCGAGTGGAGCGGTCTATTCCGTGTCGAATCTCTGGAAAAGTTCTGAAGCGAATGCCACGAAGTAGTTCCTTCATCTTCGGAATCAAACCAAAGTCATAAGGACTTACGTCCGGGGAGTATGGTGGATGGTACAGTACTTCCAAGTCCCATCGACCAAACAGAGCAGCCACAGCTTGCGCTGTATCCGCCCGGGCATTGTCGTGCAAAATGATGGGTGGATTGCGGGGAAAGTGTTGCAGCCTCTTTCGCAAAGCTGGACGCAGGTGATGCTCCCAAACACGAACAGTAATACTGTGCATTGACGGTCTGCCATGGAGAAACGTAATGCGTTAGGATAACAACATCACAGTTGTACAAGAGAATTATCATAATTTTGACCACACAGGGACACTGATGAAGTTCCGACGCCTCTTGAAGACCTTGATGACACGGTCGTGCTGTACGACCTCTGGCACATTCAATCTCGATCCAACTCCGTTGTTCCTGTTTAGACAACATAATGAGACCGTTGTGTTAGACCGCTCGCTCACAAGTGTCTGTGTTTCCCTCGACTGTGCGCACGCCAGTGACGTGGGATGGGCGAGTTCATTTGCTCGGAGGTAATGTAGATACGTCAACAACCTGTGCTATCAGCGACAATAGTAGATTCCATTGCATAAGAGTCTTCACAGCACTGTTGGCACTATTTTAGTTCCAACCCTCGTATTTGCATTAAAGGAAAAACAGAAAGTACTGCAAGATATGGTATGGCCATCCCAAAGCCTCAACAGCAATCCCATTGAAGTGGTCTGGGACAAAGTTGACAGACGTATTAGAGAAGTTAACATATCCAGCAAGGAACAATCTGGAAGATTGTTAAGTGTTGTGGTGTGAAGTCAGCGCCACACGCCAGACGCAAGAGAACGATCGTGGAGAAGGCAGCGGATGACCGGTAGCCAATCACACGCCGGCTCAGCGCCTCTTGGAGGGAGTAGCGGAGATGCGCCCTCTACAAGCAGCTATATCTAGGCCGACATGCGTCGGCTACGAACTAGGCAGTAACTAGGTCTCAGCACAGCTACCATCGTGCGGAAGACGCCGCGAGAAGCGAGATGAGAGAAGAACAGATAGAAGTTGAATATTGTATTCTTCAGTCAATAAAACTTGTATCACTAATCTGAAGAGTTGTTCTAGCTACGCATGCTGCACAGTACCTTTCCTGGCAACTAGTCCGGGATAACAAATGCCATCGAGGATGATTCAACATTAAGGATGTGTGGTATATAAATTCACGATACCTACAGAAACTGATTGACTGCATACCTCGAGTTTGGGAAGCAGCCATTAAATCCAAAGGAGGATACTTTCATGAACGTAAAATATAATTGTTGTGACTGTATTATATAGGCCTATGTGTAAGTTAATATAAATATATTTTGTGTGAAATAACATTTGATTTTAGTTGTAAATCTGAAATACCAGGGAATGTTGAAATTAATACCCCAAGTACAGATCATTGAGGGTGCTGAATTTATTTATTTAACTTTTTCCCAATTCTGTAGGTCTTGCTTTGATGCGGCACATACAGAGTGTATCCTGCATAGTAGGCAGCTTGTCGCACTCGTTGTGTCTCCGTTCCGTATCTTCAAAATGTTCAAATGTTTGTAAAGCTTACAAACTACTTATGAAGTAACTTATACTAAAGACAGCACAAACATCCATGGCCGTGGGAGGATTCGAACCCACGACGGGGAACGGCCTCGCGCATCGTAGCATAGCGCCTTAAGGCGCTCGGCCGCTCCGCCGCGGCTTTCGTATCTTCAAGAAGCAGCAGTATTGCCACTGTGTAGGGACACAATAATTAAAGCCATCCGCTGCGAGTTCCGAACTTAATCAATCAGTAAAGTTGAAAATTTGTGCCGTACCGGGATTTGAAACCGGGCCTCCCGCTTACTGGGCAGTTGTTCATCGCCAACCCTGTCTCGCTCACATCTCCGTGGACTCCATCGCTGCTCCTCTTGCTTGGCCTCCCTCTTTATCCTCTGCCTCAGGGTGTGAACTCGAGTGTACTTACTGAACATCGTTTCTCGCCCGTCTGTGAGACGTTTTCAGCCCACTCCAAAGGCCTATACAGACAAGTCCTACTATTATTTATATGCCGTCTGTTCTCTCTTACATGTCCCAAAGAACAGACACCGTATCAATAACTTTATATATGTCCCCAACGGGCAGTTGGCAGTTGCAGTGCGGAGGCATTAATAAGCTCGATCCCTTGCGGGAATCCAGTATAGGCTGCGAGCAAATGGAACCAAAAGGGAGGGGGCACTACCATCGTGGTAGTGTGCTACAAGTTGAGAATTTGGGCAGGAAGGGAAGCGTGCCTGAATAGCCTACCTGGTTAAGTAATTGCTACAATAAGATTACCTGACATAGTCTGGTCTGGAGGCGATCTAATCGTTTTATAGTTTTCAAAATGACAAGCCAAGATCGCACACTAATAATTTATTAAATGACGACCGGTTTCGGTGCACTGTGTCACCATCATCTGGTCACATATATGTTATAATCTGGTCATCTTATTTTTAAAAAAGTGGGTATACAATAACAAGTGCAACATTGCACTTAGTCACTATATAAAAAAAATAGACAAGTTAAAAACATGACAGCTTACAAAATACTCAGGCTGTCATGTTTTTAACTTATGTATTTTTTTATATAGTGAATATATGTGACCAGATGATGGTGACACAGTGCACCGAAACCGGTCGTCATTTAATAAATTGTTAGTGTGCGACCTTGGCTTGTCATTTTGAAAACTATAATTGCTACAATGTTTGGTTGCCCACACAGTTGACTGAATTCTTCCTTGCAGCCAATCCTCCAAAAGTTGTTGCGTCTTGCACGGGGCCAAATTGTTGATGATTCTTCCGGGTTGTATGGTCGTAGACCATGAAACATTTCCGTTCCTAACGTTTCGACCAGAGTTGCCCTAAACATCATCAGAGGTACATTGATAGCCGTTTGTGAGGTACGGTGTTAAAAGATTTCTAGAAATCAAGAAATACGGAATCGATTTGCGAATCCTTGTCGATAGCACTCATCACTCATATTCATGGTCGACCTCTGCCCAATGGTGCATCGGTGTCTTGCACGTGCGCGTTCACCTGCTGTATCATCTTTCACTCATAGCCGTTCAAAGTTTCTTTCGTATGCAACGCCCTCATTTTGATTTTTAGTTATTTATTTATTTTTTTATTGTCTGGATGGTTTTTCGAAGCTTATATTTTCTAACTCCCCCTCGTAATATTCAGACTGAAATACCTCTTGGGTTGAAGTCGTGTCTTGATCATCATCATCATCATTAGAGAGTGATTATCAGCGTTCAGTCTGGAGCATAGTACCTCTAATAAAATTCCTCCATGATCCCCTATTCAACGCCAACACTGATGCCTCGTCTGATGTTATGCCTTCTACTTCAAAATCATTCTGCACTGAATCTAAGTACTTTCTTCTTGGTCTACCTCGACTCCTATTACCCTCCGCTGACGAGCTCATGAGTCTCTTAGGTAACCTTGGTTCTCCTGTGCGTGTAACATGATCCCACCATCTCAGTCTGTTCGCTCTAACTGCTTCATCTATGGTGTTCATTCCAAGGTTTTCTTTGATTTCCTCATTATGGACACCCTCCTGCCACTGTTCCCATCTATTGGTACCTGCAATCATTCTTGCTACTTTCATATCTGTAACCTCTATCTTATGATAAGGTAACCTGTATCCACCCAACTTTCACTCCCATACTACAAAGTTGGTCGAAAGATAGAGCGGAGCAATGCTAACTTAATGTTGGTACTGACTTCCTTCTTGCAGAAGGGAGTAGATCTTAGCTGAGCACTCACTGCATTAGCTTTGAGCAAAATGCCTCGGTCGAAATCATTAAAATAAGAAAAAAAAGGCGTCCATCGTTGTGGCGAAATCTATTTACGAGAATGGCTCCCAAACTTTTTTATACCATGAACAACATCCATTTCTTTGTTGTCACCAGGGCAACTCTCTCTCTCTCTCTCTCATTCCAAGACTGGTTGGCAGCAATTCTTCTCCTCCACACTTATTTTTGTTCTTGGATAGCCTCTTCATTTTCTGATATGATCACTCCTATATGTTTCTGAATCTGTTTCAAGTACTGCAAACTGAGTTTTCCTCTGCCTCTTTTTCCTTCTACTATTCCTTCCATAATATTGGCTATAAACTCATTATGCCAGTACTGATGGCCTGTTAAGTTGTCTCTTCTCTACGTTATCGTTTTCAAAAGCGCTCATTTTTAACCGATTATTCTAACAACTTCTTCATTTGACATCTTTGCCGTCCAAGAGATTTTCGGTATCCTCCTCCAACACCACAATTGAAATGTTTCTAGTATTCTCTTGTCGCAAATGCCGACTGCTCAAGTTTAGAAACCACACTTCACACACAGCAGTTTATATTGCTTTTTTGGCCTCTTCTTTTAGTTCTTCATATAAACAAGGCGCAACAAGATTCATGATTTAGAAAAAAAAGGTACACAATTGTGTATATGAAGTGTGAAATGAAAGAAATGGGAGGGTAGCCAGCAGCATTAAGAAAAGAGCAGCGTGAGGCGCTGGGGGCGCCTCCAGCGGCGAGGTGCGGCGGCTCGCCGTGTGCAGACTGCAGACCGGTGGAGGTGGCGGCGGCCACACGCAGCATCGCATGCCGGGCGGTCGGCGCACGCACCGCAGACACGCAATGCGTGCATCATTAACGCCGCCGCCATTACCCGCTCTGCCACTTCGATCTGCCTCTGGCCGTCTCGTCGATGACACTCTGCCCGCGAAAAAGATCAGAGAACTGAAGAAAACAGTCTCTCTCACCAACTCTCACTTTCTCCCTGTGTACACTCCTGGCCATTAAAATTGAAGATGACGTGTTACATACGTGAAATTAAACCGATAGGAAGAAGATGCTGTCGATATGCAAATGATTAGCTTTTCAGAGCATTCACACAAAGTTGGCGCCGGTGACGATACGTAAAACGTGCTGACATGAGGAAAGTTTCCAACCGATTTCTCATACACAAACAGCAGTTGACCGGCGTTGACTGATGAAACGTTGTTGTGATGCCTAGTGTAAGGAGGAGAAATGCGTAACATCACGTTTCCGACAATGCTGGCGTTGCTCCCATCCAATGACTGTTAACAGAATATGGAATCGGTGGGATCAGGAGGGGAATATGGAAAGCCATGCTGGATCCCAACGGCATCGTATCACTAGCAGTCGAGACGACAGGCATCTTATCCGCATGGATGTAACGGATCGTGCAGCCACGTCTCGATCCCTGAGTCAGCAGATGGGGACGTTTGCAAGACAACAACCATCTACACGAAGAGTTCGACGACGTTTACAGCAACATGGATTATCAGCTTGTAGACCATGGCTGTGGTTACCCTTGACGCTGTATCACAGACAGGAACGCCAGCGATGTTGTATGCAACGACGAACCTGGGTGCACGAATGGCAAAACGTCATTTTTTCGGAAGAATCCAGGTTCTGTTTACAGCATCATGATGAACGCATCCGTGTTTGACGACGTCGCGGTGAACTCACATTGGAAACGTGTATTCGACATCGCCATACTGGTGTTTCACCCGGCGTGATGGTATGAGGTCCCATTGGTTACACGTCTCAGTGACCTCTTGTTCCCATCGATCTCACTTTGATCAGTGGCCGTTAGATTTCAGGTGCGTTACGACCCGTGGCTGTACCCTTCATTCGATCCCTGCGAAAGCCTGCATTTCATCAGGATAATGCACGACCGCATGTTGCAGGTTCTTTACGGGCCTTTCTGGATACGGAAAATGTTCGACTGCTGCCCTGACCATTACATTCTCCAGATCTCTCAACAAATGAAAATGTCTGGTCAAAATAGCCGAGCAACTGGCTCGTCACAATACGCCAGTCACTACTCTTGATGAACTGTGGTATCGTGTTGAAGCTGCATGGGCATCTGTACCTGTACACGCCATCCAAGCTCTGTTTGACTCAATGCCCAGGCGTATCAAGGCCGTTATTACGGCCAGAGGTGGTTGTTCTGGGTACTGATTTCTCAGTACCTATGCACCCATATTGCGTGAAAATGTAATCACATGTCAGTTGTAGTATATATTTTGTCCAATGAATACCCGTCTATCATCTGCATTTCTTCTTGGTGTAGCAATTTTAATGACCAGTAGTTTATATATAGATCGCCATGAAAATCGTTAGGTTCTCTTCCCAACCCTGGAGTCCTCCCGCGCTTCCACCCTCCCTTTCCCCCGGTTTTAAACAGTGCTGCGTCCAGTTTCAGTGTCTCCAGTGTTCATCATCTTCATCACCATCATCATCATCATCTTTCTTTCAGGGATTACGCTGCTGCCAGTTCCGAACTCACAAACCGTCATTTCCATCATTTCCGTGGTTTTCCAATATCTCTTTTACTATGTGGTTTGCGTTTCAGGATCTTATGTTGGATTTTGTGCTCTAACATTATAAGAAGGTGTTCCCTCCAGTTTTCTCGATATTGCGTCATTTTCTCTATGATGTTGGAACCACGTGCGTTGTCTTGTAGGGAGCGGGACGTCATCCAGCAATTCTGGCAATGCTCTGGCGAGAAAATCGTAACAGTGCCTGCCATTTAATACGGCCTACACCGGTTTGAATACTCCTCAAAGGAGAAAATGACATTAGAGAAAATATTTGTTTCGGTGTCCCCTACAAGTTCCCAGAGTTTGTAGGTTTAAATACTTTTCACCCTGCATATTACCCAGTGTTTCACAGTGATATGGATTTCTAACCACTTCGTAGATAATTCCAAACCATTTCCATCTTTTTTTCCCCTCATTGAGGTGCTTAACGTCAAATATTTAATGGAGTAACCGACGTCGTAGTTCCACCCATTCTACCGCTAGATGGCTGTAGTGCTAGACCTGTACCTTTTAAGGTATATTCATCTAATACCCCCGTTAGATATGGAAACATCCACACACACAAGATGCGTTTGAAAAGTTCGGTGAATGGTCCTAAATTTTACAAACCGTGCTGGCGAGGATGAGGTTCCCGCGTACACACATTGCGGGACATGTCAAAAAGCAACTCCTAACGTGCAAAGCACTGCAGTGAAGCGGTGGTACACGCTGCGACCCAGCTAATACAGTCAGTGTGAGATATCGTGACATTGAAACGTGGAGCACAAAATGGGGCAACGCTTTTACATCAAGTTTTGTTTCAAATTAGGCAAAACAGTGACGGAGACCCATGGGATGTTAGTGCAAGTGTATGGTGTTGACGCAGTGAGTAAAAAGTGTGCGTTTGAGTGGTTTAAACTCTCTAGAGACGGAAAGGAAGGTGTCGAGGATGAGCCACGTTCGGGTCGACCGAGCACAATCACAGTACCAGACAACGTTGAACGAATGCGACGGAAGAAAATGTGTCATATAATATTTTGTGTAATGTAACGCGTTGTACAGACACCCTTCATTAACCTGAAACGTTCCACATCATTGCGAAGTGTCGTATGCATGATCTGTGGAATCTAATCTAATCTGTATGCAGACTTCTTTCCGTTTTCCCGCCTAGAAAGGCTTACGCTTCACAACGGTTTCGGAGATCCAACAACGCATTACCTCATTGCTTCGAACGATTCCACAAGAAGCGATTTCTGACAGTTTCCAACAGCTGTACAACCTACGTCAGAAGTGTATTGTAGCCATTGGCGATTACTTTGAAGGCCAGTACAGGTATTTTGTTTGTAACTCTCGTTTCCAATATTTCTTGACACCATTCACCGAACTTTTCAGACGCACCTTGATTTTTGAATTGTGCACGTTACGATAGGGTCGGAGATAAAAGGTGGATAGAGATTTTGATAAAAGTGATTGGAATTATATAATTTATCTGTTTCTCTAAGACTTTCTCTGACACTTTCCCTCCGGGGCGTTACCATCCCATACGTGCCAATGTCGCAAGGTTTAATTACGTAGCACTGCAGGTGTGCCGTAGAACTACATGCATTTTCAGTGCGTGCACTTAAAGTTTCTGTTCACTGACCTGGCTTCTTCTTTTCCGTTGTTGTCCACATGCAGAATCAGCGCACAGGTCGTTCGTTGATCCTTCTATCTTGAATTAAAGTGCTGTGGAACTTTTAAAACTGTGGCTACTTTTCAAATAAGAATGGATGCCAGTTGTTTCATAATATTTATTTATATGTCGTGAAACAACAAGCGACATATGTAATACTGTCCATGATTCTCGTATACTTGAATTCTAATTACAGTAGTCTGCCTGGCAGACTATTTTAAGAGTGCGACTTTCATAGGTGTTCACGCGAGAGCCGTCTCTGATGGACTCACTGCAAGTTGGCAGTGGTGGTCCTGCGCACCATCAGTTTTGGGGCAAAGGCACACTTTCTAGAATTTCTACATTCAATTGTTTTTATTAACTAGAGTATAATTACATAAACGAAACATACCATAAATAACCTTGTAAACACATTATTACACAAAATCACGCTAAATTCTGAACAACAGTTTCTTCTTTGAGTAGGTCTGTCCTCAGACATGTTTCAACTGGACGTCCTCCACTTCGCTCTGTCCTGGGCATCCTCCTTCATTTGCCTGCAGTTCCTTCCTTTCTTCAGGTCAGTCAGTATTCCAAATCTTCTCCTTCCTCTCCCTCTTCTTCCTTCTACTTTTCCTTCCATTATTCTTAGCAGCAGACAATTCCTACATACTATGTGCCCCCAACCAAGATGTTTTCCTCTTCTGGATTTTCCTCATGAAGGTGCTTTCCTCTCCTAACCTGCGCAACACCTCCTCATTTTTCATTCTGTCGGTCCACTTCACTTTTTCCATTCTTCTTCACGGCCACATTTCGAAACTTTCTATATATTTTTGTTCTTTCTATCTGATTGTCCACGTTTCAGATCCATATGACACCACGCTCCACACAAACCGTTTGGCCAACCTCTTCCTTAGAGTAACGAGAATACTTTTGGTTCTTAGCATATCTTTTACTTTTCTGAAAGCTTCCTTTCCCATAGAGATTCTTCGCCTTACGTCCTCTGTGCACCTTCCATAGGATGTTATCATGCTTCTCAAATATTGAAACGATTGCACCTGTTCCTATACTTTTCCCTCTAATAATATTTTGATTGTGTCGCATTGTTTTCCAATTTTCATGACTTTGGTCTTATCAATGTTTAATCGCATTCCAAAATCTTTATCCACCCTTACAATATTTTTCCATTATTTCCTGGAGCGATTCTTCTGTTCCTGCTAATACTATCATATCATTTGCATATTTTATAGTTTTTATTTTTTCTCCTCCCACTACAAGTCCTTTTGCTTCTTCCAAGGCCTCATGAATTAGCTTTTCAACACATATATTGAAAAGTACTGGTGACATACAACAACCCTGTCTCACACCTCTTCCAATAATGACTGCTTCAGTTTCATCTTCTTCTACTCGAACTACCACTTTCTATCCGACATAAAGTTGTTTTATTAGTCTTGTATCTTTCCAATCTATACCAGCGTCTCTCAAAATCTTCAACAGCATACTCCAGTTAACTCTGTCAAACGACTTTTTTATCTAATATTTATATAGAGGGGTCTCATACAGACGTGGGGGCAACCGATCAGAATATGTCTTGGCAGTCTTGGCGCCATTTCTTCCGGTAATGCGATATGTTACACCATATGTTACCCTTTTCCCACTCATTCCACCTATGACGTGTTCTATTAACTACGAATGTTTTTAGAAATTCAATACCTGTGGCCATGAGCCAGCCATCCTACAACGGCTATGTCAAAGCCCCTTCCGAATTACGTAATTTTCATTGGCCTCCTTGTACAATTATTATGAAAAATCGGTAATTCATTTTCCGTAAGAATTCGCGCTGTTATATAATTTAATTTAGGATAGCGTTATGACTACTGAAAAAAAAACCTAGTGCCTATATCTACTTATACGGTGATATTTCTAATAAAGAAGACAGCAACCAACCACTTATGTTTATGCTATTTATTAACTAAATAGCGCCATTACTGGTTTCAAACCTTTCGATTCATCATCAGACGGCTGTTCACGTCCACACAAAGTCACTTATATTTTTCTTTTATGCCGATAAGTTTTCTTGTGGCGAAATGTCTTTGGTTGTGTGGTGCCCTACGATACAAACCCTGATTATAATGACTTCCTCTACCGTAAATGTGACTTATGATACCGACAAATATTGCGAACAAACTTTTATGATAGAATTTTGCTTATTATTTATTTACTTGCGTCGAAAAGTCGGTTCCATTAGGTTGTGCCGCTGATTACTGCAGCTGTTGCTGCAATAAGCACTTTTTGAAACACTTATATGGAGGAACATAGCGCGATTAACCACAATAAGCACACACACAAACAAAATGTTTTCGCTACATTGAATACACAGATGGTGATAATGCAAACATAACACAGTCAGAGATGTTTTTTTATCAAAGAAAGTCATTTTAATCAGGTTTTGTATTCTAGGGCACCACACAACCAAAGACTTTTCGCCACAAGAAAACTTATCTGCATAAAAGAAAAATGTAAGTGACCTTTTTGCGGACGTGAAGAGCCATTTAATGATGAACCGAAAGGTTTGAAACCAGTAACGACGCGATTTTTGTTAATAAATAGCATAAACAAAAGTTGCTGTCTTCTTTATTACAAGAATCACCCTGTACTTCATACACAACCACGGCCCCAAAATGTCAGTTTTTGACAAAATAGCATCTTCTTATAGGCTTCGAGAGTTAATGGCCTAATAACCGTATACTTAATCACCTTTAAAATCACCTTCTTTTTCAATAAATCGAGCGGCTCCTTCCAACATGAAATTGATACGGAAGCTATTCGTTGATAAATCTGCCGCTGTTTTCAGTTTAGAAGTAAGTCACACCACTGATAACGGGTATTGACGAAATGCAGGCTGGCGTTGATCACGTGTGGTAGGAGAGTTTCGTGACGAAAGTTGGGGGTCTTATCGCAGGCGCCCGGAGCGACGTGAACCGCCGGTTGTCAACGCGGGTTATCGTCACAGCCGCGTAACAGCCTGGCCGTCACGTCAGCCCCGACATCACCACCGTGCCAAGTCTCGACGATAACCGTTATTTCACACCGCATGTTGTCTTTTACAGCATCGCCGAAGTGGGGAAGACACGTACTTCATAGAACGGGTTCATGTCACAGAAGCAACAGTCCGACAGCATACACACACAGCTGACGAAAGAAGGTGGATGGCGATATTCAGAGGCACAGAAGGCGGAAGTATCGCGCACAAGGGGTGAGCGTCATGTTGACGTCAGAGTCACAACTCGCAAACGAACTCGACTGTTGATAAATCTGAAGCATTGAATTAATATTTATGGTGCGGCCGGGAATTGAACCCGGACCTCCATGCTTACTAGGAACCACTAACGATTAAGGCGCCTTGCAATAGTCTAAATACGATTTCCCTCCACGTCACAAACTTTAATTCAGCTTCTGTGTTCCAAAGATAACTGCCACTACTGCCAAGGCTCTCCATGCAGCGGAATAGCACCTCGGCGATGGACATATTCGAACAATCCTGTAAACCACTATGACATATTTGAGACGAAAGTCCGTCTCAGGGATTGTTTATTTGTATTAAATTGATATTTATATCACCTTCACAGGATTGTTCCAATATGTCCATTGCCGATGTGCTATTCCGCTGAATGGAGAGCCTTGGCAGTAGTGGCAGTTATCTTTGGAACACAGAAGTTGAATTAAAGTTCGTGACATGGAGGGAAATCGTATTTAGACTATTACAAGGCGCGTCAATCGTTAGTGGTGTGGTCTAACGGTTAAGACGTCTGCCTATTAAGAATGGAGGTCCGGGTGCGATTCCCGGTCGCATCACAAATTTTAATTCAATGCTTCAGATTTATCAATAATGTCTTTGACATATTTGAGACGAAAATCCGTCTCAGGAATTGTTTGTTTGTATTAAACTCGACTGTGGACACAAACGGGCGATATCGATCCTTGTGGCCTTAGACCAAACGAGTCCTTATTTCGACACGCAGAAATTGTCTCCTGCCCTCAGATGCTGTGTGTTTCTTAACCATAGATTCGGGCGCTATGCGCCTTCGCGTACTAAGAAAAAAAGCTTTTTGTTTAACCGATTTTCACTTGATCTTTCCATGTCGACAGAAGCCATGTTGATTTGCCGTATATCTCGCAGTTTTGGTTTTATAACTCGCACTAAGGTGTTTCAGGCTAACGACGCATCAAAGATGAACAACAAAATCGTATCCGGATCAATTTGCTATACCTAAATGTAAATAAAAACACAGATTAACAATAAAAACACCTACTAACATCTACTAGAGACATTTCTCATATATATAAGAGCCATACCGTAGTGGTTACCGCTGTAAATCACCAAGCCAGAGGGATGGGGTTCAAATCTTCTCCACCGAAAATATTTTATTTAAACTTATTGTTTGTATCACATTGTAGTAATTACTTATTCATAACATATTGTGGGATTTTCTTATTCATGTAACAGTAGTATGTTACATAGTACTCAATGTTACTTGAAACAAAATGTCAGGAATGGATGTCATCGATTTGGAACTTTGTGAGTGACTAAAAAGATGGAGAATGAAACTGCTGCAAGTGATAAGACTAGCAATGATATTTCTGTTTTTCTTATACAAAAATATTTGACCTTTGTTTCAAATATGTTACGATTTCCGATAAAATGGTAAGTGAGAAACGTATGGGAAACGATAAAAATTGCTGGTAGGCCTAAATGAAATATCGTGAGATTTACACTATTCGCTAGTCACAAACATTTGGCTGTTAATTTTCTAACATCTCGTAATTTCCGAGAGTATGGTTAGGCCGATATTGCTTTTTTGCCCCCAATATTTTGCTTCTTAGTTTCGAATACGTCGCGATTTTCGAGAGTGTGGTTTCATCGATATTCCTTACTTGTCACCAATGTTTGATAGTTTATTTCTGGAAATGTCACGATTATAGGGTATGTGGTTAACAATCATCCTAAGACGATAACTTTAATTTCTTTTGCAAATGTATACAGCATACTCAGTACATCACCGTCAGCTGGCATCGCTACATCTGTTTGGTAATATTATGGCGTAGCTCATTGGCTGACAGCTAGCGAGTTCTCATTGGCCGGAGACATTTCTGCGTGTCGAAATAAGGACTCGTGTCGACAGGTCGATGTATCGCATTCAGCTCCTGATGACGTCAGGCGGCCGCTTGCCTAGCGAGTCACTAATCTCACCCGCGCACAAGGTAGAGAGCCTGTATAGGAAGGAAGGAAGCTTGGTGCTTAAAGTCCCGTCGACAGCGTGGTCATTAGAGACGGAGCCTGTATAGGGCGAGAGTGGCCAACCGGCCGCTGGCCGCCATGTTTTTACCAGACTGCGATCGGGACGTGCATTTAGGTAGCGACCCAGGCAGAAATGCAGCCACTTAATGACTGAAATAAGGCAGCAGTTCCACCCATGGGACCAAAGCACATCTTCTAGCTTACTGCTCAGTACGTGTTGAAACAAATGCCATTCATCTATGTTTATATAGCTGTAATAAATTTGTATGCAAATAAGTCTTGTGAAGCATATTTTACGACGTTCCGGTAATTTCGACAGTTGGCTGTTGATTAATAAGAAAGAGAGGTATTTAATGTTCTGTATCTCAAAGAAAGTGATGTTATTTCAGATTTTTCTGTCTGTTCGCAACTCTTACACCACGCGAGAATTACGCATGCCGTAGTTCTGTTTCTGACTTTCATCAGAGCACGGAATCCTATGTTTGGAAGTGAAACACCTACTCACAGGCTGAAATCAAGAAAGAGTTTCCTTAGAACAAAGGAAGTCATCGTCTCATAACCTTCTGCCCGTCGGATACTCAAGCGCTGATGGAACGACAGTTTTTTAACGTACTTCCTTTGATGACGGACTACGCTTCCTGGGGATTCGTCCAATGAATCTCGGCCTGTCATCTGCCTTTCTCAGGACTGATTCCATATCGTCGTTGGTTTTTCTTTTTTCCATATCGTCCGTTATGTCTACTTCCAGATATTTTATGGAAGTAACAGCTTCCAGTGTTTGTACTTCTATTCCGTAGTTAATAGATCTTTCTATGTAAACGCAGAAATTTAGTGACACGGGCGAATCGGCGCAAAGTATCCGGACACCCCCCACAAACATATTTCATATTAGGTACATTATGCTGCCACTTACTGTCAGGTACTCTTCATCAGCGACCTCAGGAGTCATTAGACATCGTGAGAGAGCAGATGGGGCAATCCGCGGAATTCACGGACTTCGAACGTGGCCAAGTGACTGGACTTGACTTCTGTCAGAAGCCTGTACGCGAGATTTCCACGCTCCCTAAACACCCGTACGTTTAATGTTCATGATATGATACTGAAGTGGAAACGTGAAGGGACAGGTACACCACGAAAGCGTAGAGGCCGACCTCGTCTGTTGAGTTGAGAGACCGCCAACAGCTGAAGAGTGTCGCACAGTGTAATAGGCAGGCTTCTGTCCAGATGATAACACAGGAATTCCAAATCGCATCGGGATCCATTCCAAGTATTGTGATAGTTAGACGGGAGGTTTAATGGTCGACTCGCTGCCCATAAGTCACACATCACGCATGTTAATGCCATACGACGCTTCGCTTGGTATAATGAGTGTAAACATTGGACGACTGAACAGTTAAAAACGTTGTATGGAGTGACGAATCACGGTAGACAATGTGGCGATCCTATGGCAGGGTGCGGGTATTGTGAATGCTCGGTGAACGTCATCTGCTAGCGTGTGTAATGCCAACAGGAAAATTCGGAGGCCATGGTGTTATGGTACGGTTGTGTTCTTCAAGGATCAGGCTTGCACCCCTTGTTGTTTTACTTGGCACTATCACAGCACATGCCTAAATTCATGTTTTAACACATACTTTGTTCCTACTGTTCAAGAGGAAGACGGGGATGAAGATTCCACTTGTCAACACTATCGAGTACCTGTTCATAATGAACGGCCTGTGTGAGGAGTGGTTACACGACAATAACACCGCTGTAATGGAGTGGCGTGAACAGAGTCCTGACTCGAATCCTATAGAACAGCTTTGGGATGTTTTGGAACGCCGACTTCGTGCCAGGCCTCACTGACCTACATCGACACCTCAGTGGAGCATTCCGTGAAGAACGTGCTGCCATTTCGCAAGGAACTATCCGGCACCTGCTTGAACGTATGCCTGCGAGAGTGCAAACTGTCATCTAGGCTAAGGGTGAGCCAGTACCACACTGATTTCCAGTATTACCGATTGAGAGCGCCACAAACTTGTAAGTCATTTTGAGCAAAGTTTCCCGATACTTTTGAACGCATAGTGTATGTTTCCGGCTATCTTCAAACATACGAGTCTTTTGTTGCTGTTGTTGTTGTTGCCTTTAGTCCGCAGACTGGTTTGATGCAGCTCTCCAAGCTACGCTGTCCTGCGCAAGTCTCTTCATCTGAGAATACGTTCGGGAACCTACATCCTTTTGAATCTGCTTACTATATTCGTCCCTCGCTCTCCCTCTACGATTTTTACCCCACACGCTCCCTTCTAATGCTAAGTTAACGATTCCTTGATGTCTCTGAATGTGTCCAACCTATCTATCTATTCTCTTAGTCAGGTATGCCAGAAACTCCTTTTCGCCCCGATTCGGTTAAGCACCTCCTCATTAGTTACTTGATCTACCAATCTAATTTTCATCATTCGTCTGTAGCACCACATTTCAAAAGCTTCTATCATCTTTTTATATGAACTCCTTATCGTGCGCGTTTCACTCCCACACAATGTTACACTCCAGAGAAATGCTTTCAGAAAGGACTTCCTAACATTTAAATTAATATTGGATGTTCAAATGTTTGTAGAGCTTATGGGACTTAACTACGGGGTCATCAGTCCTAATATTGGATGTTAACAAGTTTCGCTTCTTTAGAAATGCTTTTCTTCCCATAGCCATTCTGCATTTTCTATCTTCTTTACTTGGTCATCAGAAGTTATCTTTGCTACCCAAATAACAAAATTCATGTACTAGTTTTATTGTCTCATTACCTTATCTAATTCCTTCAGCATCGCCTGATTTTCTGCCATTGCATTCCATTACCTTCGTTTTACTCTTGTTAATGTTCATCTTATATCTTCCTTTCAAGACACTGTCCATCCCATTCAATTGCTCTTCCAGATCTTTTGCGGTCTCTGACAGAATTACTGTCATCGGCAAACCGCAATGTTTTTATTTCTTCTCCCTGCACTTTAATGCCCTCTCCAAATTTCTCCTTCCATTTCTTCACTGCCTGCTCAATGTACAGATTGAACAACATTGGGGAAAGGCTACAACCCTGTCTGACTCCCTTCCCAACATCTGCGTCTCTTTCTTGCCCTTCGACTCTAATTACCGCTGCCTGGTATTTGTATAGGTTGAATATAACTCTTCGCTCCCTATATTTTACCCCTGCTACTTTCAGAATTTGGAAGAGTGTATTCCAGTCGACATTGCCAAAAGCTTTCTCCAAATCTACAAATGCTATCGAGTACCTGTTCATAATGCACGACCTGTGTGCGGAGTGGTTACATGACAATAAGATCCCTGTAATGCACTGACGTGAACAGAGTCCTGACTTGAAACGTATAGAACACCTTTGGGATGTTTCCAGAATGAATCTTTCACTCTGCAGCGGAGTGTGCGCTGATATGAAACTTCCTGGCAGATTAAAATTGTGTGCCGGAACCGGGACTCGAACCTGGGACCTTTGCCTTTCGCGTGCAAGCGCACTACCGACTGTGCTATCCCTACACGACTCACGATGCCGCCTCACAACTTTACTTCCGCCAGTACCTCGCCTCCTACTTTCCAAACTTCACAGAAGCTCTCCTGCGAAGCATGCAAGACTAGCACTTGTGGAAGAAAGGATATGGTAGAGACATGACTTAGCCACAGCCTAGGGGATGTTTCCAGAATGAATCTTTCACTCTGCAGCGGTTTGTGCGCTGAAATGAAACTTCCTGGCAGATCAAAATTTTGTGCCGGAACCGGGACTCTAACCTGGGACACCCGCCCTTCGCGTGCAAGCGCACCACCGACCGTGCCATCCCGACACGACTCACGATGACGCCCCACAACTTCACTTCCGCCAGTACCTCGCCTCCTACTTTCCAAACTTCACAGGGCGAGGTACTGGCAGAATCGAAATTGCGGGGCGACACCGTAAGCCGCGTCGGGACAGCTCAGTGGCAGAACGCTTGCCAGCGAAAGGCAAAGGTCCCAGGCTCGAAACTCGATTCCGGCACCCAACTCCAATCTGCCTGAAAGCTTCACTCAGCGCTCACTCCGCTGCAAAGTGAAATTTTCATTCGTCTCCATCCTAAGTTGTTCGTAATTGTAACTCGGAGGTATTTGGTACAATTTACGACCTTAAGGTTTGACTGAATGTCGTGTAATTGGGATGTTTTGGAACGTCGACTTCGTGCCAGGCCTCACTGACCTACGTCGACAACTCTCCTCAGTGCAGCATTCCGTGAAGAACGGGCTGCCATTCCCCAAGGAACTTTCCAGCACCTGATTGAACGTATGCCTGCGAGAGTGGGTAAGGGTGGGCCAGTACCACATTGATTTCCAGCATTACCGATGGAGGACACCACGAACTGATAAGTCATTTTGAGCCAAGTGTCCGGATAGTTATGATTGCATAGTGTATGTTTCCAGCTCTCTTCAAACATACGAGTACCTTGTTGCCACCAACATAATATTTTAAAACCAAAGACAATTGTCGACATTCAAACGGTGTGAAGCAACTTCTGACAATGAATGTGAGCAGAGCTGGAAACCGGCCGGCCATGTGTCGTAGGCTAGCCGCAGAAACGACACCCCAGCGGGTTCGGCGCGGCCGGCTGGACGGGGGCTGGTGCTTTAAGGGTTGTTACCTCCACCCCGGCCGTGTTTGCGTTCAGTGCGAGGCCGGGGTGTCAGGTGACTGGCTGCGGCGCGAGGGGTGGGGCCCGCTCTGCCCCAGGGGTGAGCGGCAGGGCGAGTTCCGGGCGCACCCGCCGCCCTGAATGGACCGGCCCGCGGAAGACCACTTGACCGGGTCTTCTTTCTGACGCGACCAGCGGCTCCTGGACGACAGGCTCTGCTCAATGGCCACGCCGGCCTATTGACTGCTCGCCGGAAGCGAGCGTACCGGGCAGTGCGCACTGCAGCTAGAACGTCCGCAGGGTGGAGTGCAGACCAGGGGCGTAACCTCTACTCCATTGACACAGACCACACTCCACAAGTTGTCGATCTGGGTCCATCCTTTTCTCCTACTGCAGGTTCAGAATCACACCGTGCTAACAACAAATATACGAAGCCATAAGACAACGGTACCGATGGACAACACTCAATATACTGTTGTTGTTGTTGTTGTTGTTGTGGTCTTCAGTCCGGAGACTGGTTTGATGCAGCTCTCCACAATACCCTAGCCTGAACAAACCTCTTCAGGGACCTGAACCCCAAGGGTATGCACTGGATATACACCACAGTGATTAGACCCAGGATCATCTATAGGGCGGTCGTGTGGTGGAAGAAGGTAGAACAGCAGGTTGCTGCTAAGGAGCTTGGTAAGGTGCAGAGATTAGCCTGCTTAGCCATAACAGGCGGAATTAGAGCACACAAACTGCTGGGATGGAAACCATGTTGAATATGCCCCCATTACACCTTTGGTTCAAGATGGAGGCAGCGGCTGGTGCATACAGACTCAAAACTGGCAAAAACTGGAACTCTTTGGGATATCCAGAATCACACACTAAAATAGTGAGTGAGATAAATATAGGAAAGGTTGGGGAAATGCCATCCGACTATATTATAACCCCACACTGCTTCAACAAGCCTTTCAATATAACAATTGGAAGTAGGGAGCAGTGGGAGAAAATAGACACCATATGGGGGATATCGTCTGGTTCACTGACGGGTCGAAATCAGACCAAGGCGTTGGGGCGGAGTATACGTGGTGCAGCCAAGACTGGAGGGCGTCATCTCTCTAGGAAAACTGGCCTTAGTATTCCAGGCCGAAATCACTGCCATCAGGGCATGTGTGGAGGAGAATTTGCGTAGGTGCTACAAAGACCGTAGCATCTATATCTATTCACAAAGCCAGGCAGCCCTGAGATCACTGGCAGCTCCTGCAACAAGGTCTAAAATTGTTGCAGAATGTTACAGGGTTCTGGTGGAGCTAAGGGAAAGCAATAGAATAAACCTATCGTGGGTTCCTGGCCACTCGGGGATCAGTGGCAACGAACATGCCGACAGATTAGCCAGGATGAGGGCAGAGACTCCATTTATTGGACCGGAACCTGTACTGACAATCACCAAGGCAATGATCAAATTGGAGCTACGTAAGTGGCTCAGAAGACAGCACGTTGAATATTGGACCAAAGTCTATCAACAAAAACATGGCAAGGTAATGATGCCAAAGCCATGTTTTAAAAGAAGCTCTGCAATCCTGGGCCTGAACAGGAGAGAGATTAGACTCATGGTTGGATTGCTGACAGGCCAAGGGAATTTCAAAAAACACCTACATACAATGGGAATAACAGAAGAGGACCCTAAATGTAGGATCTGTGATGATGGTGATGAAAATGCATCACATCTAATCTTCGAATGCATTGCATTGGAGAGTAAAAGGCACAGAAAATTTGGGACAACCAGACCCGAAGAAATTGTGTCTAATAAAGAACTGGTAAAGGGACTCCTTGCACTGTTCAAGGACATTGGTTGGCTTTACTAGATATACAGGGAGCGATACCGCACAATAAACTTAGTTTCTGTGCGGGCAGTGGCGGATTGGACCAAGACTGTTTTGGCCTCCCTGAGAAAATCAAATTAAATCAAATCAAACCTCTTCAACTTCGAATAAGAACGGCAACCTACATCTGTCGAATCTGTTTACTGTATCCATCTCTTGGTCTTCCTCTTCGGTTTTTACCCCACACACTTCCCTCCCAAGCTAAATTCACAATTTCTTGATGTCTAAGAATGTGTCCTACCAATCGATCCCTTCTTTTAGTCAAGGTTTGCCAGAAATTCCTTTTCACCCCAATTCTGTTCAGTACCTCCTCGTTAGTAACGCCATCCACCCACCTAATCTCCAGCAGTCTTCTGTAGCACCACATTTCAAAAGCCTCTATCCTCTTCTTGCACGCACTGTTTATCGTTCATGTTTCACTCCCGTAAAAGGCATCACTCCACACAAATGCCTTCAGAAATAACTTCCTTAGGCTTAAATCAATATTCGATGTTAGCAAATTTCTCTTTTTCAAGAACGCTT
Organism: Locusta migratoria; assembly: GCA_026315105.1. NCBI lineage: Eukaryota > Metazoa > Arthropoda > Insecta > Orthoptera > Acrididae > Locusta > Locusta migratoria. The sequence continues at coordinate 18,017,044 of CM048751.1, forward strand.
TTCTACCCATTGCCATTCTGCATTTTATATCCTCTGTACTGCGACCATCATTTGTTATTTTACTGCCCAAGTAACAAAACTCATCTGCCTCCTTTATTGTTTCGTTACCCAAGCTAATTCCTTCAGCATCACCTGATTTTTTATACTGCACTCCATTACCCTAGTTTTTCTCTCGTTAATGTTCCTTTTATATGCACCTTTCAGTACACTGTCCATTCCGTTCAACTGCTCTTCCAGATCCTTCGCTGTCTCTGACAGAATTTATGTCGTCGGCAAAACGCAATGTTTTTAATTCTGCACCCTGAACTTTAATTACTTCTCCAAATTTCTCCTGACAACCGCTGTCTGGTTTTTGTACAAGTTGTAAATAACCTTATGCTCCCTATATTTTACTCCTGCTTGCTTCAGAACTTGAAGGAATTTATACCAATCAACATTGTAAAAAGCTTTCTCCAAATATACAAAAGCTAGATATGTAGGTTTGCCTTTTCTTAATCTATCTTCTAGGATAAGCCGTAAAGTGAGTATTGCCTCCCGAGTTCCTACATTTCTACTGAACCCAAACTGATCTTCCCCGAGGTCAATATACTAACAGATAAAATCTCGCACGCGACATATGACGAATACAAATGAAATAGACCATACAGAAAACAACGTATTCAATGAGCAAACACAGTGCATAGAGTGTACCAGCAAAGGAACCGAAATCGAGAACACGACAGGGACAACAACACGGGCCCCAACACAGACACCAACACGGACACAGACGCGGATAGTGATCATCATTTAATAGACAATAATTAGCGTAACTATAGTAGTAAGGAAAAATATAAAATGTCGCTCTTTGTTACAGGCAAATCTGCAGTATAAACCTGTTATAAATAATACTAACGATGGCTGAGGGTTAACGACTTGATGAGAATGCCAAGTACTCGACCCTCAAGCATCCATCTTTCACTCTCCTATCATCTTCTTCTGTTGTTGTTGTTACGGTCTTCAGTCCGGAGACTGGTTTGATGCAGCTCTCCACCCTACCCTATCCTGAGCAAGCCTTTTCATCTCCTCATAAGAACGACAACCCATTTGAATCTGCTTACTATACGCGTCTCTGGGTCTCCCTCTGCGATTTTTACCCCACACACTTCCCTCCAATGCTAAATTTACGATTCTCTGATGTCTAAGAATGTGTCCTACCAAGCTATCCCTTCTTTTAGTCAGGGCATGCCAAAAATTCCTTTTCTCGCCAATTCTGTTCAGTACCTCTTCATTAGTTATGTGATCTACCCACCTAATCTTCAGGATTCTTCTGTAGCACCACATTTCAAAAGCCTCTATTCTCTTCCTGTCCGCACTGCTTATCGTCCATGTTTCACTCCCGTACAAGGCAACACTCCACACAAATGCCTTCAGAAAAGACTTCCTTACACTTAAATTAATATTCGATGTTAGCAAATTTCTCTTTTTCAAAAATGCTTTTCTTCCCATTGCCATTCTGCATTTTATATCCTCTGTACTACGACCATCGCATGTTATTTTACTACCCAAGTAACAAAACTCATCTACCACCTTCATTGCTTCTTCTTCTTCTTCTTCTTCTTCTTCTTCTATTAAATATAAATTCATGTTGTTCTTTCAATGTGTTTTTCAACATAAACGCCTGTACTTGCCCTTATTCTTTACTTCTTCTTCTTAAATGGATATGTATCATTTAATTAATTTTTCTAATTATTATTTATAGTTTTATTTCATAAGTTGGTTAAGCTGTATATTGTTAAATTTAACTAGATATAAGAAGAAATTATTTAGTGTAAAAAATCAGTTACCTGTGCAAAATACGACCTGTTTTAGTATCTAGATAATAGTTCATTGTAAAAGACAGCAAAATAAATAAAATAAATAATAAATAAACGCCGTGCCACCAACAAATGCATTTCACAGCGTCTACACTGTTGCAAAATACTAACACGAATTATTTACAGACGAAGAGGAAAAATAGTGGAATCCGACCTTGTTAAAGATCAATTTGGATTTCGAAGAAATATAGGAACACGCGAGGCAATACTCACATTACGACTTATCTTATACGATAGATTAAGAAAAGGGGAACCTAGATTTTAGGAATATGTGGATCTGGATGAAGCTTTTGACAATGTTGACTGGAAAACTCTTTTTTCAGATTCTGAAGGTAGCAGGGGTAAAATATAGGAGCGAAGAGTTATTTTCAACGTGTGCAGAAACCAGACAACTGTTATTAGAATCGAAGGTCATGTTCGCAGTGGTTGGAAAAGGATTAAGACAGCGTTGTAGCCTTTCTCCAACGTTGTTCAGTCTGTGCAGTGAGCAAACTGTGGAGGAATGCAAGGAGAAATTTGTGTTGGGAATTGAAATGTTCAAATGTTTGTTAAGCTTATGAGACTTAACTACGGGGTCATCAGTCCCTAAACTTACAAACTACTTATGAACTACTTACGAACTAGGACGACACAAATATCCATGCCCGAGGGGGGATTCGAACCCCCGACCGTAGTGGCTGTGCTGACCGTGACTGGAGCGCCTCAGTCACCTCGGCCACCGCGGCCGGCTGGGAATTAAAGACCAGGGAGAGGGAATAAAAACCTTGCGGTTTGCTGACGACATAGTAATTTTATCAGAGACAGCAAAAGACGTGGAAGAGCAATTAAACGGTATGGACAGCGTCTTTAAAGGAAGGTATAAGATCATTATTAACAAGAGTAAAACAATGGAATGTAGTGTCAGAAAATCAGGTGATGCTGAAGGAATTAGATTAGGTAATGAGACAATAAAAGTAGTGGATGATTTTTGTTATTTAGGTAGCAAGATGACTTCTGACGGCCGAAGTAAAGAAGATATAAAATGCAGAATGGCTAAGGGAAGAAAAACGTTTCTGAAGAAGCGAAATTTGTTGAAATCCAAAATTAGTTTAAATATTAGGAAGTCCTTTCTGGCGTGTAGCATTGTATGGGAGTGAAACGTGGACGATAAGGAGTTCAGACAAAAAGATGATGCAAACTTGCGAAATGTGGTGCCACAGACGAATGATGAGGATTAGATGGGCAGATCACATAACTAATGAAGAGGTGCTCAACAGAATTGGAGAGAACATGAATTTTTGGCGTCTCCTGATTAAGACAAGGGATATTTTGATGGGACACATTCTCAGACATTAAGGAATCGTCAACTTAGCGTTAGAAGGACGAGTGTGGGGTACATATCTTAGAGGGTGACCGAGGGATGAATACAGTAAGCAGATTGAAAAGATGTAGGTTGCCGTACGTATTCTCAGATGAAGAGGCTTGCACAGAACAGGGTAGCGTGGAGAGCTGCATCAAACTAGTCTGCGAACTGAACACCACAACAACACACTGGTCAAAAAATTTAGGGGGTCAGATGAGATATTTCTGAAGTGTTGTCATCGGCGGAATGAACTCAAATGGTTTGAAGTCTTTCTCTTGGTTCTACAGAGAGTAGACTACAACATTACGGCTACCGACATAGTGGTAATAACACAAAATAGCTACAGAGGGGTTGCTTTTGGCTTTTGTTTACGTAACGAATGACAGTAACATTTGGGTTCAGATAATGTAGTGAGCAGGTAGTGCAATGCAACAACAACGTGACTCAGTGTAAGCTATGGCATGGCCAGCCATAGAAAGGTAGGAAGCGGGACAGACACAGAGGGAGGTGGTTTCAGTTATTCGAGAGTCCCAAAGTGTAATTTCAAGCACCTAGACGCAATTTCAGACAACAGGAACTGTTAAAACAAGGTAACTCCAAAGTTGTCCACGGGGAACATCAGCAAGAGATGACCGTTATGTCTGGTTAACAGCCAGTTGAGACAGGAGTGCCCCAGGAAAGTGCGATAGGACTAATATTATTTACCAATTACATAAACGATCTGTCGTACAGAGTCAGTAGCAGTCTATGGTTGTTTGCTGATGATGCTGTGGTGTACAGGAAGAGGTTGTCATTGAATGGCTGTTGAAGGATGAAGAATGAGCAAGAGAAAGTATCTAGTTGGCATGACAATAGGCAGTCGTTTGAAAGGCGGATGGTTGACTTCGATTTATTGGGATAATTTTGGGAAGATGTGGTACGCACGTAAAGGAGACCGCTTATAAATCGTTTTGGCCAACTTGCATCTGATAAACACTCGCCGTCGAGGACTAGGTATTGGGTTGTATTACGAGGGTTGGAACTTAAATAGTGGCAACTATTTACTCACAACCGATACAAAAGCGCCCTTCAAAGTAGTCACCAGCGTTGTGTAGAACCAGTTGCCAGCGATGTGGAAGGTGAAGCATATTGTTAGCAAAGCCTGTTCTGTTCATGGTGCGAATGAGCGGTCTACTGCCTGTCGCATCTCTGGAACAGTTCTGAAGCGAATGCCACGAAATGGTTCCTTCATAATCGGAATCAAATCAAAGTCAGAAGGATTTAAGTCCGGGGAGTATGGTGGGTGGTACAGACTTCCCAGTCCCATCGACCAAACAGAACAGACACAGCTTGCTCTGTTTGCGCCCGCGCATTCTCATGAAAAGCTGTTCGCAGGTGAAGTCCCAAAAACGAACTGTAATAGTGTGCATTGACGGTCTGCCGTGTAGGTACGTAATGCGTTAGGGTAACACCATTACAGTCGTAACAATCACCATAACTTTCATAATACTGGGGCTCGGACACTCTTTCGATTTTTGCGGCGACCCAAAATGACGGCATTCGTTGGATTGGCGTTTCAGTTCGGCTCGTAAGATGTGGCCCATGTCTCATCCAGTGTTACGATACGGCGTTAAGGAGGCCTTTCCTTCGCGCTCATAGCGCTCCATGTACGTCTGAGCAGCGTCGTAACGCATCCATTTCTGCATTTTCGTCAATTCATAAGGCACCTCTCGTTATTCAATTTTTCACATGCCCATTTGTTCCCTCAGGATGCGAAGCACAGTCGTGTGCGCTAATCTGGTTTCGTTGGCCAGCTCACGAATCGTCTGGCTTCGATCACTGCCCACTAACGCGGCGTCATTATGCACTTCATCTTCAGAGACGCTAGGACAACCTGCCCGATGCAGGTCTGTTACATTCCTCGACTTTCGTAGAAGGCTTTTACCCACTGTTCCCCGTACGCCTCCTGAAGACCTTGATGACACTGTCGTACACATTCAGTCTTGATCAACTCCGTAGTTCCTGTTTCGAAAAGATAGTGACACGTTACGTTGGACCGCTGGATCACAAGTGACTGTGTTACTCTCGATTTTGTGAACGCGGGATGGGTGAGTTTATTTGCTCGGAGGTAAGGTAGATATGTCAACAACGTGTGCTGTCAGCGACAATCGTAGATCCCGTCGCATAGTGTCTCCACAGCTGTGTTGCCACTATGACGTAGCCTATCTGGGAACTTAATACATATGTTCGCACCTTCGTTAGCCGTCTGCGTGCGGCATCGTTTCAAACGCCTTTCAGAGATCGAGAAATATGCACACTGCCTGTTTCTCTCCATGCTGGCTCCCAAGACGTCACGTGAGAAGTGTGCAAGCTTAGTTTCCTACGAACTATGCTTCCCGAAGCCGTGCTGATGCATTAACAATAGATAGCTTTTCCTCCTCAAGGGAATTCGTATTAGTCTGTAATTAGGCGCGTCGTTCTTTTTCCTTTATCATTAACAGGAGTTAGTAAGAGGTGTTAAACTCTCGTGCACTGTGCTTCCTCTTTACAGTTGTACGTGTAAAATAGCGGACTGTCCTCCTATCGAGAGGTCGGCGATGTCATCACCCAACTGCATACTCCTAAGTTGTTCGAACATCCAGTATGCCGGCCGCGGTGGCCGAGGGGACTAAGGCGCTCCAGTCACGGTCTGCACGGCCACTACGGTCGGGGGTTCGAATCCCCCTTCGGGCATGGATATTTGTGCCGTCCTAGTTCGTAAGTAGTTCATAAGTAGTTTGTAAGTTTAGGGACTGATGACCCCGTAGTTAAGTCCCATAGACTATACAAACATTTTGAACATCCAGTATGCCACGAGAAGCTAAGAATTCCGGTGTCTATTAATTCGCACATGCCCGAAAGAACAGACAAGGCAGTTGATAACTGTAAGTCTCCGTGTCGAGGTCTGAGGCATATTCCAATGCGGGTGCACACGAGGACCACCTCCTGGCGGGAATAAGGGCCGTGGAGGACAAGGGTTCAATAGGAGCACGTGTCAAAGGTGATTTTTTTTATCAAAAATAATGGGTTTGACTGTTTTATTGCTGACTGCAAATAACAATAAATCTTCGTTTCAGACGCGTTTCGCTTTTTATTTATAAAGCATCTTCAGTATTCCTGTAAGGGTATACAATGGATTGTACATGTCGTTTTGTTTATTTAGGTTAGAAACAGTTTCAATCTATCTTTGTGCCTTAAAAATTTATAAAACTTATGTATAACATTTTACTTATAGTTTTGTTCTGTCTTCCTTACATCCTTCTTATTGGCTGGGTATGTCGCTTTATAGTCGTGCTCGGCATTTTTTGTCGAACGGGAAATAGCGGAAAGGTTCAACAAAAAAATGCCGATTACGACTATAAGTGACATACCCAGCCAACAAGAAAAGAGAAAAATCAGTAGGATGTAAGAAAGACAGAAGAAAACTGTAAGAAAAATGTTGTACATAAGTCTTATAAACGTTTAAGGCGCAAAGATCGATTGAAACTGTTTCTAACTTAAACAGATGTTCAGATGTTTGTAAAGCTTATTGGACTAGACAGTCATCAGTCCCTAAACTTACCAACTACTTATAAATTACTTTATACTAAAGACGGCACAAACATCCATGCCCGAAGGAGGATTCGAACCCCCCGACGAGGAACGGCCTCGCGCATCGCAGCATGGCGCCTCAATGCGCTAGGCCACTTCGCCGCGGCTAACATAAAAAATAAAAAAATAAAAGAAAAACGATATGTAGAATCCACCATTGTATACCTTTACAGAAACACCGAAGATGCTTTATAAATAAAGAGCGAAACGCGTGTGAAACGAAGATTTATCGCTATTTGCAGTCAGCAAAAGACCATCAAACCCATTATTCTTGATTAAAACTGCCACTGGGGAAGAGGGCCACACAAACAAACATTGTTTTTTTTACATTCTTTATTTATTATTCTACATATAACCCAATATCTTAAAACTACAATGGGTCATAATATGCTACATTGATTGAGAGTGCAATTGTTACAAATTAATTACTTAATCCATTAGTCATTACTCTACTGTTTAAACAACAAGAAGAAAGTAATACTTATAACTATTCTGCTCTGTCACAGGCGTGCCAGTGGATTATGAACCTAGGTGTATTCGGCCAGCTTACAGAGCTAAACCCAATGAACACGCCCCGGGACTGGACGGCCCGTGACTGTTAGTTCACTGCAGTCCCCCAATGCAGTAATTATCTCCATTTTTCTAGGTTACAAAAATTAAAATAATCTACGCTCCATTCTACGTCTAAGCCGCCATTGGTGTACTCCCTGCTCCAGGGGACAGTGGATATCAGCCACTGACGGCATCAGCCTGCCCTCCGGCAGCATGGTCCATCACGGCAGTCTACATCCTGGTGGGTTGACACGTTTGAGTTGTTCCTCATGGTTGGTTTGAGTGTTTCTCAGTTGATTGGTTTGTCATGAATTGGTTAATTTTGCCTGAGGTAATTTGTTCGAACTTTGTGTGAAACAACTTTCGCAATTTGAGTGAGAGTATTGAAAGTGACCTCTGATCACAGAAGCTCGTCCAAGATGGTGTTGGGCATTTCTGCTCGTAGGTCGCTTGCCACGTCGTCTAAGGTGGGCACTCGAAAACGACGTGCTCAGAACTCCCTACCTCGGCTCCATAGTCACAAGACAGCGAAGCCTGTACCCCAAACCGACATATATAAGTCAGATAGAGCATAGATCCTGACCTCGAGGAAGGTCAGTTCGTGCAATGCAATACTCACCTTACCACTTATCTTAGGAGATAGATTAAGGAAAGGCAAACCTATACATTTCTAGCATTTGTAGATTTTGAAAAGCTTTTGACAATGTGGATCGGAATACACTCCTTCAAAATCTGAAGTCAGCTGGGGTAAAATATAGAGAAAGGAAGGTTATTTACAACTTGTACATCAACCAAACAGCTCTCGTTAGTGGTTAAAGGCATTAAACGGACGCAGTGGTTGGAAACGGAGTAAGACAGGGTTGTAGCCTTTCCCCAATGTTATTCATTTGTACATTGAGCAATCTGTGAAGAAAAGCAAAGGTAAATTTGGAGAAGGATCTAGAGTTCAGGGTGAAGAAATAAAAACATTGCCTTTTGCTGATGACATTATCATTCTGTCAGAGACAGCAAAGGACCTGGAAGAGCAATTGAACGGAATGGACAATGTCCTGAAATGAGTGTATAAGATGAAGATTAACAAGAGCAAAACAAAGGTAATCATGCGATGCTGAAGGAATTAGATTACGTAACGAAACAACAACAGTGGTAAATGAGTTTTGTTACTTGGGCAGTAAAATAACATATGTTGGTTGCAGTACAGAAGATATAAAATGCAGATTGGCAATGTGAAGAAAAGCGTTTTAGAAAAAGATAAATTTGCTAACATCGAATATTAGTTGAAGTGTAAGAAAGTCATTTTTGAAGGCATTTGTGTGGAGTGTTGCCTTGTACGGAAGCAAAACATGGACGATAAATAGTTCAAACAGGAAGAGGATAGAAGCTTTCGAAACGTGGTGCTACAGAAGAATGCTGAACATTCTCTGGGTAGTTTACGTAACTAATGAAGAGGCACTGAAAAGAATTGGGGACAAAAGTAGTTTTTGGCATACCTTGACTAAAAGAAGGGATCGATTGGTAGGACACATTCTTAGACAGCAAGGAATTGTAAATTTAGCATGGGGAGAGGGGAAGTGTGTGTGTGTGGGGGGGAGGGGGGGGGGGAGAATCGCAGAAGGGGATCAAGAAACGCATATAGTAAGCAGATTCAGATGGATGTGGGTTGCCGTTCTTATGAGGAGATGAAGAGGCTTGCTCAGGAAAGAGTAAGGTGGAGGGTTGTATCAAACCAGTCTCTAGACTGAAGACCACAACAACAACAACAACAGGGCCTATGTACAGTCAGGAAATGCAGCGGGCCTCTTGTGGGCTGGAAGTAGCTCATAGAGAACCGCTCAGGAGACGATGGTTCTCCTTCCCATATCATCATTATCCCACCGCTCCTGCCAAACCAGCAACCACTTTCTCTTTATGGCACATTTGTTTCCTGCTCTGGTTCCTGGTATAGCTTCCACTCTGTCTTGCCTGTCCTTCTTGGCCCATTTGCAGATAGCCTGCTTTCATATCTTGATGTCTAAGGGACACAGTCCCATCAGTACCAGAAGAGCTCCATCAGGCGTTGTTTTGTAGGCTCCGACAGATTAGGGCAACATGTTGCACTACACTGCACCCGCACTGACAGGCATCATCCACGTGAGTCTGTGGGCCCAGACCGGAGATCCGTAACACACAACAGCGGCAAGAATGTACTTATGACACAGTTTGATGAGATCTGGCGGAGTGAAACCTCCGGTGCCCAATCCCCACCAGATTGTGCATTGCTGCAAGAGATCTTTCAGTAATTACATCTATGAGTGCTGTGAAACCATTTCTCGTCTGTAGCGAAGCCAGGATAACAGGCTTCTTTTCGACGGATGGTGGGTACGCCATTAATCCTCACTGTTGGATTCCTTATCAACTGTTCCTTCAGGAGTAAATACACTGACTTGTTTGGCGCAATCTGCAGCTTGATGGAAGTGCACCAGGCCGACAGCACTTACATTGTTCTCTCGACTTTGAGTTCAAGGTCCACCCGGCAACGGCCGCCAGCCATCAAGAGGAGGTCATCTGTGTAGTCTATCACCTCAAGCACCTCTACGCAGTTCTTCAAGAGAATAATACAAGAAAAAATAAACACAACGTATTTTCATTAAGTGTAATTGAAAAAAACTAGCATGCAGAGAAGCTTCTGTTGAAAGCAGGCAGGAGATCTGTGATACTTGTGCTGCAAAAGCAATACCATAGCCCAATCGACTCGCGCATGAAATATTACACATTATAAATGTCGTCGGTTCGGCGTGAGCCGGCTCAAATGAACACCTTCTGCTCAAGCCAAGCCGTCTCGACCCGGCCGGTAGTGTGAACACTATAATGGGAAACAACGTGTTTCTTGTGTCCGCTCGGCTCGGCCCGGCTCGGCAGCGTGAACACGGCCTTGATGCGGAGCGCACGGTTGTTCGCCGCCGGAGGTTCGAATCCTCCCTCGGGCACGGGCGTGTATGCTGTCCTTAGCATAATTCATTAACTGATTAACGCAGCAGTTACGTCCCTTAGATTTACAAACATTTGAACGTTTTGCTTCCACCGTCTGTGCAGCAAACCTATGGTATTCGAAATGACACTACAGTATATTTCTCCTGCACTGTTAATTGTATAAGCCGGACATTTTATAGAAATTATGTCACTCTAAGAATCATAGTTGGCGAGATACGAAGTTACAAAAAAAATTTGGTTTATGAAAAACCGTCCCATCCAGTATGAGCTCTCGATTTATTACGTCGTTACTACTAATTCTACTAGCGATATATTTTGCACACGGTGTGCTCATATACCGTTGAATGTAGCTTTGAAATCATGTCACCGTACGACACGTATTTTAGGAGATATGACGTCAGAAACAAAGAAATGCATTAAACACTGCTCCAATACTTACAATGTTGTAATTTATAATGTCCTTACTACCAATTCTGTAGCTCATGCACTTGCCTAATATTCCACTCTAGAACCTAATAAATTATATTTTGTAGGACATATACTTCAAGAGATATGACGTCATAAGGATTGAGCTGCATGCATAAATGGTATGCATAAAGAGTACGGGGCAGGCGATGGACAGGGAGGCAATGAGTTGGAGTAACAAGAGATATGACGTCATAAGGATTGAGCTGCATGCATAAATGGTATGCATAAAGAGTACGGGGCAGGCGATGGACAGGGAGGCAATGAGTTGGAGTAACAAAAGAAAGGAATACACACACAACCGCTCTCCGACGGGAACCAACGCTAGTCATGAATATATGCCACATATTGCAGATGGTGGAGAAAACCTAATTAGGGATGCATTTATTTATTTCGTATGGCTTAAATATAGCATCAGATTACATCTGGTACAAATTTAATTGTTGTTGTTGTTGGGGCTTTAGGGCGCTCATACAAATTTAAGATAAAATATTTACATACAATACATACATGTTAAATATCAAATACTGATCATATAATTTAAGTCACATGGAATTAAATAATAATTTCTGTGGTTCCGTAAGGTGACCATGTAGCTGGGATCACTGCACTGTTCAGGGATGTATGTCCTGTCCTTTCAGCCAAATGACAGCTTCTCCCTTAACCAAATGAAGGTCTTGGAAGGTGCCTTTGAATATCCTTAAAGGACATTCAGTGACGATCTGCTATAGTGTCTGTTTGTTGTGTCCACAGTCATAGTCAGGTCTATCAATCACGCCCCATTTATGCCTACAGTAGTGGCAATTTCCATGCCCTGTTCGGAAACGGTTGAGTGATGTCCGGTATCTTCTAGGTATCTCGAATCCGGCTGGGCGTTGTGTCGGATCTTTGATTAGAGTATTTGGGCCTGGGTTGGAGGTAGACCATTCTCGGTACCAACCACCATCAACGTTAAAATGTCTCTAAACAAACTATCTCCCAACTTCCATGATGGTTTACGAGACATAAACCGAGATTGTGAGGTTAGGTCTCGATGGGTAGGGAGTTGACTGTTGGCTAGGCATTTCTGCCACTCTTTTTTCAGTGCTAGCTGTCTTCGTAAGTGTGGAAGATTAATGTTGGACAGAACAGGAAGCCCTGGATTGGTGTTGATTTGATGATTTCCGATATCAGCCTCATAGTGTTATTCAGTTGAGTATCTACTGTTCTTGTATGGGCACTATTTAACCACGTAGGGCTGCAGTATTCTGCTGCTGGATAGACATTATGTCCGTAGGGTTATCACATTCTTTCCCCAGCCATTTCTTGTCAGTTTTTGGACTATGTTATTTCTTGTTTTGATTATGCAGGCTGTGTTCTCCAGGTGGGCTCTGAAGGTAAGAGTGCGGTCAAGCGTTACTCACAGATATTTTGGTTGAAGTTTGTATCTCAACATATGGGTCCTGAAAGTGATTCTAGGTGTTTAAAATGTTTTAAATGTTTGTATAGTATGGGACTTAACTACGGGGTCATTAGTCCCTAAACTTACAAACTACTTATGAACTACCTAAGACTAAGGACGGCACAAATATCCATGCCCGAGGGGGGGATTCGAACCCCCGACCGTAGTGGCCGTGCCGACCGTGACTGAAGCGCCTCTGTCCCCTCGGCGATTCGGCATAGTGTGCCGGTGTACGGTACAAAGTAGACTACCCTCCACTTGGTGCATCCCGGGCAACGTGACTTGGCACGGCTAAATAGTCTACAATACTGGCTGCTGGACCCAAATAGAATTTCCCAGCTTTCTGGAAATACAGCATAATCAATAGGGATGCCTGCTAAGATAGTGAGGACCCTAGCTTATAAATCTTATAAACTTCCGAAACCACAAAGAATCTAGTATCCATGTAGAGAACTGCTAAAGTTGTTTGATTACTTTTACAGATGCTTTACAGATGAGCTTGACTTCACGCATGTAATAAACAAAAAGTTTATAAATGGATTGAAACTGTGTGCAAAGCTTTTTAGAGGTCGCTAAATGCTTTCATTATGATACACTGGATGGATTTGCGCTACATTTTAGGAAAAAGTTGTTTCTGTTTTATGTAAATATTACGATGTCATATCTCCTGAACTATGTGAACTTTCGACTTGTCTAAGTGTTTATCACATCGAATCTACTTGATGTGCCATGCAGTGATGTATACTGCAGAAGCAAAGAAACTGCTACACCTACCTAATATCGTATAGGTCCCACGCGGACAAGCAGAAGTGCATGGCATGGCCTCGGCGTACGTCTGAAGTAGTCCTGGAGGCAATTGACACCGTGCTTCCTGCAGGGATGGCCATAAATCCATGAGAGCACTAGGGGCTGGAGATCTCTTGTTTATAGCATATACCAGTTATGCTCAATAGTGTTCATATCTGGGTATTTCGGTGGTTGGCTGGGATGTATAAACTCGGAAGAGTGTTCCTGGAGCCAATGTGTAACAAGTCTGGACATTTTGGAAGTCGCATTGTCCTACTAGAATTGCCCAAGGCGGTCGCAATGCAGGATGCGTAGGTACGTGACAGTTATCGGAGTCGTATCTAGATGTATCGTGGTCCCGTATCACTCCACTTGCACGCGCCTGACACCATTATACAGACTCCACGAATAATCTCCTGCTGACTTGGGGAATCCATGGATTCATGAGGTTGTTTCCATACTCCCCAACGTCCATCTGCTTGATGCAATTGGAATGAGACTTGTTGCAGTTGCTGATGGATCAGCACTGAAATCCACATTTCACTCCAATATTGAAGGAAGGCAATATGAGTGATCCGCAGAATTACAGGCCTATATCATTGACATCGGTTTGCAGCAGGGTGCCGCAGCAGAGCGGCCGAGCGCATTGAGGCACTATGCTACGTTGTGAGAGGCCGTTCCCCGTCGGGGGTTTAATTCCCCCCTCGGGCATGGATGTTTGTTTCGTCTTTAGTATAAGCTAGTTCATAAGTAGTTTGTAAGTTTAGGGACTGATGACCCCTTAAGCTTAACAAACATTTGAACATTTTGTTGCAGCAGGGTTTTAGAACCTATATTTTCCTCAAATATTTTGGACTACCTCAAAGAGAACGATCCATTGACTCACAGTCAACACGAATTCAGAAGGAATAATTCTTGTGAAACCCAGCTAAGTCTTTATTCACATGATGTGACGAGTGCTATCGACAAGGAGTATCAAAAAGCTTCCGTATTTTTAGGTTTTGACATTGTACCTCACAAGCGTCTTCTAATCGAACTGCGTGCATATGGAATGTCGCCATAGTTGTGCGATTGGATTCGTGATTTCCTGTCAGAAAAAGACACAGTACGTTGTAATTGACGGTAAATCATCTAGCAGAACAGAAGTGATATCTGGTGTTCCACAGGGAAGTGTTATAGGGCCCCTACTCTTTCTCATTTTTATAAACGATTTAGGAGACAGTCTACATAGCTTTCTTAGACTTTACGCGGATGATGCTGTTATTTATCGGTTAGGAAAGTCACCAGAATATCAAAATCAACTGCAAAATGATTTAGATATCTGCAATGAGCAAAAATTGGCAGTTTACCCATAATGGTGAGAAATGTGAAGTAATCCATATGACCACTAAACGAAATTCATTAAACTTCATTTACACTATAAATCAGTCAAATCTACAGAGGAGAGAGTAACACGGAAATAATGCACGGGTTGGGGTGAAAATCATTAAAAGAAATGCGTTATTCATTGCGGCGAGATGTATTTGCGAAATGTCTTTCACCAACTTTCTGTTCCGAATGCGAACATATTTTGTTAGGACCAACCTACATAGGGAGGCATGATCGGCATAATAAAATAAGAGAAATCCGATCGAAAACAAAAAGGTTTGTGTGTTCCTTTTTCCCGCGAGCTATTAGAGAATGAGGTGTAGAGACATATAAAAGCTATTCGATGAACCCTCTACCACGCACTTCACTGTGGCTTGGAGAGTATTTATGTATATGTAGATCTGCGGAAGTGTTGCACTTCGGTAACTTTGAACAATTCTCTGAAATTGTACGAGAAAATATCCACCTCACCGATACCTCGGAAGGAGGAGGAGGGAAGCTTAGGGTTTAACGTCCCGTCGACAGCTTACGCTCGGATTTTCTGTTTTCGGGGATGGATGTGGGAGGAAATCGGCCGTGCCCTTTGAAAGGAAACATCCCGGAATTTGCCTGGAGTGATTTAGGAAAATCACGGAAAAACTAATTAGGATGGCCGGAAGCGGATTCGAACCACCGTCCTCCCGAATGCAAGTCCAGTGTCTTACCACTGCTTCACCTCGCTCGGTGCTACATCGGAGTTGCTATGTTGTTTGTCGTTCGCTGATTATGACACCATGTTCAAACTCACATAAATCGTGATAACCCAGCGGCAGTTCAAATGCTCATATATTTTTAATCAGTGGGAAGTAACTGCTTGCTTATTAGTCCCTAGCTTACAAATTATTTAACGTTAAACTAACATAAGCACAACACATCCATCCATGCCTGAGGGAGATTCTAAACCCCCCCCACCCCCACCTTCACTAGCGGCAGTAACCGATTGGCCGGCCGCGGTGGCCGAGCGGTCTGCGGCGCGCCAGTCAGGTTCTGCACGACCACTACGGTCGGGGTTTCGAATCCCCCCCTCGGGCATGGGTATTTGTGCCGTCCTTAGTATTAGCTAGTCCATAAGTAGTTTGTAAGTTTAGGGACTGATGACTCCGTAGTTAAGTCCCATAAGCTCTACAAACATTTGAGTAACCGATTGAACGTCGGCGTCAGAACGCAGCCATCCTCAGAGTGTTTACATATCTCTGTGTTTATGTACGCATGCATACACGATTTTTCTTTGGGACAGTGTTCCGCGATAGTATTTTAGTAATGTAGGTAGTCCAGGTATTTGGCTCTTCGGTGTAATATTCCATGTGCATTCAGTGTTTTATATAGATGCAGCCTGCAAAGTGTGTTTTCAAATAGAGTTACTGATTAAAAATTAATAAATGGAGTGCAATATAAGAAAATCAGGTGATACTGAAGGAATTAGATTAGGTAAAGAAACAATAAAGGAGGTAGATGAGTTTTGTTACTTGGGCAGTAAAATAACAAACGATGGTTGCAGTACAGAGGATATAAAATGCAAAAAATGGTAATGGGTCGAAAAGCGTTCTAGAAAAAGAGAGATTTGTTAACATAGAATATTGATTTAAGCCTAAGGAAGTCCTTTCTGAAAGCATTTGTGTGGGGTGTTGCCTTGTATGGGAGTGACACATGGACGATAAACAGTGCGGACAGGAAGAGGATGGAGGCTTTTGAAATGTGGTGCTACAGAAGAATGCTGAAGATTAGGTGGGTGGACCGCGTAACTAATGAGGAGGTACTGAACAGAATTGGGGAGATACGGAATTTCTGGCATACTTTGACTAAAAGAAGGGATCATTGGTAGGACACATTCTTGGACATCAAGGAATTGTGAATTTAGCGTTGGAGGGAAGGGTAAAAATCGCAGAGGGAGACCAAGAGAAGAAAACAGTAAGCAGATTCAAATGAATGTAGGGTGTCGTTCTTATGAGCAGAAAATAAATGCCCGGCCGCGGTGGCCGAGGGGACTGAGGCGCTACAGTCACGGTCTGCACGGCCACTATGGTCGGGGGTTCGAATCCCTACTCGGGCATGGATATTTGTGCCGTCTTTAGTCTTAGTTAATTCATAAGCAGTTTGTAAGTTTAGGGACTGATAACCCCGTAGTTAAGTCCCATAGACTATACAAACATTTGAACATTTTGAAAATAAATGTTCAAATGTTTTTAGAGTCTATAGGACTTAACTGCGGGGTCATCAGTCCCTTATTTTCAAAATGTTCAAATGTTTGTATAGTCTATGGGACTTAACTACGGGGTCATCAGTCCCTAAACTTACAAACTACTTAGGAACTAGCTAACACTAAGGACGGCACAAATATGCATGCCCGAGGGGGGATTCGAACCCCCGACCGTAGGGACCGTGCAGACCGTGACTGAAGCGCCTCAGTCCACTCGGCCACCGCGGCCGGCACGCATTATTTAATTGTAATACTTGTCATACCGTGTAAGGATTATTCGTCGTAATGGGTGGAATTGCAACATTTTACTGCTTTAAATGTATCTATAATTTCGGGAATTAATGAAAATCTAATTATTCTTCGTTCTGGAAGGCGTTAGATAGGTAACGTACAAGAAGTCTGGATAGTGTTCGCGATGGTATTTTAGTACTGTAGATAGTCCAGGTATTTGGAATGTCTAGGGGCACGAAAGTCTTCGGATGTAAAAGTACGTAGAGGATGGGATACCGTTTGTGATTTTCACATAAAAGGTACATAAATGAGCTATATGTTTAATTCACTTCTGACTTATACATGTCGGCTACTTGGGATTTATGGGACGAAAGGAGGCCAGAGGAATTGGCGAGAAAAGCAATTACTTTTCTGGAACATTGACGAAGAACTGAGAAGTAAGTTTCCGATATGTTCTTTGTTTATATCACACAAAGTTATTCTTCCAAAGCGTCAATCAACGAGAAAAACATTGAGCATTGAAAAAATATGAAAAATCAAGTGTTACGACAAAATAAAAAATTGAAATCATTCGGCAGAATAAGGAAGGCATTAGTGCGAAAGTAGCCTATATATCGGGATCATTGTCATATTCAGTAAAAAAAAAATTACGGATGTGTGACGGGGTCAACATGGCGCTATCCAGGCCAATGTTTCATCCACTCACAACATAAATAGTAGTAGACTGTATAGTGGTGGACTATTAATCAACTCTATGGTTCGGCCTTAGGCCGTTAAAGTATCGTCGAAATCTATTGGAAAACACTTACAGAATCGATTAATAGACTCGAAAAAGTTTTGGTGAAGAACTGAAGGTAAGAGGTGTAGTTGCTTTACAAACTGCCAGTCGAAATGCCATGCCAGTGAAGGAGTTGTAAGTATTATAGCGGATAGAAGTACCGACAAATGCACTTCCACAAATAAACTCACTGACGTCAAGTACTGGCAGTGCGGTTCTTAAAATAACTAAAATTATAGAAATATGAAAAGAAATGAAATGATGTTTACAAAAAATAGTAACTTGGCCGGTACAATAATGAGGCAATGTTCGGTGAACGATATAAACTAATGTACACAAAGCGCACGGTGTTCACATGTTATCCGATATCATGACACATCCGAGACGTAACAGTGACGTAAGAACTGCTTTTCACAGTCAGGCTCACATCAAATGTTCGGATGTTTGTTAACCTACGAGCCCAAACCGCTTACGTCATCGGTCCCTAGACTTACAATCTAGTTAAACGGACTTAAATTTGCTTGTGCTAAGGACAACACACTCACTTGCATGACCGAGGGAGGCCTCGCACCTCCGACGGGAGAGGCAGCGCAATCCATAACATGACGCCCCAGACCACCGGCCATTCCCAGGCGGCAAAGCCAGACTCCTAAGTCACTAACAAAATACAGAAAATGAAAGCAATTTTTTGTTTCAGATCAAAACTTTCTTATAGTCAGGGGACAAGGTGTTTAAATGTAATATATAATAATATTTTTAAAAGAAATTCATATGTCGAAATGCCCATTACTGCATAAAATTTGGACAATACGTTATGTTATCGTTGAAGTACTTTTGGCACAACAGACTTTTTCACTGCTACAAACAGTGAATGTTAACTATCATTTTATTATTAGCCTGTTTTACAGGGGTGAATAGGCTCTCTCGCAAATAAAAACACTTATACCACTAGACTAATGAAGTTGCACAATTTTAAAACACTATTCCAGACTCTGTACAAATACGTTGAAACGTTTTTTTCCTCTTTTTACAGTTATTCTGTGTAAAAAAACGATAACCTACGACACAAAAAGATGTTATTAATGAAGTCGATCACTGCTAAATTAGCAAGTGGGACAACAGATGTGTGTACTACAGCAAAAAAGATTTTCAGGCAAAAAGAGAGTCATCTGCCTTTAGTATGCAACACGAAAACAATACGCAACTTTGTTATCAATTTGTGGGAGTGACATATTGAATCAGCGGTTAGATACTACCTTCAGTAATTAAAACCCGATGGTCGTTTAAATGCCACATTATCAAAGCCAGATCATATTACAGCTTCTAGCCTGTGAACCATTCATTCAGTGCGTAATATAGTAATGTATGAGTAAAACCTTATCGCGATTACATACCAATGAAGAGCTGAATGCATTGAAAGTACGATAGAAAATTGTTTGTATCAGTCGGGATATTAACGTCCTTCCTTTCCAGGCAACTAATCTAGTTCATCCGTGCGTCATAAAATCATGTAACAGTTACAAATCAAATGTTCAAATGTTTGTAAATCGTATGGGACTTAACTACGGGGTCATCAGTCCCTAAACTTACAATCTACTTATGAACTACTTACGAACTAGGACGGCACAAATATCCATGCCCGAGGGGGGATTCGAACCCCCGACCGTAGTGGCCGTGCAGACCGTGACTGGAGCGCCTCAGTCCCCTCGGCCCAGAAAACTTTCTGGTAATTACCAGCTGTAAATGTGATATAAATTACGCTTTGATGCTTCTGATTCGAAGCAAGCGGCCGCATGGAAATGGCAAATGTTGAAATGTTTATAAATCTATGGGACTTACCTTCTTTGGCCATTAGTCCCTTGGTTTACAAACTACTAAAACTAAGTTAAACCAACCTAAGGAAAACACACACACCCATGCCCCAGGGAGGACTCCAACCTCCGACAGCGAGTAACGGCGCGCTCCACCACAGCAAGGTGCCTTTGACCGCTCGGCCGCTCCACCGCGGCCTCATGGGAATGACCGTGCCTTGTTCCGGAGTGTGCGGCTACTCCCCGTCGGAGGTTGGAGTCCTCTTTCGGGCAGGTGTGTGTGTGTGTGTGTGTGTGTGTGTGTGTGTGTGTGTGTGTGCTGACCTTAGCATAAGTTACTTTTAGTAGTTCGTAATTCTAAAGACAGATGTCCACTTTAGTTTGGTCCCGCAGCTTTACAAACATTTGAACATCTGAGAAGCGGTCGTTTTCATTTACTTGGCGATCTCTTGAAAAGGGGGGGGGGGGGTTATAAGAGAAGCATACTAATAATGGCGATTGCGAAGCTAACACGGAGCTCAAACTTGAGAGTACTATGTTTGACTCCCAATTCCTTAGGATTTGAAGGCCTATTTCATTACAATTGAAAGTAACAATGTCGCCCCTCTTCTTTTTTTACGCGATTTCTTTTGGTACATTTGAAGGTTGAAGTTAAATATTTTAGATTATCATATAAAGACAGTCTGAGTCTCGGCAACACACTTCATGCGTATTTATGATTTAGAGTACATTAAATGCATCTTCCTGCATTTTCGCATATTAACTAGTATTACGAGAAGCATGACTGATTTAATTTTGTTTTTATTTTCGTAAGCGAAGTCATTGTCAATACGTCTAATTAATTCACAGTTCACATGTTGGCGTTATACTACAGTCAATAGTAGGACGTTCTGATGTTTGTTTAGTATAATGATATTCACTATAGAATCAGTCAGACTGATCGGTTTACTGACTTATATGGTAATGGATTAATAGTGCTCGACGATGGACTTAAGATGCAGCGGTGGAGTGACCGAGCGCTCTAAGGCGCTTAGCTGCAGAGCGCGCGGTTGTTAGTCGTAGAATGTTCGAGTCCTCCCTCAGGCATGTGTGTGTGTGTGTGTGTGTGTGTGTGTGTGTGTTGTCCTTAGCGTAAGTTAGTTTAAAGAATTGGTAAGTCTAGGGACAAGTTTAGTCCAGTAGGTTTGCAAACATATGATCATTTTTTGGAGTTAAGATACCCGAAACTCGTCATAATGGTAATAAACTGGGCTAAATGAGTAGTAAACTTACAGAGAAAATTAAAGATCTGATATGATTTCTTCACTTTTTGGTTATTTGCATGAGTAGAAATTCTGGAAATGGAAACAAAGGGCGATTTTCGATATCGAAGTTAGATTATCCGTTTTCGTGCGATGTGCACGAAAAACTAACAAGTCATTACACCACGTTTTTGGGTGTGACCAGTAGCATGCAGACTCGAGCGTACGTCCATGCTTATCAGACAGTAACATGACGTGTACCGATCTCTACTGTAAGTAAAATGACTAAGTGGGATATTTATAGAAGAACGTCACGCGTTCCCCTAGCCTGGCCAGTAAGACGTATTCACAACGACACTGTAGGAAAGCAGCAACTCAAAATATTAAGAGCAACTTGATGGATTCGTGGAAGAGCTGAAAATAGACAGCTGAAAAATCATAACTGGCAGACGCCAACTACTGCAAGAAAGCTTACTAAAAACATTAACAATCTGCGCTTTCTGTGGGATGTATGAGTAAGCTACAACAGCAGGTGTTTGGGTGAGTTTCACTGGAAGAATCTTAAAGTAATGTAAATCACATACTAATGTTTACGAGATACTTGTTCCTGAGCATCTCTCATCAGTACCAAGTAAGAAAAATGGAATGGGTAATTAAGATTCAACGAAAAGCGGTACGTATTGTGACGCTATCATTTAGTAAGCATGAGAGCAGTACGCGATGCTAAAACAAATTCCAGTGGCTGTCGCTACACAGATAAACGTTTACGATGATGATGAACGTTCCTGTTAAAATATTGACAATATAGCTTACGTCCGAAGAAAAATCAGGCAACATATTAATTTTGCAAGTTGCGTCATAGTCGCAAGCAAAACAATGATAAAGACAGTGTAGGACAGATTTCTTCTGTTTACGTATCTAATCGCAAAATTATTTCGTCTGTAGACTACCTGTTTCGATTCAGTGTGAGCATTTACATATCATTTTAACAAGGAATTGTTGAAGACAAACCTGACAATTTTTATATTAGCCTTTCAAGGACATTTTATAATACCAAGTTTGTTTGCTTTTAATTGTTAAAATGGTATATTTCGGCTCTATTGCCATAATCACGGGTAATCATTTGGACGTCCATGCGATTCTATGGTTCCGCTGTGTATTTGCTTGTTAATTACGGTCCTATGATATTTGAATAATACTGGTTGTTGACCAACGGATCTGACATTTTATTGTCAGATTATATTCGTTTCATTTAAGTCGGTATTTTCGTGGTAAATTTCAAACGATATTCGTCTTCTTTACATCACTATTATCCTAACAGCGTTATTTGACAGAGATCCACACAATATAACCATACAATACTGTCAAATAAACTGTCAAAAATACTGATATGAGGAAATCAGAATCTGAAAATTATATAAGGTAATGAGTCAAATCAGGTGATAACCAACCATATTTTTGACAGTAAGACCAGAGCACTGTAATTAACAATTAGACAGACAGTTAAAGAACCACCGACAATGTATGGATGTGAAAAGAATGAGATAGCAATTCATAGAAGCCATTCCAAAAACAATATCCATCAAACTTAGCAGCTTACTTGGTATCACAATTAAAGATCTGAAGATGACTATCGCTAACACAAACCTTTAGTCTAAGGAGCAAAAACTTCTGAGAACAAAGACGTTAGTGAAAGACAATTATTTTGACATATTTGCTCCAGCATATTCATCGCGAAATGACCACAACGAGAATGTCAAGAAATATTAGAGAACATGTTTGTAAATCTATGGGACTTAACTACTGCGGTGCCAGTCGCGGTGGCCGAGCGGTTTGCGGCGTGCCAGTCACGGCCTTCACGGACGCTGCGGTCGGGGGTTCGAACCCCCCTCGGGCATGGATGTTTGTGCGGTTTTTAGTATAAGCTAGTTCATAAGTAGTTTGTAAGTTTAGGGACTGATGACTCCATAGTGAAGTCCCTTAAGCTTAACAAACATTTGAAAAGTTTTTGAATTACTGCGGTTATCCGTCCCTAGGATTATAAACTACTTACACTAACGTAAGGACAACATATACATCCTTGCCCGAGGGGGGGGGGGGGGAGTAAAACCTCCAACGGCGAGCGACCGCGCGCACCGCAGCAAGGCGCCTTAGAGCGCTCGGCCACTACACCGCGGCTAGAATTTAGAGAAGTGAGAGAAAAAGAATGATAGCACACTCAAGTTAGCTTGCGGAGTATAGATATCGATCTCCAAATATGACCTTTTGTAGTCTGTAGGCCTTCAGTGGTCATTTTCTAGTGCGATTAGCTAATTTGGACTATTTATTTCCTGCAATTAAAAATGTCTACAATACAGCCTAAAGAGGAACATGTTTACATTCGTAAAATATAGAGAGGCTGTGGAACCCCACAAAAACAAAATAAGATTACTATAATTACCGCGGAATTAGTGGCATTTAAACTATAATTTTTACAGCATTTCATACGGGATAGTAACGGAAGAGACAGTATTACGTTATATAGTTAGTAACCTTTGCTATGCACTTCACAACAGTCTACAGAAAGCCGGCCGCGGTGGCCGAGGGGACTGAGGCGCTCCAGTCACGATCTGCACGGCCACTACGGTCGGGGGTTCGAATCCCCCCTCGGGCATGGATATTTGTGCCGTCCTTAGTCTTAGCTAGTTCATAAGTAGTTTGTAAGTTTAGGGACTGATGACCCCGTAGTTAAGTTTCATAAGTTCTACAAACATTTGAACATTTTTAGTCTACAGAAAATCGACGTATTGATGTAGAGAGATATGCACTGCGCATCTCAGGCTACAGGTAACATAGACCACATGTTTACTGTCTCTGCCTTGTTGTTTGAAACCAGTAATCTTTGCAACCTGGATATATAACTCATAGAACTGTAGCGTGCCAGCACAATCATATGTATTGCAATTGTTTTTGCCAAGGAGGTTAGGTTTTCATTTCCCGTCATGTTTTAATTTGGAAAACAAATTTGCATCAGTCTAATCAGTCCATACCCGACAAAAAAAAAAAAAAAAAGGCATACTTACTTCTTGTTTTGAACTTGATCTCGATATACTATGTAATCGACTGGTATGGGAGGTGAATCGAAACGTATTTCCCCTCATGTTTTGTAAAATTTCGTAGTGTCCAAGCTGTAATGGACACTATGAGAAGAAACGAAATATAAACATCTTTGGCACGCAAGGTCAGTTAGCTGAATTTGAACATTTACAGATATCACTGTTTGAACCCAACAACTAAGTCACGCAACTAAGGGCAGGAAGCAAAATTTTCGTCATTGCGAGCATCAATTTCTGTTATTTATAGTTGAAATTAAACTTTTTATTGTGCTTATGATAATACACCGCTTTTTATGAAGATCAGACAAGAAACGAAATATAAACTTCTTTGGCGCGCACGGTCCGTTAGCTGAATTTGAACATTTACAGATATCACTGTTTGAACCCAACAACTAAGTTACGCAACTAAGGGCAGGAAGCACAATTTTCGTCATTGCGAGAATCAGTTTCTGTTATTTATAGTTGAAATTAAGCTTTTTATTGTGCTTATGATTATACACAGCTTTTCATGAAGCTCAGTAACATTAAATTTCATGTATGAGTATTATTAGTTTACAATAGCAGCATTTCTTGAAAACTGCTAACCTGTTGTTTATTTGCGGCTAAGTTTTTCGTCAGTCACGTTTTTCCATGTTGCAAGAAAGCCATGTGTGTAGGCGCTCTGTAGTTTCCCCCAATGATCTCTGTAGTCTAATACCTGGAAGATAAAGTTCAGGTTTCTGAACGTGCCAGTCATAAATGTTCATATTCCGTGTCTTGTCAAATTAAAACATGGCTGCTAGAATTATTAATAGAACACAACAGTAAAATACGTTTCCATTCCACTCCCTTACAAGCCTATTACAGCGCATATTGACGCAAAGATTAAAACAAGAACCAAGTAAGCAATTCTTTGCCTCATAGGAATTGAAATAATTTCCTTTGGGAAACTCCAACACTGTGTGCAATCAATATCATATACAAAACATATGATTGTGGAAGCATGCTACAGTTATATTCTCGGAGACCAGAGCTACACATCCAGGTTGTATAGAGATCTCTGGTTTGCCTGGTCCATTATCATCTATGGACGGAACGTCGTGCGCAGACTATGTTATCTATGATATAAGCTATGCAGCATAGACACATAGATTACAAAAATGAGTTTCACTTTCCGTAATTAAATTGTAACTAACACCCAAATTACGTGAGTCGGCGCAAGGAGTCGTTTTCATCATTATGATCTATTTGAAATGCAGCTGTCCGCTGCAATTTTTCTCATTTATAGCTGAAATCAAGCGTTCAATTTAACAATTAACGACTTATCGCATACACATTTAGTATCATACATTCATAGTATTACTGTTACAGTTAGGTTTTTGCGCGCGGATCGGTAACTAAATTTGATTTGTGGAAAACTGACCGGAAAACAGTAGACAAACTTTGATCTTTAATGTGAAAAATTATATAAAGGAACTAGTTATCTCAGCTCTGGAGGTCATGAGGAATGATGTTTCTTTCCACCAAATAAATAAAATTTAAATAGTTATCCCACCGATAGTCTTATTCATAGTGCAACATAAACACTGAGGATAAGGATCTATTACTCTGTTTCTTGTAAAAAAACAACTGTGAATGTGTTCAACCTGGTTATAAGTAAAAAGACTGATCATCGCATTAAAATTGATTATTTTTGACAGGATACGTTGCCTTTAGCATAGTTGGAACCGGAAAGGACTGCTTTCCAGTTCAGGCTTGGTCTTCGCATTTACGGCACGTATTCTCGAATAGCCAATAAGCGCTCAGTATTGTTCTGAATTCGGGCTCTCAGACCAGAAACTATGTATCCAGATATAAACAATGTGTACGGTGTGAGTTCACATTTTCGTGCAGTGATGATAATAAATTGTGCTAAAAATAGCGAGCAGAATATAAATAAGAGTAAGGAGGTCATCAAAGGAAAGTGTGTTCGCAAAAGTGTGTGGAAAGTGCGTCACATAGACAATCGCGATTTGAATGCAGTATTAAATGTAAGTAAATAGTGTTTTTCTTCATGTCGTCTCACCACCTATAAATGGTTTCGCTATTATTAATACCAAATAATTTGTTTTTAAACAGTGATCTGTACTGTTCTGAATGTTTTAAGCATCTGGAGATGGGCACAAGCCCGAAACCGGTCATGTAATAAATAAATGATGAGATCTTTAATGTGACTGTTAGCGGATTGTATTCTCAACTCTGTATGAAGAACAGTCAGGCAGTTCAAACATATCCATCATGGATAAAACACACTTATTGTTCTGAATCCTCTTCTTTTACTGCGTTGAGCACTGCAAAAAAAAATTTAAACTTGACTGTAGCGAGGTATTTAGTGGATTTTATTTTATTTCTTGTAAGTTGTCGTCGATGGTGATGGTGGCATGCAACAAATTCTACCTAAGCAACCTAGAGCTTGCTTGCTACATGGTTTCTTGAAGCGCAAAGCACTATATACGCGTAGTTCAAATATCTAGACATGCACGATCTTATGGGTCGAACTATAGTATATATTATTAAAATCGAAGCTTAGCTTCACCTGTAAATGAGGAAACATTGTTGCTTATAATGACGAAAACGATAAATGTGAAAAACAGTTGTCGGTAATAACGAAACCTGAGCTTTGTATCCCGAGTTTTAGATGCTGGTTTCACACCACAACGCAGCAGAGACAGAGAGCTATGCCACAGTCTAACATACACAGTCGCCATACTTCCACAGATTTTTGTTATACGTTGCGACAGCAGCGCTCCAAGCGGTGGCGAGGTACATTTCTGAATACTATAACGGAGGAGTGTGAACAGTATCGTTTAAGTTGATTTTAACATACTTTTTTACAACGGGGAAGTGCCATAAAAATAGAAAATAACCATAAAATAACTCCACATTTGTTTTTGTGATATTTCCTAAGAACCATTGGAGGGTATGAAACGGTATTTCGCAGGATAATTTATATAAGATTATCTTGAAATGTACGTCTTTTTAATCAATAACTTCAGTTCTTACTAAGAGCAAAAGTTGCTAATAAACAAAAGAAGACCAGCCATCTACTCAGAAACCTCAGGATCTCTTCACTACAATTCCAGCCAAATCAGTAACTGCTGAACACAAGAAACTTATATGGAATGCATTACCTACATTATTAAATGTACCAGATCAGCCATTACAGTTGCAGATGAAGGGAAGTCCTCACAAATGTGACAATAAAACATCGAAAGCAAAAAGACAATTTTCCAATGCAGAAACCAGTTCCACAAACGTTACTACATCTGAACAACAAAAGGGAAGAATCTTCAAGACATCCGTTTTATAATTAAAAAATAATCATACTCAAAAGTATATGGGTTCATAACAAAGACGAGTGAACTACAAAAATGTTTGAATCATTAGACTCCATATCGAATTTGTACATGTTAAAGAAAGTTCCTGTCATATAGGAACAGACCACAACAGGAATTAATGTTTCTCATCTGTTTATATTCTCTCACTTTCAGAGGAGCAGATGAAGGGAAGTCCTCACAAACGTGACAATAGGACATCGAAAGCAAAAAGATAATTTTCCAACAAAGCAGAAACCAATTCCACAAAAGTTACTACATCTGAAGAACAAACGGCAAGATTCTTCAACACATTAGTTTTATAATCAAAAGCTATTATACTCAAAAGTATATGGTTTTATAACAAAGACGAGTGAAGTATAAAAATGTTTGAATCATTAGACTCCATATCGAATTTGAACATGTCAAAGAAAGTTCCTGTCATTTAGGAACAGCCAACAACACGAATTAATGTTTGTCATCTGTTTATATTCTCTCACTTTCAGCGGAGTAGGCTACAAAATACGTATTCGTAAATATTTCCTCATGAATAAGTTGTTTATATCACTGAATTAGGGGAATTCCGCTATTTTTACATTTATTTCACGATTATTTCTGTCTCTCGATATTTTATTGATGCTTGGAACGCAAAAAATACAGAAACTATTTGGTTAATTACGTAGCAAAGTACATTTCGTTCCATTCCATGATGGTGGTGGTGGCGGCTGGTACAGCAACAGTGTAGAATAACTAAATAATTCTCAGTCTCTGTTGCACATTTTTTATTCTCCAATTACGCGTTTCGTGCTGTTAGCGCATCGTCAGACTGGCAACAGACAAATGTTTTGTTACAGTCCGTGTACCTGGCGGGCAGCGAATCTAATGTGGCCAAGGTGAAGTACACATTAGATTCGCTGTCCGCCAGGTACACGGACAGTAACAAAACATTTCTGTTTCCAGTCTGACGATGCGCTAACAGCGCAAAACGCGTAATTGGAGAATAAAAAATATGCAACAGAGACTGAGAATTACTTAACCTAGCAAACTAATTACAAACAAACATTTCCCTTACGGCACCTTGCCCACCACTAGGAGCGCTAATGTCGTTGCAACTGTCAACTGGTAACAACTTTTACAGTAGTGAGTGTCGCGACTGTGTTTGTTAGACTATGCTTCAAGTGTCTAGACATGCACGATCCGCCATCGTTTGTGTATCGAACTTTAGTATATACCACAGTCTAAAATATACAGTCACGACACTCACTGCTGTAAAAGTTGTTACCAACTGTCAGTTGCTGCGACACTAGCGCTCCTAGCGGTGGGCAATCTGCCGAAGTAGTGATGTTTGTTTATAATCGCTTTTGTACGTAATTAACGAAATACTTATTATTATTTTTGCTTTACAGGCATTATTAAAATATCGAGAGACAAACGTAAAACGGAAATTAATATAAAAACAGCCTCATTTAAATGATTCAATGGAATAAAGAACAACTCTGTCACGAACAAATACTTACGAATATGTGTATATTTGCAGCTTATTCCTCTGAAAGTAAGTTCCATATAAGCATAATGGTATAATAAATTTCTATTATGGTCTGTCCTTACTATGACAGCCAGTTTTTGACGTGTATCAATTCGGTACGGAGTCTAATGATTCTCACATTTTTATACGTCACTCGTCTTTCTTATACGTGCATATTCTCTTAAGTGTAATTATTTTAGCTTAAAAAAACAATGTTTTGATGATTCTTGCCGTTTGTGGTTCAGATGTAGCAACAATTGTGGAATTGGGTTCTTCTTTGTTGGAAAACAGTTTGGTTGCTTTTATCGTTATAATGCCATGTCTGTGACGTGTTTCCTTCAGCTACAGCTGTGATGGTTGATTTGGTATGTTAAATACCGTATTTATTGCATTCTATATACATTTCCTATGTTCCACCCTCACCGATTTTATTGTAATTTTAATGAAGAATACTTAACGCTCCTGCGTAGAAATTGACGTCTCTCTGCTAAAGGGTATGTCTCCTGGTGTTTCCTAGGCATTCTTATTTTTAGTAGAAAATTAAATTACTGATTTAAAGCCTGTATGTTACAGGATAACTGTAAATTAACTGTCGTGTAATGTACCGTTTCGTACCTTATCAGGGATCTTACGAAACCTAAGAATGACAAATGGGGAGCTATTTTTTAAATTATTACCTACTTATAAGGCACTACATACGTTCCCTAATGTAAAAAGTATGCTGAAGTCAATCTAAGCGATACTATTCGCACTCATCAACTATCGTATCCAGAAACGTAGCTTGCCGGCCGCTTGGAGCGCTGCTATCTCAGCGTATAACAAAAATCTGTGAGAGTGTTGTGACTGTATATGTTAGACTGTGGTATATACTGTTAAAATCGAAGCTTAGCTCCAGCTGTAAACGAAGAAAAGTGTTGCATATAACGACGAAAACGATAAATGTGAAAAACAGTTGCTGGTAATAACGAAATTTGAGCCTTGTGTCGCGAGATGCTGCTTTCAAGCCACAACACAGCAGAGGCATAGCTACGCAGAGTCTAGTGTTATCTGTGGTGCGCAGAGCGCGGCGTGCTTTTGTTTATCAGAGAGTTTGTACGCAGGGAGCGTTTGACAAAGCGCGGCGAGGCGCGACCGCGCCGGCTGCCGGCATGGCGCCCACGAATTACGAGATAAGCGATAAATAAAAAAGAGCGCGCAGCGGAGAGGCGAGCCGGCTGGCGGAGCGCCAGGCCGCGGTTACTCACTGCGCCGGGGCCGGGGGTCGCACGCGGAGCCCAGCCGAGCCGTCAGTCAGGGGCGCGAGGGGGCGGGGCCACGCCGCCCCCTCCCGCCGTCCCCCTCCACGCGCCGACACGCTCGGGCCGCCGCAGCGCCGGACGTGCCACCTCCAGGGTGCAAAAATCTCTCCGCTGCCGTCGCCGTGGCCCAGGCGACGCCGTGCCTGCGGTTGTGTGCGTGAGTGTGTGCTCGTCCGTGTGTGTGTGTGGTCGGATGGGCGTCGGTGTGAGGGGCGGGAGGGGCGGTTAAGAAGCAGGAGGAGGAGGGGGGGGGCACGGCCGGCGCGGTCTGACGCCCCTGCCGCCGGAGGGGAGGGGCGAGCGCGGAGTGGGGACGGGGTGTCAGGTTTCGAGGCCTCGGTGTTGCAGACCCGCGCCTCGGACCAGTCCGGCGTGAACCATTGTTTGCCGCAGCCGCAAGTCCGACGGCGCTCCACCGGCGCTGAGAAGGTCGTCCGGCGAAGAAGCGAAGCGAAGGCAGCGTAGAACGACGACGCGGCGACGGCATCTGGGCGCGCTCGGACTCGGGGAATATTTGCCTCCTTTTTGCGGCCGAGTACGGAGAGAAGGAAGAGAGAGCGCTCGGGGATTACGACTACCGGCCGAGGTGTTAATGTTCGGACGCTAACCGCACGCTCTCTCTCTCTCCGTCCCGCTCGCGCTTCCCGCCTCGACGCTGCCCGGCCGGGCGACGCGGCTTCGCGCCCCCCCACCACCGGCGCCGCGCCTGCGCACTATTGGCCGCGCGGGGCCGCCACCCTCGCGGCGCGCGCCAATCGGCGGGCGCGCTGCCCCTCCGCGGTGCCTCGCGGCGACCGCTCCACCCGGCGCGCCGGCGGGGAAGTGGCCGAGCGGGCCCCCCCTCCCCGACTTCCCCTCATTAACACTGGAGAGTGGCGCGAGGCCGGGGTGTCGCGCGGGTGCTGAATCTCACGCGGCGAGGCGAGGCGTGGCCAGCGCCAGAGCGACGCCGACGCGGACGCGCGCACCACGCAGCGCCGCGCGCCCGTATCGATTCCGAGTCCCGCTCGGCGCGCCGCAGTTTTAGGCCTACGGCTGGACTGTGTGGACGGAGACGGCTCTACCGCGGCGGCGACAGTGACTGTGTGCATTTATTTTTTTTCCGCCGTGTTTTGTTTTTTTGCGTCGTAGCGACGGTGCGTAGCGACTGAGACAGTGACTTGTGCGCGCGCGTGTGGAGCGGGGACACGGCAGAGAGAGAGTGTGTGTGCACGTGTGCGACCATGGCGAGGCCCCGCAGGAGGCGGCAAGCGGCGTCGTGCGAGCGCGATGCCCGCCGTCGCTGAGGCGGCGACCGGCGCGCGAGGCAGCGGGGATTTGCAGCCACAGCCCGTCGAGCCGAGCGCTCCCTCATGAGATTCGAGCAGAGCGAGATCCTGCGCTCGCCCCCGTCTCGCGCCATGGCCTACCACCCGTTCCTGCTGCAGCGGCCCACGGACTTCAGCGTCAGCTCGCTGCTCACGGCCGGCGGGGGCGGCGGCGGCCTGTCCGCGAGCGGCGGCGGAGGCGGCGGCGGCGGCAGCGGGGGCGGCAGTCCGGCGCCGCCGCCCCCGGCCGGCTGCCAGGCGGGAGGCGGCAGCAGCAGCGGCGGCAGCAGCGCGAGCAGCAACGGGCCCGCGACGACGCCGCCCGGCGCGGCGCAGCAGCCGCCCCCGGCGCTGCCTCCGCCCCCGGCGGCGCCGGCCGTGCCTCCGCCGCCGCCGCCCCCGCCGCCCCCGCACCCGGCGACGGCGGCGGCGGCGCACCAGTACCACTTCCTGGCGGCGGCGGCGGCCGCGGCGGCCCTGGGCGGCGCCGTGGGGCCCTACAAGCTGCCGCCGGTGGCGGTGCCGCCCCCGCTGGCCGCGCACGCCGCCCACGCGGCGCCCGGCGGCCCGGCGCACGCCTACACCACGGCCGAGGAGGTGCTGGCGGCGGCCGTCGCGTCGCACCACCCGCACCACCCCGCGCTCGTCCGGCCGCTCAGGCCGCCGCTGCCGCCCGACGACGACGGCGTCGTCGACGACCCCAAGGTGACCCTCGAGGGCAAGGAGCTCTGGGAGAAGTTCCACAAGCTCGGCACCGAGATGGTCATCACCAAGTCCGGCAGGTTAGTGACAGTGTCTCCTTCCCGTGTGTGCCACTAGACCTCTCCCTCCAGCTGTGACGAGTGTCCGCGTGCCGCTGTGTGACCGTGCTCTCTCGTCTCTTAGCTCAGTGCTTAACTGCCGCGTCCGGCGCCTTTAGTTTTCATCATTACGGATCTCTGTCGGTATCCAGTGCTGCGTCATGTAATCGGGGATACTCCCACTTTTTTCGAGTTTCCTTTTGGCTACAGTACTCTGTACAGTCGTTCAATAACAGGTGAACAGCGAATGTTGACGAAATAATGGTGTAACGCTGTTTATGTTCTTGTAGTGCCTCGAAACACGTTAGTTCGTCAGTGCCGAAGGTTCTGTGTCACCCGTCTACCTTGACTCACCAGGGCTATTTTAATTATTTTTCCCCCCAAGTTTCTGGCTAGTTAATCTCTAGTTCTTCGCCATGGGTCCCATAAATCCTGGAAAAAACTTTGCATGCTTCCGATTTAAATAAATAAATAAAATGTCCATGGGTGATAGAATTTGCATGCTTCCGATTTAAATAACCCTCTCCAAACTCGTTGGTTAGGCAGTGCCGAAAGTTCTGTGCTACCCGTCTAGCTTGACCAATCAGGGGTATTTTAATTTTTCCTCTGGCTAGTTAATCTCCAGTGCTACGCCATGGTTGCCATAAATTCGGGGAAAAATTTTGCATGCTTCCGATTTAAATAAATAAAATTTCCGTGGCTTCCAAGCATTCAATGATAAAATTTGCATGCTTCCTATTTAAATAACTCTCTCCAAACTCGTTGGTGAGGCAGTGCCTAACGTTGTGTGCCACCCGTCTACCTTGACCAATCGGGGTTATTTTAATTTTTATTGCCAAGTCTCTGGCTTGTTAATCTCTGGTGCAATGCAATGCAATTCAGGGACAAACCTCCCATGCTTCCAGTTTAAATAAATAAAAATTCCGTATGTTCCAAGTTGCTCTGGCTTATTAATCTTTAGTGCTATGCCTTGGGAAAAATTCCGTAAGTTCCGTATATTCGGAGATAAACTCTGCACGCTAATTTAAAGAAATAAATAAAAATTCCGTAACACAAAACTTAAAATTTTACAGTACCGATAAAGATACTTCGCTGTCAGTCAGTTACCATTACGCATGAACGAAGTTTCAAGTCATTACTGCTGTTTAATTATGTCATGGAGCTCGGCAGGTGTATTGGTCGACGTAAAAAGTCAGACTGTATTGTAAAAAATTATGACACATTTTTATCAAAAGATAAATTCCCATTTCAACTGATCAAGAATACAGAAAAACCAACGTTTGGTATCCCGTGCGCCAGTTGACGATTTGGTTACAATTAATATAAAAACGAAAAATACCGTACGGTTCAAGCAACATTCATAATGAGTCACGTTTACAGCTGTGAATGTCCAAAATACTTTTTAAAAAATTTTTATCGTGTAATTGTAAACAGCAGTTGAGCACTTTACGAAATGTATGTTTTACCAGCAACTGTTTTATTTTTAACTTATGTCATCTACTACTTTCGGTCAAGAACAATCTTCACGAATGTAAAGTAAAACACATCAGGTCAAATAATCTCCCACTTTAAATGTTTTTGTCTCGTGTTTGTGATTATGTTACTTGCTCGAAATTAGTAGTCTACGTACATGTAAAAATAAAGCAACTGATGGTACAAAAATATATTTATCCTTTATTTTTTTAAGCTGTTGCTACGAGTCAGTAGTTGAGATTTGGAACAGTACACGTGTATTCAGTCACTAAATATAAAATTTTTCCGTTGTGTTGGTAGTAGTGACCGTTTGTAGAAATAGAAAATTGTCGATTTTTTTTAATGCTGATGGTGTATGATTCAAGAGAACCTTTCCGGCACCTCAAATTTTAGAAATAAAACGTTATATTGGTCTCCATGATAATCTTTATTGCTCAGTATCCGTTTATTCTTGAGATTCAACAAAGGACATCAAGCACTCAGGTATGCTCTCTTTTAATTCCGAACCACAGATTTTAGCTGTACAGGGTATTTAATTCAGAGCCTCGGGTGATACTCAACACGGTATATAAATATTTAAGAAAACCTGGGACGTTGTCTACCAAAGTGCTCTACATAAAAATTATTCCCAAACAGAATTTTGTACCGGTGGAAATGTTGCAAATTTATACATTGTGAATAATTCAAAAATTTTCTGTAGCCAGGCTCACTTTCAACGCGTCGCGAGTACGACCAAGTAAACATCACACGCGACAGCCCTCTAATATTGTTTGGATTTCGACGCCTGCATAACTCTAGTCTGTCTGACGAATGTCCCCAGTCGTCCTACGGCGATATAGAGTTACTAACGACGAACTATCCTAGTTCAGCCGCATTAACGCGTAACATAATAGTTCTTCCCGAGCCGCTAATGATGCACAACGAATGAAATAGGAACATTAGCGCAGAAATATTTTCTACTATTAAAAAAATATGTATATGTCCGCTATAATTAACTTTTAGCCAACGCGCATAACGTTCACAATATTATTTTCCTATTTTTCAGTGCTTCTTAAATATATGAGACGAGGTAGAACGTTGTATTTGTCATTTATACGCTTTTTTTTAATAGTCCCATGATTGCTGGTTAGAATCCTAAGCTAATGTTGCACCTTCTTTTTAAATGTTTGCTCAGTCGCATCAAGACGTGACTTTCTAAGTTACGTAGAAACGCGGGACCCGTTATTCCTTAAGACACAAATTGTTGATACCGTGTCTAAAATATAATTTTTGGGGCTTCAGGCTAAGGTACCTTTGACATAGGGCAGCAACCACTTTTGACACATTTCTCTCTCGCTCCTAGGAATTAGCAATGATTTTTCTGCGTAGTTATTTCCGTGTTTCATAGATAGAAATTAAGTTCTCTTAATGTTTATATCCAAGACACGCATTTTCTTTAAATATCCACTACTTGCTTTCTCGAAAGGAACATGTGACAACCTCTGAAACTAATCACAAATATGAAATCAATCTTGGAATTCGCAGGAGAATCCAACTTCGTGTTAGTAAAAAGTCGTGGATTTTTAATCTTTTTCACGACAACAGTTGGTTTTTTGCCTTTCTATTAATCGCCACCGAAATATTTTTCGTCAATGAAATTATTTTTTTTTTTTTTTATATACGTGTGACGCAAAATATTTTCAACGTCGTTGCTCAAACTTTTTTCCCACGTGTGTGTCATCAATAGCTTGATGCGTGGCAAAACGTTTCATTTCTCTATTATTAGTGAATTTATAATAATTTTCACGACAATATACTGCTTATCTGGGAAACCTTTACATTAAAACTATAGAAATGCATATTTTCCACTTTTAGAAACCCCGAAATTAAATCTCATAAAACATATATCACTATAACGAGACGTGCCTGTGTAGTATTTGGTCTCAGAAACTGACTTCTACCTCAACGTCCGTTGTGACTGTTACACAAAGCAGACTTATTCATCAGTTTGATCAACAGAACCTTTGTTGCAATTGGTATCATAAAATCCGTACTTTCTCCTTTCCCTTTATTTACTTGCTTAATAATCACCTAAACAGAATGTTGCATTTATTTTGTAGTTTTTGACGCGTCCGTCATAGGTTTATTCGCCCTAACCAACGCACGCTTCATTGTAAATAGTAGCTATAAATAAATGGAAAAAATATTAAAAACAAAAAGTTGTGTAATAGATTTTATTATTTCGAACATATCATCCTATTTGAGCAAATCGTGCATCATATATATAAATGTACAAGACGTTTGGCAAGTATTTACTTAAGAGGGAAAACGGGTTAAATAATTTAAAAAAATGAATTAGTTGATTCCATATATTCCGGATAGTAGATTAATAGTGTACAAAATTATCCAAGTGTTGTTCTCCTATCTTTATGTTTATTCTCAGTATTATCAATTGTTGTACACGTTTTAAAACAAATCTCTCTTGCGCTAATGACTTCGCTTCCCTTCTTGTAAACAGTTTTCGGGCGCCTTTAACCTCAGCTTTAAATCGACTCTGCTTTTTACCCGAAAATCCCTTGTTTCCATAGTTTCTTTACGGGTCAGCACACTACGATCAATTTTATTCCCGCAAAACACTTATATAAAGCCTCAATGAGAGCTTCATATTTGTCGGTATGCAAATGGACGGCTGGCTAAATTACGCCTAGCGCTTGCCGCGCCGCGCGCGTTAACGTGTAAGTCCTTCTGTACGAGGTTGACGAAAACTGCCCGGAGTTTCGTATCGCTGGCCGCTTCATCAGGATCGGCTGTTTGACGAGCTATTTTCCGGTCGCCGATGAGCCCTAATGCGTTTGTGGGCGAGTAATGAACCGTGTTACAGCAGCCGTTACGTGCTAACCTCTAGTTTCAAGTTCTTTTTTTGCTCGCAGACTGTCGCGTTCACACGTTCAGGGAGAATATTCGGTAACCACGAGCATCCCGGATCTCGGTTACATTAACCAGAAGAATTTCTTAGCCCAGTCCTGCTGGTGATCGTAGCACAGTTACAATTATCTCTCCGATTCACAAATTATGTTTTTACTTCTGCAGTGGTTCGACAGTGACCTTTTTCCCTTCGCTTCTTGAATTTCTCTCTTTGTTTATATTGCACTTGATGATCGTTGCTATATTAATTATTAATATTACTCATAATATTTTTATCTCTCCGTGGGAAAATCGTGTTCGTGTTTCAGTTGCGGTCAGGTTTTCTCTCTCTCTCTCTCTCTCTCTCTCTCTCTCTCCACCTGTGCATGTAATTCACTTATTTTGAAACTCTTCGCTTTAAATATTTCATTTCTCTAGACCTATAGGAATTAAATAGATCGTTGCAGTCCAACTATTTGCGTAAACTCAATTGTCTACTAGTAATTTTCTAAGCCACACTCAGAGAACACATTTGCAACATCAATGAATTTTTTTTCCTTCATATACAGCACTAAAATTGTTCATAAAGTAAATTATTAACACGCAATTATACATAGTCTCCTACAGGTCCCACAGTAGAGGCACAGAAGTTTTTTTCTTTCAGTTTTCGTTCAGATTTTGACATAGAACTATTATTCCTTTTTTGCAACCCTTCCCTTAACACTCGATTGCTTTTGAAATGTGTGTGCTTGCTGTTCTAGGACCCAAGCAACACATTCACAAGTATAAACGTGCAATCAGACGAAGAAAATTAAACGTGGTATAAATTCATCCTTACATGTGTTATGGGCAAGTGTCAGTCTAAATTATACTGCTGTAGATTCAGCCTACGCGGGTTATTGACAAGTATCAGTCTCTGTAATTAGTGTAGTAATGATGGACTTAATGTGTGTACTCTTTGCTACTGACTGTCATCATAATCTTCCTGTCACCCGACTCACTGTCATTGGCGGAGTCGTTTGTTCAGGACAAGTTTTTTTTTTTTTTTTTTTTAATTATTATTATTGTTACATTTAAAGGAAAATAGATACGCGCGAACCAAGTGTTTCACGGCGAACATACTGAACAGCTATTATCTGCTACGTTCTATCTTTCAACAGTTCCTAAGCCCCAATGGTATCAGCAGACACAGAAATGTCTTAATAAGCTCGCTGTCCTTGGCTACCATATCTGCAGACACCGAGGTAATTTTTAGTCGAAGGCGAACAACAATGAAAAGTAGTTGGAATTTTAAACACAAAAGTTTTTGCCGAAAGTTTGTTCTTTACATTCTCTTAAAATATATTGCGTCCCACTTTATTGTACCCGTATTTAGTTTATTGCATATTTTTCTTACATCATTCAAAGCGCAGGTAAAAGTTTATTTTATGCCACCAATCGAAAGAGTTATACTACACTGCTAGAAGTATAAAAAGTATTTAAGTTTTGTATTCTACCTGATTTCGAAGTCGCTGTATTTTATGTTATTGTTTCCTTGTCCGCTAGAACTATGGGAATGAAGAAAATTAACTTTCAAACATGACGACACGTTTCTTTCTTATTTTAAGAAATTTCCCGACCGTAAAAATGGTACTGTAAATAAAAAGTTAAATTGACAATAACCGAAAAGTGAACAAAATGTAGTATAATTTATCGTTTGTATATTTTGAAATATGCTTCCTGAAGAATTAGTTTAAAACAGCAAAATTTTAGAAACATGGTACTGTGTAATGTTTTGTCTCGAGGAGAAAACGAATTTTTGGCGTTCAGTGTCAGAATTATTCAATTCATAAATTTAAATTTGAACATTATACGTCTTCGTTTTTCAGAAAAAAAATTACTATCCCGTAATTTTATGTTAATTTGAATCTCTACATGTTCCGTGTTACCGAAGCTTAAAATCTATTGCCCCAAATATTT
Organism: Locusta migratoria; assembly: GCA_026315105.1. Taxonomy (NCBI): domain Eukaryota; kingdom Metazoa; phylum Arthropoda; class Insecta; order Orthoptera; family Acrididae; genus Locusta; species Locusta migratoria. Next base: position 18,055,399 of record CM048751.1, read on the forward strand.
AAAGTATTACTTGTCATGGACAGTTGTTTGATTATCAGATTTAGTAACACATTTTTTACACTATATTCATCAGACACCCAACAGTCACAAAACAGTTCCCTCGTGAAATGCCGCTTTAGAGTTTTAAAATGGACATTCTTAGTAAATTTCACTTCATGTGTAGGTATGTATCAGAACCCTGGCGTTACGTTGCAAACATTTTTACCCTCATGATTCCCTGCACCAAGATCCTAACCGTTAATGGCGCAATGGAAATTTCATAAAATGTCTGTTTACAAACTGGGATCGATTATTTACATGGCATAATACTGTTTATTTTGGCTCATAATACTCCATACATAAAAGACTGCATAAAGAGTATCAATACCGTACAGAGGGTAGCCATGGAACATTTTTGCACTGAAATGCAGATACAAATGTCTCATAAGTTTCGTTTAGTAAGGATATATGTTTGTTTTGCGATTTTGCTGACAGCACAGTTTAATTTTCACCGCTAATGTAGCCTGAAAAATATCGAGTTGTCTTTAACGGACAGATCTGAAAGGCGGTTACATTCATATTAAAAACAATTAATGGCACGTGTGTGGGAAAGTTCACGTGGTGGAACGCAGTTTTAATATGATGTTAAAGCGCGGACGTGCAAATAGTTGCTGTATTTAGTGAAAAGCTTTGGAATTTTTGAAACTTGATTTAAAGCTACCAAAAAGGTAGGCAATGGAGAAAAAAAGAAGGGAAAAAAACGAATTCGAACTGCTGGCTGCACAGTAGTATAACAGCCAGAACGTACAAAGCTTGAACTCGCCCCGTAAAATGTAATACGCAAACAAAATAACCGGCAGAGGGTTGCGTTAAACTGAGTATTGCAGTTCGGGAAAGTGTTAAACTGACCGTGTAGTCCACATTTTGTTCCCAACAAAGCGATGAAAGCAATTAGCGATGCGTCGCGAGCATCACGGTGTGGGGGGCTGAAGGGAAAACACGCGACCTGTGAAACAGCAGCCGACAAATTCGGTGCCTTCTGCTGGCCAAATTGTTTGCCCGATTTCTGTATCGAAGGAGCAGGTGTAGATGTTTCATCTGATGAATGATTGATAGTGTTTTCTTTTCTGAGCTCCTTACTTAATAATAAATGCACAATGAAATTGTTTGGTATTAACGATTCACGAAAAAGTTGTTTTCAATTCAAGTAGTTTGAAGATTACGGAATTCTGTATTTCTGCTTCTCGTTTTGTATGAAATCTTCATGCAGTTTCATCTGCTCTAGTTTATACTGAAATTTTTCCATGCCACTGAATTGTTCCTTCAATTATATTTACTATTTACACAATTTACACGTGTCATAGGGCCCTGTAGATTAATTGCAGAAAGCCATGTTTACCATAATCAGCAGTCAATAACATTTTTACGATTTTATTTTCTTCGAGTGTCCACTGCAAACATACCTCCTGAATGTGCACAAAGCTTAGTATGTGCTCGAGACAATTTAGTCCTTCACAAAAAAATTTGAGTAATTTTAATGTGAAAGATGTGAGCTAAGTCTTCTGTCTTTCCTGTATCGGAATCGACACGGTAAGATTGTGCCTCATCTTTCACTTTGCTTTTCCATTTCTGAAGACACACTGCTTCCTTTCATCTCATGCTTCTCTTCAATAGAGAGAGATTTTGCGTCTCATTCATAAATTCTGCTTCTGCTTTTACGGTCCGATCTTTCCCAAAATAATTATTTTGATCCCACTCTGTGCTCGTTATCTATGTATGACTAATGACGCTGGTTATTGCTTGTAAATTCAAGAGTCTGCGACAAATCAGCAGACGCAAGAAAGTTTCCTGGAACGTATAAGAAAGTTCGTCGCCGGTTGTCCTAGCTTTCGTTACAGGAAGGTGATGCTGACAATTCTGTCTTCTATTTAATTTTGAACATACCCGAAGTATTCTGAAAGGTCTGTGAACACATTGTTAGGATTATATGAATTAAAATCACTAAATATTTTTTACATTTTGCCAGCTGGAAACGTTTATGATCCCCTTTCCTTTTAATGAAAAAGGTATTGCATAAAATAATTTCTTCTCAGATTTCACTCCGCTTCTTACAACTGTTCTCTAAGAAAAGATTGATTATTAGAGGCCAACAATGAGTGTGTACTCAATGGCTGAAAAATCTTTTTGAAAGAAAGATAGTGATGCTTCTGTGTAAACCTCTAGACAACGATACGGTATCTGAGGTATGATTTCGTAATCTTTGTAGTTACACAATTTTTCATAGTGTATACATGACGGAAAGTCCGACTACTGTTCCAAAGCTTTGTGTAACTATTTACAGTTCTGTTTCCTAAATTTCATACTTCGATGTTAACATGCTAAGCAATATCTACAATATATCGTTGTTCCTTGTAATAAAATACTGTAATCGTACGTGCACATTCTAGAAAAATCTTCAAATAACTCACATGAAACATTCTCATCACAACAGCGATCAGTGAATCCTCAGTTTCAATCTTTCTTACTTACAGTAAAATTCGCATCCAGAGCAATGTATTTGTATGCTTTTGCATTTTGTTATTTCTGAGCTCATTGCATTGATGTGTCCCTGTGGCAATTTTCTGCCAAACTTTCATTCGCAGATTGAAACGCAGCAGTATTTCAGATTACATTTGAGACTAGGGACAATCTTGCTTTAAGTGACTCGCATTAATCCAGAAATGTATAGTCCACAGCTAGACAACTAGGATTACTTACATCCTCACTGTTCCTATCGTTGAATTCCTACGCTACACATTTTCATCTCGTGTTCTTTCTTCTCCGTGAACTCAGTCCGTCTACTTTTTCACCGAAATACCGCAAAGTTGCCGCTAAAAATGATACAATGGAAAACCTATCAGCTGCTCGGTATCTTCGAACCGCGCTACGTACATGGTTACAATCGTTTTAATACACGTTAATGAACTATTTTTCTAGCCGTTAAGAATTTCTCTTACACAGTCTTCCTCATCGTACCAGCTAATATCTATCCAGAATATGAATGGCAGCGGAAAAAAATAGTTTTCCTGTACAATTTATTGCTTACAGTAAGTGGTTTTTCTCGTGGTTCTTGTGTGTAATATCTTGTAAATTTTAGTTGAGAATTGGTCACGACTTGATGTTCAAATTCGATATATGTCGTAAATACAACGCTGTAGGTCAGGATTTTGAAATTGTACAGTTATCTGCAAGCGTATCTTGTTCACGATTGCCTTTACTCTGAAGACCGTTTCTGCATGAAGTCTTTAACAGCATATTTTAAACTATCAGTCCACTTAATGAGAATTGTTATTGTAGTTGCAATAATGTTTCTTAAACATTCCATAAAAATTTGTTTTGTTACTTCTCATTCAGTCGCATAACGATAGCCACGATTAATACGAGATAAATGCAGTGCACGTCCACACACTAACTTGAACTTACTCCTCAACGTAAAAGAAAATAACGCATTTTTTTTTAAAAGAGTCAAAATGCAAAGGGACCAATTTATTACCCCAAAATCACATGTTTCTAGGTAGAGATGGAGCTGACAACACGAAGGAAGTGCTATCATCTCCACAAAATCAACTGTGTTCCATATTTCATAGTCGATTTTTTGGTACTTCCTGAATGAACACTTGTATTGAAATTAACATAAAAGATAGATAAGTTTCGGGGAAGGACTGCGCGATAAATCAGAAGTTTGTGTAGGCAGCAGCAGAACACACTACAGGAGCTATTAGCATTCTCTGGTGAGAGATACTTTATTTAAGGCGACGAGCAACATACTTAAAATTCGGATACCTTCCAAGAATTTGTCCTCCACTCACAAAACCCCTGTCCCCGCAGTACTTATCACGTCTATTAATTGGGGCTTACACTGAGATTAGTGGATTATATTTTTAAAAAATCATCTCAAAAAATGAATCCCCCGTATTTTTATTTTATTGTCAGAAAACATAGTTGATCAACAATCAGAACGCCAGAGATAATGACATCTGTGCTAAATTCTAGCGAGGAAAAGAAAAAGGTACTAAGCAATATTACATGAGAAAAGCATGATTAACTTCCCTCAGATACGAGGTTTTCAGTACAATACGATGTTACAGTGATCAGCAGAGCGCAGAAGCAGAGGTACTATGACAGTCTGATGCATGTCTTCACGCTATTTTATCTATAATAAGAGTCTCCACCTCTGCTCAATTACCATAAGCTATCCAATTGAATTTAGTTACTGTTGTCAAGAATTGGTCCTCTTCCACAATATTTGTTTTCCTTGCTTGCATCCCTTAAATTACTGTTGATTGATACTTCTGTAGATTTACACAATCCAGCCCATCTTTTAATCTACTTATGTCTTAAATTTTTCACTGCAATTCGATTCACTACCCTTCTAATCATTAGCTATCTTCTGTAGCATCACATTTCTAAAACATTTAATTTCTCCTCGTTTGCTCTGTTAATGATCCACGTTTCATTTCCACACAAGACTACTGTCCAGATAAGTACGTTCAATAAAGACTTCCTGACAATTAATTTATAAAACTTCCTTTTCATAAATAATTCTCTTGCGGCAGCCAGTTTGCATTGTACATCTTCTCTAAATCTATATGTTCATGAGGTTTTCTTATTTTTAATTATTTTATTTATTTATTTATTTGCCAAATAGCACAACTCATCCACTACTTTTAGTAGTTAATTTCCTAATCTAGTTCCCTTTTCATTGCCTGACTTAATGGAAAAACATTTGATATTCTTTTCTTCTTTAGTTGTTGTTAATCTTTCAATTTCTGTTTCAAGACTTACCAGTGCTTCGTTGCCCCACATATAACTACAATATCGTCGGCAAATGTTAACTTACTTTTTTTCTTGTACTCCATTTTCCAATTTTTCCTTGAATTTCTTTAATGCCTGCACGATATAAATAACATGGAGGATAAGCGACGTGTCTCATTTCCTCCTCAATCACTGCTTCTTTCTCTTTCCCGTCAATTCGCTATAATTACACTCTAGCTTCTGTAAATGTAAATAATCATTCGCTGCCTGTATTTAATTCATGTTATCTTCACCATTCCAAAGAGCAAACACCATCCAAAAACGTGAAATGCTTTCTCTACATCGAAAAATTCTATGACCGTATGTTTGCCCTTTGTATATCTATCTTCTAACAATAAGATAATTCGTAATGTTAGTACGGTGTATCATAAGCCGCTAATACACAAATTTCCAGAGTGAGTTACTTAAATAATCGAGAAACGTCTAAGTGGTAGCCTTAAGGCATCCTATGTTGTAGATAGTCTACTTACTCTTGAGTAGAACGGAAGAAGCATGTGAAACTGTAGAAGAAAACAAAATTGAATCTAGAAGTGTTCTGCAATAAAGCTAAGACCTCTGATTATTATTTATTTACGACTGTTTTCGGCAAAAGTAAGTTGCATCGTCTGTCTTCACGCTTATACGTCTCAGTAACCTTCATCGTAACTAGCCAATCCGTGAATTCCATCAAACATCATGTTGCAAACAATATAAAATTATTTAACTGTCTCACACTTTGTACTGTGTCCACGAGCTCATGAAGTTCTCCTTCATTTTTGTATATTCCATAATAAGATAAATCGCCACCCCTCCCAACCCAAGAACAAAAAAACTTAAAAAATGTCCAGTATGTGTACCAAAAAGGTGTTTCTTTGGGATCTTGTTCAATTTTCCACTTGATTTGATTATCACTTATGTCGTCGAACCCTAGACATTTCATGTGGATTATTGTACTTTGTCGTTTCTTTGTGGGTCTTTTTGACTGCACGGAGTATTTACTGCGTGCTGGCACTTTTTTAAATTTCAATCAAGTTGCGGCGGGCGTCCATGGTTTTTATTGTTGCAATAGGAGTTTTCTCTTTTTCATGATTTGGGGACGTTGTTCCATTTCAATTTCCGACACAACGGTAGGATGAACTACAGTCGAAGATCAATAATTAAAAACTGCCTGCTCACTTCTGAAGCCGTCGAATACACATGTTATTTCAAGCTGTTGCCGTTAAGTCACATGAGCTGAAGTCGCTTACAGACCATAGCAAGGATTAAAATGAGTCAAGGGACTTCGTATATGGGCGGTATTGCTGCTTGAGCTTCTGGCTGAAACTTTTCCGTTTCAGACGTTTCACCCAAAGCTGCGCCGTACATCTTCAGAGGTACTCCTGGCGACGCCACGAACATCTCAGAAGATTAAGAACTGCGGCGTCTGGTATTTCAGACATGTCTGGGATTCAGAATGAAACTTTCACACTGCAGCGGAGTGTGCGCTGATATGAAACTTCCTGGCAAAGGTCCAAGGTTCGAGTCCCGCTTCCGGCACACAATTTTAATCTGCCAGGAAGTTTCGTGTCTAGGATTGACGTATGGCCAGGGAGTACGATGGTCAAAGTAGGATATACGAGGGTTTGGGTCAGATGTGGTACGGTCTTGGCTAGTTCGTGGCCGTGAACCTGGGAGGTTCAGCGCAGCTGCCTAGTGAACAGGTAATCCCGGGTTCGAATCCTGGCCCCGGCAGCAATTGTCATGTGTCTGTGTTGTATGATTTCAAAATCTGCCACAGCTGAGACTAAAAAGCCCCAATTGAAACCTACCTCTGAAGATATCCATCGCAGTGCTGGACGAAACATCAGGAACGGAAAATTTTCGTGGACTGCAAACTTACAGCTTCAAAGATTCACCAGTAACTATCACGTCCGATCATTAAAGCCCTCATAGTATGACTGAAATCAGTGTTCGTCACTGAGCATGTCAACTTGCAGGCACGGCTACTCGAGTTTGGTCGGCGCCGGTCGTTGCGTGAAGTCGGGCGACGACGGCGTGTGCGCTTGTAGGACATTCGCACGGACGTCGAAGGCTGGTGTGCGTTTCGGTATTGGATTCGATCGCCATCCGGAGCCGTTCGCACCGACGTCGGGTCGGCGCCGGCGCCCGCATACATATTAATGTGGAGACCACTAAATCACGCGCTCTCATCTCGCGAGCCAACATTTTAACAGCGGACCGACTCACGCCGAGCTCTAAATCATGGCTCCTCCCGCCACGGCGCGGCGCCACCTCCCTGCCGGCTGCACGAATGCTCCGCCTTCTGTCCGCCGACTTTTCCGCCCGTCCAACTCCCTCTGCACCGTTTCAACTGCACTAATGGTTTCCCACACTAACCGCACGCGCGAGAACTGCTCGAATCTTCGGGTTCCTCGAAGGCCGGCCAAAGAGAGAGAGAGGGAGAGAGAGAGAGAGCGCTGGAGGTTTATGAGGTATGCAACTCGTCTACAACCAGTACATTTCGCAAGCCTCCCCAAGGACTGTGGCGGAGGGTACTTTCTGTGCACTATCCTTTCCTCCTTTTCCAGTAGCGTACGATTCGCGGGAAAAACGTCTGTCGGGAAGTCTCCGTATGGACTCCAATCTCTTTCAATTTATCCTCGTGCTCTTTTCGGATATACCGGGTGATCAAAAAAAAATCAGTATAAATTAGAAAACTTAATAAATCACGGAATAATGTAGATAGACAGGTAAAAATTGACATACTTGCTTGGAATGACATGGGTTTTATTAGGGAAAAAACCTTACAAAAATGTCCGACGGAGGGCGCTTCATCTGATCAGGAAAGCAAAAATTAGCGTAACAAATTAAGACAAAGCAAAGACAATGTTCTTTACAAGAAATGCTCAATATGTTCACCATCATTCCTTAACAATTGCTGTAGTCGAGGAATAATGTTATGAACAGCACTGTATAGCTTGTTCGGAGTTATGGTGAGGCACTGTCGTCGGATGTTGTCTTTCAGAATCCATAGAGATGTCGGTCGATCACGAAACACTTGTGACTTCAGGTAACGCCAAAGCCAATAATCGCACGGACTGAGGAAAGGCCAAGCATGGCGAAAGTGGCGGCTGAGCACACGATCATCACCAAACGACGCACGCAAGAGATCTTTCATGCGTCTAGCAATATGGGGTGGAGCACCATTCTGTATAAAAATCGTACGTTCCAGTAGGTGTTTATCAGTCAGGCTGGGAATGATGCGATCCTGTAACATATCGCCGTACCTCTCACCCGTCACGGTAGCAGTCACTGACGTTTTGCTGTCCAGCGCCATCTGTCCGACATTTTTTGAACTTTGTTGTTGTTTTTTGGTTCTAATAGAAACCATGTCATTCCAAGAATGTGTGTCAATTTTTACCTCTCTGTCTACATTATTCCGTTATTTATTAAGTTTCCAAATTTATGCCGACTTTTTGATCACCCGGTATGTAAGATGAAGCAAAATACCGCCATCAGAACGCCTTTCTTGCAGCGTCTCCCACTGGAGTGACCGATCGTCTCCGTGACGCTCTCGCGCCTGTAACGAAGCGTACTGCTCTTCTTCGGATCTTATCTATCTCCTCTATCAATCCTAGCTGGCTCCAATCCCACACTGATGAACAATATTCAAGCGTCAGCCCAACGAGTGATTTGTAACCTGCTTCCTTTATTGATGGACAACACATCTGGAGGATTCTTCCTATCAATTTCATTACCGCGTGTGCCTTACCCACCATTACTTTTATGTGGTACTTCCACTTCAAATCGCTCCTTATAGATACTCGCAGGTATTTAATGGCTGTAACCACTTCCATTAATTTTCCTGCAATCTCGTAATCAAATAATAACCGATGTTTGTTTCTATTCGTTCCCATTTTTGTAATTTGAGAGTAATCTGCTAATTCTAGCAACCAAGCGTCGATACGCTGTAAATGCTCTTCAATTTCGATACTTTTTCCAGCGTCGCGATCTGTCGGAATATTGCAGTATTATCTGTGATAACACTTTAGGAACTTCCAATGTTATCTATTAGGTCGTTTTTATTATTAAAACAATTTTAACACTCCTTTGGGGTACACCAGAAATTTCTTTCACTCTTGAAGACTTGTCTTCCTTGCGAATTACATGCTGTGTTCTGTTTGTTATAAACTCATGACAGAATCGGTTCCACATTCCCTTCCCTGGTAATTTTTCTAAGCGACAGAGCTGTACAGTATTGAATTCCTTCCTGATTCCCAGGAATACAGCATCTACCTGAGAGGACGTATCAACTGATTTCCGGGAATGGGGAACAAATAGAGCGAGTTGGATTACCCATGATCTTTTATCTAGGGACCAATGTTGATTCCTACAGAGCAGATTTACTGGAAGAGAAATATCGTAAATCCCGAACGTAAATTTGACAACAGACCAACGTCAGCTTTCTTAATATGCTTGACGACCCTTGAAAATGTGCCCTTTTTCCCAATCATTAGGAGCGCTTCGGTCCTGCGAAACACTGCTGCTGGAATGGCGTCAAGTTCCCACCAATTTTCTACTATTATGGTTGACTGAATGGCCAGTCTTTCCCATGTGTCTCCATTTATTTACTGTCAACTCGAGGAACTGGACAAGTTACGTTATCCCCAATACCTCCACTATTTTTCAGTACGGGAGAGGTGAAGTTATTTTCGTGCAGTCTTTTCAATAACGTCGTGGTTACGTGATTGTTGAACTGTGATACGTTTCAAAGAGGTCTTCAGCACAGAAAGTAGATTTCGGAATAAAAATATTGCGTTATATATATATATATAACTATTGTTTGATAAATTTTTAAATTCCTTCTGGGCGATAGGCTATTTGAATTTGTCCAGCAAATATGACAACCTACATTAAGTGATTCCAAACCACCTCTTTAATTGTATCGTGCGATATAACTAGATTCACAAGTAACGACAATTTTTACGGAAGAACGAAATGACGAAACCATCAAAAGATGTCCTAAAAATATCCATGGTCGAGGCAAAACCAAGGAACCTCGCTAAAACTTGATACAGCCTTAATCCGTGAGATGAAGACTGCCTTTTTATAGAAATTAATTACCCGTGACTTACTACAATAGTTACGGTTGCTTCCGTGATGCCGTTCTTTAAACACACTGAAGCTTAATTACACTTTCTACAGATTAGTAAGATGTTAACATTTTTGTTGTTATTCGCCATGAGCTAACTTCCCTAATTTTGTTTCTCTGCGAAATTCAATCTGAAGTTTGTAGTGAATCTTGAATAAGAATTCAGAAACTAAGGCCTCAAAAGAAAAGAGTACTTTAAGAAAACAGGAAAATTAAAAGCTAATTCTCAAAGAAAAGTATGAAATATCGTAGGAGACAATAGCGTTATTCGTTGATCAGATACTGAACGCAGAGACAAAATCTGTTAGACTTTGTAAATTATTGCTCCTTTGTTCTCCCCATAAAGGAACTGTACGAATATTTTAAAACACGTATTCAGTTGTTATTAAGAAACCAAACACCACATACGTTGATTGGATCTGATTTGAGGTTACTGGCAAATTGAGTATTTCACTTCGTAAAGGTGACGTATAAATAACGTTTAAAGTACAAGACAACGTTAGTATTTATCTCACCGCAAAAATGTGAAATATATATATAAATTACTGTTTATTTTATTATGGCTGACAGTGGTTAGCAGAAAGTATTTACAAAATGTAACTGATGTGTGACTCCCACATTCGCTTATCTTCTGATTGATTTCTTCTATGTAGTTGTTTTCGTCGAATTTCTCATATTCTTCCTAAAATATTTCGCGTAGTTCACTTTGAATTTGAAAGTAGACTACGACAGCCAGTCAGTACAGTCCCTAAAATAAATTATACGACTGTTCTAACTAGATACGTTCCGTTTAACATCTCTGGTATTAATAGACGAATTTATTCTCGAAGAGAAGATGATTTCTACTAAAAATTATTACCACTTGCATAGCCGCTAGAGCAATTTCTAGAAACATTTCGGTTGTTATAGATTTCCTAGCCACAACTGTCGACATTCCCTTATCGATTTGTTCATAGTTCATTATATCACCCTATATATATTTCTAAATAATATAGTTTGAAATACTTAAAATGTTATTAACAAGGACAAGCAGCATATTTGACAGTTATTTAGACAGTGAAAAACGAAGACCGAAATAATTTTTTTACCTTTCTTCCAAGAGGTAAATCCGTGAAGAACATGAACTGTCTCAAGTACCAACTTTTCGTATTTCTAGAATGCATAAAATAAGATAAAATATATTTTCTGTTGTTATTCGCTGAGTTAACAGGAGCGTGGGACAGAATGTACTAACAGCTGCCTGCAACTATTCACTAGGCTCTATTACGTCGCATAATGCAGACGAACAGAATTTTATAATTATAATTGTTATTTAAACGTTTTTCTGCCCCATTGTATTGCCCACGTGATATATCATACTGGTTAGATCTCTGGCGTGAAACTTTATTCATTGCAAGGCGCCAATAGTAAAATTATTTCTAGCACCATGCGCTGCTGATACACTCCTCTGTAGCAGCTTATGTAAACAGATCGTGATATTGACAGTGAATGCACATATACGGTCCTAGCAGGGGAAGTACCAAGGTGATCTGTTCAACACCTGTGTTTGTAACGTTCCATTCTGCGGCAACAGTCGGTCGTAAATATTCTTCGCTGCGATTTCGCGAACAACATTACTAGATACTCCTGCAGCACACCCACTAACGTACTTCAGTGACATCAAACAAATACGTTGTGAATTAAATATGTCAGCGAAGAGTAATAGGTCTTTTATTCGTTATAAATAGTCTTCACAACTTTACGCCCATTATCATCCTTCGTGCCTCGAACGATTTTATTTTTATTCTTTTGTAGGAAATCGCATTTGGTGGTGTGATTGTATCTTTCTATGCTTGTTACACTACTTTCAAGTTAATAGTTAATAATTTAACGCTTTAATACACCTGTCATTAGAAACGAAAACAATATTCCGCCTGGTGCTGTTTTTATTGTTTGGCGAAAGGTATAAAAAAGAAAGTTAAATGATACGCGACGTAACATATCTCGGTTATTGGTGAGTGAGAAATGGATTTTTCTTTTGTTGCACATTCAGTCTTGCTCCTGTTTCTCTACAGAGTTTGCGTCCTAACACCGTCAAAATGGAAGTCTAAAAAAAACTTTATTTTGTGCTGTGTTTTGAAGTTGCCGTGATGTGTATCTGGTAGTGGTGAAGACGTGTTTTCGAGATAAATAATGCAATGTGTTAGGCGCAAGACACAAGATTTCGCTCTCAATCATGTCTCTCAGGCGACTTTAGAGGACGAAAAATAAAACAAAAATTAAAAGAAACTAATAAAAGACAACATAAACATGCTCTCGTGTCCTAGATTTAACTGCAATATTTGCGATTAATTTTATATGTAGTGACTTTTAATACCAATGCAAATGTAAATACTTAATTATTGTTGATTTGTTGCAAAGTAATGATAACACTGCAATATTATTTTTACAGTAACGATTTATCTTATATGACAACTGACACGCTGTGTTAGAAGAGGCTTTAATATTTTCACGGCACGAGACAGCACTCACTTTTTAAAAAAATTCGGTGCTTTAAAACACACTTTACACAATTCATATATGTCGCTTTATATTAACATCTGATTCTAAAGCTGCTCTTCCGTACGTTACAAATAGGAAAATGTTTGATTGTACATAAAAATTACTGTAAAATTCGCGCTTCATTTTATGTTCGCTCATTTATTTCTCTTTGCTTGCAACAGTGGGCAGTTATATCATCTTTGAACTGTTGCAGTCACCAAGGAGGTTAGAATCTTGGCAGTCACTCACACAGAAAGCAATACTGTTTCAGAGTTTCAAACTGTGCGGCAGGCTTTCAGAAAATCTATGGAACCTTTTAGTACATGTAAGTGAAATCGTCATAGCTGTTTCTTTTTCTTTCGCCTTACCTGAAATTATATATGTATTTCTCTAGAACTTGCCACCATAATTACGGATCCATCGAGATGTTAAACGTTGTGTTTTAAAATTTTTGTAGCCGTACTTTTTTTAATATTTTTTTAGCTCGTGCTCTCATTCTAAATCACCTGGAGAAACTCTCATCTCTTATCTTAAAACAGTAGCATCATAAATTCAAAATAAAGTCGAAGGTTGAACTTTAAACTGTAGCATCTTAAGGCTGAACACGAGCATCTTTAAAATCTGTAAGTTCCTCTTTCAAATATTTCGTTTTTCCATGAGGGATAAAGGATGAAAACTTGCGACTATTAGAACAGTGCGTTCGTCATTATAAAAGTAAGAACATTAGGGGCTAGTAAGAGAATACGTTACTTTATGTACAAATCCAAAATTAACTTTTTTCTGTTATTTTGACAATCTGGGAAATATTTGCAGTTGCTTCAGAAATGAATTTATCTGTTGTCTGTTTGGTGAAATTTAATTCCGTTTTAAAGAAAGCAGGTGTTTTAATGTTGATAGTGGGAATGCATTTTGAAAGCAATACTGACAAAACAAAGATTCCTTTCAATATCTTACGTTCTATTCGAATTTAAAGAAATGTTTGTTACTGGTATTCGAATATTACGTTTGCAGATTGTTCTATACACATTAAATATTTTGACATACCTTAGATGATTGTCGATAGTTTCCCCAATTGTCGGTTGTCCTCTAACATATATGTAGAATGTAATTCGTGACTAGCATCGGTTTCTCTAAAATGTCTTTGTTTATATGTCTTATTCGAAATGTATGGAGGTGATAATTAGGAACTTAGAATTGACATTGATTTTTCTGTGTTGTCATCGCGCTTTTGCTACGATAATGAAAGTGGAGCCGATATTTCGACGCTTCTCTCGCAGCTGCTCGGCGAATTTGTAGGAGCTTAAAGCGATAGCAGTACCTCTAAACTTTTAACATACATATTATTAATACGTCCAAGAGAATAAATACTAATTTTGTGGTCACTCGCTAAACTGTTATGAATTTCAATCAAAAAATATTGTGTTTAACAAAGCCGAAAGATAATTCGATTGGCTGTTATACAATTGGACAGGCTCATTACAACTGAAAACTATAACGCTTTACACGGTTGTGGTGCGTCTTTCATTCATTTGATTTTGGTTTTAAAACTGGGAAACTAGTAAACTGCATGAGCAACAACGTGTGCCTTTCATGACACGTCGCATCGCCGGTGAAATAATGTCGATTTAAATGATTCGATACGGTACAAAAGTACTGCTGCCATGAAATTTCGCGTGGGATGGTAAATCTAGCGATCTGCACTCGTGTCGCTGAATAATACGCCTATATTTCACATTTAATTCGAGCTGAAATACGGATCCCTATGTTTCCATATTGCTTCCTGAACTGAATATTAACGGTTCCACTCGGCAGTGATAAATTAATGAACGAAGTGCAGTCGCGGCGGACGCAACTCCGAAATTAACCCGCGGCGGACCTTTTCAAAACGTGCTCAGAATTATCGACTGTCATCCCAGATAAGTTAATAAATTTCTTCTTTCATCTGTTTGCCATTATTAGCTTCCGTCATGGCGCCAGGGGGATGTGTCCGCGCGCGTTCCCTGCACTGCTATTTGTCACTCGTCTTGTGTGCGGCAAAATTCGCGGGTTGTTAGTGCGGCCTTTTCGGCACACGGCTGGCCAGAAATAATGGGCCATTTAATCAGAACATGAGTTACGCGTTATTTTCTGGGAACACGTAATTTAGTCTTTTGTGATGTCGCGGCAAGTAATCTATCCGGAGCAAATGCAAACATTATTTACGTACTTGTGTATCCTAAAAAGAGATTCAGTGGTATCGCTATTTACGACATTGTTTATTTTATGTTACAATTGCTTACCTTTCAAGTAAAGTAGATCATTTCCTTTTACAGCCATCGGTAAGAAGATAGTCCGTACACATCACCATTCTCACTACCTATAATGGCAGGAATTGCATTTTACCTAAGTTCTGTAATAGATATCTGGTCTTTGTCGTGTCTATTGCATCTCTCCGACTTCCCTCCGTAACCCTATTCAAACAAAATATCTCAGTCTTCAGTCTGACCCCCAGAAAAAATAATTACAAATCTTTCATGTCATGAAAAAATCGCGTTATTCTCTTTTCGCGGGTCCTATGGAACAGAGCAGATAAATAATTCTGAAATGACAGTTACTTTACTAGAGAACACATGTTTCAATATCTCGAACGGTGACAGTGTTTCGTTTAACACACAAATCACATATCCTTTAGTGCTAGTATTAGCTGTTGTTGTTGTAGGAAGTTATCTGAACTCTTGTTACTTACTAGTGATAACATGTTATCTGCCGTTTATGCCTTCTTGTCGCAATTATTACTAACACATTTTCCTTCATTTTACTAAAGAAATCATCGTAAAACTCCAGATGCACAATGTTGCCAGCAAACAATAGCTTGTCTATCCGTTCTAGTCCCACTTTTGTACATTTTTTTTTTTTTTTTTTTTTTTTTTTTTAAGTATTACAGGTTTTATTGGTTTTATTCTTGTCGTGTCTCTTGTAACTTTCTCGTTTCGTTGAAATAAACAAACTCAAAGAGGGAATGGCAGAAAGGCATTTCAGATAAATCCCGTGTCCTTTGTGCGAAGCCGAATGAAAACTTTTCTAACATCGGAATGATGTCGCCAGGCTTCTACATATATAAACAAATAAGCAATTCCTTCCTCATAGTCTATAAGGAGACAGACCTCGTAATTGTGTAGCTGGTAGTGAGTGGATACCTTCGTCTGTTTCAACTCAAAATAATTCTTATCGGAAGAGAACACACGTTGTAAAAGATGATAGTCAAGTCAAGTCAGTAGCCTCAATAGAAGAATCTAATCCAGTAGTAAATATAATCCTCACATCATTTCCATTTAAGATGTATGTATATAGCTTAGTTACCGGGTACTGTATCTTCAACAGTTGATTTAAGGAAGTATTGAAATACTATCATGCAGCATAAACACCGCAATCTCTGTTTCCGAACTCAAAACTTGCACGATTTTTCTCCTCATTTTGTTCAATTAAATATTGCTATGTGTCACAATTAGAACTTATTCTCAGGAAATTCAGATGTTCGTTAGCATAAAAATATAAACGATAAACGGGAAATCTTTTATTGGAAGCCCTGTAAAATAGTATTGCAGAACTTGGATGTATATGCAAAATAAGCAGGTAGCACCCCTAAAATGAGTAAATTACTTCTTCTGTTAAATGAAGGCAGGATTTCTTAATTATAAATGGCAGGTTACTTTCAACAATCAAAAGAAACGCGGGAGAGATGTATCAGAAGAACAAAAGTAATCCATTTAACGTATGTTAGAATCCATGTTTGGACCAATATGCAACAGCGACCATTGATAATTTGTGAGAGGAAAACAGCAATCGGTTGTTAAATATTTTTTCCAAAAATGTATTTCGGTCATTTCCTAGCAATCATCGGTGTTGCACCGTATGTCAGTTGCAATTAGCTGAAATCGATTTGTGGGAGAAAAAAAAAAGTAGTTTTCGACCTTTCGCTGTTTTTCTCTTGCAAATTTGTTTAACATTAAATTCTTTGAAAAAGTATAAGAAGAGAGAGAATTTTTCTGTCACGGCCCAAGGTTCACCCATATGACTTCTTTACTAGATGAAGAGCCAATTTACCCTTGCCTCTCAAGTATAACGTAATTCGCCACTTGAGGGAGTCTTCGAGGGTTGAAACTTTACGGGAATAGGATGCAGAGGAATTCGTAACAGTATATTATTAACAACGTGGAAAGTGTATGAATGTTTAAAATGATATGAAAAAAGTCGAGCAAGGCAGTTTCCGTCCAAAGACTGCTGACTGATAACTGAATTGTCATATAGAATTTGTAAGTAATTAGAGTGTCTTTTTTATCTAATACTGTGTGTACATTTTAATGTTACTTGTCATTGTAAGGCTTGCATTAAATACAAACTCTAGGTACTAATACATCGTTTACAACTGCTTAATGAACAGAAAATCACATCGTATTATTGTACAACAACGGATAAAATGGAATCGTGGATTCTTCAATGGGTTTGTCTTTCGTTTGAAACACAGTCAACTGTGGTTTACAACAGCTGAGTATACAATTTATTACTTATGAATTCTTTTTTGTTATTTAATAAAAAACCGAAATCGTGTATGATTGTACACGTTTCTTACTTTCGTCTTCTCCACATAGGTACTGCAATTGCAACGGTACAAATGACTCAGCGTTTTATTTTTGCACTCGATGAAATGAAATAATATTTGGTTTAGCGTAAATACAGGGTAGATCGTCAATAATGTGGTGGACAGCGTCGCGAGGCCCACTAATTGAAACGACGGCAGACCTTCTGCGGTTTGTAAAAGTGATTTCCTTTTGTGTGTGATTTCCGACAGCTGACGCAGTACATCCGATTAATTTTTCATTCTCATTGATCAAAACAACTTGTTCACTTCTGTAACTGTTAAAAATCTCGGGACATATTAGTCGCATATTAAAAAAATGGAGGAACTACTTTTTGTCGCGGTGATATTGTTGTGTGTTTGTTCCCATATTAACAAGTTTACTTCATTTAGTGGCAGACGCTAACCGTGTTAAGAACAGTAATATTTTTCTACTTATTCTCAAAAAATGTTTTATCTCAGAGGCATTATAGAGGTAGAAAAAAATTACACATTGAAAAACGATGGAAATTTCATGAATTCAATGCGTCAATAAGATTATAGAACTTACTGATTTTATCGTAAAAACACGTAGGTTAAAGTTTATGATGAGCATAGAAATTGTATTATTTCAAGTAGCTCTTGCAAAATTGACTGATAATAGTAAAATCCATACTGCATATTGAAAAGTAACTCAATTTGAAAGCAACACATAAGGCATTATAGTAATACTCTACAATAAATCAGACATTGCAGAAAGTGATTCTTTAAATTTCTTTTCTGGTACAGTGAAAGAGATAAGATTCACCACTACTGGCACGTAATAATACTATAAGTTCTATATAGACGGCAGCTATTTTAAATTAGTCGATTATCACCGAGAAATATATTAGCAAGGTCTCTCTAGTTGAAACAAAGCCGACATTCGTCTTTTCATGTTGTTTTGTAGATCCCTAACATCCTTGTCTCTGTTCACAAGTGGTGAGCCTACTTCGTCTGTTTTCCTATAATTTACAGTTTATAACATAATAACCGAAATATGACAGGCAGGAGGTATAGTGACAAGTACTAAGATCTAGAACTCTTAAGTGACCATCCGTCGCGCGAGCTTTACATAGCATGGCTGGAGGCAAAAACATTTGAAATGGCGAATAACTTAATATGAAACTTTAACACGTCTATGCCATTCTGAGATTGTAACTCTTTGAAGGTATCTTATTTTATAGTAGGGTCTACGTAACAACCAAGCTGTCCGGATCGATTAACACTCCATTGCTAGACCCCTATTCCTACTAACAAAAGCGGCTATTATAAAGTTTTACTCCATTACAAGTAACATCTGTTGGTATGCATAGTTCCTTCACATGGTATTGTTTATAATCTCCTTAGCTGTTGTATTATATAATTTATATGCTTCGTTAAATATATTAAGTATGATTAATAGCATATTCCATACTGTGATTATCAACAAATTTTGCTGGTTAAAAATCAAGTTTTGTAACCAAGGACGTAGATCAGGTCTTGTATTATGGCGTAAATGTAATCTTTGTTCAGTGTTATTGATTTAGGGCTGGAAAAGACGCTTTTGGTGTCTGGAGCATTTTACCCTAATTATTTCAGCAGATTGCATAGCGCGGTAGGTAATTAATTTAGACACACACAAATACCAGACTTAACCGGAATATGTTCAGCGTAGAACAGGCTGTATAGAATAGTAAACACATTAAAAAATATATTAAGTATGAACGCACCTCCATTTCTGAAATCCTTCGATCAAGGGGCTAACAAATGGTGAATTGTCGTATTCAGTGACTCAGTCACTGTTGAATAGTTGCTAATAGTTTGCGTTAAATAAATATCAATTTGAGTCTTCATGCTTCCCTTTGCAGCCGCATATGAAACATTCCAAACCGTACATGCCACATCGTTTATGAGCCTCTCGCTGCTCGTGAAGCAAACTGCTAATCTGACCCTTACGTGTACTTTAGACTTTAGAGCTTACTTTCCTCCATACTAGCGCAAATGTTTCTCCTAGAACATGAGAACCTAATGACTTTGGCTTTCATTGATAATCTTCTGTTCTGGAAATGTTAGCTGCAGTCGTAAGTGATGTAGCTATCTTGAAAACACACTTGCCGAATTCTAATACCTAGATGTATAGCTGTCGAACAAGCTCGATTGTAAGATTACATGAATCATGAATTACAAGGGAGCAAAATTAAAGACATATATTAAAACTGGTAATTGCAAGAGAATTTTTGGGACATTTGTTTCTCCTAGGCTTTGGAGTTAAAACCCATAGAAAACGGGACACATATTAACTCTATAAAGTTATCAGCTTCAAATAATCCGTATTTGTATTAAGCATCTTCGTATTTGACATGTGCATTAGTGGCCTCAACGCTTCCACGTATTTTGTGTGTATTCATTTATGTCAACAGTTACACTAGTTTGTTACCGTAATAAACAACTTAACTATGTAACGGTACAGTTCTCAGTAAAAAAGACTTTTTATATCGCTTCTCATAGTTACCTCTGCTGGATGTAATTATTAGAACAATGTTGTTATCTTTTAGCCAACATGTATATAACAAAACTAAAGACCTAAATACCAGCATTGTTGAAAAACCGTTGATGATGACGTCTGGGGGCTTCAGATACGTATCGAATGCTTAGTAAAATACCTGTTTCACTAAAAACTCACTTTCGCTATGTTATGTGAGATAATAACGATCCATTTGTAAACTCCATTGGGTACAATTAGATAAGCTTTCAGTGTGTTTTCTGAAGCGATACATGACAGACGACATCTCTCCAAGTGTTCAAACGGTTAATTATCCTATATTTACACGCAATAGTTCAACCGTCCTGAACTGCAAATACACTACGCCATTCTAGCTTGGCATGAATTCAGACGGCGGTTACACATTCCCTCTAAGCACCTGACGAAGATAAATAGATCTGTTCTCGAAAAATTGAATCGTCAAGTCAGCTAGACATCTTTAAACCTGTTGTCTTTGTAGTCTGGTGCTCATGAAATACTTTTGTATGGCTCTAATACACGTACTGTTTACATGCGGTTACCTGGCCTTTAGAACGATTAACCGTGCAAAGGTTAACTCATTGCACCTACAATATCCATCGAATAACGTATTAAACATCTATGATGGCAGTCTATCGCCTCTGGTTATTATTTTCTCCGTATGTGGGGTCAAAACCTCGAAATTATTTCTTAATATTCAAACCATTCTGAATAACTTATTACAGGCTGTATTATTTTTATATATTAGATGACCTTTATAGCACCTTGTTCTACTTAATATTGTTGGCAGTTTGGTCCTGAGGCCTTTCTCAAATGCCTGTAAAAGCAATATCAGCCACCTAAAGAATCTGAACTCCATTTTTGACTCCCTTGGCTTGTTAAAACTGCTTTAACATCACTTATATGTCCACATTTTAGCGTCGCAAATATAAGTGATGCAACAGCAATCACAATATACCAAGAGTAATGACTTACAAAATGTAATTTGATTTTTATTTTGTTGGTATTGTTATTACAGAAATTTGAAATAAAGACCACCAGCTCGAAACTGGCGGGTAGTGTAATGATGCATTAAATGTAATCTTCTACGTGGAATTTGACGGCGTGCGTTGGATATTTATAATGTTTTTTTCGTGTTCTGATACATGGTCGAACCACTCACAATTTCAGGCTTTCTTTTTTGACAACATTCAGACAAATGGGTTTATCTGGCCATCATCTCTATCTTTCTTTTTCTTAATCGTTTCACTGTTACCCCCTACAATCCTAGTAATGTTTTTTTATATTTCTTTAACTGTTCATACTATTTTTCTTCTTTGTTGCTCCTCTTGGCACCGATTAACTATTTAAGGGAAGGTCACTTTAAACTATTTCTGCTTCTGGTGTGGTTTGTCCCAAGATTTCTTTCCTTCGTTCTTTTTAATAGACTAATCTTTAATTAATTCATATGTTTGCAGTTTTTTCTTTCGTGTCTAAGTTTCACTTCCAATTAGTGCCGAGCTCTAGACGTATATTTCCAGAAACGTCTACTTCAAGTCCATATCACTACTTAATTAATCATAAGAGCCGAATGAGTACATTTTTTCAAGTGGGCGCCTAAATGAAAAATGCAAAGTGGACAATCTACGGAACTCAAACGATTGTTCACATCTAGAAGATGCAAAACAGAAGTTCTAGTTTGGCGATGATATCCTGTCAAAATATATGGAGTTGTGGAGCGAGCACACTGAGTTCGCCATTAACACTTGTGTGCAAAGTGGATGAGTATTATTTGTCAGACTGGATGACAAATTGACTCGGATCTTAAGTCTCAGTATGTCCATCTTTGTTCAGGATGGTTAGGGACTGGGACTTCACCTGTTCATCATTTGACAAGTGATGAACTGTTGTCAAATGACAACTGATGAATAGTTTTGAAATAATCACTGAAGAGTGTCGTGCCAGAAGTCTACCGATACCAGTGACGTAGATTTAGTCGCCATACTGACTTCACAATGTTACTGGACCCAATGGGGTTTTTGCATTGGTTAGGAGCCTAAAGGTGGCATAATGAGACGCTGAAACGTGTAGCATCATAAATAATCAAAATAGTCTGTTGAACGTATTATTTTATATATTAATATCTCAAAAGTGTACATCCAGCTGAAAGAGACAATCCAAACAATGCCTGGAACACACGGGGCCATTTCCCTATGCCTGGTTCGCCGTCCTATGTACCAATACCTGGCACCTACCAAAAACCTTAAATCTAGGTTACTCACCTTCACGGAATATCGGTGCGCTCTGTAAGATAGCATGAAAGGAACTATGGGCCTTACGTGGACATCAGAACCGAAATTTGATGGATGACTCCAGACAGAAAACTGAAGGATTGAAACTGCTGGAAAACTTGTGGACAATTTTGAATCGTGTGAGAAAGAGTTGGATGGTTGGTTGATGGGTGGATGTGACCAAACAGCTAGGTCATCAGTCCCGTGTGAGAAAGATGCTGGTGGATGTAAGCAAGTGATGAACAAAGGGGGCGTATCGGATAGTCTTGAATGAACAGTGGAATTAATTCAGAGGACCATTTATTTACATGTGAAATGCTTGATTAAGGGTGTGAACTGAAGAAAATACAGAGATCCTCTCTGCCATAGAATAGCTAAAGAATTTGTATGATATGATACGGAGTCTAATTTCTCTTTTAAAATTTTATTTCACTTCCTTCGCTACTTCCTTCTGGTGTAAAAGTTGAAAAACAATGATAATGAACTTAACCTCTCCTTACATCCACAATATCTTGCTTGATCTTCCACTTCAATACTCCCTTCAGTGTTAAATTTCGTCAACTTGAGACCAAACGGAAGCAAACATTGTGCCTAGGTATCGATGTGATAGTGGTAGTTTGATATTATTCTCTTAGAATCAGGTCGTGGGATACATTTTCTTTCAAGAGTTGTTGTAACAAGTGTATGAGGGGTAATCGTAAAGTTAAAAGGGAGAAAAAAGAAAAATGTACATATACATCGAAGTAGCACCGGAAGAAATAATGGAGTGGTTCAAGAAAGGGATTAAAAGGAAGATTTCGTGATGACATTATTAATACCATCCTTACCTTAAGACAATAGTCTTTCTAAAGAAATGTTCGATTTTGTGCTGAGGCACGGAAGAAGTCGAGGATATCGCAGGTCGCTCTGGAGGAAACTGTGAAGTTGGAACTATAAGACAAACAAAAGTAAGAGGATCTGTTCAATGGAATGAACAGCCTACGAAGCGAAACGAACATGAAAGTACTGAAGCGTGACAGTAGTGTGTTTAGTAGAAAACTTAGGCCTAACACAAAATTGATGGCTACGGCCGTCTTGCAAGCAAAATAGCCCGAGACGGACGAAGCAAGGACGATATGAAAAGAATACACTTGCACAGGCAGAAAGGTCATTCCTGGTCAAGAAAAGAGTTCTTGTATCAAACTAGGACGTAATTTAAGGAAGAAACTTCAGATAATATACATTTGGCACACAGCAGTGTATGGTAGCGTCATGAACGACATAAAAACCGATAAAGAAGAGAATGTGGCCTACGGAAGGATTTCGAAAATTGTCCTCTGCAGGATCGGCGGAGAAACGAATATGTGGAAAACTCTGATAAGAAGAAGCGACAGGATGGTGTAACATGTATTAACGTATTAGCGAAAACATTCAACTTCATCACAATCAAAAGGAAGACGTCCCATCGACAGATTGGGTCAGTCGATATGGAGCACAGTCTCCGATTGATTTTTGCTTAAGATGGGCAAGGAAATCGACTGTGCCATTTGAAAGGAATCATCGTGGCATTTGCCTGGAATAATTCCTCTAAATCACGGAAAACCTAAACAAGAAGGCCGGTGGCAGGATTGACTTGCCGTCACTCGAATGCTAGTCCAGTCTGTTACCACTGCGCCACCACTCTCGGTTCTCTATCAAAGAGTGAAGTCTTTGATAAAATGCTAAACATTTTGGAAACAGATGAAAATCGTGTGGGTCTAAGTCTGAATTGTATGGAGGATAGTGGATGACAGTTGGCAGAAGGCGCCGGATTGTTATAGATGACGGAGCGCTCTTGTTCGATCCGGCATTCTTACGCTGAAGCAGAGTTTACTCCACTTTCAGAAATCGTTTTTTCAGTTACAAACCACCTTGTTAAACGATATAATTGGGCAGGTTGCACTTCGGTCAATGAAATAACAAAGTCGGCGGAATAATATGCGTTTCATGTAATACGTAAAACCAATATTGGGAACGGAATAAAAGAAATTCAAAGACATTTATTTTCAATTCGCCCTCATCTACCCAGCAAATAATTGAGGTCGTTGATGCAAGAGCTTCTCTTAGATGAAGTGCCTGATCCAAGACAGGTGGTGGATCCCATCAAACCAGTCAAAACACTTAGTTGAAGTGATCAGACCCAGAGGGCGGCAGTTGCTATAAGAATTTTCATTTCGCCCTCAACTACCCAGCAAATAATAGAGGATGTTGATGCAAGTGCTTCTTTAGATGAAGTGCCTGGCCCAAGGCAGGTGGTCTATCGCATCAAACCAGTCAAAACACTCACTCACTTAAAGCGATTAGACCCAGAGGGTGGACGTTGCTATAAGGCTCCTCTACCACTGGATTCTGTTAACTGCTTTCTTTCACCAATCACCCTATATGCCGATCTGCAGGAAGTCATCCATCTATTTCTTAGTCTAATCATTGTATGTAGGAAGTAAAATCAGCGGATTCCAAAGGTCACCGAAGTTTACCCACCGGCGCATACCAGATGCTGGGGTCTCATCAAGCCCTCAGTGGTCGATCTGTTGTAGATTTCGCCCAACTCAACAATTATTCCGTGTAGGCTGCTACAGTCTGCAGTGATATCATTTTGCACCCTATATCTTCCTTAATATTTTCCACTCGAAAGCGAGAAGTCTTCTTCCTGACACTCCAAGTTTCGAGACCATATAGCCTAACAGCGGGGACCGATATTTGGCACAAATGGTGTTCGAAATTGCTTGAGAGACACGTATTTAAAAATACGGTTTAGAACTAAAGTATGATCAGCTTGCCACTTGGGTCCTCGCTTAGATTCTACCAGCATCTTCATAATTACACATATACTACGAAAGCTGCTATGTGGTGCTTGGCGGAGGGTGCATCGTACTACTATTAGTTATTTTCTTTCTTCTTTCGCTCCCAAACAGCAAGGAAAAAACGAGTGCTTATATGCCCCCCTTATTTTGCTGTGCTCTTCATTTTGGAGACTGGTTTGATGCAGCTCCCAACTCTATCCTATGCAAGCCTCTTCATCTCAACACCGCAAACCCACATCTTTTGAAACTGTTTTCTTCTCCCTCTGCTTCCTTCCAATACTAAATATGCCTCCGTATGAGCTTAACTCTCTTATCTTTGTGGTCTTCACGTGAAATAGAAGTTTGTAGTAGTATAATCATTCTGCAATCCAACTTCAAACTTTTAAATTTCCTCACCATTGTTCCTCGAAAAGAACGCCGTCTTCTCTCCAGGGTTTTCTGTTTGAGTTCCGGAAGAATTTCCACAAAAGTCCCCTCTGAACTGCTTCTTTGTCTTCCTACAAACCGATGTGACCGGAATCCAAAGCATCTGAGCAGTATTCGAGAATGCGTTGCAGTCGTGTTGCATACGCAGTCTGGTTTACAGATGTACCACGTCTACAAAAAATTCTCTCAGTAAATCGAAGTCCATCTTCAGCCTTACCAACGACTGCCCTAAAATGCTCGTTGCATTTTACATCGCTCTAGAACGTTACGCCTGGATATTTACTCGACACGACTACGCCAGGCAGACACTAATAGTATTGTATTGTTGTTTCTACGCATTTGTATTACCTTACAAACTGTCATTCATTACACCAGACGGCACGTCATTTTAAAAGATTACATCCAGATACAAGGACTGGGTGAAAAATAATGAGAATTGTTATTCTTCTCTGAAATGACAGAGGTGAATAACTTCAGTGTGATGGCTCCAGTTATTAATGATCTGTCACCAAATGCCCGGAAACCGTCGTGTGTAGCGTGCGCGTCTATTTATGTTATCTCCGCTTTTGCACGCCACATGGCACGGATAATGTCGTGTCTGCTATTGCAGCGACTCTCGCGGAATGATTGTTTCACTTTGGCAAAGAGATCGTCATCACAGGGACTTAATGTCGGGTGAATGCTGGGGATGTTCCAGAACCTTTCGTTCCCAGCGGCGGAAGAGTTCCTGGACATCATCGTTCCCCACCCCACAGGGGGACTGATGACCTATGCAGCTTGGTCTCTCTGTCTCCAACAACCCTGCCAATCAACCAGTCAACGAACGTCTTGAACATCAGCTGCCGTTTGCCATTGTGCACTGTTCCTTAGCCAATAGGAGAGTACGTCCACCTTAGTCACCCGCACACACCCGACCTGAAATCCTCTTGGCCAAAGTGAAAGAACACTGCCACCAACAGGCAATTGACAGTTGCAATGCGGACGCATTTAAACGCTCGATCCCTTTTGGGAATCCAGTATAGGCTGCGACCAAGAGGATTCAGTAGGCAGGGGGCTAATAGTTGAGAATTTGGGTTACCTGGACAGCCTAATTGGTTAAGGCGACCGCTAGCCCGAAACGAGAAATCCATTTTCGAATCCTCGTCTAGCACAAATTTTCAACTTCGCCGTTGAATTGATTTCAACGCTCAGAAACGGTCTAAAGTTTTCAGTATAGTAAAAATCCGATAGTCCGGCACGTTCGGGACCGACCCGATGCCGGATTACCGAAAATACCGGTACCTGTTACTGCTGGCATACGCTAAGCCATGCATCGAAAACAGCTGTGGCATAGGGCACTGGATCATTTGTAAAATAACCTATCTAATTATACCAATTTCATTTTTTTAAGTTTATCTGGAAGCCAATATTTTAGTCGTTACCGATTGAGAAGCATATTTCATTAGTTCATACTTTTGTTTATGTCATAAGTGGTTGACGAATTAATATTAAATTTAGTTATCAAAATATTTCACCTTTCCCCATGCATATGACGATTTACAGTTTCTGGTTGATGGTCAGAGTGCGTGCTTACATTTCACTCCTGAAGAAGAAGGTTTAGGTTTCGAGAACTTTCTCTGTGCTTCGCAGATCACTATGATATGACACAGTGGCGTAACTAGGACTTGGCTTGGGGGGGGGGGGGGATAGATCTGCTTGACGAGCAAAATTTTAGTCAATTTCCAGACAGAATACCATCTACCACTCCCCTTTAATAAAACTAATTCACTCCCATCCAATGAAAGATTATGGTAAAACACCCCAAGTTTTTAATCTTTACCTTTACCAGATTGCTGTTATTCGATTTTTTTTTCTCCGGGTTTTGGGAGGTTATATTCTCCTCATCCTTCCCCATAGTTACGCCACTGATATGACATTCATCACTGTTAAACTGGGAAAAATGCTGGCAATCCAAACATTGAAAGGAACCTCTGATCTGCTAGGTAAGGTCTGAGTGCTTCCGATCCCAACAATGGCGTCTGCGGCATTGGCGACCGCTAGCGGAACATTGTTGTGACCGGCCAAACAGGTGATCGTCTCATGTGAACAGTCGGTCGGTGACGTCAGCGTACCTGCACCAGTAGCGGCTGCATCAAAGGAAAAACAAGTCCCCTTGGATCGTGTTGCCGGACCATCGGACTTCTACTGTATTTCGAATTCATACCGATTTAGGTTTTCCGTAATTTCCATATGTCATTCCAGGCAAATGGCGGTCCTATCTCCTTCCCCTCCCATACCCCAACAGTCCTAACTTATAATCCGTCTGTAACGACTACGCTATCGACCGGACACTAAGCTCCCACCCATTGTCCCTTTGGGGTTCGTTTCGTGACTCCAAGAAATTGGTACTTGGGTTACTGGTCGGAAGCTTCAGCGTGTTTCTCGAGTACGTCGGTGCAAGGCGACGGCTGCTTAGGGGTGAGTGGCGGATGAAAGGTGGTGGGAAGGGCGCGACAGTTTCGGCACCTCGCAAATTGCGCCGGGCGCGGCGCGGCGCAGCGGTCGGGTCCTCGGCGCGGTTTCAAAGAGTTGTCGCCATCCCGCGGCACGCATGGCCGCCTGCGAATAACGGCGTGCCGCCCCGGGCCTTTCGCCTCCGCCCGGGCGTCGCCGTGTTCGGCGTCGGAGGCGTCGCGACGCTGAGAAATCGGCTTAGCGGCGGCGCGCACTCCCTAACAGGTTTAACGCCTCGTAAACCGGAATATTGTGTTATCTGGCTCAGCCGACTCTGCCGAGCAAGAGTGCTGAATTCGGGGGACCGCGATCGACCCTCAGTAGCACTCGGTGTCACAAATACGATCGGAAAACCTCCGTACAAACTCCGAAACGCTACAGTTCTGCGAGCATTGCACTGTAGGATTCTTAGAACTTGACAGCTGCCGTCTTTCCTTGTGATATCGTTGGAGGTGGCAAGTCTCGGATGGCGCGGCCACTCCCGCCAGAGGTTCGACTCCTCTCTTCGGCATCATCTGTGTAGTCCCTAATATAACTTAGTCTAAGTACTTTGTAAAAGTCCCGATACCGATGACCTCAGAAGTTTGGCTTCTTAGGTTTACAAACATTTGGTTGTTTGTTCAAATGTTTGTATAGCTTATGGGACTTAACAACTGGGTCATCAGTCCCTAAACTTACAAACTACTTATGAACTAGCTAATCCTAAGGGCGGCACAAATATCCATGCCTGAGGGGGAATTCGAACCTCCGACCGTAGTGGCCGTGCAGACCGTGACTGGAGCGGCTCAGCCCCCTCGGCCACCGGACAAAAACAACACTGTAAGACTGTAGTTTAGTGGAAACCGCACTGAAAGTGGGTCACACGTCAGGTGAAGTGCAAAATTTATACAAGGAAAAAGTGAGGTGACGTGCCAACACCAGTGAGACAAACAATGAGACAAAAATTGTCTAAATTTGCCAAGTGTAAACATAAACCTACATCCCAAATCGTTTATACTCAGCCACAAGACAAAAAAAAAGAGCAGTGGGATGTGAAGAAGAGACATTAACACCGAAAGTAAATTTTAAAAATGTTCAAATGTTTGTGAACCTATTGTACCAAACTGCTATGGTCATCAGTCTCTGGAGAGGAAATCACTCATTTGAATATGTTTATTATTACTGTTATTATTGTTATTGTCCTATGCATCAATGACAACAATAAGTCTAATACAAATTTAAACTACACAAGAAATATACAGAGATACATGCGAAATTATTTACAATTTATAAATGTGAAATGGCCCAGATTACACACGTATGTTGATAGTATCAAGCAAGCAGAGTGCCTCGTCGAATGCTTCATGGAGCTTCTTTATGCCACCAGCGAAACGTCTGACAGTACACTCATTTACAATGCTCCTCACTGTCACTAGAAAAGCCCCACTTGTCTATCTTACATTTCCACGCACCTTCCAGACAGACCGTTAATACATAATGAGTGAACCTGGGGAGAAATCTGGCAGTCAATACATGGAGAGAGTAATAGAACTGCGCACCCCTTAATAATTAATTTTGTTAATATAAATTTTGATTAATGTTTTACTAGATGTAACTTTGTAGTTACATTTCAATATCGATGTTATTGTCTTCTTTGCAAGAGTCGTAGTGTGATATCTGTGCCCGAACTGCTTTGAAAAGACGATGCGCGGGACCCCTTTGAGTTGAGCTGTGGAGAGAGCAGCACGGCGCTGCCGTACCACAGGACTGTAATAATGTTTCCATGTGTTGATAACGAAGTATTTTTATATTAAAAGTTTAATTTTGTTTTGTGCGACTTATCGCAAGTAAAAGTACTGTATATCTCAAGAAAATCTGAGTTGTTATTTATAACTTTACCACGTGTGATTCCACAGCCGCTAAAAACCAAGTGGAGATCAACCCCTATGAATTAACGAGGTCAGATATTTCATTAAACTAATTTATGGTGATGACCGTCCATCTGTTATAATTTTGTTTAGCTCAACCGTCAGTCGCTATTGCAGATTGAGCAATGAACAACTCGGTGCGATCGGCATTGTGAATTTTGTCTATGCTCGAAGAAAACAACAAGAGGCGGTTATCACAAGAGCAAGCAAGCACATCAGTTTTCCTTGCAGCGGAATACGGTACACATGTTCAGCTCCGCAGCTCCCAAGCAAAGACAGTAAGCGTCCAACTGACCGCAACTATGAGAATCATCAGTAGTGACCCAGTTCGATCTATTTGCGTCTTTCACTGCGTCTCTTTCGTATCGACACACCATACTCTCGAGGTAGAGATACAGAAGCAGTGCCACATCATCATCATCATTTTCCATCTCCAGTTTCCCGGGTGTGGCTAACAAGCGCTCTCCATCTCATCCGATCTTGATATAACATTTGGTCTTGGACATCATCCCACTTGAAACCGTTCTTCTCTATGTCTGATGTAACTGCCTCTATCCATCGTCTCCTTGGCCTTCCTCTTGGTCTTCTTCCTCCCACTTCCATTCTGAAGTATTTTTTAGCTATTCTTGTGCTATCCATTCTCATTACATGGCCATACCACTGCAGTCTTCGTTTCCCCAAGATGTTCGCAATAGGGACCCTGATACCAGCTGTTTCCCTGTGTACTTCATTTCTGATCTTGTCTGTCCTGGTACTTTGATTCATAGTCCTGATAAACCTCATTTCTGTTGCTTGGATTCTGCTGTAATCCTTTTTTAACAATGTACATGTTTTCATGCCATATATAAGGATTGGAGTGAAGTAAGCCGTTACTTTTTCCGAGGACATGCAGCTCTACTGTATGAACATATGATGATGGCATCCTCTCGGGTAAAATATTCCGGAGGTAAAATAGTCCCCCATTCGGATCTCCGGGCGGGGACTACTCAGGAGGATGTTGTCATCAGGAAAGACAATACTGGCATTCTACGGATCGGAGCATGGAATGTTAGATCCCTTAATCGGGTAGGAAAATTAGAAAATTTAAAAAGGGAAATGGATAGGTTGAGGTTAGATATAGTGGGGATTAGTGAAGTTCGGTGGCAGGATGAACAGGATTTCTGGTCAGGTGAGTACAGGATTATAAATACAAAATCAGTTGGGGGTATCACAGGAGTAGGACTGATAATGAATAAAAAAATAGGAATGCGGGTAAACTACTATGAGCAGCACAGTGATCGCATTATCATTGTCAAGATAGATACGAAGCCAACACCGACAACAGTAGTACAGGTTTATATGCCAACTAGCTCTGCCGATGATGAGGAGATCGAAGAAATATATGAGGAGCTAAAGGAAATTATTCAGACAGTTAAGGGAG
This sequence comes from Locusta migratoria, assembly GCA_026315105.1. Taxonomy (NCBI): domain Eukaryota; kingdom Metazoa; phylum Arthropoda; class Insecta; order Orthoptera; family Acrididae; genus Locusta; species Locusta migratoria. The sequence continues at coordinate 18,086,336 of CM048751.1, forward strand.
AGGAAAACTTAATTGTGATGGGAGACTGGAATTCGGTTGTAGGAAAAGAAAGAGAAGGAAAAATAGTAGGTGAATATGGACTGGGCAGGAGGAATGAAAGAGGAAGTCGCCTGGTAGAATTTTGCACGGAACATGATTTAATCGTAACAAACACCTGGTTTAAGAATCACAAAAGAAGGTTGTATACATGGAAGAGACCAGGAGACACCGGAAGGTATCAGATAGATTTTATAATGGTAAGACATAGATTCCGGAACCAGGTTATAAACTGCAAGACGTACCCAGGGGCAGATATAGACTCTGACCATAACTTGTTAGTCATGAACTGTAGGCTGAAACTAAAAAAATTGCAGAAACGTAGGAAAATACAGAGATGGGACTTAGATAAATTAAAGGAAAGTGAAGTTCTGGAGAATTTCAGAGGGAGATTTAGGCAACAATTGACAGAAACAGGGGGAAATAAAACAGTAAAAGAGGAATGGGTAGCACTGAGAGATGAAATAGTGAAGGCAGCAGAAGACAAAATAGGTAGAAAGGCAAGACCTACAAAAAATCCTTGGATATCACAGGAAATACTAGATTTAATTGATGAAAGGAGAAAATATAAAAATGCAGTTAATGAAACAGGCAAAATGGAGTACAGACGATTAAAAAATGAGATTGACAGGAAGTGCAAAATGGCTAAGCAGGAGTGGATAGAAGCCAAATGCAAATCTGTAGAAGAATGTATAAGAAGGGGAAAAGTAGATACAGCCTACAGGAAAATAAAACAAACATTTGGAGATAAGAAAAACAGCTCTATGAATGTCAAGGACTTTGATGGAAGACCTGTTCTCAGCAAAGAAGGAAAAGCTGAAAGGTGGAAAGAGTACATAGAGCAGCTCTACAAAGGAAATGAACTTACAGACAATGTGGTAGGAAGGGAAGAGGATGTAGATCAAGATGAAGTAGGAGATGCTATACTGAGAGATGAATTTGACAGAGCCTTGAAAGACCTAGGTCGGAACAAGGCCCCAGGAGTAGATGACATACCCTCAGAGCTACTAAAGTCTCTGGGAGAGCCAGCCACGACAAGACTATTTGAACTGGTGTGTAGGATTTATGAGACAGGCGAAATACCCTCAGACTTTAAGAAAAATGTAATAATCCCCATTCCAAAGAAATCAGGCGCAGACAGGTGTGAAAATTACAGAACCATTAGTTTGATAAGTCATGGTTGCAAAATTTTAACACGAATTATCTACAGGAGAATGGAAAAGCTGGTAGAAGCTGACCTTGGGGAAGATCAGTTTGGATTCAGGAGGAACGTAGGAACCAGGGAGGCAATACTCACTTTACGTCTTATCTTAGAAGATAGAATAAGGAAAGGCAAACCTACATTTTTAGCTTTTGTAGATTTGGAGAAAGCATTTGACAATGTTGACTGGAATACACTGTTTCAAATTCTGAAGTCAGCAGGGGTAAAATATAGGGAAAGGAGAGTTATTTATAACTTGTACAAAAGCCAGACGGCAGTTATTAGACTCGAAGGGCATGAAAGGGAAGCATCAGTTGGGAAGGGAGTAAGACAGGGTTGTAGCCTTTCTCCGATGTTATTCAATTTGTACATCGAGTAGGCGGTGAAGGAAAGCAAGGAAAAATTTGGAATAGGGATTAAAGTTCAGGGGGAAGAAATAAAAACATTGCGTTTTGCTGATGACATTGTAATTCTGTCAGAGACAGCAAAGGACCTGGAAGAGCAGTTGAATGGAAAAATAGACAGTGTGTAGAAGAGAGCGTATAAAATGGACATTAACAGGAGCAAAACAAAAATAATGGAATGCGGTCTTAGAAAATCGGGCGATGCTGAAGGAATTAGATTAGGTAACGAAACAATGAAGGTGGTAGATGAGTTTTGTTACTTGGGTAGTAAAATAACATGTGATGGTCGCAGTACAGAGGATATAAAATGCAGAATGGCAATGGGAAGAAAAGCATTTTTGAAAAAGAGAAATTTGCTAACATCGAACATTAATTTAAGTGTAAGGAAGTCTTTTCTGAAGGCATTTGTGTGGAGTGCTGCCTTGTACGGGAGTGAAACATGGACGATAAGTAGTGCGGACAGGAAGAGAATAGAGGCTTTTGAAATGTGGTGCTACAGAAGAATGCTGAAGATTAGGTGGGTAGATCGCATAACCAATGAAGAAGTACTGAACAGAATTGGTGAGACAAGGAATTTTTGGCATATCCTGGCTAAAAGGAGGGATCGCTTGGTAGGACACATTCTTAGACATCGAGGAATCGTAAATTTAGCATTGGAGGGAAGTGTGTGGGGTAAAAATCGCAGAGGGAGACCAAGAGACGCGTATAGTAAGCAGATTCAAGTAGATGTGGGTTGCCGTTCTTATGAGGAGATGAAAAGGCTTGCTCAGGATAGAGTAGGGTGGAGAGCTGCATCAAACCAGTCTCCGGACTGAAGACCATAACAACAACAAGTGTTATACAAAGTTAACTTTGCTGCCTGGGGTACTTTTTTGTCCCAGAGTAGATTCCGAACTTGCATGTAGAAATTTGATGCTTTTTGTGTCCTGTTGAGGATTCCTTGTCGGATGGTGTTGTCCTTGGAGAAAATACTTCCAAGGTACTAAAGTGGAAAACTGATTTTTGTTCCCTCCAAGTAGATGTTTGAACTTGTTCCCTCTCTGCTTATGGTCATCTCAACCGTCTTGGTCTTTCTGATTTTCAAGTCAGGCTCTTCTGCACTTCTGCACTTCTGTTTCTGTTTCTCCCCATATTACAACATCATCTGCAAATACCAGTGATCTCGACTCATTTGTAGTTTCCTTAATAGATTTTAGCATTCTGTCCATTACAATAATAAACAAGAGTGGTGATAGAGCACTTCCCTGCTGGACTCCCCTCTTCGTCTCAAACCATTCAGAGCGACCATTTCCTATTTGGACACTACTCTTGCAGGTTTGATACAGCATCTTTACTCTGTCAATCAGGATATTGGGCACTTTTAGATCTTCCAGGCATTTCCATATTTTATTGCGAGGGACACTATCATATGCCTTCTCCAGCTCTAAGAACACCATCACTAAGTTCTTTCCATGTTCCCCGTATTTCTCTGCCAAAATCCTTACCGCAAAGATGAGGTCTATAGTACTTCGCCCTTTCCTGAAACCATGCCGTTCTTCTTCTAATAAGGGCTCAACTATCTTCCTAAGTCTGGTTTCTGTAATTTTTTCCAGCAGCTTTAGGATATGTGAAAGTAGGGTGATACCTCTATAGTTTCCACACTTCTTTCGGTCTCCTTTTTTAAACAGTTGAATGATGATTCCTTTTGTCCAGTCATCAGTACAGTGCCACATATCATGTTTAAATAGAAATCGCCAACATGGTCCCAAGACGGCGTTGTCTTTAGCGAGCCGGCGGTCGCAGTAAGTGCGCTTATCGACTTGGCTGTCGACTTTTCTCGCCTGCTATCTCGCGTGCTCGGGGCGGTGTATCGACCAGCGCGGCGGCGGCGTGCGGCCAGCATCCTCACAGACGCTGCGCTTTATTCTCGACGCGCCGCGACCGCCCATGCAGTAATGCGACCACGATTAACGCCCTGAGTCCGCGCCAGCGCCCGTAACTCACTGCCCGTGAGCCAGGCCTTTGTCCCGCGTGCCAGCTAGTCGCGCGCCTAGCTGAGCTGCCGCTGTGTCTTACTCTCGGACCATCCGTCTCCCCTGAGGTACACAGGCGAGTCGTCAGTCGTCCGTCTGCTAGCACAAACAGGACTCACGTGATTCATTTGTCTCACTGGCATGGTTTAAGACCTTATCGGCATTCCCAGAAAGCTTTTCACGACGTCGCTCACGTGCGGCTTCTAATCAAATTGAGTGCGTACGGAATATCGTCTCAGTTGTCCAACTGAATTAATGACTTCCCGTCAGAAACGTCACAGTTGGGAGTAGCTAACGGAAAGTCATATAGTGTAACCTAAATGATATACGCCAAGAAAGTGTTGCAAGCCGTGTACTTTTCTTGGTCTGAACAGGTAGTTTCCGTAGGAGGGTGTAAAAATTTAACACTACATAGAGGATGCTGAGAATACCATCGCTTTAGATTAATACGTATTCCATTGATCATATATACGACATTTCGTAATGATGTGGAACGTGTCAGTCTAGTAAATGTTGTCTACACTTGACAATCAATATTTTAAGGATTTTTTATTGCATTTTTTTAAAAAGTTTTATCTAAAAATTCTTCTACAATATAGAAGGAGTTGGCATTCAGAAATTCCTTTAATTTCTTTTTAAATACTAGTTGGCTATCTGTCAGACTTTTGATGCTACTTGGTAAGCGACCAAAGACTTTTGTGGCAGCATTATTCATCCCTTTCTGAGCTAAAGTTAAATCTAACTATTCACCTTGAATACTGAATATCATCCTTTCTCCTAGTGTTGTAGCTATGCACACTACTATTACTTTTGAATTGGATCGGATTGTTAATCACTTATTTCATAAGTGAATATACGTATTGTGAAGCTACAGTGAAGATCCCTAGATCCCTAAATAAACGTCTGCAGGATGCTCTTGGGTGGGCTCCAGCAATTATTCTGATTACACGCTTTTGTGCAATGAATACTTTTCTACTCAATGTTCAATTGCCCCAGAATATGATCCCATATGAAAGAAATGAATGAAAACAGGCGTAGTAAGCTTATTTACTGAGATTTATATCACCAAAATTTGCAATGACTCTGATAGCGTAAGTAGCTGAACTGTGGAACGTTTCAGGAGATCTTCAATATATTTTTTCCAATTCAGTCCCTCGTCAAAGCAAACACCTAAAAATTTTGAATATTCTACCTTAGCTACAGATTTATGTTCAAAGTCTACATTTATTAATGGTGTCATGCCATTTACTGTATGAAACTGTATATACTGGGTTTTAAAAAAGTTTAATGAGAGTCCATTTGTGGAGAACCATTTAATAACTTCCTGATACACAATCTTACGCAGCATCGTACAAAACGTGCTAATGACCATCAACCGAACCGCGGGAACAATCCTTTCCGGGGGCTGGTTAACCCTCATCAAAATTATTCCGCATTGAAAATACGGCACCAAGTGTTTATATACAGTGTGTTAACGTCAGGAGCATTCAAAAATGTAACTGGACATAGAGGACGCCGAACTGAACAATTTGAGGTAGGGAACTTGGAGTCGGCGAAGCGCGCTCAAGAAGATACGACTACTATCACTGTACTGTGTACTTTTCTATTCACCTTCGTTACAGTTAATTCAGGGTGACCAAATTATTTTCGAGGAAAACCGGGACACTATCAGCCACGAGCCAATGAACACTTCATTCCACATCTATCAGTGCCGGCCGCGGTGGCCGAGGTGACTGAGGCGCTCCAGTCACGGTCAGCACGGCCACTACGGTCGGGGGTTCGAATCCCCCCTCGGGCATGGATATTTGTGCCGTCCTAGTTTGTAAGTAGTTCATAAGTAGTTTGTAAGTTTAGGGACTGATGACCCCGTAGTTAAGTCCCATAAGCTTAACAAACATTTGAACATCTGAACATCTATCAGTTTTAATTTTAAATATTGTTTTATTGATAAACATTGTTAACCCGATTATTATAGGCTATGTTAAGAGAGGATAAAAAATACTCTAATTTATATCTAGATTATCTGTATAATTAATGACATTTAATGAACGTATACAGTAATAAAGAAATGTAGGCATATTACTATTTTACAAAATTTTACAGCATTGCAATTTTCAATCATTTAATTTAATGTCAGCTTCAATATTACTGAGCACTTGTAGATGGAATTCACTTTCCTTGGATAAAAATAGTATTTTTCTCTGCCTCCACCTTTCTTGACTATGTCGTGGTTTTTTTGAGACATAGTGGTAAAACTCTGCACAATCCGTTTTGTAGTTGTACAGGACCTGGAGGATTGCTTCAAGACCATTTTATTCCTGATGTGATCGCCCATCACGACTTACACTACTAAAACATTTACACACGGAACATTTCGCTTTCGTAATGAAATCGACCTTTCTTAATGAAAGACTGAATCACTGATTAGCACGCACGTTTCGGCATTGCCTTCCACAGCACTGCAGCAACAATACCACTAATATGAAAAAAAATCTGTTACAGTTTGTCTAACATCAACATCTACACTGTTCTGACAATGGCTGTGTAACTAAGAGGAGCGACAATCGGACGGTTTCATAGCACTATTACAGTAATACAATTATTTTCAGCGAAAATTCCTCTCAAAGTAAATTATTGTTTGAGTGTATCGATACTGATACTGTGATTACTAGTGTGGGACTGTGAAGGTTCGACAAATAAAATAAAATATATTAATTACTCGTGTTGTATTTCGTTTCATCTAGCGAAATCTCAAAAGTTTGAGAAAGTTTCACGAAATGTATTTCAAAACTACATTCCGGAACTTTTGAGCGTCCGGGAACAATTTTTTCGGGACACCAGGAAGGGGATGAAAACCGAGACGTTTGCTCACCCTAAGTCGACATTTGCTGCGATTTCCTAGAGAGTATCTTTCAGACTATTGAGTACTCAGTAAAGGGATGTCATTCAATTGCGCTTTGTTCCGAGAATCCATTTTCTGAATGCAGATTCCAAGAAATAATTAAGATTAATCTTGTTATCTCATATAATTCGTAATTGTACACAGTAAACGTCGTAGAAAATAATGTCATTTCCAGGTTATATAGAAATTCCACATACTTCTTGTTTAATTGTTGCCACCGTTTTCAATGGACGCCTTTGACCTCGAAACCATGCTTAGAAGAACAATAGATTCTAAAAATTAAAAAAAAAAAAAAAATCTAAAAGTGAAACTTTTACCCATTTTGAATGGGGAACACTGCGATTGTGGTGAATAAAGGTATCTTGAAAAATAGCAACCTGTCGGCTTTGTTTGCTGTTTTGTAGATACCTTTAATCAAAAAGTTGTTTGTGCCATTTCCAGTCAAAACGTTTCATTCTACCACAAGTGTCATTTTAGTAGAGAGAGAGAATCAAGGTATCGAGACATTAATACTTTAAGAGGGAAATTAAGTGATGGTTTGTATCATTACATTTTCAAACAACAGTACCAGCCAGAAACTCTCTAGCTTGAGTATTTATGTTAGCCCGAAACATACATATCTTACACAACTGACAGTGCCTGTATTATTCAAACGAAGGTATCTAATGTGGTTAAAGGTCTGTAGATACGTGATTGTTATTCCATCATCGTACTCCACTCTGTGATTTGCATTCAATTTTCTGCACCAAAGTATAAGACTTTGTTGCAATATGCCTGGCGAAAGGCCTTTACGATATTGAAAATAGCCGTATCGTCACTGGAAAATTTAATTGCTGTATCATTTGATACTTAAGTGTCTGAATGTGAAAGTGATTTTTAACTCGTGGCTTTAGTGTGGTGTGGAGTTGTTTCCGTCCCCTTTATTTTAATCATCGGAATCACGAATCTGCAATTTAAGCACTATCAAATGCGTAGGTTATGTGTGTTTTGTGTGTCATTATAACTGTTTCAAGCGGCGGGATTTTATGGTACTGTCTATTGAAACTATAATAGTACTTTGACTTTACTGAATTACGTACAATTTATCTCTTGTGCCTTTGTTTCTCTTATCGATGTGTCAGCTGTGGTAGAATGCCATGCTTTCCACGGAAACGACACAGTCCACTGTTTTCTCTTCGAGCTGGTGTTTATCTAAGTATGTTTTCCAGCAGCTCCGAGCGTGACAGACGAAATGTGTCCCTTGTGGGTTGTTCATAGAAACCGTTTTCTTTGTTGCCTGAGCGAAGTGGGGAATAGTGTAGTGTTTAGTCGGTGTGTATAGGCAACCACACTGATTTACGTACTTCGCCAGTGGTACTTAACGTCTCTGCCACTATCACACTACGCACCGCACCTGTGTACGCGCATGCGAGAAATCGATTTCGCTAATTAGGAGATGCGTGCTTCGTTTGCTAAAAAACAGCTGCGTCGACTTCTAAGGAGACTTCAAAGTCGGCGCAATCTTTTGTCGTTGCGCGCTCTTTACCATCGAAGTCATGTTATTACGGTATTGATCGATATGTGTGTGTGTGTGTGTGTGTGTGTGTGTGTGTGTGTGCCTGATGTGAGTTCGGTCGGTAACCAAACATGAAAGGCCGCGGGAATATTAATTGCTGGAAGGTATTCGCTTGTAAAAGCCGGCCAACTTTATTTACCCATCGCTTCGCCAGCAACTAGCAGCGTATGTATTTCCCTTTTTTTCAGCTCGGCGTTATAGAATTCCCCGCATTGTTCGTTGCCAGATCTTCATTGGACTTTGACGCGCATTTCTCGCGGTGGTAATTACTGTGCTAATCGGGCCCTCACGTGTTTACGCGGGACAATTAACTCGTTATTTCGGCCACAACAACATCAACAACAACAACAGCGGCGTACATCACATCACATCACGTCACATCGACTCTCTTTTGAATGTTGATTCCGATGGATGACATTTGCAGTGACACGGCCTCTTCTTCCATTCTTTGGCACAGCTAAGTGCGTCCTCTGTCAATCCCTCGCTTCGACACCACGTGACGAAAACCTTCATTTGTGAATTAAAGATGTCAGACTCACTGTTTGCGTAGCACGTATTTGAGCTGAAACGATAATTAGAAAGCGGCTTTACTGTTTGTGACGGAGGTATTTGCTGCGAAAGATAATTAGAAATGTAACTTTACTTGAAACAGATCTTGCCGCATTTATGGCCTTATCTGCTTGTTAAAGCAATTAGACACGTCAGCGACCAATTACTCTGTTGGTGCGACGAAAGAGGAGGTATCGTGCCACAAAAGGATCATCTCTACCTGCTTTGTCAGTTTGACGTTTCTCCTGTTTCCAGAGCTTAGTTGTTAGGCTGAAGTTGAGTTATTTCACATTGTGAAATTAACCGTGTTCTGAAAGTTGCTTTTCATATGGGAGTTTGTCCTTGTAAGCTGCAGTGAAGGCACAAGAAATCTTGGAAAATTGTTGTAAATCACACCCGCATCGTTAATTTCTAAAAACATGGCCATGGTGGAGTAGCCGAGCGGTTAAAGGCTCCTCGCTGCGGTTGCTCGCCGTCGGAGGTTCGAGTCCTCCCTAGGGCATGAGTATTGTGTGTTGTCCTTAGGGTAGGGTAGCTTAGTTTAAGTAGTTTGTAAGCTACGGACTGATGACCTCGCAGTTTGGTCCGATAGATTTACAAACATTTGAACATTTTGTAAAAACATTTAACGACACTTGTAAGACAGGGCTGATGTAAACCAATACTCATTGTTGGTTGTCCTAGTCTCAACCACATTGTTGCTCATATATTACTCAGGTTTCCTCTTCTCTGCATAATTACTACGATATTCATCCATACAACGCTCCTAAACTCTCATGAAGTACTTAAGCTTGTGTTGTACTCGCAACTAACGAATGGTGCACAAGAGATGAAAAGCCTCTGCAGACGATAGAAAGATTCGCGTAGAATGTGCAGTCGACACAGAATCAAGTAATGCTCTCTTCATTAAGTTTAGTTGGCATGTCATTTTGTTCAGTTTCTTGTCGCTGAACGCCGCCTAAATAAATTTCTCGATAACTCGGGACAGTAGTGTGCTGTTTTCATGATGTAGCTGATAAATTTCGAAACATATTTTCCTCCTCCACAGACAATCCACATTAAAATTCTCTTCAACAGATCAAGTCTTTCACAGTGCTGTATAATCATTGGATAATGAATTCAAAGGAGGTAGACAAGGAACAAGTAAGTACCTAGAAAGTTATAAATGTCATATAAATAATAACAGCATCTATAAACCTGAATTTGTAGTGAAAATGGAACATGTTGAAAGGATCTCACAAAATATTTTCCTGATGAAACATATAGGCCTTCCTTTTTGTGTTACCGATATTTCAAATTCTATCAAGGTTATTCTCGTCTCCTTAATTGATATGTAGAAATGCTTTCATTAACTGAAACATCAAGTTTCTTATGCTTCTGTTACAGAAATGCTACGCAGATTCGTTTACTTTTAAGGATACAGAAACTATCAATACTTTTCTCGGCGAAAGACAGGCAAAAATAAACTTGTCATAAATGTGTCACACTTTCCGATAACGTACTTCTAAATGAAATGTTGAAATGTTCACGAAGCGTAAAGAAATTCGCGTGAAAGCAGATAGTTATTAATGAACAAGTGCTGGCATTTTTCGTGTTTTGTACCTATATCTCACGTGATTGCCATAGCTTTATCTGCATGCTTCGAAAAATTGTAAATGCGAAAACGTCAATGTGAGAAAAAGTTTTTGCAGTCGATTCACATTGTATTTTTAAAGATGACAAGAGCTCATTAAAAAGTAGACTTTTCTCGAGTATGAGTTATTTATCAAAAAAGAAAAAAAAGTAAGTCAGGTTCCTTCATAACACTGTATAATATTGGTTTGTTTAATAGGACAACCGTTGTTTGTGGTCTCTCACCGTACCTTTCAATGGAAGCCATGAACGTCATCAGTTTCTCTCTCTCTCTCTCTCTCTCTCTCTCTCTCTCTCTCTCTCTCTCTCTCTCTCTCTCTCTGTAATATTTATAGTTATGGTTTTTCTTTCTTCTGAGTCATATCTGGAATATAATTACGAAATAAGATATCTTCTAAAAAATTAGAAAAACAAATTTTGATACAACAATCAGAAACATTGATGACGCTGCATTGGAGGAAACACTTTGTAGACATCACAGGGGTATATAGAGATACATTTGAAGTGTAACGGAAGATGCCTATTGTTCCCTATGGGGTTTATGTTCGAAGGAAGGGAGAATGCAGAGTAGAATTTTTTCCCCGTGCTTTGTAGCTCAGAATGTGTCTGCATTCAGCCTCTATTCTTTTAAAAACTCTTAAAATTTTAATATTTTATGTTTATCCTCTGATAACTAACGGTAATTATTTGCGTTCGATACTAACTCATTTCTTAAAAATAGTCATCATTCCTTTCCGGTTCCAATAACTATACAATGTTTTTGTATCGAAACAAATTAATACACGCAGTTAAATGGTATTTGTTTCAAATTTACGCCCAGTTAAGGGTTGTTGGCAGTCAATTTTGAAGGATAGTATCACATATACCATGCATTTCCAATGCAGTCAGAAGTAACCGACATTAACAGTGGTATCAATATCTAAATGAGCATTTAAGTATAAATTATTGACAACGTTAGCTAAAAGTAGTTCTGATGTTTGTACGAAGTAAATACGTGCATTTCACACGTGATAAGGACTTCCACATTTTTCTTTGTTTTGATATCCTGTCTACTCTCATGGCTGTATGCTAAATATGTGCCGTGAAACATGTGATGCCACTGATATGAGCTTGCATTTGTGGTATGCTGAAAGTTTCTCTTCATGGACGTAACCATTCTGTTGCGGATAAAAATAAAATTACTCAACTATAAATTTTTATTATCTTTCTTAACACAGTGCATACACACAGAGTCAAAAACTTTTACTCCATAGTAAATTTCACAATGTTCACGGTGAAAACGGACAAAATTACGAACACTTCCTTTACGATAATGTCTTAATTTCTGCTCTCTTTTCTTATGTATGGCAACAATATTGCATGTGGGACTTAAGACTATGTTGCCGCTATTGCGCATGAGTCACCTTTTAATGTCAACTCGTTTTACGGAAATTATTTGCTCAGAATTTTTTTCCAAGGTATCAAAATTCATAATGTAAGATAATGCACATTATTGGCTGATGTTTGTTGGTTCTCATAGACCAATTTAAAATGTGGATTTAGAAGCATTTTCTGCAGCTGCACCCTACACATTATGTCATAAATATGTTACAAACGCGTCCACGCACAAAGTGTCATACATGCTGATATGTGCGTCTCTCTTTCGTCCATGAGAAATGGAAGCTGAAAGAAGTTTAATAATAACTTCAGAAGTGGAAAGTAGTGATAATTCCTAATCTTCCACACCGTTACATAAAACTTCGTGCCGCTTCGACCCCTTTTGTGGAACAATGAACTTTTATTCCTGTACTTTTATGTATCATTCCTACTTCGTTGCTTCTTTTTCATTCCTCTTTTAGATTCCTTGAGGTGTACCAATTTGAAATACTTCTGCATATATATTTTCTAGCAATTGTTAATTGAAATGTAATGCAATCTGAGCATGCTATCATTCATTTCTATCCAAAAAATAAGTTATGTTTTCCCCCGTTATGCATATTCATGAAACAACTTGCGCATGTGTTTACACCTCAAAACTCCATCTTTACCATTACATCAGTTCTAAACTTCAATTTTCCTACGTATATTCTGGTACATTTCAAGAGTTTTTAGCCTATCGCTCAAATATATGTAATGTCATCGATAGATGCACAAATAGACGCTATTGTTACCTTTTTTATTGGAATTGTTCCAGATAATTTTCATAAGATTACATATTTATAGCTGATTTAAATTTCTGTTTGTAACATTTCAGCTGAATTTAAGTTCGTAAAGAAGGAGGAATTCCTTCTATTCTACTGAATCGAGCTTCTCCTTTCTCTATTTTGTATTCTTCCAACCAGAAGTTGCAAATTAATTTTAACATACTTCAGCTAAGTGCTGTGATAGTCCACGGCATTCTACCTAATTTATCCCATGAACTGTCCAGGAATTACTCCTACCGAATTTAAAACTTCACGTTGCCAGCTAGCAATTTCTGGTAAGAAAATTTAAGAGTTGTTTCAGTATCCAACGTTTTCATATAACGTATGTTTCTACATTGTGACGTTCAATTACAAAATATATCAGTGGATTCTGTGTGACTATGTGTACCCAAATTCTTATGATCTACGTTCAGCTGATAGTAACAAGTTTCCGGACAGACAACATATCGCTGTAATGTGTTCTAAATCAGGATGTACATTTATAACTTTGATACCAACAACACATATTGTCAGGCATCAGTTCCTCTGTATGTGTCGACAGGATGTCATAACACTTCTGCTATAGTTTCTGTTGCAAAAACATCAAATACATATCCTATGCTGTACGATACAGTTAAGAAAGTACTATTTTCCTTCCAGATAGGACGTCATTATGATATGTTGCGCTATCCATCGTGTTCTGTGTGTCTCTTTACATTATACACATAAATCTTCGGTTCAGTTAAATCCGATCTTGTTGACGGAAATCTGCCCACGTGGATTTTTAGAACTGGGTAGCGGTGACAGTCGTGCTGAAAGGCAGGTTTAATGACGGTTGTATAATGTAGCTGGAAAATATTTGTCAGTGAGATAGAAGAAAGTTCTTGCCTACTTACATAGTTTAAAGAAGATACATGTTCAGGGTACAAACATCAACTTCAGGCTACAATAGAAGTACCAAAAATGTTTTTTCTACAGTCTCCACAAGTGCTATGTCATTCTGCGGAGAAATAGAATAAACTAATGGGGCAGTGTTCATTAGATCAAAGAACGAGTTGAATATTCTCTCGTATTAAAACGAACGTACTTTTTCTCTGAATGTTGACAAAGAATAAGGCTATAAAGAGAAACTTTAATTCATGCGTATAGTTCTGAAAAATGTTTTTGTATTGCCATTTTAGCGTGAAATTGGTGTATGCGCCTCTAACACGAATCTTCGTTTCTTGTGAACGGAACATTGGTCTGAGATACCGTCATACTGGACGCTAGGATGGCAGGTGTACTAGGTGTACTTTAAATTTAAAACACATTGTACATCAATGAGTGACGAAAACAATGTAGAAACGCGAAAGAGTCAAGAAGGTGGAGAAAAATACAATTTAAAGGTACTTGGGCTCCAGGAGACCAGTGTTCCTCCATACTGCAATATAAGAGATGTTCCGGTTAGACGGTTAAATCATTTAAGAAAGTGAACAAAATTTTGTGAGCGATAGCCCCATTTGAAAGACTGATATTCCTGTATTCTTCGCTATTCCGGTGACTCAAAGTGTACGCTATACGATAAATCATCAATATATATATATATATATATATATATATATATATATATATATATATATATATATATATATATATATACTAGAAGTAAGTGTGGCTTGTCTGTGCTTGCCGTCCAAACTTCGCAACAGAATTTCGCAACACCATTGGGAGTTTTAGGTGTGGTAATCCTCCATTCCCCAGCGACAGTGAAGTTTCGTGTTTTTCTTTCTTTTTTTTCCGAGATACTCCCCTATTTTTTTTTGGAACTGCAGCGCAAGTCATGAGCGGTAGACCATATACCCGAGGATTTAAGTAATTTCGTAATTTTTAATTATTCAATTTTGATTAGTTACGACTTCGTACTTCATTACGCCATTGTGGTATCTGAGATTCTGTGTGTTTTCCCAAACCGCACGATTAAAATGCAGTAGGCTCGTGATAAGCCAACAGTTACTGGATCCAGGAGATATCGGAGTAGCAAAAATGTCAGATCACCAAAGAAAGACTTATTAAAATTGAATTAGGCTGCTAGGCTAGACATTGTAAATTGTTTTGCATAAATATTATCTACTGTACGTACTATAATACTTCTGTTGTACAATAAATATTGAATATTATGCCATGATGCTCCTTAAATTTTTCAAACCAGTGGTAGCCGATACACAAATCTTCTGTTTTAGGTTATTTCAGGATAAAAAAGCGAGGCTTTCGGTTTTAAAATATCTCGTGAAATAGGACGTGTCTGCTTCTACAGTGCTTTAGTCAAACTTGAGAGTATTTGTTCATGCCAACGTTTTTTCTGTTAGAGCAATCGTCTACAATTTTTATAAGTATACTGTTTTCGCTGCGTTGTTACAATGTCGTAAAAGGTATGTCACCCAACATGAAAAGCTTTAGAAATGGAATTTGGTGATTACCACGGTCACATTTTTAATACAATTTTCCATTTATCAATAAGAGTCAAAATTTTATGCTTACGTTTAGCGTTTCCACTTTTGCTCGCCATCACGCAACACTTTTCAACACAGAAATCAGAACAGACTGGTAATACGAAAGGAGCACTCACACTGACACAGGTGAAGCGTGTTCAAGAACAATGCTGTATGGCGCCGCGTTGCCACCAGTCATTGTTGTAACATCATTATTGGTATACACAGCATTATTCGAGCAAAGGTGCGAAAGCTGCTGGAGTCTCCTTGATGTTCAGTGCTGCCCTCAGACGGTAAATAGGTCAACTAATAATGTCGGGGATGTTGACTCAGTGTTGCCAAGCCCTCCGGAAAAGCGGAAGATCTCTCGCTTTTCTGAATAATTCCAGAAAATACGAAATTTGGAGTGAATCTTCCGAAATTTTCCGATTATTATATAAATTCTGAATGAATCTTCCGGAAATTTCCAAACTTCCTGCGTCGATAGTATACGCTGCTACATAACACATCAGTTGTAGCCAGGATTCAAAACAGCTTCAGATATCTTAATATAATGATTTAAAAATAAGTGGTGAGGGGTAATTAATATTGATTTCGTATAACATTAGCTTAAGAAGTCCTCTCTCTCTCTCTCTCTTTTTTTTTAATCTCCTAAAAAGTTAAGATGCAAGTTTCGGCTTGGGGGACCGCAGCCCCATAGCTCGTCTACTAGTTGCGCCACAACGAAACATTGCCTAACAACGACTGTAATACAGCGTACCACTGTAGTATTGCTTGGACGCAAGGAGCGCTGTGCCGAGTCAAGGAGAAGCAACATGCGAAGCCGACAGTGAGACGATCCTGCTAACATAAACTTAGTATGAATAGAGAAAACAGGTTAAACTGATTATAAGAGACTGTCTTATTTTCACTCCCCTGCTTCTGAAACAAATAACTAAGCTCTCTCTCTCTATTAGTATGATGTACCATTTTTAAGCTGCATCTTACGAAACAAAAAATTCTGTACCTGGCATCACTGTGTAGACTGTCGTATACAACGTTGTTCCACGCGATCCTATAAAATGTGCCCACGCTTGCCGCCTGGTCTTCAGCGCCATGTCACGGATTGTGCGACCGATGCATCAGAGTCCTCCCTCGGGCATGTGTGTGTTGTCCATAGCATAAGTTTCAGTAGCTAAAGTAATGTGTACTTCTAGGGACCGAATACCTCTGCAGTTTGGTCCCTTAGGTAATCAAACACCCGCTTCATTTAACCTTTAACTGGAGAGGTGAGCAGTCATAACAAAACTAGGGACGTAAGGGATCCACAGCACCCTATATAAATACGATACTGATGTTTCTATTTTTTCTTAAATTGTTTATTATACAAATAAAGGTATCATTTAGTTTTTATTAATTCATTAAAGTATAATTTTAATCACTGAGGTACTCGAATAATTATCCATGACTGATAAATCATTAATATGAGTGAAATGATTTCAAATGTTCGTATACATACTGCTTTTCAGATTAATCTATTAAGAAAAGCTTTAACTATTTTCAAAATATACAAATATGTTAACAGATAAAGCAACAAACACATTTAAAAGGTAAAGCGGTCAACAATCCGAAGATTGGTTTGAACACCACAGTGCTTTACTAGGCATGGTCCTGTCTGGAGGTGGTATGCCGTTGCCTTCCTCCGACCTTCGAACTGACTTACCCAGCCAGTTATAGGGGGACCTACAGTTTAACGTGGGTTCCGAACCACGGTGCTACTCGGTATTTTTCACATGAGCAATACTGACAGAGGTGAAAGAAGTGGAATGTGAGACATAAAAATCCCAGGACCTGGCGGGGTCGAACCCGCGACCTTTGGATTTGTAGTCTGGCACTCTGTTTATATAACTAAAACAATCATTCATATCAAAAGTGTAGAGAAAAATCACATTTTAACCCTGAAGATTTTTATCATCACTAGAAGAGGATTCTGAATTATTTCGTGTACTGCAGATGATTTTCATATGATTTACACATAAATTAGTCACAATTGTATCAGAAGAGCTTGGTTTTTTTGTCAGCATTTCTTGGGTAAACTACGCATCTTCCTGATGTGCATTTCTTTCTTTGAACTGCTGGAATAAACTGTTCTGTATTTGAGATCTCAGCTGCCTTCAGCCGGATGGATCTTGGAACAGCAAAATTCGAAGCTCTTTTTAAGACCTGAGGATGCATATAAAGGTTGGTGCACTCTACTATTGAGCGAATTATTTGCTCATTTATGAGCACAGCAAAGTATTCTACAGCAGTCTTGCAGTTAGTTTGGTACCAAGAAGCTGAGTTACTGTATTTTGCTTCCTTGTTCTGATTTTATTAGGCTTAGGTGTAGTTACCCAGTTAGGTACTTTATCAACACTAAACATAAGACTCTCCGGTGTTGTTGAAAATGAGGATGCCATATCTTCACCAGCATCGTCATCAGATTGACAGTTGCAGTTGTATGATCGCTTTCTTCTCACTGTTCTTCATTGTCATCCAAATCTTCAAAGCTCAAATGTTTGTTAAGCTTAAGGGACATAACTGCGGGGTCATCAGTCCCTAAACTTACAAACTACTTATGAACTACCTTATACTAAAGACGGCACAAATATCCATGCCCGAGGGGGATTCGAACCCCCGACCGTAGCGGCCGTGCAGACTGTCTGGCTCGCCGCAGTCCCCTCGGCCACCGCGGCCGGCAGTCTTCAAAGTCTGGAATCTTAGAGTCTTCATATCATTAAAAACGTCCTCCAACAGCCACCTCATATGACATCATGATGTGCACCGCTTGACATAGAATGTCACACTAGTATGTAGGAGGGGTGTTATCAGCACCCCAACATTCAAGACTGTTGTGTACTTTTAAAAACACGAACAATGCTTTCGCAACTGTGTGCATCCCTCTGAACGAAGGTAACAAGTCGCTTGTTAGTATGACCAACATGCTTGACTAAATACCAGTAAATTTTTACAATTGGGCTGCTGTGAACAGCCCGCATCCCTAGTTAAAGGACTGGCGTAAGGTGTGTGTCTTGAGCTGTACTGTACAATTGCGCTGCCGAGCTCCTACGCGGCGTCGGATTACCGAGCGTGTCTGACTCTCAAATTACCGCGAGTCTACTGTAGTTGTCGACCGTGGCGGATCTGCTACCGCGACCACGCGCCCCTCGGATCGTGCCCGTCCGCCGGCGAACGCCACCCGCCCACGCCCTCTGCCGTTTGCTGACGCGCCATCACCACCACCACCGCCGACCACCGCGGCCGCAGCGCGTGGCCCCCACGCGAACGCCGTCTCTGAGGAAACGAGACGATTTCCAGGCAGCGCGTCCCTCTGCTCCGGTTGGGCAAAAGAAAAGCATTTGGCGCGCGGCGCGGCTTTAAAGGCAGGGCTTAGCCGCGCCGCGGCCGGCCCTATCGCCCTTTACGGCTGAGGGCTGAGGGCTGGTCGCTTCCCCGAGGAGCCCGCGCTTTTATTGGCTCGTCTTTCACGTGGTTTAGTGGTGCCGCGGGAATTCCTCGCCCCTCCCCCTTTTTAGCTAGCCCTCAACTTCTTTTCCTTTTGAAAGTCATATTAAGATCTCTTCCGCGGCGACGGATATACATAAAAAATGGAAGGGTGCAGGGGTATCAGAAGCCGCGGGAGCGAGGGCGACGGAGAAAGAAGTGGAGTGGCGGATAAGAAATGGTCTTCCCTTTCCTTCTCTCCTCTTTTTTTATTTTTATTTTGCATTGTTATTATTTCAGCGTCGCCCTCGGTGTACCACCGACCGGTGTCGAGAGCGAATCGGGAAGAGAAAAAAAGAGAAGAAATGAATAAAAACACCGCAGTAGTCGCGGCACCGAGGCGCGACATCAAGCGATTAAAGGAACCTAAAAGAGTTTCCGCTGTCTCTGAAAGTACCAGACCCACTCGCGGTAAAAAAAAAAGGAAAATAAAGTGTATATAAATCAAACAGCTCGCTTCATTGACAGCAAATCGAGGATTTAGAAATGAATTTCGACCGTGTTGTCACTGCTGTGGCAGACAGAATGCTCGAAGCGGCGCCCCTTTCCCTCTCCCCAGAGAGTTAAGAGCTCACTCCAAAAATTCTATTTCTAAAAACAACAAAACACCTCCTTGAATACACACACTGACTCATTCATATATCAGGAATCGTATGTTCACCCTTAACATACATTAGATTCTATGAATGTACACAGACGAATCGTAACAGAGGTGCTATCATGTAGACCAGTGTTTTTCAAAATTTTCCAATATGTGACCCCCTTCCAAAATATATATATTCTCTCGACCCTCATCACCTCCTCATAAACCCAAACAAAACTAGGTTATCTCAAAGGAAACTTTTAATCTTCTTTCTTTACCTTCTTCAGCTTTCTTTCAAGTTGTTGGACAAAGAACTTTTTGTGATTTTTTTCTGAATGCAACACATTACCCTACTTTATAAGATTTCCGCCAAAAAATATATTCACGTTAACGAATGTTTCGCATTTCGGGCAAGACTCAGATGCGTATTATGATCATTAAGAAATTGTATACACAATTTGCAAAAAAGTAGATCTTTTCTTACTTTGAAATTTTCAGAATTACTTATTGTATCATGTTCATTTACCTTTCGGACTCATTCATCAAATGTTTGTAAAATTAATGGACCCAACTGCTGTGGTGATCACCCCCTCGACTTACAAACTACTTCAACTAACTTACACGATTATATGATCTGTTCACTTCATAATAAATGTTACACAAGGAATTCCGTAAATTTGACATTAAATAAATTCCACTTAGGCATACATTTATGTATTACTGAATCCCTAGTCATTTTATAGGGCAAGTACTTCCTCATGTGACGGAGTCCCTCAGATCACGACTTGACAACCCCTCCCCCTTCTCCCTCCCTGGGTGTGGTGTCCCACAGTTGGAAACACACTGACGTAGACTACCCCCTCTTCAGGTTTTCATTCTTGCCGCATCGTCCTGGCAGTAACCTTCACGTACCGGCGGATAGTCTGTATGTTTATCAGATCGGCTCTCCGGTGCACTTTAAAACTCAAGAACCCCAAAGATTTTTTATGATTCACCGCTCTCCCACCTCACTAGAGCTTCTCACTCCACTTCATTATCCATCACGAAATTAATTATTTATTCATTTTCTACTTCATCACTTTGTTTCTGCCGCAGGTCAAGTTTTGAAATTTATGACTGTGTCATTATTCTTGAGACTGCTTTGTCCTCTGTGGAAACAAAAGGATGTACCTAACGACTATGGCTAAACGAAGCTAACAAAGCGCATTTCAATTCCTTTCACCATTCATAATAAATTAATTTAGCTGATACTAATAAGATAATTCAGTAAAAAAATAAACACATCTACTTTCTTGTTCTGGCAACGCTGGTACAGAAAAATTAACAAAATGTGTTTGATTTTCCACTTCAGAGTTTGCTGAGTAAGTTCGTGTTCTAAATTCAACAACTTTCTGTACAGTGAATTGATGTATGCAGTTTTTAAAAGTGTATTACGTAAACTACAATTAGCAAGCAGTTTAAGACCTACTGCTAATTTCGTCCATCTTGTTCGAGTGAACTTCGTTGATACACTCGGTTTCTTTCGTCTTCAGCCTTCACATTCGACATCTCTACCAGCACTACTTGAGAAGGCCGGTCCATTTCTTGAGCTTGTCGTTGTTGTGGGTTTCTCGTGGTAGACTGTTCGCATCTGTGTCCCCACGATAGCCTCCAATCTACTTCTTCATCCCTCCATAACTGCCGCAACCTAAATGTGCTTACTGTTCTCTAATCTTGGCCCCCTTTACAATTTTTATCCTGTACATTTCTTACTATCACAAAACTGGCGAGTGCTTGATGCCACACGACGTCTTCTGTTGACCGGTAGTTTAAGTCAAATAGTGCCATGAATATCTTTTTCTTCAATTTATTTCAGAACGTCTTAATTAGGTAGTAGATTTAACCAAATAATCTTCAGCCGTCTTCTGTAATACAGCATATCAAAAACTGTTACAGAACTGTAAATCCTCTCTATTTCATTTTCCCCCAAGAAAACACGGAGAAGCGTTCATATCATCCAAATTTATATTCGAAGTAAGTGAATTTCGCTTTTACAGATTTTTTTTTTTCCTGGCAGTCTTCATTTGATATTTTCCGTGCCTTGTCATAATTTGCTTTCATTCAGTCACATGGAAATGGCCGTGCGCTCTAAGGCGCCTTGCTGCGGAGTGCGCGGCTGTTACCCGACGGACGTTCGAGTCCTCCCCCGGACACGGGTATGTGCGTTGTCCTCAGCATAAGTTAGTTTAATTAGTATGTAAGTCTAGGGACTGATGTCCACTGCAGTTTGGTCCCATAGCTTTACAAATATTTGAAAATTTGAATTTACTTTCAATCATTATCATGTTTTCCATTTTCAACACATCACTTCCATTTATGCGACCTTCCAAGGCCTTTGTCTCCTATGACAGATTTAAAATTTCATTGTCAAACCTTGGAATCTTTATTTCTCGTCTCTCAACTTTGATTTCATTTATAAATCTCTTCCTGCTTTCCTCTAGTAATTTCCTAATATACAGTTTGAGTATTATCGGGGGCAAAAACAAAACTGTATCACTCGCTTCTCAGTTAACGACCTCATGAGATTTTCCTAAATTTTGTCCTGCGGTAGCATATAAGGGTACATACTGGCCTTTTGTTTGTACAGTCAACATCATCTGTCGACCTCCTTCGTGATTTAAGGCGATACCAGCAGGACATTGTCACTTACTTGCACATCTTCGCTTTCGCCTAAGACCAGACAAATGCCGGGATGGTTCCTTTTGAAAGGGCACTTCCGTTGCCTTCCCCATCCTTACTCAAAAATACGAGCGTGAGATCCGCGTAAAAGGACCACACCGGCGACGGGATATTACACCATACGCTTCCTTCCTTCCTTCCTTCCTTTTTCTAAGACCTTTTCTCTATGAACTTTTGCAAAAAATGATTGTATTACGTTAGCGATTAATGTTTAAACTGTTTGTTTTTGGGACGTAGATGGAACTGCGCGCAACACTACGCGATTGCCGAGCTCGTGAGTGTCCATTGTCGCAGGACCGATCAATCCGACCAAGATGGAAGCGATGTTTAGGTGGTACTGCAAAGTGACTGCCGGGCTAGTATCCGCCTGCCAACTCAGACCCACGATTCGCAAACACTTTCACATGACGTTACGCAAGACGTAGGTAGGCGGGATACACAATGCCTTGCTGAGGGATTTGGTAGCGTCAGAAATGGTATTCGACCACTCACTACTAGAAACATTGGTAACGATAGAAGACACGGTTAAGTCCACGAAGAAGGAGAAAATTGGAATTGTATGGCGGACCGAGTCACGAATACTGTTCTTCAGAGAAGTGAGCTGGTGTGAACGCCTCATGGAGCGACCGAGAGCGTCGACAGGGCAAAAAACTACGCGTGTGGCAGGCGGGAAAACGTAATGAGGTTACGGCCACGACAGCGCGACGCAGATATCAGTTTGACGGGTATGAGCGCTGGAATCCCTTTTCTTCTTTGCCGCCTGTTACTCTTCTTAATTAGTCTGCTTGGGAAGCGTGACAGTCGTCTGGACAAAGGACGCCGTCTACGTACGTGTCAGAAACGACAGAAAACGCCGAGGGGAGCTGGACACTCTCGACCGTCGTCGAATTTTGCGGAGGAAAATAGCAAGTGTAGAAAACGGTTTGATTCCATAATCCATACAATTTCCACTGCTATACTTTTGATTGAATATACTCATCGCAGGTCTGTCTGAAAGTAGCAGCGTTATCAGATCAAAGGAATCTGGACGCTAATTAGAAGACATTATTAATATGGAATGTGTTCACCCTTCCTTATTAGAATGGCATGAATCGTGCTGTGGGCACTTTAAATGGGGTGTCTGAATGTTTGTGGAAGAGTAGCAGCCGCGCGGGGATGGCCACGCGATCCGAGGCGCCTTGTCACGGATTGCGCGGCTACTCCCGCCAGATTCGAGTCCTCTCTCGGGCATGGCTGAGTGTATATGTTGTGCTTAGCATAAGGATTCTGTGACCACAGTAGTTTGAAAGTCCATTCTAGAGGCGAAACTACAAAAGTTAGTGGTGGACACTGGTTTCCGGAGCGAAGTCAATGTTCCGACTCATCCCAAAGGTGTTCCATGTCTTCCAGGTCAGGACTTCGGAGAGGCAGTTCATGTTCTCGTCGAAAAATCGTTGCCTCATAGATGCTGCTTAATGGCAGGGGACATTGTTATGGTGAAAAATCAACGTTTCGGAACTGTTCCCTTGCCGCGTGGTCTAAGACGTCATGCTACGGACTAGGCGGCAGTCGCCCCCCGGAGGTTCGAGTCCTCCTCGGGCATGAGTGTGTGTGCTGTCCATAGTGGAAGTTACTTTAAGTAGTTTGTAAACACTAGCGACTGATGTCCGTAGCAGTTTGGTCCCATACGTCTACGAACATTTAAACTGTTCCCCTACAGCACGCAGTAAACAATGCTGTAAAATGTCTGCATATAACTGCGCATGTAGCGGTTTTTTTTTTTTTTTTTTTTTTTTTTTTTTTTTTTTTTTTTTTTTTTTTTTTACGTGTGTGTTACTGTTTCTCCACTACTGAGTACGCTACAGTCCTCGCCTCCAATCACTCATCGAGTGATCAATTCCGCAAATGTGTGAGTTTTTTTTCTCTTATTCTCGGATATCACTAATTTTAAAAACTACCCATAGACACAACAGTAAAAAAATGTTAGAATGTTTTACACGAACAAAAATATCCCTTAACAATGGACATGCGCATCAAAAACTAAGCCTTTGTAATTTTGACGAATTTAATGTAGGGTCTTCGACCTATGCGGGCCTTGCTGCAAAGCGAGTGGCTGCTCCCCGTCGGAGGTTCGAATCCTCCCCTGGGCATGTGTGTTGCCCTAAGCGTAAATTAGTTTAAGTAATAAAATCTTCTCGAGCTTCCAGCCGCGTCAAGTGGTTGTGAAACCACAATGAATAGTGGGTTCACAACTACTTGACGCGGCTGGAAACTCGAGAAGATTGTATTACTTGATATCGCCACGAGACCATGCACTCATACATTAGTTTAAGTAGTTTGTAAGCTTATGGACTGATGACTACACTAGATTGGTCCCGTATGTTTACAAATATTTGAACATTTTCTTTGACCTATGGCTTGGTTATGTTCATTCTGGAGTATCCCAAAGTGTGTGACAATCATCACAACTCATAGAACATCTTATAAAATTTTACTACGATCGTCACTATTCGAATGTAGAATTGATATCCATTTTTTTCGTAAATATGTGTAGCCGAAGTGTACAGTATATCATCAACTAATTGAAACAACGTTGCATTCTTCACACGTTAAGTATTCGTTCTTCTTACGTAAAAGATACTCATAAACTGCTTGATTTACACCGAATTCGATCGTCTAATAAACAAGTTTTACGCTTTCCTCCACTCCATGGACCGGTACATTATTTCAGTTCAATGAAAACAAAAGCGTGCGACTCTATCGCGTTTAAAAACTGTATTTTTCAATAAAGCGTTTTACGCTCTTGGCAAAACTGCGAATAGAATCATAGCATTTAATCTGTAGCTGCGCCACGAACGTTAAGCGAGTTATTGAAAAATAGTTTTTTTAAAGTAATGAGAGGCATGTTTTTGTTTTCAATGAAATACATTTTAGGTACAGCTGTGTAATTTCAATACGCAATTTTTAACCTACCTAAAAGCTGTCGGCATCATCTAGACAAAAAAACTGTTGTAGTTGGGACACAACTGATTTACTTACTGCAACAATGGTGCGTCGACAGGTGGTAAGAAGTTACTCCTGCTGCTAAATTTGAATACATAAACCTACAATATTAAGTGCTGGTAAATGTAATTGACATCTTCGTTAATGTTTTAAAATTTTCATTTAGCGCCAATTAAGATCACCGGGTCCACATTTCACCCGCGGCCACCAAAATTATGTGACACCGACTCTTGCAATAATTCATAACGACACTAAAATATTTTACGACTCCGGAGCGACTTAACAAAGACTTGTCGGCTAACGTGCCTATCGCATATCATCAGGCACCGCAAATGATTCCGAAGCGTCGAATAAGAAAACACTAGGATACTGTAAGCCATTTCTCTCCGCGAAGTTTTTATTCCACATTGTAAATTATCTCTTTGTTGGCCGCGCTTAGCAACGTTAATTAGCGGGAATATCTGCGAGCACGACCCGACTTCTGTGCATGTTAGGGTCCCTTGTTGTGACGTTTACTGCATTCTTTCTCGGGCGAGGTCTTGGTTACAAGAAATTTATTCGCTCGCCGGCCTTTTGCCTCGCTTTACTTTACTGCTGCGGATATTTATTGGCGACAGGCGTCGCTCGTCATCACACGGGACGTTAAGTCTTTATACGCTTTGGAACTCAATAACCGCGCCGGATTCTGCACTGTTCCCGACTGCCGCCTCAAGAACGAGCATTCGTAATTGAAAATACTGAGCCGTGAAAACTTCGCACTCACACTCAATGTGTTGATACTTAACATTTGCGAAAGAGATCGAGTACCCCAAAACTGGCCGCGTGAGAGTAGCCGAGCGGTCTGGAGCGGCACGTTACGGAGGTTCGAATCCTCCCTCGGGTGTGTGTTGTCCTTAACTTACTTTAATTCTTGAGTTTCTCTCGGCGTATTTGATAATCAAAATATCCACGGGTGTACTGCCGATCTATAGTGGACACTGTAGACCGGCAGTACACCCATGGATATTTTGATTTAGTTTAAGTAGTTTGTAAGTCTAGGGACTGATGACCAACGTAGTTTGGTCCCCTAGAATTACAAACATTTGAAAACCCCAAAACGTGGGTATAATATCACTGCGTAAATATTCGGCTCAGATAGTTTATAGTTATTACAAAGAGAACAATGGACAATTCTACAATATCTGTATACAATGGTAGCTTGTAACAGTTATAGTTATGCGTAACAGTAAAACAGCCACGGGGGGGGGGGGCCTAATGGGGCTGAAGTCTCCCCCTATCACCTCCCAAAGTTTAATTTTTTTTTTCTTTCCTTTTTTTTTTTTCTCTATACTTACAAGACGCATTTGTTGTCTGTCTTGTCTGTCTTTCTGTTCTCTTATAACTGAAGATCCAGACAACCAAATAACGTGAAATTTGGTACACGTACACAAAATTACACGGAGAAGGTTCTTAAACAGGTTTCGTTCCATTTTTTGGAAAACCAACCGGAAAAATTGAGAAAATGTGAAAGTGCGTTTCAAATGTGTCCGTGTAAATCTATATCTTCGCACTGATCTTGATGAAATTTTGCACAATTGACCTTCAAAAAAAGAGGAAAGGCACTGTTTACATAAAATTTCGTTCAGTGCATAATGGAGGGTGCTTATGGATTTCGCCAAAATCCACAGTTTTGCTCCGATCTTGATGAAATTTTGTACCCTTGACCTTGAAAACGAGATGAACGTTACTGTCTACATAAAATTTCGTTCGGTGCATGGAGGAGAGTATTTTACTTACAGACTTCGATTGCAATCTCTATACATATAAGACGCATTTTTGTACGCTTCTACAGAAAAACTTATTCTAAAACCGGGCAAAGCCGGGTGCTTGCAGCTAGTTTGAAATAATACACATGTAATAAATCACAACGTAATTATAATTTGCCAAGCACAAGTGAACGTGACAGTGGGTCGCCAACATGATGTCACCAGTGAGAACGTGTGCTGCTGTTACTGTGAGCGGTTTTAGATGCTGCCGCTATGCTGAAGTTACGAGCCGATTGTTCATATGCGGCGACCCGCTGCTTAGCAGGTCAGCGGCGCCACCGAGTGGGATCTTATGAACAACAATAGTGTTACTTTAGTTTAACTTTTACACGTAGAGTCTAATGTTAATCAAACTGTAGAGACCTTTCTCTTTGATACTAACAAAGAAGCTGCTTAATTATTTTACGAGCTGATAATATACACTCAATTTCCACCACGTTGCTACTCTTCCACTTTCAAATTAATGCGAGCCTATTCATTTTATTTCTTGTGCAATTGTTTTTGTAGTATAATTGGTTAAATTACAAAAAGTTTGAAAATTAGTCTTAGATTAATAAATTCAATAGGCTTTATTTTGAAAAAAATTAGCCTCCTCCCTGAACCACATTCTGGTTGCGCCACTTATGCGTAGTATTAGAACCTCGTGGTAACCGTACAAAATATATTCCTCACGCTTCTAAGCTGCAAGAACTCATTGGATTAAGAAAGTACTCTTGTTCCTAGGTTTCCATGACATACCGATGAAATATCTTCAAGTCTTGAAAACCCCTTGGATCAACTTATTCTGTAGATATACCCACAGATCAAGTATACTTGGGTCGGGTGACTGCTGATCATGATTGACGACATGGGCATGTAAATCTTATTACCAGAAATTTTTTTATAGGAGGTTAGGAAGAGCTCTACAATAAGTTGTTTTTAACTTTATATCCAACTTATTCTTTATATTCAAAATTAAATATTTTTCAGTAAAATTAATTCCTATTTTCCCCCTTGTTCTTTTGGTTCATTCATTGTTCTCGCTTTCCCTAATTCGTTAGAGGTAAATCCTGTGATGTTTATTTTATCTTTATATTTTTTAAGAACACAAACCATTTCTACCCCCGTTCTACACTTCGCCAGGCATGTGAACCATCTGGAATAAACTTCTCGTGGCCGGGGCGTCAAACCCTAATAATCCGTCTATCATTACTTTTTGTGCTTCGGACACGTCCGAAGAAACGGACACTAATACTGATGTGCAACGCTTATGAATCAAGATGCAAAGGCATTTACAACATTAGGGGACAGTGGGCACTGAATTGAATCGTTGGGAGAAGTTGAAAATTTGTGTCGAGCCTGGATTCGAACCGAGGTCCTCCTGCTTACTAGGCAGTAGCGCTAGCCATTGCGTCATTCGGATACAACAATCACCGCACCTGCGTAGGATTCCATAGCACGGCAGACTCAAATTTTCAACTTATCCATCACAAACTGTTAACATGATGCTCACCTGAAAAACATTCCCTTTTTGGTATTAGAATGCATTACCACGTACGCTCACTTCTTCACCGCAAAGTTTTAGACTCTTTCTTTCCAATACTTTATATCTATATCTGACAATGATTCATGTCTATTGTGGTAGTCAAGGTATGCCAGTTGTTTTGGCAGATTACACCGAGTCGTCCGCTAAGAGTTGAATGGTCTGATTAATATCTTTGGCTTCCCACTGTACTGCAACAAAATCCACAGAAGAAGGGATCAACTTTCGCAAAAATGAACTTCAGAAACAGGAAAGTCTCAAAAAACAAGTTGTTTACCGTACACAGGGCGCGTGTCTTAAAGCTGTATACTGCCTCCAGAAGTGAGCCAAACTCATGTACCTCAGACGTATGTAAGACTCTGGCTCTATCACGCACGGGTCTTGTTTTCGTCAGTCCAACTCTAGCGACCTCGAAATCAAAGGGAAAAATTTGGAGGCAGTGACAATTTACACTGTTTAAGTAGAAATCTCGGACGTCGGAACGTTATATAGCAGTCTTCTTCGTCCTAAATCTGGCGTGTATTACGAACAGTAAGAGACTCAATAGCGTTATTCCAACCGAACAGCGAATGAGAATTTGTGGAATGAATAACTGAAAAAGAGATTACATCGTCTTTCGTGATAGGAGACACTTTAGCGATTCATGCCAATCTCATGAACGAGAGAGTACAAGCGAAACAATAGCCCGCGACGCGACACAGAATCGACGTCTATTGGCTGGGATGGAGCAAATAGAGAGCTACGCCAAATTTCATTACGTGCGGGTCCGACGAAAGCGTTATGCGCCCGCCGTCGAAATCCGATACACGCTCCGCTTAATTAATTTACCATTAATTAGAGTGACCGTAAGCTCATGTTTACATTTGAAATACCAATTAATGTTGCGTAAACATTGCCCGAAGACAGCGTATAAAAATTTAATTGTGTTTCGGCATTTGGGTGTTGGATGAAAATGATCCATAACAAAAGTCGACGTGCCGCCTGTGGTATTACAGCCTCAGTCGAAAGTTTATTTCTGCTTGTCACTCTGCCTGACGCAAATAAACCTAATTTTCACTCGCACAGTCAGAGATAGAAATATTTATAAAATGACTGTTGATCCGATAATTATAGTTACGAAGGCACGTAAATCTCTACTAAAATTTAGCAATTGGTGATACGAAGTCAGCTCTTTCAGAACACATATATGATGTCTTCGGTGATGGAGTTATCGGTTCAGACCTTACAGACGAAACAATATCAGCTTCACAGTGGTGGGATAAGAAACAGAAACAACCTTCTTGAAGGAGAAATTGAAGCGTCGCATTGGCGTGATTTGAACAAACTGAAAATGAATTCTGTTTCTTTTCAACGAAACTGCCGTCTTCTGTTATTATCTCGCGTCGTTCGACACTATTATGCAGAAAAATGAATTACACACAAAGTTTTAGAGTGTAGTCAATGGCTTTAGGATTTCGACGAAAAGGACTGTTGCACGGAAACTCACTGTCTAGTAACTTCGTTTGTGGTACCAAATTACCAGTAAATACAGTGAAACTTTCATTCGAAAGTTAAAGGCGTGTCATTAGTGCTAATCTCTTATACGGTTTTATTAATTCTGTGAAACGAAGAAATTAAACTAGTCGTTGATCATCATATACTGTTACACATATGTTTTCCAATGCTTACGAGACAGTACATTTATTACAAGTGGATGACAAAAAAACAACAAACTGTATGTTGTCAAAGGCCGATTTCAGTGTACTTCTAGGAGATCAACAGTTGCTGCATATGCAATAAACCCTCTAATTGATGGAAAGATCTCCGTTTTCTTCCACGCTTCCACATTTCAGAGAATACCGCCGTCGCTGTGTTAATGGACAATTCTTGTTGGTGGTGCCCTTGAGGAGGTTAATATTACTCGGCTTCTAGGAGCTGTTAGTAATTTACGTATACTGACTAAAGCGGGTTAAGACGAATAGTTACGTTACTGATTGGAGACCAAACGTGCGGTCACTATATGCAAATGAGAGTCCAGATAAAGCAACTACGGTCTCAGGTTAGGAGTGGTACTATCAGAAACAGTCTAACTACAGAAAAAGAAAGAGATCAGAATACAGCAGCCGTAGTACATAAGGATGATGGTGGCGCTCCAGACTACCACAGTCACAATTGACCTGCTGTGTTTTTCCGGTACAGCCGATACGAGGTACTGTGAACAGAGTGAGAAAATGCTATGAAGAAAGGTGGCGAGACTGATAAGGCAAAAGATTTATCTTCCTTCGTGTATCGAAGTCAGAAACGGACTTCATTTCGCGAGCTGCGTTTATATGTAAAGGCGTTTGTGACTTCCGTTACATGAGTCTGTTTCAGACTGATCTTTGAATCCAGCTTTGGATTAATTGCTGTGGAACAGCTGTAGTTTGCCAAGCGGACATTAAACATTTCAAATTGGCTATCGGTTAGGAAAATGTCTTATTCAAAAAAATTCAAATATTTGTAACTCTATGGGCCTTAACTATTGTAGTTGTCAGCCCCTAGGCTTACAAACTACTTAATATAACCTAAGGACAAAAGACACACACACACACACACACACACACACACATCTGGGAGGACTCGAACCTCAGAATGAATGCAACCACGCCTCCCCACGTAGGTGCTTTAGAGCGCTCGGCTATTCCACCGCGGCTAATGTCTTATTATTTCACTGCAGAGTCGTTATCTGCCACAGACTGAATAATTTTTGGACTGCACCGCAAAAAGGAAATTACCTAAATTTCAGAACATGCCCGCCACTGTCAGATCCTAGCGCATTTTTCTACGTTCGTAGTTCTCTATTCTTGTTTCAACGATTTCCTGATCATTTCTTCTTAGTTTGCTACTTTCCACATTTTTCAAACTCTGAGACGTAGTGTGTAGTAAAATCGTGGCCTTACAACTTTCCTCTGTCTGATCTCATGCATAATTCATAGTTCTTTTAAAAGGTCTCTTGGTTCTTCACAATTTTATTTAGTGAATAGAGTATTAAACTGTGACACGTTGCGCATTATCTACCTTTCTGTAGTCTCAACGTTGCTGTTACCACCTAACTCTACACGAGAATCATCACTTACATTGAACACTTCTAGTAATGGAAAGTTAATGGACTTATTACATTAAGTAAAACACAAAGGCTTATATTGGTCTTAAATGTGCATTTAAAAGTGATGTTTCAGAGACTGAATTTCAGTTTGTCGCAATGTCAATTGGATGTAGACGATTACCTGAGCAAATGTGACGGTCTTTAAGCGGAGAGGTGGCCGTAAAGGCCATTGAACATGTAATGAATATACCTTTATACATCTTTGATTACTCAACTAATTTGTCGTATATGACTTTGAAATATAGTCACTAACTCTTCTTATTTTTCAAGCGCTGCAGACTTAATTCTTTCTGTAGGCCATTTCCAGAGGTGCCGCAAGCTCACATTAACGTCGAATAAAACATAAAAGAACGACGGACTGTACACAAGTGTTTTTCTACATGGTAGAAAATTTTCAGTAGATGTGGTTCATTTGTAAGGGAGACCGCGTATGCAACAATAGTGCTGAGGAGTTTGGCATTCCTATCAGATAGATATAAAAGAAGATATAGAAGCAATTCGAAGGTGGTCTGCTGGTTTTTTTTTTACCGGTAGGTTCGATAAACACGCGAGTATTACAGAGGTGGTTCGAGAACTCGAATGTGAATCCGTAGAGGCAAGGCGACCTTCTTTCCAAGGAACACTATCGAGGAAATTGCCAGCATTTGAAGCTGACTGCAAAACGATTCTACAGTCACCAACTTACACTTCACGTAAGGACCGCAAAAGATAAGCAAAATTACAACTCGCAAAAAAAGGGGGAAAAAAAAAGAAGATGCGGATTCTATGAAGAAGGAAGGAAGATTAGTATTTAACGCCCTGTCGACACAGTGGTCATTGGAGCCGGATACTTTTAGTCAGTGACTGGGAAGAAAATCGGCCGTGTCTTTTGAAAGTAACCATCCCAGCATTTGGCTAGAGTGATTTAAGGAAATCACTGAAAACCTAAATAATGATGGCCGGATGCGATTTTGAATCGCCGTCTCCCCGAATGCGAGTCCAGTGTGTTACCACTGCGCTCACATCGCCAGCTTACAGAATATTAACTTATCTGAAATAGCAGTCTTTTCACTGAGACTCGTGAGATGGACACGTTTGTAGTACATATTCATGAAGATTGTGGCCGGCCGCGATGGCCGAGCTCTCTGCGGCGCGCCAGTCACGGTCTGCACGGCCACTACGGTCGGGGGTTCGAATCCCCCCTCGGGCATGGATATTTGTGCCGTCCTTAGTCTTAGCTAGTTCATAAGTAGTTTGTAAGTTTAGTTCCATAAACTCTACAGACATTTGAACATTTTTGAAGATTGTGGCCCATTTAATGTTGATTCTGACAACGGCAGACGCTGAAATAGAGCCATTCTATATCGCGGTACGGGCTTCTGTCAAAATTGCCCAGGCGTACGTTTCTAGCAGAGTTAACCAATACGTTGCTTACTTCTGTGTATATGTCGCTAAATGACCGCGAGGATAAAATTAGACCTCAAATGTTCAAATGTTTGTTAAGCTTATGGGACTTAACTACGGGGTCATCAGTCCCTAAACTTACAAACTACTTATGAACTACCTTATACTAAAGACGGCACAAATATCCATGCCCTACTAAAGACGGCACAAATATCCATGCCCGAAGGGGGATTAGAACCCCCGACCGTAGTGGCCGTGCAGACCGTGACTGAAGCGCCTCAGTCTCCTCGGCCACCGCGACCGGCAAAATTAGACCTCACTCGGAGGCTTAGAGACAGTTTTTTCCTCATCGAATAGTACGCGAAAAGAACAAACTAACACCGTGAATTAGCTCGAGGAGTGTAGATGTAGAAGGTTATTCGTCGTGAAAAAGACTTCTTTACTTTAGCGTATCGTATTGCCTGTTAATACTCCCGTGGCTACTATGAAACTCCATTATATGCATTGCGTGATTAGGTAAAAAAACACTGAGCAACGCAGTGTGGGGAAAAAGTGGGATGTGATAACAAGAGTGCAAAGTCGTGCCGGCGGCGCGGCGGCGGCGCGTCGGTGGCTACATTCAACACTGGAGGTGATGGAGTGGACGGTCGGCGCACACGCGCATGCGCAGTCGGCCGCCGCGCCGCCGCCGGCTGTTTATAGAGGCACGGAGGCCCGCGCACACGGCCCTGTCTCTCCACTGCAGCGCCGGGGCGTCAGCGCTTTCACTACCAGGTGCTGGCCACGCCATTAAAAAGGGAAGCGGGGTAAACGCCACCCAGCGTCTGTTGAAAGCCACTCTCTGCTCTCGAGAGTGCCGCAACTGGAACTCCTTTATTCAAAATGTTCAAATGTTTGTAATTCTATCGGACCAAACTGCGTGGACATCAGTCCGTAGCTTACAAAATACTTAAACTAAGGTAAACTATCCAAAGGACAAACACACACACACACACACACCCATGCCCCTGGGAGGACTCCAACCTCCACGGCGAGCAACCGCGCGCTCCGCAGCGAGACGCTTTAGACCGCTCGGCTACTCCACCGGGGCAACTCCTATATTCCATTCCACCACTTGCCGAAACCCCAGCGTTTTCCGGGTATTTATTTGTTTAAGTTTCCTCTTAGCCTATATCTTCGTTCTTATCTCTCTCTATCTCCACCTCCTCCCCGATGTCCATCTCCTCCGCATCTACCTTGCACTCCACCTCCTACACATCCCTCCAACAATGTCCATTGCCCTTCTTCCTTTTTTCTAGTATCAATACTACATTTAATTAGTAAACTTTCTTACAGCACATATTTATTACAATAGTTCTATCAGTTCATATCCTCGCCGGCCGCGGTGGCCGAGGGGACTGCGGCGCGCCACTCACGGTCTGCACGGCCACTACGGTCGGGGGTTCGAATCCCCCCTCGGGTATGGATATTTGTGCCGTCCTTAGTGTTAGTTAGTTCATAAGTAGTTTGTAAGTTTAGGGACTGATGTTTTTATGTTTGTTAAGCTTATGGGACTTAACTACGTGGTCATCAGTCCCTAAACTTACAAACTACTTACGAACTACCTTATACTAAACACGGCACAAATATCCATGCCCGAGGGGGGATTGGAACCCCCGACCGTAGTGGCCGTGCAGACCGTGACTGAAGCGCCTCAGTCCCCGCGGCCACCGTGGCCGGCTTAGGGACTGATGACCCCGTAGTTAAGTCCCATAAGGTATACAGACATTTGAACAAGTTCTTATCCTCCTTTCACTCTCTGATTACCTGTTCCTGCCTTCCCAGTTATCCGCTTATCTCATCCTGCCCCCTCGCTTTTCTCCACACTCTTTCACCTCCCCCCCCTCTCTATCAACCTCCTCCTCATTCTTCTCATTATTCATTACCTACTCCCCATTTCTTCGCTCATTTCCTCCCCTTTTCTTCCATTATCTCCTTCTGTTCTTGCCCCTCCCCTCGTTCAACTCATTCTAACACTCTGTATCTAGTCCTCATATCTTAAAATTACATATAAACTACGTCCTTAAAATTTCCAAACCACGAGACTGTTTTGCGTCTCGAAAATGTCAATTACATAAAAAATAAAGGTGAAGCATTGAATTAAAATTTGTGATGCGGTCGGGAATCGAACCCGGAACTCCGTGCTCACTACGCAGACATCTCAACCACTTTTTCTTTTTGTAGATCTTTGCAGCGCGGTCGTTGGTTCAGTTTGTTTTTGGTTGTTCGTGGAGTATTTGGCTCAGCTTTTTTTATTACAGAGAGCGTTTAGCCCCCTGACCGGACGCGCTAAGCCACGGCGACCACTAGACCATCGCACCACTAGCGATTAAGGCGCCTCAGAGTAGTCTATGTAGGACTTCCCTTCGGGTCACAAACTCTAAGTCCGCTTCCGTGTTCCATGAAATATTGCCACGGAAGAGGAATTAGAGTTTGTCACGTGGAGGGAAGTCGTATTTAGAATATTCTGAGGCGCGTTAATCGCTAGTGGTGCGGTAGTCTAGTGGTCACCGTGGCTCAGCGCGCCCGGTCAGGGTGTTGAACGCACTCTGTAATAAAAAAAAAGCTGAGCCAAGAAAACGTCGAACAATAATGAGCTAACACGATCAGCGTCCGCAAGGACAGAAATACCCATGGATTTTTTAAAAAAAGTGTCAAATTTCATGGAGACTGGTAAAAGCAAATGCGTCGTTGCTATCGATATTAAAGGAAAAAAAGGTATTTTTTTTATATTTTTCGATTCATCCTACTTTCCTTTGTAATTCTCACGAAATTTTTTTTCATACGAAAAACAGCGAAAAAAGAATTACGCATATGTATCCATCGTCCGAATCGTGAGAAAGCAAATAAAAAAAAGTCACCTGTCTATTTCCTTGCCCTGTCCTCGGTGGGGACGAGCCAGTGTGTTATGTTAATTTTATTTTGACACTTTGTTCTGCTTAGAGGTGCTAATATCCGTGTTATCTTCGCGCTTATTAGAAATTTACAGGGAGAGTTTCGGAATAGATAGGATGTTTGCCTTATGAACGAGGAAAACCACTTAAAATCCCGTCAGGAACTTTCTACCTTGTTATAAGAATGGTGAAAGTAATTTAATTGTTTTGTACAGAAAATAGTAAATTTTTCTGTCTAACGAAAGTAAAAAGTAATTTTATAGAACCGGCCACTTTATTTATCAAGTAACAATGAGGATTTTCTTCGAAGTGTTCACCGTAGGGGTATGGGTTTTTTCGATCGGAAAACAAACTAAAGATATTTAATAAGAAAGTCATCTATCATAGGTATTATTTATGTGGCGAACCAAACGATGAAGTGCGCTAGTGTACTGTATGGTACTGAAAGTCTTTTAGTACGCACTACCCTTACAGCTAGGGAATATTATGTTGTCTTCCAGGGTTTCTGTAACAGATAAACGCGCTGTTATCTATTTGCACAGCGAGATTCGCCGTACTTGTGAAGCATTGAACACCGAAATGTGTGGCGTCGGGTAGTTTCCCACGGCGCATCGGTTCGTTCCTATTGTCCGGTTATATTTACCAGCGAGAGACTACACCAAGTACGACCTCGGAATTGATGGCTTCGATGATTGCCTCAACGGCATAGATTATGTGGTAATCCTTCGTGGAGAGTTGCACACTTGTTCGCGTCGCTCGTTCCCCGAGGTGATATACGAACGAGTGCTGCAACGCCGTTTGCCATACTGATGGAATGCTATTTGACTGAGCTACTGATGCCCTTCGAGCTTGTATTTTCCAGAATGTGTTCACTCAGCAAAAATATATATAAACAAGTGCCGGTCATCTATACTATGTCTGTGACCTTACTGAAAATGATTTCGCTAAAAATGTTCAAATGTTTGTAAATCTATCGGAATCAAAACTGCTGCGTTATTAGTCTGTAGCTTACAAACTACATAAACTATGGTTAACTAACCTAAGGACAACACAAACACCCATACCCGAGGGGGGACTCGAACCCCCGACGGTGGCCAGCCGTGCGCATCGCAGGATGGCGTCCCAATGCGCTCGGCTATCCGCCGCGGCTATTTCGCTACTGTAACTGGCGAGAAGTTTATGTGTAAAATTATATTCTTTATATAATCCATACCCCATGCAAGCCATGGTTGATGCAGTGGTCACGACAAAAATTTTTTCTGTAGAAACGTGATTTGTAATATGAATGTTGCTTTGTCTGTGTGAGTAAAACTGCAGTGTTGGTAAATGTCATTTTTTGCCGACACTAATACCACGCTACCAGCGAATAACAGATTATTTTAGTTAGTAGATTACGTAGGTTTTAACAATGGCACTAAGTATTCTTATAGTCCTTTGTTAAGATTCACTACATTTAATGTGACACATTTTTAGGAAGGTGAAAACCGTATGTCGTAAACCATTTTTCGCTGTGTGTTTTCATGTCAAGATCTTAATTGGATTTGCTAACCCAGTTACACGTAGCGTCTGAAAAACACCTGTTTTAGATCCTCATATAGTCATTTTTTCTCTTTACTTAAATCAACGTATCATCCATCCTCAGTCTAATATTTAAACTTCACCTTCACTGCATTAAAAGTCACTTTGTCCACATTACCCAAAAATTAGCGACAACAATGCAGAAACGGTTACGTTTACATGAGGGCGAATATCAACTGTGGAAACGGAAAACTGCTTTATGAAAGTAGATTTCCAGAATCGATTTTGCAGTGTTGAAATGTCCGACCAAAAACGGAAATGGAAAATCAGCTTACGAAATCCGTTTCTGGGAGTAAACGGGATTAATCATGTAACAGCGCGGAATATAATGCTGCCTATAGATTACTTCTTTATGAATGCAGAACATACGAGAAAATTAAGGTAAGCGAATGGCGAATAAACAGAGACACTATCACAAACCCCTCTCAGCAATGGGAGTCTCTTCTCTAAATAAAAAAGAAACTCGAGAAATTTATCTGAAGTAACGTTATTTTGACGTTGAACTTCGCTGATAATCAGGTCGCTGGGTACTCAAAATAAACGAGGTTCTCGGAAATGCGAAGTTTTCCAATGTTCGTACAAGTATACCCAACAGAAATACAGTAAAAAATGCTGTCAAAACTTAGTCTTGCCTTATATCAAAAGTAATATGTTCGCCCTTCCGACAAGTAACTTATCTGCACATATTTCTTAGCTCTCGACTACCGAGTTTATTAATCGGAAGTACGTTGAAACCCAGTGAAATGTATTGTTGTTTAAGAACCGATAACGTTTGCGGTTGAACAATGCTGTACAATGCAATACCGGCTAAACGAATTGTTGAAGCACATTTCTCATAACATTAAATTTTTCAGACTTGGAAATTATAATCTTTTCAATGCATATCACAGATGGTTCACAAGGACAGTCCTACTTTGATGGTAGCACATAAACGTAACCTTTACGAACACTGATACAACGCATTGCGCCGAAATCAGTGAAGGTATAGGTCTTAATACTTAATTTGTTAGTCAGTCGTGTTACATATTTAAAAGAGGTATTCCAGTAAATAGACGTGCTGTAGTGTTACGATAGGATTGTTTACCGACGCATGAAAACGCTGATGTTATTTTGAATTCTCTGGACAATGACGGCAATTCGGGGAAAGCGGTCTAGTTCACAATTTTTCCATGCAGCCACAAAAGAAAATGTCCTGATAGTATTCTGAGGATATTGGTAGTAATGGATTTGACCCTATTTACTCGATTTGCAAACACTATTTGTCACGTTTCTCCGCGGTCGAATATCATGTCCCTAATCAGAAATATACATACAGATATCACTCAACTTCATAGGTCTTCGAAAGTAACCAGCAACAATATTTTAGGCAGATGATAATAGGCAAGTATTTTACTATCGAGTCCAGATCCTTAGCTTTTTAACCTACCGACATAATATTTTTACAGTGAACCACGTATGCTTATTAATGGGATTCGATGTATAAATACTTTCGGTAAATGTTTGAACATCAATTACCTTGGCATGTGATTGATTAACAGTACACAGCTTGTATAAATAAGCTAAACATAATTTAAGATTTACAGTGACTCACTTCTCACCATCAGCTTAATATTCTTTTTCGTGCCACGAGGTCTAAGGCGTCATGATACAGACTGGGAGGCCATTTCCGCCGGAGGTTCAAGTTCTCTCTCGGACGTGGGTATGTGAGATGTCCTTAGTGTAACTTAGTTTAACTAGTTTGTAACTCTAGTGACTGATGACGATAGCAGTTTCTTTCCATAGTTTTACAAACATTTGAACATATTCTTTTTCGCAATTATGAAACATTAAGATTAGTTCTTCTGAGAATATGTTAGTCTACTTTTTGTGTGGTAGCATTTTCACTATGCGACCTCTTAATTCTTTTCATGTTGTTACTTTTTTCTCTCTAGATTTCGTTCGGCAAATATCGTCGTCATATACCATCTACAGTCTGGACGTTTCTAAAGGGAAATCTAACTTGGGATGATACATGTTTGTACTTCGAACATCCTGAATGCAAGTTTTTTTTATCCAGGAATTTGAACTGAAAGCGCTCACTATGATAAGAATTCGACGGTAGATTATTCATCATTGCTGGTTGTCCTTTGTATACTTCTGAACGAATCCATGACGTATATTCGCGGACTGATGATAGTACCGCTATTATATTCAATTTATGTAAATGATCTGACGGGATAAGTCTCCGGCTGTTTGATGATGATGCTGTGGTGTATTGGGATGTGTCGTCGTTGTTTGGCTTTGAGAGACATCTACAGTTGACCTCGTACAGGTTCTAGCCGTTCCAGGTTGTAAGATCCCTGCGTAATATGACGTACACAGTCATCCAGATCTAAAAAATGAAGTTATCTCGCTCAGTAAATAAGTTACAAAATTACTTACGTTTCATTCGTGCCGATTATTACTGATTGCAACGTAATAATAGTTTACAGCTCGTAACATCGATTAACGTTCCGTAGATCATGAAAGCTTGAATCATGTATCAGTTTCGTCCTTGAATACCACCACAGAATAGCCAAGACTTTCTTCTTTCATAGATTATTAACACCAAAGAGATTGTAAGATGCCATGGAATTGATCAGTGTCTTTATAACTTTGCATGTCTATTATTGAATCTGGAGTTAATTAAAGGAGAATTAGTAAATAATTGATATAAGTGCAGAGGGATAGGGATATTACACGTGAAAGCAAGTAACTAGTAGTAGTACTGAGTACTCTCCGCCATCCATCTTTGGGTGGATTGGAGAGTATGTATGTAGATGTCTGGCCACGTATAACAGTAACCGGAAGTACGAGGCGCATCCAGAAAGTAAGTTCCGTTTGGTTATATAAAACGAACGGGTACAGATACAGAAAAAATATTGATTGTACAAAAATCTACAACTGTTAAACTACTTTTCTACATAGCTTCCGAAATTTTGTAGGCAATTGTCATAGCATGGCACAAGGTTTTGTGTGCCTTTTTCATAGAATGTAGCCGCCTGTGTATTCAACCATGTGGTAACATGTTCTTTCAGCTCGTCATCATCGTTGAAGTGTTGTCCACCAAGATTTTAGGTATAAGAAGAGGATTACTGTCATAAGATTTTTTTTTCACGATAATGCCTGACCTCTCACACCGAATGTGACCAAATAATTCTTATGGAAATTTCAATGGAACCTGTTTGATCATCTTCCATATAGCTCGGACCTCTCTCCTATCGACTTTCATCTCTTCTTACACCTAAAATCTGTCCTTGGTGGTCAACACTTCAACGATGATGGTTGAATACACAGGCGGCAACCTTCTGTGAAGGATGCATGCAAAAACTTGCGGAACGCTATGACAATTGCCTACAAAATTTCGGCAGTTATGTGAAAAAGTAGTTTAAGAGTTGTAGAATTTTGAGCAATAAAAATTTCTTCTGTATCTGTGTACAATTTCATTTTATTACAAAACGGAACTTACTTTCTGGACGCGCCTCGTATCTGCCTTATCTACAACTACATAGATACTCTGCAAATCACATTCAAGTGCCTGGCAGAGCGTTCATTAACCACTTTCATAACTTTCCTCTACCGTTCCATTCTCTAATAGCGCGCGGGAAGAAAGAACACATAAATCGTTCCGTCTTCGATCTGATTTTTGTTATTTTATTGGGATGTTCATGTCTTCCTAAGTACGTGGATGCTAACAAAATATTTTCACATTCAGAGGTAAAAGTCGGCGATTGAAACTTCGCAAATAGATGACACCACAATGAATAACGTCTGTCTTTTAATGACTTCCACCCCAATTCGTGCAACATTTCCGTGAATCTTTTCCCCCGTAACGTGATACAACAAAACGAGCTGCCCTTCTCTGAACGTTCTCAATATCTTCCGTCAGTCCCACCTGGTGAGGGTCCCACAATGGGCAACAGTACACCAGGAAATGAAGCACAAATGTAATGTAGGCAGTCTCTTTGGTGGAGCTGGTACATCTTCGAAGCGTTCTGCCAGTGAAACGTAACCTTTGGTTCGCCTTCCCCACAATATTTTCTATGTGTGCTCTCCAGTCTAAGTTGTTCGTAATTGTAACTCCTAGGTATTTGGTAGAATCTGCGACCTTAAGGTTTGACTGATTTATCGCGGATTTCTTTTAGTGGTCATGTGTATTACTTGAAACTTTTCTTTATTTAGTGTCAATTGCCAATTTTCGCACCATGTAGAAATTTTGTCTAAATCGCTTTGCAGTTGCTTTTGATCGTCTGTTGACTTCACTAACCGATAAACGACAGCATCATCCGCAAACAGTCTAAGGCAGCTATTTAGGTTGTCTCCTAAATCGTTTATAAACACAAGGAAGAGTAAGGGACCTATAACGATTTCCTGGGGAACGCCAAATATCACTTTCCTTTTACTCGATGACTTACCGTCAATTACAAGGAACTGTGTCCTTTTTGATAGGAAATCGTGAATCCATCGCACAGTTGGGGAGATATTCCTTGAGAACGCAAATTCATTAGAAGCATGTATGTAGATGTCTGGCAACAGCAACCGGAAGTATAAATTAGGGTCCGCAGATGAAGGTACGTACCTAGTTATTTGGCACCAACGAAATGCGCCACCTCTGCGTGGTGACCGTTATGTCTGGCCACTTCCCGAGAGGCAGTGTTTGCCTTGCCGACAAGCTCTGGCGGCGGCGGGGTGCGGCTTACAAATATTTCACGCGCCGTAGGTGGCCACATAAATGTTTCGCGACTCCGGCAGTGTGTTCGGCCCGAAGGCGCTTCGCTCGAACAAACGGAATGTCTGATCGGGGTTCGCTCCCCGGGCTCAGCGTTTATTCAGACCTCGGCTGCTGCGCCGCGCGGGCGGAGACGCGACTTGCGCATTCAGAATTTATCGGCGGGCCGTCGCGCCGCTGGAAACACGAGAAGTAATCCGCGATAAATGGACGAAAATTGACGTCGTGTGCCGCACGGAAGGTGGCGTGTCGTCCGCGCCCTGCAGCGCGCTTCGGCTACAATTCACAGAATTACGCTCGTTTTCTCGAAAAAAGAAAACGAAGCGGTGAGGGGGGGGGGGGGGGGGGGGAAGGAAAGGTCGCGTTATGGACGAGTACTGCTCGAACGCGGAACTGCAAGTCGCAGCGCTTTTGAAAGCGAGAAGGAGAGAACGCGAGACGCAATCGCTGCCGACAGGCCGGCCAGATCCGGTGGTAGCTCGCGCTCGGCAGAGTCGTGAACGCCGGGATCGCGTGAAAAATGAAGCGTGCCTGTGTGGCCGAGCCAGTCACGACATCCGCCGGGCGACCGCCGGGTAACGATGTTGTTAAATATTTGTGGCGGC
Source organism: Locusta migratoria (assembly GCA_026315105.1). Lineage (NCBI taxonomy): Eukaryota > Metazoa > Arthropoda > Insecta > Orthoptera > Acrididae > Locusta > Locusta migratoria. Next base: position 18,128,759 of record CM048751.1, read on the forward strand.
CGCAGAAGCGCGTCCGGAAGAGGATAGGAGGTGCGCTGTGCACTCCACCCTTGCGCGTCAACTCATTTCCCATTGGTACTCTTTTGCTACCATGTGGGAGCTGTCGTGTGGGTGAAATCGGTATGGCGATGTACGTATACTTTAACAGAAACATTTCACAACTTAAGTAACAGGTTATTATTGTAAATCACGCACCAGTTGTCAATAATTAAATTTATGTGTCACAACGACATGTTATTTTGTCTAAAAGCTGACATTTTGAGCCCGTGGTTGTGTATGAAACACAGCGCGATCATCATCATCATCATCATTAGAGACTGTTTATGCCTTTCAGCGTTCAGTCTGGAGCATAGTACCCCTAATAAAATTCCTCCATGATCCCCTATTCAATGCTAACATTGATGACTCGTCTGATGTTATGCCTTTTACTTCAAAATCATTCTGTACCGAATCTAAGTACTTTCTGCTTGGTCTACCTCGACTCCTCTCACTCTCCGCAGCCGAGCTCATGAGTGTCTTAGCTAACCTTGCTTCTCCCAAGCGTGTAACATGACCCACCATCTCAGTCTGTTCGCTCTAACTGCTTCATCTACGGTGTTCATTCCCAGTTTTTCTTTGATTTCCTCGTTATGGACACCCTCCAGCCATTGCTCCCATCTACTAGTACCTGCAATCATTCTTGCTACTTTCATATCTGTAACCTCTACCTTGTGAATAAGGTAACCTGTATCCACCCAACTTTCACTCCCATACAACAAAGTTGTTTGAAAGATAGAGCGGTGCACTATTTGCTTAGCCTTGGTACTTACTTCCTTCTTGCAGAAGAGAGTAGATCTTAGCTGAGCACTCACTGCATTAGCTTTGCTGCACCGCGATTCCAGTTCTTTCACTATGTTCCCATCCTGTGAGAAAATACATCGCAGGTACGTGAAACTGACTGCCTGTTCTAACATTGTTCCTCCTATTTGGCACTCAATCTGTTTAAATCTCTTTCCCACAGTCATTACTTTCATTTTGGAGATGCTGATCTTCATATCATAATCCTTGAACCTCTGATCGAGCTCTGAAATATTAGTTTGCAACCTTTCAACCGAATCGGCCGTTACAACTAAGTCATCCGCATATGCGAGACTGCTTATTTTGTTTTCACCTTCTTTAATCACAGAGTGATTCTTGTAATAAAGAAGACAGCAACCAACCACTTTTGTTTATGCTATTTATTAACTAAATAGCGCCGTTACCGGTTTCAAACCTTTCGGTTCATCATCAGACAGCTGTTCACGTCTACACAGATGTCACATTTTTCTTTTATGCAGATAAGTTTTCTTGTGGCGAAAAGTCTTTGGTTGTGTGGTGCCCTACAATACAAAACCCTGATTATAATGACTTTCTCTGCCGTAAATGTGACTTATGATACCGGCAAATATTGTGAACAAACTTTTATAATAGAATTTTTCTTATTATTTGTTTACTTACGTCGAAAGGTCGGTTCCATTAGGCCATGAATTACAGAACTGTAGGAATGTTCTCAGATTCGATATTGTGCAAGACATCTCTTCTTCTGAAAGATCTTTTTTTTTGGAGGGGGGGGGGGAGATGTTACGGACCACTGACGGAATTTCGAAAGCAGAACCTTAAGAGTACGTGGCAAGCAGCGAAGAAACGTTGCCTTGAAAGCGAGTAGTATGTCTAGATTTGAATGTTTTGTCATCATCAGGCTCACGGTGACCACAGTTCCAGCTCATTAGTAGGAATGTGGGGTATATCTACATCTACATATCTGCTCAGGAATTCACATTTAAGTGCCTGGTAGGGGATTCATCGAACCGCGGTCAGACTATTTCTCTGCCTTTGACACATTCTGTAACAGCGCAGGGAAAAGTGGAATACCTAAAAATGTGTTTTTTTTTTTTTTTTTTTTTTTTCCATCTAATTTCTCTTATTTTATTCTGATAATCATGTCTCCCTGTATTCGAATTCGGAGACGAAAGTTCGTGAAAGAAATTTCTTTAAAGAATCAGTGCCGTGGCAGAATAGCCGTGCGCACTAAGGCACCCAGCTGCAGTGCGCGCGGCCGGTCGCCCTCGGGGGTTGGAGTCCTCCCTCGGACATGGTTGTTTGTGTTGTCCTTAGCATAAGTTACTTTAAGTTAGTGTAAGTAGTTTGTGAGCCTAGGGATTGATGACCAACGTAGTTAAATCCCTTAGATTTACAAACATTTCATTTCATTAAAATCGGTGAGTCCCACCCTGTATCCAGTAATCGATCTAAAGTAAGTGGTGATATGCGGACTTAACCTCTTGCTCATCAGTCCCTAGGCTTACAAATTACTTAAATTGCGTTACACTACCCTAAGGACAACACACAAACACATCCAACTCGAGGAAGGACTGGAACCTATGACAGCGAGCAACCGCGCGCTCCGCAGGAAGGCGCCTTAGACCACTCGGTTACTCCACCGCGGTCACATTTTTTCATGAATCTTGTTGCGCCTTGTTTATATGAATAACTAAAAGAAGAGGCCAAAAAAGCAATATAAACTGCTGTGTGTGAAGTGTGGTTCCGAAACTTGAGCAGTCGGCATTTGCGACAAGAGAATACTAGAAACATTTCAATTGTGGTGTTGGAGGAGGATACCGAAAATCTCTTGGACGGCAAAGATGTCAAATGAAGAAGTTGTTAGAATAATCGCTTAAAAATGAGCGCTTTTGAAAACGATAAGGTAGAGAAGAGACAACTTAACAGACCATCCGTATGGGCATAATGAGTTTATAGCCAATGTTATGGAAGGAATAGTAGAAGGAAAAAGAGGCAGAGGAAGACCCAGTTTGCAGTACTTGAAACAGATTTAGAAACATATAGGAGTGATCATATCAGAAAATAAAGAGGCTATCCAAGAACAAAAATAAGTGTGGAGGAGAAGAATTGCTGCCAACCAGTCTTGGAATGAGAGCGAGAGAGAGAGTGTGTGTGTGTGTGTGTGTGTGTGTGTGAGAGAGAGAGAGAGAGAGAGAGAGAGAGAGAGAGAGTTGTCCCTCGTGACAACAAAGAAATGGATGTTGTTCGTGGTATAAAAAAGTTTGGGAGCCATTGTCATAAATAGATTTCGCCACAACGAGTGCCGCCTTTTTTTTTATTTTAATGATTTCGACGGAGGCATTTTGCTCAAAGCTAATGTAGTGAGTGCTCAGCTAAGATCTACTCCCTTCTGCAAGAAGGAAGTCAGTACCAAGATTAAGTTAGCATTGCAGCGCTCTTTCGACCAACTTTGCTGTATGGGAGTGAAAGTTGGGCAGATACGGGTTACCTTATTCATAAGGTAGAGGTTACAGATATGAAAGTAGCAAGAATGACTGCAGGTACTAATAGATGGAACAATGGCAGGAGGGTGTCCACAATGAGAAAATCAAAGAAAAACTTGGAATGAACACCATAGATGAAGCTGTTAGAGCGAACAGACTGAGATGGTGGGCTCATGTTACACGCATGGGAGAAGCAAGGTTACCTAAGAGACTCATGAGCTCGGCAGCGGAGGGTAAGAGGAGTCGAGGTAGACCAAGAAGAAAGTACTAAGATTCGGTGCAGAATGATTTTGAAGTAAAAGGCATAACATCAGACAAGGCATCAATGTTAACATTGAGTTGAGGATTATGGAGGCATTTTATTAGAAGCACTATGCTCCAGACTGAACGCTGAAAGGCATAATGAGTCTCTAATGATGATGGTGATGATGATGATTTTGACCGCAATTCGTGCATAATTTCCATGATACTGATATAGCTAATAGGCCAATGCTTTGTTCAAGAAATCGGGGCTGCATTCGGCAGGTGATGGTACCAACTCTACAGAGTTGAATGTCGTATTCACCACACTAATTCACTCGGTTTGCTCACGCGACCCTTAGCGTTTATTATCGCTGTTGACCCTTTTTTTTATTATTTAATAACGGAAATCGCTCCGGAAGCGGTTGCTTCCTGCACGGGGAGGAGGAGGAGTTCGATGAGGCTCCGGTTTCGTACAGCCCATTTCTTTGCTCTGGCTGGAAGTCGTTTTCGTTTTTTACAGCAGGCAATTCCGGTAGTGCGGCGGCCAGAGCGGGCCGGGCTCGGTGTGTGGTCTATGACTGGCGTTTAACCTTCCGGACAAAGCAGGCAGCTGCGCCGAACCTGGTGGCCGACGGCCTGCCCGCCCCGCCTCATAACTGCTGCAGCAGGCCGGAGAGGGCCGCACGTCCCGAATTAATATACGGCTGACTGACAGCGCGCGCCCAATTACGATAGCTCAATCTCTTCTGGACCTCGTTTCCCCAGACGTCAGTCCTTCCCCAACGCCCCTGCCTCTGTCTCAAAACACACACACAGCCTTCTTCCTCCTCCAGCCCTTCCTCCGCCTCCCCCCCCTCCTCCAGCTCGTCTCAATCTATCCTTCACCTCTCCTCCTCGCCCGCCGCGGACTCCGGAATACTGATGACGAATTTTCCAGGTAATCGGCCGCAAGTCGTCAAATAATTAGAGCAATCTTGTGCCATAAATTCGAGGACGATGTATCTGGTCCCGGGGTGTTTTAATAGCAATATCCCATTACGAGGCGCAGAGGAGGGCACAGCGAGAGCGACTCGCGGGCACTGTGGGTAGGGGGGACGGGGGAGATGGGTGCGCGGATAGCGGCCGGCCGTTAACAATTAGCACTGGCGCCAGCCACCGGCCACGGCTGCCGCCGCCGCCGCCGCTGCTGCTTCAGCTACATTTATTATTACTCCGGTGCCGATCAATAGCCGGGAATCTGCCGCCGGCTCGAGGGACTCCGCCAGCCCCGCCTGCGAGGGAAACCGAACGCACGCCGCCTGCACCGGCCGCTCCGCCAAGACTCTTAGACTTCGTCTTCTTCTCCTGCTTTAATTTTGAAGGGGTAAATGGGGCAGTGAGAGGTGTGAAAATTAAATGCAAGGACGTGGGAAATATTAAATTCCGTGCCACAGGATTCGAAAGACACAACTTGTACCTACCGGTCGCCGTGTCACCCTTCGCCTGAATGCGTGAACAGATGCGGCGTGGAGTGGGACGTGGTCAACACCCCACTCTCTAGGCCGTTGTATTGGTCTGTCTGACCGGAAAAAAAAGAGTGCTGCCACTATATTCTCCCCTAGCGTTCGACGACATTCATGTCATTTTTGCTGAGTAAGGTGAGGATGGACATTGTATTGTCGCAAAAGAAGCGCTGGAAGACGTGTGGTGTAGCGCATGGATTGTTGGACTCTGATACAAACTGCCCTGGGTTCGAGTCCTATCCTGGTTCTACATTTTAATTTGAATATGCATTTCTAACACCTTCTGTATGTATTGAGAAATTGTTACAGAAGTTTCTGTTAGTGGATACTGAGGGCGAAGCGAAATTCGCACACTTGGCTGCGCGGCGCGATTCTTCACGTGCCAACAATAAAATAAATAAATTAATGAAATAAAATAAACATAAAAAAGTACATTGAAAAAATATCTCTGCTGGTGCTTGTAATTTGAACTCTCCATTGCGTCGCTGAATGGCGTTCCCGGGCATGGGTTTCTATGCTCATTTTATTCCTCTAGACGCCTTCTACATCCCCTAGATCTTCATTGGTGTAATTGTGTAATTCTGAAACACACTGACGTGTGGAACATAAACTCATCTCAGTGTTCAAATGTTTGTAAGCCTATTGGACCGTTTCAGGGCACTGAAGTAAACTGAACGGCGAAGTTGAAAATTTGTCCTGGACTGGAATTGCAATCCGCATGTCCTGCTTCGGGCCAGTGGCCGCCTTAACCAATTAAGCTATCCAGGCAAGATTCCCTTCTAACCCAATTTCTCTGACTGTAGTAAACTACGATAGTAGTGCGCCCTGCTCATTAGTTACTCTTGCTCACAAGCTATACTGGATTCCCTCAAGGGATAGAGGGTATTTTGCGTTCGCACTGAAATTGTCAGTTGCCTATTGGGGAATATACACAATTATTGATATAGTGTCTGTACTTTAAGGACTCATAAATACGCTCGTTCCCTTGCAGGAATCCAGTATAGGTTGTCTTCAGCCAGAAAAGATTTAAACAAGCACTTTTTGTTATCTATTTCAGTAAAAACATAAGAACAGATCTAGCGCAATCAGAGGTTTTCTTTTCGTGGTATACTGACGGAAGCCTTTTGTCCAAATAGTTCAGAATTTGTTAGAAGGACGAACAATGCAACAACCGCAAAAATCAATGACACGCCATTATTGCTTTTAAACATATCAGTCTGAAGTAGAAGTGATTTGGTCGTCTGCTCTTACTAGATGGTCCTTGGCGTCGGAAGACCTGAATAGGGATGGCGGAGCAGAGCAGAAAGGCTTCCTTTCTACTCTGGTTGAAGGTTGTACGTCACTCTGAAATACTGAAGTAATTGTTCGTCAGTGGAAATAAAGCCGTGTACCCTTTCAGAAGTTATAAATGTCAGAGCAATTGAAAGGAACAGCTTCGGAAATTTACTCCTTCCCCCGGTCATTTCACTGGGCAGCGTTCGCAGATCGTCTGGAAAATGACCGCAGGGTGTGACCTTTTGCTTATAACACCATCGACGTTGTTAGCCAGTCTTGCCAAACAATCTATTATTCCATTCCTTATTTTACAGAGCAAACTTTCATTTTCAGATTTGGCAATGTTTCGGAAAGAATGGTTTCTTTGTATCATCCCGTAGTGCACCTAAGTTTCTAATTCACTTATATTTATTGCATGACTAACTTAAAACACCGATGAAAATCTTGAAATTTCTTCGTCCTTCTCTTAGACATGGTATTGACCGCAGCCACCGAAACAATATTTACACGAAATCTTTTTTACTCCCATCTGATTTTCATACTAATTAAAGGAATAAAACAGTGCTGGTTGGTACTCAGTTACACACTTGTTGATGAATTTTGCGGGTTTTTATAGTTATATGTAACAGACGACTAGCAGATTCCAATCGATAAAATAATGACAGGATGAAGAATAAGGGAAAATATGAAAATCAGTATGATTGCGAAAAAGGCGTGAGAAATTATTAAATGTAAAATAATTTAATGGCATTAAAGATAAAGGTGAAACATTGATTGCGTTTAGAAATTAAAAATATCTGTATAACACACGACGAAATTCGAACCCATAACCTTCCGTTCGACAATACTCAACGGTTGGTTGGTCGTCTGGGGCAGGGGGACTAAACTGCTAAGATCATCAGTATCCCGGTGGGAAGGGGAAGGAGCGAGGATAGTAAAGGAGAGGAAGAGAAAGGAAATGCAGTCCAGGGAGGAAAGAAGGAAGAAAGACTGCATTAGCTCAGGGCCCCGTGCTCACCACGCACATACTCACGAAAGAACCGTGAACCCATTGGGCAGACACACACACACACACACACACACACACACACACACACACACACACACACTCCTCAAACCGTTACGCTACGCTGAAACCAAATGTTCAAATTTTTATAAAGCTTACAGCTCTTAACTGCGGGGTCATCAGTTCTTAAACTTACAAAACTACTTATGAACTAACTTATACTAAAGACAACACAAACATCTATGCCCGAGGGAGGATTCGAACCTCCGACGCGGGAGGCCGCGCGATCCGCAACGTGGTGCTCCAGACCGCTCGGCTACTCCCGCGCGGCTACGCTAAAATACTAATCTGTTCATATATAGCTACTGACAACGGTAAATTTTAGCTTCCAAAATGTTCTGCTCCACGTAAGCCATAAGAAGCTCATGTAATGTTAGCTGATCTGTCTCATTATGTACGTGACGCTATAGCGCAACTTTTGCAAAAGAATGTAGGTGCAGTACTGATTGGTTAGTGCTGTGCAATGAATATGTTTTTCATTAGCACTGCTAAGCCTCTGTTGGCTTTAGTGTAGTTGTCGTGTGATGAAATGCGAAATAAAGAGAGATACTATGAACTGGAAACAAAACACGTCAAGAAAGAAAGCCAGAGAAGGAATTCGAATTGAAATTGCGAGTTGTGGCATTTCGGAAACGGCGAACGGTTCGGACCTGATGTTGAGCGTTGTGGTTGTTGAATGCAGCCCCAGCTCCTGACTCGTCAAGTAACAAGTAATTTTAATCGCTTTATAGAGACGTACTTGTTAGACTTAATAGCAAGCTTCTAAAAATTGCTAGAGGAACCGTAGCGGTCAACACCGAAGATGAAAGAAAACGGATTCAGATTCAAATTATGGCCTCTCCGCAAGATGGCTCGATGTTTAAAACTGTTAATCGGAAGCACGAGTGTGCAAATGTATTCACCATCCACGTTTGGGTTTCCTGTAGTATCACTAAGTTATTGAAAGCAAATTCCAGTATCGAGAAGAATCACATGACACGAGTCGGTGTATTTCGGTACGCGTCTGCGACCTTGTACCTGGTCTGTTCGACTCTTGTCGATAGGACCTCAAATCCTCATTCACCTTTCCGAACTATTTGGTTGTCTTGGGGCTATTTGGTTGTCCTTACTTGCGTCTAGTATACAGCCATTAATGAGTGGCGGCTGTGAAATTACGCGAGCAGAGGCTATAGAATCCTCGAGCTGCCACTTTGCGGCCGAACAATGTCGTAGGTATCCGTTGCTCGGCCTGTCAGATATTAATGCTCCTCAATGGCAGAAATGACAGGCCTGGCGGACGCCACTTGTGACGAATAAAGGTTATTGATTCCGAGGTCCGCAGTGCTGCAGCGGCTTTTGAGGAAGAATGGAGCAGCCCTGAACAGGGGCCCCTCGCCGTCGCCTCCTCCCCATTGTACGTATTTATAGACACTACCATTATGGGTGCAAATTAAAAAGATGCTCGCGCAGGGCGACTGACGAGGTATTTAAGACGTTCGAGAGAAAGGTGAGCCTCACTGTTCTCTTTCCGCACGAGGGAGCCATTTCCTATATTTTTCTGAGATAACTATTATTTCACCGAGACAAATTATCTGAGTCACATGTTTGCGAAGAACTGAAGCTAGGAGTTGTACTAGGTCCCGAAGGTAGTTCCTTGTCGAGTCAGCATTCGTAGAAAGCCGGCGCCAGTGTTTTTCAACCTTTTGGAATATGTGACCCCATACCAAGTAAAAATATTCTGGCGACACCATTCCAAATAAAATATTTTCGCGATCCCCCTCCTCACGAGCCGTAACAAAACTATGTTGTCTCAAAGGAACAAAATTTAATCTTCTTTCTTTTGCTTCAGGTATCTTTTAAACTACTGTACGAAGCTTTTTTGTGTGTACTTTTCGGAATGGAACACGTTATCCTAGTCTTACATGATTTCTGAAGAAAAATATATTTTGCTTAAGCAGTGTTTCGCATTACAGGCAAGTCTTCAAGCAACTGTACCATGTAGCACTCCTCTACAAATGTAACGTAAATAATATTTATGGTGTATCTACAGTGTCAAACAAAGATTAATAGTGAACCGATTACCACAATCTATATACTTCAAAAGGGTGATTGGGATATGACGTACCACCAACGACAAGATCATTAGTGACAGACCTCCAGATCAGTTCTGGACACAAGAAAAGTAAGTCGGTTATGTGTGTGCCATTACCTAGGTGCCGTTGTGGAATTTGTTTTAAGTAACTCATGCAAAGCATAATATTTTATTACATTTAGTTTAAGTACATCTTACCGAGTTCTAATACACTCGGTTGCACAGTGATAGAGTGCACACTACAAATCCAAAGGTCGCGAGTTCGATCCCAGCCAGGTCCAAGGATTTTTATCTGTCACTTTTCACTTCTTTCACATCTGTCTGTATTGCTCATGTGAAAAATACCGAGTAGCACCGTGGTTCGTACCCATGTTAAACTGTAGATCCCCCTATAACTGGCTGGGTAAGTTCGAAGGTCGGAGGAAGGTAACGGCATACCACCTCCAAACAGGACCATACCTAGTAAAGCACTGTGGTATTCAAACCAATCTACGGATTGTTGGCTGCTTTACTTTTTTTTATGTACCGATATTACAATGTGTTTTCTATTTTTTTAAATCTGTCAGTTAGCAAACCAGATAAATTACCAGAAAAAAACTAGATTCATTATTGAAATAAGCTATTTGAAATGTAATTTGTTCCTTATAATTTAGGGTGCGTACATTTTCTGTTTTCATCTGTCCTAACAATGAAGTCAACGAAATTTAGGTGTTGACAGTAACACGACATTATAACAACGCATTTTGCTGAAATGAATTGTACTCCGGCTTGTTAAATAGGATTAGTAGCGTTCCGTGTGGACTCCCGTTCACTTGTTGGACTTTTTCCTTCTCGGGTTGAGTCAGCAGTGGGCGTTGCGTGTGGATGATGGCGAGAAATGAGCACCTGTTTTTCCCGCTGGTCGTGGACCCACTGTAAGTATAGGCGCTCGCGAGTTATTTGTTCTCAGATAGCGAAACATGAGCAGCGTAACAAGTGGGTATTGAGATCGCGGCGGGAGATTGCCCGGGCCTGCACTGGTGGAACTGACGAACTTGTCCGCGTGTATAATTTCTCTCTGCATCGACCTCTTTTCGCTGCATGTTTCGGCGTTGTCGTATGTATAAAGTGATTTATGTCCTGATCGTTATCCAAATCCTCGCAATTTGCCACTGCCTCCGGAAGGGAAACAACCAACAAGCGTGGCGTCTAATCGGTAGCAGGATTGGGATTTGAACACGGGACCTTCCACCTTTAATCCTGTTTCTGCTGCTTATATAAACGTAGTTAACTGAATTATGATATGGTTTTTGGTACGTTGCGTTAAACCCTAAGCTTCCTTTTTCAGAATGGTGACATGCTCTACCTGTGCGTGATGTCAACGATTTTTGCAGATAAATAAGTCAACGCACTGAAAGGAACGGGCTCTTAGAAATTCCTTCATGTGGCATATTGATGGTCATAATTTATTACTACGCATAATCACCATTTTTTTAAACGAAAAAGCTTCTTTTCCTACGCTTACTTTCACTCTTATCTTCCATATTATTTTTCGCAGAAACTTTGTAGCCGTGAGTAGTGATAGAGACAGGACTGGAGGCCTTAAGAAAACAGCTAAGGCAAGAAAGCTAAAGCAGTCATCAATCCGAAGAATGGTTTAATCATCACTGTTACTAGGCATGATTTAGTTGGAGGTGGTGTGTCGCTATTTTCCTCCGAAATGACATTCCCAATTAGGGAGTCTACAGATTACCGTGGATTCCAAACTACGCTCCAACTCATACTAACCAGGAAAGCCAGAGGTGAAAGAATTTTTGAGAGGTAAAAATCCTAGTATTGACAGGGAATCGAACTCGGGACTTTTGGATTCTTAGTCTTGACCCCAAAGAACTGGAGATAAAACGGACTAAAAGTAAACAGTGTAGTTGTCGGCAGTCTGTTTACAGAGTAAAGGAGATACTCATGGCGAGATACCAGGTGAAGGAAGCCTAATATGGATGACAAAGCTGTTTGCTCAGGAAAGAATTGTAAAGATATAATTAAGGAATGAGAAATTAGTGACAGATTTGGGAGTTAAATGTCTTTGAATGATTTCAAAGTCTTAGCTTCAAACGGCGTTTCTTAAATTGTTTACGCCCCTGAGAAACAGAGCGTGTACAATTTGTGGCGTGCATAAGCATTGTGTGTTGCCTACGTTCCAGTGACTTCCTGTTTAGCAAAAGATAGGGGCAGCAAGTTCACTTTCGTAGCCGAGTAGTAGGCGCGGTGGTTCAGCGCGCTTTGTCCGAGGGCTCAAGGCCCTCTGAAGAAAAAGAAACTGAGCCAAATACCCAACGAATAACCTATAACGAACATTAAGAAACGACCGCACAGCATCGATCTACATAGACTCTCTTTCTCAACCCTTTAATGCAAATTGTAGCTGATCAGCTTCATACCTTAGTTTCCCATTATCTTTAAAGCTAATAAAAATTGTACAAATACATTTGTAGCTGCTTGTATGCATAATGTTACATATGCTAGTAGATCGTCCTAGAAATTATAAAATTGTAGAGTGCTACTGAAAAATTTTGACAGTTAGCTGCAATGAATTACTCCTAACATGTGCGTTTGTTTACATTAGTATTAATCCTTTGAAATGTAAAAGTAGCCGATCACATACTACAGTTGCATTATGAGTTACTTTCTAGAAAGATGAGAGGCATAATAGCGACATTTACTACATCGGTATACTATAACTGACTAGCTATGAACTTTCTCTTGCTTGTAGTGCATAATAATTTTAAGGATTTTTTTTTTCAATATTTTTCTCAGTATATACGCAGTATATATCAATCGCGGTGTTTTTATAGCTTCAAATGATAAGTTGTGTATTGTAGGGTTAAGGGCTTCTTTTCCAAAATAACCGTGTCACTTTTTGCGTTAGGTAGACCCTGCTAGTTGAGTGTAACCTAGTCATTCCATTCCAGAGGCGATAAATACTAAACCGGCCGCGGTGGCCGAGGTGACTGAGGCGCTCCAGTCACTGTCAGCACGGCCACTACGGTCGGGGGTTCGAATCCCCCCTCGGGCATGGATATTTGTGCCGTCCTAGTTAGTAAGTAGTTCATAAGTAGTTTGTAAGTTTAGGGACTGATGACCCCGTAGTTAAGTCCCATAAGCTTAACAAACATTTGAACATTTGATGAATACTAAGCATCTCTGTAACGAAAATCGTTTCATATTTCATGATCTATCACACCATGATCGTGCGGGGTGCTGCCGCATTGGTAAACACACTGGACTCACATTCGGGAGGACAGAGGTCCAAATCCACCTCCAGCCATCCAGATTTAGGTTCTCCGTAATTTTCCTAAATCGCTCCAGGCAAATGCCGGAGGTTCGAGCACTCCCTCTGGCATGTGTGTGTATTTCGCTCAGGATATGTTCAAATGTTTGTACAGCTTATGGGACTTAACATCGGGGTCATCAGTCCCTAAACTTACAAACTACTTATGAACTAGGACGGCACAAATATCCATGCCCGAGGGGGGATTCGAACCCCCGACCGTAGTGGCCGTGCAAACCGTGACTGGAGCGCCTCAGTCCCCTCGGCCACCGCGGCCGGCTCGCTCAGGATATGTTAGTTTTAAGTTGAAGTAGTTTTGTAAGTATAGGCGCCTACGACCTCAGTATGTTTACGAACATTTAATTTTCGCAAATGCCAGAATGGTTCCTTTGAAAGGGCACAGCCAGTTTCATTCCCCGTCTTACACAAATGTTCAAGTGAGAGCTCCGTCTCTAATGACCGAACTGTCGACGGGGACGTTGAATCGTTAGCTTCGTTCGTCCTTTGACCTGACGACGATTTGTACAGAAGTTTTTAAACGTATAAAAGGACCGCGTAGATCCAATACTGAAATAGGCGGAATCGCAGACAGCAGACGTGGCGCGGTTGTGCACTTGGCCGCTGGCGCCCGCGTTCTGTGGCCAGTGGGCGCAGCCGAGACATCAAACAGCCGGGCGCTGGGCTGCCAGAGAGAGAGAGGCGGCGGCGATCGATGCTCCGTGTGGGCCGTGTCGGGCATTTAGGCGCGGACCTGTTTGCCGATGGCTATCTGGCGGCGGCGGCTGCGGCGCGTGTTTGACGGCGAACTGGGCCGCGGCCGGCCGCGACACGAATTGCCCGTGTCGGGACACCGGACACTATGCTAATGCGCCGCGCCGCACAAAAAGCCGCCGCGCCTCTGCGCTGCGTCTACATCTGTAGCGCCAACGACTTACCGCTGATGCCGCGCACTTTGGCCGCTCCCACCGGGAAGGTCCTGGCGCGGTCGCCAAAATTTAATACGGAGCCCTTTCAACTCGCGAAATGGGTGCACTATGCTGCAACCTAAGAACATTTATCGTTTTCTTATCATTACTTCTTCATAATATTTGATGTCTCCTGAACAATTTGCTGCGTCATTTGTCGATTAATTCCAATGGCAAGTGTAGTTTTTATCATTTCATCATTTATCTTTTAGGGTAAAATCTAAGTAGATCCCTTAGGTTGTTTGCAGATGACGGATTCATTTACCGTCTAGCGAAATCATCTGAAGATCAAAAACCAACTGCAGAACGATCTGAATAAGATATCAGTACGGTGTAGAAATTGGCAATTGACTCTAAATAATGAGAAGTGTGCAGCCGTTCACGTGAGTACGAAAAGAAATCCGTTAAACTTTGTTTACAAGATAAATGAATCAAAAGTGAAGGCCTTAAACTCCACAAAATACCTAGGAATTACTATTACTTCAGACTTAAACTGGAAAGAACACGAAGATAATGTCGTGGGAAAGGCGAACCAGAGACTGCGTTTTATTGGCAGAACCCTTAAAAGATGCAACAGAACTACAAAAGTAACTGCGTACACTACGCTTGTCCGTCCTCTTTTGGAGTATTGCTGCCCAGTGTGGGATCCTTATCAGGTGGGTTTGACGGAGGACATCGAAAGAGTCCAAAGAAGGACAGCTCGTTTCGTATTGTCACAATACAGGGGAGAGAGCGTTACGGAAATGATACAGGATCTGGGATGGGAATCATTACAACAACAGCGCTTATCGCTGCGGCGTGGGCTACTTACGAAACTACAATCGCCAAAATTCTTCTTCGAATGCGAAAATATTTTGTTGACTCCCACTTACATAGGTAGAAATTAATATCAGGATAAAATACGGGAAATCAGAGCTCGAACCTAGAGATTCAGGTGTTCTTTCTTCCCGCGCGCTATTCGAGAATGGAACGGGAGATAAATAGTATAATGGTGTCTCGATGAACCCTCTGCCAGGCACTTAATTGTGATTTGCAGAGTATCCCATGTAGATGTAGCATAACTAAATAATTATTTGTCTGTACATCCTCTTTGGGAGAAGCGTCTTAATGTCAGTTAAGTCATCTGTGATTAAGCACCAATGCACATTCAGGACAAAGAAGAGCCTTCCCAAAACACTCTCTACAAGGTAACATTAGCTTGTACTCTTGTTCCTATGCAGTACCGATAACTTTCAATTCTGTTGAGAGTGAAACCTCTGAAATTTGGACATCTTTCTGCACAGCGTTTAAGGAAGCGTTACCTAAATGTATAACTACTTTTCAATGAATGATTGCAGCAATTTTTATGGGTCATTATTGACAACAACATATCAGATTTCACCTGAGAAATGCTTCACAAGGCAGTGTCCCAAATTGGGAACATGACATTTAGCTTGTTGGACTAACAAGTAAGTGTTTTATTAGCTTACTCTGTCCTTAAAAACTTTTTTACGAGAAATTACTTTCTCTGCTACTGTTCAAGAGCGTATGTTAAATGAGTCCACGAGAATAACGGGCTAATGAAAGTCCAGCCTTGTATTACATGTTGCGTAAAAACGTGATTTAAGGCAGCTGAGTTGATGGTTTCACCATGTGTGATCCATGCATACAGACAACTAAATGATGGAAAAGCATCAAGATGTAAGTCCCAGAAGTTAAGTGGTTGCTTTCGCGAGGTATTGCTCTGGAGACAGAAGTGAAGTGGGATGAACCTTGGAAAAAATGTGGAAATGATGGGGAAAGAGTTGTAATAAGACATGCGGGTTGACATCAATAGAGACAAAACAATTATTTAGTTTTTCTTACGCAATGATTACTGTGTTTGTATATTTATTATGTTTGTATATAGCACTTACAGATTCTGTTCTGTGTTAAGAGATGAAGATTATCAGTTTTGGAAATTGAAGTTACGACGTTTCATATTAAGTTTTCGTCGTACTGATAATGACTCCACTTCCAAAACAACTTGTGGAATAATACAGCAAAGCAGTGTTTTTATTATTTATTTATTTATTACAATTTTCGTAATCATTGTGGTCGATCTAGTTGATAATTACAGAGAAAATGAGGCTTGTCATTCCCTATCAGCTTTGCAGGGGAAGCAGTTGAGCGTTTAAAACTGTTTTAGGAAAGCTCAACTATCAGTGTGACTCTATAAGTACTAATCACATCAGGAACAGTGAACCTAGAGATGTTTATGAATATGGAAATCTCGCGTACAGACTTCTGACACATGAGCACCCTATCACTTGACCGCGTGTGATGTCCGTGAGTTCATCAGAGCGCCCCTTTCTGCTGTCTCGCGGTGTCTAATGACTACATAGATCGCTGATATGGAGTACCGGGTAGTAGGTAGCAGCAGAGTGCACCTAACACGAGAGACGTAAGCTTTGGGCGTGTGGGGGTATTTTTGATCACAGAGTGTACCTTTCGAAACATACCGGGTTATCAAAAAGTCAGTATAAATTTGAAAACTTAATAAACCACGGAATAATGAAGAGACGTAAAAATTGACACACATGCATGGAATGAAATGGGGTTGTATTAGAACCAAAACAAAAACCCACCTTCGAAAAATGTCCGACAGATGGCGCTTCATCTGATCAGAAAAGCAATAATTAGCATAACAAATTAAGACAAAGCAAAGATGATGTTCTCTACAGGAAATGCTCAATATGTTCACCGTAATTCCTCAACAATAGTTGTAGTCAAGGAGTAATGTTGTGAACAGCACTGTAAAGCATGTCCGGAGTTATGGTGAGGCATTGTCGTGTGATGTTGTCTTCCAGCATCCCTAGAGATGTCGTTCGATCACGATACACTTGCGACATCAGATAACCCCAAACCCAATAATCGCACGGACTAAGGTGTGGGGGCCTGGGAGGCCAAGCATGACGAAAGTGGCGGCTGAGCACAAGATCAAGAGATCTTTCACGCGTCTAGCAATACTTTTTCCCCCTAATAAAACCCCATGTCATTCCAAGCATGTGTGTCAATTTTTACCTCTCTATTTAAATTATTTCGTGATTAAATTTTCAAATTTATACTGACTTTTTGATCACCCGGTATAAGTTTCATAATGAAGAAAGGATGGAAGATTAGGGTTTAACGTCCCGTCGACATCGTGGTTATTATAGCCGGAGCACACGCTCGGATCCGTTTTGTTAGGGTGGGGAAGAAAATCTGACGTGGCCTTTGAAAGGAAGAATATTGCTCGGCCGGCCGCGGTGGCCGAGGGGACTGAGGCGTCCAGTCAGGGTCTGCACGGCCACTACGGCCGGGGGTTCGAATCCCCGCTCGGGCATGGATATTTGTGCCGTCCTTAGGATTAGCTAGTTCATAAGTAGTTTGTAGGTTTAGGGACTTATGACCCCGTAGTTAAATCCCATAAGCTATACAAACATTAGTTTTGAAACATTTGAATATTGCTCGGTAGGGCAGACCGAGGTACGCTATGTCGGCGCGGGTCGCACTCCCAAGAAGGTTCGCCGGCTCTCTGGGCAGGTGCTGAGGCAGTCGCCGGCATTTGCATGCAGATGGCGCCGCGATCGGCAGGCAAAGGCACGGGCCGTCACGCCGCACTGCCGTAACAGGAGCTGCCGGCTGGTGGCGCAACCCGGCCAAAGTGTCACCTGTTTCCTCAGCGAGCGCGCCTGGACGCGGCCGTCTATTAAGAAGGGAGGAGGAGAGGTTTGTGCGACTTTAGGCCCAAATGTCTTGTACACGACGAAGCTCACCGGACGAGAAGTTTGTCACCCCAGTCTGCAAGCACAGATATGTCGTTATGCTCTTAGGAATACCTCAGCACTCGAGTCATGTGCTGAACCGTGCGCGTGAGGATACGCAGTGGCCATCAGTGTGGCATTTAAGTTTCGATTAACAACTGCGGCGTCCGTTCTTTCGGATGCAGTTGGCCACGTGGGAGTCACCGAGCGGTCTGGAGTGCCACGTTACGGATCGCGCGGCCTCCCGCGTCGGAGGTTCGAATGTTCCCACGGTCATAGATGTGTGTGTTGTCCTTAGGTTAGTTTAACTTAGTTTAAGTATGTTTTAAGACTACGGACTTATGACCAACGTGGTTTGGTCCCATACGATTACAGACAAATGAACATTTTGGGTGCAATTGTTGTTTGTAAACCATCTTCTTCAGGCCTGATGCTTCTTTCATTGAGGATGTTCACGAGCACCGGATTCCAGGCGGGGATACGGGCCGTTCCATTGCAGATCGGACAGTAGGTGTTGAATTGTGCGTGCTATGCTGTAGGTTCTGGAGGTGGAGCAAGGAAGTGGACAAAGGTCTGTATCTAAAAGAATTGACACACTGGACTCGCATTCGGGAGGATGGTGGCTAAAATCCACCTCCGGCCATCCAGATTTAGGTTTTCCGTGATTTCCCTAAATCACTCCAGGCAAATGTCGGGATGGTTCCTTTCAAAGGGCACGGCCGATTTCCTTCTCCATCCTTACCCAAACAACCCGAGCGTAAGCTCCGCCTCTAATGACCACGCTGTCGACGGGGTGTTAATCACAAATCTTCCTCTTCCCACCTAAAAGAATTCATCAGTCCACATGTACTTTTACTAACAGATGAAAAGAATACTTAACTTTGATGTGCTTGTGTGGTGCAAAATTCTTCCTATTACACAGTTCTCCAGTGTATCATTACAGTTCTTGTCAATACAGTTCCGGCTTGTCCTGAGTAGACTCTGTTGAACTTCTGGATCGAAGCTGACGAACTGTATGGAACTGTCTGGAACTGTCCCGTAATGGTATGGTGTGCCGGCGTATGTAGGCGAGCCGCCGCCTTCCTATTGGCCGGCGAGCGAAGCAGGCAAGGAAGTACCGAGACTGCGGGCGCCCCCGGTGGCCAAAGTATCATAGCGCGATTTGAAGTGGCGCGCTACTTGCGTGGATCGCCGGCGTTGTGGAGAATAGCGACGCCACAACAGTAGGAAGCCTTGCACTTTTTTGTGGGGATTAATTTTTCTCTCACAGAAAGGAGACGTTAAGTTAATATCTTTGACAATCTCGGAGCTATGATAGTAATTTCATGAAGTTCAATATGTTCAAATATTTGTAATTCTATGGGACCAAACGACGTTGGTCATCAGTTCCTAGAGTTACAAACACCTTAAACAAAGTTAAATGAACTTAAGGACAACACACACATCCATGCCCGAGGGAGGATTCGAACCTCCGACGCGGGAGTTTTTAATTCAATCAATTGAGTTACCTTCTAGTGGTAACCTTACGACGTTGTCCTGTGGTGATTAAATGCAAATATTATTTCTCGTGTTTCGAATTGGACAACTGAAGACCTACCACTGGAAATGAAATTCCGTGCATTTGTTTTATCTCGTATTCTCCCGACAGTAGATCAGCCACTACTCTTACCGGTCACTCTAATCTCATCTCCCTGTCCATTCGAGTTGGAACAATATTTCCTGAAAATTGACGCCGATTTCGTTAGCATCATAAAACGCTTGTCTCATAATTCCGAGAGCAGTAAACCAGTATCAACCAGAGCGCGTGAGTGTGTGGAAAGGCTATTCCCCTAGGAGATTGCATGCTGACCGTGCAGTACTACGAGCAGCGATAATGTGTGTGCCTCGGCGATGCCTGCACGGAGCATATCTCAGACGGTAATGGCGCCCACTTGTGCCTTGACAGGGCTGTCAGTGGCAGCCGGCGAATTACTTGCACTTGTAGAGTGCGCACGCCTGTCAACGGCTATTCTCCGTAGCCTCCATCAAGTTCCACTTACATTTATTTCTTAACTGCTTTCGAAAGTCTTATAAATTAGATTTCAGATCTGCTACGCGATTTACATCCTGGAATCACAGTTCAAACAGATGACTCGCCAGTTGGTTTATATGTTGTGTTCTTGCAATTGAGCCATCACAGAAAGCCTCAGGGATCAATTCAAACATTCGTCCTGTCACTACATATCTCTTTCTCTCTCGTTGTTCAAAGACGTTCGAATGTAAATTGTGCGGCCTATTCAATCTTTAAGAAACGTTATAATTGTACGGTGCAACCACTTGGCAAGAGGTTCGAAGAAGAGAAGTGAAGTGACAGAAGCTATTAAAGAATTTGCTTGATAGCTTCAACCAGCGATCTGGTAGGTTAGTCTTCGTCATTGTGTAGAGTGAAGTTGGAATATCGAGTTAGGTGAATATAGCGTTAATGCATGGCTATGCTTCTATTGTGCATTTATCTCATACTGTCAGTTGAAAATCCCAATGTTTCGTACTCTTTTTGGGGCGGAAAGTATGAACACAGCATAGAAATTGTAACTATAATAGGAGGGAAATGTAATAGTGCGTTACTGATGCGTACAATTTGATCTCTCTCTGAACCCCATCACATGTCGTTATCCAGCGCACGGTTTCGATCGAGGTAGCGAAATACGGTTATAAGGGTTATAACACAGGCAAGTAAACGCAAAGCGATGACCAGAAAGGCAGTCAGTCATACACCCATTATTATTATCTCTGTCCTTCTTCTCCCCTACCCTATCACTTTCTCTCTCTGTTCATCTCCTCCTTTTCCTTCTCTCTGTTCACCTGCTCCTCACCCCCTTTCTTCCTGTCTCTTTCTTTGTCCATTTTCTCCTCCCCTCACTCTGTTCATCTCCTTTCACCTGTTTCACCATCTCCCCTCTTTCATTTTCCACCTCCCCTCTCTGTCCGACCCTTCTCTACCCTCTCTCTGTCCGTCTCCTCCCTATCCTTTCTGTCTCCTCCTCCACATACTCCTCTCCCTCATATATATAAAAATATATGCGCCAAGTTTCATGGCGACTGGTCAAACGGTGTTAAACTCAAAAGGTACTCTCCGCCATGCTAAATTCACTGGCTTGCAATCATAAAACTCTCCTTCATGAAAACATACGTTTATGTACTGACTTTCCTGATGATCAGTCAAACAATTTGGATGTTTGTTGTAACACACCCTCCGCCATGCACCTAAGGAGGCTTACGAGAGGTAGTCCACGTATTAATGCAGGGTATAAGCTATCGCCATTCCAAATTTCATTCAAATCTGCCCATCCCTTTCAGCATGAAGGAGCAGGAAACATATTACCCCAATGTAAGGTACCCTCCACCACGCACCATGCGGTGGCTTACGAAAGGTAGCCCATATATTAATCAGGGTATAAGGTACCTCTCTTCCAAATTTCATTCGTATCTCGTCCAGCCATTTCAGCGCGATGGCGTAAGAAACGAATTAACTAACTCTAAAACACCGTTCGCCATGCACCATACGAAGTTAATTTTAGTATGACTGTAACCTTCGCGCGAGTGCAAGCAATAAGTTGATAAAGTTTTATCGCAAGAAGATGTACGGTATGGCCTTGCATGAAAGACAAACAAACATACATTAATTTTTATATATTAAATTTGTAAAAAATAACTTAAAGTAGTGTGTGTTCAACAGAGTCAGAGGAAAGAACCCACAGCTGCAGAAAACATCATTGCAGAACAAAGATCGCATGATGGTGGTGGTGGTGTTGGTGATGGCGAGAAGAAGGACGTCTACATTCATACCAGAATTTTTTTCTTTACTTTCACTGAGGTGTTTCATTTCCTCGCTCAGGCGAAACATACGCGGAATACTAATCAGGCGGCTTAATGTGTGACTTACGACCGCGGTGAGTGCGCATGACATTTAGTACACGGGTACAGCTGCCCGCGTAGAAAACGCAGAGGGGAGGGGGTGTCGGCAGCTGGAGCATACATTACCTCGTGAAATAAAATGACTTTATAGCTGTCCCGTGGCGGCATCACAGCACGTTAGCGGCGTTATGTACTGACTCGCTAGCGCCGCTCTGCTTCGTGCAGTTATTAACACCGTTCGCCGTGTTGATGGCTTGACCTGCCCGTGTTGCATAAGGCACTTGCTTGCGAGAGGGACGAAGGTAAGCGTTTCACGCCCTCATCGAGGTATAGGAAATATACTGGGCAGGAAATCCGATATGTCCTTTCAGGGGATACATCGAGAAATTTCGGATGTGACACGACTCAAAGAGAATCTTTAATCCCTCACCCCTTGAATGTCAGTCAGATGTTTCAGTTTAGGTAAATGCATTCCGCGTCTGAAGCACAACATATACGAAAAAATCCTGGAAAAGAATTGACACCGTTCTCAGACAACGTATAGGTTTGACCTATTATGTCATCATCATCATCATTAGAGACTGATTATGCCTTTCAGCGTTCAGTCTGGAGCATAGTACCTCTAACAAAATTCCTCCATGATTCCCTATTCAATGCTAACATTAGTGCCCCGTCTGATGTTATGCCTTTTACTTCAAAATCATTCTGCACCGAATCTAAGTACTTTCTTCTTGGTCTACCTCGCCTCCTCTTACCCTCCACTGACGAGCTCATGAGTCTCTTAGGTAACCTTGCTTCTCCCATGCGTGTAACATGACCGACCATCTCAGTCTTTTCGCTCTAACTGCTTCATCTATGGTGTTCATTTCCAGTTTCTCTTTGATTTCCTCATTATGGACACCCTCCTGCCATTGTTCCCATCTATTAGTACCTGCAATCATTCTCGATACTTTCATATCTGTAACCTCTGTTACCTGTATCCACCCAACTTTCACTCCCATACAACAAAGATGGTCGAAAGATAGATCGGTGCACCGCTAACTTAGTCTTGGTACTTACTTCCTTCTTGCAGAATAGAGTAGGTCTTAGCTGCGTACTCGCTGCATTAGCTTTGCTGCACCTCGACTCCAGTTCTTTCGCTATGTTGCTATCCTGTGAGAAAATACATCCCAGGTACTTGAAACTGTCTACTTGTTCTAACTTTGTTCCTCCTATCTGGCACTCAATCTGTTTAAATCTCTTTCCCACTGACATTTCTTTCGTTTTGGAGATGCTGATCTTCATATCATAACCCTTGCACCTCTGATCGAGCTCTGAAATATTAGTTTGCAATCGTTCAATCGAATCGGCTATTACAACTAAGTCATCCGCATATGCGAGACTGCTTATTTTGATTTCACCTATTTTAATCCCGCCCTACCAGTCTACTGTTTTCAACGTTTGATCCATGAATAGTATGAACAACAGTGGTGACAGGTTACAGCCTTGTCTTACTTCTGAAACTACCCTGAACCATGAGCTTAATTTGCCATCTACTCTAACTGCTGCCTGACAGTCTACGTAAAGCCCTTTAATTGCCTGCAGAAGTTTGCCTCATACCATAATCTTGTAGAACTGACAGTAGCTTGCTCCTAGTAACACGGTCATAAGCCTTTACGACGTGGCAAACCTCTTAGATGGCAACACTAAATTGATACAGTTATTCTCAATAATCAGTCTGCATGATTGAGTATTTGTAAGTGGAGGAAGACGTTTTAGGGTAAGGTAGTGCAATTTCGATATAGGTACTATTCTGATCAACATAAATTTTCGCGCCATTTGTCAGTCTCGTAGTGTCTCGTTGTGTGGCATTGTAGCGTAGCAGGTTTCTACAGCTCCTCCTGTGTTTTCCAAGAATACACCACTTTGTGCTAAGGAGAAATAAATTTTTTCCCGTTAGGAGGTACGTGAAGCTACTTAGTCTAACGAGCTCTTACAAATTTTCTATTTAAGGGTGACTAGATTCTCCACCCAAAATGCAATGTTTAGTACCACGAAGTATGCGTCAGTGTCTGACGGAAAAAGTGCTTTTTATGTGGAAGATGCCCTTAGTCAAAATTCTACTAGCAAGTGATCACAATTGTACCTAGTGTGGTACATTTTGGATCGATTTTTCTCAATTCAGTAACTTTTGTGTGTGTCTATACCGACATTTGTAATTGTTCAAAAAAATGTTCAAATGTTTGTATAGTCTATGGGACTTAACTACGGGGTCATCAGTCCCTAAACTTACAAACTACTTATGAACTACTTACGAACTAGGACGGAACAAATATCCATGCCCGAGGGGGGATTCGAACCCCCGACCGTAGTGGCCGTGCAGACCGTGACTGAAGCGCCTCAGTCCCCGCGGCCACCGCGGCCGGCATTTGTAATTGTCTAATATTTGTGTTACATATTAGTTAAACATCCAAGAACAAGTGCTATAATTAAAACTACATCTTTTCTCAATATCTTTCCAGTTACAATAACATTTGTCCGAAATGATCGAAATTGTACCACCTTACCCTATAAGCAATGCAGGAATTTAAGATTGATCAGCCTACAAAGTTTCAATCATAGCCGGCGCGCCGGCCGCGGTGGCCGAGGGAACTGAGGCGCTCCAGTCACGGTCTGCACGGCCACTACGGTCGGGGGTTCGAATCCCCCTTCGGGCATGGATATTTGTGCCGTCCTAGTTCGTAAGTAGTTCATAAGTAGTTTGTAAGTTTAGGGACTGATGACCCCATAGTTAAGTCCCATAAGTTAACAAACATTTGAACATAGCCGGCGCCTGAATTCTAGACAACATGCACTGGACGTGACTGCTACATCATGCCCTCTCTGAGGGGCGTAACCAGTCTTAAACGAAGTTCAAACGTTCGCGGTCAAATTTGGGACACCTGAACAGGATGCGGTTGTTATCACCTTATGTCGCAAGATCACACTCGCATGCCGCCGAATCGTAAGCATTGATCCGATGTAGAGGTTGTGGATAAGAGGCGCGATTGAAGCGAAGTCGAATGGTGGTTGAACTCGCGGATCGGTCCAGATGAGTCCTCGTATACCGCGGCTGTTGGGCCGGCGGGCGGCGGCGAGGGCCGCGTGGCGTCTGCGTCTGGGCGGCGCGCGGCGGGGGGTGAGGGAGGGGGTGCAACGCGAGGGCGCTAATTACGGCGGGGCTGCGAGAGGGCTAATTTGCGATACGCCCCTGCCTGCCGCGCCGCCGCCGCCGCCTCTCAGTGGGCTCGCTGCTCCACCAGCACCACTGGCCAGCACACAAGCGCTGTTCGGGAGCTGCCCCTAGACAGGACTTAATATTCTGATAAGGAGCACATCTTTATCTACTGATACTGCGAAAGAAATCTCTAGTACCAAGTTCGTTTCTCTGAGCGGACTCGCTGCGCCACCCCCAGCACTGGCAGTACACACACTGTGGTCGAAGTTGCCGCTACACAGGACATCATATTCTGATACGGAACCCATGTCCGAAAATGTCGTCCAGTCACGCTATGAGCACATCCTTCTGACACTGCGGAAGATTTCTCTTGTACCAAGTTCTTTGCTTGCTGTATTTGGGGAGAAGGGAATATGGATCAAAACAACAACATAATGTCTAGTAAACAAGGGCTCTAAAAAGCATCCTTTAAGATCTATGAGCAACTGACCAGTGACAGAGACGTGTTTTGCAGTATATAAGATGTAGAACACCACAGTGCTTTACTAGGCATGGTCCTGTTTGGAGGTGGTATGCCGTTGCCTTCCTCCGACCTTCGAACTGGCTTACCCAGCCAGTTATAGGGGGACCTACAGTTTAACGTGGGTTCCGAACCATGGTGCTACTCAGTATTTTTCACATGAGCAATACTGCCAGAGGTGAAAGAAGTGGAAAGTGACAGATAAAAATCCTAGGACCTGGCGGGGATCGAACCCGCGACCTTTGGATTTGTAGTCTGGCCGTGCTCCTTGTTATTTAAGTATGCATTTCAGAGCCTATGTTTATAACACATATTGTTGTTGTACTATCTTCTTGCCAAAGATGCTAAGTGGATCCTGTAGAAGAGATTGATTTCAAAGATAAGTAAGTACTGATAGCGTCACTTGAAATTATAAAATGCTTGTACACTTATCGAACCAAACTGCTACGATCATCAGTCCGTAGACATAAAAACTACTTGAACTAACTTATGCTAACAACAACAACAACACACACACACATTTTGGTACGCGTCTACCTTTTACTCTCCCGCCCCCACGCCTCACTATCTCACATTCTGTCGTACGCCTACCCTTTTATTTTCCTATTAACATTTTCTTCTAGTCTCTGAGCCCCTTTCGTTCTATTCCTGTTAACATTGTAAATTTAATTTTAGCCATTATTGTCAGTGATACCTTCGTGACTGTTTTATGTCAGTAAAATAAAAAGAACCCGCCTTCAGTTACAAAATTGTCATTGTACACACATGTTTAAAGGCCTTGCCCTGTTAACATAAAAACATTGGTTGTAACAATATGGAAATATAGCCGCATGTGTGTAGCCGAGTGGTCTGGACCGCCACGTTACGGATCACGCGGCCTCCCGCGTCGGAGGTTCGAATCCTCCCTCGGGCATGAATGTGTGTGTTGTCCTTACATTAGTTTAACTTAGAAGTAGTTTGTAAGACTTGGGACTGATGACCAACGTTGTTTGGTCCCATAGGATTACAATCATTTGAACATTTTTTGAAAATTATTATAAACAGGTTCATAAGTAACTCTATTGTTAAATCTCTTTAATTGTATTACCTTGTTTTTAAAGGTTTTCCATATTGTTACAAGCTATGTTTTCATCTTAACAGGCCCAGGCCTTTAAACATATGTAAAAAATCATGCGTGGTGTACAAATAGAAGACAGTTTTGTGACTGAAGGCGAGTTCTTTTTATTTAACTCTGTAAATCTTATTCAAAAATTATGTACTCCGCATTCGGTCTGATAGTGTGAGTTGGGTGGTACTTTGGAAGTACCCTGGGAGGAAGGAAGCTTGGAGCTTTACGTCCCGTCGACGGCGCGGTCATTAGAGACGGAACTTGAGCTCGGAGTGTTTGGTTAAGGACGTGGAAGGAAATCGGGCGTGCCCTTTCAAAGGCACCATCCCGGAATTTGCCTGGAGTGTTTAGGGAAATCACGGAAAACCTAAATCTTGATGGCCGGAGCTGGATTTGAACCACCATCCTTCCGAATGCGAGTCCAGTGTGTTACCACTGCGGCACCTCGCTCGGTATGGTGATACTTCTTCCTCTTCATTGGTGTATGGTTCGCGATAAAAACAACTGTTAGTCAGTCTCCGTGTGGGCTCGAATCCTCTTGGTCTTTTCACGATACATCTCATGACTACGAGAAACATACACTATCGAACTGTACTGTGATAGAGCCATGCTTTCATTGTATTTTTATTACGATTCAGGTCGTAATTTGGGTTTAAAACGTCAAAAAAAATAATTAAAAAAAAATAAAAATAAAAATAGGGTAGGGCTGAGGTACCGCCTCACCTTCCCCAAATCTCTGGTTTCCCGTTAAGGATAGCTTCTTTCCAAACTTGCATCTCTATCTTAGTTGATACTGATACAGGGAACGTTAGAAGCAGTTCTGCATTCACTTTGTAGCCGCATACCAGACAACAGAACAATGGATTCCGCGTACTGAGACGCGCAGGAGTCGCAAGGTCCAAAAAGGGACACTCCACTTCCAGCTTCCCTTCGGCAGAGTTGACGGAGGGAGATAGTTCCAGCGGAACGCAGGTGTGGAGCAGCAGGATGTGGGTTCTCAGGTCGTCTTGTCGCGGCACGTACGTACACACCATTTGGCCGGTAAATTAGAGGAGCTGCTTAATTGCCGGCCTTTATCTAAGGCGCCGCATCTGCTGCGCATTAAGCCGCCGCTGCCGCCCAATTAGAGGTTTCGTTACGCGGGGGCGGGTCACCTGCGAGTCACCACCACAGTACGTCCGGGTGCCGGCCGCGCCTCTTGGACGTGGCGCAGTTTACTGCTAGATCCGTCCTCCTCCGTAGTGCAGTGGACCCCGTCATGGTTTGCCACGCAGATGAGGCGGGTTCGATCCCCAGCCGGGTCGGAGTAGTTGTCCGCGCGTGGACTGGGTGTTGTGTTGTTGTCATCATAGATCAGGGCACGTTGGATTCCCCGTGATTTCCGGAATGGAATTTCGTTTAGCTCAAATTAACATTCCGCGTTCAATGTCTACGAATTCCGCCGCGGCGGAGTGACCGGAGTCACTACGCTCCAATGCACTAGGCCGTTCCCCGTCGGGGGTACGAATCCTCCCTCTTGAATCGATGTTGTGTGTCTTTAGTGTAAGTTAGTTTATAAATAGTTTGTAAGTTTGGGGACTGATGATCCCGTAGTCAAGTCCCATAAGCTTAACGAATATATTGAAACATTTCTATTAATTCCTGTCTTGAGGCCATAGGCGCGGTGGAGTAGCCGTGCGGTCTAAAGCGTGTCGCTGCGGAGCGCGTGGTTGCTCGCCGTGGAGGTTCGAGTCCTCGCTGGGGCATGGGGGTGTGTGTTGTCCTCAGGGTAATTTTCCTTAGTTGAAGTAGTTTGGTCCGAGAGATTTACAAACATTTGAACACTTTGAGGCCATAATTGCGTTGGAAAACATTTCAGACGCGTCACCGGTGTACAAATGACAGAACTGCCGAAGAACGGCCTTGATATATTTTGTGTACGTACCGTAGGCGGATCTAAGGGGGGAGCGAAGGGTCGTTCGCCCTCCCCCCAGTAGCTTTTTAAATGCTTGTTATCACTGCAGAGTTAAACTGACAATGATAATTCTTTCATGGCCCCCCCTTCCCCCCCCCCCCCCCCCCCCTTAGCAGGCCATCCTGGATACGCCCCTGGTATGTGCTACTGCTAGCATTTCTGTATGGGCATGAAGAATTCGCGCAAGAAGTCGTGGCCCGTGCGCAGAAACGCATTTTCGAGTTGTGCGCAGGATGAGTTAATTGCTTTGTTTCTGAGGGGCGGCCGGCTCAGTTGCACCTGCACGTTGCCTGCTGGGCGGTACGCATCGTCCGTTAGCCAGCAGTGAACTGCGCCCACCGATCAGTAAGCAACACCCAACAGGGGCGCCCGGCCCTCCGAAACAATGGAATGGACTCGCCCAGCGCCCAAGCTGAGAAAGCAGGGGCCACCACTTCTTGCACCAGCTCTAACAATCCCATGAAATTTGTCTCCTCAGCGAGCGAGATGGCGCAGTGCGTATCACAGTGGAGTTGCATTCGGAAGGACAGCGGTTCGAACCCGCCTCTGGTCATCCGACTCCATCCCCATCCTTGTGCTCCAATGACCACGTTGTAGACGGGACGTTAAACCCTAATCTTCACCACTTCTTAGAAGAGGCCCAGGCGGTTTCCAGTGACGACGCAGTGCCCCACAGGACGGAGAGCAAGTCAACTAGGTGGCCATTGTCGACGTGTTGTGAAATGCTTTGGTGACGCGCGCTCCTGGCCACGCCCCCGCCACGTCCGCGCCGGCCAATCCACTTGCCGGCTCCATTGAGGCTGCTCTCTTGCCGCCACTTGCCGCACGCCGCCTCCAAGTGGGCGCCCTTCCTCTGTCAACGCGGCCGTCAATCATCATTGTCGTCTTCGGCGGCGGGCACCGTGTCAGCCGCGAGAGTGGCGAGAATTCTCGCACTTCATAGGTCAAGAACCAATAGCACGACGAAAAGGAAAAAACGACGAGTTCTGCCGTGGATGTAGAGATCGTTACGGAGGAGCACAGTTCAAGGACTGCGAAGGAGACTGATAGACGGCCTCCTTTTCGAAGTTAGTCTCCCAATATCTGCGTCAGAGGATTTGGCAAAACTATGCTAAATTCCTTAAGTTACTCTCAGATAGAATAATACTTTTGATCACGAGTAAGGAGAATTTAAAGCATTTTTATCTGTTATGCCGGCCGGCCGCAGTGGCCGAGCAGTCTGCGGCGCGTCAGTCACACTCTACACGGCCGCTATGGTCGGGGGGGTTCGAATCCTCCATCGGGCATGGGTGTTTGTGTTGTCCTTAGAGAAAGTTAGTTTGTTCAAAATGTTCAAATGTTTGTATAGTCTATGGGACTTAACTACGGGGTCATCAGTCCCTAAACTTACAAACTACTTATGAACTACTTACGAACTAGGACGGCACAAATATACATGCCCTAGGGGGGATTCGAATCCCCGACCGTAGTTGCCGTGCAGACCGCGACTGTAGCGCCTTAGTCCCCTCGGCCACCGCGGCCGGCAAAGTTAGTTTGACTTAGTCAAGTAATTAGTGTGTAACTCTAGCGACTGAAAACCACGAAGTTTGGTCGCATAAAACCTCACAACACATTTGAATATTTTTTCTGATATGCTTCTATCACTCCAGAGGGAACTTTCCTTTATCCCCTCAATTTTATCCTTATTATATGTTTTAACTTTCTGTTTCCTTATATTTTTGCATTAAACGACGTGAAGACGCCATGTTTCTTTATTTTGTCCATTTGCACAAACGGAATGACGTCAAACTATTGAGGTAAATAATTACAATGTTTCTAAATCAAATGTGCAAATGTTTGTATAGCTTATGGGACTTAACTACGGGGTCATCAGTTCCTAAACTTACAAACTACATATGAACTAGCTTATACTAAAGGCGGCACAAACATTAATGCCCCAGGGGGGATTCGAATCCCCCGACCGCAGCGGTCGTGCAGACCGTGACTGGGACGCCGCAGACCGCTCGGCCACTGCGGCCGGCTAACAGTCACTTCATTGCATAACGCACAAAGTAAACTACAGTAGCACTCCCGTGTTCCGATAGTCTGACGAAATCAGAATCATGGGTAGCCTACCAAGGGAAAAATGAAGGGTCTAGCGTAGAGAATGACAGTGGGAAAAACAATAAATATCCCGAGAAGACGAACTCTGGTGTACTCAGAAAACTGAACACAATTACTCACTTTACAAACTGCACAAACTTCCATAGTCATAACAACACTAGTAAAATAACAGAAAAAATGACAAAAAAAGGTTTCATAAAATGCATTTTTAAAACCATCAGCTATTTATTCAAAAGCTTACAGTGGACATCTTAGATAAAACCTATCAGTCAAACATAACATAAAAGGTAAGAACAGTGTTTGTTCTTACCTTTTGTGTTATGTTTGACTGATAGGTTTTATCTAAGATGACCACTGTAATTTTAACACTTTTAGTTATACTGACTCCTGATTGTCTCAGCTAGATGTATTTTATTTGCTGCATTTTACCATTCTGTTTTAACACCTTTTTATCCAAGAAGATGGTCTATGACCGAAACTGGTAGATGTATAAGGTTTTGAATAAACAGCTGATGGTTTTAAAAAATGTATTTTATGAAATATATTACAGCTGTTGACAATCGCCTCACCAAAGCATGCAAAAAAAAAAAAAAAAAAAAAAAAAAAAAAAAATAAGGATCATAGTGCTTGTCTAGTAAACAGGTGGTACCCGGTTCGAATCCCGATCGCGGCTCTAATTTTAATTCATTGCCTCTCTTTCATTTCTATATGTGTGATATATATCGAGACAAAATATGTCTCTGGACATTGATTAATTGTTTGGCTTTCAAAGTGATCCAAGGAATTTTATCTTAGGTTCTGTGTTTCCGATGTTCTACTGTCTACTGAGAATTCTCCTGAAAGCGTCATTGTTTACACTTGCTTTCAATTAGGTGCCTAGTACTAACTGAGCACTGGCTGCGAAATGCGAGACGCGAGCGTGGTGGTGATGTACGATTACGACGCCCGGCCAGGTGGCTTTGGCAGCGGCGGCTCGCCGGCCACGCGCTGGGCAGTGGTAGACAAGGCGGCGGTGTGCGCCCCGCGGTATCTGCTAGCGATCGCGTCGCCGCGCGAGGCTAGGTGAGGCGCTGTGGCTATCGGCGCGCTATATCCGCCTCCCAGGGAGTGCCCGGGGCCCAATTCTGCTCAGCTCGAGTTTCCGCGGGCGTCGCTCCCAACACTTTATTTGGCGGCGTCCACTCCTGCCCGCCCCCTTATGAAATTGCCCTATTTTTATAAATATACAAAATGGCTACTTGCTACGCCAGAGATGTTATCTTTGTTGTAAATAATATCACCTGCAAATAGCGCGGGCCGCACTATTTTCGTTTCCTTGCGTCGGAGACGACGGTCGTTCTTGCCTAACCTTTCGCACCTCCTTTTCGTGTATCCCGCTGGGGACTTCTAATCCAATTCTGCCTTTGAATCGTATCTAGTACAAACTTCGTGACGTCTGAAATATTACAGCTGTATAGCGTTTACGAGTCCGAGAAAGCCTCGTTAGTTGAGGTCAATGGAGAGACGTGATGCTGGCTCAGTACCAAACTAAGAATTTCCTGTAGAAGATCTGTGGAGTGACAGGTTCAGTTACACATAATGGGCATATGATTAGTGAGTCTGAACCGGTAGCGGTCTAATTGGGCGGCGGGGGTGGCAACGATCATTGCGGAAGTAACAAATCACAAATCCCTACCTAACACACATGGTTCAGGAGGTATGACTTTATAAACAATGAGAGTTAAAAAAAACTGCTGCGTGAATAACGAGGCTATTCATTCACAGTTTGGCAAAGAGAGAATTTAGCGACATGTAAACAGAAATTAAAAAAAAAACAATTAAATAAATAAATAAATTCATCCATGATGAAAAGTAATAAGTCTATCGCTTACTACTTTCCCGCTGTTCATGCCGTAAAATAACGACAGTCGGCATGACTTTACAATTAATTATTTCTACACTACTAAATAAATTCTTGATACACAGTGCACTGTCTAAACCTAAAGGCACAATTAATGTAAGTAACTAAAAAATTTGTCGCTTATATGAACTTCATACTTTGTACATTTAATTATTTTATCGATATGCAGCAGAATATCGTATTAATATGTCACATTTTGTCATTTTTCGAGAAAGCTGTATATACAGTGTACATCTTGCGTGAGATATGACGTCATAATCAATTTTTCATGAAAAACTGCCCTAACACAATTGCGGGTTCGATTTATTACGTCTTTACTACTAACTCTATTTCCGACAGATTTAGTAGACAGTATGCACTGAATATTCCTTCGAAATTATATCATAGAGTACGGCACATAGTTAAGGAAATATGACGTCATAAACCATGAAATGTATGAGACCCC
Source organism: Locusta migratoria (assembly GCA_026315105.1). NCBI lineage: Eukaryota > Metazoa > Arthropoda > Insecta > Orthoptera > Acrididae > Locusta > Locusta migratoria. The sequence continues at coordinate 18,161,374 of CM048751.1, forward strand.
CACCCATCATCTGTGTTGTAATTTATTACGTCTTTTTCACGAAATATTACGTCACAGACATTGAAATGCTTGAAATTTCCCCCTCCCCTCATTAAAAAAAAAAACACATATGAAGTTGTAATTTATTATCTCTTAACTACCAACTCCACTCCCAACATATGTCGCAGACTGTTTTTTAATATTTTACTCTACCTACCTGAAATTTTTTTTTTTTTTTTTTTTTTTTTTTTTTTTTTTTTTTTTTGTAGGACACAGTGTTCCGAAAATATTATGTCTTCAGGATCGAGCTACTTGAAAACGAAACAAGTGGACAGAGGGTATAAAGGAAATGTAGTGACATAAGAATGGGATAAAACAGCGGAACTAACGCCAGTACTGTTATAAGGCGGAGGTTAGCCGCAGTAAGTTGCCTCAGAGTTGACAAAACTGGGTTGCAGGGCGCCTGAGCACGACGCGGCAGGTGTCTCGGTATTGGCAATATCTGTGTCGAGGGGCGGAGAAACCTGGTCGCTCTCCCGACGGCCCCTAACGGCACCGCCGGACGAGGGCACTCGCCAGACCGTTGACACTGAACGCGAACACTCCGCACTATATGCCAGCGTAAACACCGGCTGCTTCCAAGACAGCCACTTAAAGCCGTGTCGCGCTCCTGAGCGTAAAATAAATTTACCCGCAGAAAGTGTGCGAACACGGCGCACCTCCCGCCCGTGAAACTGTTGTAGGAGAGCGAAAGCGTGTGGCTTGTAGTGCCGGCCGTTACACACATTTCCTCTTGCTGCGTACGATTAGACCCTATTAATTTAATATCTGGAGCGGAACAAACATGGTTACTTCAAACGAATATTAGTCACGTCGGGGATAGGCATCATCGACCACAGGTTCGTTTTTAATAGTGAACGGGAGAATGCGGGGGCGAGGCGGCAATCCAATTGAAGGAATTCGAAGGAGGCTTTGAACACTGCACGCCGTGTGTGTAGCATTAATATACTGTTGCAATGTGACCGTCAGCCTCCAACACATCAGGGACACAGTGCTGGCTGGTTAGTATAACATTAATGGGTGCCAGGAGTGCGGGTATGTAATCCACTACCATCCCAAAACCATACATAATACAGCGAGGAGAAGAGGTGGGTCAATTGAAGTCTGCGATACGACCCGTCGGCTTTGACTAATGACGTCATATCTGAGTTAAAGACGATAGTTTGTTTTTACAAGAAGAACATATTATAGATCACGATTTTTGTGTTTAAAAAGTGATCTGTAGCTTCTCTCTGATGGTTACGTATAGGTCAATAGAGAGGTTTCTTTTTACGCAAGTGAGCGCCGGAGACGCGAATTTTTGGGCTGAGACCTGTGATCGATGGTACATTCTGTTGTAGTAATCTGTAATTTAAGAGCATAATCGCAGATTTTTTACTATCTACAATACATAAGTGTTACGATATTATCCCGTATGTTTATATTCGTTGATAGTTTTTGGTTTGCTAGTTGGTATATCTACGTAGCTTGAAGACTCAGATATGACGTCATTAGTCAAAGTAGATGGGTTGAATCACGGTCTACAATTAAGCCGTTCAGGTAGCGCGATGCATAAGGCAGAACTTCAACTGTCTCTCACCTCGGTGTCTTCAGACTCTTATCCGATCATCGTAATGATGAAGTTCGTTTAAGACGACTTCGAATTTGACGCAGCCTCTTGATCTATGGCTTCCTTCTTAGGGCCGAAGACCCACCTTTTCGGGTGCATCTGGTGTGCTGATTACTGTTCGCCACATTTTAACTGCTTGTATCTTATATGATGAGGCAACAACTAGGTTTGTTGGCGCACCTCCCCTAGATTTTAGGTGATTATGAGACGACTGTGGCAAGTGTTTTAAGATTTTGTGTTTCGTCCACTCTCCTAAGATCGAAAGTCGAAAGTGTCGATTTATTTCGAGGACGTCCTGTTAGTACTCCATTATTAGCCCATCGCATTTTTGGGCTCGTCCTCCCCTTTCCTTATGTTCAAATGTTTGTAGAACTTATGGGACTTAACTACGGGGTCATCAGTCCATAAGCTTACCAACTACTTATGAACGAGCTAAGACTAAGGACGGCACAAATATCCATGTCCGAGAGGGGATTTGAACCCCCGACCGTAGTGGCCGCGCAGAACGTAACTGGAGCGCCTCAGTCCCCTCGGCCACCGCGGCCGGCTTTCCTTATGTACTCGATTTACTCCTTTGTAGCACTGTTCTTATATTCGTTTTTACATACAATATAGAGGAAAGAGTATTCAAATGTTTGTAAATCTATGGGACTTAATTACTGAGATTATGAGTCCCTAGGCTACTTAAACTAACCTAAGGACAACACATGCCCGAGGGAGGAATTGAGAGCTCCGCAGCCAGGCGCCTTAGAGCGCACGGCCACTCCACCGCAGTGGAGCAGTATGGACTACTATGCCCCAGAAACATATCCAGAGCCTCTTTGATTAAGTGTTGTAGTTCCTCCCGCCCGGTGGGAGACTAAGTAGTGGCTAGTATTGGAGCATAGGGGTCGAACCCCTTGCTGAGTGTAGGCTCGGGCAAAGTGACGGAACGCAGGCTACGGTGCAGGGCTCTAAAACAATAGGCAAACTAATTAATAACATTAGAATTTGATATAATCAACTTAAACTCTCCTATCCATTTACGAATTTGACAGTTATTGTCCCTGGCTATTATGGACAAAATAGTCGGGACTCCAACCAGTTTGTTGATATGCGTAGCTATCATGGACTCCGACTAGACGGACGAGTGGGGACTGTACGCCGACTGCAGGCTGTAGAATGCCTCTGGCAGCGCCCGGCGTGTCCACAAGTAGCTTCTTCTCTTCTCAGAGGGCGCTGCACTGTCCACTCTGGGGCGCGGAAGATTGGAGCGCGAGTCTACCGCCTTATTGTCTTCGTTTTGAGACCACTCCTGCCGAATGTTGTGCGCTCTATGGACAACGACTGGACAAGTGTCTTGTAGCAGTGGTTATAGCCAGCACTGACAGCAACACTAGGTAGCGACTTCATCGTCTTTCACACTGGACTGATTCAGTAATGTGATCTCTGTACAGTTATCTCCCAAATACATTTGGCTGTGATATTTCCGGTCCTAGTGTTGCGTAATCGAAGACGAGCAGTGTATTCCATAGGGCCAAAGGGTGAACTGACGTGATTGGTGTTTGCAAGAGAGGAGTGTGATCTCGGCTGTCGGGAGTCTTGGGAGCAAGTTGTAGCGCCGCTGGCGGCGGAAGCAGAGCCGGCCTGTAAGAGGAGCGAATGCGGGCAGCCGCCGCCCCCGCCGCCGCCCACAATGGCCGGCGGAGACAAAAGCGGCGCTGGCCGCAAACAGCCCGCAGCTCGATACCGCCGCCGCTTCCCGCTTTATCAATTAAACCAAAGTTCACCGGCGTCTCCACCAGCCGCCACAAGCTGAATGCTAAGCGGGCATCCGCAAGAGACGTCTTCACGATCTGGTTACTCCAAACGGAATTGGAGACCGCAGTGAAGAGCAAAAAAACTGGTACACGTGTCTGTGATAGTGTAGGGTCCCCGCGAGTTCGCGATAGTACCGCAACAAGACGTAGCACGGACTTGACTAACGTCTGAAGCAGTGCTGGAGGGAAATAACACCATGAAACCTACAGGGCGGCCCATATCTCCATAAGGGTAAGTGGGGTGAAGATCTCTTCGGAACAGAAATGTTTGTAAACCTACCTCGACCAAACTGTTATGGTCATCAAACCGTAACTAACTTACACTAAGGACAACACATACACCCATGTCCGAGAGGGCAATCGAACCTACGTCGGGAGCGACCGCCCAGTCCGTGGCATGATTCTTCAGGCCACGCGGTCACTCCCTCACGGCGAACAGAACATTGCAAGGCATTCCAGATGTGCTCACTGATGTTCATGACTGGGGGATGTGGTGGCCAGCGGCGCTGTTTTAACTGGGAACAGTTTTCCTGCAGCCAGTCTGTATCAATTCTGGACGTGTGGAAAGTCGCATTCTCTTGCTGGACAAATCCCAGTCTGTCGGAATGCACAATGGGCCGCAATAGCTGCAGTGATAAGCCGCGTCACCTGTCACAGTCGTATCAAGTCGTATCAGGGGCCCATATCACTCCAAATACACAAGCCCCACACCATTACAGAGCATCCACTAGCTTGAACAGTCCCCAGCTGATATGCTGGGTGTTGTGACCTCGTCGCCTTTTGTTGTTTCATTCTTTCTGCCATTAGTTGAGTACTCGTCCCAGTCTAGTTATCAGGAAAGGTAGTCGTGCAGGAATCGATGGTCAGCGAAAACATTTCTATAGAGATTCGTTTTACAAGTTTTATTGACTGAAAATTACAATGATACTCAACTTTAGAATATGTGTCTGTTTCTTCTCTCTTCTTGCTTCTCGCAGGGTCGTCCATATGATGCTAGTTGCGCTGAGACCTAGTGACTGCTAAATTCGTAGCCGCGTTCTGACTTAGTACTGTCCTATTTCTGACGTAGTTCTGACTAGTAACTGACGGGGTGCCAGCCTAGGTATAGCCGCTTTTAGAGAGCGCGCATCTTTGGTTACTCCCTCCAGGATGCGCGGTGCTTGCTTGCGATTGGCTTTTGGTCGCTCGCTGCCTTCTCGATCATCCTCTTACGTCTGGCGTGTGGGACTGAGTGTTTACATTTCTCTGTGTTTGTATACGCATGGCTTTACTAATTTCTTTGGATCTTCATTGTATAAATTCTGTTCGTTCTGATTGCACTTAGGGCTGCACGAACGACGATGTGACGCAAGCGTTAAGGATCGGTAGTGATTTATAAGCAACAGTCAAAGTAAAACGAGACGAATGTAAAGAAAAGGAAGTAAGTGAACCGTTCGTTATTCAAAAGTAATCACCGTAAATGTTAATACATTATCACAGAGGACAGTGAATAAATGTTGTCTACTGAACTTTGTCAATATACAGTCTGTTGGAATTCTGCTTAGATTCTTCGACCGATCGAAGTTCGGTTTTCAAAATTTCTTACGGCTAGAGCGACAGGCTTTACCAATGATTTACCGCCCCTAGTGGAGCGATCAAGTCCCTATGGTGCAAGAGCACTCTTTAACAGAGCCACCCAACTCATGGTTGTGGAATGTAGGAGCAAAAGATATAAAAATGCAATTGTCGGTCTAATGCCGATTGGAAAAATAGATTTTGAGCAGTAGAGCTTCCACAATTCTAGAATGCAATTCAAAAATATCTGCACTGTTCCATTTTACGACTTTTTTGTTCGGGGTGTTTAAGGACGCTGCATAGCTTCTCACTGCTGACCGAGCGATATCGCGCGACATTGAGGGCTGCGCCGCAGCCAGACAGGACACAATGCTCCCGCCGTATCTCCCCACCATCAGCGGCCGCTCTTCTCGCTGTGAAGGGCTTTAGATGGGCAACAGATCTGCGGTGTGCAAGAAGGGGTCACCCCGCTCAGCAACCAAGGTTCTCCCTGCTTTCACATCACGGGAATCTAATAGAGCGTGCGGTGTTTAATGCGTTTTCCACGACTCATATGGGTAATTTATCTGTAATGCCAAGTTCTTACCAAAAATCGGAGAAATATCGTCAAAAAATTATCAGCAGTCAACGAAGGATCATGGCCGTTTAGAGCTTGAGAAAAAACAGATAAGGTTTCCCTTATACACATAAACAACCGCATTCTTTATCGGAAACTTTAAATTGCGCGAAGTAGCGTATCACATACTGACAGGCTAAGGGGACATTACTTGAGCTCCAATGCGTTGATTGGATCAGTATCACCCGAAAAAAAAATAATAATGTGATCGTGGAAAATAAGTGTTGTGTATTTAAACAGTCATTGTTAGCTTCAGTCCCATATCAAATCATTTTACCCTCACTTTCAAAATATTTTACAGCACCAGAAACTTTTAAGTTATACCAACGCACTGCTGAGCTTCAGATCCTTTTCTGGACATCTTGGGTCAGCCTATGGCACTCCTTCGCCAGGGACGGGTCAGTAGAGAGGAAACGTCGCCAGTAACACGAGCGTTGGCGCTGGTCTAGGTACCTTACTTTGCATATGCGTAAAGTTGCCTGATAGCAATATCCGAGCCTCACATTTGTCTTTAGCTCGTTAAAGATTTATCAAAAATACATCAAAGTTGGTAAATGTCACCAGATCATCATAGTGGCGTATATAAGGGGGAGGGGCCAGAGTGGCTACCCCCCCCCCCGAAATAATGGATATAAAGAAAAAAATATGTACGGTATCTGAATCATTTATGTATTTTAGAAATCAGGTGAAAGGGTTGGGATATGTATGATGCCAAGAAATTTCTATGAGCTCAGCTCTCCCCCAACCCCTAGAGCAAAATCCTGGATTCGCCACTGTAGGGTGTGTACTTAAAATCAGTTATCTTTGCCGGCCGCGGTGGCCGAGGTGACTGAGGCGCTCCAGTCACGGTCAGCACGGCCATTGCGGTCGGGGGTTCGAATCCCCCCTCGGGCATGGATATTTGTGCCGTCCTAGTTCGTAAGTAGTTTGTAAGTTTAGGGACTGATGACCCCGTAGTTAAGTCCCATAAGCTTAACAAACATTTGAACATCAGTTATCTTTACCCCTCCCCTGAAAATGTTTGCCATAATCGCTACAGATGAATCGGCTCTGAAAGCCTTCAGAAAATCTTAGGAAGAACAATAATAACTTTATGAGATTGAAACCGTAAAAATAGGTCTGAGGTTAAGAGCATCACGTTGTGGTGGCAGAGGAAGCGAGTTCGCGTCTAGTTACCAGCTATATCTTTTCACTATTTTCGCGGTTATAACAGATTCTGAAACCACCAATGACTTTTTTATTGTTACTTGCCACATATGTTTGGGCAGTTTTTTTACTTATTTCCGATAAGTCACGATTACGAGGGTCAGTGAGATTTATATTCTTCTTTATCAGAAATATGTAGGTATTTGGTAAAAGTAAATGTGCAGAAGACCCAGCCAGTTTTTGAGCTCATTGATTCGAGGTAAAATCCCCATTGATTTTAGGCAGCAGCCGCCACCGTTTTGTGATGTGGCTGGATGGTGATTTAATCCTGCTCATCCCAGACGCGAGCCGAGTGTTTTCGGCACTGCGACAGAAGGGCTAGTGTCGCAGGCTGTGCAGCACCCCCCGCTGACGACAGACACTTGTTCGCTAGACAGGCAGACAGATCGTCAGACCGGGTCGGCACCTGCTCGCTCCCGCTGCCGGCTGCGTGGGCGGCTTGCCGACACGTGGGCGTGTCTGGCGCCGCTGGTTCCCGTGCTGATTGATTCAGCGCGCCGGCAGACACTCCCCCACCTGCCTCGCCGCTCTGGGCCCCGCGTTCGGCGTGAAACAGCAGTGTCACGGCTGTCGGCCCATTTGTAACAGCTAGCTCTGCGCCTTACGGCAGCACGCTTCGGGCAGGTAGAGCAGTGATAAATCGAATGGAACCAACAGTCGTATTTTATTTTATATAAATAATGTGTTTTGTTAACAGTTTCGGCTTTACATTGAAACAGTCTTCAGGCCCGCAAAACAAACAGGGGTTACTTATCATTTTACAGTACTAGGAGCCTATTCAACTGGCGTCGTGGATTTTAATTGTAATGGTGTGAGTCCACAATTTACATGTTTCGCTAAAAAAAAAAAAAAAAAAAAAAAAAAAAAAAAAAAAAAAAAAAAAGTGACGCAGTCAACAATCCGAAGATTGGTTTGAACACCACGGTGCTTTACTAGGCATGGTCCTGTTTGGAGGTTGTGTACCGTTGCCTTCCTCCGACCTTCGAACTGACTGACTTACCCAGCCAGTTATAAGGGGACCTACAGTTTAACGTGGGTTCCGAACCACGGTGCTACTCGGTATTTTTCACATGAGCATTACTGCCAGAGGTGAAAGAAGTGGAAAGTGACAGATAAAAATCCTAGGACCTGGCGAGGATCGAACCCGCGACCTTTGGATTGATAGTATAGCACTCTACCACTGTGCAACCGAGGCGCAACTATATAAAAATAAAAATGAATTGTCGGATGTATGTAAGAGCATCAGTTGCGAACTGCTCGACCGATATGAAGGACTTTTTTTATTAGTGTTGTTATTTTTGTAATTCTCAGGATAGGTTTGTATGAAAGAAAATTTTTGGAAGATCCAACGAAAAATAAATATCTACGAGAACAACAGAAATTGCGTTTTTCAGTGTGTTTTTGAATAAACTATATATTACAACTCACGATTTGGATGGTGGAGACGGGTAATGCTATCCAAGCACGTTTCTCAGTCTATAACACACTACGATAGGAGTGCCCCCTGCTCATTAGCTCCTCTTGCTCTCGGCCTATACTGGATTTGCTCAATGCATCGAGCGTATCAATGCGTCCGTATTGAAATTGTGCGAAAAGAACAGATAGGATATCAATAATAAAAGCCGCGGCAGAGTGGCTGAGCGCATTGAGGCGCTATGCTCCGATGCGCGAGGCCGCTTCCCCGTCGGGGCTTGGAATCCTCCCTTGAGAATGGACGTTTAAGTTATATTTAGTGTAAGGTAGTTCAAATGTAAATTTAGGGACTGGTGACCCCGGAGTTAAGTTCCGCAAGGTTAACAAAAATGTGAACATTTTTTGATTAATAAGAAATAAGTTTAAAGAGAGATGGGGAGAGGAGATGGGCGAAAAAAGTTGCGGTGAGGGGAGGAACAGTTTAACATAGAAAGGGGTGAAAAGAGGACTTAATTTCATTTATCATATCGATGTTTTTTGTAAGCTTGTAACTGTGTTATTCATAATTTTTGTAAAAAAAAAACGCACCAGTTACTTGTTTTTAGCCGGCCGCGGTGGCTGAGGGGACTGAGGCGCTCCAGTCACGGTCTGCACGGCCACTACGGTCGGGGGTTCGAATCCTCCCTCGGGCATGGATATGTGTGCCGTCCTTAGTATTAGCTAGTTCATAAGTGGTTTATAAGTTTAGGGACTGATGACCCCGTAGTTACGTCCCATAAGCTATACAAACATTTTACTTGTTTTTAATGGTCAGCATTACACGTTCCTGTAATCTATTCCCTTCTTGAGATGCTTTTTGTTACATATTTGTATTTATTGTGATGTCTCCATTTGTGGTGTTCTGTTTCTCCTGCCATGTGGTTTAGACATGATGAGGTATGTGCCTTCTTCATTGACTGTACAGAATCTCACACATACAGGGAACATCACTACACTGTTCTTGTAAACAAAAAGAATCTGAAGATGGGAATAAATTCTCGAAACGTGTAATGCTGAGCATTAAAACTACTAACTGGGCCGTTTTCATTATATTAATTGTGAATAGAGGAGTTGTACTAATGTAAGATTCGAATGAATACATAATGTAGGAAAATTTAGTGTGAAATACACGCAGAAATGTTTATATGAGAAAATGGGGAGAAGGAGACATACAGAAACAAGGAAGGTGGCTCGAGGAGGAGACGAAGGGGGAGATATATGGGAAGGAGGAGATGAACAGAGAGAAGAGGGAGGGGATGGATAGAATGTGGGGTAAGAGATGTAGAGGGAGTGGGGTTAAGGTGATGGACAGAAAGAGGCGGAGGAGATGGAAAAGGTGAAGTGGGAGGAGGAGAAGACGTCAATTAAGAGGGATATCGAAGGTTCATATGTATCAGCAATTGTGAAGCATTGCAGGGTTCGCTAGTATACGTGTATAGCGTGTGTGGTGTGTCGCTTAGCAAGTGTTGGCGTTGCCGTGCGGCCTTGGCGACTCGGCTGTGTTCAGGACGCAGTGCTGGCAGTGACGAAAGGCGGAGCGCGCGGTAGCTGCCCGATCGCTGCTGGCTGCTGGCTGGCCAGAGGCGGCGCGGTAGCTCTGCTAGACCGCGGGCCGCATTCCTGGCGCCTCGGCTCGGCTCGGCTCGCCGGCGAGTGTCGCCCGCTTGCGCAACCGCGCGTCCTCTGCGGCGCGGCGGCTCTGCCCATTGTGCACGCGGCCTTCCCGCAGTGGCGTGAGCGCTTTGTAGTCGGCCGACCAACCAGCGGCCAATTCGTCACCGCCAGTGCCAATGTATCCGCCTAGAACAGCTTCTACTGTGTGAACCTGCTGGGCGATTTGACTGTGCTGAAGAAATAGATCTCCTCAACATGTAGGTTGATAAGTATAGTGTCGGTCATATCTGAACAGGGACGGAGACAGGAAGGCCTGCTGGGGTGGGGGGCGGGATAAAAATTTTTCATCGTCAGCTAAACTCTGGCTCAGTAGAAAGACTCTATTACCGACCACCCCTTTTTACCCCACGCCCAATCAAACTAAAGTCTCACAGTTTTGAAGACTCAGTCACCCCATTTACATGGGCTCCCAAAACCGTCGCGAGGATGCTCCCGCGTTTCGATGCGGTGCGCGTCTGACAGTCGTCCACATCTTCTTGGAATGCCCGGATTTAGCCGCTCAGAGGATGAATTTTAATCTCCCTGACGATTTAAATCTTGTTTTAGCTGACAACGCCTCTATGGCTGACGCTGTTTTAAATTTTATTCGTGTGAGTGGGTTGTACCGATCTATTTCATTTTTAGTACTGTGTTCATTATATATTTGTTCTCCGCTCGCCTACCTGCTTTTAGGCAGGTGGTTTAAATGTGCGAAAGTGGCCAGATGCCATACTACCTTGTCTGTGGTCACTTGGCCAGGGCACTCTGGTATCCTCTTTCCATCTTTCTCTTCTTTTATCAGTTTTTACTTTGATTCTTTTATTTCTTGACGTGTTACACACTATGCTTGGTGAGTTTTAACAGATCGTTTTATATTACATTGTAGTGCATTTTGTTCTAATCTCTACGGTTGGAACAAGGGACTGATAACCGTAGTCGTTTAGTCCATTTAAAAATCAAACCATCCATAAAAATCAAACCAACCGGATTTCGTAAACCGATTTCCCAAATCCGCTTTTGGTTGGTCATCTAAACACTCCAAAAGCGATTCCGGAAATCCACTTCTGTAAAGTGGTTTTCCAGTTCCACAGTCGATTTTCGTGCCGATGTAAACTCAACCGGTTTCTCAAGCGTTCTTGGCTTGTCAGATTATGTTTTCTTGTTAAGAATTTTCGGCACATATGGGCAGAGTGACATTTTCTAGCGAGAAATAAAAGTAATAATATTAGAGTGAGCATGAATCTGTGAATTTAAAGTAAAGAAAAAAAAAGCGATTGTACTGACTAAATCAGGAGCCGAATCAGCTGTTTTTCAACCGCCATATTAAGTGGGATAGGAAATCCGAGCCGGCCGCGGTGGCCGAGGGGACTAAGGCGCTTCAGCCACTAAGTTAAACTACGCTAAGAACAACACACACATCCATGCCCGAAGGAGGACTCGAGCCGGCCGGAGTGGCCAAGCGGTCTGCGGCGCGCCAGTCACGGTCTGCACGGCCACTACGGTCGGGGGTTCGAATCCCCCCTCGGGCATGGATATTTCTGCCGTCCTAGTTCGTATGTACTTCATAAGTAGTTTGTAAGTTTAGGGACTGATGACCCCGTAGTTAAGTCCCATAAGCTTTACAAACATTTTTAAGGAAATCCGATTCAGGCCGTGACATGTAAACACGACAGCGAAAAACGGTTTACAAAAATCGGGTATCGTCTTCCGGAAGATGTGTTGCATGTAAACGTAGTTAGCCCGCTAGCTTCGCATTATAAAAATTAAAAAAACATTTTAAAAATTGTGCTGCTGGGGGGGGGGGGGGGAGGGTGAACGAAAGAGCCTTGCCCCCTCCCTTTGCATCTGCCTATGTATCCTAAAGGATAACCAGACCTGTAACTCTGTTCAGGTCTGATGCATGTTTCAGAGCAATGCACTCGAGGGGAGGAATTGCGGCAGGTATTCAGGTCCAGCTACGAGCCATGGAGTAAATGGTGGACGTAGGAGGACGTATCAAAGTCTGGATATGTAGTTCTGTAATTTGTGTCGGTGCCTAGTAAGCAGGAGTTCCCGGGTTTGAATCCCAGCCATGACACAAATTTTCGGATGTTTTGTGTTCTCGTTTCGGGATGCTATTCTGCGAAAGGTAGGTTCGGGAGGTGGGCCGTGGCTAGCTAGGATTGTGGACAAGTTCTGCAACTGGAAGAAGATATTAGTTTACAGATACTTTTATTACAAATGAACAGAATGCTCAACTTTTAGGTGGTGTTTGTAGTGTTACAGTTTTGTCGATACATCAGTCAATAGTAGAATTCTTGCTTGAGCTGGCTCGCTGTAGACGCGTTCGTTACTGGTAGACTGGTCCGGTAATGCCGTCTATACCAACACCGCCTAGAAATCAAGGTCTCACAACTGGCCTTGTCTACGTAAAAAAGGAATTCAAGTTCAAACGCTCTCTTTAAATGGGAACAATCGAAAATAATAATAATAATAATATTAGCAATAGTAAGACATTACATGAAATTCGATCTGCTAGTTGTGGTTCACAACTCGCCTTTTGTACTTTGTGTTACGATGCCGCTAGGATCACCTAGTACCAGTTGTTGGCTGTACAGCAAGTACCTAAACTGTTAAGTTACGTTTCTGGGTCAAAACTGTATGTTTAACTGTATTTGTCAAATTAATTTTGGCTTTGAAAGATAACTGTTGAAATACGGAGGTTATCCGAAGACAGAAAAGAATGTCGTTTTGGTGCAGCTGTTCAGTATTGTCATCCGAAGTGATTAGATTCTCGTCGTTGTACTTCAACAAGGTTGCCCTGACAGGCAGCATCTTCTTTGTTCCTGGTAGGAGACGATGATAAGCAGCTTATATACACCGGACGCGGTGATCCACGCGCTAACGTGAAACGTTGCATAATTCATGGGCTCCGCCCGAAACAATTCCACGCCACAATTTCATAAAACGCTCCGGGCTGCTCCGCCAGTAATTGCTCGTGACAGCTCTCTGTCGCCTTGGTTTCCGGTACAAGGCGCCAATTTGAATACCTTTATTAGCCCCTTGTGTTAATTTCACCAGAAGTGAAAACATAGACATCGTTTTGTGCGTACTTGATAAATGTCTTCAGTTTCCATTGTTTCGCTATTTAGATGAACCTCATCACTCTGACAACTTCATCATATCTGTAATTACTGTTGTAAAAGAGTGCTTATTTGAGATTGATCCGGACGCTTTAACTACATTGCACATTTGTCAAGGATGTCACTTCGCAGCTGTTCTCTGAGCTCACCTGCTACCGAAAAATGTTATGTATAAGCCTGTCTTCTTATCGTAGGCGGGACTTTAAAGTCTTGTCTCACGAAAGGCAAAGGTTCCAGGTTCGAGTCCCGGTCTGGCACTCAGTTTTAACCCGTGATGAAGTTTCAGATTAGCAAATATAGTTCTGTAGAGTTAAAATTCCCGCAGAATCCCTGATCTTCTTCCTTAGTGGCTGCTCTTCACCGTTCGGTGCAAACAATACGGTAGTAAATGATTTGTTGAGTCTAATGGTGCTACAAAACGTTTAAAATATTAAGTTTCACCCTTTTTTGATAATTTTAAATGTTAAATATCTTATTTATTGTATCATTATTCTCTTGTTAGGTAATTTCAGGTAACCCTTTTCAGCTTTCCCTAATTCCTGAAAGAAAGTAGGGTAGAGTGGTCGCAAATGTCCTTAGCCTGAGGGGGTAGCCGCGCATATTAACACAGCTTCGTGGTGGACAAGGACTGCAGCCCGGAATCGGATTTGATAGACCAGTGTTCGATTTACCGACGATCTTGCATTTGGTTTTTAGCGACTTCCCACACCGCTCTCTGTTTCTGATGTCACGCGTGCTCGTCCCTGTCCTAGTCTAGTAATATAGTTTCGACTTCTATAAATTGTCACCACATCCAAGAAACAACAGAAGGATTTACATTAGGCCATTGGGCCATATCGGTTTGAGTCTGTCCTGATTCTATTTTTCTTATGACCCTCCACCGAGCTTACTAGCTGTTTTCATTGTTCCATACTGCACCGTCTGTGAATGTGTACACATCAATTATGGATGTTTACCCCGTTTGAGAGGTGCCGTGACATCATCGTTGGCATGGCTGTACACAAGCCGGAATGTGTACTTCACAACAGGGCGGACATTCGTTGATAGTCTGTATAATTATCTCATGAATTCGACAAAGGGTGGGTAAATAAGACGTTGTTGCTTTAATTTTGGACACAAGTGTATATACGCCCAAGAAGTAAAATTCCGCTACTTGTTATGGTGCCCCCTCGGGCATGGATATTTGTGCCGTCTTTAGTCTTAGCTAGTTCATAAGTAGTTTGTAAGTTTAGGGACTGATGACTCCGTAGTTAAGTCCCATAAGTTCTACAAACATTTTTGAACATTTGTGCACAGATAATCGATCAGTAACAGCCGTCCACTACAGTGGTAGCTGCGCTCCACAGGGTTACATTCCGAGTTCAGGCGCAATATGGGCCAATTGCGCTCGGCTGACCACTGCGTCATTTCCGCCAATCGCGTGATCGGATGCGGCGTGGAGAATAATGTAGTCAGCACACACATTGCTTTCCAGTGTTTGTAGTCATGTTGGTGTCTGTGTTGGGGCCCGTGTTGTTGTCCCTGTGGTGTTCTCCATTTCGGTTTCTTTGCTGGTACACTCTGTGCACTGTGTTTGTTCGCTGCGTACGTGCCGGCCGCGGTGGCCGAGATGACTGAGGCGCTCCAGTCACGGTCAGCACGGCCACTACGGTCGGGGGTTCGAATCCCCCCTCGGGCATGGATATTTGTGCTGTCTTTAGTCTTAAGTAGTTTGTAAGTTTATGGACTGATGACCCCGTAGTTAAGTTCCATAAGTTATACAAACATTTGAACATTTGATTTGCTGCGTACGTTGTTGTCTTCTGTATGGACTATTTCGTTTGTATTCGTCGTATGACGCGTGCGAGATTTTATGTGTTACTATATTGAGTGTTGTCCATTGGTCCTCTTGTCTTATGGCCTCGTATATTTGTTGTTCTGTGTGAGCATGTAGTGCTTGTGCTGTGTCTCTGAGGTGATTGTAGGTCTCGCAGAATAGGACAACGTGTTCGGGAGATCCCCTCTCCCTACATGTGCAGTATGGTGTCTCTCTAAGACTGACACGGTAAGTGCGTAGCATAAGGGCCGTGTCCTGTCAAGAACTGAACCATGCCGCGGCTGGGATCGACATGTTTCATTCTTAGTCTCGCCGCTACGTCGGGGAAGAATGAACGGACTCTCAGACCCTTGTCACTTGCCTGCTGCCAGGAGTCAATTCTCCAGCGTCTCAGCTGTTATTTTATTTTCCAGAGCCGAACCTGTTACTAAATTCACTAGATCTAGTCTGCCCTTCTTTAACCAGTAAATCACGGCCCGATATTTGATGGTCATATCGATCGGGAAGATCCCCAGCACCACATACAGTGCCTCCACTGAGGTGGTCCGGAAAGCCCCCGATAGATTAAAGTAGTGCGCTCCTCTGTCCGTGTCTTACGCCGTAACGCTGGTGGCTAGCATGAGACAGTGCGCCCAGCTACTTGCTGCAAAGCGTAGTACTGATTCGAGAAGTGCTCAGTTGTTGGTCCGTGTAACTGACAAAGGCTAGGTGTATCGAGTACAGGTCCTCCCACCAGTGTCGGAAGTAGAAACTGGGACTTCTTTCTGGCGGTCAGCCTCGGTGACCACTTAGCTGCAGTGGCAGACACCAACACTTGACTGCCGTGGCGTCAGTGGAGGAAGGCCGGCGCAGGCACCAGTGTGAGGGGATGAGTAACTGGTGAGGACGGGCGGGAGCGGCGGCGTGAGGGACCACCTGCCTGCTGCCTGCGCCAGCCACCTGGCGGGCTCCGGGTGTGGGCCGGCACGTAGGCCGCGCCTTTAGATGTAGATGGGGCAAGAAACACTGGCGCCGCGCCGCGCATGGCTAATCCCGCGGCCGCCGCCGCCGCCGCGCATGCCGATGGCCCGCGTGTAAAGCCGTCGCATTATGGCAGGTATACTGCCCGCCAGCGCGCACGGGCCCTTGTCGCCTCGGCGCCGGCGGGCGTGAGCAGCCTGCCCGACCAGCGCCGCCTTGAGAGGAGGCCGGCGACGTCACGAACAGCAGGCCGCGATCGCCGAGCCTAGTGGGCACTGCCTAACCAAAAATTGTTCAAATGTTTGTTAAGCTTGTTGCACTTAACTACGGGGTCATCAGTCCCTAAATTTACTAACTACTTATGAACTATTCTTCGTTTGTGTGACCATAATGTCCGTAGTTGCTTTCATAATTATGAATAGCAGTGATTTTCCGTCTTTGCAACTACAATAAAAATGCGATTTTTTCACACCAGACGCGTTTCGTTTTATTGAATGTAAAACATCTTCAGTGGTCTGAAATAATAGAAATCTACAGTTTGCTTTTTGTTTAGATCGAAAACAGTTCTTAAATGGACCCTGAAAAGTAGGCCTAATGTTTGGTACTTACGGAAATTTTGTCGTCTTTTCGCTTCACATCATGGAATGCCGGTTTGTTTAGTGGTGACAGTGAAAGTAGTGAGAAAACGACACAGCATGAAGAACCGGCGGTATTGCACTAAACAAACCGGCATTCCATGATGTGAAGCGAAAAGAAGACAAAATTTCCGTAAGTACCAAACATTAGGCCTACTTTTCTGGGTCCATTTAAGAACTGTTTTCGATCTAAACAAAAAACAAACTGTAGATTTCTATTATTTCAGACCACTGAAGATGTTTTACATTCAATAAAACGAAACGCGTCTGGTGTGAAAAAACCGCATTTTTATTGTAGTTGCAAAGACGGAAAATCACTGCTATTCATACTTATGAACTACTTACGAACTAGGACGACACAAATATCCATGCCCGAGGGGGGATTCGAACCCCCGACCGTAGTGGCCGTGCAGACCGTGACTGGAGCGCCTCAGTCCCCTCGGCCACCGCGGCCGGCACTGCCTAACCCAAAGTCTAGCCGGTGAGCGGCGCGAAAGCGGCCTGCTGTGTGTGACGTCACGCAGCCTACTGTCTAGGTTGGTGCTGGTGTGGCAGGCTCCTCACCTACATTAATGAGGCCTGAGCGCTGCCTGGCAAGAGGGGCACACCCGAACTGGGCAACTTTTAGTGGCCATTACAAGGGTACTCCAGTAAGGACAGTTAATCAAAAATATTCAAATGTTTGTAGATCTATCGGACCTAACTGCGTGGTCACCAGTCCGTAGCTTATTAACTGCTTAAACCTAGGTAAACTAACCTAAGGAGAAACACACACGCCCATGCCCCAGGGAGGACTCGAACCTCCACGGCGAGGAACCGCGCGCTCCGCAGCGAGACGCTTTAGACCGCTCGGCTACTCCACCGCGGCGACAGTTAATCCCACAATCGAACTGGGCAACTATCGCTCGCAGTTAGCAGAAAGGTCGAACCCAAGGCGCTCATCGTCAGTCCTGTGAATGATACCAGCTTGCTGACATCTGTATAGAATCACATAGTGTTTCGTTTTGTACTTCAGTTTAGTCATGGAAGCGAAGAATACAGCAGAAAGTCACATTACAACTTTGGGCTTATCTATTTAAATCCTCTTGATGTTTCTGAAGTTTTTGCTGATCTGGCCATCATACAACCACAAGACAACATCATAAAATTCGCGGATTTCATAACTGAAAACTACATTGATGAACGACTAACGCTTACGAAAGCTTTCATTTCCGATTCAATGATTCGTGTGAATCTCCTCGCCCAAACATCTTCTAGTTTGTGAAATGTCTGAAGCATGAACAAACTGATACTTATATAATAATCAACTCAGCAAAAAATAATATCAGCATCCAATCGGACTCAAAAACCAGGAAGAGGCACGCTTTCCTGCAACAGAAATTAGAGAATTACTTAGGTATAGTGAAATTTTCAAATTATACTTTGTAAATTGAGTTTCATACCAAGCAGCCCTGAGCAGAATATGAGCCAAACTAAATGCATTTGTTTTCTGCAAATATTTTTATATGTAAAATTTGTAATAAAATGTTTGCATTTGTATGTAGTTTGTTTGTTATTTATATCTTGTTCCTTAAGAACTCTAAAAATAGGGGCAGAGGGTGCGCACTTCGTAAGTTCAGATTTGGAAGCATTTTGCGAGATAGTGTAGTCGGTCTGCCAGGAGCAGGTAGGAGTTGCCGAGTTGCCCAGTTTTTGCCAGCCACTCAGGGGGCACTTTGGGGACAGTTGCTCAGTTCGAGTCTTCCGTTTATCACCAACAGGTAGAGGTTGCCCAGTTCAGACGAGCCCGGCAAGAGTAGTCATAACACAAGAAAACTCTTCGTCTTACGTAGCGTTCTACTGAGTTTGGAAATAAGTGCTAGTCGTACCGGGTGTTTGAGATATCTCTTGCTAACTATAACTACTGCAAGAACAGGTGAAAGACTAAGGATCCCTATCACCGGATGTGATGGCTATCGACTCTATGTATTCTGATAAGTGAAGAGTTCTTCGTGGTGATCGCGTTGTACTTGCGAGCTATTACGGAATGTAGTGCGACGTGTCCGATTTGGACACGAGATGGCTTTATCGTCGTTCCTGCGACGATTAAACTACATAGGAGCGGTCGACTAGATGTAGTATCGACCCATGTTAATACACATAATTCGAGAAGTAATCATGTCGTGCAACGGTACACAAAGGAAAGTGAAGTCTTAAATATTTAGCATTATTTCTCAGTGATACGTTACGTCCTCACTGCCCTGCCAACACTCAATTTATTTTTTGGCACTTAAGCAAGTGATCATTTTCATCTTTTATCACTAAATGTTGTCTGAAAAAAGTTCCGACAACATGTAGGTGGATCGTAATTTTCAATATCCTTTAACTAAAATTAATTTTCCAGAAATTCCCAACTGATTTTCGACATTATATATACTATATGTACTATTAATCAGTGTTACCATATCTACGACATGTTTCGTTGCTGTTTTAAGTGATTTACATATTTTGGGGCTCTTGACCTGATAAAAGCGTCGCCTTTATTCAAGGCTACCACCACGGAATGTTTTACGTCGATCAACATTTCTCGAGTCCTCACTATCATACATCTAAAATGTCTGTACTTATAAAGGTTGACAACCTCTGGTGATACTCCCACCGGCAAATAAGATCGCGCTGGCGCCGATAACGTCGCAGTGCAGCTTTTATAGGAGGAGGACGTAATAACTTCCACGTTTCAGAAGCTATTATTTCGCGATTTGAGCCTCCGGGCGTCCTGTATTCGACGGCCGCACAGCTAAACTGTTCCAGTTAACGATCGCGTCACGAATTATGTCAAATCTTATGACCATCAACTTGCAGATCTTCCACCACGCCGATTTATTTTCTTTGCGTCAAGTTTTAAGCGTAGCGCAGAACAGACGGGAGCCCCGATGAAGGCGAAGGCAGTATTACTGCGCCTGATCACCAGTTGGAAGAGCAAAAATTGTACTCGTGACGCGCGGGCGTTTCGGTTTTCTCGTTTTTTTGTGAGTCGCTCCGCCCCCGGGACGGAGCCGCGGAGGCCTGGTTTGAGGCAGGCCTTCCTCCCACGAGCCGATCACTCTGTGGAAGCCATAAACATCGGGGAGCTCGCTAATTGGTTGTAAGCAGCGAGCACCTTGCCAAAATAAGTCACGCCAGCGGTCCATCACTGCGGCGCAACCTGTTCTGGGCGCGCCGCTCACGGATCTCGACGGCGTCCCACCGATACACGTCAGAATATCGAAACAGGGCAGGCCGTATCGTACCGTTCTGAGCAATCAAAGTAACAAGACCATACTGTGGTTGTGAGGTTCGGAAAATTAATATACAGCCATCACAAGCTTTAGAATTGAAATGAAATAAATCGCAATTTGTTATCAGTTATGGCTTCACTGTACTAGGTTTAGATGGAATACCAAAGTGCGGCGAATGAAATTTTGTACCCGGCCGGGATTTGAACCCGAGATCTCCTGCTTACTAGGTAGACGCGTTGACCACGCCGCCACCGAGGACACAGTAACCAGCCCCACTGCAGAGGACTCTTCCCTGCACGTCTCCCGCCACAGCCAAATCTCCATTCGCCACGCTATCTCTTTCCTATACCACAGCAAACGTAGCTGCTTGTATAGATAGTGTTAAATATGCTAGTAGCTCGTCCTAGAAATTAGAAATTGCTGAGTGCTATTGAACCATTTTAGATAGAAATTAACAAGCCCGGAGACTGTTTTTCGTCTCAAACATGTCAAAGACATTAAAGATAAAGGTGAAGCATTGAATTAAAATATGTGACTCCGCCAGGAATCGAACCCGGACCTCCATGCTTACTAGGCAGACGTCTTGTAGCTAGTGGCAATAATTCATGGGAACACACAGGTTGAATTAAAGTTTGTGACGTGGAGGGAAATCATGCTTAGACTATTCCAAGGCGCCTTAATCGCTAGCCATGCGGTGGTCTAGCGCCATGGCTGAAAGCGCCGGTCAGAGAGCTATATGCCCTCTGTAATAAAAACGCTGAGCCAAGAACTCACCAAATAAAAACGAAGAACAACGGTCAGCGTCCGCCACGAAGAGAACTACACGTAAAGCAAAAAAAAAAAAAAAAAAAAAAAAAAAAAAAAAAAAAAAAAAATTAATTAATTTTGCTGTAAGACGTCTGCCTAGTAAGCATGGAGGTTCTGGTTTGATTCCCGGCCGCATCACTAATTTTAATTCAATGCTTCACCTTTACCTTTAATGCTATTGAATCATTTTGACAGTTAGCTGCACTGAGTTACTCCTAACATTGTTTACATTAGTATTTCTCCTTTGCCACGTAAAAGAAGTCAATCACCTACCACTGTTGCATTATGTGTTACGTTCTGGAAAGATGAGAGGCATAATAGTGACATTTACTGCATCGGGTACATCATGGAAGCACTATATAGCTGACCAGCTTAGAACGTTTTCTTGCTAGTAGTGCATAATAATTTTAAAGAATTTTTTTTTCAATATTTTTCTCTGTATATACACACTATACACTAATCGTGGTAGCTTTTATATCGTCAAATAAAAAGTCATGCATTAAAAGGTTAAATGACGGGTCTGTCAAGCCGCACGCTACTAATGCTGTAATCGAACATTACGCGATTATTCCTTCTACTGATCTGCATCACGTTACATTTTTTCTACATTTAGCCCTAGTTGCCATTCCTCATACCACCTAGAAATTTGGTTCAAGTCATTCAATGACGACACCCTCAGCACAGCCGCAGATTACAACTCACTCTGTCCGTCAGATCATTTATGTAGACAGAAGGTAATTTGCAAGCCTTTGTGCACGGCGGTGTTCCCATCGATATATCTCGAACGTCGTAGTATCGAACGATAATTCGATATAGTGTTTCTTGTTTAACCTATACCTAACCTAACTTTAACTTAAGAAAAAAAATGATTTGGAGCGTTGCCTTAAGCAGGTTAGGTATAGGTTAAACAAGATTGATTTCTTTTTTTTCTTTTTTTTTTTTTTTTTACATGAGGGCGCGTAGCACCTAAATCTGCGGTTCAGAAACACTATATTCCTTATGAAATGTGCGCTATATTAAACGTACGCCAACAGGTTTCCATTCGCAACAGTGTGCAACATATTGAAATTCTATTGCATTAATTACTCTCGTAAATACTACGTCTTATTGGTCGCCATAAAGTGTCATCTGATTGTCTGCTATGCTGCGATACTACGACGTTCGATACATATCGACGGGAACACCGCCGTGCACAAAGGTTCGCAAATTACCAGACAGAAAATAATAGCGGTCCTATCTCACATCCCTGGGGCACCCCTGACGATACCCATCGCGGAACACGTACTGGGTTGTATTACTCGAGTAGTCTCGGAGGCGCGCACATATTTGGGTTCGGCCTGCGTGAGGCGGTGTGAGGAAGGCAGGCGGCGGCGGCGGCGCTGTGTTGTGGCGCTGCCCCCGGCTGGACAAATATTTCCCGGCGGCCACCGCGGCGGAAGGTCCGCCGTATTTGTCGTGGGCGGCGCGGCTCTGATGTTTATGTACAACACGGCGCGGCGCGGCGCGCGCGATCGGGTTTCTCCGCGGCCCACCCGACCTGCCACGGAGCCGGCGACGCCCGGCGCGGCGCGGCGGCCCGTGGCGACTGCTTGCCGCTGCGCGCGTCGCCCGCGGTTCCTTCAATACAAGTCTCCCACCTACCCGCCGTGATCAGCGACCATTTTCTTTTTACCAGACCTCGGACCCAGCAAGGAAACTTTCGAGGATTTTTTTAAAAACCGCATTAAGGAGATAGCAGGCGGGGTTTAGAAAACATCGAAGCTGCGTGGACCTTATCAGTACTCTTATAATTCTTCTGGAACAAAGTTCGGAGTGGCAACACACCGCGGCCGCGCGGGAGTAGCCGAGAGGTCTGTAGCGCCACGTTACGGGTCGCGCGGTCTTCCGCGTCGGAGGTTCGAATCCTCCCTCGGGCATGGATGTGTGTGTGTTGTTCAAATGTTTGTTATGCTTAAGGGACTTAACGGCGGGGTCATCAGTCCCTAAACTTACAAACTACTTTTAAACTACCTTATACTAAAGAGGACAAACATCCATGCCCGAGGAGGGATTCGAACCCCCGACCACAGCAGACGTGCAGACTGTGACTGGCGCGCCGCAGACCGCTCGGCCACTGCGGCCGGCTATGTGTGTTGTCCTTAGGTTAGTTTAACATAGTTTAATTAGTTTGTAAGTCTAGGGACTGATGACCAACGTAGTTTGGTTCCATACAATAACAAACATTTGAACATTCGGCAACACACCTTCTATCTTACCTTCATTGTCTCTGAAAAGGCTTTCGAATCTGTCAATCGAAGACTCACTTGGGATACATTTGGAAAGTATGACATCACAACGAAGTTATTTAACATCATTAACCCTTTGCGTACAACAGGTTTCACACTGAGACCACCTTTAATTTAATGTCTCAAAAGCGACTCAGTGGCTGCTCTGTAAAACCACCACGGCACTGGAGTGTGCTACCCTCTCTCTGTCTTCAAGAAAATCAGCTCGCTGCCGGCTCTGGTAATACGTTTGTGCGGGACACCAACAGAAACATTCGGCCGCGCACTGCACTGTGTGCCGGTATTAGCTGTTGCTGGGGATCGTGAGTTTACGTATATTGTGTTTTCCGCTGTATTATCTTCTGAAAAGGCATCGTCCTGGCAAGCTACGAAAGGTTATTCATTGGAGAGTACACTAATATTTTAGTCCATGTCTTGCAGAACTTTATATATTGGACCGGTGGTTTACTACGTAACCACGTTTTAAAAAAATGTCAACACACGAGTACTTTTCTCAATGTATGTATTAGTTTTATATGTCGTTTGTAGTGTAAGTATACAACATAAAATTGTTTCAAAAGTCAGTTTCGTTCCTAGGGCCACAAAGAGTTAAGGAAATGTATCAGGCTTAAGAATGCGAAGTACTACATAATGGAGAATTGATAGAGCTTTTCAGAGCTAATTCGGGAGTACGACAAGGGTGTATTCTTTCACCAACGTTATTTCTTTTGGTGTTGGATCATGTGATGAAGAGATTGATGAGGGGACGACAGAGAGGTGTGAAATGGGGGATGCGGGATACGCTCGAATCAAATAAAAAAAATGTTCAAATGTTTGTATAGCTTATGGGACTTAACTACGAGGTCATCAATCCCTAAAAACTACTTATGAACTAACTAATACTAAGGACGGCACAAATATCCATGCCCGAGGGGGGATTCGAACCTCCGACCGTAGTGACCGTGCAGACCGTGACTGGAGCGCCTCAGTCCCCTCGGCCACCGCGGCCGGCTACGCTCGAATATCTAGATTTCCATATGGCAACGGTAAGACCTAAACAAGACCAAAACTTTAGTCGATGAATCGCTAAGTTTACGTGGGATGGTCATTATCAGAGAAATGCGGCAGGTGCATAGTACTGGAGTGTTTCGTCAGGTTGTCTACAGCGCTCGTCCGAGCCTCCGACAGTCTGTTGCCGAAGCTCATCACGTCTGCTGACTGTCCACCTTCCGGCTCTTCCCCACACGGCTGAGTAACACCGCGGCCTTCCCCCGACATGCTACGTAAATAAAACTTTCCGGGGATTTTATCTGAAGCGGAACTGCGTCTTGTGTGCCCCAACAACATTGTAAGCTTATACTACAGCGTGACATCGTCACATCCATCGCCGGCTGTGGCACGGCATACGGGATTGCAGCCCACTGTAGAATTCCTTGGTACATCGCCGCCCATTGGCAGCTTAGAAAAGGCTGGATACTGCCCGTGAAAAGAACCACGGGTCGCTTCCTATGCGATCTTTTTCCGTTACCTTTACTTGTAGTATAACACATTAAAATTTACGAGTGTGGGAACTTCAATAGTAGCAACTACTTATTCACAACCGATACAGAAACGTTACATGTTTGCACCTGTTACTGTCCTCCAAAGTAGTCACCACAGTTGTGTAGAACCCGTTGTCAGCGATGTGGAAGGCGTAGTTTACCGTTAGCAGAGCCTGTTCTGTTGATGGTGCGAATGGAGCAGTCTACTGCCTGCTGAACCTCTGGAAACGTTTTGAAGCGAATGCCACAAAGTGGTTCCTTCATCTTCGGAATCAAATCAAAGTCACAAGGACTTATGTCCACGGAGTATGGTGGATGGTACAGTACTTCACAATCCCTTCGACCGAACAGAGCAGCCACGGCTTGCGCTGTATGCACCCGCGTATTGTCGTGCAAAATGCTGGGTGGGTTGCGCAGAAAGTGTTGCCGCTTCTTTTGCAAAGCTAGTGGCAGCCGATGCTCCAAAAACGAACAGTAATATTTTATACTGACGATCTGCGCGGAGGAAGGTAATGCGTTATAACACCATCATAGACGTACACGAGAATCACTATATCTTTTACCACGCTGGCTGGAGCTCTGACGCAATTTCGACTTTCGCGACGACCCATAAAGACGCTATTCGTTGGACTGCCGTTTTAGTTTTGGCTCGTACGATGCAATTTTTCGCATGCCCAGGCGTTTCTTTAGGACGCGAAGCGCAGTTGTATGCGCTAATACGGTTTCGTGGTCGAGCTCTCGAATCGTGTGGCGTCGATGACTGTCCACTAACGCGGCCACTGTATGCACTTCTTCTTCAGAGACGCTAGGACGAAATGTCCGATGCATGTCTGCCACAGTTTACCGACCTTCATTGAAGGCCTTTACCCAATGTGTCACTGTTCTGTACGACAATGTCTATTCCCTGCACGCCTCTTGAAGACCTTGATGACGCTGTCGTGCTATACGACCTGCGGCACATTCAATCTTGAGCCAACTCCGTAGTTCCCTTTTCGAAAACATAGTGACACCGGTATGTTAGACTGCTCGTTCACGAGTGACTGTATTTCCCTCGATTGTGCGCACGCCGGTGACGTGTAACGAACAAGTCTACTTGCTCCGAGGTGCCGCGGTGAAGTAGCCGAGCGGTCTAAAGCACCTTGCTGCGGAGCGCGCGGTTGCTCGCCGTGGAGGTTCGAGTCCTCCCTGGGGCATGGGTGTGTGTGTTGTCCTTAGGTTAGTTTACCTTAAGCTACGGACTGATGACCACGCAGTTTGGTCCGATAGATTTACAGACATTTGAACATTTTGCTCCGAGGTACGGTATATATGTCAACAACGTGTGCTGCCAGGGACAATAGTAGTTCCATTGCATAGTGTCTCCACAGCATCACAGATCAGAATGCAGCAGGGTGTGCTGGGTTGCGCCCTTGCAGGGTGGAAGCGTTGTAGACGATGACTGTTGTGGACGAAGCGACGCCGGGCGAGGTGGCGTGGCAGGCGCGTTGCCGCCGCCGCCGCTGCAACCTTTGATCGCGCGCTGCGGCGTCGACGTCGGCGTCGGCGATGCTCGCCCGCGTCCGCTTTCCACACGGCGGGCCAAATGCGGCGCCGTTCAGTCGGTCGATAAACTTTTCATCAGAAAATGCGGGCCGGGGCAGAGGCCGCCTAGAGACGCGCTCTGCCGTGCTGTGCTGCCGATCTGCGCGCCAGTTCCTGAATCCACGTTAACGCCATCACCTTGGTACAGCTCACACGTTCGAATTTATTGAGTAAAAGACTGTCTCCGTTGCAAAATCTTTTTTTAATCCAGATATGATGCATTTCGCCCGGTTATGTCATCTTCAGATATCTAACGAAAAGCAAAAGTCGACAGGTAGTACAAACAAGACAATACGTACAAAAGAATATATATTAATACTAAGACATCGTTCTTCAGTTACAAAAAATTGCTTAAACTTGTAGCACAATACTGTAATGATGTATGTCAATAATGCTATGCCTACTCAGTGATAGAGCGTGACTTGATTAAAACATAAAATGCAGCTGTAGGATGTCATACAGAGAAATAATAATGAAATCATCGGAGCTACGTTAGCACTGATCTTTAAAACAGATTCACAATGGATTACACTGAACGGACAATTCAAATCAGATTAAAATATTTGTAAAGCTATGGGAATACACTGCTGTGGTTCTCGGTCACTAGACCCGAAAACTACGTAAACTAACTTGTCCTAAGGACAACATAAACATCCATGCCAGAGGGAGGACTCCAACCTCCAGTGGGAGCGACCGCCCAGTCTGTAGAATGATGCTTTAGACCACGCGGCTACAAGGGCGCGGCACCATCTTTTAAGTAACAAATCTACTACCTTTAATGTCCTGTTCCCTCAGCATCGCATGATTTAATTCAACTGCATTCCATGAGCTTTTTTTGCTCTTAATATTCCATCTTATAGCCTCCTTTCAGGACACTGTCCATTCCGTTCATTTGCTCTTCCGGGTCCTTTGCTGTCCTTGATGTCATCGAAAAACATCAAAGTTTTTACTTCTATCGTGCGGACCACACACACACACACACACACACACACACACACACACACACACACACACTGCAACACGCGCATGCATTAAAGTCAGTGAGATGTGAACTAAATGAGGTGTAATGTTAATAGTAAAGTCTAAATTTAATATTAATGTGTACTAACTAGGACGATGTTTACAATGACATCAGTGGCGACTTGGAACCATGCTTTTTATTTTTATTGGTTGCGTTCTGGCGTTACAGCCTTAGGGTCGGTGGTTCGAATCTTGTCTTTCTTTTTTTGTTTCAATACTTACACAATTTTAATATCTAATGGCAATTTTTTACGAGTAGTGCACGTATTTTTGTTGATTCGTAGTTTTCTATATTTTATGGAAGGTTGTTAATACTGGTTTCAATCGAAAAACATGTTAAATTTTTTATCGTATTGGTGTCACTATTAGTTGACGACGGTAGTCTTTGATTGTTCAGTTTGTGAAGAGTTGCGACACTGTTTTTGGAAAGTCATCTCTATACCTACTAATGTCTTTCCAAGCAGCTAAGACATGACGGCGAAGTTTTCAACTCGTCATATAAACAAAAACTGATACAGCACGTGGAATTAGAAATCCCAAAAAGTTTTATTTAACTGAAACCGAAAACGAGAAAAATACCTGTCACAGAGAGATTCAAACTAGCGACTCCGTGGTTGTGAGGCCAGAACGCTACCACCTGAGCTACACTAACAGATGCTGCAATTGGTTTCTTATGGTACTTAGGTGTACTTTGCAGAACTTCAAAGTCGACTCTCTCTAGAATTTTGAAAGTTGCGTTGAGTGGCTTTGACTGATTGTTATTTAAGTTCTGAACTTCACGTAGCATAAATATAAAGAAATTCTAAAATCCGATACCCATGTGGTCTCATTTTTTAGATCTAGAAAATATCATGTACTTAAAATTTAGTACTGATTTTTGTTTTTTATTATATTTCGAGAGTCAAGCTTCTCATTAGAAAAAATCGTCTTCAGAAGTAGCATTACGACACACTTCCTGATCAGCAGTAGCTGCCAGTCCTTGCAGACCTTGACGGTACGTCAGTCTGTCATCCAGTGCCTCTATCCTCACACAATCGAAAACAAAGGGAAGAACCGCGTCGCTGGCACGCTGCTCGTGGCGGGGTGTGGGGCACCATTTGGTGGGCCTGGCGTCAGCAGCAGCCGATCGCGCTTCGCGCCGCGGAGCAATTTGTACAAATAATCGAATCCATTAGTCGCGGTGCGCCACTGCGCGAGGACAAGGCGTGCGGTCAGCAGGGGGTCGCGACGAGTCCTGAGTCAGGAGGCCAGCGAGGCCCAGCCGGGAGGTCCTGTTGGCGGCCGAGGCCACGGCTTGTGGAATGATGTTAACAGCGATCCAGTTGGAAGTGGCCGCGGCTTGTAGGCTGCAATCCTGGCTGCTTCACCCCAAAGAGTTCCGCGACCCTTCGGGAACAACTCTCCCTCGAGGTGGTGTCACTGCGAAGAAAACAGAGATTGACGTGGTCTGAGAATCGCAATGAGAAACGAAATCATCTTGGGACATAAGGATATTTTCACTCTACAGCGGAGAGTCCACTGATAAGGAACTTCCTGGGAGATGATGATGATCATGGTTATGTGTAACATTTTTGGCCGTTAGACCACAGCTGGGGCCGTGTTCGTCCTGCCTGGTGCGAGTCTTTAGATGACGCCATTTGGGCGACTTGCGCGTCGATGATGATGAAATGATGATGACACAACAGCACCCAGTCCCCGAGTGGAGAAATCTCCCACCCGACCGGGCATTACAATCTACCTGTGTGCACGCCTAAATGACCCGTCCCCACAGTTATAGTTCTGCCAGAGCGTCGTCTCCTACCTTCTAAACTCCGTAGTAGTTCTCCTACGAAACTTGCGGGACTATCAATTCTTCAGTCCTTTGCTTTCCTGCGAAAGGTAAAGGCATGAGTTAGAGTCCCGGTCTAGCGCGTAGTATCAGTCTATCAGGATGTGCCAACCTATTAGCGCAGGTCTGTAAAGTTTCCAATGTACCTGTTTTTATTTATTTATATTTATTTTACTTCAGCTGACATCCACGTTCAAAGTCACTGAGAGCTACTGACGGTCCCATACCGCTGTTTTTCTTTGTCTAGTTATGATACTCTCTGCCTCACTTTGTAGTGGTCAATTTTGCATTCTCGATGCAAACATCGAGAACTTCTAGAGAGGAGTGAGTACATTATATTATGATAAGGAGCCCATGTCCGAAAATAAGCTTTGAGGCTTGTTTATCTTTGAAACTCTGTAACAAATATCTTCTACTGCAAGCTCTTTGCTTTCTGTATTTTGGGAGGAGGTAGTACAAAGTAAAATAAGAATATATATACGTCCCTCTTCCCACAATATGAAAAGCAAAGAGCTTGCTGTGAAAGAGATTTTTTTATCACATGATCTTAGATGAAGAAGTGCTCATAGTTTCACTGTATTATTATTATTATTATTATTATTATTTTCCGGATTGGGTTCCATATTAAACAGTTATGTTCAAAACATGTTCAATTGTTTGTAAATCTATCGGACCAAACTGCGTGGTCATCAGTCCGTAGCTTACAAACTACTTAAACTGATGTAAAGTAACCTAAGGACAACACACACACACACACACACCCATGCCCCATGGAGGACTCGAACCTCCGACGGCGAGCAACCGCGCGCTCCGCAGCGAGGCGCCTTAGACCGATTGGCCACTCCACCGCGGCAAACTGTTATGTACTCGCTCCCCCGTACAAGTCCTCGATGTTCGGAACGGAACTTTGCTGACACCCTGTACGAATCGCCTTTCATTTTTTGGGAAACGTTTCACATGTGTCGCCACTGTTGTTTTGCTTATAGGAAGGCTGTGCATGGTAGTTGCAGGTCCAGAACAGTGCCTAAGGATGCCGCTTGTTTAACCAGTGCATCAATCATCTTCATGACTGTAGCAGATATGACTGCTGATAATTCGTTCTATTTGCTTAGAGCCTGGAGTTGGCACTAAAGAGTTGCTGAAACTGGTTGCCAGATAACAAAGTCATTATTGCTACCGCAGCTGGTTTATATATTTTTAGTATACTTCCACCGAAATTTTTTTATATTTTGTTATCCTCTTAGCGTCTTCAGTTTTCACTTCCAGCCATAGCCTGCGAGCTTCTGATTGAATCATATGTTTTTGTCTTGCCTTCGTGTGCTACGTGCGACCGAGCGCGGTGGCGCAGAGGTAGCACACTGGACACGCATTCGGAAGGATAGTGGTTCAAAAGGTTTCCGTGATTTTCCTAAATCACTGAAAGCAAATGCCGGGATGGTTACTTTGAAAGGGCACGGCTGATTTCCCTCCACGTCCTTGCCCAAAAATTCGAGCGTAAGCTCTGTCTCTAATGACCACGCTGTCGACGGGACGTGATCTCCAAGCTTCCTTCCCTTCCTGCTACTTGCGCAGTGCCGTCATTGCCTGATGACTGAAACAAACCCGCGCGCGCCGCGGTGGAGTAGCCGAGCGGTCTAAAGCGTCTCGCTGCGGAGCGCGCGGTTGCTCGCCGTGGAGGTGCGAGTCCTCCCTGGGGCATGGGTGTGTGTGTTGTCCGTAGGTTAGTTTACCTATGTTTAAGTAGTTT
The DNA here is from genome assembly GCA_026315105.1 of Locusta migratoria. Taxonomy (NCBI): domain Eukaryota; kingdom Metazoa; phylum Arthropoda; class Insecta; order Orthoptera; family Acrididae; genus Locusta; species Locusta migratoria. The sequence goes on from CM048751.1 coordinate 18,191,880, forward strand.
GTAAGCTACTGACTGATGAAATGTTCAAATGATTGTACAGCTTATGGGACTCAACTACGGGGTCATCAGTCCCTAAACTTACAAACTACTTATGAACTACTGAACACTAAGGACGGCACAAATAGCCATGCCCATTTGGGATTCGAACCCCCGACCGTAGTGGCCGTGCAGACCGTGACTGGAGCGCCTCAGTCCCCTCGGCCACCGCGGCCGGCACTGACTGCTGACCACGCAGTTTGGTCAGATAGATTTACAAACATTTGAAACACGCGTGCGCCTGAATGACTGGGGACGTCCTGGGAATCGGCCATGGTCCCCGGTAAGACTCCAGCACCCGCCTGCTCGCAGCTCGTAAGTGAATGGGCGTGTACAGCGAGCCGGCAGGCCGCTGGCCTCTTCCAGCGAAACACTTAGACCGCGAGGTGCGATTTGCTAGCACATAATGGCGCCGCATTACCAGCAGTTTGTAATGAAAGTATTCGCGTAATGCGCACCTTGCTCTCCGCGACGCCAAATCGGTTCTTCTTTTTTGGAGGCGCCCGGGCTCCGTACACGGCAATCTGGCTCTCCTGCTGGCGCCAGACACTCGTAAACAAACCGAGGGCGAGGAGGACCACGGCAGGAAGGAGGAGGAGGAGGAAGACGCGGGGAGGCGCGGCCGGCGGCGGGCGGCGGGGATTTGACAGATGGGATGTTTGTTTAGCTGATGATAGTGGTTAGGCCGGCTGCAGACAATTCAATTGCTGGGTGCCGCGCGCGCGCGATAGCATCGCGAGTGCGACCCACGCGACGTCCTCTGCACTTCTGCTTTTTTCGCCCCCTCCGGCACTGTCACGAAATTTCCTCCGGCTACTTTCTTTTTCCTCTTCTTTTCCATTCGCTTATGCCGTCTATGCTACAAGACGCAGCTTTTCTTCGTTAGCCCCCATGCGGTTTTTGCTATTGTTGGTGGTAGTATGTGGTTGTATAAAACATTAATTCTTCCTGTCATTATATATGGGTGTCAATGCTGGAGCACTGGAAAACAGTAATTAAACAGGCTAGCAGTTTTCTAAAGGAGATGCTTGAGGAAAATATTTGGACCGGTTAAAGACAACATAACAGGAGAATGGAGGAGAAGGCACAATATAGAATTAGAACAAGTCTATAGTGAACCGAACATTGTGGGCTTGATGAGAAGTAGAAGATTAGAATGGGCAGGGCATGTGGTACGTATGAGTGAAGAGAGGTGGCCTAGAGTGGCCATGGGGATGATACCGACAGGCAAAAGACCACTGGGTCGACCAAGAAAGAGATGGATGGACGGGATAAGAGAAGACCTACAAAAACTTGAGACCTGGAAAAACTGGGAACAGACACCGAAGAATCGTAATGAATGGAGAGCCTTGATTATATCATCGCGCGGTCCACTGGAACTGATCGCGTATAGTAAGGTGGTAGTATGTGCTTCCTCAAACCATCACTCCTCCCGGAAGAGAGTTTAGCTACCCCATCTGCTCTGCGTATATTGACCAGAGTTGAGAACTGAGGCCCGCACTAAGTTGCCCGCGAGATCTGAGGCACCATCTCACGGACTGCGCGGCCGTTCTCACCGGAGAATAAAAAGTTCTCGGGTTTCCGTCCGCGTTAAGTGGTTAAAACTCCACGAGATATCGGCCAAGCACTCCTTGGCCACTGTCAAGTGGTACGACAGCCTAGTGGCTGCAAGTATGGGCTTTATACACTAACTGCCGGCTGTGACGTCACTGGTGCCCGCAACATCGCCATATATGGGCATTCGTTGAGTCGGTGTGCGATGCACCCGTTTTGTGTGATCGCTGGATCCGATGCCGCGCTGAGCTGCAGGCCGCCGTCTCTGTTTAGGGTGTCGTTTTAATTTCTATGGCTTCTTTAATAATATTGTCCCAGAAGCCGTTAGTGTGAGCCACGACGGTGGTTGCATCAAATCTAATGTGATAGCCGTTGGCCTTTGTACAGAAAACAGGAAGTATTAAGATCAGACAGACGAGGCACCAGTGACGTCACAGCCGGCAGCTTGTGTATATAAGCCCGTACTTGCAGCCACTAGGCAGTCAATACCACTTGACAATTGCCAAGGAGTGCTTAGCCACAAGTGCATGGAGTTTTGACCACTTGACGCTGACGGAAACCCGGGAACTTTTTATTCATTTTTATCGCCTCGAGGCAATGCTGTGATGTCCTTAACATAGGCTGATTTAAGTAGTGATTAAGATTACAAAGCGATAACGTGAGCAATTTGGTTCTTTAATTAGAGAAAATTTTCATTTCATATCACTTATCACTCCTGCTAGCAAAGTATATATTAAAAGAGGAAGGACCTCAATAGAGGAAACTAAATAGAGTAATAATACTTATTTCACTGCAACGAAGACCACTGTCAAGTAACACTGATTGCTAATGTACAGCAACATACAATGAGTAGAGTGGCGTAACACGGATACCAGCACTAGTTTGATTATACAAACACGATTTCGAATGTAGATTTACGTAAAGGACAAAGCATCTCTTTTTTTTGGGGGGGGGGGGGGTAACTAAAGGCACCGCTGCACTTTGTTTCTGTAATATATGCTTCTTCAGCCACATTATATAACTCTTGAAAAGATGGGTATGGTCCTACGACACTTGTTAAATTTACGTAAGGCCCGTAAATTTAAAAAGAATGGTAAAATTCATAGCGAGCTCCATTACCGAGACTTGCTCTTCGCGGCTTAATGAACCCTCTTTCTCAGTCAGTCAAGCAATGCAAATGTTTTTGTTGTGCTAACCACATAGGAGAGTCGTAACTTACATTTTTGGTGAAACGATTTTAACTCTATCGCACTGTGATCGCAATCTTTGCACATCGCCAGGTAGCAACGAATGACTTTCGCCGTGAAAGCTTCCGGATGAAATCCTGGTGAGGGTTGAAAATTTCATCAACCGTATTTTCCAGGTAATGCATGAACAATACTGCCAACATCTGCAGCAGCAGGCTGTGACAGCATGTGCGGACGAGATGTGTAGAGAGGTCGAGAACGAGGCTATTTAAAGATGGTCTTAAGTTCGAAAGTCGCAATAGCTTTGTAAATAAATCGCGCTTATGACCGTAATTGCAGCAGCTAGCCACTCATTTCACAGTTTCCAGCTGCGCAATAGGAGGTCGGCGTGTAAGCCGATATGACAGTTTGCTACCGTGTGTGACGGACACGCCTCGATTTCTTTGCTATTGTGCCCGCTTCCTCGTTGCTTGCATGCCACGCTACCCGGCGGAAGAGTGCTTGTTTCACTGGCCGACATGCGGGTGGTAACCTACAGCCACCGTTTGCTTCCACACATCTGCGTACATTCTTATTATGTGCTAAAGGATATTTCTAAAACCGTGAAGTAGCTACTGTGTTAGATTTAAAGGCAACCTCGGATCTGAATATGTGTCGACAGTTTCAATCTCTCTGTCTCTCTCAGATACAACACACTACAGCGAAATAATAGATTGCGTCGCTGATGATTAAGATGGCTGACGCTTGTCCGTGTATTTCATAAGCAGAATTCCAGTAAATCCTTTATATGTATAAATAGTGGAGCACTACAAGCAGGAGTCAGTCTGTACTGAGAGTTCGTTTGTATTAGCAATAAACGTGTTCTAAGTGTAAAGTGTTGACCAGCCTTCGAATTACGGACCACTTGCAGTTCTCAACGTGACAATATTTACAATGGAAAGTAACAAGTACTACTTTCAGTTACCCAGTAACACACAATTCCCTTGTTGAATGAAGTTCAGAAACTTTTGCGCAGAGCAACACTAACTTGCTCATATTTTCATAGTGATCTGCAGCAGGCCTCAGTAAGTATGCATGATGAAAAGATTGCACACTCATGGGCGTATACACACAGTTTCCATTGAAGAAAATATGTTTCTGATCCATCTCTCTCACTATCTCCCCATCTTATTGTTCGTCTCTCTCTCATTCCCCCATCTCCCTGTTCCTCCCTCTCTCTCTTTCTCACTCTCTCTCTCTCTCTCTCTCTCTCTCTTTCCCTGTCTACCCTGTTTGTCTCACTATCTCCCTGTCTCATCTCTTTGTTGCTCTCTCTCTCATTCCCCCATTTCCCTGTTTCTCTCTCTGTCTCTGTCTCTCCCCCCTCTATATATATATATCTCTCTCTCTCTGTCACTTTCTCTCTCTCCCTCTCCCTCTCCCTGTCTACCCTGTATGTCTCACTATCTCCCTGCCTTTCTCATTGTTCCTTTCTCTCTCATTCTCCCATCTCCCTGTTTTTCTCTCTCTCTGTCTCTCTCGCACTCACTCTCTCTCCCTGTCTGCCCCGTACGTCTCACTATCTCCCCATCTCATCTCATTGTTCATTTCACTCTCTCTCCCTCATTCCCTGTGTCCCTGTTTCTCCCTCTCTCATTCGCTCTCTCCCCCTATCTATCCTGTATGTCTCACTATCTCCCCATCTCATCTCATTGTTCCTCTCTCTCTCATTCCCCATCTCCCTGTTTCTCTCTCTCTCTCTCTCTCTCTCACTCACTCATTCACACACACACTCTCTCTCCCCATCTATCCTGTATGTCCCACTATCTTCCTATGTCATTGTTCCTCTCTCTTTCTCTCTCTCATTCTCCCTGTTACCCCCTCTCTCTTTCTCTATCCATCTCTCTGTTTATGTCAGTCTCATTCTCTCAGTATCCCTGTTCCTCTCTCTCTCTCTCTCTCTCTCTCTCTCTCCCCGTGCGTTTATTTCTCTCTCACTGTCGCAATCTCACTCTTTCTCTCTCATTCTCCCCACTTCCGTGTTTCTGTCTCATTGTCCCTGTCTCTCTCTCGCTCTCTCTCTCTCCCCGTCTCAGTGTTTATCTCTCCCTCTCTCTCGTTTTCTCTGTTTCTCCCCCTGACTCTCGTACAGATACACACGCACGCACACACGTACATACGTACACACAGAAGGTACGACTGTGGCGGCGCGCTCAGAGGCTGTGGCCCAGTGGGCGTCTCTCAGGCGTATTGCGGGCAGTTAACACGTGGCGCTGGCGGAGGCTGGGGCGGCGGGGGCGGCGCCGTGCCATCTGCGTGTGTGTCGGGGCGGGACAATGCGCGCGCCTAATTACCTGATGGGCAGGGACCGATGCGGCCGCCGGCCGGTTGCCGCCGCCATTGTCTGCTGCGCTCGCGTGGGCGGCTGCGCGGCGCACGTCGCCACGTCGGCGCTGACGACCGCGCGCGCTTTGTATGCGCGCGATTATGAGCGCCCGTCAATGCCGCCTGCCGCGCGGTCTGCGCCGCGGCCCGCTGCCGCGCGCCTCCCAGAACAACTGCGCGGCCGCCGCGCCGCGCCCTCGCCACTCATTCAGCCGATACCGCCGGCGGTCGGCCTGTCAGCGGCCGCTCTGCATGCCGACATTAAACAGCAGCTACAAAAAATCTCTACTCTCAATGGTTTTCTCGTCGATGGCACAATAACGCTTGACGTCGCAGAAGAACAGGACAGGAATATTATACTTCCCACTGAGGTCTAAACCGTAAGAGACGTGACTTCAACATTTTGGTTAAGGATAAGGCCGAAATGGACGGTGAGATTTCTCGTGTAAGTCTACTCAACTAAGCACGATTTTCGTAAATTCGTAATCACTTTACTGCGCAGTGGCAGTACACTGGACTCGTATCCGGGACGACGGACACGGGGCATCGAGATTTACGTTTTCCTTGATTTACCTAAATCATAACGATGCTTCCTCCAAAACGGCAAAGTCGTCTCCCACCGTCAGTAAAAATTAATCCGTCTCTAAGGCGCGACATTTAGACTGGAAGACGGAAGTTAATAGGTTTGGATAAGGAATGGTAACTGGAGCGAGTCGCAAGACACTGCATTTAACGAGCGAAAGCAGTAGCTCTTGCGTAGAATTGTGAATCCTACAGATATGGAATACTGCGTGGAATGACCGCGTAAATCAATGTCGGCCGTAGGTTCTTCGGTTATTGCTGTGCAGTTTGGTATTAAAGGCCCATATACACGTTCAAATGTTCAAATGTTTGTAAATCTATCGGACCAAACTGCTTGGTCATCAGTCCGTAGCTTACAAACTACTTAAACTAAGGTAAACTAACCTAAAGACAACACACACACACCCATGCCCTAGAGAGGACTCGAACCTCCGACGCGAGTAACCACGCGCTCCGCAGCGAGACGCCTTAGACCGCTCGGCTACACACGTTCCGATTTATCGGGACCAATATATCGGCGGTGTAAGCGCTTCCTGACGTGCAGGCGCTTCCCGACCAACTTTCCTTGTCGGATGGTTGGTCGCGCCTGACCGACCGACTTCAAACCCACCCAACACTCCACCCGACAAACTGTACCGTGTGTAGCGCTATCTCACCATCTTCTGCCTGTGATCGTCTGCTGTCTGCACAACGAACACGCGAAAACAAAAACAGCTCGACAACCAGACACCAGAACAGGGAGGGCGCTGCAATAGCTGAGTGCAGTTGGTCGGAACGTGTGTAGGCTTCTACGAATTTGGTTGGTCGGCTGTTCATTTGGTTCGTTGGAAGGTAAATCGGAACGTGTGTAGGTTGCCTTAGTGGGCGGCTATAGGGGCAGTAAGACTCCACATTCCTGCTGGGGACTTGCAACGACTTGTCGAGTGCGTGCCAAGTCGACGTTCTGCATTTCTCCGGGCAAGGCAGGACGAGGTCCGACGCGATGCCGGGCGGTGTGCCACCGCCTGACTGTAGCCACGTGCGGCGGCGAGGCGCACAGAACGCGGTGTCACGACCGCGGCGCGGCGCGGCGGTAAGGCTCGGCCGCAAGTGTTCAGAGGACTGCGGCGGATGAGTCACAGACCTGCCCCCGGCGACTTTCAATTAGCGAGCGCGACCGGCGGCCGCCTGAGTCAGCGGACGGCCGACAGATAGCGGCGGCCGCGCCTTTGAAGCCGACTGACCGCCCACGGCTGCCTGCGATTGCTCTGCCCGCCGCTACACACGACCTGTCTGCGGCCGTAACACCGCTGCCGCTCTACGCCCTATATCTTCCTTCCCTCCCTGCTCCTGAAGATGTTGTATGGGCCGTGTCATCGAAACTCTTTACACCGTGATAGTTATAATGCTTGTAAACTTGTCGACTAAGTAGGTCATCGGACCCTAGAGTCAGAAACTACTTAAACAAAGGAAAGCACACACACACACACACACACACACACACACACACACACACATGTGCCCGAGAGAGGACTCGAACCTCCGGCAAGAACGGCTGCGCACTTCGTGACATAGCGCCCCCGACCGTCGGCCATCCCCGCGTGGCTGACGGGGTGGGAGGAGGCGACCGTCTGGGATTACTGGAATTTAGTAAAAGAAAGTCGATATTCTTTGAGTATGGTAGCGCGGCGTGTCGGACAAAAATTAGAACTTCCTGGCAGGTTGAAATTGTGTGCCGGAATCGGGATTCGAACCTGAGACCTTTGCCTTTTGCGGGAAAGCGCTTTCAGACTGAGCTATCCCGACACGCTCCACTGTCCGTCCTCACAACTTTCACGTCTGCCAGTACCCCGGCCGCGGCGGAGCGGCCGAGCGCATTGAGGCGCCATGCTGCGATGCGCGAGGCCGTTCCCCGTCGGGGGTTTGAACCCCCCCCCCCCTCGGGCATGGATGTTTGTGTCGTCTTTAGTATAAGGTAGGTCATAAGTAGTTTGTAAGTTTAGGGACTGATTACCCCGTCCCATAAGCTTCGCAAACATTTGATTTGAAAATGTTCAAATGTTTGTAAATCTATCAGACCAAACTGCGTGGTCATCAGTCCGTAGCTTACAAACTACTTAAACTGAGGTAAAGTAACCTAAGGACAACACACACACGCCGGCCGCGGTGGCCGAGGTGACTGAGGCGCTCCAGTCACGGTCAGCACGGCCACTACGGTCGGGGGTTCGAATCCCCCCTCGGGCATGGATATTTGTGCTGTCCTAGTTAGTAAGTAGTTCATAAGTAGTTTGCAAGTTTAGGGACTGATGACCCCGTAGTTAAGTCCCATAAGCTTAACAAACATTTGAACATTTGAACACACACACACACGCCCCAGGGAGGAGTCGAATCTCCGCAGCGAGGCGCCTTAGACCGCTCGGCTACTCCACCGCGGCATTTGATTTGAACTAGCACTCCTGGAAGAAAGGATATGGTCGAGACATGGATTAGCCAAAGCCTGGGGGTGTTTCCAGAATGATGTTTTCACTCTGCAGCGGACAGTGCGCTGATACGTAAGTTGCTGGTAGATTAAGACTGTGTGCCGGAATCAGGATCGAACCTTGGAGCTTTGCCTTTCGTGAGCAAGCGGCCTAAAAAGTTTTCCCCCCTTTATTTTTGGTTAAGTTCGCTTCCTTGCGGTCGTTCGTTTGCGGCGTTATAGGTTGTGTCCTTTGCTCTGTATTATTACTGAGGGCGCCGAAACCTCTGTCCGAGCGGGCTCAGCTACCACGCCGGCAGCCAGCTGAGCTATGCTGGCACACTACAAGGCTCATCCTCAAGGCTTTAGTTCTGCCAGTACCTCGCCTCCTACTTTCCAAACGTCACTGTAATTACACGAACAGTTTCGACAGTTATCTCCAGGAATAAACATTTGCAATTCCACAGATATATAATTTAAAACATGCTATACAATGAGTCATAAAAAAAATAACAAGTACGTATCATGTAAGCAAAATAACTGACGAGTGAGTTATAGGCCACAATCAGTGGTACACTATTTCTAATTGTAGTAGTGTTGACTGTCATGCTACCAATAACACGTCTTCAAATTTGTAAAATCAGGACTGTCAAGTACCATCAGATGGGCGAAATTCTTAGGGAAAATTATTTATTCTTGGAGAGAAGGAGACATGCGACAAGAGATGTTTATTCACCATTAATGTAGACAACATAAAATGTAATCTACTAAATGAAAATCTGAGTCTATCATCTACTATTGACGATGCGCGGAAAACGTACTTGTGTGTGTGGAGAACGTAATTACCCTAAGTATTTCCTCCATCTATATCACTTAAATATTTTGCGGCCCCAACCTGTTGCTACCCGGCACTCCTGAATTAACAAATACGAATAACGGTTATTGATAACTGTTTCATGAGAGAGAGAGAGGGAAAGAAAGAAAGAAAGAAAGAAAGAAAGAGAGAGAGAGAGAGAGAGAGAGAGAGAGAGAGAGACGTTGTTCTGATGCAGTAGAATACTGTTTCGGAGAGGTGCCGAGCAGGATTCGAACCTGCACCGCCTCGGGACGTGTAGTGGGCGGGGCCGCGCATGCGCCGTGGAGCTGCCTCGCTGCGGCTGCCAATGCAAGGTCGCGCCGCCCCCGCAGACAACCTGATCACCGACCCTCTCCAGTTTCATTGCGCGGCACTCCTGAGGAGCGGTCCTACTGCCAGACGCGAGATCTCTTGTAGTGGCGAACCACATCAGTAGGGGAACGGGATAATTTGTTATCTCCATCACCACTCACTGCACTGTCACATCACACCAAAAATCTAATTTCGTACAGATTAGAGAATGTTCACGTCACTACTATACATCGAAAATCTCAAAACAATCCGCTTGATAATACCAGAATCTAATTTCTATAGTAATCTAAGAGAGAAAATGCTACGCGGTTGGTGATTTGATTTCTTTAAACAAATAATTTGTTGTATATCAAACCTTTTGATAGCTATTACCCTCTATATCTCGTAGATCTGAATTTGGTTTTTGTTTATAACACAGTTACATAGTAGTTGATGCGCCAGAAGTAATTGGTACACTAATTTCTTCGGAAAAGTTGATCTTTTTCAGCAAGTCTGTTTTCCGTTTTACGTAATCCATAAAACTCCATGCAAGTCAACTAGTGTTTCACCTGACACTGTAACATTGATTTCACAGCAGCGTTGCAAGCAGGAATAGAAAACAACTATTTGCGTAATGTTAGCAGTTGGCATTTGCGTTCAGGATTTAATCCTCATTTCTTACACGGTGTGTTTGAACGTCTAGAAAGAACCAGTTTACCATATCGCTGTTGTCATGGAAACTGAGCGCCTCTTCCACGTGTGGCTGATTTTTTTTTCTCGAAAGGTGGCACTGGATCTAGTCAGTACTTGCATCGTCGATACAGGACACACAACCGCTATCTATGCGACAACCTTTGCAACATAAACTTCCTGACATAAATGAAACTGAGACTGCATTTACATGTTGCCCTAATAGACTGCGTTACTTCAAGTAGTTGAGCAAACTTCGTAACAGTATTTTGCGAATTCGCTACAAATTTGGGTTTTGTTGAGATTAATAAGACTTTTGCTGTCGCTCTGTGACGCTGCAGCAGCCCTTGATTTAGATTTTAAATAGGTTGTTTGTAGTCTCACTTGCTGATAGTTGTTGTAATTATACAATATGTATACATGATATTTTGTGCCAGGGCCAAGATTCGAAGCTGGGATCTCCTGCTTTCTAGGTGTTTGCGCTAAACCCTGCGGACTACCCAAGCTAGTATCCCGCCCTGCGTGGAACTTTCATTCGTCTGCCTACTTCGACCACTGTACTCCAGGTCACACAGCACGCCCTATATTTCCGTTACGAGTCCGGTCGACATATTCAGAAATTTTCATACGTTCATGTTGTATGATTACAAGACGTGCAAGCAAGTGAGACGCAAAAACCCCAGTTAAATTCTACGTTAAGAACAGCTTCAACATTACGTAGCGAATGGTGAAGTTACCGGGTGAATCCACAACGCCAGTTGAGATCGCTTCTAGTACTGTAAACATGGGCTCTCTTTTTGTTTTAGGGCCCTGAAGATGTCTTCAGCGTGAAGCCGAAACTGATAGGTAAATAAATTATTTAGAAAAATTTACGGCTGTTGGTTCCACGTAGTTTATCATATCTCCACATTGAAGGTGCATCCAATAACATTACATCGGTACAAGAAGGTCCATAACGTTAACAGTCTCGATATGACGCGATGTACGACAACGTCACACATGACATAGAGAACGTTTTAGAATATAATTGTGTAAGAAGGAAATAAGGAACGGGCTCGGATAGGTAGCGGAACAAGTGTACAAGTGGAACATTCTGGCCGCGGCGGAGTGGCCGAGCGGATTGATGCGCCATGCTCCGATGCGCGAGGCCGCTCCACGTCGGGTGTTCGAATCCCTCCTCGGGCTTGGAATTTGTGTTGTCTTTTAGTATAAGGTAGTTTAAAATTAGCTTGTAAGTTTAGGGACTAGTAACCCCGCAGTTAAGTCCCATAATCTTGACAAAAATTTGAACATTTGGAACATTATGTCCCCTTCACACACAGGGAGAAATGAAGTGGAAGAATGGTTGAAAGAGAAGAGAAAGATGCTTTGCAGCTGCTATGTTGTTCATTGGAGAGCAAATATTTGTAAATCTATGGGACTTAACTACTGAGGTTATCAGTCCCTAGGCTTACAAACTACTTACAAGAGGACCATCAGAAGTGTAATGTACATCAGTACCTACATTATTACAATCTCTTATTACTGGTTTCAACATTGTACTTTCATGTACATCAGTACCTACATTATTACAATCTCTTATTACTGGTTTCAACATTGTTTTGTAGCTACATCAGTACCTACATTATTACTATCTCTTATTACTGATTTCAACATTATTTTGTAGCTAACAAAATTAATTTTTTTTGTAATATTGCCACGTAAAAATTGTAAGATGTGCATAATTTTTTCTTCTTTGTCAGAAATCTGAAGATGCTCTAACCGGGTGAAACGCGTCATTTCAATACAAGTTTTTGCAACCAAGGCATTCTTTTATTCAAAAGTTAAAAAAATCTTTGGGTAGTGGTGGTGGTGGGGGGGGTGTTCAGCCTCTCCCCCCCTCCGTGGCTGCGGCACTGGACAACACACACACACACACACACACACACACACACCACCCGACGGAGGACTCGAACCTCCGACGAGGAGCAATCTCGCGCTCCGCGGCTAGGCGTCTTAGGGCGCTCGGCCATTGGAGTGCAGAGAAAACACATTTCTTCTACGCAGGGCGTCAGAGGCCTAGCTCCTAGGGCAGGTGTCGGCGCGGCGCAGCCCTCTGCGTTGCCCCTGGTCAGGGTCAGTGCAGAAGCGACGTAGCTCGCCGGCGGCCAGGGGCGGACGCCACCGGCGTAAATTCAGCGCCGAGATATCTCCGAATCGGAGGGCAGGCAGAGCTCCGCCCGGACGCCGAGTAATTAAAACAACCGCGTTTATGAATTAATCATTCCCTATCTAATAACGTTGTCAACCCACGCCCACCGGCGGCCCTTCCTGGCCGGGCCATCCATTATACATGACAAGTAGACCAAATTGCCTGACAAAAATCACGGTTATTACCGGGGTGTATGTTTCTGAAATTGATAATAGATTACGGCCTGTCGTTCGTTTTTCTCTTACGACTCTGGTCTATGCAGTCTCCCTCTCCTCCTCCCTCCGCGTTCATTTTCTATCCGCCGGTTCGCCCCTGCCGTTGTCTTACCATCTTTTTTTTTGTTTCCTTTTTTGTTTTTTCCTTCGCAGCGCGGTATGCCCCGGCGCCAGGCGAACAACCCTCCCTCCTCCTCCTCCTCCTCCCATTCACTCTCGGTCCGGCCCCTCCCACTCCGCCGAGACAGAGACAGAACAACAACTGCAAAAGTATGTATCATCATCGTATCAAGTTCCCGAAAATTACAGCCTGCGCCGCAGGTCCGCGGTGCACCATTTTTATAACGACCCCTAAAGAACGGGCGCTGCGCAGGCGCCGGCCACAAAAAGGACCAGCGCGAGGGCCCAAAACAAACACGCGCAGCCCGTCAAATTATCTACTTAGACGTAACAGGCGCGCGCCTAATTATTGTGTTTTGCATGCCATCGCGCCCGCTGCGGGCGCTTCCTCTTTTTTTTTTGCGTCCATTCACGTAATGGCGGGGCAGTCTCGGACGGACCGGGCCGGTTATGCCAAAATTATTCTGCACCGGACGGTCCGCGCGAGTTATAGAGACGTGAATTGATTGCCGGCTTGAGCGCGGTGGGCGCGAATGTTCGTGACGTGGCGCCGAGGCTGCGGTCTCGTCCGTGTGTGTGTTCAGGAACTCGCTACTGGCCTGACCACCCGCGTCTTCAGTCGTGCACCTGATCTCTGCAGGCGTATACACAGTGATGCACGATAGCCTGTAATTTTATTTTCCACACGTACTACTTGCGAATGCAACAGTCTGCGTTAAATACGGCTTTGCAGCGTGTTGCAGAAATACTAAGCTCTTTTATTTGTTGAAACACTGTAGCCGGATCGATGAACGGAACTAAACCTTGGTCATCATTTATGGCCTTTACGGCCTACAGCAGGTGGACAAAGAGAAAAAGACACATCACAGAAGGAGAATAAAACTGGTTACTACACAATAAAAAAATTACAAAAATCATATTGTAAAATAAAACATAAAGATCACATTGATTCTCCGCAAGGCACCCCACGGTGAGTGGCGGAAGTACTTTGCGTACTTACTGTCTCTTCCTCCTATTCCGAAATTATCTCTTCCCTTTCTTATCGCACCAGATATCATTAGGCTTTCTAGTATAAGTATTCGCTATTCTCATATCGAAAGTCGCTTTTGTTGTTCCACAAACGTTTCTTAAAAATCAAACTTTCCTTTTCCCGGTTAGTGACGCAGTGTTATTCATAATTAAAAGGAAGTTTTATAGCTAAGAACGCTATATTATTTTCTATTTTTTAGTATCAGACGAGCGGTTGTGATGCACTTGTTGTAATAATCACTCATATAAACAATACACTGCTAAGAAGAAAATTTTCTATATCATTACAAAAGCATTTCTGTAATAAACAAATATTAAAATAAGCAAAAACCAACTATTAAAATAACCAAATATCACAGTCTAACATACACAGTCTAGGGATAAATTGCCGTTCAAGCGATACTACCGCTCCAAGCGGGCAGTGGTTAACAAGCGAGTACTCGCGTGAGCATTTTGCTCACAGTAATTTTAAAACAATCGGCATTTTTAAATAGCCATATATTTGTGTTTTCTTATAAACGCAACTATAAATTTTCTTTGATTGTCAGAGAAATGCTATACACGCTATCGATCGCGTAACTTTTAAAGGCGCGAGTTCTCGCGGGTTGATGGAAGAACGGTATGAGACTAACTGAGAAGTTGCTGCTTTCACTGCTGTTACTTTCATATTTCCTAGTGACTAAACGTTTTTGTGAACTTTCTAATACAAAAAGTAATATCACTGCTTCCGTTAATGGTAGTCTATAACAACATTCTCAGTGCAGTGAATTTCATACAATTCACAATAGCTGAATATTAATCATGTCGTTCAAAAACTTTTTGAAAGCAGACATGAATTTCAACCTGATGTGCTCAAGTATTAAAGGACTGATTGTGATTATGTTCACGTGCTCGGTACGTACTGTCATAGTGCACAAGTTTTGTTTTAGCGGATTCCGGACTTTCTAATAGTTATAAAACTACATACGATTTTTACATCATACGAAACTAGATTCTACAGCGCCTTATAAATGCTGTTTTCACCTTGTCCTGGCTTCAGTGCCTTTCGTGTACCTAATTTTTTAACTCCTTGGCAAACCAAACTAGTAGGTAACCGCTAAAATATGTTGGTATACATGCCTATAATTTTGTAAAACTGAGGTACGAGACTCAGCAGGCTCTACGTAATTAGTTGATTAACTACCATTGGAAGCATTCAGACATCAGTTTTATACAGCAGTAATACTATGAAATAGTGGTGTAGTGTTTGAGATTCAGATTAAGAGCAGAAGTTTGGACGTGAGTGAATTGTTAAGGATTTACTCCTGTGCCTCAAAGTACAACAAACCACCGTAAATTAACACTTGTAATTCTTAACATTATTATCTTACATCTGAGCATCCTTTGAAAACGAAGAGATTTCCGAATTATATTCTTGATAGTTGCTACAATTTATAGCGTCACATAAGCTTGTAAATACGAGGGTATTTTGAATGTGCTGCTTCACACAAAATACACATTCATTTCGAAGTCGTTTCGCTGTATGTATTTACGACCCAGCCGCTTGGCGGTGCTGCAGTCGCGAAGTTGCAGAAATTCACTGGTAGTTTCGTGACTCTTATGTTACACACTACCAGACATTAAAATCGCATGGCTCGATTTGAGAACGCGTATATGTCTGATCTTAATACTACAAGTGATAATTTCCTCAGAAAAATATATCATATAGTTTTTCCTTTACCTTTTAAAATGTTGCTGTTTGGAACATCACCTGCGAGAACTGTACTCTGGTGTAGTCAGTTTCATTTAGGACAGTAGGCCCTATAATATTCGTTATCTCCCTGGAGTGCATTTCTGTCGCGAAGTAGGAGAGAAAAATCTTTAAACTATCATCACAGTACCATTGTTGAATATCCGCGCCTCTTGCAATGGTATTGCTAGGGAAGTACGATGAGCAAATCACGATGATATCACTGGTGGCGATAAAGGAAATTTTTGCTATCGCATGCAAGCAAACAAAGTACTGGTGCTACAGGATAGAGTTCTATGATTAAATGGGAAAGAAATATAGTAAAGCATTCCTTAGACATAATCCAGAGTGAAACAGAACAGGGAGCCAGAGTTGCGTTTTCTTCAAGCTGTAACTCAGAGAACGAATTAAGAGGCACAGAAGGTGCACTACGCTCAGCAACAGCTGCAGTCCACGTCTGGTCTCGCTTTATTATTATTATTATTATTATTTATTTTTGAGTAACTGGACGCGTTCCTCTACCACTCACTTTGATGTAAAATGATTAGGAAAGTAAATAAAAAAAATTTCAAGACATAGATGCACTGAAAAAATACCTCATTCGAATGAATAACCTGTTTTGTATTTCAGCGACAAAGTGAAATGAATGTGAAATCAGAAAAAAGAGGTTTTCTCTGAGAAGCACAGTCATATCATTTTCATACTTGATAGTTTTTGTTCTTTCTCCTCCCACTACAAGTCCTCTTGCTTCTTCAATATATAATTTACATTAAAGTTACGTACTACAAGCTTTTCGCGTTGTTCGCGCTATTGGCGAGTTAAAAGCAACCTTGCTGTAACCTGAAAAATTAAAACACTTCAGATCTTTCCTTGCGCTCTAGACTATTTTAATTTTAACAATAGAAACTAAAAACGTTTTGTTAAATCACATTCTAGAGGGGTTCATTTTTTTTTTTTTTTTTTTTTTTTTTTTTTTTTTTTTTTTTTTGTGCATTTGCAGAACCACGGCGTAGGTGCAACGCTACAACTGCTAGGTCAGTGGTGTTCTCGAAAATGGAAATCAAAACCTCGCAGTAACCAAGTGTGAAAATAATGCTCTTTGTTGACTTCATTATTTCGACTACTTCCCTGTAATGCCCTTTCTATATGATACGTTCAACACGCACAAGGAAGTCGTTGTCAGTTGCAGCGCCCCTTGCGATAGACCGTCCAACTACAAAGAAGCGTTCAAACGGTACGCATTTGTCGAGTCGTCTACTTCATGCGTCTACTTCGTTTGTTGTCAACTTGCAGCAAATGAATCGCCGCGTTAACATCACTTTTCGAAACTGGATGATATACTGCGACGATTAAAACATTTATTTGTGTTTTAGACGGCCACAGTGAAACTGTATTTAATTGTTTATAATGCTCACCAAAAACAAAACAAATATTTCATCCGTTAAGTACAGCTCTTGCTTGGTATGTACAAGAAACTGATTTGGATATTATGACTGCTCTACGTTTGTTTGGATTTCATATAAACAGCTATATCTCTGTATTCAATCAAACTTTTACACGGGTTATATTAAATTTTTAATGCAATTCCTCTATAGTATCACCTCCTAAACTTATGACTGAGTCGAAAACCTACGTTCCTCTGAGCAGGAGACAAGTACCCATTCTCAAACAAATTCCCGACTTGGCTTCGTTTGTCAGCTGGGTTCTCCATTCGGTCGTCTGCGCATGCGCGAAGCACTTCCATTTGCGTGAGAATAGGATCCATCCTGTTCCGTCTACTAGCGATGGTATGCGTGCATCTTGTGCAAATGGAAGCGTCTACACTGTGCGCGGACGGCGTGCCCGGTGCATCATGGGTAATCTCGTAAGCTCTCACTTGCCGTGTAGAAAGGGCCTAAGAGTAACTTTCCGGTCGCTCGCCACCTTTAACAGATAATTTGGAGTACGCTCCAAACTAGGGGCAATATCTCGGGTCGCGCTCTGGTCGAGAGTGAGTGCTAATGAATGTTGGCCAGTGGGACCGGGTGTGACAAAGACGAGGGTGGGGTGGCCTGGAATGCCACGCGCGCCGCCTATGCGTGGCACGCACCACGGCCGGCGAGGGCTTGGTGCCGTGTGCCCATCCCTGCCCGCCGAATCGCAACAGCCCTTCCATGACGGAAGACACGGCCCATTAACCCGACATTGCTAACAGCGACTGCGAACTGCGACGATGCTCTGCATCTATCATACAGCACGCTTATTTGTGCTCAATGGAAACTAACAACTCGCCCCGGCGTCGTACGGGTAGTAGCGCATATATGCCTACATTTTTACTTATTTGTTTATTTTATCTGCCTTAATGGTGTATCAAACTGTTGCGTCGATCATGCTAGTAAAATTAAAAATAACTCAAGTTTATCCTGCTTGGAATATGTTTAACTGTCTTTTATATCCAGCCGCGGCGGAGTGGCCGAGAGGATAGAGGCGCTATGCTCCGATGCGCGAGGCCGTTCCCCGTCGGGGGTTTGAATCCCCCCTCGGGCATGGATGTTTGTGCTGTATTTAGTATAAGTTAGATTATAAGTAGTTTTTAAGTTTAGGGTCTGATGATCCCGCAGTAATTCCCTTAAGCTTAACAAACATTTGAACATTTTTTTGGTTTTTGCCACTATAGCAAATGATTCCTGACCTTAAAGAATATTTGTACCAAATTTGGTTCAAATCGGTCCATTACAATAGGTGTATATGTAGAATATTGTGGCTTGATGCGGTCGTTTTTCACGAATGTCATTGCTTATGACGTCATGTCTTCTGAGGCATATGTCGTAGGTGGTTCTTACCCCTACAGCGATTGCTGCCTGATAGTAAGGAACACGTGTACCAAGTGTGCTTGAAATCGGTGCAGTAATTTAGGAGATGTGGAACATACATCCACACATACAGTCAATTCTTAAGATGTAAAGATTTTGAGCCTGTAGCGCTCCACAATATATGCGTGTTTCAATTTCTTCGTAACATAATATGTATACGACGTCATGCCTCGACAGCTATTAAAGTCTGAGTGACGAAACGACGCAAGGAACGTTTTATACAACAATAACAGCACAACGAGATTAGAATACAGGAGATGTGTCCTTACGCCAAAAAAGTCAAGCCTGCTTCGTCCATATTGGAGAGTCTTGCAGAAGTGCTTGAACTGCAGTGCTGATGTTCGATTCGACTTAAAACGCGAATAATAAGTCAGGCTGTTATGCCACGATGTACACGACTTTGAAGTAGTGAGAATTGGCGTTAAAAGTAAGTTTCAAATGTCTGATGATGAGTGTTTATCCACGAAAGGATACCGTTTGAAAGTACATGCTCTGCACTGATTCTCAATTCAGAGAAATAACACTAAGAGGGTCAGTTTAAGGCCAAATTTAAATCGAGAAATATTCCACGAGTCCCCGAGGGCAGACGGGCTTCAACCACAGACAAGCACGTGGCTTCATCTGACGTCTGTGCTCTGCACGATCTCCCCTTTATTCTGACCTCTTTGCTTTTAAGTGCGCGGTGAAGTTGGCCACTTTGTAGACAGCGCTCAGGATGAAGCCCTGTGAACGGTTCGGCTGCAGAGTTATTGAGAGAGCGGCTGCGATGGCGTCAGCGGATTCACAGCAGACTGGGGTCCGTTTTTTGTGGCGCGGGACGTCGCGCCGTTGTGCGCCTGAGATTGTCTTAAACCTCAAATCACCGCTTGCAGCACACACCGCCATTACAGTGGCAGTCGGGGCCTGGTGGCGACTGGCGAGCTCGCCTGTCTCACTTGTGTTGCGCCAGCTGCTTCTGACGAGGCGCCAGGAAGCGCCCTACTGAAGAGGCGACCTCGTCTTCTAAACAGACATAGCTGTTGCTGGTGCGGCTGGCGTTGGAATCGAGTAAAGCAGTTTAGTTTATAGAGTAGACGGCACTTACGTGTAGTATCGGTTGATCAAAAAGTCTGTATAAATTTGGAAACTTAATAAAACACGGAATAATGTAGATATTGAGGTAAAAATTGACACACATGCTTGGAATGACATGGGGCTTTATTAGAACAAAAATAAATAAATAAATAAAATAAAAATGTCCGACAGATGGCCCTTCATTTGATCAGAAAACCAATAATTATCATAACAAATTAAGGCAAAGCAAATATGATGATCTTTACAGTAGGCAGCGAACACATATTTTCGCGTATGGAAGGCACTCATGACCACGCACCCGTTGCAGAAGACTTGTTAAACAGGAGAGTGATATATAATTCTCTAAAAACAAAAGGCGACGCTTTGGTTGAAAGACCGTCAAAGGAATGGTGAAATTTGCAAATTAGGCTTCGTAAAGTGCGTTTCATACCAAGCAGCCGTGAGCAGAATATGGCCGGCCGCGGTGGCCGAGGGGACTGACGCGCTCCAGTCACGGTCTGCACGGCCACTACGGTCGGGGTTCGAATCCCCCCTCGGGCATGGATATTTGTGCCGTCTTTAGTATAAGGTAGTTTATAAGTAGTTTGTAAGTTTAGGGACTGATGACCCCGTAGTTAAGTCCCATAAGCTTAACAAACATTTGAATATTTGAAACAGAATATGAGCCAAACTAAATGCATTTATTTTCTGCAAATATTTTTGAATGAGAAATTTGTAATAAAATCTTTGTATTTGTATAAAATTTGTTTTTTATATCTTGTTCCTTGGCACAGGAATTGACATTATTCCTTTAGACATCTACAAATAGGGGCAGAGGTTGCGCACTTGGTAAGTTCAGATTTGGAAGCATTTTGCGAGATTGTGCAGTCGGTCTGCCAGGAGCAGGTAGAAGTTGCCGAGTTGTCCAGTTCGTGCGTGTCACTCAGGGGGCACTTTGGGGACAGTTTCCCAGTTCGAGTCCTCCGTTTATTCACCAACAGGTAGAAGTTCCCTAATTCGGACGAACCCTCCTACTCGTCGGTATCAGCTTGGATGTTTTCGACATTACGAGCTAGTTGCCAACCGTCACACCACAAACTGACCCACGCCACCCTGTATCGTCCTCCGGTCAGTCTGCGCCACACCACAGCTCCATCAGCAGGCAGAGCTCGCCGCTCAGCCCACGGCGGGCAGTAACTCGGCGGTTTCCTCAGCTGTCGACGTAAACATGCGCACGCAGCGCGGCCGGCGCCTCGGCGCAGTGCGAACACTCGGCGGCGGCCCGCGGCTATCTAGATGGGGGAGAGGCACGCCGCTATCTGTCCGGTAGCGGCGGTAATGTATGCGCCGAGATGTTTTCGATTTGCCGCCGTCATTAAGTGGCGACGCGCGGGCCTATCTCCGCGGCGCGAGGCGGCGTCCTAAGAGCCCCGGGCCCCGGGCCGTGGCCGCGAGATAAGCGGGCGGCTACCGGCGCTGCCGCGGCCACAAAAAACCGACAGCGCCGGCCGGCCATCTCGAGCCGTCCGCTGTTTACGGCCTGCGTGAGGACCGGCGTGTACGCGGTGCGTGGCGCGCGCGTCTCCGTGCGTGAGGGGAAGAGTCGAGGCGCCGGAGAAGAGGGGCAGGACATGTTGCCATGGTGTGGCTGTGAGCCGAAGACTGCCGCAACACGACGAGGTATGGACTCGACTAATGTCTGATGTAGTGCTGGAGGGAGTTGGCACCGTCCATCCTCCAGGAGTGTCCTTAAATTCCGTAAGAGTGCCAGGGGGTGGAGATGTCTTCCGAACAGCACGTTGCAAGACATTTAAGATATTCTCAATAATGCGGATGCCTTGGGTGTTTGGTGGCCAGAAGATGTGTTCAAACTCAAAAGAGTTTTCCTGGAGCCACTCTAGAGCAATTATGGACGTGTGGTGGGGTGTTGCATTGCCTTGCTGGAATTGCCCAGCCCGTCGGAATGCATAATGGACATGAGTGGATGCAAGTGATCAGCCAGCATGCTTACGTAACTGTCACGTGTCAGAGTGTCAGGCTTGGTGGTGGTATCAGGGTAAATGCGTTGAGTGACAACCGAAGAGTCGCGGGTTCGAAACTCGCTCGGATCACGGAAGTTTTTAGCCTGCGTTTTATCTCTTTCACAGGCGGTGGTTATCGATGCAATCACATATTTCAAAACGTCTGACTGTGAAATGCGGCAGTGACATTGTTTGTTGCTGAGGAAGTTATCGGGAGTACTATCTCAACTAACAGTGTGATTCACAATAACTACTCCCACATTTGGTCGCCAGGCGTCTAAAAATACGTGATTAACATCGCTAAACACCGCGTTTGACAGAATTAACCCAGTCTTTACCTCTCAACCGTGTGATTAGTTCGCCAGAAACGACACATGGTTCCGACATGACACGGGCTGTTCTGAGGTCTTGTATCTTGATGGTGTTCGTGAGAGTCGTATTTGGACGTATCACAGGTCCCTTATCACTCCACCAGCATACGCCACGCCCCACATCGTTATAGAGCCATCACCAGCTTGAATAGTTCCCTACTGACATGCAGGGTCCATGGATTCAAGTGGTTGTCTTGGTTGCTTCTTTGGGACAGGGGGGCCAAACTGCTAAGGCCATCACACCCCAGTGGGGAGGAGAAGGAGTGGGGATAGGAATGGAGGGGAAGGGAAGGGAAATTCAGTCCAGGGCGGAAAGATGTAAGAACGTCTGCATTAGCTCGGGGCCCATGCTCGCCACGCACTTACTCACGAAAGAACCACGAGCCCGCTGATTGGGGGGGGGGGGGGGGGGGGTAAGGTGTTTTCCATAACCGTACACGTCCATCCGATCGATACAATTGGAAACGAGACTTCTCATAACAAGCATGCTTCCAGCCCTCAACAGTAATGTCGGCACTGACGTGCCCGAGAAGAGGCGTAAAGCTTTATTTCGTGCAATCAGCAAGTGTACACGAGTTCGTCCATGAAAGACCACATCGTTGATGATTTGTTGAATGGTTCGCAATGAAAGCTCAGCAATGAAATCCGCAGAAATTGGTGGAAGGGTTGCACATCTGTCACGATTCTCTTCAGTCGACGTTAGTCCTGTTCATGAAACATTTTTTCCGGCTACAGCATTGTCAGAGATTTGATGTTTTACGGGATTCCCCATAATCGATGCGACTCTTTGAAGTTGTCCCCATCTCATCGCTACATCCGAGATGTTGTGCCCATCTCTCTTACGCCTTCTGACACCATGTTGAAACTCACTTAAATCACGATAACCCGAAATTGTAGCAGCAGTAACGGATCTAACGCCAGCGCCAGTCATCTACAGGATCATCTATATAGCCCACGAGGCTAGTGCTGACTTCTACAAGACTGCCGTTAATGCACTCTCTGCATGCAGTTACCAACGTGTAGCCGCAGTGTACAACCACGGAAGCCTTGGAGAAGTCAACACCACCCACCTTAAGATGAGTTAAGGTCGAAACCGATAGAGTAAAATAACCTTCTGCGATCTAGATTGTTTTTCCACATAAATATCTCTAAAAAAAAGATCGCTGTTTCTCCTTTGACAACGTTGTTCAAATTAAAGATGAAACTTTATGTACATATCGACAGGATGAGCAAGGTAGCAAACTCTTTGAAAGACAAGACAAAGTGGATCAAGGAAACAGAAAAAAACATTAAAGAACTGGGAATCACACAAGAAAAAAATAATCAAATCGTTAGCAGTTTAACAGTTCAGAAACATTATTAATATTGGCTTCAAGTTTGGCTATATGGATGGCCAAATCGTATACATATGTCTCTATATGTAAAAAAACGTTGAGGAGAAGGTGATGGACAGAGACAGGGAAACATTAAAGAACTGGGAATCACACAAGAAAAAAATAATCAATCGTTAGCAGTTTAGCAGTTCAGAAACATTATTAATATTGGCTTCAAGTTTGGCTATATGGATGGGCAAATCGTATACATATGTCTCTATATGTAAAAAAACGTTGAGGAGAAGGTGATGGACAGAGACAGGGAGGAGGGAGAGATGGACACAGTATGGAAGAGAAAATTGACTAATAGAAATTTGTGATAAATAAATACCCTGGCAATACTGCCTTCTTAGGTACTAAAATATAATTTAACGCAATTACCGGATCAATTATAGAGTGCGATTCTATTTCTCGGCTTTGTGTACCGATGTCATGTTTTACGATGTAGAGGACGTAAGTCTCCTAATACGTGTTGCTGATATCGCCAGTGAAATCTCGAATTAGGTGAAACTGACCGTCAGAATATGCCCATATAGACACTACAGCCAAAAGTAGCTTTCAGTTAAGTACCTGATCATTCCTACGAAAACCACACGCCAAGACAACTTGTGTATTTTACTGCGAAAAATCTGAATTTTTATGTAATTCAGGCAATGACTGCTTTCCTGTTGGTATCTGTCAAGATTAACCAAGAACTACTTCAAGGCAGTCGAATTACGCGCGAAAGAATGAATTCTTCGACGAGTATTACTGCTCAAAAGTCTTTTGTGAAAGCTACGTTACAGTTAATGACCTAACGAAGATATCGGAAAGTGCCTGAGGGGGGCCCGTAGAATTGGCGGGAATAAAGGAACCCAGAGAGACAAAGTGCCTGAAAAATGGCAGACTGCAAGCTTGAATGGCTCCAATTTCGGAGGGATGGGCCAGGCGGTAGTGCCGTTTAGAGGCGGAGCAATTGTTATCTCGCTATCGAGCTGACGAGAAGAACAAAGTCTTTCTACTGTTAATCGCTAAGGCACTTGATAAAGCACTCTTCAAGCGGTACATAAGTTCTGTCAATATTTTTTCTGTAGACCTTCACGCGCCATTGTTATATGACTTAGTTAAGACCTGTAGGGTGTACTGGTTAGACTCGAACTAAAAACAGCAGGATTTATTGTAACAATTATGCTCGGATTATCAGAACTATCGAGAAAATGTCAGGACTTTACTTACCTGTACCTCGGACGCATGCGCTGTTAAGGCTGTACAATAAATTAATCCAAAATGGAATTTCCCGCTTGTGAGCGCAGTCTCCAGACGGATTATTACATTTTGTGCAGTTCAGTATAGAATAAATGTCTTTATGCATCGGCTTTGTCGTGTACTGCTTTGGAGCCTAAGGGTGAAGGCTATATATAACCTTACGAAAGGCATCACTTAGGTGCTGACTTCACCAATACTGAACGAACGAATACGAACCGTCGAATATACATTTTGGTACAGTGATTAAAATATTATTAGCCATGGTTACACGAATTCTTATGAGTGACGGCGTTGTTAATTGCATATCTTTATGTAATGTAATAACCGATAGGAAAGTTATTCAACGTAATTTTACAGAGAAACTTCTACTAGAAGACCAGACAAACGGGTCTTCACACTTCGTTTCATATCAATCTAAATTTATGTTACTTACTGTAATTATTTATTGCTAAACTAACATTTGATTCCAAAACAAGATAATGCGACAGTGCAGACAAGGCAAGTATTTCACGAATTACACTTTTGACAATCAAACTCGACTGAATTTTATTCACAGTGATTAACGTCATTATTTTCGTGTTATTAACCTTCAGGCCAGTTTGGGACATTTATGTACCTCCGCACTTCCCCCTGAATTTTCAGAGCAGAATTCCTACTTTATAAACTGGTTCTGATCCGTTCAATCCATCTTGCTGTGGGTTTTCCTTTTCACCTCCTGACTTGAAACTTGGTAACTTATTGAGTTAATTTCCAGTTTCATTAATCTTGTACTATATTTGGAATGTACGACGTTGCTACCTTTCGCATTTGGTCTTGGCAAATCAAGAATTGCTTCGAAACGAATGTAAATTGCTCAAGAGGCACCTGGAGATAAGTTCCCAGGAATCGAAACGCATTGTGTCGTTAATCACGATTGTGACTGAGCGGGAGTTCTTTTCAGTTTAGCAGTAAGTTCTTTCCGTCTTATACATTGCTTGAACCGACCATGGTCAATACTATCTAAGAAAATTGGAGCAAAGATTATGAGTGTTCTTATCGATGCGTAGGCTCTAAGCTTAGCTCAGTGTACCGTCCATTTCAAAGGTCACTAAGATTACTTGCGATTTTTTAAAATTTAAATTTAGTCTCAGGTTTGTCACCCATGTTGCCTTTGATCGTCATTCATGGCAATCGCAATATTAGTATCTTGAGGTTTGGCACTTCGGTAGAACTGGAAGTCGTCTGCGTAGGGTTGATATTTACAGACATACAAGGAAAACAAAAGTGTTCCTAAACTGATCCTTGTGGCACTACAGTAAAAACATTTTAACGGGTGGAAGATTTTTCGCTGCCGCAGAGTAGAAGACAAACACCTGCAGGCAATTAAAAGTCTTCCAAAATCTGACATTTTCCTGCTAATAAGTGACTGTCCATACATTTTCAAACACAGTTGTACCTGACACTGGACTAAGTGCCACTGAACAGAAAACAATAAAGAATCAAAGGAAAAAAATATTAGACCATTGTTGTCAGGTAATGTGTTTATCTGTGGAGTATGATGACCGTTATGCGAAGTCGCATCTACTACCAAGGGGGGAGGGAGGGGTACTTCATGACCACCTCCCTTAAACTTGAATTTTCCGATTAAGCTTAAACGAAAAATGTAAAACAATCATAGAATCTGGAAGAGACTTCATTAAAGATAATAAATATTTTTTACAAAATTTTCAAAAAATAAAGTACCCGAGTTGATTTCAATATTTCCAAAAGGTGGGGAAAAAGTACCCCCCCCCCCCCTCCCCTTGGTATTGCAATGGTTAATGCATGGACTTCGATAATAGCACCGCATTAATTTTGGTGTATACCGAAAAGTTTATTTTGTTCGAGGTAAGACTTCATTACTGAACTTGAATATGCTCTGTAGAGCGGGCGATACAGGTTGCCCGGTTAAGCGAAAACGAGACTCACCGGAAAAGTAGTTTATAAACTGTTCATTATTATGAAAATAATCGCCGTATCTCTTAAGATTTGTCCCACTGTCAGGCAAGACGGACAGTCTGTTCATTGAGGTGTCTGATTATTCACGGCACCAGGAACGTACCCAGGAGTGCACCTGTTCGTCCGAAGCAAATCGAAAGCCATGGAGCCTGTTTTGAGTCCTTTTTAATAATAAACACCACCTAACTAGTTTTACGATGTCCATTTGTTGAAAACCAGGTCCCAAAATCAAATTCTGGCTACCACCCCTTTACATGGGCTCCCAAAACCGGATTTCGTACACCGATTTCCCAATTCCGCTTTTGGTTGGTCATGTTAACACTCCAAAATCGATTCTGGAAATCCACTTCTCCAAAGCGGTTTTCCAGTTCCACAATCGATTTTCGTCCCCATGTAAATGCAACCCCAAAAGTATAAATATTAGAGTGAACATGAATCTATGTATTTAAGTAAAGAAAAATAGCGATTGTGCTGACTAAATCAGGAACTGAATCAGCTGTTTTTCAGCCGACATTTTAAGTGGGCTAGGGAATCCGATTCAGGCTATACCATATAAACACGACAACGAAAAACGGTTTACGAAATTCGGTTTTCGTCTTCCGGAAGATGTTGCATTTGAACGTGGTATACGCCTATGAGATGAGGCATCAATGTTGGCATTGAATAGGGGATCGTGGGAGGAATTCCTATGCTCCAGACTGAACGATGAAAGGCATTATCAGTCCCCCGGATGAAGGTAATGATGCTAATGACAGAAAACACTTTGCTGTCTGTCTTTTGAGTAGGTTTCAGAGATGTTCTGTGCGCTATTTGCTATGGAAATGTTACTTCACCGTCGGCCCGCTTGGGAGCCGTGTTTGTGTCAGTCTGGCCGGTAACCTGGAGGGAGGTGAGGGTTGGCTGTTTACGCGGGACAGAGACAATGGCTGCCGGACCGCCCGCTGTTTCGGCGCCGCCACCCCGCCACCCTGCCTAGTCTGTCTGAGTCCGCGCCCGGCCACCGACAGACTGAAACTCCTGTCCTGCATCTCCTCCTCAACCTCTCAACCCAAATTCTCACACAGAAATGTGCAAATAACTATGATTATCGTTGATGGTGCAGGTCCTGTTTCATCCGTGCCTGCTATAATTAAACGGGGAGGAAATCCGGCTTATGCAAGACTAGGGCCACCAACTATCCCGTATTATACGGGTTCTCCCGTATTTTAACACTTATTGTCCGTCTGTTTCTCCCGTATATTTCCTCGGTGATCGCTGTTATACTCGAAACCCGAGAGGTAACTACCATCTCAACGAGATGATAATCGACGCCACTCCCGATTACTGTTTGTGCTTCTACGGCCACTGGAACGCACGGGACTGTGAGGGAAATGTTTCTTGGTTTCTTGGTCAATACTGCCAACTTAAGGATGCCATCGCGTCGTACCGATCAGCAGTTGACGTCTTTATACCATAACAACACATGGGATTAATGACTCCCAAAATGGGATTACAAAGTTTAAACAGAGGTATATCATTACTTATTACTCAATTGATTCACACATCACAAAATTTTGCAACTTTTCGAAAGTAATGATAGATCGTTGTCAGCAAACGAGAACTGAGGAAAATTAGCGTAAAATATTTTGATGTTCTTTGTGTTTGCATAATATCTACCGTGTAGTGTTCGTGTGTATTTTCATTTGGCCACGGTGGCCGACGGGACTGAGGCGCTCCAGTCACGGTCTGCATGGCCACTACGGTTTGGGGTTCGAATCCCCCCTCGGGCATGGATATTTTTGCCATCCTTAGGGTAAGCTAGGTGATACGTAGTTTGTAAGTTTAGTGGCTGTGCAGACCGTGACTGGCGCGCCTCAGTCCCCTCGCCCACCGCAATACTATTCAATCAAATGTGTCTGTTTGTACTATTATCAAAGTACTACAAAATTATAAATGTTAGCATGAGTTGATTGAATGTATGAATTAAAATGAGAATGAAAGTTCGTCGTTGTCCAAAGTACAGAGAACCCGTGTGCCCAAACAGAAGACGAGAAGGATGCATATTCCTCGTGAATAATAATTTTCCAATAGGCAGTCAGAGAACTACGTCAATAATGGATCTTATGATACTCATAATGTGACAAAACGCACTTCTACCTCTTCGTGTTTTACGTACGTTAAATAGAAGCAATAGTGAAGCCATTTCCCTTTTTCACACTTTTTATCCTTAAAAACTATTTCAAGTGTCTTAATTTTACGCCACCTGTTCCTGTGCAGGTACCTGAAGAACGGCAATAAGTGCTCGAAACGTTGTGAATAAATCTGCAACCTATTGGCTATAAACCACAGTTGTTGTCATGGATAAAATGTTTAACGTGTCTTGCATCAGGCGGATTTCCTCTCCAGTTTAAAAATAAATAAATAAATAACAAAAGAATGTAGTAACTGGCAGTTACGTCTACCACAAAAAAAGTCGAAAATAAATAACAAACCTGCAATTAGGAATCTTCTGCCTTCATCGTGTAGGGGAGAGAAGGGACGGAAAAATGGGAAAGAAAGGGAACGTCTCTTTATTTTACGTAAGTCCTCTGAACCAAATGTGCAGCATATCTCCTAACATGTAAATGAAGGGCCAAGCATTTTTACATACGATTTTTTTGTTTTCATTGTGTGATTTCACGTAATCAAAACGTACTTGCAAGGAATCGTGGAACATTTACAAGAAGTCATAGTACATAAAATATATAGTTCTTACTTCAAATTAAGACAGATTTAATTTTTATTCACTCTTTCAAAGCCCCTGCATTTTTTCTTAAATGGAACATGGAACGGTAGAAAAGTTTAACTGTTACTCTACAAATAGTGGGAACAAGCACGGCGTGTTGAGGACAGGGAGGGCAGTAGTTAAAGATGTTGGCTCGTATGACACCTGGATGAATCATTATTTAGACAAATCAAATAAGTAATAGGAACAAAAATGTTTTCACAAACCTGCTTGTGAGAAGAAACAACTTAAGTGAGCTCTTTGAATTATATGAATGAAAAGGTTGTAGAAAATAGAACTGAAGAAGGGGAAGCTAAGAAAGGAGCTTCTATACGAACATATGTGACCAGTGGTTGACTTTGTCTGCGGTGTAACATTGTGATTCAATTTCTAGAATATGTTAGCGACAGACACAGTCTTGAAATGTGTCTCGTTTCAAAACCCGCCTCTTGAGCGGAGCGGACCCAAGGCGACTGTCGCGACAAGCCTGACAAAAGCCGTCTCTAATTGGTTCCCCCCACCCTCTGTGCTCACTGGACAGCTAGGTGCTGCTGGCCTTGGGGCGGGCGTGTGAAATTCGTCACTCAGCCCGAGCGCGGGCACAAGACAACGCTTCCTGGGAGGCGAGGGACCTGCTGTTTGCAAGGTTGCCGAACGTTTCTCTCCACCGACAACACTTTCCCTTAGCCGTACGCACGGTACAAATACCGAGCGGAAAGTAGTGAACTATACGGAAAGTGCTCGTGTAGTGTCGTTTAATAATTGTAAAATTTTTCACATGTCTGCAGACACCAGTAGTCTACTAAACAAAAAGTGGTTTATCAATGTGAAACGTTGCTTTGTGGTTTCGAGAAACGTCATTGTCACTCATTTGGAATAAACTGTATTTCGATAGTTGCAGGAGTTTCGATGGAGGGATTACTTTGCGACTGGTAGTGAGAAATATTTTAAACAGTCATTAAAGTGGAATATATGAGGCAATTGTATCGATTTTTCTTTCACACTCCATTCGCTAGTTTTACGAAAACGACTATACAACCTCCTCTATTATGATCTGGAAAGTTTATATTAGTGGTCATTGCACTGCATTACTCTGGGACAAAATGAAATATTACATTTTAAAACTAATTATATTTGTATTATTCTCGAAAAGTTTATGGCGTATTCAAAGTGGATGCTATTTGTTTTATAAAATAACTGAAGTACATGGATTTAAGGTAAAATTCAAAGTCAAACTCCTAAGAATTATGAAAGCATTGTCAGTTTAATTTATTGTTGTGGTAAAATAAATAATTCCCTTGTCGGAGGCGTGGGGTATAAGAACGTGTTCAAAATGTTCGAATGTTTGTATAGCTTATGGGACTTGACAACGGGGTCATCAGTCCCTAAACAACGTGTTGCAGCATATTCTAAACGCATTCTAAATCAAAATTACAGAAAATAATTTGAAAATAATTACAGAAGACAATACAATAGCTTTCTTGAAGCGGATACTGTCAACTGTGGAAAGCAAGCAGAAACGATAGCAAGTGATTCAGGAAAATAACAAAGTACAAGCTAGTACCAGGCGTAGCGACCTAAATGGCCTAAAGAAGGCACAGCTAGTAAAGAGTAGTGAAACAATTATAAGTGACGTTGAGTATGCTCAGTTTGCCACGTACACTTCCGCAGCTGTTTGTTTTCCCCACTAATTGTGCCCACTGTATATAAATATCGACATTGGGCGCCCGAAGAGGTAGAATGTCATGCATGTAAGTCTTCACATTTTCAAAAATGTTCAAATGTTTATAAATCTATCGGACCAAACTGCGTGGTCATCAGTCCGTAGCTTACAAACTACGTAAAGTAAGGTAAACTAACCTAAGGACAACACACACACACACTCACACACAGACCCACCCACCCACCCACCCACACACACACACACACACACACACACACATATATACACACACAATATTGGCTAGTTCATAATTAGTTTATAAGTTTAGGGACTGATGACCCTGTAGTTAAGTTCAAATGTTCGAATGTGTGTCAAGCTTATGGGACTTAACTACGGGGTCTGTAGTTAAGTCCCATAAGCTCTACAACCATTTGCTCAAAGACAGAAATATATATTCGGAGATGAATATACAAAGTGCATGGTAACTTCTGTGGAAGAGCATAACACGAAACAATTCGATCATACTGTATTACAAGCAAGAAATGCAAATGTGTGGATTAATTCAAAATATTGTATTGTGCTAGTTTTCTCAAAAATGTTCAAATGTTTGTTAAGCTTAAGGGACTTAACTGCGGGGTCATCTGTCCCTAAACTACTTGTGAACTACCTTATACTAAAGACGACACAAACATTTATGCGCGAGGGGGATTCGAACCCTCGAACGGTAGCGACCGTGCAGACGGTGACTGGCGCGCCGCAGACCGCTTGGCCACTGCGGTCGGCGCTAGTTTTCCCCGTATTTGTCACGTTAATTACTGTAAATGCTAATTAGGTAGGTCCTAATTTTGAAATGAAAATTTCCATTTGCTTTGTATAACTGCGCATACTTTAATGTTCACTTGCAAAGTAGCTGCAACTATGATAACTGGAAATGTAAGTGTACTAATTGCTCCTAAACATCGTTCAGTCCAGCGCTCATGATGTAGCAGTTATTCGGGAATTTCATTGTTTATGACGTCATGTCTCCTGTCGCATGTCGTAGGTGTTTCTTACACGACAGCGGTTGTTCGGCTGATAGTAAGCAGTATGTGTACCTAGTTTGGTTGCAGTCAGTCCATTATTTTAGGAGGTGGTGTGGGAAAATGGCGCGCATGATGTAGCAGTTATTCGGGAATTTCATTGTTTATGACGTCATGTCTCCTGTCGCATATGTCGTAGGTGTTTGTTACACGACAGCGGTTGTTCGCCTGATAGTAAGCAGTATGTGTACCAAGCGCCAGTCCAAATGAACTACGATTTTGTGGATGACACCTTTCATCCGCGCGAGGAACGGCGTCAGGAAATTTCGCGCGAGCGGCGGAGGGTTAAGACTGCCGTCTTGGCTTTGGGGCTTGACATCAGTTGATGTACAAAACGCGTCAGTTTGCCGGTGTCGCTTCCTCGCGTTCGGTTCGTCCGCGGTCCGGCGTGCTCGGGTGTCGGTGGCGCGCAGGTCCGTCGCCGGCGCGGGCAGAGCGGCAACGCCGTGTGCCGTGTGGCGCCTGGGCCGGGCGGCTCTCATTTGGCCGGCTAACGGCCCGGAAACGCGCGACCACCCCTGGCCGCAGGCTGCAGAGGATGCACCGCCCGCTGCGCCCCTGTGTGCCAGCGCCGACACTGGCGCCAGTCTGACAGTGGCCGCAGACGGCCGACTGTCGCGGAATGCGGCAAGGCAGAAGGCACCGTGGCGCGGGCTGCGTTTACACTCGCCACCGACTGTACGTCTGCAAAGGCTGTAGTGGCGATTACTTTTCTGTTAGTCCCTCTCTGTCCATTCCCTCTTTTGATCTCCTCCTCCACCTCTACTCACTATCTATCCCTCTCCTACTCATCTGTTTCCATCTCCTTCTGCACCTCTCCTACATATTCTCCTAACCGTATGAAAAATTACATACATCTGTAAAGTTTCGACGTGATCAGTGGAACGATCTCAGGCACGATACGGTAACTTGCGTGCTGTACCAACGCCACCTAGATACAAGGCCTGTGCGCTGCCTGCCAAGAGTAGTCATAACAAAAGCAAACTATGTAGCGTTCTGCTGACGTTGGTAATACGTACACATTACACACTATGTTTCAGAATGTTCTTAACATTATTTATGTGATTCACAGAACCATTTGTTATGGTATAAGGTATTTATGAACTATTAGTAAGATATCTTATCGATATTGGAATCGGACGATTCATATTAGGCATTTTTAGTGGCCGTGCAGACCGTGACTGGCGCGCCTCAGTCCCCTCGGAGGCGCTCCAGTCACGGTCTGCACGGCCACTACGGTTGGGGGTTCGAATCCCCCCTTGGGCATGGATATTTGTGCCGTCCTTCGAATAAGCTAGTTGATAAGTAGTTTGTAAGTTTAGGGACTGATGACCCCGTAGTTAAGTCCCATAACCTTAACAAACATTTGAAACATTTTTGAGTCCCCTCGGCCACCGCGGCCGGCTGTACACTGAAGAGCCAAACAAACTGGTG
The DNA here is from genome assembly GCA_026315105.1 of Locusta migratoria. Taxonomy (NCBI): domain Eukaryota; kingdom Metazoa; phylum Arthropoda; class Insecta; order Orthoptera; family Acrididae; genus Locusta; species Locusta migratoria. The sequence goes on from CM048751.1 coordinate 18,224,972, forward strand.
TACAAAATTCTTCTTTTTTCCCTACGCATACAATTTGTATAGGTTAAGTAACCGTCTTATGCAACTGTAAATTAGTCTAATTGAGACCAGACGCGTTTCGCTTTATTCTAAAGCATCTTCAGTGGTCACATACGTTGTCCTCCTAATGTTTTTTTTTTTCTTTTTCTTTTTTTTCTGTAGCACATTGCCACTTGCTGTTCATGTTAATAATTACAATATTTACATTTTCACTTTCTCATAAAAGTTTCTGAAAATCGCCATTTCTATTGCTTGGTAACCATAGAAATGGTGATTTTTCAGAAACTTTTATGAGAAAGTGAAAATGTAAATATTGTAATTATTAACATGAACAGCAAGTGGCAATGTGCTACAAAAGAAACATGAAGAGGACAACATAAAAATAAGTGAGTAATTTGACCACTGAAGATGCTTTAGAACAAAACGAAACACTTCTGTTCTATATTACACTAATTTACAGTTGCATAAGACGGTTACCTAACCTATACAAACTGGAGTAGTTTCAAAATATCCACGTTGGATGCGAACTGAAGCTGCACGTAAACTGACGATTTATTTCGTTTAAAAAATGGAACCAGCTGCTTTTTCTTTATTTTTTCTTTTTTTTTCTTTGATGTTTTTATTCTATAACTAGTTTTCAAGCCACTGGAGGCTCATCATGAATGGATAAGTTACAGGAACATTCATTATCTTGAAGCAACTGTAGGTTCACACTGCAATGGTGGTTCTCGCAAAATTACTGGACATTAGTAATCGGGAACAGAATAAAACTGAATTAAACGTTATGTTGTTGCATTTTATGCTCTTATTATATTTTGATTATAGGTATCAGTATAACCATGTTGTGTATTGGGTGCTGACGATTTTCACACTTACAGCATGTTGCTACACTTGGCGTCACAATTTTCACAAAATATAAACAATGGATGTGTTGCAAATGTTTCCGGAGCGCGCGGCTGCTCGCCGTGGAGGTTCGAGTCCTCCCTGGGGCATGGGTGTGTGTGTTTGTCCTTAGGTTAGTTTACCTAGGTTTAAGTAGTTTGTAAAGGGGACTGATGACCACGCAGTTTGGTCCGATATATTTACAAACATTTGAACATTTTTTTTTTTTTTTTTTTTTTTTTTTTTTTTTTTTTTTTTTGCAAATGTTTCAACCCAGTGAACATTAATTAGTAAAGTGCGGCATCTACCATATCCCTCCATTTACACAACAACTCTTGTTTAAATTTTGTGAAAATTGTTACGCAAAGTGTAGCAATATGCTGTTACATGTGAAAAGCGTCAAATGTTCTAATGTTTGTAAGGCTTATGGGGCTTAACTGCGGGTCATCAGTCCCTACACTTACAAACTAGTTATGAACTAGCTTATACTAAAGACGGCACAAACATCTTTGCCCGAGGGGGCTGTCGAACCCCCGATGGGGGAACGACCTCGCGCATCGTAGCCTAGCGCCTCAATGCGCTCGGCCGCTTCACCGCGGCAGTGTTTTATCCGCTGCCGTACCATTCACCCGACAGCGATAAAACTATGCGCAGTTGATCTTTAAAACCAAGAGGAATATTTTCAAAATGCCCATGTCGGATACGAGCTGCAGCTGTACCGTAAATTGATGGTTTGTTTTCGTTAAAAGAAATTCAATCCGCTACCTTTATGGATATTTCTTATTACTCCAGAACTAGTTTTCGAACCACTAAACCTACAATAAAAACCTACACTTACTGAAGATAATGAATGTTCTGTAAAGTACCCACTGAAGATTAGCCTGCAGTTGCTCGAACCTATTTCTAGAGTAATAAAAAAACATCCATAAAGGCAGCTGCCCGTTGCATTTCTTTTAACGAAAATAAACCGTAATTTCAAGAGAAATATCACTACCTACGCAATATTTTGTTTTGTGCATAGCAAAGGACTTTGCCCACGAATTTCGTCGAAATCTATGCTTTTATTCCGATATTGATGACATCTTGCACATTCAACCTAGGGGAAAAAAAAAAAAAAAAGAAAAAAGAGGAACATTACTGTCTGCCTAAGATTTCATACGCTGCGTCGCGGAGGGAAGGTTGCAATGAACTTGTATGCCACTTCACTGATCACCATGAAACTTAAGAGTTGTATATTTTTTGACAGATTGAGGAGACAATGGATTGATGAGGTGGAGGAGTTCGACAGAGAGAGAAGGAGGTGAAGCTGGAGATGGGTAGAAAGAGGGATAAAAGAGATGACCAGAGAGAGGGGAGATGAGGAGCTGGACAGAGGGAGAAGGAAAGAGAAGGTGGACGACGAGAGAAAAGAGACAGAAAGATTAAGTTAATACTGGAGTAGATAACTTCTCGGACGACGCTGGGTTTTCAGCTAGTGCGTAATAAAAATAGGTATGATTTGCTACAATGAATACGTATGGGAAAATCGACAGCAAAAGAGGTCCTGGAAGAAGACGAAGATGTTTGGTTCAAAAATGTTCAAATGTTTGTAGAGCTTATGGGACATAACTACGGGGTCATCAGTCCCTAAACTTACAAACTACTTATGAACTAGCTTGTAGTAAAGACGGCACAAAGATCCATGCCCGAAGGGGGATTCGAACCCCCCACCGCAGCGGCCGTGCAGACCGTGACTGACACGCTGCAGACCGCTCGACCACCGCGTCCGGAAAAAAAAATCTGCTATGGCCAACAGTCCCTAGAGGCCTAGGCTTACAAACTACCCAAAGTAACTTAGACGGAGGACTACACGAACACTTATGTCCGAGGGAGGACTCTAAGCTCCGACGGCGAGCAAGGCGCCTTAGAGCTTTCGGCCAGTCCACCGCGACTTTAACAGAACTATTCCGTGTTGCTACCAAGTGTGGCCATCATGATCGACGACATCCGAACCAGTTAGTCACCGAAAGGTAAAGAAGCGACGTATGTTGTGGCTTGACCAGGTGTTGGAAATATTGACGTCGTGTGGGGGTAGGTCCGGTTTTGTGAAACTAGGAAAAAAAAGCGCTTTAGTCCGATACGCGAGCCACATCTCGCTTCTGATGTGAGAGTCTCTATTAAACACGGCCGGCCCCCGCCGCAGAGGGGGCGAAGTGTGTCTAAATTCGAGGCCGCTCTAAATGATGGGCGCGGTAAATCTTTGTAATCTAATTCACAGGCGATGATACTGCGCTGTTACACCGAATGAAAGGGAAAAGGGGAGGGGAGGGGAGGGTGTGTACGGGGCGGGCGCGTTAACAGACCGCCGCGCGGCGGCAGGGGTCGCGTGAAAGCACGCCCGACCGGTCCGGTCCCGGCGGCTGATCGTGATCGTGAGCGTGAGCGAGGGGCGGCCGCGGCAGCTGGAGCTGGGAGCCGCATCTGTCACCGCATCGATACCATACTCGACACGCGGCCAATCGCGCCGCGCCCCGCCGCCCCGAGGCCCGCAAAATGGCCGCCGACGAACCACCGGCGGGCCGGCGCCCACAGCTAGCCGGGCGCTGCCCACACTCTGAGGCCCCACCGCTTCGGGCCGAACTTGCGGGATTCGAAGCAGTTAGCGGTGACGTCGCGTAGCTCCAAAGTCGATTTTCTTCCGTGCTGGTATTTATTTTATCTACCTGTTTATTTTGACATTTTATTGTTTATGCAGATACATTGCTTCAGTGGTAAAATCCGCCTTATGCAGGACACCTTGTTTTAACACCCAAACATGTTTCGGCACTTATAGTTGCCATCTTCTGTGGGTTTTTGCCCCCCTTTTTTTTCTAGAATAACGTTTTACAGATTTTGGTCAATACAGTCATTCGGACGAGTTGTTTGATTTGACAATTTTGTAAAAAAAAAAAAAAAAAAAAAAAAAAAAATGTTCAAATGTTAGTAATTCTATGGGACCAAACTACGTTGGTCATCAGTCCCTAGACTTACAGACTACTTAAACTAAGTTAAACTACCCTAAGGACAACACACACATCCATGCCCGACGGCCGCAGTGGCCAAGCGGTCTGCGGCGCGCCAGTCACGGTCAGCACGGCCACTACGGTCGGGGGTTCGAATCCCCCGTCAGGCATGGACATTTGTGCCGTCCTTAGTCTTAGCTAGTTCATAAGTAGTTTGTAAGCTTAGGGACTGATGACCCCTTAGTTAAGTTCTAAGTTCTGCAAACATTTGATTTTTTTAATTTTTTTTTTAATTTTTTTTTTTTTTATTTGAACCTCCGCCGCGGGTGGTCTCGCGACAGTTTTGTTAGATTTTAGGCCTAATTTATTTACGATCATTACATTATGTCTTTTGTAAATAAATTAGGCCTAATTACTAATAAAAATCATTATTAATTTACAAATTTTCACGTTTAAATGTTCTCTTTAAATCCTTACTCTAAGGGGAATAGACAGGTTGCTAGCCTGTCAATGTGTAGAAAATCTAATATAAACCAATACTCAAATATACAGCTCTAATTCCAGTAGTATATTTTTATAGATATATATCAGAGGTTCCAACAATTACGATTTAATCGTAATTGTTACGAAAATTGTTCATAATTACGAGTTTATGAATGAAGTGGTTCTAATTTCGATTTTCAGGTTTAAATAACAAATTGGTTTCATTTGTTTTGCGACGGCAAAACTCGGTGCCTTCTGAGTTCGACAAAAATGAACTGGTTTTGAGCAACAGCTTCCAGCATGTTCTTGTCGAAATCGCCAGTGCTGACACCGACTTCTACGAACTGGAAAACTGCGTAATACGGCATACGAGATGAATTCAGAAAGGCGCGCCGTTGTAGAGTCTAGCAGCAACCATTGGAAATGCCGAACGTCACTTGACTCGTAGCTGCGCCCCTACAGGAAAAATCGTGAAGGGTGTGGGTGATAATAAAAGATAGTTCATCATATATCCTCCATCGTTAGTCTGTGTTCAGAAGTTGAAGTTGTGTTGTTTTTGTTTTTTATTGCATCGTATCTACTAATAGAGCGATTTCGTATGTGTGATATGCTGTAGCAGAGTGTATGATGAACGTTTCTTATTTGTAAAATAGAGTTCTACGAGAAAATGGCCTATAAGTGTTATCTCGCTCCATCGTGTTTCGTAGAATGAAGAATTTTTTGTTGCAAGAAAAATCTAATCCTCTTGAAAGTGATGCTTATGAAACATTGCGAAAAACACTTATGGAGCAAAAATATCGTAAGGGTATCCTTGTTTGACGATTTCTGCGAAATAAATATTAATCTGGAAATTAAAAAAAAAAAAAAAAAAAAAAAAAAAAAACTAAGAACTTCTGCATCGAGAAAGAAAATAATTAGTTATTAAAATTTGCTCCCCCCCCCTCCACACACACACACACACACACACACACACACACACATTCCAACTGTACTTATCAGGATTATGTAGTAATATCCTTCCTCTATCTCATCTGCAACCTTACAGAAACTGTTTTCACAATTTTGATGATTTATTCACTTATTTCCCTTGGACTCATTCTTACCCTCCTCCCCCTTCCGTTGATACATATTACGTCGCATTACTACTTGCTGTATTCCAAAGTTGGTACCTCTGCATATATATCGATGTATTTTTCTTCGACATATCGATACTTTTATGATATATCGAGGGCCTATAATGATTTTTTTTAATATCGGTATATCGCATTCACAATATATATATATATATATATATATATATATATATATATATATATATTAATTGCAAAAGCTCTCTTGAAGGGTGGCACAGGCTTTAATAAACCACCAATTTAACATAATGCAGTTCCATCTCTTACACGACCCTGTCTGGTCCCGTGGAAATATTTGGCTCTACTCTGTGTGAGGATATGTCAGGTCTAAGAAGCGAGGCTTCTTTCCCGCATTATTTTAAACAGTTTTAATCTCTAACATAGTTTTTAAGCGCCTGATGATGTTACACATAGGTCCTGATTTCCTGATCGTGCCTACCTTTTAAGAAATAATTTACAGAATTTTAACAGCTGTAGCGGTTTCTATTATCCATTTACTAGAATTGTCAGTGATTCTTCTTGGTGATCAAATTTTAGGAAGGGCCGCGTGTGTTCCTGCCGTGACGTATATGTTGGTAACACATATGGTGTCGGGGAAGTAAAGACTGGGAACAGCCGACATGTGTACTTAGTAGCGATGTTTTAGTTTCAAATATTGGGTTTTAATGTAGCATGCTGTACCACAACTGTGCTTTCTGGTTTCACAATCGTTGGCTCAAAACCAAACTGTTGCCTCCAAACCTAAATTCGATCTCAGACAACGCTCTATATCAGTCTTTCACCACAACCAGCTGAGTTGTGTTGTTAGTAGCGATGTTTTAAATATTGGATTTTAATGTAACTTGCATTACCACAACTAGGTTTTCTAGTTTCGCATTCGTTGGCTCACAGCGAAATAGTTGTATCCCAATATAAACTCGATCTCGGAGTACGCTACACATTTCAGCGTGTCATCAGAAACAGTTTATCAAATTTTATATTTTCTGGCTACCAGTTAACTGCCAAACTATCAGAGACGTTGCCAACATATTCACAGCGATCAAGAGCAACGCGACCCATTCTAGAATTTAGTCGTGATTGTCGTATCATGAGAAGAAACGTATTGTTCTGATATGCAAGTTGTATTATCCGAGTCACAACATGGGGCCTCACTAGTCTTTATTTGACGCAGGTGACTAGGAAATGATATGTGGTTCATTCTCAACCCTCTAAGAGAAGGTAGCTTGTGGTGTCTTTACAGAGAGTTTTGGAGAATATCAATTCATTTCAAATCGTGAATGGCACTTAGCAACAGTCTTTTATTGCAATGCCTGCTTCAAATTTAAGCTTTTCTAGGATATGGGAAGTAGCCTGCTTTCTTGTTCCCAATTTTGTACCTCGTGTATATTGCGCCCGCCCTCCCTTCATTCCATAAATAGCCTTCTATAATGTTGTACTTTATGTCTGATGTAGGTTAATGTCACAATATCGGCATAACAACTATCGCAAAATGTATTTTTTTTATATTAAGACAAAATCCGGAACTAATGTGACAATTTCGCATTACCGTTTTCGTTTGGGATGTATAAGCTGTTGCGTCATAGTTTAAAGAACATCGATCACAATCTGCAATATATTCTTCGCGGAGTATGATCATCGTTTCTCACTGGTGTTATTGAGTCATTCTAAGCGAATGCAAAACTCGTTTCACTGGAACAACAGTGCCATAATACGAAAGAATTCTTTAATGTGTATGAGGCGGCTCATATATTGTTTCGCTATTAGGCTATCGTCACTGTTCATGTACCGTTTCAGACCATTCCACCACACATAAAGTGAAATAATCCACAGAAATTTAAGTCAGGAGCTAAGAATCAATTATCAGTACTGATATTCGGTACTCTGCCCATACGATCTAAGCACTGAGAATCAGCTGAGATGCATGGCACAAAGGAAACGGCACCGTTTTATTTATTTCTGGTAATTTTTTTTTCTCTGGGTATATCATTTAGTATGTACCAATGTTTGTCACCATTATTGTACTCTAGCTAGCATTTTACTTCTCTGCCTTGTACAGTGTCATTAACACCAACATTTCTTTCCTAGATGTCGATTCCTGTTTGAACCACGAGCTACAAGAATTTTTCATTTTATTTCTGCTGTAGTGTATTTTGTGTTGAGTCTCTTTGACGCTGTTTACAGGCGATCACAGGCAGTGAACCGAAGACCTTTCTGCAGAATATCGCCTCTTGTTTTCTGTGAAGGTGAAGAGTGTTGCTGACTGTGTGTGTGTGGTGTTTCCCTTGCAGGCAGATGTTCCCGCAGATGAAGTTTCGTGTGTCGGGACTGGACGCGAAAGCGAAATACATCCTCCTGCTGGACATAGTGGCCGCGGACGACTACCGGTACAAGTTCCACAACAGGTAAAGGCGCCAGCCCAGCATTCACCCCACGTGCCGTGTCTGTCTCTCCACAGGAACACAGCGAGCAGAGCGCGGCCGGCGGGCGGGAAACTCGCGATATGGCACCAGGAGCTGCAGAAAAAGATGTTAAAAACATGTATGACGAGATGTGCAAAGCGCGCGGACGGAAAGGAGGAAAAAAACACGTTCTGTTTCTGTTTTCACAGACGCATGTTTCCCGCCTACAAAGTTCGGGTGACAGACCTCAACAAAAAGGCAAAATACATCCTCCTTTTGGACATCGTCGCCGCAGATGTGTGCAGATTTAGGTTCCAAAGCAGGTACAACCAAAAAAAGATTGCAAATTGTTCGCAGGCGAAGTAGTTTCGGTTTAGAGATCGTTCTTCCTTGCCAGTCCACCGCGTGGATCCTGGTTTGTCTTTTTCGTGTAGATTCTTTGACCAACCGAAAAGACGCGTTTTATTCTCGGCCAGGCTAGCTAACTCCGTGTTGTTACATCAACGGAACCCTTTTCAGATTTAGAAAGCTCCATCAATCGGATTCCATTATTTATTGTAGACATCACGAAAAAGACAAATCGTTGGTAACAAAAACAATCTCATACACCATTTTCATTCATTAGTGTTCAATACGAAAATTTTTACAAGTTTAGTCCTAGTTTAGTCTAGATTTCATTTTATTATTTAAAATATTATGTTGTTCTTTGTAATTTTGGCCGGTTTTTTGTGGGAATGATGAGGGTAAAATCTACAGAATTAATCGACAATTCAGTCATCGTTAAGTTTACCTTCAATTAAACGGTGTAACATTTTAGCTATGTACTGTTGTCCTAGAAACACGTTTTGTGGGCATGTTGTGGGTCAGATTCTAGAGATTAATCTACAATTCGGTCATCATTAAGTACACGTTGAATCAAACAGTGTAACATTTTAGCTATGTACTGTTGTCCTAGAAACACGTTTTGTCCTCGTGCGTAATCAGACGGAACATGGTCTAGCAACAGTGTCTAGATTCTAAATGTCAATCTTTTTTTGGTTGTACTGTAAAAATCTAAAAACTGAGTTATTTATCGAGCCCAGTTCAAACATCTTTTTCTGCAGAAAGAGCCTCCTGTCTCCCTATAAAGCGAAAGTGGTCTCAGGTTACAATTTATCGTCTTTTATTTAATTTTGAAACATAAAGAATTGGTTGTTACGTATTTTCCGTGTGAAGTAGGCATGACTAGTACTTCATAATTAAAGCTTCAAGATATCGAAAAATGTTGTTTACAAGTGATTATGCGAGAACAGAGGAGGGTATTTTACTGTGCGGATAATGCTAGTATCATGTTTATATCGTGAACTGTTGAAAGAGCTATTGTGCTTAGCTTAGAATGAAACGATGTAATATTTCGATTCAGTGGAAAGTTTCGCAATCATAACCAGTGAATGTCACAAATGTTAGGCTGATATTTGAGGCAGAAATAACTTTCTCTCCTTTATGTTTGAGTGGCGAAGAAATACGAAACTCTACTTCATCTAGAGATTCAGCCCAGATTTTGAACTAAGAACCGGGTCTTCTTTGCAAGTTTCACGACAATATTGGCAAGCAAAGCGAAACAGCACGACTACTTCTTTTAACAATTATAGAATGCTGCTATAACGAGTGGGCCTAAGTATAGAAGAGCTTTAGAAGTTTGAATGTGCCACATCTGTAAAAATGTTTTCATTAAAAGATGTAGATCAACTCTGATTTAACACAGACCAGTGGCCTAGATAATATTGTTTTTCTGGAAGAGGTTGGGGGTGTGGCGTTTATGTTGCAGTGCAATAGTTTAGTTCAGATTAGCAGTCCAGAATGTCATCAGATAAGCTGAACTGTCAAACGGTTTCAACGTTGCAATTGGAACACAGTTTGCTCTTTGAGCGAGCAAAAAAAATATATGGAGATCTTTAAACCTATATTAACACCCAAACACACGAATCTTTCCTTCTACTTTGTCGTATTTACTTAATGTGGAGACACTGCAGCTAAACTGTACACTATTTCGAACTTTGTGAGCAATCTGCTTCTGTGGGAGTAAACCGAGACTGTTACCTCAGGGTATAACAAGTAAAGCTCAGAAACGAGTCGTGATTAAGAAAACTATGGTCCAACTATGCTATTATTCATGATGTTTGTGGTAACAGGGGAACACTGAAAATTCCTTATACGTATGCAAGGAAGCTTAAAGCGATAGCAGGACATCTTCCTATTAGAACGAAAGAAAACAAATCCACTAAGGGATGACAAGTAGAGGAGGATGCTCACTTCCTACAAATAAGCTAAAAAAAAATCCTCTAAGGAGAGGTTCTCTAGAAGCACCATGCCACTTCTATGCCTACTACAAAAGCAGCTCAATGAAAAGATGTAATACTCATGTCGAAGGGGAGGAGTATCAACAAACGTGATGTGGCAGTATAGACAAATTGCAATAAAAATGCCATATAAATTCTGTTCAATTTTTATTGGGTATAGAGGAACTGCTGTTAGTATATAACCCGAACAAATTTGAAGCGAAGGTAGGGACATTTTCACCGATTCTTTCCTCGGTTCTTGGTAAAACATCATCATATTATATTGAAATCACAAGTACATTTTAAACAGTTTTCGGCTTACAGACCATTTTGAGACTTTAAAGTCTGAAATAAATAAATAAAAATGATCTTATTAAACTGAATAAGAGGCATTTAAGTACTAGGAAGACGCCATAATCATTAGGCCACAGAGGCTTAATGATTACAGTCACTGCATTGATTTATATCAAATAAACATTGCCCAGAGACATATTTTGTCTCGATATACATTAAAGATACTAAACTGAATTAGAGGCATTGAATTAAAATCTATGTGGCGGCTGGGACTAGAACCCGGGACCTCCTCCTTACTAGACAGGCGCCATAAACATTAGGCATTATTAGATGTTTATACATCAACTGCGCCTAAGGTATGAGACAGGATATCCCGTTAACGTTCTTTGCTGCGGTGCTATTCCGCTGTTGGAGAGCCTTTGCGATTTGATACCTAGTTATAAGGGAACATGAGGCAAAGTAGAAATTTATGCAGTTGAGGGAGTGTGCCTTAGACTATCCCTTCATTAACTGTAATCATTAAGCCTCGGTGGTGTAATGGTGAAAAATGACCGCTGATCATAGATCTACATGAAGGGGGGAAAAAAGAAATAAATGGTTATGATTAGTAAGCAGGAGGTCCTGGGTTCGAGTCCCGGCCGCCGCATTAATTTTAATTCAATGCCCCATATTCAGTTTAATATCTTTTATACATATCGAGACAAAATATGTCCCTGGGCAATGTTTATTTGATAAAAATAAACTTGTAGAACATACATAATATACCATGTGATGATGTTCTACCACGAACCGTTGGAAGAATTAGTGGAAAGTCCTCACATGCCTTTGCTTTACGTTGGTTTGCGTTAAATATTAACAGCTGTACTGTGTCTCCTCAGACACCCTGCATAACCTCCCACGTCAGGCCTCGGTGTTTTCCATTAGCTGTATAACAGCCGACCAGACCACGGGGCGACACGCGCTAACGTGTGATGGACTAATGACCCGTCCGCCGGCCCAACTTTGCGCGATGTCGTGATGTGCTGCTGCGATGTTTGCTCTGCTGCTGCCGCCGCTGCGACACGCCTGTGACCACTGCGCCGCCCGCCGCAGGACAGAAACCCGAGCCGCGCCGCGCGCGCATCGACTCGCCTTGCCCTGCCTTGCCTTTCACCGGTTCTCAGACCGCAAAAGGCTCCTCGCTCCGGAGACCGCTTTGCGACCCGCGCAGGGCCTGCAAGCGCTTCTACAGCGCCCAGCATATTGCGCATCGAAACAGCACCACGGTTCATCCGCAGGATGTAGGTTACAGCTGATGGCTAGTTCAAAATGTTCAAATGTTTGTATAGTCTATGGGACTTAACTACGGGGTCATCAGTCCCTAAACTTACAAACTACTTATGAACTACTTACGAACTAGGACGGCACAAATATCCATGCCCGAGGGGGGATTCGAACCCCCGACCGTAGGGGCCGTGCAGACCGTGACTGGAGCGCCTCAGTCTCCTCGGCCACCACGGCCGGCTGATGGCTAGTGTCCTGAAATGTTTGTAGAGCTTATGAGACTTAACTACGGGGTCATCAGTCCCTAAACTTACAAACTACTTATGATCTAGCTACAACTAAGTACAGCACAAATATCCATGCCCGAGGGGGGTTCGAACCTCCGACCGTAGTGGCCGTGCAGACCGTGACTGGCGCGCCGCAGACCGCTCGGCCACCGCGCCCGGCGGCTAGTGTCCTGAGAAAACAGAACTGCGGCTCGGCAGATACCACAGATGTTTGTGTTGTCTTTAGTATACGGCAGTTTATATGTAGTTTGCAAATTTAAGGACTGATGACCCCGCAGTTAAGTCCCATAAGCTTAAACATAGAACATTTGTCAGTGAAAACATCGTACCACCTGAAATATTCAGTGGTTATCTCATCATATTCAGTTTGCCGGCCGCGGTGGCCGAGGCGACTGAGGCGCTCCAGTCACGGTCTGCACGGCCACTACGGACGGGGGTTCGAATCTCCCCCTCGGGCATGGATATTTGTGACGTCCTTAGTATTAAGTAGTTCATAGGTAGTTTGTAAGTTTAGGGACTAATGGCCCCGTTGTCGAGTCCCATAAGCTGTACAAACATTTGAAACATTTTCAGTTTATTTATCCCATACAACTTTCCATAATTTTCGTCATAAGACTATGGAGCGCAAGAAATACATGACACTTACTGCAACTATTAAATCATACAAAATCAGCACAACATTTGAATCTTCCAGCGGAAGAGAGCGGTTGTTGATGCAAAATCGCCCCTTCCTTGTCGGTTCTTAAAGTTAATATAAAACTGCCGTAAATATAGAGTTGAAACCTATCTCCAGTTGTACCACTGACATAAAAGGGAGTGGCGTTATGAATCTAATTGATATTGCTGTATCCAACAGCTCCAAAATTTAGCAGATAGTCGTCACAGCCGTATACAAGTCTGGGAAACTATAACGAATGAACAAAGTACAGAACAAATGGTTGACTTCTATGTGAAAAATGAAGAGGTTCAGACTTTTAAATGTCTAAATATGGAGAAATGGCTAAGACAAAACCCCATATACATTTCAAGTCAACTGCAGGAGTGATATTGACTAACAACATGATATGAAATATGGCCGAATGCTATAATTATTACTGCTCTCATAAAGAGTGTGAATTAAATACTAACAAATTTCTTAACTTCTAGCATTTCACTGCGTGTTATAACCCACAGCGAAAGTTGGGCCTTCTGTCAATTTTCAGTCCAGCAGTCGAAACTATAACAGCGCGTAAATTATTAGCGATTGGTAATGTTGTCAACAGTAGAGACGAAATGGTATACAAAACTTCCGCAATAAACTTTCTCGGGCATGTAAATGCACCGTAATGACGTTTTACAAAACTTCCTTAATAAGACTTCCTCAGGCATGTAGCTGCAGAGGAATGTTGTTTCATATTAAGCAGAAGCACCCAAAAAAGTTTTGTTGTTGATGTCATAGCCATGTAAGCCACAGCTTACAATCTCCAGCGTAGGCGATGTTTGGATTTTTAACGAACGTTTGTGGTCATAGGCATGTTGCTGCTACAAAAAGTGTTCTGTATTTAACTATTTTGTTAAAGTAGTAATGTTTTTATTAACTGTAGCCTGAGAGTGAAAACTACTTATTGTGCTGCATTTACCAGTGTTATGTTGTTATCTAACGTATGGAGTAAAAGTATTAATTTTTTGTGTTTTGGTTCTGTTGTTTATGTGTGCTTTTTAAAAAATTAGTATTGACTGGAAAGTAATTAAATATTAAACTTCCTGGCAGATTAAAATTGTGTGCCGGATGAAATATTTTGATTTGATCCATTATAAATGGTTTGTGAAATATTTCGTGAAAGGTGCCATCTGTATCTAACTATTTAGCATCCTTTCTCTCACTTTCCCTTGGTAATGTGCAAATTGTTAGATACAATAGTATAAATATTTTGAATTTAATTTCGTAGAACCTCCTGTTCTCGGTACTTGTGTGTCCACGTACTTCCTCTAGAAAAAGATAAACTCTCTTGTAGTGAACAGTGTTCTTATCACCAACAAGCAATGAAGGTTTTTAACCTCATAAATACAAATATTAAGATATCTACAGAAAATTAAATATATTTGTGTATTTCACGTTGTTTCCTTGATGTTCTCAATTAGTGACATATAGCAAATAAATTCGATGGTTTAAACTCCTTTGGACCAAAAGAATGGGGACAGCACTTTTATCACAGCTACGATTTGTGCTGAACCCATGCAGTAGCTTCCGTGTTACGGTAGCCTGGGAACAACTTCTCATAAACAAGTCAGAAACACTGAAGACTGCCGAAATAAAAAAATTACTTTGCAATTCACTGTTGTGGAACGTACTCGTAAATTGCTAGTAGTGGTAACGAGAAGGCTATAACGATCGCGGAATGGCTGATCGCGGAGCGAGAAGCAACGGACTCCGGTGAAATCTCTCTGGCCGTGTTCACAGCGCATCTTTCACGAAGCACACGTGACGTTGGAGTGTTTTTGTAGCGCCGGTTATGGACGAGGCTGGCTACTGGGAAAGCTCGCGAACGCTGTCGCGATTCACACATCATTGTTGACTTCATACTCCCGGCTGTGCGTCACGTGTTATTCCAGCACTCGAAGTAAGGGGCGGGGAAGTACAAGGCACTTTCCTGAACAGGTAGCTTGCTTTCAAGCCGAAACACTGAGACAAATATTATGGCAGCGGACCGTACCGAGAAATTCACACGCGACGTAACACTGCAATTCTGCGCCAGTAAAACTTATATATTAGCGGACACCTGTGCTTGTTAAACTGCAGCCGATAATATTCAAGCACTAGTTTTTGGAATACTCCTCGTTCTACCACATGTAAAATGTCTCACTGTATTCATCACAAGGTTTCTTGCCCATTGTCTCACAACATAAAGTACGTACATATTGCAAGATTTTTTGTTTCTAAAACAATGAGTATGTCTGAAAGAAACAAAAACGAAACAAAAAAAACACTACATTTATATTTTGCTATTGGTTCTATGACAAAAAATTAAATGACACTGTAAGACAATCAAAGAAAATAACATTTCAAAATACGTTGCTATCTCATTTAGATAGCACTTATTTACAGTCTCTCAACGGTAGTTTTCCTTTTAATAAAACATATCATCGCAGGTCCTTGCAATTAATGTTCTAAATCACCGTATAGGACTTCGCGAATGAATAAATGTTCACCTAAATTTTATTTTTCATTAGATAGGCAGCGTTTCCTAGTTTATATATCTCATAGGATTAATACATATATCGCCTTTGTACAGTTTTTCCCTTTTTAGTAACGGAAATCACTAACTCATTCCCTTCTTTATTTATTTCTTGATATATTTTTGGAGTACGAAATTGTTTTCGTGTCCTGTGCCGAATCTGATACCTACTATGGAAGTCTAAACTTATAAACGGCCACGAAGATTTTACAGTGAAAAAAGATGTTAAAGTGACATACAAGGCGGTCAAAAATTGTAATGCATAATATTTTTTGAAATTTCTACATAGGAAACTAATCTCCACTTCTCAATAGAGTAATTCATTGCAACCTGTGAACAGTTGTTTGCTTTAACTACAATAAACATTCCTATATGTTGGAAGACAATTGTGAGATAACTACATTCAAGGTGTTCCTTCTAATAAAAGATAATGGATATTGAGTATCGGTATTAAAACACCCCACCATTACTTCTTTTCTAATTATTTTATTGGCGGGCGGTTTGTTGTGACAGCTGATCGGCGCCAGCCAGAAGTTCAGAATTTGCAACTATCTCTGAGCTGCTATGTTACGGGTTTTGTTGTGCTAAAATTGCAGCTCTTACTCCGTATCATATCTTTTATAACATGCCAATTAATCAGCTATGAAAATTAAAATAGTTATCTAAAAGTATTTCAAAACTCTCTGAAAAACGTTTCCACCAGCTAGTACGAGAATGAATTTTTATGATTACTGTAGAGTTCGTTTTAATAACACATTTAATTATGCAGCTTATAATGCAGGTACTTCCTTTCATTGATGCAAATCAACTGATGAAGACGTTATTATGGGCCTTAAGCAATTTGACCTAGAATTGCAACTCTACTTTTAAATTAATTTTTAGATTTTAATTTTGTAATCTTACATTATTTCGATTAAAAGTTAGAATATTGTGTGTAAATTCGTGTTATTATCTATTCATAATCAGTAGCTGTTAGTCCTGCCTAATGGAAATAATGATGCGGCAATAGTGGCACATAAGATAACGTCAGAATAATTGTCCCTACTTAGAATGACGTCTTTGGTATAATCATTATTGTCTGAAATTCACAGTACCATTATCAAACACTTCATTATGCAACTTATTAATCACATTCATTTTAATAGAGAAAAACAGTACTACTTGCCTACTGTGTAAATTTTCACTCCTTGTTATGTGTCACCATTGTCATTCACGAGTGATAAATTGTTCTTGTCTGTTGCATGGCATTCGGTTTTAAAATATAGTCAAGAGTGAAGTAAAACTATTATGACATACCGTGTTTTTAGCAGCTATGTGTGCACGCCATCGCAGCGCGCCGTATTTTGTAAATGTATTGTGTTTTATGAAGCGCCGTAAATTATGTGTGTTCACAGCCGGTGGATGGTTGCCGGGAAGGCTGACCCTGAAATGCCTAAGCGCATGTATATCCACCCGGACAGCCCATCCACTGGCGAACAGTGGATGCAAAAAGTCGTCTCCTTCCATAAACTGAAGTTGACCAACAACATTTCCGACAAGCACGGCTTTGTAAGTACTGTACGTTCGTATCCACCACATTATTATTCTCTTTTTCTCTTTTTTCTTCACTAGATGTTGTAGTTTGTAGTTTGCATGTTTGATGCGCAAGCTCTGAGTCACCTCTGACGCACCTTGAAAAACATACAGCTGCAACCAGAGAACAGTTTTAAAGTTTTGGAAATGCTGAAGAGTCACACAAGTGACGATAAGCAGCTGGATGTTTTGGGGTACCCTTTACAATAAATTATATCATGAAATATGAAACCGAATTACTCTACAGTAGTCTCACTCTAAATGACAACTTATAATGGTTATGTGGTGTCCTGCAGCAACAGCAGCAGTGAGGAATTGGGACTTTCTTTATCCTGCAATCAGCTTCAAATATGTGAGTGATTAATAAGTTAGGGTTTGTTGCGAACAGTGCATTTTTATTTTGATTGGTTCAGAGAATAATGTATTTCGGCTATCACGATGATGAAACTGAATAGTCAGTATGATCATAAAAAACTGTAGCTAAAATAACTATTTCAAAGTTCTCAAGGTTGATAAAAAGTATTTACTAGTGTTGTGACAACAATGTGCCGAACAGATTAAGAAAATTGGTAAACAAAACCGTCGTGAATATTTGAGAAGCTCTATATTAGCCGAACATTTCCTTTAACCAGTGGATGTCAACCATTAAACACATGTTTTGTAGTCTTATTGTACAAACGTGTCGAATATTTGAAGAGGTGCAGTACTCGTTGAAATAAGAAAAGACCGTACGGCACCCATTTTCGAGTACTTATCTCATTACTCGAAAATAGGCTTATAACCCGAAACCTAGGTCGTATAGCACGAATAAAATTTGTATGGTTAAAAAGTGTTTCTTTTATTGTAATTCGGTGTTTCACCAAGAACCAACAGTTGAAAGAATTAAAATGATTTGAATTAATATTGAATATAAACAAATTCCTCTTTTTCTTCCTGTAGCCGGTCTGCATTTCATGTCTTCTTTACTTCGGCTATCAGACGTCATTTCGCTACCCAAAAAAAGAATGTTCGTCTAACACTTCTAATGTCTAGTTACCTAATTTAATTCTTTCGTAGACTACATTCTCTTACCCTTGTTTTGCTCTTGTAGATGTTCGTCTTATAACCTTTCGAAACACTGTCAATTCCGTTCAGTTGCTCTTCCAGTTCCTTTGCTGTCTACGACAGAATTTCAGTGTTATCGGCGAACGGCAAAGTTTTTATTTCATGTCGCTGAAGTTTCATTCCTTCTCGAAATTTCTCCTCGATTTCATTCGCAGTTTGCTGAATGTAGAGATCGAGTAACTTTGGGGAAAGTCTACAACCCTGTCTCATTCCCTTCCCAAAAAAAGAATAGTCGTCTAACACTTGTAATGTCTAGTTACCTAATTTAATTCTTTCAGCATCGCCTGATTTTCGTAGACTACATTCCCTTACCCTTGTTTTGCACTTGTTGATGTTCGTGGTATAACCTCCTTTCGAAACACTGTCAATTCCGTGCAGTTGCTCTTCCAGTTCCTTTGCTGTCTGTTAGAGAATTACAGTGTTATCAGCGAACGGCGAAGTTTTTATTTCGTCGCTGGAGTTTCATTCCTTCTCGAAATTTGTCCTTGATTTCGTTCGCAGTTTGCTGAATGTAGAGATCGAGTAACTTTGGGGAAAGTCTACAACTCTGTCTCATTCCTTTCCCAACCACTGCGACCCTTTCGTGCCCTACTGTCAGGTCTTTGTACAAGTTGAATGTTAACTTTTTTTGGCTATTATGCCGTGGTCTAGTGGATTTATTGTAGAAACCCAACGTTTCGTCCACGACTGCGGAGGACATTCTGAAGGGGGATCGTGGCACTTTGAATGTCCGATACCCAGTAGACGTCAGTCAGTAGCGAGCCAGGGTGTGTATCGGACATTCAAAGTGCCACGATCCCCCTTGAGAATGTCCTCCGCAGTCGGGGACGAAACGTTAGGTTTCGACAATAAATCCACTAGACCGCGGCATAATAGCCGGGAGATTTTTAGTAATTTTGAGCATTCCGCCCTGAAAGTTTACATTTTACAATAACTTTTTTGACCTACTGACACATTTGGCGCAATCTCAAGGGCAATTTGCGCAAGTAAACGACGCGTAGCCCTTCCCATAAACACGTGTTCATCTCAGAAAAGGTGCGTTTCCAGACCTGTGTATACCGGACTTACTTTCCTTGTTGCAGTGAGTACCGCGACCCCTCGAAGTATCCGCCGCTTTTCTTTAACACCTCGTATAGGCGGCGAGGCTGCAGCCTGTGCAAAGTGGCTCGCGAAGAGAAAAGAGTGACCTCACTCGGAGGCAGTTTTTCTCGCCGGGAGCGGCGCGACTGTCGCACAGGACAGATTAAATGTAATTGCTGCGCGGAGGGTGTGCGCCGCGAAGATGGCTCCGGGAGGCTCGACGGGGGAGCGCCTCCCCGTCTTGGCGAACAATGGGCGGGTCGGCCATTGTGCGCTGCGGGCGCCGGGGCCGGGAGTAGACAAATTGTGTCTTGCAGGGGTCGCGCCGATGACTCCCGCGTCAAAGCAGCCACCGACCCTCCCAGCCCGCCGCGCCGTCTTCGATATTCGTGGGAAGAACTGCGGGGACACAGGCCGCACTCGACTTCAAGACTGCTCCCGAGTCTACTATGAGCTGCATTCATGCTACAGCACCTCCGATTTTTTTCCCCTCACTAACAACTGTGAATACCCTTGTCACTTCTCGACTTAATTTCCCTTCACTTGTAAATATTTTTTTACGACGACGACGCCATGCTTCCATCGCCGATGCAATTGCAAAATCCGGAAACGAAGCACCGTGCTGCAATTGCATCGGCGATTTCCCAGTGGTCAAAGCAGGATCCTAAAAACCATGGCGTCGTCGTCGAAAAAAATATTTACAACTGAAGGGAGATTACGTCGAGAAGTGACATTGTTAGAGAGAGAGAGAGAGAGAGAGAGAGAAAATATCTGGCAAAAAAGACCCACGGAAGAACTATACAGACACTCTGAAACAATCACGACACATATCAGAAAACGCAGAGCAAAATTTTTCATACATATCGTCAGAATGAATGACACCAGACTAACTAAAAGAATATTCAACATAATTTCTACATCGAAATTGGGCACATCTTGGTACAAAGAAACCATAGAAGACCTGAAAACGTTAAACATCTCTATAGAAGACATACAAGACCGCAAAACCTGTAGGGAAAAAATCAGAAACCAAAAAGTTGACTTTAAGTCACAACAAAAAAACAACAGACGAAAATGGACAGATGAACAGAAGAAGGCACAAAGTGAAAGAATGGAAGGTTTTTGGGAAGAAAAAAAAGAGAAGAAGAAATACGGGAATAAAAGCTAGATTTTTGTGTTTTTAGCGCTTCCCTTAAGGGGAATGTACGCAAATAATATATATATATATATATAGAAAGAAAATATGGTTTTAGGTAACTGCATCAGTAATCGCGGCATAAAGAACCTGTAAAATCAGGGGTATTAAAAGAATTGTCAACTATTTAGGGTTATACCTATAAGGAAGAAAGTGTATTCAAATTATTGTGAATAATTTCATTCCCAGACGGCGCGGGATGTTATGATTGTATTACAGACGCAGCGTGGATCTTTTAGATTCAATTCTGTAAAGAAAACGAAAGTGCCACAGTTTCTGAAGATGTGAAGGAGATAGTAAAAGAAAGATATATATATATATATATATATATATATATATATATATATATATATATATATATAAAGAGGGGATTTGTTGTGACTGATAAAACAAGATGAAGAGAAATAGTAGTCTATAGGTTCAATTTTTGTAATGAGCGTCAAATACGGTATTTTTGGAAACCGGTTTAGGAACGATAGGTATTATTTTAATCAATATAAAATGTTTCTGGGCAGGTATAAAATGACAAGTGCAAGTCAACTAAGTGCAATGTTGCACTTGTTATTTTATATCCAAATTTTCAACAAGATGACCAGATTGTAATATCTATTTGACCAGATGATGACGACACAGTTCACCGAATCCGGTCGTCAGTGAATAAATTATTAATGTATGATCTTGGCATTTCATTTGGAAAACTATAAAACGATCAGATCGCCTCCAAACCCGACTATGTCAGGTAATCTTAAGAAATGTTTACTCGTATTGAGGATAGGAAATACAATAAATTTAGTACCAAGTTGACGGAAAACGAATCCGACTATTTAGAGTTAATGGAAGATACGGACTGGTAATTGGGTGTGCGCTTCAGACAGTGAAGCGGTATGATTCTATTTGTGTTGTCTCTAAGGAAACAGCGCAGAGTAACGCAGGCGACGGCGCCTTACAAGCGAGCACGTCTGAGTGCGAGCAATACACAGAGGGGGTCGGTCTGATGCGCGCCGCGGAATTCGGCAGGCTACTGGGAGCGGATCAGAGCGGGTAAAGCTATTTCCCCGGTGCGGCGCGGCGTCAGGGGAGTCGGGACGTGTGGACTCGCTCCTGAGGGCGCGTGCGCCGGGAATCGATATCCCGCCGGGGAGGGGGAGGGGCGGGCTGATTGCTGACTTGGCTGATGTCTTCTTTCCTCCTGCTGCTGCCGCTGCCGCTGCCACCACAATAGCGGAAGTTGGTCCCGAGCTGAGTCAGAGGTGGCCCGCCAGCCACTCGCACGCTGCCGCGCGCCGCCGGGGAAGCTCCACGAACAGCCCCGACCCGTCCCTGATGACCGCCACGTCGACGGGACGGTTAACTGCCAGCCTCCGTCCCTTCTCTTCATTCGCTTCCCGCAAACACCGCGCGAGTGCCGGGAGCTTCTAGCTTCCCCAGAGCCAGCAGCTTTCTCGTAACGGACACCTTCGATCACGGAACTGCACGAAACCACGCCCAGGATAACACTCCCTTGCAAAGCGATCTACCGGGTGATCAAAAAGTCAGTATAAATTTGAAAACGTAATACGAGGTATGTCCACAAAGTAAGTTCCGTTTGGTTATATAAACCAAACGTGAACAGATACAGAAAACATATTTATTGTATAAAAATCTGAAACTGTTCAACTACGTTTCTACATTACTTCCGAAATTTTGTAGGCACTTGCCATAGCGTGGCACAAGTTTTTGTGTGCCTCCTTCATAGAAGGTTGGCATCTGTATATTTAACCATGTGGCAAAAATGTTCTTTCAGCTCATCATCGTTGAAGTGTTGACCACCAAGGACAAATTTTAGGTGTAAGGAGAGATGAAAGGAGACTTCTTCTTCCCTTCAAGTTGCCGCCCGACCTCAACAAGGCGAATGTGACCAAACAACTCTTACGGGAATTTCACTGGGACGTGTTTGATCATTCTCCGCACAGTCTCGCTCCTAGCGACTTTCTTCTTACACCTAAAACCTGTCCTTGCTTCAGCGATGATGACGAGCTGAAAGAACATGTTACCACATGGTTGAAAACACAGGCGGCAGCCTTCTACGAAGAAGGCATACAAAGACTTCTGCCACGCTATGACAAATGCCTACAAAATTTCGGAAGCTATGTAGAAATGTAGTTTAATAGTTGTATATTTTTGTACAATAAATATTTTTTCTGTATCTGTACACGTTTATTTTATATAACAAAACGGAACTTACTTTGTGGACATACCTCGTAAATCACGGAATAATGTAGATAGAGAGGTAAAAATTTACACACTTGCTTGGAATGACATGGTGTTTTATTAGAATAAGGAAAAAAAAAATGCTAGACGCGTGAAAGGTCTCTTGCGTATCGTGAACGACCGACATCTCTAGGGATGCTGAAAGACAACATCCGACGCCAATGCCACATTATAACTCCGGACTTGCTTTACAGTGCTGTTCACATTATTCCTCGACTACAGCTATTGTTGAGGACTGATGGTAAACATATTGAGCATTTCCTGTAAAGGACATCATCTTTGCTTTGTCTTAATTCGTTATGCAAATTATTGCTTTCTGATCAGCATCTGTCTGACCTTTTTGAACATTTTTTGTAAATGTTTGTTCTAATAAAACCCCATGTTATTCCAAGCATGTGTGTCAATTTTTACCTCTCTATCTACATTATTCCGTATTTTATTAAGTTTTCAATTGATACTGAATTTTTAATCACCCGGTATTTCACCACAAATTACGTTTTAATAGGGAGAAAGAAAGAAATGATACAAGAGTCCCATAGGAGGGAAGTAATAAGTATTTCATTGATGACATTAAATTACATTTAAAATGAAAACATTTTGGTTTAGGCTTTACCGTGACTGTTTTATGACATTTGTTAAAACATGAGGTATTTCTGTTACCATTCACTATTGTTTATTATCCCACAACGCGTTACAAGGGTTTCAACTCCCATCATCATGTGTAATTTTATATTATGCTGTGTACATGTGGGTTGTATGACAGGTGATCTGTTGCTTTGTCTACAACAGAAAATACAAAACACTAGGTCAGGATGTAACTTTGTACAATTGTACACTAAAGTTAAGCGTAAACAATTGAAATATCATACGTCGCGTTGTCACAGGTTCCTTGCACTGTCATAACCTCACTTACATATCATAAACCACAGGCACCATCTTTGTTTACTTCTGATACAAAGTACTTACACTAAAGACACAAGGCTCCAAAGATAGACTCTCATATAGTATAGTCATACTGAAATCACGCCACACTGTCGTGGCACTGGTATAGCAACCGTAACGAATATTTTGGCAAAAACAGTCCTGGTTGCACAAATACTCAATACTTTTCCTTTTTTACATGTGACGCGTTTCGCCTGTTCTATGCATCATTAGACGTTCAACACAGGAGCCGCTCTCTAGCCACAACTACGATCTGCTGAAGCATGCGCTATCATGCCGGCAGTGCAAAAATAAATAAATACAAATAAAAACATTAATAAATCCGTAAGTTATTATAAATGTCATAGTGCTTATATTAGTCTTTAAAGTACAGAGGCGGGACGTATATTAAGTGATTATAACAAAGTGGAAGAGAACAACATGCTCACTAAAGTCACATTTTTTATATTAAAAAACACTTTGGGATCAAAGCTGTCCATTATTAAAGCCATACGAATTACGTCGTCGGGCATGGATGAATGTGTTGTCCTTAGGTTAGCTTAAATAGTTTGTAAGCTACGGACTAATAATCCAGCAGCTGAGTCCGATAGATTTTTAAACATTTGAACATTTTGAACGAATTACATTTTGCTTTTAAAAAGAAAGTTGGAGATTTTTTATTTTTATTTTTTTAATAAAGCATTTAGCCCTTTTCGGCATCATCAGATTCTATTTAAAAAAAGGTGAGGGTAAAATTTTCTGCTTCATCTGCCACTAAACAGCATTAAAAAGAAGTCTGGGTGTGTAGGCCTAATTCCATTCGTCAAATATAAAATGTAAGGGACTTTCGGTCTGCCGCTTGTAATTCATGTAGCCTATACGGTTATGTGTAATACAATAGCGGACCACATGCGTCCCACCAGTACACACAGAGTATTATCTTGTACTGGGATCACCCAAGTGGTCAGCTGTTTTGTTCGACATAGCTGTATACATGATTTCCGAGCGAAAAGCCGCAGGCTCCTTACAATTTATATTTCACGAATAGATATTACGCATCCCGAGTTATTTTTAATGCTCTTTAGTGGTAGATGACGAAGGAAGTTCATAATATGATGCCCACAATGGCGAAATGCGGTATTAAAAAATAAATATATAATAAATAAATAAATAAATAAATAAAAATAAAATAAAATATAAATTCTGCAGCCGTAGGCTACTTTCGTATGGCTTTTAAATTGGACAGCTTTGATGCGACAGTTATTTTGAATATATAAAAAAAATATGGCTTTAGTGAGCATGTTGTTATCTTTCACTTTGTTATAATCACTTAATTTAATGAACCAGACGGCTAAATTCATTATTACACTAATCACATTTTAAAATTTTAATTGGTTATGTCAGCGTCATGACCTGACTTCCATTAGGCATATTTCAATATGGGCTTGCACGTCGATGAAGAAAACCCAGTGTAAAAACTTCGCGATAGTGGGGTGTACATGATGTTCCCTTAACCTCCTCATTGAAATCCCATATCTGCACTCTAAGGACTAGTGTAAGCACTATCAAGTGCTTAGAACACGCCTGTTTTGTGCTATTATCATTACTTTAAACAGTTTTTGCACTGTTGGTTGAAATTGTACTCACTGACATCATAGCATTACGTATACTTTCCATCCTATGGTACTGATATCTTGTATTATTACTTGCAGGGAATACCACTGTTTTCTCATGACCAAGTTTTATTCTGAGTACGGTTTCGTGCGGTTCCCCAAGTTCGAGGTGAAAGCTGCACTTTGTCAGTACAGCAAGTACGTATAATGTCGGTGGATATTGCTGATATTGTGGTTCATATCTCTTAGTGCTGAAAGACTGAATTCACAGTAGAAATTTTCAGCTGTGAAACTCAGGTATGAGTTTCTTCATAGCCTACATGTTGGTCCAAACTGAAAATAATAGTGATTGAGTTACAGATTATATATTTTCAAATAAATAGTCTAATTTCATACAAATCCAACGTTTCTTTCTGCTTTCTTTCTGTCTCGAGTATGCTCAACAACACTACCCGAACATTAGTAGACGAACAGTTGAAATTCGCGGAATTTAGGAATCCCACAGAAAATCTATAATCGTATGAAACAGTCCAGAATGTCTGACTCTTTGAACTGAAGAGGCTTGCTTATGTTTCCACCTATTCACCTGGCAGTTTTAAAGGCTGTTCATCGAGATTCCTCTACTAATTTTTGATTTATTTGTTTTTTTTTTACAGGTTTATCTTCCAGACAAATATTTACTTTAAATTCCTGCTGTTGTTTTCTTGTACTCCCATATGATTCATCTTAAATTTGCTCTAAATTAAATTAAAGAAAATTTTGTGTCATACATGCTTAACCAGGAGTATGTTGGAAATATTTTAACCTGGTGCCTATAAAATTTTTGACGGAACTGATTTCGTGATTTTGAATGGGGGTGTCTGTCATCTGATGCATATTTCTTAAAATTCAAATTACCAGGTCACTCAGAGCATGGCTAATAAAATGAGTATCACATGAATATTATTGTCGTAACATCAACATTCTCAGAACTATTAGAATACTTAAAAATTGTAATGTAGTAGTTGTAGAATGAAGTCTACCCAACTTGCTTGTGATAAACAGTCTCTTAATGTAAATTAATTTATTCAATATATGGTTATAATTTTATTCGGTGTGTCTGTCTATGACAAATACTTACGGACAGGAAGTTACACGATTCAGATT
Organism: Locusta migratoria; assembly: GCA_026315105.1. NCBI lineage: Eukaryota > Metazoa > Arthropoda > Insecta > Orthoptera > Acrididae > Locusta > Locusta migratoria. The sequence goes on from CM048751.1 coordinate 18,251,123, forward strand.
CGAAACATGTGTTTCCTTTAATCTGCCTGCCCCCACAAAGTATAGGAAACTCTTGTCGCACAGAAAGTTCTTGAGGAAGTGGTAAAGCAATCAAAAGTGAAATTAGTCCAAATTACCAACAAATGGACTCCCATGTGCTTCGTATCACTCGGGTGAAAGTCACTGAAAATCGGCGCCAGGTGTCGCGATTCCCATATCTGACCAGTAATGTATTGCACATAATTATACAGTCGACCAAGCTGTTACCGTAAGGTGACCGACGTCTATCACAGTATTAATGATTGTGTTTGATTTTATTCCACTGTCATTTTGCCTTCAGATGTGTGTGTTTATCAAGATACTCGTCAATCAAGCGTTCTTAGCAGAAAGCATTTAATCAACGACAGCAACTACTTTAAATCTTCAACTACGGCGTGTTTGAACTGCGTCTATGCCGATAACTATATTCCGTGTTTATTTTATTCTGATCGTTGGCTAGGTTCTAAAAAACCTTTCTTTACTGCAGATCTATATTTCGGTTACTGTTTGACCAAACTCATTACTTACATATAAGTTAAAACACATTGAAGGTTTAACCCTCCATGCCGAAAAAAATGAGTTCACAGTGAGGATGGTCACCCAATGACTGAAATTTAGTTGTGCAATAAAGAAAATATTTGCGTCTTTTCGATGTTATCTTTATACAAGAATGTAAATTGCTGTAAGTTAGTCTCGTTAAAACTCAGAAATGGCTTAGCCAATTTGAATATATTTTGTTTTATTTTGTTCGTTTTAATACAGAAGTGGTTTGGAAAAGGAAGTGAGTAGTGGGAAAAACAAACCAACACCTCAAAAATTAAAAAAAAAAAAAAATCAAAATCCGACGGCTATTATTCCCTCGAAAGGCAACTCAACACACACAACTGCAGCCGTAGGAGAGAGTATATATGATAAATCATAATATTAAGACAGGAATGCGAAAATTGAAGTGCGGATTTTTAATCTTATCTGTCTCATCTCATATACAGTGTGTCCCACTCAACTTTTTCACCCCAGATATCTCTGGAACTACAATAGATAATGAAAAACGACATTCACAGTCATGAACATACGGCAGAGGTTTATGAAAGTAAGCATTAGACACAGTCTAAAAAGTCAACAGACATTCTTTTCAAAATATTACTTTTTCCATAATACTTTTTCCGCAGTGAGTAGCATGAAAAATCACAAAAATATTGGCGTTTGTTGGATCAGAATGCGTTTTGTAGTTCCAGCCGGAGAAATACCGAAGCGAAGTTGACGTTCGAAATACATGATCGCACGTCCCGTGAATGAAAGCGAGACACAGTTCAGTCTTGAGACTTGCGCTAGCAGAGCACTTCATGTATTTCAAACGTCAAATTCGCTTCGCTATTTCTCCGGTTGGAAATGACGCATTGCGAAGCAAACAATGCATTCTTTTTGTGATTTTGACGCTACTGATTGTGTAAGAAATAATATGAGATAACCTTAAAAATATAAATTTATGTTGAAAATAATAATTCTTTACGTGTTAGATTGTCTCACTGTACTTACTTTCATAAACCCCTGCCATATTTTTATGACCGGGAAAGTCGTTTTTCAATATCTTTTGTAGTTCCAGAGATATTTTCGGTGAAAAAGGTGAGTGGGACACCCCGTATAATAAAGAGAGTTCCTTTGTGAGTTGTTTACAATTTATACAAATTCTACAGTTTTTTCCGATCTCGATTAAATTTTGCAGACTTGGCCATCAAAACAGGAAGGTCGCTGTCTACATAACATTTCGTATGGTGGATGGCAGAGGGCACTTTACCTACAGTCTTCCACGCATATCTCCAATTTTATTCCGATCTTAAAAGTATTTTCCACACCTATCAAAATAAAGAGGAAAGTCACTGTCTACATAAAATGTGGTATGGTGTATGACCTTGGGTACCCGCTCGGTTAGCCGTGTGGGTGGTCTAACGCACCGCGTTCCGAGCGTAGCGGTCCCGGTTCGAATCCGCCCGGCGGATTAACGATGGGGGTCATAGTGTCGGCCAGGCTGGATATGGTTTTTAGGCGGTTTTCCATATCCCCTAACTGAAACAGTTCGTAACGCTTTACACTTTCACACATATAACACTATACGCAGGCATTTGGGGTACACATTTCCTGCAGGGGGGAATGGGGTCACGACAAAAGGGCATCCGGTCACCCTGTAAATATTAACACGCCAAATCCGAATTAACGGAGTCGACCCTGCATGTGCGGGAACACGGCTAAAGAGAAAGAGAAAATATGACCCAGCGTACTAGAGTTAATGACTTCGACAATCTACAGTTTTATTCCTATATTGAAGAAATTTTGCACACTTCACCATCGAAACAAGAGCATACCTTCAACAGATGCTGACACCTTTTTTTATAATTATTAGAAAATTCGCTGATGTATTAATGTTTTCATGGAGAGGTGTTTTATAAACCGCAAGTCATCGTTTTAAGCATGTCAAAGGGTACCTTCCAATAAACTTTGACAGTATTCCACTATTATTATTATTATTATGGGGTCAGAAACATACAAATTTACAGTAGCCATACATATCATAAATTGATGAATAGGTACAATTGTAATTATATTGTATGTGCCCAACACTTCGCAACCTCATGGTACATGAAAGGAGCCTTCACGAAGATTGCAATGATTTCTGACCAAGATAAAAATTGCAGTCGGGCGTACCCTGGGCGTCAGATCTTGGTCCAGAAACAAGTATTTCACTGATCAGCATGAAAGTTGACAGGTAAGTGTGAGTTTCCATAAATCGGGGAAGGAGAAGATGAAGAGGCATGATGAATAGAGAGGGGACGAGGATTTGGAGGGAGCTGCGGAAGAGAGAAAGGAAGCAGGAGATTGGCAGACAGATGGGAGATGAAGAGATGGACAGACAAAGCGAGAATTGTGGAAGACAAGACTGCGACATTATGGAACAATTAAATACCCAGGGAAGGCCAGGTTTTCAGCTAGTCGTCTATATTTTTGTAAACAGTCGTTGAGTACCTGGAGATTTGCAATGGAATCCAATCCGAGGGTGTATTAAAAAGGCTATAACTGTAATGGTTCTCGAAGTGGGAATCGTGCGCTTTGAGCGGGAGACTAAGAGTAAGGAACTGGCAGATAGCAGCTGGGCGTTATCGTCGGCGGTGAGTTAGTGCCCGGGAGGCAGCCACGGGTGCGCGGCGCGGGCGATGCGCGGCGACCAATTATTTAGCGCCCCGGGAGGGCTAGTCGATATGGTTATCGGTGGCGCCGTGCGTGTCCCGCGGCCGCTGAATATTTCACGCGCCGCGTTCGTGTCCGGCCGCGCTATCGCCGCAACTCTTTCCGCCACCTGCGGGCAAAAATCACGTAACGCGCGCTCCGAGTAGCGGGCGGGCTTCCCACTAAATCATGTCGGGTACGTGTGTGGCTGCTCCCTTTTAGTTAAGAGAGGAGTAGTTACGCGAACTATAATCACGCACTTGTCAAAGGCCTCCCTGCGGCTAGTACTTAAAGTGCGCCTTTGTAGTGCACTAACACTCTCGCTAACTTTCGCGTACTATGTCAGATATGAATGAATAAAAAAGTAGCTATTTATATTTTTTTCTTTTATTTTTTGGTGCTTAGCGAACTGTTAATATACACCACAAAAGAGGAAAAAAGAACGCTTTCTGGAAGCCCCGTATAATTTTGGCGCAGTACGACTAAGAAGTGTGAGATTTGGCTTGAAGGTGTCTACAACCGTCCTCTGTAGTGGTACAAAAGTAGGACGCTTTACGATGTTACCCTCGGGCTTAGAGACGTTTCAAGCAACACGGATGGCATCGAGAAATGGGGGAAAAAGGGTCAGAGATCAGAAATTCATATGAGCGAATTACACTGTTCTAACAATTTGTTATTATAGACTGCCATTAACAGAAGCAGTGATATTACTGTAACGATGTCTTCTTATTTGTATTAGAAAGTTCACAACGACGATCAGTGACTAGGAAATGTGAAAATAACAGCATTAAAAACGGCAACTTCTCAGGTTGTATCATGCAATTCCTGTGTTATTCCCTACTGGCCGCTTGGAGCGCTATTACCGCTTCAGTTGCAATTTTTCCCTATAGAGTTTCCACATAGACTGTGGTTGGAGTCCGCTTGCCTAGAACCAGGCGCTACACCGGGAAGCGCGCCCAGTTTTGTTCCCTACTTTTTTTTAAAAAAAGTTCTTTATTGATATTATCCTACATGATAACCCATCACCTATGACTAAATGTGTCCTAATGTTATACGTGTAATTAACAATAACATATTGTTATTATTATTAAAAACTACTGGTCACACTGTTATTGCTACTACTACTATACACACAATCTACATGCTACCCTAATAGCTACATCGGCAGTGTTACAGGTGTGCCAGTTATTGACAAACCTACTGTATAGATCTTCTGGCCGGCTCATCGAGCTAAACTCGATGAACATGCCCCTGGCATTGTCAGGCCTCTTCTTCATGTCACTGCAGCCCCCCGCAAAACAAGAATCCCCAAGAAAATTTAATTTTAGTTAAAGGAGCTTACATACTAACCTAACTACGTCTTGTCAATTTCGGTGTTGCCACATCTCCCCCGATCCCAGGGATGGCGGATCCAGTCATTTTACTGACGTCTAGTCCATCCATCGGCGGTATGGTTGATGTGGCTGTCATAGTCAGGTCGTTTTTGTCAAATCCGGTTGGCGTTAGTGATGAAGTCGTCTAACACCTTTTTGGAAATGGTATTTGCAAGTGTGTCAGCACTCTGAACGTGGCGGGATGTTGTTGTATAGGAGAGCCCTTCCATGTCGTCGAATGTAGGACACTCGTATGCTATATGGTCTGGTGTATCCTCCGCTCTGCCGCCCCCCAGACCGCTCGGCCCACGCGCCGCGCGGCCCGGCGGTTCGCGCTTACCTGCCCGAATGCCTCGCGGCTCGCCAAAGAGCGCGCTCCGGCTTTATTTTAGAGCGGGCCCGGCCCTGCCTATCTGAGCAAAGAGGCGCGCTCCGCTCGGCCCCTTTCAAGGTGTAATCTTAGATGCTGGGAAAAGCGAGCGCCCGTGTTATTCTAACCCCCCTCCGCCGCCCCCTGGCCCAATATGTCCTCCTCCTCCTCCTTTCTCTCGTCCAGTGCCCCCTCTCCCCGATCCTCTGTTTCTGGTTCCGCCGGTCGTTCTGGGGAGGGGACCTACGTACACACTGACCCCCGCGACGATGGTTTGTGTCGGCGGCCAGAGTGGTTGAAAAACTCAAACAGACGGCGGCATACCGCGTGCCCCACCCCCACCCCTCCACTGGGGGGGAGGTGGAGGGGTGCATCCTGGCGCGGCGATATTTGCGCAGGCGGCCGCGCGGCCTGAGTAGCGCTCTCGAGTTGCTGTTGTCCTTGGCGGCGCGGGCGTTTGACGAGGTGGACACCGCTGCTGGCGCCTAATTGCGTTTCGCTGTCGGGCCGCGGCCGCCTCCCGGACCCCACAACCTGAAACCGCCGGCGCCCAACCTCGGACACGCCGTCCTGCCGAGACTCCCACTCTCCCACCCCTAATTTTTTTCTACCCCCCTTTTTTTGGGATGCATCCTCCCCGTGTTTTTCCGGGTAGCTTTCGCTGTTGTCTGTCCCATCGTGTCCAGTTCAATGACCTCATTGTCTAGGGCGTCGGCGGGTGCAGAGCCGGGGAAGATCTCTGGAACGATACTGCCGAGTAGTCACTGTGGCCTACCATTTGGGAGGACTCCGGTACACAGCCCATTTTTTGAGAGCGTCTTCTTTTTTTCAGTTCGTTACATTTTTCTCAGTATGGTCGCTTCCAGTTCAGTGACCTCGTTGTCTTGCGTCTGCGGAAGTAGATCCTACGAGTCTTCTTCTTTTAATATACGAGGCGCGTCCAGAAAGTAAGCTCCTTTTGGTAATAAAATGAAATTGTACACCGATACAGAAAAATTAATATTGCACAAAATTCTACGACTCTTAAACTACTTTTCCACATAACTGCCGAAATTTTGCAGGCATTTTGTCATAGCGTGGCACCAGGTTTTGTATACCTTCTTCATAGAAATCTGCCCCTTGTGTCTTTCACCAGATGGAAACAGTTTCTTTCAATTCGTCGTCATTGGTGAAGCGATGACGGCCAAGGAAATACTTGAGATGTCCTGGATCTTGTCATCAATCGCGTGAACCACTTCGTTCTTCATCGTGCACATCACTACGCCATTGAACTGTCGGACCCGTCTTCTCACCATCGAATCACTCATCGCATTTGGTCCGTAAACATCGCAAATTAGCCCATAAATTTCACTAGCTGAGGTTTCATTAACCACTTTCATAACCTTTCTCTACCGTTCCATTCTCTGATAGCGCGCGGGAAGAAAGAACACCTAAATCGTTCCGTTTTCGATCTGATTGCTCTTATTTTATTGGGATGGTCATGTCACCCTCTGCAGGTAGGTACTAGCAAAATATTTCCACATTCAGAAGTAAAAGTCGGTGACTGAAATTTCGCAAACAGATCTCGCCGCAACAAATAACGTCATTATTTTAATGATTTCTACCTCATTTCCGCGACGCTTTTCCCCTTGTAACGCGATAAAACAAAACGAGCTGCCCTTCTCTGAACCTTCTCAATGTCTTCCGTCAGTCCCACCTGGTGAGGGTCCCACACTGGGCAACAGTACTCCAGAAGAGGACGTACGAGTGTAATGTAGGCAGTCTCTTTGGTGGAACTGGTACATCTTCGAAGCGTTCTACCAATGAAACGTAACATTTGGTTCGCCTTTACCACATTGTTTTCTATGTGTTATCTCCAGTCTAAATTGTTCGTAATTGTAAATCCTAGGTATTTGGTAGAATTTACTACCTTAAGGTTTGACTGATTTATCCCGTAATTTAAGTTCAGCGGATTTCTTTTAGTGGTCATGTGTATACTTCACACTTTTCTTTATTTAGTGTCAATTGCCAATTTTCGCACCATGTAGAAATTTTGTGTAAATCGCTTTGCAGTTGCTTTTGATCCTCTGTTGACTTCACTAACTGATAAACGACAGCATCATCCGCAAACAGTATAAGGGAGCTATTCAGCTAAACACAAGGAAGAGTAGGGAACGCCATAGATATCACTTCTGTTTTACTTGACGACTTACCTTCAATTACTACGAACTACATCATGAGGATGTATGATGAGAGGTTGACTAAGAAAATATGCAATGCCACTTGTCATACGGGAAACAATTAGGTGAAGGAAGTCAGAGATGTTAAAAAAGCCGGCCGCGGTGGCCGAGCGTACTGCGGCGAGTCAGTCATAGTCTACACGGCCACTACGGTCGGGGGTTCGAGTCCCCCTCGGGCATGGATATTTGTGCCGTCCTTAGTAGTAGCTAGTTCATAAGTAGTTTGTAAGTTTAGGGACTGATAACCCCGTAGTTAAGTCCCATAAGCTGTACATACATTTGAACATTTCTTTAAAAAAAAAGTTCAAATGTCTGTAAATCTATAGGACCAGGTCCTAGGATTTTATCTGTCACTTTCCACTTCTTTCACCTCTGGCAGTATTGCTCATGTGAAAAATACCGAGTAGCACCGTGGTTTGGAATCCACGTTTTATCTGTCACTTTCCACTTCTTTCACCTCTGGCAGTATTGCTCATGTGAAAAATACCGAGTAGCACCGTGGTTTGGAATCCACGTTAAACTGTAGGTCCCCCTATAACTGGCTGGGTAAGTCAGTTCGAAGGTCGGAGGAAGGCAACGGTATACCACCTCCAAACAGGACCATGCCTAGTAAAGCACTGTGGTGTTCAAACCAATCTTCGGATTGTTGACTGCTTTACCTTTTTAGGACCAAACTGCGTGGTCATCAGTCCGTAGCTTACAAACTACTTAAAGTAAGTTAAACTAACATAAGGACAAGAACACACACACACAAACACACACACACACAGACACATCCATACCCCAGGGAGGACTCGAACCTCCGACGGCGAGCAACCACGCCCTACGCAGCGAGGCGCCTTAGACCAAAAAAATGTTCAAATGTTTGTTAAGTTTATGGGACTTAACTACGGGGTCGTCAGTTCCTAAACTTACAAACTACTTATGAACTAACTAATCCTAAGGGCAGCACAAATATGCATGCCCGAGGGGGTATTCGAACCCCCGACCGTAGTGGCCGTGCAGACCGTGACTGGGGCGCCTCAGTCCCCTCGGCCACCGCGGCCGGCGCGCCTTAGATCACAGATAGCCGGATACCAAAATCAAAGTCGTCTTAAGAGAAGAAGCGAGAGAATGAAGAGGTGCTGGGAAGAAAGAAGACGTGCAAAACAAGCCACATGTGATCCTGAAGGTTCGTAACGGAGCAGAAGAGGGAGATGAAGAAATGTCCTTTAGCGGGTGGTCGTGTGATCACGGTAGAGACGGCATGGACTGACAGGTAGTTGGGCGTCGGGCGGCGAACCCGGCAGTGTCCCCGCTGTCGCCGGCGCTGCTGCCGGGGCCGTGCCGTGGCGCTAGGCGCCCCGCTGCCCCGCTGCCGGCGGCAGCTGTGTCGGCACACATCAGACGGCCATTGTGCCGCGCTGAGGGCCACGAGCGGCCAGCTGGAAGCCCGCACCCCACGCAGCCCCTGCCGCCGGCTGCCGCGCCGCCGCCGCCGCCGGCTCCAAAAAACCGCGCCAGGCCTGCACTGCCGCGGCCCCAAGGGGTTGGCGCTCCGCGAAACCTCTCTGCCCGGCGTCAGCAGAAATGTGTCCAGGAGGGGCGAAACGTTCTAAAATTCCCACCCTTATAGAAATCTGCAAATGTTAAGGACGTCGGAAAGAACAGACCCCACTCCAATACAGTAAGTATTAAAACGCGACGACGGCGTTAGCTTCAGTTATTTCACAGCAGATGCGGTCATACGTTCGACCTCGCACGGTAATCCGTAATGGCGAGTGTAAGAGGAAAAGGACGATAGGGGCGCTACAAACATTTGAGAATTTGAGACGGGCGGGAAGCGAGCACGGGTGGCCAAGTGGTTAAGGTGGCCACTGGCCCGAAGCGGGAGACCCGGGTTCGATTCCCGGTCCGGCTCACATTTTCACTTGTCACCATTGCTTAATATCAATGCCCAAATGCGGCCACTGTCAATTCTTACTTTCCTATCCTTCTTCCTTCCCTTCCTTTAACATTTGCAAATGCTATTTGGCTGCGAAGCAGGTGTGGTGTCTGTTCTTTCGGACGTCCGGAAGAACAGACACCACACCGATACAATAAAACTTGCCGGCAGCGGTGGCCGAGGGGACTGAGGCGCTCCAGTCACGGTCTGCACGGCCACTACGGTCGGGGGTTCGAATCCCTCCTCGGGCATGGATATTTGTCCCGTCCTAGTTCGTAAGTAGTTCATAAGCAGTTTGTAAGTTTAGGGACTGATGACCCCGTAGTTAAGTCTCATAGACTATACAAACATTTGAACATTTTGAACAATAAAACTTATAGAAATTATTGCGTTCTAATCTTCTGTTACTCGGGCCTGGTGGACTCTGGATAAAGCGCTCGACTGAAAACCGAAAGATCGCGGGTTCCAAACTCATCCGGACCGCGGGTTTAACAATCTCCTTTTCTATGTAGCCTTCACCTCTCAACGATGTAAGGAGTTGCCAGTAATGACACGTGGTTCGGATTCACGTTAAACTGTAGGTCCCCTTTCCCCAATCTGATAACTGGGGTAGATCAGGGACGCGCAATTCGTCGAAGGGGCGTCAGGTTCAAGAACTTGCACCAGGCCCCTAGTAGTCCATCTCTTCTTTTTTGCATCTTCTACTCTCTCGTATGTCAGCCCCTTTCGTCCAGCCGTTTCAGCGTGAAGAGTAACAAATGTGTTAATCCACTGTGAGGTAACGTCCGCCATACACCGTACGGTGCCCTACGAAACATTGCCCATTCGTTAATTCAGAATATAACCTATCTGCATTAAAATCCGTCCAGCTGCGTCAGCGTGAAGACAAACATATTAATCCATTGTAAGGTACCATCCGGCACGGAGCACACGATGGCTTACGAAAGGTAGCCCATGTATTAATCAAGTTACAAGCTACCTCTGCTCCAAATTTCATTCGTATCTGTCAAGCCATTTTAGTATGAAGGCGATACAAACGAATTAACTAATTGTAAAGCACCCTCCGCCAAACACCATACGAAGTTAATTTTAGTATGCCTATAACCTTCGCGCGAGTGCAAGCCATGAGTTGACAAAGTTTTATCAGAGCCCCCCCCCCCCCACCCCGCAATTATCTACCCCCTGTTTCTGTCCATCTCCTTCTTCCCACCTGCTGATATAAACGAAGGTGCACATAATTCACAATAAAATTTTGTGCAATGTGTGTTTGTTACTTTTTTCGTTACTTCTTGTCCTACTTCCTCCTCTCTCAGTTCATCTGTTCCTCCTCCTTTCTGTATTCATATTCTCCTCCCCTCTCCCTCCCCCCCCCCATGCTCCCCCTGACTCGCCTCCTCCCTTGTCTTCCTTCTCAATCTCTCTGTGCATCGCCTCCTCTCCCCTTCTCTCTCTTCATCTGCTCCTTACCCTATCTCGAGGCATTTCATCCCCCCCCCCCGGCCGCCTCTTCAACATCCCTTCCTCCGAACTATGAAAAATTACACACACCTGCCAACTTTCTGGGTGGGGATTCAGTCCTGTGTAAGATCTCCAGCAGAACTGTGAAAGTGTTTCGACTTGTAGACTTGCAGAAGAGGATGCATATAAACGATTGCTCAATCGAAAGTCATTGTTTCTTTTCAGTTTGCGATTTTCACTTTAAGTATAACTTTAACCGTTGATGTAGAACAAAAGAAGCGTAAGAAACATAAAATATATAATTGTATTCCTTCTTCATCAAATTATGCATACTTCTCTTTGGAAACAAGATCGCTGTCCCATGATAGTCGGGACATGTGTAGATGTTTCTATGTATAAGGTTCTGAATTTCAGCATAGCTTCCCAACATCACCGTGGAAGTTGGCGGATGTCAATCCATGTCTAATTATGATGCAGTGGCAGTCGCACGATGGCTTTCAAAAAGACTGTGTGTGAGGCGAGGGTACAAACCATCTGCATTTGAAATTTCATCATATTAATTTCAGCATTAGAGAGGAACAAACATACACAATTTCGTATATATATATATATATATATATATATATATATATATATATATATATATATATTATTCCGACCTTCATGTTATTCTGCCGGCCGCGGTGGCCGAGAGGACTGAGGCGCTCCAGTCACGGTCTGCACGGCCACTACGGTCGGGGTTCGAATCCCCCTTCGGACACGGATATTTGTGCCGTCCTTAGTATTAGCTAGTTCATAAGTAGTTTGTAAGTTTAGGGACTGACGACCCCGTAGTTAAGTCCCTTAAGCTTAACAAACATTAACATTGAACATGTTATTCTGCACGATAGATCTTCAAAACAAGAGGAAGATCGTTGTCTACGTAACATTTCTTATGATGTATGATGGAGGGTCCCTTACAACAGACATCGAGTTTGTGCCGCGGCGGAATTGCCGTGCGCACTAAGGCGCCTTGCTGCGGCGCGCGCGACGCCCTTTCGCCATCGGAAGTTCGAGTCCTCGCTTTGTCATGTGTGTGTGTGTGTGTGTGTGTGTGTGTGTTCTTAGTATAAGTTAGTTTACGTAGTTTGTATGTTTAGGGACGGATGACCCCTGCAATTAGCTCCATCCTCCTCAGTTCTCGAATTCGAGTCCGACAAGTTACCACTTGACTCTGTTGCGACTTCGGCTTCGCAGGCCGTCCGAGGTTCGAGTCCTCCCTTTGTCATGGATGTGTGTGTGTTTTTCTTAGTATAAGTTAGTTTACGTAGTTTGTATGTTTAGGGACCGATGACCCCTGCAATTAGCTCCATCCTCCTCAGTTCTCGAATTCGAGTCCGACAAGTTACCACTTGACTCTGTCGCGACTTCGGCTTCGCAGGCCGTCCGAGGTTCGAGTCCTCCCTTTGTCATGGATGTGTGTGTGTGTGTTGTTCTTAGTATAAGTTAGTTCACCTAGTATGTATGTTTAGGGACCGATGACCCCTTCAATAAGCTCCATCCTCCCCAGTTCCCGAATGCGATCTGACGCGTTACCACTTGGCTCGGTCGCGACTCCGTCTTCGCAGGCCGATTAGTATGCAACAGACGCGACATTGCGGCTCTGACGATGCCGCGGCACTAAACTGCAACCCTGTTTCCTCCTTAATTAAAATGGTAGCTGCCAATGCGGCTCGGTGGCAGCGGGGCCTGGGCGGGAAGCTGGCCGCTTCTGCGGCGGTGCCTTTGGCCGCGGCTGTACCCGGCCCCCGGAGACCCACCACCACGGTTGAACGACACGGAGAGGCTGGCGGCGCTATTTGGCCAAGCGGATTAGCAAGCTGCAGCGGCGGCGGCGTCTTCACCCTGTTAGCGGTGTCTGGCGCACAAGAAGAGGAAGATGACAAACAGAGGAGCCGCCGCCCGCCCCAAACTGGAGCAAACACCCGAGGGCCGCCCGCAGGTAGGGAAGACACTGCGCGCTGACAAAGATCCGCCACTTAAGGCTTTCAGCCGACACCGAGCCGGCGCCGGAGCGGGCACACACGCACACACACGCGGGCACACACACTGGGGCACACACTCGCCGCGCCGCCCCCGCCGCCCGCCTCCAGATCGCCCTCCAAATTGTTTCTCTTTGTTTCCGCCCCCGCTATCGGGTTACAGTTCTCCGGCCGCCGCCTGCGGTCTGCCGACCATTAACTCGCTCCACCAAAGCGCCGCACAAAAGGACAAACATCTCTATAAACTGACCCGCCGCCGCTGACGCTGACGCTCTGGAAATAAATTTCCCACGCCAGCTGCTTCGCATCTGCCCGCGATCCACTTTATCGCTGGCGTACTGCCGATTTGCTTTGCTCGTTTGGATAAGACTCTGGCCTCTTCACTTAGACATTTCACAATCGGTATCACCATCTGTTTCGAGATGTTGCGAAACCGAGTGAGGTAGCGCTGTGACCGGCACACTGGACTTACATTCGGGAAGCGGGCGGTTTATTCCCGCTTCCAATCATCTTTTTATTTCCCTGAAGCTCTCCAGAAAAATGCCGCGATAGTTCATTCGAAAGAGCATGTCCGATTTCTAATGTCTACAATTTATTGTTTGTTTCTTTGTCTTTTTGATCATTTTATGTACAGCCATACGGCACATCCGACTACAATAATACTTTGTCAACTCATGGCATGCACTCGCGCGAAAGTCATAGGCATACTCTAAAATTAATTTCGTATGGTTATTGGCGGAGGGTGCTTTACAATTACTTAATTTCTGAAATAAACTGGTATTTTTAGGAAGATTTCCACTATATTCAGTTGCAGATATTCGCTTAGTTGTTGTATTGGAGTTTCGTCAAATGTGTCAGTAGGGTATTACGATTAACCTAATATCATGTTTTACTATATTGAGGACCTTGACGCGCTATAGATGATGTGGGTACAGAAAGTGTCCATGAAGTACCTTCAATAGAGGTGCGCCTTCTTGTGCTGCTAACCGTCGCTCTCTCCTCCAGGCTTTTACTCCTTTGAACATAGCATACTGTCTTCCATTCCACGCTTGCGGACTGAACAACGTTCTAGAGTTGGATGAACAAGATCCTGTATTCTTCGTTGAAGAACTACAAATAATAACAGTTTACTCAAAGCTGACTTTTAACAAATGCTGCTGTTTGCAGGTGTACTGATGAACACAGCAAGGCCGAATAAGTTTATCTACAGAAATAAAATATTAAAGGGGTATTTATTTATCCATTCTCTGCAAAATGCTCGTCACTACACAAGGCAACTTTCAGAAAGTTTGCCTTCGCATTTACTAATTTTTACCGATCGTCAGATTTCGTATAACCTCTTCGAAGCATCACTAAATATTTCTCATTCTGACATCCAAGAGACATTTCGTTATTAACTTCTTTAATCTCATCGTTATAGGCATTAGCAAGTGAATGAGAGCGTTGTCTTACACGCCGGGTCAGGGACTGTGGGGCCGTTCCCATCGGAGGTTCTATTCCTCCTTCGGTCATGGGTGTGTGTGCATTGCCTTAAGCAAAAGTTAGTTATTTTACTTTGTATGTCTAGGGACCGCCGGCCGCGGTGGCCGAGGGGGCTGCGGCACGCCAGTCACGGTCTGCAAGGCCACTACGGTCGGGGGTGCGAATACCCCCTCGGTCATGGATAATTGTGCCGTTCTTAGTATTAACTAGTTCATAATTAGTTTGTAAGTTTAGGGACTGATGACCCCGTAACTAAGTCCCATAAGCTCTAGAAACATTTGAACTTTTTTATTTTTGTCTAGGGACCGATAAGCTCAGCAGTTAGATCACGATGTTTACAAACATTTGAACATTTGACATTACTCAACATCGCAGGTTGTGGAGACGATCTGATAAATTAATAACACTGAAAAGTGAAAAGTCAAGATCGCAAAATACGTATTTATTTAATGACGACCAGTATTAGTGGGCTATGCCACCATCATCTGGTCATATTAAATTTTACAGGTTGTCCACCTTATTTAAAAATGAAGATTAAAAATTTGATAAAATTTCGTAAAATTTGATACGACCAGATGATGGTGGCATAGCCCACTGAAACCGGTCGTCATAAAATAAATGTGTATTTTGCGATCTTGGCTTCACTTTTGAAGATTTATTTTAGGCATTGTACTGAATTTTTCTACATTATAATAGAGTTACCATTAGTTTAGAAAGTTGATGTCGAAATCTGTGTTCTTGCTGATGATTAACTACTTGCACTTTCTTGCAAAACAATAGTTTGTCATGTATACAACATGAATTACGAAAACAGGTTGTATTATTTTCGTGCGTTGGTGTTCCAAAGTTGTGACCAATCAAGCGGAAGTTTTTAAAGAGTGCTCCTCGCTCAGCGCTAGGTGGGAGCGGACGCGACGCGCCTGGAGGGGCGGCGGTAGGCGGTGCGTGGCGGCGGCCTTTTTGCAAACATTATCCCCCTTTTAGCGATCGGCGGACTGCGGCACTATTTTGCGGAGGGCGCTACCTGCGTGGGAACGCGTCGCCGGTAATTGGGCTGGCACTTCAAAGGCGCCGCCGCCGCATCGCCGCCCCCGCCCTCGGGACAGTTTCACGCCGGGGCGCGCGCTTTGTCTGTCAGGGCACTCCCCGGAAAGATGAAATAAAAACGACGAAAATAGTGATAAAAAAAAGAAAAGTAAAACGTGCGGTGGTGGACCCTGTCCGACCTCGGCGGCGCTCCGTTTCCGCGTAATCGCGCACATCAGCCTGTGACGTGATTACAAGGAACACTACTTACCGCACGTCCGCGTGCGTACTGTAGGCAGGTGCAGCCGACTGTGCTGCAGCAAGCCTGTCTGAAGTGCTCTGAAAAGAGACCTAGCCAGTGGTGTACTACTCTATAACGTCCATCTTCCAAAGTTTCAAATATTCGTAGAAGGTGAAACAATGCACACGATACTCACGGTTTTTATTGATGTTTCCGAAGTATAAACCTTGCATCTATGACAGGTCCGGCCGTTCGCCGTCGGGTGCTCGAATCCCTCCTCGGGCATGGGTGTTTGTGTTGACTTTTCGTTAGTTTACCTTAGTTTAAGTAGTTTGTAAGCTACTGACTAATAACCACGGAGTTCAACAGGTCCGGTTTGCAGGGCAACCACGTTAAAAGAGGAGTCACACAAAATCTACATCTACGTGGGATACTCTGCAAATCACATGTATGTGCCTGGTAGAGGGTTCATCGAACCACCTTTGTACTATATATCTCCCATTCCATTCTCGAAAATCGCGCGGGAAGAAAGAACACCAGAATCTCTCAGTTTTAGCTCTGATTTATCGTATTTTATTCTGACGATCATTTCTACCTATATAAATGGAAGTCAACAATATATTTTCGCATTCGGAGGAGAATGTTGGCGATTGGAGTTTCGTAAGTAGCCCACGCCGCAGCGATAGGCACCGTTGTTGTAATGATTCCCATTCCAGATCCTGTATCATTTCCGTAACGCTGTCTCCCCTGTATCGTGACAGTACGAAACGAGCTGCCCTTCTTTGGACTCTTTCGGAGTCCTCCGTCAAACGTACCTGATAAGGATCCCATACTGGGCAGCAATACTCCAAAATAGGACGGACAGGCGTAGTGTATGCGGTTTCTTTAGTAGTTCTGTCGCATCTTTTAAGGGTTCTACCAATCAAACGTCTTTCCCACGACATTATCTACGCGTTATTTCCAGTTTAAGTCTGAAGTAATAGTAATTCCTAGGTATTTTGTGGAGTATACGGCCTTCACTTTTGATTGACTTATCTTGTAACGGATTTCTTTTCGTACTCGTGTGGACGACCTTACAATTTTCATTACTTAGACTCAATTACCAATTTTTACACCATAGTGATATCTCATTCTGATCGTTCTGCAGTTGGTTTTGCTCTCCAGATGATTTTACTAGACGATAAATGACGGCGTCATCTGCAAACAACCTAAGAGCGCTACTTAGATTCTCTCCCAAATCGTTTATGTAAATAAGGAACAGCAGAGGACCAATAACACTACCCTGTGGAACGCCCAATATCACCTCTGTTTTAGTCGATGCTTTACTATCGATTACTACTACATACTGTGTCCTATCTGACAGGAAATCCCCTATCTAGTCGCAAGTTTGGGACGATATACCATAACCAGGCCTGCCGAGCGCTGTTGAGAACATGGGTTCACTTAACGCCAGCCGGCCGCGGTGGCCGAGAGGACTGAGGCGCTCCAGTCACGGTCTGCACGGCCAATACGGTCGGGGGTTCGAATCCCCCCTCGGTCATGGATATTTGTGCCGTCCTTCGTCTTAGCTAGTTTGTAAGCTTAGGGACTGACGACCCCGTAGTTAAGTCCCATAAGTTCTACAAACATTTGAACTTAACGCCAACTGACGGGGTACAGGATTAAGAAGCCACGGTTCTGGACACGGCAACCGACACAACTTCTGGGACAGTAGGTCGGCGACTGCATCCGTTGACGCCTTCTGGCGGAGGATGACACGGCGGCCGGTCGGTACCTGTTGGGATTCTCTAGACAGTTAAGAGTCCGGCGTTCTGCATTCTTTTGACTTAGGTTCGACGTTATGCGTTGTTCGGTCACACTCTG
Source organism: Locusta migratoria (assembly GCA_026315105.1). Lineage (NCBI taxonomy): Eukaryota > Metazoa > Arthropoda > Insecta > Orthoptera > Acrididae > Locusta > Locusta migratoria. The sequence goes on from CM048751.1 coordinate 18,268,337, forward strand.
AGTTCCAGAGTTTTGTTGAGCTGGCAGAATGGCAGCAAGTGGCGCCCGTCCTTGGCGGCTCGGCTCGGCCTGCTTGTGAGGCGCTGTTGTCAAGATGGGTTCACTTAACGCCAACTGACGGGGGTATAGGGTTGAGAAGTCACGGTTCCGGACACGGAAATCGACACAACTTCTGGGACAGTAGGGCGCCGACTGCATCCGTTGATACGTTCTGGCGGAGGATGACACGGCGGCCGGTCGGTACCTGTTGCGATTCTCGAGGCATTTAGAGTCCAGCGTTCTGCATTCCTTAGGTTCGATTCGACGTTATGAGTTGTTCCAGAGTTTTGTTGAGCCGGCAGAACGGCAGCAAGTGGCGCCCGTCCTTGGCGGCTGGGCTCGGCTCGGCTGTCCTGCTTGTGAGGCAGGGCGCGCCGGCGCCTGTAGCCAGCCGCCTGCCGCCTGCCGCGCCTCTGCGCTGCCGGTTTGCGCAGGCCGCGGCCACGCGCTGACTGAATTAAGGCGACAGCCGACGTCGGCGTCTGTGCCGCGCTGGCCGCCATGTTTTAAACATGCCGCCACGCCGCGCTCTCGTAAAGACCCGGAGGGACGGCCGCTCCCCGCTTCGCGTCGCCTCTTCCCCAAGATTCCTCCGCACCATCTTCCCCACGGGAATTTCGTTCCGGCGTGGCGGCTGCGCAAACGGATTGCGCGAGTCCGGTAATTTCTCCGCGAGCTCTGGAACTCCTCACCCGCCAGCGACTGTTCCTGAGCGACGGTCGCCACTTTAAATAAATATCAAGGGGCAGGCAGTTAACTGTGGTCTCTTCGTGGGATCTACATACTTTGCGCGGAGCCTGTTTCTCGTCTCATCACAGGTAGAAATGGGGTTCAAATCTGGGCTCCAGTGCCGCCCTCTCATCCTTTCGACCTCCCCTGCGTTCCTGGAGCCATTTCTCGGACGGTGTGGAAGCGACGTGGCACTACATTATCAGATTGACACATTGCTGGACGTCACGATGGTACCCCCTTAGCAGCTCTGCAAACCGCGGACCATTCGAAGAAGGAAGGAATCTTAGGGTTTAACGTCCTGTCGACTGCTTGGTCATTAGAGACGGAGCTCACGCTCGGATTTACTTTTGGGAAGGATGGGGGAAGGAAATAGGCCGTGCCCTTTGAAAGGAACCATCCCGGCATTTGCCTGGACTGATGTAGGGAAATCACGGAAAACCTAAACCTGGATGGCCGGAGGTGGATTTGAACCACCATCCTTCGGAATACGAGTCCAGTTTGTTACCATTGCGTCACCTCGTTCGGTGGATCATTTAAAGTCCATTCAAGAAACAGCCAGGGAGACCATTCCACACCATAACAATGCACCCCAGACTATACCAGAGGCGCTACCGTCTTGGGCAACGCCTCCTTGGCAGGCGGGAACCATCGATCCATGCGGTCTGCGGTACACACTAAGACCCCCATATGCGGGGTGCAGGCGTGATGATATTTCGTCGGATGTCATCCCGTTTAGCCACTGTTCCAGTGTGATTGTGCTTGATTAGACTGCCTTGACAGTGACATCTATATGCGAAATCGTCTCTGACAGTCCATGGGACCCATGTTCCTGCGAACTCTCCAGAAGAAGTGGTGATTTATACATCCTCCAACAGCCGTAAATTCTGGTTGATCTTTATTGTTTGCAGGACACATGTTTGTTCAGGAACTGGAAGGAAAAATAAAATAAAATAAAAAACAATTCTGACAAACTTATATAGCGTAGCAGCTTATTAAATTAACAACAGAAATACCTACAGAATTTCCAGCTAAATGAAAGATGTACAGGGTGTTACAAAAAGGTACGGCCAAACTTTCAGGAAACATTCCTCACGCACACAGAAAGAAAATATGTTATGTAGACATGTGTCCGGAAACGCTCAATTTCCATATTAGAGCTCATTTTAGCTCATTTTTCTCTTTAAATGTAAATTGAAATAATTCGTGCAGACAATTGTCAAAATACCAAATTGTTTCGTTAGTATGTACTGTACTTCCTCGATTCACCGCATCTGTAAACATTGCACTGACTGTAAAACCACGTTCGTGATGAACACTAACCAGTTGATGCTACGTACTGATGTGCTTGTTGCTAGTACTGTAGAACAATGAGTCGCATGTTAACACAAGCACCAATTGGCGGTGAATCGAGGAACTGCAGTACATACTAACGAAATAATTGGGTATTTTGACAATTGTCTGCACGAATTATTTCAATTTAGATTTAAAGAGAAATACTAAAATGAGCTCTAACATGGAAATTAAGCGTTTTCGGACACATGTCCACGTAACATATTTTCTTTCTTTGGGTGTGAGGAATGTTTTCTGAAAGTTTGGCCGTACCTTTCTGTAACACCCCGTATATTTGGAAAAGCCTTATTCTGGGCCACAAGTGGGACACATTAAGTGTTTGTGTGTGTGTGTGTAAAGATCAAACGTTTGCTATCCCTGTTCTAGGCAAATGCACCCAGGAAAGTCTCCAGACAATAAAATGTTTGTTAGTGCGTAACAGTAATTCAGAAATATTTACAATTTACTTTTAATGCGGTGCTTGTCTTGGTTGCTAGTAACACAGGTATGGAAAACAAAGCAACATGCGGGTTACAGATAATCTTTTCAGTATTTAATCCAAGGACAAGGAGCACCTGAAGGTAGTTGGACGCAGTAGAGCGGTGACCCTCGTTAAAGCGAGCCCGACAGCCGCGCGCCGGACGCTCAAAGAGGCCGCGGCTTTCCACTTTGGACGTCGGCTCCTGTCAAGCGCGCGCCCGCCGCGGCGGCTAGTATGCATAGTCCGGCCGCCGCGAATCACGCGCAGACGTGTCTAGGATGGCGCGCCTAGCCGGCGTCCGTCGTGGCCAACGTGCGCCTCATACCGCCGACCGTTTCTCCTGGCACGCACGCGGCCACCTGTGTATCGAACACCCCTGCCGGTCTTACGTTAGTCACGGGGAAGATCTAGCCGCGGCGCGCCACCTCGGGACGGAGTTCTTGCCTGCCTGCGGTAACTCCTCTGCACGTCCCCGTTTTTCCTGGCACGTATTCACGGCGAGGTCGCAGTGACCGGTACTGCATTCCGCTGCGCTTGTTTGGCGAACTAACTTCTGTTTCAGACCGACGCGCCGTGTGCATCGGAGAACAAAACGTCCTCCCGTGTAGCGGACGCGGTCTTGTAACTGTTTTGCCGGAGTGCAACGGACAGATACGCATGAATCTACCTGTAAACTGACAACCTTTATCTCGATTCTGACTAATGGCGGAGCTATGATCAGGATTTTTGGAGGTTTTTTTTTTCCTGGATAAAAGTTATTATGAGTTTCCCCCGATAATTTCCGAAAAAGATAAAGAATCCCTTCAAATGTTTGTATAGTCTATGGGACTTAACTACGGGGTCATCAGTCCCTAAACTTACAAACTACTTATGAACTACTTACGAACTAGGACGGCACAAATATCCATGCCCGAGCGGGGATTCGAACCCCCGACCGCAGTGGCCGTGCAGACCGGGACTGGAGCGCGTTAGTCCCCTCGGCCACCGCGGCCGGCAAGAATCCCTCATCACCTCGCCCAAAGCATCACAATGAAAATAATCAAAGCAAAACCCAATTACCCGGCCACAAATTTGAGTAAATAGAAGTAATGTACTAAGAAATTTTCGTCGTTAGTAGCCTGTACGCACTTATTTAAATCAATGGGCAAAGTTGCAATTCATATCCAGCTGGGATTCTCGGTACTTACTAGGCAGTCACCACGGGCTACTCTACTATGAGTAAAACTGGTTGCACTCCATACTGGTGGCTGGTACACCAACTGGTTATGAATTTATTTAGGAAGAAAACCTATCGTGGTTGTTTAATTTTTTTAAACTAAAAAAAAAAAAAAATTAAAATTAAAAAAAAAAAAAAAAAAACCTGATGATAGGTTTTCTTCCTAGATGGTCTATTTTACGATGATGACAAATAGCTCTCCATATATTTACATAATCTGATGATGCCTCAAAAGGGCGAAACGCGTCAGTGAAGTAAAAGTTTTGCTGTTGAGACTGACTTTTGTGATATACACTCTAATATGCCTCCCGCAAGACAGATTCTCAGCTTATCAAAATAGACACTTCTGTCGTAGTGTTCGGTAAGAACTGAGACCATACTTAGAACAATTACTCTCCCACCAATGAGAAGAAAATGGAATAAGACTTTTTTTTAATTTTCTAATTTTTTTTATTTTATTATTTTTTTTTATAGGAATTTACACTTTCTCCGATATATGGGGCCACTTGATTAGCATCTGCTTATTTAGAATTCGGTAATGATTTGGATTTATATTCTTCGCTATGTCGTCCTTCCAGTCGTTAAATCAACAGTGTGTCCCATTTTAAAGCTTTGTTTCAAAGATTTAGATTAACAATAAAGATACCCATAAAATTATCTAAAACGCCCATTCTCAGGGTTATCGATACTCCGAATCAATGATCTTTATTTTTTATTTTTATTTTTTGTTGGCCTTTGAGTAGTTTCCCTACAGCCAACGATATAAATAATCACAAATACATACACTTATATAGTTATAAAAAATGTTCAAATGTTTGTATAGCTTAGGGGACTTAACTACAGGGTCATCAGTCCCTAAACTTACAAACTACTTATTAACTAGCTAATCCTAAGGACGGCACAAATATCCATGCCCGAGGGGGGGATTCGAACCCCCGACCGTAGTGGCCGTGCAGACCGTGACTGGAGCGCCTCAGCCCCCTCGGCTACCGCGGCCGGCGCTATAGTTATAAAAGCAAGCTGGCAAAAGGATACAAACATTAAATATGACAGAAAAGAAAGCTAAGAACAATTTGAAATAACATATTGACACTACAGATTGTTTTGTCTTTTGCATAAGTCAGTTCATGACTCACTCTTCGCCGACTTAGAAAGGAGATAAGTTCTTTGTACACTGAAAAGTCTGTGGTTTCCAATTATGTTGACACAGATATTGGTAACTCGTAGTTCCTGCTCACAAAACACCTTAGCAACTTTTATGTGAGATCCCACCTGCTGATGCACCCAAAGAAAATGTTATCTGTCTCTTCCACTTCGCCTCAGTCACAAAGTGGAGTGTCACTATGCAGATGCGATGTAGGTGCTGCGCAGATCGACATTGGTTGAACTTCAATCGCACTATGGTGACTGCAAGCTTGAGTAGGCCAATTCAAATTCGTAACAACGCCCTGAATGTTTAGTCTATAGGAGAAGCTTTCACATGTAGTTTTAATTACCAATTTAATTAAATTAGCTAACTTCAATCCGAGGCACTTAACATTCTAACCCAATGGTGGTTGGTATGTAAGAAGACTTTCCGTAAAATATAATCATTTTTCGCTTATAAATACGACTGCATCGTTAAATAATGATAGTTAACGAAACTAGTTCCTGAAACCTCGCTTTCGCGGTGTTGTTTGCTGCCAAAGGATCTAGTTACACAACATTCCTCGATACACCAATTCAGATTCGGGTAAGGATAATAACGTTTCCTTCTGCTTTGAGTACATGTTGGTGTCACCTTAGCACAATGCCTCCATTCTCCTTCTCTGAGGGAACCATCCCAGGGCTAATACGTTTTGAGGCGCAGTGTCAGTAAACATCGCGATGAATACAACTGTAGCACCCCACTACACGGCCTAGGCTGGCGGTCGTTAAGTCATTAACGTTGTCAGGGGTAGGCCAGGCCAGGTAGAGACCGCTTCCCCGAAGTGCCAACTGAGCCATTGTCTAGCTTCACACGTTCCGGCGTTGCCAGTCAGTAAAACCGGGGCATGCGGCTGGTGACATTACAGCAGACACAACTTCCAAGAAGTATTTCAGCCATGTTTGAAATATTCAAAGAGCAACCTCCAAATGAAAATCCACCATCAGATGTATAACCGTACATAGCCGTACAAAAAACTATGACACGCTTTTTACTAATGTTCAAGTAAAATCGCACAGGAATAAAGGAAAGTCTTGTATGAACAAATTTCTCTTTAGTGAAAATATAGAAGCATTCCCCGTCCCAATTTACGTTTTGTGGGAGTCAGTATTGCTGATTAATACGAGGCTTAAAATCTACACCTTTGGGATACTAATTTGAGCGGTACGTGCAAAAATAAGTGTATAGATATTCTTTTACTAGCCAGGAACCTAGAGTCTTTTAAATAGGAGAATCAAGAAATATTGCTGACATTGTAATATGTGACTGACACTGTAATCACCGATAGTGAAACTGCTCATTATTTCAGTAGTAGCCACCAATAATGTTAATATGTTTTACCCACTTTGGGACAAGACGGTCAATTCCTCCATGCACAAATGTTTGCAGTTATCTAATGACTGTGATTTTTTACCCAGGTGTGCACCTCTTCGCCAGAAACATACCGATGGGCATGAATGTCTCTCTTCAGAGCTCCAAAGCATATGCGAGTCGCATGAGGAGAAATCGGGAGTGAATGGAACATGTGTAACGGCTTCCCAGCCTTGGCAATAATGTAGGTGGGCTGAACCCTGATACAGAATGATACCAGTTTTTCTTAGCTTTATCAGCATCTCGGGAGGGGTTTGAACCCCATAAACCACCGCCCTTGCTACGTCCATGCTTTGAAGGATATTTATATTTTACTAGCTGTAAACCCGGCGTTGCCCGACTGTTTATTTATTCTACACTCTCGTGGTCCACCTCCCCTTCCCTCCTCTCTCCGCATACACCTCTTTCTCTCCCATCTCTCTGTACGTTTCCACCTTCCCTCTCTCGGCAACGTTTTCTACAAGGTACCCTCTGTTATGTACCATACAAACATTTATGTACCCAGTAATCTTCCTCTTGGTTTAAAGGTCACGTGTGCAAAAATCCATGAAGATTTGAGCAAAACTATGCATTTTGTAAAATTCAATAAGTACCCTCCACCATACACCGAACGAAATTTTATGCAGAGAGTGGCATTCCTTTTGTTTGTAGGGTACAGTGTGCAAAATTTCATCAAAATCGGAACAAAACTATACATTTCTATGCAATAGAAATACAGGGTCACACTGAAAAACCCACTTTGTTGTTCTCAAATATTCCAGTTTTATTTCATACAACCCTTGTTCTAAGAATAACGAAAACAACAACAACAAAAAAGGATCTGTGAAATCGGTGGAGCCGTTCTCAAGTTATGGCGCGACCAAGGTATTTAGGGATCCATTTTTATGTTGCAAAGTACCCTCCCCCATGCACCGTATGAAACTTGAGGTAGACGGTGACCTTCCTCTTGGTTTGAAGGTCAAGCGTGCGGAATTTCGCTAAGATCGGAATGGAATTGTAGATTCCGTGAGTCTGTAGGAGAAGTATGCTCGACCATGCACCTATCACAAAATACTTTCATAGCTGTCGTTTTCTACCTATAAACTACATTCCTGCCAAATTTCAGCTTCATAGGTGAAGTACTTTTCGTGACTTCGTGTTTAGTCAGTGAGAAAATGAGTCTCGGTTCGCTTTTATATAGATAGAGATTAAGAAAACAAATTACTTAATTTTGGATCCAAGAGAATTAAGGTAGACTTGCAGACAAAAATATATAGTAACATGAAAAACTGTAATGCTCACTTTATTTGATACAAGATCATGCCTGATGCGACAGTTTTACGGCATGTACAGCGAAACTGTTGTGAGCGGTAGACCTCTTTTCGTTTCATCATTTGGGGGGGGGGGGGGAGGAGAGAATCAGTTACAAAACGGTTCATACACGTCCGAAATTTCATGCAAACTTTGTTCAGGTCCTTAACTACTCCCATTTTCCAATAATTGACGCATAAATCTGGGTATTCTCACGCTGTGGCCTCTCATTATTTATGACGTCATATCTCCCGAGCTGTGTGTCATGCTCTATTGTTTTTGGGGTCAGAAACCTTCGAGGGCTTACGGTGAACAGTTCAGCAAAGTTTCATTGCAACCGAATGAATGGTTTATGAACACACAGACGACATACAGACAAACAATTCTTTTTATATGAATATAGATAGTAATGTATGTATGAATGCCTGAGTGTATGTGTGTGTGTGTGAGAGAGAGAGAGAGAGAGAGAGAGAGAGAGAGAGAGAAAGAGATAGAGAGAGAGAGCTGTGAGGAGCAGAGTAGAGAGAGGAGGGGGGAGGAAGAAGAGCTAGTGCGTGTTAACCCGGTTCTTTGTATTACGCTTCGGGCTGGGAGATCAGGCAAACCTCGTACTTGTTGGCGAACACGGCAGCACTTCCAAAATTGATCAGCGTAATGTGGAATCATTCGACAAGTGATTTGTTCGCGCAGCCCTCCCCTCGCGGCTACGTGACATCTGACCCGTTACACGGCCGCTGTGTAATTAAAGGGTTGGCTCGACACGTTTGCCCCCGTGTTCGCAACAGCGCGGCAGGACGGACGGCGAGTCGCTAAAAGTCGGACGCGGGGGCGGCGCGGCAGGGGGATTCGCGCCGCGCGGCCGGCGCGTAGCTAAACAGCCAATCAGAGCCGTCCCCCGACAAACATCATCAGCTTTTCAATTTGCGTAGCCCCCGAACTGTTTGGCCGGCCTGTGTTAAGTGCGGGGCCTTCTGCCGCGGGGGAGAACAATGCGACAGTGGCGAGTGACCCGTGCAAATAGCGCGCGCACAAACACGCCGGCTCCGGTTGCGCTCGGTCTGCCGGATGTGGCCGCGGCGGCGGGGGCGGCGCGGGGGCGGCGGGGGCGGCGGCGGCGGCGGCAAGGGGCCGGCGGCAGGCCAAACAGCGCGCCATCAGCATGCCGGCTGCGGCCAGCTGGCCGCCGAGTCAACACCAATTTAAAGCGGCCGACGCGTGAGCTGAGTGGCTCGCCAGCGAGGTAGCCACCCCCTTCCCAGAGCGCGGCGCCAAGACTGTACCGTCGATATCCTTCTGACACTCTTTTGCGAGATCAATTGGGGGGGAGGATAGATAATTTTTATTCTCCTCGGGGTGGGGGTTGTAGGGGATGAGAGGGAAGGAAGAGGGATTCGCTCCTCTTCTGGGGTGGGTGTGGGGGGAAAATTCGTTCTTCTTCTGGGGAGGGACGGGTTTCACTACAAGAAGTTTATTCGTATCAGTTCCAACGTTTAAAACCGATATACCGGATTGATTTGTTGTCTGTTGACTGGAGTACGGCCAGCCGTGGTGGCCGAGGGGACTGAAGCGCTTCAGTCACGGTCTGCACGGCCACTACGGTCGGGGGTTCGAATCCCCCCCTCGGGCATGGATATTTGTGCCGTCCTTAGTATTAGCTAGTTTGTAAGTTTAGGGACTGATCACCCCGTAGTTAAGTCCCATAAGCTATACAAACATTTGAATTTTTTAACTGGAGTACACTTTTTCAGATTCTGAAGGTAGCAGGGGTAAAATATAGGAAGCGACTAGCTATATTCAACTTATACAAAAACCAGTTAGCAATTATTAGAGGCCGCGGTGGAGTAGCCGAGCGGTCTAAAGCGTCTCGCTGCGGAGCGCGCGGTTGCTCGTCGTCGGAGGTTCGAGTCCTCTTTGGGGCATTGGTGTGTGTGTGTGTGTGTGTGTGTGTGTGTGTGTGTGTGTTTGTCCGTAGGTTAGTTTACCTAGGTTTAAGTTTCTCCAGAGTGCGGCGTTACGACTGTATCGTCGTTATCCTTCTGACACTCTTTTGCGAGATCAAGGGGGGTAGATAAATTTTAATCTTCTCCGGGTGGGGGTTGCAGGGGGTGGGAGGGGAGTAAGAGAGATTCTATCCTCTTCTGGGGGGGGGTGCGGGGTGGGGGGAGATCTCGTTCTTCTTCCGGGGAGGGACGGGTTTCACTACAAGACGTTCGTTAGTATCGGTTCCAACGTTTCAAACTGATATACCGGAGTGATTTGTTACTGTTGACTGGAATACACTTTTTCAAATTCTGAAGGTAGCAGAGGTAAAATATAGGGATCGAAGAGCTATATTCAACTTATACAAAAACCAGTCAGCAGTTATTAGAGCTGAAGGGCATGAAAGGGTCGCAGCGGTTCGGAAGGGAGTGAGACAGGATTCTAGTCTTTTCCCAATATTATTCAATCTTACAGTCTGTAAAAATTACTTTAGGATTGACAGTTCAGCGTGGGCACGTGGAGGCCAGGAGCAGAGCTGCCACGGCCCGCACGGAACTGTACATCAGCTCACATTTCATTCAACTCGCTCTAACACGCAAACTATTTACTGTAAAAATATGGAACGTGCATCACTGTGTTCTGAAAGAGCCGCACTATGCTACAACTATGTTCTATTTACGGCAAATAATTATTAAGACAATATACTGAAACTTTACGAAAATGCATTTTCTGACGACGTTACTGGATTTTCGACACGCGAGAAGCTTATTTGTTATTAAAGTTAGGTGCGTACATTACGCGAGTGAAAATTTTCATCTGCTGCAAACCCGAACTCTGACAGATTATTCTGACACCAGAGAATTTCAGTTAAATACGTTACGTTACAACAAACTATTCGCTATCTTTATAATCAACCTGTTAGTAATACATTTGTAATGAATCTAATGTTCATTTCTATTATCTTATAGCGTATTTCAAACAAAACAGAAAGTAAGAGTATGAGCATTTATCACGGTCGGGGCGAAGGTTTGGCAACTTGGGGTCATTGGCCCGGCAGAGAGGGGAGAATCGGCAGGCTGCAGGGACCGTAGGACGATAAAATGGGTGTTACGATGTAAAAATACTTTTTAACTGTGCACTAAATCATTGACGATGATACCTACAGTATTTTAATGATCCAAAATGGCTCGATTGGAGTAGAAACTAGTGAGGTAATAGAAATAAAATAAATTTATCTGCAAACCTTGAGTGTGAGCTTTTAAGGATTTGTGTAAAATGTTCAAATAATCTTTCCCCTAAGGGACTCAACGACTAATGTCATCGGTCCCTAGCCTTGCAAACTACTTAAACTGACTTAAGAACAATACACACAGACACCCATGTCCGAATAGGGCTGGAAACACCGGTTGGAGCGACTGCGCAGTCCGTGACCTGGCGCTTTAGAGTCGAGATCACACCACCCGTAGTGGAACATTCTTTCCGAGATGGAAAGCAGGAAACAGAATTTGATAAAAAAAAGGAAAATGATAGAAACGGTTTTGTGCAGTGGATGGAGTTTTTGATGTTGAAGCAATGCGACCTGGATTCCAGACACACCCTGACTGTATTTTAATTTGAATATATAGTTCCTGTACTTTCTGGATGTATTGAGAAATAAAGTTCCAGAAGTTTCCGCGAATGTATATTAACTGTGTAAACCTTTGGCCAGAGTCACTTAATTCTGTCCTCATCTACGTGTGTTAGCAAAGCTCAGTTTAAATCCTACTACACCTCTACGTGACAATATTAGTCAAAAATGTTCAAATGTTTGTTATGCTTATGGGACTTAACTACGGGGTCATCAGTCCCTAAACTTACAAATAACTTGTGAACTTCTTACGAACTAGGACGGCACAAATATCCATGCCCGAGGGGGGATTCGAACCCCCGACCGTAGTGGCCGTGCAGACCGTGAATGGAGCGCCTCAGTCTCCTCGGCCACCGCGGCCGGCCAATATTAGTCCTGGGTGGGTTGTAAGTGAGATTATGATCATTATCAAAATTGTTCCGTGCGTTCCCGATAAGAGAACTAGCGACCTAAATCCGTTCCTGTTGTCAGAAGTCGAACAAAGCTTTTGAAGTGTGTTGCGCCCGCTAGACATACAAGTTTATAGGATCTTATTGTTGCTTTAATAGTTACAAAACCTCGGAATAAATACGCGAATTTACACCGAACTGTGCTGCCTGGTTCTTTCGGAGCGCTCCAAGTGAGCGAATTTAAATTCCTTTCCTACTCGATAGACCCCGGGCTCGGCAAAAGTGCCATACGGTAAGAAGCGAGGGGCAGCTCTGGGGCCACGTAATCCTTTGATCGGCGCTCTCGCGGCCGCTAATAGGATTGTAATGCGGTCCGCGCACCCCGGCAGCCTCTAAGTAGATTTGATATCGCCGCGGCTATCCATTACGGGGTGGGGCGGGCGGCGCTCCGCCCCCGGGACGGGCGATTTTAATGCTGATAGAGTGAGAGGCCCCGCTGTCCCCGCTGGTACAGGCGCGGCGACCCGCAGCAGCAGGGCGGCGGCTGTGTGTCGCGGGACGGTATCTCACGCTCGGCAGGGGCTCGCAGCACGCGCTACCTCACAACTCGAGCTCACCGGCTGACATTCTTCAATGCGTGTCTTGTCCTTAGTATAAGTTAGTTTGTGTAGTTCATAAGTGTAGAGACCGTTGACCTCAGCAGTTTCATCCGTTAGGCTTAGAATCATTAGAACATTTAAAACTTCTCGAAAGCTTTCATTTATCGAAGTCAGGTTTCCGGCAAAAATGCACGAAGGGACATGTACTTTGGTGTGTCATAAAGAGTCGTAACACTTGAAGCGATTAAAATGTTGAAACAAGTGGTGCCCTCGGGCGCCACTTAAAGAGTGGAAGTGAACATGACAATTATTGGGAGCTTCGGAGGTTTAACACGTCAGTTGTTAACGTCAGCGAGTGCAGAATGAAATAAATACGTCACTAGAGACTGGGATGCAGAGCTGGTGCGGGGCCATGCCGGACCTTACATTTTCTTCTTCTTTCATTGCACACGACTTTGGGGTACGTTAGATTAATCAGTTCTTAACGTTATGTGCCATTGTAGTAGCTCAGTATTGTTTCATCGTTTCGGATCTTGCTTTCTTCTCTACTTCAGATATTTGGATAGTTCCTTTGCTGTTGCATTTGTCTTCGAACCTCTCTTTCTTGTCTTTAGTTATTTGTTTTGCAGTTTTATCCGTGAAAGTAATTTATGTGATTTGGAGTTCTTTGAGTCCTTCTATGTTTCCTTGAACTCAAACCAGTTTTCATTTTTAAAAAAAAATTTAAGTAGTGTAAAATCATTCTGGATTATCTAGTTCAGTTCATTCTTGACGACAGGTCCATAAAAATAAATTGTTCTATTCCTCATTGTGTCTGACATTTTTTTCAGCTGTTTGTTAAAGGGTTACGTAGTTTATTGTTTTGGGACTTGTCGCCAAGGTTTTTTCTTACTGTCTTTCTTTCAATCAGGTCATGATTGGTAATCGACGGTGTTTCCTCTGCATACAAGTTTTCCTCTTCGGTTACTGTGATATAATGTCTTATTTTTGCATTCCATGAAAGGGACTTTTTCGTATGTGATTTTTGTGAGTTGGAATGTCAGTTCAACTTTACTTCTTCTGGATTCCGTTTCCTGTTTATCAAGGGGAATCCGGCAGATCAGATTTTTTAATTCTTGGAGAATCTCTACTTTTTGTTCTTTCCTTTGAGACATTTTTTGTGGGATTTTTGTGCTTCCTTCTTACTTTATTGAATTATTGCTTTTTGATAACATTATTGTATATTTATTTTTCAAAATGTTCAAATGTTTCTAAATCGCTAGGCTTACAAACTACTTACAGTAACTTATGCTGAGGACAACACAAACATCCTGAGGTAGGACTCGAACCCCCGACGACGAACGGTCGCGTGCACCGCAGCAGGGTGCGTCCGTGCGCACGGCTACTCTGCCGCGACTCTATTTTGTACTTTACTTCGATAAATGGAGAAAACTATATCATCCACAACAATCGTGGTATTACTGGGGTTAAGAAGTCAGAATTCGGGAATTTGTTGTATTGACGAAGAACAGGATAGCAAAGAGAAAATATGATATATAGTTAGAAATGGGATGTGAAGCTAGATGGACAGTCTCTCTCTCTCTCTCGCCCAATCTCAATCTCTTGCCCGTGAGTCTTGTATTCATGCAAGGATGGCATCTTCGTGTACTGGTATAAACGGATCAGAAGGTACCTTTCAAAATGTTCAAATGTTTGTAAAGCTTATGGGACTTAACTACGGGGTCATCAGTCCCTAAACTTACAAACTACTTACGAACTAACTAAGACTAAGGACGGCACAAATATCCATGCCCTAGGGGGGATTCGAACCCCCGACCGTAGTGCCCGTGCAGACCGTGACTGGAGCGCCTCAGTCCTCTCGGCCACATCGGCCGGCTGTACCTATCATTACTGTCTCGGTTTTACTGGAACTAAGGAATCGGTAAGTAGGAATTTGTGGGTACGACTAAGAGTACGCACCAATTAAAACTTTGACGTGTCATCAATAACATATGATGGTCGCAGTACAGAGGATATAAAATGCAGAATGGCAATGGGAAGAAAAGCATTTTTGAAAAAGAGAAATTTGTTAACATCGAATATTAATTTAAGTGTAAGGAAGTCTTTTCTGAAGGCATTTGTGTGGAGTGTTGCCTTGTACTGGAGTGAAACATGGACGATAAGCAGTGCGGACAGGAAGAGAATAGAGGCTTTTGAAATGTGGTGCTACAGAAGAATGCTGAAGATTAGGTGGGTAGATCGCATAACCAATGAAGAAGTACTGAACAGAATTGGCGAGAAAAGGAATTTTTGGCATACCCTGGCTAAAAGAAGGGATCGCTTGGTAGGACACATTCTTAGACATCGGGGAATCATAAATTTAGCTTTGGAGGGAAGTGTGTGGGGTAAAAATCGCAGAGGGAGACCAAGAGACGCGTATAGTAAGCAGATTCAAGTGGATGTGGGTTGCCGTTCTTATGAGGAGATGAAAAGGCTTGCTCAGGATAGAGTAGGATGGAGAGCTGCATCAAACCCGTCTCCGGACTGAAGACCATAACAACAACAACGTGTCACCTGTTGGCAAAATTACAAGGAGACGTCGTTGCCGGCAGCTGGTCGTAGCGGAATACGGTTGAAGAGCGGTCGTTGGAGATGCGATAGCCGGCGCTGGGCAGAGAGCGTGGCGCAGGTGGGGTCAGGAGCCAGCGCGTGGCGCGTAATTTGCAGACGGCTGGCGCCAGTGGCCACCGCTGCTGTGTGCGGAGCGGCCTTTGGGCGCGCCCGGGTGCGGTCAAGCGGCGGCAAAAGGCGGCGCCGCTTTGAAGTGCCGGCGCGGCGCCTCATTAAGCGCGCCCTCGCCAGGAATGCCGCCCGTCACACCTCCAAATGAACACGCCCGCCACGCCCTCTGCGCTCTGCTGTGCTGTTCCACGGCGCCGGTCACTTTACCCGCCTCACCGATGCGGCGCGACACGCCATACCGAGCGCCCGAGCACACCCACATCCACTTGCTGCGCCGACGTGTGTTTTTTATATTCATCTTCTCCTTATAGCAGACTGCTGGAGTACTGAACCATTTTAATGCAAGAGAGATTCCTTGACTGGAAGATTTGAAGAACAGGAAAAAAAATGTACACCCTCTTACAAGTGAAGTACTTAGGCTCGAACAAATAGAAATACACCAAAATCGTATGATACATAATGTAAAGGTCCCTTATTGCACTAGTGATACTCCCGCATCTGCAAAACTTTGCAGTCGCCCATTAGAGGCTTCTGCGTGTGCCACGCCGTACTGTACCTTGACCTGCCGGTATGCCGCGCCAGTAGTGACGGTGCACTGTGGCTCTGAAGTTGCGTTTTGTGACTTTATTTGCGTAGTGAAGCGTCGGATGGGTTGGCGATTGGTAATCAATCCTGCTAATATAGTGCGACTGCTTGAGACGAAGTTACGAAGAAACCTTCTTCGTGAAGATAGTATTGGTGTAGAAAATGAATCATTCGCATGTTACCTGGTATCTATTATAGTGTTTCTAATCTATGCTCATATTTCTGCACTATAATATACAGCACAAAACATGTGAATAATTCATCTTCTACGTCAAGACCGTATTAAAGAAGATCGGCTCTTCGGAATTTCATCCCAACGAATCGCAATACATTAGCAGGATTGATTACCAATCGCCGACCCATCCGACGCTTCACTACACAACGTCACAAAGCGCAACTTCAGAGGCACACTGCAGCGTGGCACACACAGAGGCCTTTAATGGGCGACTGCAAAGTTTTGCAGATGCGAGAGTATCGCTAGTGCAATAAGGGACCTCTCACACGATTTTGGTATATTTGTGTTTGTTCGAGCCCAAGTACTTTCCTTGTTAGAGTATTCCAATACACTAATAATTTATTGTTGAAACAAGTGCATGTGGAGTACACGAAATTGCTTTCTTGCTTCTATTCTATGATACGATACCTGCCAACTATTACGTATTTTTACGAATTCATCGCCTTTTTTTACGGAGTTACGAGACGTTCTCCCCAATTCTGTTGAGCACCTCCTCATTAGTTACGTAATGTACCCATCTAATCTCCATCATTACTCTATATTACCATATTTCGAAAGCTTCTATCATCTTTTTGTCTGAAATCCTTAACGTCCACGTTTCACTCCCATACAATGCTACACTCCAGACAAATGCTTTCTGAAAGGACTTCCTAACATTTAAACTAATATTGGTTGTCAACAGGTTTCGCTTCTTTAGAAACGCTTTTCTTCCCATAGCCATTCTGTATTTTATATCTTCTTTACTTCGACCATCGCCGGCCGCGGTGGCCGACGGGACTAAGGCGCTCCAGTCACGGCCTGCACGGCCACTACGGTCGGGGGTTCGAATCCCTCCTCGGGCATGGATATTTGTGCCGTCCTAGTTCGTAAGTATTTCATAAGTAGTTTGTAAGTTTAGGGACTGATGACTCCGTAGTTAAGTCCCATAGACTATACAAACATTTGAACATTTGAACTTCGACCATCAGAAGTTATCTTGCTACCAAAATAACAGAATAACAAAATAACAGAATTCATGTACTACGTTCATTGTCTCATTACCTAATCTAATTCCTTCAGCATCGCCTGATTTGCTGACATTGCATTCCATTACCTTCGTTTTACTCTTGTTTATGTCCATCTTATATCTTCCTTTCAAGACACTGTCCATCCCATTCAATTGCTCTTCCACATCTTTTGCGGTCTCTGACAGAATTACTATGTCATCGGCAAACCCTAAAGTTTTTATTTATTCTCCCTGAACTTTAATTCCCTCTCCAAATTTTTTCTTGCATTCCTTCACTGCTTGCTCAATGTACAGATTGAACAACACTGGAGAATGACTACAACCGCGTCTTACTCCCTTCCCAACCACTACGTCCCTTTCATGCCCTTCGACTCTAATAACTGCTGTCTGGTATTCGTATAGGTAGAATACAACTCGCTATATATTGCCGAAAATTGATAATCTGGCGGACCGCTTAACACTTTGCGTGGCTATGCAGAGCGGTTGCAGAATACCGATGCACTCAGACTGGGCACTTTGCCAAACGTCCTTTCAGCAAGAGAGTGCCACGTAATAGGGACACTGTAGGCAGTCGGTGGTTAATGAGTAAGAGATAGACACAGAGAATGTAATTAAGAGTGCCTGTGGTGCGAGTAAGTGGTTTCAATATGTGTGTGTGTGGTCAGTTAGTGGACAAGCTCGCGCGTACAACAAACGTGTTGCCCGGTACGGCCTGGTACGGTGGCTTCTTAAAGGTAGCTCATGCCTTAATACCGGCTGCTGCATTCCAGATTTCATTCAAATCCATCTAGCTGTTTCAGCATGAAGAGAAACACACGCCGCGGTGGAGTAGCCGAGCGGTCTAAAGCGTCTCGCTGCGGAGCGCGCCGTTGCTCGCCGTGGAGGTTCGAGTCCTCCCTGGGGCATGAGTGTGTGTGCTGTCCTTAAGTAAAAGTTTAAGTAGTTTGTAAGCTACGGTCTGATGACCACGCAGTTTGGTCCGATAGATTTACAAACGTTTGATTTGAGAAACACACGTATTAACACATTGTAAGGTACCCTCCGCCAAGCAAATTACGGTCGCTTACGAAAGGTAGACCATGTATTAATCAGGGTATAAACTACAAATGTGCAAGTGTTTGTAAATCTATCGGACCAAACTGCGTGGTCATCAGTCCGTAGCTTACAAACTACTTAAACCTAGGTAAGCTAACCTACGGACGAACACATAGACCCATGCCCCAGGGCGGACTCGAACCTCCACGGCGAGCAACCGCGCGCACCGCATTGAGACGCTTTAGACCGCTCGGCTACTCCACCGCGGTAGGTATAAGCTACCTGTTCCAAATTTCATTCATATCCCACCAGCCGTTTCAGGATAAGTAGCGAAATAACTAATTGTAAAACACCGTCCGCCATGCAGCATCCGAAGTTAATTTTAGTATGCCTATACTCTTCTCGCTAGTGTAAGTAGTGACTTGACAAAATTTTATCGCAATCAGATGTACTGTTTGGCTGTGCATAAAATACGAACAAAAAGACAAACAAACATTAATTTTCATATACTAGATTAATATTTTAATGGAGAATAAGAACACTATTTAACCGACCGTTACAACCTCGAAGGTTGTAAAAACCACTTTCGTATATTTGTAGTTGTGTTTGGATGTGCGACCATTTCGCGAACCTCGGAGTAGCCGGTGCAGGGAACATGGCTGTGTGTGTGTCGGTGGTGCGGCTGCAGGCGCCGCCTCCCGCAGCGAGCAGCGACTGTATGGCGCGGGCGCGCCATTAACATAACGCATTCCCTGGCGGGGTGTGCCGCCGCGGCACGCGATGGCCCTGGGGGCGCCGGCGGTCTGCCTGCTGACGACGCCACAGCCACGAGTCGAAACGTCGCCGCCGTGTGCACCTCTACTCCTGTCAAATTCAGGGTCCCAGCCACTCCTATTCACCTCGCTTATCCCTTCATTCTTTTTGCCAACATTATAATTTTTTCGCTGTTACGAACTACCAGCCGACTAGACGCAAATATATATATGACAACACTATAAGACGTTTAAAATTTTCTCCAATGATACTAAGTGTACAACTTTGCTTCCGCCGTTTGCTGATAGATGGCGACAACGGTAAGTAGCGGTCGAAAGAAACAGTTCGCAGACATCAGGCAGTTGGCTCGGACCTCGGTCAACGTAACCTCATTCAAACATTAGTCGATTTGTTGTTCTTGATTGAAAATGCAAGTTTACTTGCCTAATTCTCATCATTTACGGGAGGTGTTCCTCTTTTTTTTTTTTTTTTTTTTTTTTTTTTTTTTTTTTTTTTTTTTTTTTTTTTTTTTTTCAATATGAAGAAAACAGCGGTTGACTCCAATAGAATGCCCTCAACTACATATAGTAAGGACGCTGTTAGTGAAAGAACGTGAGCCATGCTTCCATGTCGACGGCAAAACCGAATATTCACGGCTCCAAGATCGTGCTCTGCATTCGGTGGGACCATATGCAGAGCGTCGTACACTGTATGGTGTTAAAACCAAGTGAAACAATCACAGGTGCTCCTAATTAATGCGTTTAAGCAAAGAATTAAAAGACAAACGACCTCAATACAGCGAGAGGCATGATAAAGTAATTTTGCAGCACGACAAAGGTCGACTTAACGTTGCAAAAGAGGTAAAAACTTACTTGGAAACCTTAAAATTGGACGTCCTACCCCAACTGGCGTATTCTCCAGACATTGGCCCGCTGACAATCACATGTTTAGATCAATAGCGTATGGCCTGGCTGACCAACATTTCCGATCTCATGAAGTCATAAATTCGATCGATTCGTGGATCGCTTCAAAAGATGAACAATTTTTTCGGTGCGGGATTCATACACTGCCCGAAAGATGGGAGAAAGCAGCGGCCAACGATGGAAAATACTTTGAATGTTACATATGTAACCAATTTGTTTCATTAAAGCCTCGAATGTCGGGGAAAAAACGGAGGAAGCAAAGTTGTCTCACCTTGTATTTTCACTGTGTAGCGGAGTCTGCGCTGATATGAATTTTCCTGGCAAATTAAAACTGTGTGTCGAAACCGGGATTGGAATGTGGGACCTTTGCCTTTCGCGGGCAAGTTATCTACCGACTGAGCTATCCCGACACGCTTCACGGTGCGTCGTCACAGCTTTACTTGCGCCACTACCTTGCCTCCTACTTTCCAAACTTAACGAAAGTGTTCCTGCGAACCTTACAGGACGAGCACTCCTGGTAGAGAGGACATGGTGGAGATATGGCTAAGACAAATCCTAGAGGATGTTTCCACACTTATATTTTCACTCTGGAGCGGATTGTGCGTTGATGTGACGATTCATTTTCTAGGTCTTGCAAGTACTGCAAGGTTCGCAGGAGAACATCTGATAAGTTTGCAAAGTAGGAGGTGAGGACGGGCCTTGAAGCGTGCCAGAATAGCTTAGTCCGTAGACTGCTTTCCCGCCAAAGGCAAAGGTCCCAGATTTGAATCCCGGTTCAGTAACACAATTACAATCTACCAGGAAGTTTCATATCAGCTCACACTCCGCTGCGACTGAAAGTTTCATTCTTCAAACATTACTTACACTACGGCTAAGCCATGCCTATACCATATCCTTTCTTCCAGAAGTGCTATTCTTGCAAGGTTCGCAGGAGAATTTCTGACAAGTTTAGAAAGCAGGATGAGAGGTATTGGCAGAAGAAAAGACGGAGCGTGAAGCATACTGGGGTAGCTCAGACGTTAGATCGCTTGCCCACCAAAGGCAATGGTGCCAGGTCCGAATCCCGGTTCCGGTATGCAATTTTAATCTATCCTACCCTTCACCGCATCTCGCCTAACGCCATGAGACTACGAGAAGGAAAGTATAACTGACCAGAAAACTGCCACAACATTTCTCGGGACTGGCAGACGAGTCTAGAGCCACCAAGTTATATTTGGCATAGGTACAACGAAGGTTAAAGCTATAGTACGGATCGTACAGGAGTTGTTTTTTTCCTGGCTGTGTTTGGGAATGTGTAATTGAGAGGAAGTGGCCAGTAGCTGTGCGGTGCACCCTCGGTGTGTGGGAGCGCGCGGTGGGAAGGTCTCGCCTCGGCAGACGCCTGTCAGGGCAGCGAGGGAGCACTTCCCTCTTGAGCGAACGAGCGCCACGCTGCGCGCCAATTGGGGCCCATTGCGAGCTGGCGCCTGGGAGCTGGCGCCACCGGAAGCGGCCACTCCCTGCAATCAGTGGCGCCAGCCAGCGCCGCCCCGCCGCACAGTGCTCCGGCGTCATGCCAGTGAAGTGACGAAGATAGGGTCTAACGTCCTGCCGACACTGTCGTCATTAGGAGAAAGACCACGCCAGTGAATCTTCTAGAAGAGTTGCAGGATATACATGCCAGTCTGCAGGAACTGGCACCTAAATCTGTCGAATCCTAAGAACACGATCTGGAGATCTTCGTGAAGAACACCTCTTTCACACACCTATAAGCCGCGCGAGGTGGCTAATCCTTAGACTAGTATTTTTTCAAGCTTTCTGAATACAGGACCCCTTTTAAGCTAAAAAAAAATAATAAGAAGAAGATAGCCTCTCCCTATTACTCTGCAATATGGTTCTAGATAAAGCCATTAAAGAATGGGAAAAATAAATGAAAAATCGAAATATCTGGAGACCCATCAGGTTAGGGAATATCGCCCCAGATTTGTGACTGGCTAGGAGATTTTCTGTCAGAGAGGACACACTTTGTAGTAATTGATGGTAAGGCATCGACTAAAACAGAGGTGATATCTGGCGTTCCACAGGGTAGTGTTATTAGACCTCTGCTGTTCCTTACTTACATAAACGATTTGGGAAAAAATCTGAGCAGCTGTCTTAGGTTGATTGCAGATGACGCCGTCATTTATCGTATTGTAAAGTCATCTGAAGATCAAAAATAACTGCAGAACGATCTAAATAAGACATCAGTTTGGTGTAAAAATTGGCAATTGACACTAAATAATGAGAAGTGTGAAGTCCTCCACATGAGCACGAAAAAGAAATCCGTTAAACTCTGTATACAAGATAAATCAATGGAATGTGAAGACCGTAAACTCTACTAAATACCTAGGAATTACTATTACTTCAGACTTAAACTGGAAACGTAGATAATCTCGTGTGAAAGGCGAACCAGAGACTGCGTTCTATTGGCAGAACCCTTAAAAGATGCAACAGAACTACTAAAGAGACTGCATACACTACGCTTGTCCGTCCTTTTTTGGAGTATTGCTCTCCAGTGTGGCATTCTTATCAAGTTGGTTTGTCGGACGCCATTGTAAAAGTCCAAAGAAGGGCCGCCCATTTTGTATTGTCACGATAAAAGGGAGACAGTGTCACGGAAATGATAACAGGATCTGGGATGGGAATCATTACAACAACGGCGTTTATCGTTGCGGCGTGGGATACTTACGAAACTCCGATCCCCAACGTTATCCTCCGAATGCAAGAATATGTTGTTGACTGCCACCTACATAGGTAGAAATGATCATCAGAATAGAGTACGAGAAATCAGAGCTCGAATGGAGAGATTCAGATGTCCTTTCTTCTCGCGCACTATAGGAGAATGGAGTGGTAGAAAAGGTGGTTCGATGAACCAACTACCAAGCACTTAAATGCGATTTGCAGAGTATCCCATGTAGATGTAGGAGAATAAGGAATGACCCGCAGAGCGAAATGGAATGGCGAGCATTAGGGCCGGGCGAGCGGTGTCGGGTGCGCCATTAGAGGTGGAGGCAGGCGAGGGTGCGGCACGCGCCGTCATTAGGTGCCGCTGTCGGCCGGCCGGCATCGCGTGTCGCCGCTAACCGGCCCGTGATTAATGGTGCGCCTATCCAGATCTGCCGAGCCTACGGCAAAGTGATTCCTGCCCGCCGAGTGCAAATGAGGCCCTCGGGCTTATTAATGACACCGGTTAGCCTCCGCAGCGTTTCATCACGCCGAAAGTCTGCAACTGATACCGGCTCGTCGAGGGCTGCTTCGTGCCAGCATTCGGCAACCGCTGGAGAGGACACCCCTCGATGAGGGGGCACTTTCGCTGGCTTCCGCGGCGAATACAGGACGTGCACCGTGCATCAGTACCTCCCCGTTACTGACTACCGATAATGAGCAGTTGTAAACATGAGCCGGCCGCAGTGGCCGAGCGGTCTGCGGCGTGCCAGTCACGGTCTGCACGGCCCCTGCGGTATGAGGTTCCAATCCCCCCCCCCCCCTCGGGTATGAAAGTTTGTGCCGTCTTTAGTATAAATTAGTTCATAAGTAGTTTGTAAGTTTAGGGACTGAAGACCCGTAGTTAAGTCCCAGAAGCTCTACAAACATTTGACCTTTTTTTTTGTAAATATGATATGATATTTGAGAAGAAACTCGAGACTAACATTAGTATTTATGACATTTTTAACTTTACTGTATCATAAGAGAACAATGAACGTAAGAAACTGAAACTGTGTCTTCTGAAATGTGAAAATCACTTGCATTTCAAATGGATACAAAACACAATGCTTCTAAACGAAACAAAAAGGTCAGAAATACACTAGGTACACGTCTTCACCCCCACCACTTAAACTTTTTACACGTAATATAGTGCTTAAATGACTGGAAGGTCTTAAGCTGTTGATTATTATTCACGAACTACAGATGACAGAAACGAAACGCTGCGAAATACACAGCTGCTAATACACACGATAAACATCAAGAAATCAAAGTATTCTAACAAAACGCCATTGATTCACCTCTCAAAAATTCTCAAGAAAATAGTCTTTGAAGTTTTGCATGCGGATATAGTCTCTAAATACATATCAAGCTACCAATTGTTTCTGCTGTCGGCGTAGCTAATTTTGGTGGCGTTGTAATGTTTCAAAATAGTGAACGTAGGTCATGCAGTTTCCTAATAAAATTGCTGCTGCAATTTGGTGCAGCACAACCCACTTTCACAACTACGAGTACTTGTTAGCGAGTGCCACACTGCAGTATATAAACACAGTCTGCTACAGTCGCTCTTTAGCCCCAATATGGCCGACGTCGTAAAGGATGATGGTAGCGTGACCTAACCTGTCCTATATAGACCTTGGGCTGAGAGAAGTGGCGGGAGGGATTAGACGAACATAACAAGAGGAAAGGAGAAAATGGACAAAGAGGGAGGAGGGGACGGGAGATGACCTAACACAGCGTGGAATAAATAAATATCAGGTAGTACCGAATTTTCACCTAGTACAGAGTGTCCCACTCAACTGTTTCACCCCAGATATCTCTGAAACTACAAGAGAGATTGAAAAATCACTTTCACGGTCATGAACGTACGGCAGGGGCTTCTGAAAGTAGGTAATATAAGACACTGTAAAACACTATTATTTTCAACACAAATTTACGTTTTTTAAATGGATTCCCCATAATATTTCTTAAGCGATCGATAGGATGAAAAATCACAAAAAGAATGGCGTCGGTTACATCGCAATGCGTCAATTACATCCGGAGAAACTGCGAAGCGAAGTTGACGTTTGAAACACATGAGGCGCACTGCTAGCGCATGTCCGAGACTCAAGCGAGACTCACTGTTGAGTCTCGGACATGCGCTCTCAGTGCGCCTCATGTGTTTCAAACGTCAACTTCGCTTCGCAGTTTCTCCGGATGTAATTGACACATTGGGATGCAACCGACGCCATTCTTTTTGTGATATTTCATCCTATCGATTGCTTAAGAAATAGGATGAAAATAATATTTCTTCGCGTTTTAGAGTGTCTCGTATTACCTACTTTCATAAGCCCCTGCCGTACGTTCATGACCGTGGAAGTGGTTTTTCAATATCTCTTGTAGTTTCAGAGAAAAAAAAAGTTTAAATGTTTGTATAGCTTATGGGACTTAACTACGGGGTCATCAGTTCCTAAACTTACAAACTACTTATGAACTAGCTAACACTAAGGACGGCTCAAACATCCATGCCCGAGGGCGGATTCGAACCCCCGACCGTAGTGGCCGTGCAGACCGTGACTGGCGCGCCTCAGTCCCCTCGGCCACCGCGGACGGCTGAGTGGGACATCCTGTATATCAGTCTAGGAGGCCTTGATGTAGGTATCCCCTTTGTTATTTATCTGATGATCGTAGCTGTCAGACCGTATTCGTATCTCGCAGTACGTTCGGGAACGTTCCTACAATCGACACGCAGACGCAGAAATTCTCAGCAATACGCCCGATTGAGCGATTCGCAGCGCGACGTGCCCCTCGGACGCTAGGGATCAGACGGGAGACGGAGCGGCGGCTAGCGGCGGGTGCGTGTCGGGCGCAGCGCGTCGGACTGTACCGGCGCCCGCTGTCCGCTGTTTGTTTTTGTTATAATGAGCTGTTTGTTTACGGCCGGGCCCCCGGCGAGGTCTGTGATGGATGGCGGGGCCGGGTGCTCCTACCTGGGCGACCACCTGCCGGCAAGGCGCCGACAGCTGATCGGCGTCGGCGCCAGCCCCGCTGTGGCGTCGGCGGCATTCCTCCCCCTCCCTCCCTCCCCTACCTCCCCCCCACCACCAGTCGTAATCCTCGCATCCCACACCAGCCCGGGGCTTTGTTCCGAGGCGCCGGCCGGTCGTTAGCCGACCGGACTGTCCGCCAGATAACTGATGTAATTTGTTTCGTGTCCGCTGCCGGCCGGGAAATCTGATGCCACATCTTCTTCCACGCTTACATTCGTCTGGCCGCGCGGTAGGCGCCCCGCGTAAATGTGTGACGCGCTATTCGAATTCCATCGCCTACCTGCGCGCGCGCACATTACCGATATAAAAAAAATCCCGGAGGCCGCTGCCGCTGCTGAGGTTTTAAATGCGGCGCGTCGTGTTTATTCAGGCGCAGATATTGCATGATGGGCTGCAGAATGCCTCCTCTAACATTCTTTCTGGACGGCCGAGCCCGCCAGTAAAGTCTGGGAGGGGGGAAATTTGCATTTCACAGTAGCTACGCGCCCTATCTCGTTTCTCCCCATAACTGTTGAGAACGAGGCTGTTAAGTCCCCAGAAGTAGCCCATTAAGTCGGCGCACCAGGAAGTTGGCTTCGGTTTCCTGCTGCGGCGTGCGTTCTCCGACGCTCCCACGTTCTTTTCCACTTTGTGTGTGACCGCCTCTCATTACGTACTCTCGGTATTTTGTGGGTCCCCGAATGTTTATGTCTCCGCTATTACAATTGAGTGACGCATCGCTTCTGTACGGGGAAGCCGGAATCTCTTCTGGATTGGTTTTCCATGTTTACCCGAAATCACTTAAACGAATGCTCGCAACAGGCCCACAGTAATTTAACCTTGCTGAACTATTTTACTTCAGTATGCAACTGAACAAGACGTCTACCTTCACTGCCTTCACCATCCATTCAACATCTGCCTGCTCAACTAGACGTTAATGGAATTCCTTCTCCTCTAATCCCATCTCGAAAAAGAGATTCAACTCAAGTGTTTGTGATTCTGTGGAACCAGATTGCAGTGGCAATCAGTTCAAATGTTTAAGCTTAAGGGACTTAACTGCGGAGTCATCAGTTCCAAGTCGCTAGACTTACAAACTACTCATGAACTACCTTACACTAAAGACGGCACAAACATCCGTGCCCGAGGGGGGGATTCGAAGCGCCGACGGGGACCGGCCTCGTGCATCGTAGCATGGCGCCTCAATGCACCTAGATTTACACTACTTAAACTAAGTTAGACTAACCTAAGAACAACACATACACACTCATGCCCGTGGGTTGGATACGGACCTTCGGAAAAGAGAGAGAAAATGAAAATTGCACCACGATTTGAGGAAATCATGGACTTACCTGGTACTAATTATAAAATATTGTGGATGATTATGCCATGGTCGCATAGATGACTTACGAAGATCGTTAATACCTCCATGTAAAAAAGCATAGGGATGTAAAAGTTTCTGGGGCATCGAAAATTTCCTGCCTGGCATTAAGGACTTTATAGACCAAATACTTAGCCGGGTCGGAAGAGCCGTGCGGACTGGGGTCCGTGCTGCGGTGCGCGTGGCCGTTCGCCGTTGGGGGTTCGATTCCCTCCTCAGTTTAAGTAGTTTGTAAGCTAGGAACTAATAACTAAGAAGTTAAGTCCCCTAGATTTACAAACATTTGAACCAAATACTTTAACTTAAATGTTTTAAAGACGACGCGTCTCAACAACGGTTACAGGAAGGTAAATCAATAATCAGCCAACGATTTGCAACATTTTTTTTTAATAAATGGAATATTTGATTAAAAACAGGGAGAGACGGTTGAGGGAAGTTATGGACACAAACATTACATTGGCCAATTATAAAACTATGCCAGCTAACAGATACCGTTGAAATACAAATGCGTAAATGAACAATAATAATATAAGAGTGTACCTCTCAGATGAAGATTAGTACATGGCTCATAGTATCGTCACATAAATGAGACAAAATCGATAGATAAATCCCATGTCAATTATAATGGACAACATCGAATAAAAGTAAATTTTTAAGGAAATGAACTAAAATGTTTGATTATTAGTCCATAGCTTACAAACTACGTAATCGAAGGTAAACTAAACTAAAGACAACACAAACACCCATACCCGAGAGAGGAATCGAACGCCCGACGGCGGACTGCCGCGCGCACCGTTAACACGGCGATCCAGTGCGGGCGGCTAATCCGCCGCCGCGGCTGTCTAATCTCAAAATGTTCAAATGTTTGTATAGCTTATGGGACTTAACTACTAGGTCATCAGTCCCTAAACTTACAAACTACTTATCAACTAGCTTATCCTAAGGACGGCACAAATATCCATGCCCGAGGGGGGATTCGAACCCCCGACCGTAGTGGCCGTGCAGACTTTGACTGGAGCGCCTCAGTCCCCTCGGCCACCGCGGCCGGCGGCTATCTAATCTGAATTGGCCTCCTAACCTGCACTTGGCGCTACTGTTTTTATAGGGCAATTAGTCTTTTCGATCTGTAATTAATGGTCTGATTAAGATCAGGCACCTTTCACTATATTCTAAAGTATCTTCAGTGGTCAATCGCAACACCACATTTGCTTTACTCTTAGATGTATTACTTTTATCGTATACAAACCATTAAGGATTCCAGAGCCAATTCTTGAGGATAGGAGCCACTAGTGCTGACCTTAGGGCTTGCCATACGGTGCGTCATACTGCGGGATGTGATCGAGTTTGCACGATGTGGGAGACTCGGTGTTGAGAAAGGGGGAGGAAGGGCGAGGGCCGCGCGGCCCGCCCTTTGCCCTTCGCCCTTCCGGAGCGCCCCGGCCCCGGGCCATTTCTCTGCACCACAAAGGTCGCCTCTCACTTGCGCCCTAATCATGTTCTGTTCCGGCGCAGTCGAACGCGAGGGCCACGGAGCAGCGCGCAGACTATTAGACAGACTCCGCCACCTCTCCCACTCCGCCTCCTCGTGATCATCAGGTGATCTCTTTAACGTGCTACACACACCACCTCGCTTTTATCATCATTCTCCACAGGCAAAAGGTGCGCCGTTTTCCTGTAAGTGTCTCACTGCTTGCTTCTACTTCCATGTAGCAACTGAATGTAAAATGCCTACTTTCAAAGACTTACTGTTGCAGAGAAAACAGAAGGAGCCTGATTTCATATCATCTGCTTCTGCTTAGTTAGGTCCCTTCAGGATCACGTGTAGCTTGTTTTGCACGTCTTCTTTCTTCCCAATACCTCTTCCATTCTTTCGCTTCTTCCGTTTCCTTCTTGTTCTCTTAAGACAACTTTAATGTCCGGCCCCTATGACCGTCCACCAACCCTGTACTGTATTATTGCCTGGGTGTATTGCGACCTGCCTGACTGACTTCGGTGCTAAATATCTCGGAAACGACGCAAAGTATCGAATTTTTTTTTTTTTTCTTGACAGTTATGTTTCAGTACAACGTGCCCTGGAACATCCTCACAAGCGTTACAAATATTTTCTGCCGACATGTATATGCAACTAACACTACATACACTCTAAAATTCTGCATACGCTTGCTGAACCAGGCCGCCTGAAACATTGGATAAAGCTTGAGATTTCTAACTAACCCAACGAAATATATATATATATATATATATATATATATATATATATATATATATATATATATATATATAATAGCCTAACCTAACCTTATTTATATTTCGTAATCTCAAGTTTTATCGAATTTTTTAGGCGATCTGTTACAGAACCTTATGTAGAATTTTAGAGTGAATGTAGTCATCGTTGCATATACATGTCGTCAGAAAATATCTGAAACGCTTGTGAGGATGTTGCAGGGCAGGTTATACTCAAACATAAATGTCAAGAAAAAATTAAATACTTTACGTCGTTTCCGAGATATTTAGTATAGAAGTCAGCCAAACAAGTCGCAATACATGTGTTGGTTCATATCCATCAAATGTAGTTATGGGAAATATTGTGTGTATGCTGAAATTGCAGGACTATGTTAACAGAAAAAAAACAAGTGAGAACGAAGAAAACAACAGACGGCATCCAGCTAGTAGTAATGTCACCAAAACAGTTCCACCTGCAGACCAGAGTGTAAACTGTGAAAACGCGACGTGCGATATATATAAAGATTGACTGACGCAGATAATAGTTTTTGAAGTTGTATAATCTTACACAATTGGCGTATTTCGGCTCTTTCTACGGAGGGGACGTTCATAACCAGAAGCCAACAAACTGTCCAGGCACCAGAAGTGGCAAGCAAACGTAAGGCTTCCGACAAGTAGTGATGCGTGAAATGTATATGAAAATAGGAAATGCATTGTACACTTTGCTGTCATGAAAAATTTAATTTATTGTGCCACCGGTTTCGGGAGAGTCCCATCTTCCGGGCATTTAAAATTTCATGAGAGGTTTAGTTTTATACATTTTCTGAATAAGTTGACAGTGTCGCCATATGTATAAAACCAATTGAAATACAAGTTGAAAGTGATAGAAATAACGACAACATCAAGGGGTTCCTGCACTTAACGTAAATAAAAACAGTACTATTTCGTAATACAACAAGTCAAAATGTGTGTACAATGCATTTCCTGAAATATATCGCTGTTGACGATCGCCATAAACAAATGTATATGAAAAACCTTAAAAATTATAACTTCGCTTTACCACTGTCACTCTCCCACTGTGATGAAAAAAATGTTCAAATGTCTGTAAATCTATCGGACCAAACTGCGTGGTCATAAAAAATGTTCAAATGTTTGTAAATCTATCGGACCAAACTGCGTGGTCATCAGTCCGTAGCTTACAAACTACTTAAACCTAAGTAAACTAACCTAAGGACAACACACACACCCATGCCCCAGGGAGGACTCGAACCTCCACGGCGAGCATCCGCGCGCTCCGCAGCGAGGTGCTTTAGACCGCTCGGCTACTCTACCGGGGCCATTGTGATGATCCACTCGCGAATGGTCCATAGGAAGAATACTTGCTGGTAAGCTTCGAATCTGTTTTGATGGCTCTTGAGACACAGCAGGATGCAGCATATTGATTGGTGCGATCGCGAGTTTGCCTTGTTAGAAATGCTGTCGATGACTGCCTGTATCGGCACGCCTGCGGTGATTTCTGATATTAACCTGCTGACCGAAGGATGAGATTTCACCCGCTAGTTTGGCGAGACTCTTCGCACAGTAGGCTAGAGGTGCGGCTAGAAGAAACCGGCCACGCTGCGGCTGCCGGCGCCGCTAACGCCTTTTGTGCACGCGGGCAGGTGCATTACCGGCCGCTTTGAAGTGCACGCCCCCGGAAATTCAATCTCCCCGGGGACGCCGGACGGCGCCTGCGCGCGGCGTCTCATCCGCCGGCCGCCGGCAGACGTAATGAAAACGCAGCGGCGCGGCGCGGCGCGCCGTCCACCGCCCCAGACACTGGAGGGCGCCACCGCCGACCACTGCTGCTGGTCGCGGAAGGCAGTCTGCAGCAGCAGTCACCAGGGCCGTCAGCCAGTCGCTCGGTTTCTTCTCCAATTTTTTTAATCACTGCTGCTACTCTTTAAGGACCCGACGTCTAAAACGTGGGAAACCATAACCCACAGGCCTAAGCGCAGGCTAATGTGTCGTCACAGGAGTAGATCCCGGTAGGGCCAGACGTGACGTCATTATGACTGATGCAGGCTCTGTCGAGACGACAGAGGTCGTGAATGGACTTCACTGATCGTTGAAGACGCTCAACTGCCGCAGCTTCTCTTGCAGGCGATTTAAGGGGGAAGGTAATAAAACCGGGTCCACACGCTACGATCTGTCTGCGCAAATATCTGCGCACACCTCGCAAATCGTTGCGTATGGACAGCACATTTGCGGAGATATGAAATGTGCGCAAACCTGGAAGTTGGAGTTGGAGGTTTGAGCAAAGTTGCTCAAATCATTGGGTTCAAATCACATCTGCGCAGACAAGTTGGAACGTGTGGACAGGAGATCGCTGCAAATCAGTCTCAGTGTATACTTTTTTTCGTGTGTTTACTATGTTGACAGTGGATGAAAATGGCTGAGAACTGAATCTGCATGGCTACTACGGTCGGGGGTTCGAATCCCCCCTCCGGTATGGATAATTGTGCCGTCCTTAGCGTCAGCTAGTTAAGACGTAGTTTGTAAGTTTAGGGACTGATGACCCCGTAGTTAAGTCCCATTAGCTATACAAACATTTAAACATTGTTTTCAGAACTGAAAATCCCGACTGAGAAACAAAGTTAGCCGCAGCCTATTGGCCACATATATAATATAAAATGAAGTAGGCGTACAGTGTTTCAAACATATCTAAAACTCTGACAATTTTATTTGTATCTTGTTAAAAGGTAGGCCTACTTTACTTGCCTTCATGAAATCATTCTTCTGGGCAGCGTAAATAGCTTCACAAGGGGATGATTTAACTCAATGCTTGTTTAGAAATTGCTGTTGAAAATTCGAGGTCTTTGTAGGTCCTGTGTCCAGGAATCTTAATGTTACTGTCAGCCAATTACTTGGAGAAATATATCTCCTCATACAAGTGTCTTTACGTATTATGCCAGGAGTTACCAGTGTCAAAAGATAATTATAAGTTTCTACGTCCATTCGAAAAAAAGTTACGCCAGTCATCGGGTTTGCACTCCAACTCACGATGTAGAATAACATGTGACAACTGCCTTCTTTTAAGCAGCCAATGCCTAGACCACTTCTGTTTATTGCGGTTTGTTTGCACTTTATTTATTTATTTGCAAGACACGTTGCAAATAGTGCCCGTAAAAATATTTCCTCTATCACTGACAAAAATAAATTTCGTAAAAAAGCTTATCGTATTCGTTTGCCTGTCAGATTGTAGTCTGTACTACCTAGTTTCTTTTTTCACCGAAAGATGTCGGGCGCGAGGATTTGCAGCGATGTGAACACTCGTCCACACGCAACGATTGGTGTGCGCAGACATTTGCACAAACATTTGCGCAGGCAGATCGTTGCGTGTGGACCCGACTATAGTGTCGCATCTTTCTTTCGAACTGTGAAGTTGCCACCTGCACGAAATTAACATCAAGTACGATTTAGAAATAAGCGTCTTCAACGGTTACTACAGTCGATATATGGAATCTATCGTCTTTGATACTGCCTGCATGTCATAATAACGCCACCTTCAGCGTTATCGGAATCTACTCGGCTGCGACACATTCTCATGCTCTTGTGCCTTAGTTTATTATTGTCCACGCCATTAAAGTAAACACACCAAAACAATAGTAACAATGCCGACCCCGCGTCAATGTGGGACTACAGGCAGGTGAAGAAGAAGTGGTAGAAGAAGTAGCAGATCCCTTTCAAACAGGGCAGACCTGGTTATCGGAATTTCACCAGGAATGGCAGCAAGCAAGAACGTTCCAACAAACCAACATATCTGGGTTTCGTGCTGGATAGATCACTGACGTAGAAATACCACTGTGAAAAGACCTGCCAAAACGTTGCTGCCATAAACAATATCTTAAGGAAACTGACGGACAGTAAATGAGGAGTCAGACCGACTGTATTACGAACAACTGCTGAAGCACTCTGCTTTTCACGACGGAATAAGCATGCCCTGTAAGGTCTCTATCCACACTTGCCAATATATATATATAAAGTCACTACAGTTCTAAATGAAACATACAGGGTAACAACAGGATGCATGAAACCCGCACCAGTAGTGAAAAGACATAAAGCAGCAGCAGTCTCATCTCCTGAATTCCTAAGAACTGCCAATGAAGACTCAGAAAAATTCAAACAGACTTTCGACAAACGCCACCCGCTGTATGGTTCTTCATGCGGACGCATCAGACTTAAATTCTGCAAGAGATTCCTCGCTAGTGAGCTAAATGAAACCCCATAGGACTACACTACTTCACGAGGCATGCCCTGCGGCAGTACAACAAACTGGAAGACCTGGAGCACACTGAATCGTATCAGAACAGGTGTAGCACCAGTCAAAGCAAATATCGTCAAATGGTTTTTGTAGAGCTTATGGGACCCAACCACGGGGTCATCAGTCCCCGAACTTGCAAACTGCTTATGAATAGCTAATACTAAGGACGGCACAAATATCCATAGCCGAGGAGGGATTCGAACCCCCGACCGTAGTGGCCGTGCAGACTGTGACTGGCGTGCCGCTGACCGCTCGACCACCGCGACCGGCAAATGGGGTATCAAACAAGGAGACACAAAATTCAACTGCGATGAAGTTCAAGATATGGGACATCTTCTACAGTGTGCCATCTGTCCCACGAGGTGTACCCTTGATGAACTATGGCTTGACAAGAGAGAAGCATTGGACATGGCCCGATATTGGGCTGAAAGACTTTGAAAGAGATTTTCGGACACGAGAAAGTGAAGTAATTTCAAGGAATCGTACCAAAGCAGCTCCTCGGTCAGTTCTTTCCGAGCGCTGACGTCGTGTGTTAAACGATCTTACGATCGGATACCTCTCTCGGCGGTTCGCTCGCCTCTCGCGTTCTGAGTCATAAGGGGACAGGCATCTGGATAGATTCTTCGGATGTGGCTCCCGCCTCTGGAATCTGTGACGCATGTTTAGGGTAGGGGTAGCCGGCGGGGCGGCGCGATGACACGGCGCGATAGTGTTTTGTTTCCGATTTGGCCGGAGAATGCGGCGTCAGCTGGTAGTGCAGCGATCGGGCCGGGCAGATACTAACGGGGAAACCGAACCGGCCGGGGAACTCCGAGGCTGATTACGAAGGGCGGGAGTGGCGCTACCTGCCGGCGGGGCGAGGGCGCGGGTTCGCCTCCCAGGGCGATTTAGTGGCGGGTAAATTTAGTGGCGAGGTGTCAGGCCCGGAACGCCCCCGGCAACGGGCACGTATAATTACGCGCTCCTACCTGCTCCCTCCTACGGCCGGGCCTCGCTCGCCTGGGCCCAGACACGCAACCGCCAGCCGTCCCAAGTTGCTCGAGCAGTCCTCGCACACTAGACAGGTGTCCACTCCTGCGACCGTTGCCTGCTGTCGAAACGACAGAGCGCGCCGGCGACATGGACGTTGTAACTCCAGCTGAAGTAAAGGTATCTTGGAAAACAGCAACCAGTCGCCTTTTATGTGTAGTGTCTTATTCACATTCTTCCATAACCGGGTCCGACATTGCCTAGTATGTCACCATCAGATGGTAAGACAAATTTTACATTACATTTGGTGTACGGTGGCATTCACAGATAACTGTTATCATCAAAATTCATTCTGGTATGGTATTTCTTTTAAATTGGTATAGCTGGTAATGTCCACTTTTCTATTTTGGTTCGCAGTCTGGAGGACGGTGGTTCGAATCCACCCCCGGCCATCCAGATTTAAGTTTTGTATGATTTCCCTAAATCACTCCAGCACGGCCGATTTCCTTCCCCATACTTTCCCAAAAATCCCAGCGTGAGCTCCGTCCCCAATGACCACATTATTGACGGGACGTTACACCCTAAGCTTCCATTTTGGTTAATTGAACCTTTTGCTTTAGTTAAAAGGTCGCTTCAAATTTCCAAGCCGCGGCGGAGTGTCCGAGCGCATTGAGTCGCTATGCTCCGATGCGCTAAGCCGTACCCCGTCGGGGATTCGAATCCTCCCTCGGGCAGGGATGTGTTGTGCTAACTTTAGAATAAGTTAGTTTATAGGTAGTTTGTAAATTTAGGGACTGATGACCCCGCATTTCAGTCCCATAAGCTTAACAAACATTTGAACATTTTTTGTACCAGTTTCCGCTACCATTCACGGATAGATTAATAAATTAATGTCCACATTTAGTAGTATATCTAGTATGCCTGTAGCCTGATGACGATGCTTAGCATCGATACATGTTTCTAATAAATATTTCTAAATGCTTAAATGGTATTTGTTACTGCTATCGGAAATTTGAAGCAACCTTTTAAGTATTTAGATACAGTTACGGTCGACACAGTCAACAAGGCTCTAAATTCTTTTGCTTTAGAGATACGTGAAATACTTAACACGCTTCACACACGAAATACAGAAATTTTGCGTGTGGGAAGCGTGTCGAAGTGTTTTGTGTAGTTGCGAAGCAAAATTTGTAACTAGGCAAAATGGGCAAGTGGACATTACCAGCTATACCAGTTTCTCTAAGAAATGTCTCAGCAGAATATATTTAATGATGATACCACTTATCTGTTAGTCCGACTGTACACCAAATGTTATGTAAAATTTACTTTACTGTCTTATGATGACATGCTCGGCATGTTGTTTTTTACGTCTAATAATCATCATGTTTGTATACATAAATTTAAAAAAATGATTAATTGAGGAAAACGTTCAAGAAAAGGTTTTAAAAACATCAAGAATGTTTTAGCTTTCTAATAGCCTAGATGGTGCATACAAAATATGGTCCAACGTGGTTTTTAGTGGATCTCTAGACGTTACTTGTGTGTCTGGAGGAGACTATCATTGTATTTTCTGTATGTGTAACTTAAGTTGGTAAAGATGTGTCAACGTACAGCGACATTTTCTACAGCTGTATGAGTATCTTAGACCGTCCGTAATAATCTCGGTCAAGGGACAATTCAAACACTCGTTAGATTTTTGTTTTTGTATTGAACAATCATCACAGATAAAAGTGGACCAAATATGCTTCCCTAAGGAAAGCCTTATTTTCGAAAATACGTGAATGTGTTATATATGGAGGAGACTATCTATCTACCTATATCATTGTATTTCCGTACGTGTAACTTAAGTTGGTAAAAACGTGTCAACGTACAGCGACATGTTCTACAGCGTAGGAGTATTTTAGACCGTCTATAATAATCTCAGTCAAGAGACAATTCAAACACTTGTTAGATTTTTGTTTTTGTTTTGAACTATCATCACAGATAAAAGTGTGCCAAATATGCTTCCCCAAGGAAAGCCTTATTTTCGAAAATACGTGAATGTGTTATATCTGGAGGAGACTATCTATATCATTGTATTTTCCGTACGTGTAATTTAAGTTGGTAAAAACGTGTCAACGTACAGCGACATGTTCTACAGCGTAGGAGTATCTTAGACCGTCTATAATAATCTCAGTCAAGGGACAATTCAAAAACTTGTTAGATTTTTGTTTTTGTTTTGAGCAATCATCACAGATAAAAGTGGACCAAATATGCTTCCCTAAGGAAAGCCTTATTTTCGAAAATACGTGAATGTGTTGTATCTGAGAGCACTGCTGGCGCATATAAAAGAGGCCCTAGTACTAATCCTCGCGGATCGTCAGACGTGGAGGCCCTGCCCTGGCTGCCCGCGCGAGGGCAGGTCACACGGCCGTGCGTGCCTCCCACACCGCGCCATAAAGCGCGCTCCGTGGCGCCTCTAATGGTGATCCGAGTAACTCCACAAGTAGGCAGTCGGCGGGCGCCCTCGGGTTGCCCGGCGTCCGCGGCCCGCTATCGGCCGCATCTTTACTGCTGCTTACATTAACGGTGATTTACGCCCCCCACAAACTTGTAGCTGGCTGGTTGCTTTGCTCCGTTTATTGCTTGGCTCCGGGGGGCGTCGATATCATTAGCGGACGCGCGGCTGTCAGTCTCAGGGGTGGAGCAGAGGCCGGCGAGAGACGCCGCGTCAGAACAAAGGGTTCGACGGCGCCCAGCCGTGAAGCGCCGCTCCGCGCCATCGGGCGGACACATTCTTCGTCGTTCGGCAAAGGACGCCAACCCTCGCTGCAGCCATGCGTCATACGTCGCCTTTTACTGTACATTAGCCGTAGCACAGAGCGCTGTCCGTGTATTTACTTATGCGAGTATTCTGTCAGTTCATCTCTCCTTCTCGGCGCTATCTCTCTTCCCCTTCCCCTGTCACCCTCGCCTCCTTCGACTCTATCCAGATAGCTACCTGCATCTCTTCTCCCCGCTCACTGTTAACTTCCTGTGGCGTCTGTTCCGGAAGAACAGACCTCTCTTCCGATCTTGGCAGTAGTTCAAATGTTTGTAAATCAATCGGACCAAACTGCGTGGTCATCAGTCCGTAGCTTACAAACTACTTAAACTAAGGTCAACACACACACCATTGCCCCAGGGAGGACTCGAATCTCCGACGGCGAGCAACCGCGCGCTTCACAGTGAAGCGCCTTAGACCGCTCGGCTACTCCACCGCGGTTTGCAGTTGTTATTCTTTCATATTACCAGCATATATGATATCAACTGCGAACGGGCAAAGCTGAAAATGTGTACCGAGCCTGGATTCGAACCCGAGTCTCCTGCTTTCTAGGCAGTGTACCACTACACCACTGGGGACACAGTGATCACCGCACCTGCAAGAACTACCTAAGCATGCCTCCCACCAGACACAAATTCCCATCTTTATCCTGCCCACAGTATTCAAACTCGTAGTTACAGAAACTAATTCCCGTAAGAGTAAGAGCCCCAAACTTCCCTACCCTCCCCATATATATATATATATATATATATATATATATATATATATATGTGTGTGTGTGTGTGTGTGTGTGTGTGTGTGTGTGGCGGCAGGCGTGCTTAGGTAGTCCTTGCAGGTGCGGTGATCACTGTGTCTCCAGGTGTAGTGGTCAGCGCAACTACCTAGAAAGCAGGAGACTATACTATTTTGATACCTCTCTATACTACATTACGTTCTCAAAAGTACAGTATTACGCGTGACACATAAAAGCCAATTAATACGGAAATTGAACACATTGACCTGCAATTGAAGTAGCATGACACATTTTTAAGCTACTTGGGTGACCTGTTCCTGAGCGTTCTCAGTTACATGGCATTCTTATGCTGTCTGTGTAACTGAAGGGCTAGGGAATTGCTGCGATCTTCGTAACATGTATCGTACGTCGTAAATCTTTATGAAGAAGCTGAATAGAGCGCAGATGTACACACTATAATGTTCAAATGTTTGGTAAGCTTATGGGACTTAACTACAGGGTCATCGGTCCCTAACCTTACGAATTACTTGTGAACTAGCTTATACTAAAGACAGCACAAACATCCATGTCCGAAGGAGGTTTCGAACTCCCGACCGCAGCGGCCGTGCAGAGCGTGACTGGCACGCTGTAGACGGCTCTGCCACTGCGGGCGGCTACACACTATAAGAAGATGATAGTTGTCACATGGGGAAATGGGGTAATCATTTTGACGCATTGTAGTCACAAAATTCCTAAAAATTTCTGTGTATGCCAGTCATGCAAGTACAGCATGTGACACAGTAGTCAGTATGTTTCATAATTCACAATCTGAGGTTGGAATAACGGTGTAAGCATAAGGTAAATTCCGGCATTAAGAATGAATATTAGGGAGGACTCTATAAGGTACAGAAGAGTATAGATTGTGTCTAATCCTTATGGTTATTCCTTAATGTAAAGAACAGAACAGAAAGGTGGAATGTTTGACTAGAATGTTTTCTGAGTAACATACATTGCACCGACTCAGCTTACAAAGGCGAGAAGGAAATAAAGTGTCATTCATTATTAATGATTTACGGAACCTACTCGCTTTCAAAATTAGGATGGCTGGAATGGTATTTGGACCGCACTCCTGAGTAAGTATCTAGTCACATAACGATGTGTTTCTTCACTCGTTCAAAAATAACCTGAGACGGAAGCGAGACATAGCAAATATCGAAATACTCGCTAACGACACAGCACTTACTCGTTCGTGTTAAGATGTTTCCGTAAATATCCTGCAATTTTATCACATTTGTCATTTTCTCTCTTTATGCAAATACGATTGTGGCATTTCTCAGGCATAGGCGGTACTCAGTCCAGCAACGTGTAATCTCTGCCTCTCTTTTTTTTTTTTTTTTTTTTTGTCAGCGTCCGTGTGCACTCGGGCGTTTTTATAAAGACTGTACCGTGCTTTATAGACGCGTCGGTCGAGCTTCGAGTCGGAGAGTGGTATTACGTTGCGTAATCAGGCGCTGATTCTATTTAATTGCGGCGTGGAAGTCGAAACTCGTAATTTTTCAGCGCGTCAACGAGCGGCTGTTAGTGCCGTAGGGGCGTCAGCTGTAATAACCGTCAGGGCCCTCTGGTGGGGAGGCAGGGCCGGAAAAAAGGGAAATGAAACCCAGCGGGCTGCCAGTTATCCGTGGCTAGTAAAAGTAACAGCGGGCTCGCAGAAACACTGTGTGTGGGTGTCATGAAACGCGACTACAGTTCTGGACAAGTACTTCCATATTTATATTCACTTGTGTGTATGTGTGTGTTTTACGTAGCCTGAATCTCGCACCACCTCATAAATTTTGCGATTACACAGCTCGTGTCAACAATTAATGTGAAAAAGTGCGGCAGAGACTCGCTTTAGCGCAGATGGAAACAGCAGGGGTTAGCTGTAATGGGGAATATTTAATACTGAGACAATATTGTTACACCATGGATTATTAATTATGTTTGGTGTGACATTGTAGGCAATGCGTCTACCTCTGTGACAATGTGACAATATCCGGTAAAACACTACAGCAACCTGTCCTTGAGGCTGGTTCCTGTAAACTACCGTGACCGGAGAGTTGAAGGAAGCAAGAGGAGAATTTATCATACTGCAAGTTTTAATCAGTTGGACTAAATTTCAGTCGAAGGGCGTCGAATTTAACAATAGGTCCAGTTGCAGGAAACAGCCTGGAAAATAGTACTACGCAATACAGTACAGCAAATAGTTATTAGTGGCAATGTTCTATGAACAAAGAAGCTGAATTAAAGTATGTAACAGTTTTTTGTCGGGAATGGGGTACGAAATCGGCCGTGCCGTTAGAAAGGAAATATACCTAGAGTGATTTATGGAAAATACGGTAAGTTAACCAGAATTGCAGGAGGCCGGTTTGCTCTCTGTCCTCCCGAATGCTAGTCCAGTACGTTACGACTGAGCCACCTTGTTCGATGAAGGAAGACTCCGGTCTCGGTAGTTTACAGGAACCAGCCTCACGAACAGGTTGTTGTTGTGTTTTACCGGATATTGTCACATTGTCACAGAGGCTTGTAACCCGAGAAGATTTCATTAACAACAAACTAGACACGCAAAACATTCGCTAGTAGAGTTTACTGTCTGATGACGTTTATCTTCTAAACACGCTGCCAAAATATCTAGCATGAGTTTTTAGTTCAGGGCTAGTACGCTAGGAGCACTTCAGTAGACTATTATGTATACGTCCATTACTTCGCAATTTGCGAAGATTTTCGACTTTAGCTGCCCTTCTTCAGTTGGTCTATCATTTTGATTCATATGAAAATTTAGGCTTTTCACGAGCGGTCACCTTAACCGCCGGCCGCGGTGGCCGAGGGGACTGAGGCGCTCCAGTCACGGTCTGCACGGCCACTACGGTCGGGGGTTCGAATCCCCCCTCGGGCATGGATATATGTGCCGTCCTTAGTATTAACTACTTCATAAGTAGTTTGTAAGTTTAGGGACTGAGGACCCTGTAGTTAAGTCACATAAGCTATACAAACATTTGAACATTTCACCTTAACCACTCGGCCACCCGGACACGCTTCCCGACTAGCCCCAAACTTCCATATGTTACAGTTTTTGTCTACTTCCCTTAGTGCTCGCACACATTTAGCAGTGATTCCCGCTACAGGGAGAGGCATACTACACCATCTTTAGCCTGTCTTGGCTGTCATATTTACTATGATACATCTGTTATAGGAGCTGAGGTTGCTGATGATCCGCAGCTATAAATGTTCAATATACAATCATTAGTTCGAAATTTGCGAGGATCTTTCTTGTTCACTTTCATCGTTTAAAACAGACTTTGAAGTAACCTATCGTAAGGAGAAGACACACACCCACGGCCGGGGGAGGACTCGAACCTCCAGAACGCACAGCCATTCCTGCCCGTCCCTTCCTGCTTCCTTTTACCTTTTGTGTATGAAGTAATCGATAAGATGGAGTGTTGAAAGTCCGTCTTAGGTTGAAGAAAAAAGAATTTAGGAGTTCAACAGAATTATGTGGGAACGTATTATGAGGAAGAAGTAATTCTGCAGCAAGTGGCAGTACGAAGAAGCGGAGGGCCCGTCTGGGGAGAGAGAGAGAGGGGCGGTTGCTGAAGGCGAAGGCAGAAGGCAGAGCGCGGAGCGGGGCTGGAAAATTGGGCAGCGGCTGGCGCCGGCGGGCCCCGCGGGAGATTGGGGTCACGGAAGTGTGAAGTTTGTTTTACCATTATGTAAATAACAGCGCTCGCCACCTACCATATCATTAAGTGTTTCTGCCCGGAAATTTGTAGGAGGTATTAAAAAAGAATTTAGTGTGTGTAATGGCGGGCGAGGGCCCGGACGGGAGAGCGAGGAGCGCACGGGACCGGTTTTTGTGGCCGGCTCGTCGTCTCGTCTCGTCGTCTCGTTGTCACTGGCTAATGGCGCGCCCGGCTTTATGGCAGCGCGCCTCAATTGGCTTGCGGTCTGAGTCTGTGCCGGTCACTGACATTCCGGAGAAATCGCCTCCCGCCACTGTGCGCGTCCAATTAGAGCCGGCGAGTACTTCTGCCGGTGA
Organism: Locusta migratoria; assembly: GCA_026315105.1. Lineage (NCBI taxonomy): Eukaryota > Metazoa > Arthropoda > Insecta > Orthoptera > Acrididae > Locusta > Locusta migratoria. Next base: position 18,310,023 of record CM048751.1, read on the forward strand.
CGGACACTTAGCGAGTACCGACGGACCGCTCTTATCTCTGACCCTGCCGGGCCACTGCCGAGAGCTTTCTATCTGATGGGTGCGCGGGGGGAGGGGGGCGGCGTCAGCCACACTGCACTGCGGAGGCTACGCGGTACTTAAAGGTGTGAGGTGGGAGTGTAGTAAAAACAGCCTTTAAAGAAGCTGTTAGTAATGCCGAATGGAAAATCTGGGCTCAATCCGACCTCGGGGAGATCACTTTGCGTTTGGGAGAGATATCAGAATTACTAAAAAATTTCCAGGCTATTATCTTATGGATTTATTATGGAAACCCAACGTTTCGTTCCCGACTGCGGAGGACATTTTCAAGGGGGATCGTGGCACTTTTGAATGTCCGATGCACACCCTGGCTCGCTACTGACTGAAGCCCAAGTCCGTTTACGAGGGCTCGCGCGCAGAGGTGTGACGTCAGATGTTTTTGATATGCGCGCGCAGTTCGTCGTTGCCGATTGCCAAATTCAAATGTTTGTAAATATATCGGACCAAACTGCGTGGTCATCAGTCCGTAGCTTACAAACTACTTAAACCTAGGTAAACTAACCTGAGGACAAACACACACACCCATGCCCCAGGGAGGACTCGAACCTCCACGGCGAGCAACCGCGCGCTCCGCAGCGAGACGCTTTAGACCGCTCGGCTACTCCACCGCGGCTGCCGATTGCCGTCGTCCGTTAATATCGTCCCATGGTGGAAGACTGTTGCATTTCTTCTTCAAAACCGGACTCTAGATTTCATTTAGTTTCACGCCCTCCTCTACCCTATTGAAATTATTGGGGTGTTATACAATTTCTATAGCCTCTCTGTACAGTCTTTCTTGGTATCCTGAGTCTTATCAAATTGAATAAGGTGGTCCCCTGACATGTTTTTCAAATTATTCAATTTGATAAGACTCAGGCTTTAGTAGCCACAAACTGCAGTGATCATCAGTCCGCAGACTTATAAACTACTTACACTAACGTATGCTAAGGACAACACACACGTCCATGCCCGTGGAAGGACTCGAACCTCCGACGGGGAGCAGCCACGCACTCCACAGCAAGGTGCCTTAGAACGCTCAGCCATTCCTGCATACGAACACGTGAGGCTGTACTCTTCTTAACAATTATCTTACAAGTAACTCTACCTAAGTCCGGCTCGTCGATTCCGTTACGGTTCCCATATGTTGTTGTCGAGGTCAAAAGATTACACACGTATTTTTTATATTTGCCCATTACGACCTTAGAAGTGCTGAAAACCCTCCTCCCCCATCCCGAAACACACACACACACACCGTCGAAACAGTAGCACATATGACAAAAACAATGAAACCCAATTTCCAAGGCTGCTACTGCACTTTACAACTGTGCAATCACATCTTTAATCATTTTGATGTTTTCGAAATCCTTCAATCGCCTCATAAGTTTTGAAAAGGTAAAAATATTATGCCTAATAAATGTAATAGTTCAAAATGTTCAAATGTTTGTTAAGCTTATGGGACTTAACTGCGGAGTCATCAGACCCTACACTTACAAACTATAAACTAACTTATACTAAAAACAGCACAAACATCTATGCCCGAGGGGGGATTCGAAACCCCGACGGGGAACGGCCTCGCGCATCGGAGCATAGTGCCTCAATGCGCTCGGCCACTCCGCCGCGGGTAATATAATAGCTGACTAACAAGAAATTGAACCATGTATCATACAGTTACATCCCAAAGAGTCTCAGTAGTCAGACATGTTTGAAGTAGCCCTATATACCACAAAACGAGTGTTCTTCCCGCCGTATAACACTCGTCTTACATGACGATACGTGCAATTTCACGTTCAGCCAAAAAAAAAAAAAAAAAAAAAAAAAAAGGGGGGGGGGCTCTGATGATTTCTATTCACAATGTTACGGTCAAGCTCACTGTCGACTCCGAGAATAGCCAAAGTAGACATGAAATTGCAAATAACACTACTACCACATTTGAGCAATGGTCATACGGCGGACAGAACAAAATGTTCAATTGTCTGTAAAATCATAGGTCCAAATCGCAGTTGTCATCAGTCCCTCGATATATATATTACTGTAATCAGTACAGAACAGAAATACATGGGCACAAATTGGCAAACATGTGGAGTAACGTTCATGTGGAATAACGTTCATAAGCGATAGTTACCAGCTTGTCTTCCATTAATTTATAGCACAACACCTTTGCGAATATCAGATCATTACTAGATGTTTTCATTGCTTGTAACCGTATTTGTTGAGAATCAGTCACGACCACGTTCGATTTCCATCGCGAACTCTCTCCTTCTGAACTAGTCCTCTGACTGTAAATGACACAGCTGTTGAAGGGACTTCCAACTCCTTACACTCTCTCTGTAAGAGGTCTGAGGATCATTATTTAAGCCCCATATTAACGACCACAGCGTACGCTGAAACGGATCAGCTTCCACAACACTTTGCAGCGTATGCCAGAGGTTCCTGCAAAATAATGCGCAATACCCATCAACATCACGCGATCATCTTATACTGCCTGTATACATCAAGCCGAAGTTGGCGTATTATACTAATTAGAAGTTCAGATCTTACTTCGGTCGACAAAATAAATGACTATGATACGTATGTTAATTACTTCTTAATTATGAGGACATAGAAGGTTCGGAATTTTTTACTACTTTTCCCGATCCTCGAAAATCCTCACCGCGGACTTGAGCCTTCACTGTTCGTAGAGTATACGAGGCTAATTAGGGAGTCGGAGAGACGAGACACAAATAACTGGCCAGCTACCGGGCGTGAATACTCAGTCTTATCTCGTACCTCTCAGCTGGCTTTCCGAGCCGAACTTGTATACGAGGCTCTATTAACCTGGAACTCTGCTGCCCTTATCCCGTGATTTTATGATACTGACGACTTGTACTAAAATCTTGACGCACCACCATTTTACACTAGCACACATCTGTTAGATACCCGTACTCATTATTCGCAGAATTATCACTGAAGCGGAGCTCGAACGAAAAGTGAAATAGAAATTAAATATAAAAAGCCAATCATACCGTCGCAGTAAGTAAATGAATAAATTTCACGTAAATTTTCAGCTACAAAACATGACCTAAACAACGTACAAGCCGATTTATTAAAATGATGTTTCCATTTTCCCACCACAGAGCCAGCATCCAACATCACGCTTAAAATGATCAAATGTTTGTAAAGCTTAAGGGACTTAACTGCGGGATCATCAGTCCCTAAACTTACAAACTACTTATGAACCACCTTATAGTGGAGACGACACAAACATCCATGCCCGAGGGGGATTCGAACCCCCGACGGCGCTTCAGTACGCGCGGCTAATCCGCCGCGGCTTACAATGATCCTGTGACACATGCACCGTCTGAAGATGAACCTGAAAAGGTTCGAAAACCGGTTAATGGAATAAAACAGTATAATTTCAAGTCAAAGTGACCAGTTGCATCTTTCTTAAATGATATCAAAAGTTTATTTTCGGGCATTGTTGCCGAAGAAGTAATCCGAGAAATGAAATATAATTTCGTTCATTGAATGTTCCGTTGTTGCTTGGTAGAATGTTTGACACATGCTCACTAAAAACAGACGATAATCGTGTAATATTGTACAATGTTTGTACAATTCACAAACTAGGTTTCGACTGTTAAACCGTCATCAGGTTCAAAGATTTTTGGCACAACATTTGTTTACAGTAATCTTTGAACCTTAATCTTTTCCCTAAATCACTCAAGGCATTGTCGGGATGTTTGCTTTGAATGGACATGGCCGATTTCCTCCCACATCCTTCCCCAAACACTCCGAGCGTAAGCTCCGTCTCTAATGACCACGCTGTCGATGGGACGTTAAATTCCAAGCTTCCTTTTTTTTATTAGTAACGCGATCGTTTAATTATTTAAAATAAAAAAGTCATTTAGAACCACTACTGCATAAAGTAGTTATCCCGGTGTTTTTACACGGTTATTGCCAATAACTTAAAAAAAAATAAAAGTTCTGCTGTTGCAACCGACACCGCCGCGGTAGAGTGGCCGAGCGTTCTAAGGTGCCTTGCTGTGGAGCGTGCGGGTGTTCGCCATCGGAGGTTCGAGTCCTTCCTCGGGCATGAGTTTTCATTTTGTCCTTAGAATCAGTTACTTTAAGTAGTTTGTAAGCCTGCGGACTGATGATGAACGTACGTAAGTCCCTTATATATAAAGAATAGTCTAGAGTGCAATCTTTTTTTAATTTTTTTTCCCCGATTAGTTTCGGTCTTATTTTAGACCATCTTCAGGAAATTGAGCTCCATTGCAGTGACGCATTAGAAGTCTCCAAGTTTCCTGCCAGCTCCACAACATCAATGGAGCTTTTCCTGAAGATGGTCTAAAATAAGACGGAAACAAGTCGGATTTTTTTTTTTTTTTTTTTTTTTTTTTTTTTTTTTTTTTTTTTTTTTTTGTACTCTAGACTGTTCTTTATATATGAATTTAAATAAGTGCTGTTCCCCATAAGTGAAACAAAAATGTTTCCAAAAATATGTTAAGTCCCTTAGATTTACAGACATTTTTGAACAACCGACACCAAATAAATATCGAAAACAACTAGTTGTTCAGAAGTAAAACACCGGTATCGGTCTAAACCGGTCGGTGTTTCGCATCCCTACTCTTCTCTCCGCAAAAGTGTGCTGCAAGTTGGGGCTGATCGAGAGTCTTCCTCGTGGTTGCTGCACTGTGTGGCCAGCGGCGTGTTTGCCGGGCAGGGAGGAGCGGCCGCGTGTCGCCGGCTCTTGGGCAGGCTGTACCGGCGCCGCCACGCCCACGTCTTCCCTAATGGACGGCGTCGGCGTCGCGGGTGTGGCGCCCGGCCATCCCGGCGTCGCAAGAAAGGGAGCCGGCGCCGCGGCACATTAAGCCAAATCACATTGCGGGCCCGCCCTGACGCTGCCACTCCCCACGGCACACTCGCCCCTGCCCTCATACCCACACACACCAACCACTTCCTCGCCGCCGAGGCGAACTTCTGGTCGTGCGCCGGCGGCGATTTCCCTGCAGATACACACATCTTGCGCACCATCCCTAAGTTATATCGCCATCGTCGAGTGTAGCTGGACTCAGCAGTCGCGCCTAGGCGAAAAGCTTACAGTCTATGAAATGGAAATGAGCGTATGGCGTTCTTGGCCGGGAGATTCCTTGCGGGATTGTTCGGCCGCCTTAGTGTAAGTCTTTTTATTTGACGCCGCGTGGGCGACTTACGTGCCAATGATGATGAGATGATGATGATTAGTACAACACTCAACACCCAGTCCCCTGCCGGGAATCGAACCTGGGCCTCCTGCGTGGTAGTCAGCGACGCTACCGCTGAGCTACGGAGGCGAACTTCCAGTCTATGATTACTCTTAACAGATTATACCCTTTTTCAAAATGCCATGGATTCTGTTGGTGCCGCACGGGATCGTGCTACGTACTGGGCGGCCGTTTCCGCTGGAGGTTCGAGTCCTTCCTCGGGCATAGGTGCAAGTTTAATTAGTCTGTAAGTCTAGGGACTGTTAACCATGCCAGTTTGGGGACTGATAACCTTGTAGTTTAGTCCCCCATAAACAACAACAACAACCATACCAGTTTGTATCAATAAAATTCTTCCGGGTATGAGACCGCGTCGTCATTTTATAAACTGTACCGACGTTTCGGCCACTGATGCAGGCGGCCTTCATGAAGGTCTGTGTCTGACGCAGACCCTGATGAAGACTGCCTGCAACAGTGGCCGAAACGACGGTACAGTTTATAAAATGACGACGCGGTCTCATACCCGGAAGAATTTTATTGATAGTGACAACAGCCGCGGAAGCCTACGTTTGCACATACCAGTTTGGTCCAATACGTTTGTACATTTTGACTCTGCTGGTGTACGATTTTGGTATACAGGATGATTTCGTTATGTTGCAAACTTCTGGGGATCATGCAAGTCGGGAAATGTCAGGCTGAGGTAAGGGACCACGGTCTGGAAACGAGCGAGATGGAGCAGTGGTAACACACTTGACTCAAATTCGAGAGGACGGTGGTTCAGATTCGCCTCCGGCAATCTTGATGTAGGTTTTCCGCGAGTTTGCATAAATGACTGAAGAAAAATGCTGGAATAGTTCCTCTCAAAAGACAGGGAAGATTTTGTTCCCTATCCCTGACGAAAACCTGATATGTTCAAATCTTTGTAATCGTAAGGAACATATCTTCTTTGGTCATCGGTCCGTAGATTCACAAATTACTTAAACTAACTTATACTAAGGACAAAACACATACACACACACACACGCCCGAGGTAGGATTCGAACTTACTACGCGAGCGACCACACCACCCGTAACATCGCTCTATAGGCCACACGGCCATTCCCGCGCGGTGCGAAAACTATTCCCCAACGGGGAACCGCCTCGCGCTCCCTTGGGATGAAATATAATATTTACAGTATTAGGGGCGTTTGCAGGTCTATTAAGAGTACGCGTTATTACAATGTTCATTCATTGAAAACCCTATGGTTAAACCCTGATCTTCCATCCTTTTTTCCAACGCACATTTCAACCAGAAACTAGGACTATCCCATAGTGGGCGTTTCCCACTACCTGGTGACGGGCAGCGTTCGCCACTGCCAGGGCCCGTGGCGGCAGCGGGGCGCTACTTGCAGCTCGCGGTCGCCGCGCCACAAAATAGCAATGGCAGGCGCCCCTAACGACCTCCTCGGCGCGGTCGGGCGCTGCCGCCTCCGTCCGTCATCGTTAAGAGCCACCGGGCCGGCGACATTTTTCTTGCCGCCGCATCAGATAAAGCGAGGGAGGCGCTTTTTCCGTCGCCGGCTCGCCGGGAATTTCCCCGCGGTTGGCGTTTTAAGCGTCCTGCGGGCGCCGGCGACGGAAGCGGCCAGCTGGCCAGCTCGTCATCCGAGGTGTTCTTGTCCCGGCCGCGCCTACGTCCGGCCTCTGACAGGTGCGGGGGCTGTGCGGGCGACGCGGCTGACACTCCGCAGGTGTACTGAACGTGGTGCGCTCTCTTGTCAGGGTACAGTCCGCACCTCGCGGAGACAATCATGGAATAATTGCAAAACACGAGTTTTCTCTGGACATCGATGGTAAACGCCCGGCTGGGATATAAACGCGTCGCGTGTATAGTCCTTGTCATGCTCAAAGATAGTGATCCATGTGCGAATGAACTCCACGAATTGGCGATTTCTGTTTTCTCGGTGTTTCCGCGTACTGACGTCGTTAAGTTACAGTCACCTTGTTTAATACTAGCGATAGATCGCTGCAACTGCCGATGCGGAAGATTCGACCGGGTGCTATGACTGACATACCGGGTGATCAAAAGGTCAGTATAAATTTAAAAACTTAATAAATCACGGAATAATGTAGATAGAGAGGTAAAAATTGGCACACATGCTTGGAATGACATGGAGTTTTATTAGAACCAAAAAGAAGAAGAAGGAAAACAATGACGTAGTAAAAACATTAATGAGAGTCGCAGCATATGACAAGCTCTCACTACTAAAATCCTTCTAGGTCATAGGTTTTACCTTCGATTAATCTGGTGTTGAATATTTCGGTAACAGTGTATGCACCGGTGCTATAATACAGTTGCTTAAACAAGACTGGCATTCAAGTGAATCTTCCGATCGGAACTGATAGTGCCTCACCATAACACCAGACATGCTTTACTGTGCTGTTCTCAACATTATTCCTCGACTACAGCTATTGTTGAGGAATGATGGTGAACATATTGAGCATTTCCTGTAAATAAATCATCTTTGCTTTGTCTTGATTTGTTATGCTGATTATTGCTTTTCTGACCAGATGAAGCGCCATCTGTCGGACATTTTTTGAACTTTTTGTTTTGTTTTAATAAAACCCCATGTCATTCCAAACATTTCTGTCAATTTTTACCTCTCTATCTACATTATTCCGTGATTTGTCAAGTTTTCATATTTATACTGATTTTTTTATATGTCAACCGACATCGAGAACAGAATAAAAAGTTCGAAGGCTTTACGTTTTAGTATGCATACGTCATCTCTTTGGTTGGCACAATATTAATTCAGGCGTGCCCCAGGGGAGTGTGAAAGGACCGCTATTATTTTCTATCTGTATAAATGATCTGATGCGCAGAGTAACTTGTGATTTGCGGCTGCCTGCTGATGATATTGTGGTGCATGGGAGGGTGTCGTCTGTAATTGACTGTAATAGCGTACAGGTTGACTTAGACAAAATTTCTAGTTGGTATGAAGAATGGCAGCTAGCTCTAAATGTATAAGCATATAAGGTGATGCACATGAGTAGGAAAAACAATCCCATAATGTTCGAATACAGCATTAGTAGTGAGCTTCCTGTAGCCTATTTAGATTTCGTGTAATGATCACAAATACAAGATAAGAGAAATTAGGGCACGAACAAAGGCATACAGACATTATTTTTTTCCTCGTTCTATTGGGAGTGGAATAGGAACGGAAATGCCTAGTAGTGGTACAGTGTACCCTCCGCCACGCACCTTACGATGGATTGCGGAGTATATATGTAGGTGTAGATGTAGAAGTACTACTAGGAGTCCTCTAGCGATAGATCGCTGTAATTGGCAAAGCGGGAGATTCGACCGAGTGCTATGCCTAACACATATAATACGTCAACCGAGATTGAGCACAGAATAAAAAGTTCGGAGACTTTTTCAGCACTTACACGTTGTCTTTTTTGTTGGCACAGTATTCCTTCATAACGAGACAAATCAGATGCGAAGGCAGACACTATCACGATGATTGTAGAAACGTTTCAGATTAAAAAATCAGACAGACTACGCTAACACGTAAAACGCTAATTAACCAAGGCACACATGACTTTTTTTTCTTAGCTTCAATACAGGACAGAGCACTTTAAAAGGTTTTGGGGCCCAAGACAAGCTAGCTGTTTTATTATTTTTATTTTTTATTTACATATTTTGGACATTATCCTTGCAGCCAGCTTCCATAACTTGGTATCTTAAAAATTAATTGGTACGTTCAAGCTCATTAGTCACAGATAAGCGTATAACCAAGAGTTACAAGGAATATTTGCTATAGTCTAACGGTAGTACTAAATCAGCGTTCAGCTGCTAAAAACTGCTTTATATGTCTATAATTTACCACATTATTCGTTTCCACTAAAGTCTTTACATAATTAGGAAGAAAACGTTTATTTTGCTCAAAGCACAGTAGCAGCTGGATTGTCGCGTGGTATCGCAGTCGGCAGCCGAGATAGATGTGGCCAACGCCCTCCTCCGCGCTGCAATCACTTAGGGCTGAGTCAGCCAGATGCAGTCGTTAGAGCTGTTTGTCGGAACCGTCTGTGCTTAAAGCCGAGACGGAAGATGTTGACCAAAAATTTCCTCTGGTACATATCAAGGGAATTGCAGGAGCGTACAGTGTGGTAGTATAGCGGCATACTGCGTTCATCTTTTTTGGCACGATAGGCGACACTTAATGCTCCAAAAGGTTTTTTTGATCGGGTACCACGCGAGGATCCATTGCAAGTCTTCGTCCCGTGGCGGGTGTCATTCTTAGCGACAGATTCAACAATTTTGTTGCTCCTGATACCATGGTGTCCCTTTTTTCTTAGGACACAGTATACAGTAGAGCTTCACTACAGTCCGGTTATCTGGTACGCCAGCTCTTTTCTTGGTATTATTGACGGTAGGATTTTGTATGAATTTGTCAGAATATTTTTATTTCCCTCTAAGTGACGAAACTACTAAGGTCATCATCCGCTAGACTTACCCACTATTTAACGTCTGCTAAGAACAACACGCACACATTAGTGGTGAATCTGGTATATATTTTCGAGAGGGGAGAGACAAGACTAATGGAAAGATAAGTAATTTTAAGTAGACACCCATGTTTTTATGTATCAGTTTTGCTGCTCATATTCAAAGGATAATTTGCGAGAGGCTCTTTTCTATTGTTGACATTAAATAAAAAAAAAAAAAGCTTAAAAAGTGCACGAAATTCACTAACACCCCAGTGTCCTCACCAATAAAGGGAAGTATGACTGTTTACCACAGCAATGCCTTTACGCATCATTCATTAAAATAATTCAGATACCGTACTAATTTTTTTTCCTTTATATTCATCAGTGGGGGTATTGGAGGGATATTCATCATTGGGGGGGTTATTGGAGGGGCAGGTCCCCTCAACACACACACACACACACACACACACATTCGAACGTCTGGGAGGAAGAGCTTCGCAGTTTGTGACATGGCGCCACAGTAGCCCAACCATCAATAACGGCACCTTAAATTACTCCGAAAAAAAAAGAAAAAAAAAGTTTAAATGTTTGTAAATTTATCGGACTAAATTGCGTGGTCATCAGTCCGTAGCTTACAAACTACTTAAATCTAGGTAAACTAACCTAAGGACAACACACACACCTATGCCCCAGGGAGCACTCGAATGTCCACGGCGAGCAACCGCGCGCTCCGCAGCGAGACGCTTTAGACCGCTCGGCTACTCCACCGCGGCTCGCGTGGCCATTTCCCATTAAAGTATCTAGTCGTTCCTAGGGCATGGGGGTGTGAGTTGTCATAAGTTTAAGTAGTTTCTAAGTCTAAGGACTGATGACGTTAGCTGCTTGGTCCAAACATTAACGAAAATTGAAGAAATCTTCTCGGGTTGACAGCCGAGTCAGTACCTCGCTCTCTTCAACGTTTCGGCAAGTTTCCTACTTGCTATCTTTAGGCGAAGTCTGAATCTTCGCCTGAAGATGGCAGGTAGGAAACTTGCCGAAACGTTGCCAGAGAATGAGTCACCGACTCGGCTGTCAATCCGAGAAGATTTCCGCATCGAAAACCGCCGAGAAAGACTACATTCACATTAACAAAAATTGTTCGTCACAATGTGTAGTTTCAGCACACTCGTCAAAATCGGACGAAAAAGTGTTCAGTTATGAAGGGATCGACGCAGCATCTTGCGAATAATGGCTGACATAAAACCACGCGAAGGGCAGCTGCGCACGAAAGAGTTTGGTACCGTACACTCTGCGTGCACGTAGCGCCTTCCCCGCGGCCGTCACCTGCGGAATCTCTGGTCATCCTCGGAGTGGCGTGAAATATGGACGGCGTTCTTCTTCGGGCGAGACGCACCGTGTCTCCGAGGTCGCCGCGAAATATTACTTAATTATAAATAAGCGGCAGATAGGAGGCGCGGCGGTCGCTTTTTGAGCGGGCCCCCGCTGCGCGGTAAATCCGAGGCCCGGCCGCGGGTTAATCAGCCGGTGAGCGCGAGGCGAGAGCCGCGGCTACTGTGGGCCTCCGCGCCTTGCCGTCCAGATAAACCCCATAATTCAGCGCGCCGGCGCGCATTAATCACCCGCCGCTACCGCCTGACGTGAAAACATTAGTCACCGCCGCTACTGGCCGGCCCGCAAACATCCGGCTGACGTTAATTACCAGCAGATTGTACACACACACACACAGGGTCGCCGCCTAACTCGTATTACACCTCTGCGTCTCCTCGGCAGCCGCGGCGTTTCTACGGCTTATTAATCACTGGCGGGGCGGTCACGGTCTGCGCGTAAGAGGGCGCCCCTCTGCGCCTGCGCGGGGACGATTCCCGGAATGAAATAAGTGGACGCCGAGGAAGAACGCCGCGCTCCTAGAAGCTTGGGGGTGCGCCGGATTCGAAGCTCTGCCTGCGGGCAGCGTCGGCGCGTTGGGGCGGTGTGTCTAGCGATTGTCGAGACTGCAGACGCTGCCACTAGTCGGTGGTCTCATATGGATTTTAAAATTCGATTTGAAGTCATGCACTGAGTACGCGACCGAAATCAAAACAAACCCCATGGCAGAATAGCCGTGCGAAAATACGAGGCGCGTCCAGAAAGTAAGTTCCGTTTCAATTCATCTCCGCTGCAAGATCTGCGATTGCAGTTCCGCACATGCGCTGTAGACGATGTGTATCAAGGAGAAGAACGTGCGCCATTTGGAGATCGCTATCAGTTACGTACGCTTTGTTGTGCTTGTTTGAAATGTCGGCGTAGATTGAAAATCACGCCGCCTTTGAAATCAGGTCGGTGATTCGGTTTCTAAATGCGAGGAAAGTGAAGCCAAGTGGAAATTTATCGGCAAATTTGCGATGTTTACGGACCGAATGCGATGAGTGATACAATGTTGAGAAGATGGGTCTGACAGTTCAATGGCGGGCGTAGTGATGTGCACGATGAAGAACGAAGTGGGTGATGTGTCTGGGGATTGTCGAGACTGCAGCCGCTGCCACTAATCGGTGGTCTCATACGGATTTTAAATTCGATATGAAGTCATGGATGGAGTACGCGACCGAAATCAAAACAAACGCCATTGGCAGAATAGCCGTGCGAAAATACAAGGCGCGTCCAGAAAGTAAGTTCCGTTTCAATTCATCTCCGCTGCAGATCTGCGATTGCAGTTCCGCACATGCGCTGTAGACGATGTGTATCAAGGAGAAGAACGTGCGCCATTTGGAGATCGCTGTCAGTTACGTACGCTTTGTTGTGCTTGATTGAAATGTCGGCGTTGATTGAAAAATCCCGCCGCCTGTTGAAATCAGGTCGGTGATTCGGTTTCTGAATGCGAGGAAAGTGAAACCAAGTGAAATTTATCGGCAAATTTGCGATGTTTACGGACCAAATGCGATGAGTGATTCGATGGTGAGAAGTTGGGTCCGACAGTTCAATGGCGGGCGTAGTGATGTGCACGATGAAGAACGAAGTGGGCGTCCACCTCTGGTTACAGAAGAACTGGTTCAAGCGATTGATGACAAGATCCAGGAAAACCGTAGGTTTACAATTGGTGCTCTCGCTATGGACTTCCTCCAAATTTCACTGTTTCCAACTGGTTGAAGACACAGGCGGCAGCTTTCTATGAAGAAGGTGTACAAAACCTGGTGCCACGCTATGATAAATGCCTGCAAAATTTCGGCAGTTATGTGGAAAAGTAGTTTAAGAGCTGTAGAATTTTCTGCAATAAAAATTTCTTCTGTATCTGTGTACAATTTAATTTTCTTAGCAAACGGAATTTACTTTCTGGACGCGCCTCGTATATTGTTGACTGCCACTTACATAGGTAGAAATGATGGTCAAAATCAAATACGAGCAATTAGAGCTCGAGCGGAGAGATTCAGGTGTTCTTTCTTCCCGCGCGCTATTCGAGAATGGAAATAGTATAAAGGTGGTTCGATGAACCCTGTGCCACGCACTTAAATGTGATTTGCAGAGTACCCCACGTAGGTGTAGAACAAGACGATCAGTTGCGAGGCGCGCGGTCGTGCATCGTCGGAAGTTCGAGTCCTCACTTGGGTATGGGTGTGTGTGTTGTTCTTAGGTTAAGTGAGTGTAAGTTGTTTGTGAATTTAGTGGCTAATGACCAGAATAGTTAAGTCCCTTAGGTTTACAATCATTTGAACATTTAATTTCATTTTTTTCCCAAAACAAACAGCACTTTCAAATCAACATCGTCACTCTGCAACTCACACTGAAATGGCTGACAAAGAATTCATGGAACAACTTTAACTGTTTTTCTACCATCCCGTTTTCAAATAGCACGCGGGATGTTTCTATTGTCTTTAGTATAAGTTGATCCCGCAGTTAAGTCTCATAATAAGCTTAACAAACATTTGAACATTCTTTTTTTAAATGTCACAGTTCGGACTAATAGTATGATCGTTGTCAGTATACATTTAAGGATACTTGAAACGAATAGCTGTTTACCACATGATCAGTGTTTCCTAAACCCATATTAGTTATTAAAAACGCCTCGCTTTCAACAAAACATGTTAATAAAACTTTTCAATATAACATTATGATAACTCGTTGCATTACGTCGACTACTGAATAACTTAATGACTTAAACTGTATAAGATAGGATTCATTTATATGCCACGTGTATTCTCCTGCAGCTGTTACATCTGAGTTCACAACTGCAGTGGCGTGAAGCGTCTAACATGTTCTCCACATCGTCTGACGACAGCGGCAGTGATGTGTTTGTCACAAGAATGTTGCTATTGTAAAGGTAGAGGAGGTATGGAGTGCTTCCTTTGGATGCTGAACGTCCTCACTACGGATAATTTCACCAGTACTACCAATAGCTCAAAAACTATCCGGATCGCTTTTTCAGACACAATAATCATCTGCTTCAGATCTTCACTCATTGTTGTCTGTACTGAAACTACCTCTAACAAACAATATTGTGCGCGCGCAACAGTCAAACGACGCTCTGCTAGAGTGACCTTGACGCAACCAATCACAGTGAAAGTTTCAGGCCGGGTGGCGATGGTTGTAGCGCGAAACACAAACCTGTTTGACATCATCGCCTGGCGAGGTTCGTAGCGAGCGGCGAGCAGCGATGGTGCACGCCAAATGGGCCGGTAAGACTCTGTGGGTTTGATTCATCATCGCCGTGACGAGTCGGCGAGCAGCGAGCAGCGAGGTGGCAGCATAAACGCCCCCTAATGCTCGTCCAGCGTGTTACCACGCGCCGCTCTGACCTAAAACGTCGCGGAGAGGCGGCTGGCCTTTTTATGGAGTTCGGGCCCGGCTGCAGTGGAGAAGTCGCACCCGAGGCCGCGGCGTGGGAGGTGACGCCACGCCACGCAGCGCGGCTGAGGCGCCGGCCGAGATGCGTATCCCGCGCGACACAGAGGCGCCGCTGTTGCCGGGCAACACCGGGAGCCGCGCGCACAGTGGCCGCTCTGTCTGCCGCATTCCCGCCGTTTCACACGGCGCCGCCCCACAAGCGACTGCCGCCCTTTCCAGGAAGCCGCGACTGGGCGAGGGGGTGGCTCAGCAACCGTCACACTTGCTGGCCCCATTTCTCCGCTTTCGTGTTATTCTTCGTCAGCATCTGTGTCGATCCATTTCTAGCACTATTCTAATTAGGTGCGCCTCGGTTGCACAGTGGTAGAGTGTCAGACTACAAATCCAAAGGTCGCGTGTTCGATCCCCGCCAGGTCCTAGGATTTTTATCTGGCACTTTCCACTTCTTTCACCTCTGGCAGTAATGCTCATGTGAAAAATACCGAGTAGCACCGTGGTTCGGAACCCACGTTAAACTGTAGGTCCCCCTATAACTGGCTGGGTAAGTCAGTTCGAAGGTCGGAGGAAGGCAACGGCATACCACCTCCAAACAGGACCATGCCTAGTAAAGCACTGTGGTGTTCAAACCAATCTTCGGATTGTTGACTGCTTTACTTACTTATTCTAATTAGACTCACATGATGTGATGAGTGCTATCGACAAGCGATGTCAAACAGATTCCGTACTTCTAGATTTCCGGAAGGCTTTCGACACTGTACCTGACAAGCGTCTTCTAATCAAACTGCGTGCGACTGGATTCGTACGTTGTAATTGACAGAAAGTCATCGAGTAGAACTGAAGTGATATCTGCCGTTCCCTAGGGAAGTGTTACAAGGCCCCTACTGTTCCTTATCTTTATAATCGATTTAGGAGACAATCTGAGTAGCTCTTTTAGGTTGCTCGCGGTTTATGGTGTCACTTATCGGTTGGTAAAGTCATCAGAGGATCAAAAGCAACTGCAAAGCAATTTAGAATAATTTCTACATGGTGCGAAAATTGGCATTTAACACTAAATGATGAAAAGTGTAGAGTAATGCACATGACCAGTAAAAGAAATGCGTTGAACTCCAATTACACTATAAATCATTCAAACCTTAAGGTCGTAAATTCCGTGAAATACCAAGGAGTTTTTACGAACAACTTAGACTGGAGAGAACACACAGAATATATTGTGGGGAAAGCGAACCAAAGGTTACGTTTCATTGGCAGGACGCTTCGAAGATGCAACAGCTCCACCAAAGACACTGCCTACATCACACTCGTGCGTCCTTTCCTGGAGTACTTCGACCAATTTCACTATACTATATCTTCTCAAATAGTGAACACATCTCATGCTGAACGTAATGTATGTTCCCATTATCGGACCAGATTTGGGTCTGGTTTTCGGGACGTATTAATACGCAGAACTCAATACTTTATTGGTTTTTAATATACGAAGGTTGGAACTTAAATAGTGACAACTATTTATTCCCAACCTATACAAAAGCGTTACATGTTTTCACCTGTTACTGTGCTTCAAAGTAGTCAGCAATATCGTGTAGAACCTGTTGCTAGAGCTATGGAAGTCGTGGTATACCGTCAGGAAAGCCTTTTCTGTTGATAGTGCGAATGGAGCGGTCTACTGCCTGTCGAATCTATGGAACAGTTGTGAAGTGAATGTCACAAAGTGGTTCCTTCATCTTCGGAATCAAATCAAAGTCACATAGGAGTATGGTGGATGGTACAGTACCTCCCAGTCCCATGGACCGAACAGAGTAGCCACAGCTTCGCTGTATGTGCCCGCACATTGTCGTGCAAAATGATGGGTGCGTTGTTCAGAAAGTGATGCAGGTTCTTTCGCAAAGCTGGTTGCAGGTGATGCTTCATAAACGAACAGTAATATTGTGCACTGACGGTCTGCCGTGAAGGAATGTATTGCGTTACGATAACACCAACACAGTCGTACACGCTATTCCGGTTTCGTGGGCGAGCTCACTACTCGTTTGGCGTCCATCACTGTCCACTAACGCGGTAACTGTATGCACTTATTCAGAGACGTTACTACGACCTGCCCGATGCTGACCTTCGTTGAAAACTTTTACCCAACGTGCTACTGCTCTCTGCGGAAGTGGTTACAGCGGTAATGATGATGATTTCGTGTGGCATTTTTGGCTGTCAGACCCGAGCTGGAATCATGTTCGGCTTGCCTGGTGCACGTATTTAGGTGACGCCACATGGCGACTTGCGTGCCGATGACGATGCAATTATAATGAGGACAGCACAACACCGAGTACCCGAGCGAAGAAAATCTCCAACCCGACCGGGAATCGAACCCGGCCCCCTACGCGGCAATCTACAACGCTGTCAACTGGACTACGGAGGCGGACTAGCCGGCAATGGCGGCAACAGTTCACCATCTTCGTCGGTCCAATTGTGACTGTATGTTCAATCACGTGATCTTTTTACAATGAAATATCTCCCAAATAAATTTGGCCAATGTCTCCTGTCCTCCTCGGTGTATCATTTGGGATGTGCAGCGGTGAGGTTTCGCCACTGTGGTGCACAGTGGAGCGTGTGAGAAGCGCGGCGTCTGGCCCGGAGGATGTGTCGGAGGCGGCTGTGCGCATGTCGCCGCCGCGCGCCACGGCCGCCAGTCGATACGGCGGAGGCGCCGCAGCCTCCTGAACCCACCTCACCCTCACTACCGCTGCTCCTGAGGCACTACACGATGGTCTAGTACTTAATTTACCCAATAATGTGCCGCTAAAATTACGTCGTCGTTAAGTCCGTGGTTTACTCGAGAATGGGTACACCAAACTCTATGGGCTCTAGCAGAGTGTTTTTGAATTGGATTGATTCTACATCTATACTTCGGATGTCAGATCACGGAGTGTGATGGACTGCACTTGGTTCACTCCCGTCACTTCCTCCTACTTCCGTTCCAGTAGCGTATGGTTCTCAAGGAAAAGACTGCAGGTCTGTGGGCTCCATTTTAATCCTCATGGCCTATTCGCGACGTATATGTAGCACTCCACTGGTTGACTTCCTAAGAAACGTATTCTCGTGGAACTTTGACAGGAGCTGATACCGGGATACAGGACGTGTCTCTTGCGACGCTTGCCAGCGGCGTTTGGCGATCACTTCCGTGACACTTTCATGGTAGCTTAATGAAACTGGAACGAAGAGAGCCGGGCAAAAATTTTCATTCGCCGCAATTAGGTATTCCATCTAAACCTAGTACAGCGGAGCCATAACTGATCGCAAATTGCGATTTATTTCATTCTTTCACTTAAATGGAGAGTGCCTCTGATATTCACGGCAACGATCCTCGATGGTGCGCACTGTCTGTGCGATGTAAGACTTCCCGTACTGATACGGAATCTGGTATATGTCGGTCTTCCGCAAACCGAGATCGTCTTTGACACTTCCCAATAAGGTTCGTGTTTTATTGGGCGGGAAAAATACAGTTTTTACTCTGTTTTCATTAAACTACACCCGTGGACTGTTCGAGCAATATAATGTACTTTCAAACAACTTCCGGGTATGCTGCCGGGTGACGTCGTCGACAACCGCCGATATTTCGGCAGGAGGACACCGTGCCATCCTCAAGGCACAACTGCACTTAAGGCAGCAATGTGCAAGCGTATTTAATACCTCGGTTTGCAAAGGGTATACAAGGAAGATAGCACACACAGAACAAGTCACTGCATGACCAAACTTCAAAAATATCGATAGTGACTTACTCAACAAGTGAGGCAGCATTAATTTTGTCCCTCTGTTTTTTGACGAGAGACAGTGCCGGATTCCAAGCAGAATTGAAACAAAACCACCATCTCTGTTTATAAGGTCGCTTGCTAATTTAATTTCAACAGCTTCCTTAATAACTCTATCCCAATAGGTGGACGTGCATGCCAGAATCTCCGTGTTGTTGTCTTCCATAGGATGACCGGTGCCAAGACAGTGTTCTGCGACAACGGATTTGTTTGGCTGTTGTAAGCGCGTGTAACGTTTACGTTCAATACATCGGTCTTCCACAGTCCTGATTGTCTGACCAATATATGACATGCCACAACTGCAAGGAATAGTATACATCGTTACAAGCGCTTGCAACAGCCAAACAAATCCGGTGTTGCAGAACGCTGCCTTGGCACCGGTCATCCTATGGAAGACAACAACACGGAGATTCTGGCATGCAGTTCCACCTATTGGAATAGTGTTATTAAGAAAGTTGTCGAAATTAAATTAGCAAGCGACCTTATAAACAGAGATGGTGGTTTTTGTTTCAATTCTGCTTGGAATCCGGCACTGTCTCTCGTCAAAAAACGGAGGGACAAAATTAATGTTGCCTCACCTGTTGATTAACAGTCACTATCGATATTTTTGATGTTTGGTCATCTGTGGTTGTGTTGACTCTGCAGTGACTAGTACTGAGTGTGCTATCTTCCTTGTTTACCCTTTGCAAACCGAGATATTAAATACGCTTGCACGTTGCTGCCTTAAGTGCAGTTGTGCCTTGAGAATGGCAGGGTGTCCTCCCGCCGAAATATCGACGGTTGTCGAAGACGTCACCCGACTGCATACCCGTAAGTTGTTTGAACATTCATTACGCCAGGAAAAGTTGTTTCACAATATAATGGACGTTTCACAGCAATCAAAACTACGATATTCAGACTGACACTGGCCGTGGAAGCCTCGGTACCTGCATCAGTGCAGCGATACTCTACGACTGGTCGCCCTCCGCTAGGTTTGTTGGCCGCCGCAGGTGGATGTAGCGGTCGGGAACTGCCCTGACGGAGCGCCGCTCTCGGGGCGACATTTTCGCCGTACGTACGGCCGGCGCGTGTCGGGACTGGGAGCGGACGGCCGTGATACCATCTGGGGCGACGCGCCGAATAAAGCGAGCCCGATGCGCTTATCAGCGCGCATACGAATGCGCTACAAGCGCAGCGGCCGCGGTAAGCCAGGCCTGCGGCGCATGCGCGGTGGCGCGCGGCTTATCTCGCGACTGACGACCGCGCGCGAGCCTACGTCACCGCCACGGCCCCTCTGTGGTCCTCCACACGCCGACCTTCACCTGTCCTGCTGCTCGAGAGGAGCTACCGTTTGACTGCCGCCGTGACGCGCTCTGCCAGCCATCTCGTCCAGCAAGTAACGCAGTCGACCGACTTACTTGCCTTTACTCCATCGTCCGCTAGCCACTATACAATTATTCAGTACTTGGCGGAGGGTAATGGTACCACCACTAATCGCTTTCTTTCCTGATTTATTCCCAGTTACAGCAAAGGGAAAACCACTGCTATATGTCACGTGGTCTTTTAGTCCAATAAATTTATACGTTACTTCACAGTTAGTTGGCCTTATGTAGCAATAGTGAATGCATATCTGAATTGAAAAGCAGCCTCTGTTGCGAATTATAATATTCATTATAGAAAAAACAATTGATGAGAAAAGGAATTTTTGGCATACCTTGAGTAAAAGAAGGGGTCGGTTGGTAGGACACATTCTTAGACATCGAGGAATCGTAAATTTAGCATTGGAGGGAAGTGTGTGGGGTAAAAATCGCAGAGGGAGACCAAGAGACGCATATAGTAAGCAGATTCAAATGGATGTGGGTTGCCGATGAAAAGGTTTGCTCAGAATAGAGTACGGTGGAGAGCTGCATTAAACCAGGCTCCGGACTGAAGACCATTATATATATATATAAAACCATAGTAAATTAGGTAAAACCTTACTACCGAAATAGACATAGTCTTGGGGAGATGCGATGTTAGATAAATTTTCCGACCTACAAGGAACATAAAAGATATACTGTGTCCCGTTAAGGACTTTCGGCCTCAGGATTCCTGGTATCTATAGCATACCGTGTGAGCGCGGAATTAGATACTTCGTCCATTTGTACACCTTCCAGCCGCTGTACCGAACTCCAAAGGCATATTAAAATAACGAGAACTTACGAAATCGACAGTCTCACACAGTCTCACAAAAAAAAAAAAAAAAAAAAAAAAAAAAAAACCGTTCACCGGCAAAAAAGTTTTAAGGGGCCTCGCTGAGGTCATTCTTAGTAGCGTTGTAGAGGATACAAGCTCACCTGGTTCGCGTTTGTGTACTACCAAGATATTTTTATTTTTTACTTTTTTTGTCTCTGCTTCTTTCTTGCTTATTCAAGTATAAATATAGATTGATCGAGCGTTTCTAGGGGATTTGTTTTGTGTTACATGTGGCACATGGTGCTACTCACCGCGTTATCTTAAGCTAATATATAGGCTATTCTGTGTTCCGAAAGAAACGAAATTAAAAAAAAACAAATGCCGGCGTGGCGCAATGGTTAGCATCACCGACTGCGGTGCTGAAGGTCGCCGGTTCAATCCCGTTAAGCGTCAAAAAAAAAAAAAAAAAAAAAAAAAAAACTCGAGTCCTTCCTGGGGCATGGATGTGTATGTTGTCCTTAGGTTAGCTTGTTGTTGTGGTCTTCAGTCTGCAGACAGGTTTGGTGCAGCTCTCCACGTACAGTAGAGCTGCATGTCCTCGGGTGAATTAACGACTGTAGTTTCCCCTTGCTTTCAGCCGTTCGCAGTAACTGCATGGCAAAGCCATGTTAGCTAATGTTACATGGCCCGGTCAGTCAATCATCCAGACTGTTGCCCCTGTAACTACTGAAACCCTCTTCAGGAACCACACGTTTGTCTGGCCTCACAGATACCCCTCCGCTGTGGTTGCACCTATGGTAAGGCTATCTGCATCGTTGAGGCACGCAAGCCACCCCACCTCGGCAATGTCTGTGGTTTTTGGAGGTGGTAGGTTAGTTTACCTTCGTTTAAGTAGTTTGTAATCCTAGGAACTAGTAACCAAAGAAGTTAAGTCCCATAGATTTACAAACATTTGAACATTTCTTGAAACAACTAGAGTGATGAAAAATCCATGCCCTTATGGACGGGTCGTACAAGACCGGAGTCTTGTACCATACCCGCCAGACCACCACAGCCACCGGAAATAGATAACACCCGAAAAAGCGTCAGTGCGATAAAATTTAGTGGTTCGTTACGAAATGCCTGCATCGCGTCGAAGGGGCAGTAGCAAGTGGAGGAAAGTAAGGGCGAGGGCGGCCGCTTTCCCATGGGCGATAGCGAAGGGCGGCGGGTGCGGGGGCAGCGGAAGTCCGCGACCCGTCAGCGGTCCAAAGGCGCCGCCCGCACCGCCCACGCGGCCCAAGCCCCGCAGATAAGGCGCAGCCCCACGCGAGCGCAGCGCACCCTCTAATGAAGGAGGCCGCCGGATAGGGGTGACGGCTCCTCTGAGGGCGGAAAACAAAATAAATAAGCGGACGCCGGCAAAAAGCGGCGCGGGGAGGGGGTGGCGCCGTCATTTGTCAGCGCTATCGGCGTTAATCCCGCGCTAATGGCGCGCACACGACTCGCCACCGGCGCGATTTTCCAGCAGCTTCCGCGCAGATAACGAGTGTCGCCTCGCGCCGCCTCACGGATCCATCCCGGGGCCCAATTTACGGGCGGGCCCGGAGAGGTGCCATCTGCCGCGCCGGGCGCCGCGGCACGCACCTCAGCGTGAAAGACTGCTCGCCCGAGCCCCTTCACCAACTGTAGCAGCAGCAGCAACAGAGGACGTTTATTTACGTATCCGAGCTGCAAAAAGTACACTCTGAAATTACTGAGTGAGAGAATTATATACTGAGTTGGCAAAAGTCTCCTGATTTCTAGGCTGTTGCGCTGACCCCTACACCACTTAGGACACAGTGATCACCGCACGTGCAAGGACTACCTCAATACGCCTCCCGTCAGATACAAAATTCGTAGTTGAGGTCATATGTTCTGTGAATATGAAACAATAACAACTGCAGTATTAGAAGTGACGTCTGTTCTTTCGGAACTAGTGCCTGCGCGCGCGCGCTCGTGTTCGTGTGTGTTTGTATGTGTGTGCGTGTGTGTGTATTTACTGAATTGCGTCTAAGATAAAAACAATGATTAAGATTTCCAGTGCGCGTGCAGTTTAAAAGATATACACACTAGTGGTGTATTATTGATATCGTCACAGGCGATTCGATAGCGACCACTACGGAAACCGAAAAGTGCTTTCTTTGCTTCTGAGCCGGCCGCGGTGGCCGACCGGTCTGTGGCGTGCCAGTCACAGTCTGCACGGCCACTACGGTCGAGGGTTCCAATCCACCCTTGAGCATGGATATTTGTGCCGTCCTTAGTATTAGCTAGTTCAAAAGCAGTTTGTAAGTTTAGGGACTGATGACCGCGTAGTGAAGTCCCTCAATCTCTACAAACATTAGATTTTTTTTTTTTTTTTTTTTTTTTTTTTTTTTTTTTTTCAACTGAGTACCAGAATTAGCGTAGTAGAGTGACAGTTTTAGAAGCCAAGTTATGGCTAGATAAGCCATCATTTAACAGGCTCCGTCGCTCCTTTTCTAATTTTTAAACTGTGCGGTAGGCCTTCCGCATCTTGTTTGGGGGTAGCCTGAGCCAGGTTCGCGGAGCTACGCAGCAGTTTTCGTACTCCACGGATGTCTCCGCCCCAGGAAGGTTATCCCCTGCTACGCTGTTTGCTGTGGCGGCAGACGTACTGGCGAAGCCGCAGCATCAGCATCAGGATGTGGCTGTCTAGAGCGGCGACCGCGCGGTTCTGGACGAGTTACGGCAGCTGGAAGTCGTCCAAGCCAGCCTGCAAGCGACGCTTAGGTGGCGTTGCCGCGGCGCGTTTACGATCTGACAAAGAGCGAACACGAGTCAAACGAAAATTATCCTCCGAGACGGCAGTAAACACGGTGGGATGAAGGAAATTCAGTGTTCCTCGCGATTTACTGCGCGGACACGTAGCGCCGCGTGTAAGCTCTGCTAAACGTGGCGTGTCTGCTGTCCACACCGAATGAGATCTCATAAGAAAAGGCGCGACTCGTCCGTTCCATTTCCTGTTGATGTTCGTAGACACATCTATGTCATCCCGCATGATATGAGTAATTTTAATGGTTTGTTTGAACCGATTGGTACAACCAACGATCAGGTGCCTAATTTCTGAGTTTTTAGGTGGCAGAACGTCCTTAAATTTGATAAGTTGGCTGCCATATACTTGAACAGATCAAACGGTCAGTGACGGACTAGGGGGGGGGGGGGGGGCGCCATGGGTCTCTTGTTCTGGGTTACCTCCAAATCTCAAGAACTTTGAGTTGTGGAGGCCTCGCCAGACCTGAATCTTTTGAATCAAATTGTAAACAATGCCAAATTTGGATCATCGAAGACGAGAGAGTCAGGAGTTCGAAGCCACATACGTATATAAAATACTGTATAAACACAACTATCTATACTGCATTCGACGAATCAGGACAGTGCGAGTAAACAATACCGCACACTGGGCTGCCCCGCAGAAGCACTCTAGAAATTTGGTAGTTTAGATTGGATAAAAATGACCAAAGCTCAGATGGTACAACTTTGGCCGGCCGCGGTGGCCGAGGGGACTGAGGCGCTTCAATCACGGTCTGCACGGCCACTGCGGTCGGGGGTTCGAATCCCCCCTCGGGCATGGATGTTTGTGTCGTCTTTAGTATAAGCTAGTTCATAAGTAGTTTGTAAGTTTAGGGACTGATGACCCCGTAGTTAAGTCCCTTAAGCTTAACAAACATTTGAACACATTTTGGTACAACTTTGCGGAGTTCGAGTCGCACCGTGGCTTGTATTTACGAGTGTTGAAATAAATCTAACTTTATAGTTGACTTGGGTTAAGGAAGACGATTCAGGACACGTGGTCGTGGGGCCATGACTCTTTGTAGATAGTGATTTTGCAAGGTACGTACATGTATTGATTGAAATCTAAGCGGAGAACAATCACTCTGGTGTTTTTCGGACGGATCGAGGCATCTACTTGCGGCTACTGTCGACTAATCATCGAATGCATTGCATTGGCAAGCAAGAAGCACAGGACCTTCGGGGCCGCGGCGGA
Source organism: Locusta migratoria (assembly GCA_026315105.1). Taxonomy (NCBI): domain Eukaryota; kingdom Metazoa; phylum Arthropoda; class Insecta; order Orthoptera; family Acrididae; genus Locusta; species Locusta migratoria. Next base: position 18,334,556 of record CM048751.1, read on the forward strand.
GCGGCCGAGCGCATTGAGGCGCTATGCATCAATGCGCGAGGTCGTTCGCCGTCGGGGATTCGAACCCCCCCTCGGGCATGGATCTATGTGCCGTCTTTAGAATAAGCTAGTTCATAAGTAGTTTGTAATTTTATGGACTGATGACCCCGTAGTTAAGTCCCATAAGCTCTACAAACATTTGAACATATGAGAACCTTCGGAACAACCAGACCCGAAGAGACTGTGTCGAAAAAAGAACTGGTAAAGGGACTCCTAGCATTGTTTAAGGGCACTGGTTAGCTTTTCTAGATATACAGGGAGCGATGCCGCATAATAACCTCAGTTTCGGTGCGGCCACTGGCGGGTTGGATTAAAACGGTTTTGGCTTCCATGTTATAATCAAATCGAATCCCCCCAGAGGTACAATGACCGTCGCGAATGTGTACGAGAAAACTTATTCTGCAGCGAACTCGATCGAAGGAGGGTCGTCGTGGCTGTGGGTTGGTGTCAGTGTCCTCTGCGCGAGGAGTGTGGCGCTTTTTCGGCGACCGGGGGGCGAAGCACTATCTGCCGACTGAGCAGCGAGTTATCGCGAGGGCAGGCCACCCACACCCGCACCCACACCCAGTGGCGCCGGGCGGGGGCGTTAATGGCCGCCCGTCTGGGGTGGCGACAGGCGGCGGAAGGCGCGCGGCCGGAAGCGGCGGGGGCGGCGGCGGGGGCGGCGCCGCCTCTGAAGTCGCCGACTCGGCTAATGAGCGCGGCTCGTCGCTACCTGATACAGATGCGGCGCCAAGTGGCTGGCGCTGGTGGGCCGGGGCGGTTCGCCGTCTGCCGTCTGCCACCGCCGCGCCGTCTGCCCACCTGACCAGGGGCGCCGCTGCCGGCAGGGTCACCACACCGAGGCAGGTCCCCAGGTCGTCATTACCCATTTCATAAACGTCGACAGACTTTGTTTACAACATAAATCAATCAAATGTGAAGGCCGTAAACTCCAAAAAATACCTAGGAATCACTATTACTTCAGACTTAAACTGGAAATAACAAGTAGATAATGTCGTGGGAAAGGCGAACCAGAGACTGCGTTTTATTGGCAGAACCCTTAAAAGATGCAACGGAACTACTAAATAAACTGCATACACTGCGCTTGTCCGTCCATTTTTGGAGTATTGCAGCCCAGTGTGGGATCCTTATCAGGTGGGTTTGACGGAGGACATCGAAAGAGTCCAAAGAAGGGCAGCTCGTTTCGTATTGTCACGATACAGGGGAGACAGCGTTACGGAAATGATACAGGATCTGGGATGGGAATCATTACAACAACGGCGCTTATCGCTGAGGCATGGGTTACTTGCGAAACTCCAATCGCCAACATTCTCCTCCGAATGCGAAAATATATTGTTGACTCCCACTTACATAGGTAGAAATGATCATCAGAATAAAATAAGAGAAATCAGAGCTCGAACAGAGAGATTCAGGTGTTTTTTCTTCCCGCGCGCTATTCGAGAATGGAATGGGAGATAAATAGTATAATTGTGGTTCGATGAACCCTCTGCCAAGCACTTAAATGTGATTTGCAGAGTATCCTATGTAGATATATACTAGGAAAGGCCACATGCAGTAAAGGACAGGGCGACGTTACTGCCGGACAGTCCGAAGACCGGTACACTTTTGGAACTTTGACAGTAGCTCATACCGCGATACAGAACGCCTCTCTTGCAGCGCCTGCGTCTCGAGTGGCCGTTTATCTTCATGATGCTTTTATACTTCAGTACACAAATCAGTTTGCGATACCAGGTGCCAGAGAACAACGATGGGGAACTTGAAAATTCTGACCTTTCCAGATTCGAACCCGGATGTTCCTGTTTGATAGCTTCCCGTGAACTTGTACGCACATCACGAACGTAGTGCAGAGGTTCCAACCATTCCATGTTCTTGTGAAAATCGCCAGTGTTGATACCGACTTCTACGAACTCGAAAACTGCGTAATACGGCATACGAGATGAATCCACAAAGGCGCGCCATTGTAGAATCTAGCAGCAGCCATTGGAAATGCCGAACGTCACTTGACTCGTAGCTGCGCCCCTGCAGGAAAAATCGTGAAGGGTGTGGGTAATAATAAAAGATAGTTCATCATATATCCTACATCGTTAGTCTGTGTTCAGAAGTTGAAATTGTGTTGGTTTTGTTTTTTATTGCATCGTATCTACTAATACAGCGATTCCTTGTGTGTGATATGCTGTACCAAAGTGTGTGATATTAATATTTGGCCCCCCCCCCGCCCCCCCCCCCACACACACACAATTCCAACTGTACTCATCAGGACCTCATCTGGAACCTTACAGAAACTGTTTTCACAATTTTGGTGATTCCTTATCACTTATTCCCCTTGGACTTCTCCATACTCTCCCCCCCCCCCCTCCGCCCTCCCCCCACTACGGCTGATACATATTACGTCGCATTACTATTTGCTGTATTCAAAAGTTGGAACCTCTGGTAGTGCCCCTATCCATTATTACTCATTATTCGAGGGGGAGTTGGAAAATATTTTTTCAGTGTCGACTGTGGTTGGTTGCGTACGAAAGGGGGGGGGGGGGGGGAAAGCAGAATGAGACATTAAAGATGAGACATATCTGTATTTCCAAGCGCATTGAGGTATTTGTCATACCGCTTTGTAAGCTCAAAAAGCCTTGCAGGAAAAAATCTGGGCGTTGCATACGGTAGAAGCGTTGAACGGCTTGTTTGACGTCAGAGTCTTCTTCAAAGCTGGAAGTCACTTAGTGCGATAACAGGACTGTATGGTGGATGGTGTAGGTGCTCCCAACAAAGAGTTGCAATATGGTTGCCGGCCGCAGTGGCCGAGCGGTCTGCGGCGTGTCAGTCACAGTCTGCGCGGTCACTACGGTCGGGGGTTCGAATCCCCCCTCGGGCATGGATGTTTGTGTCGTCTTTAGTATAAGCTAGTTCATAAGTAGTTTGTAAGTTTAGGGACTGATGACCCCGCAGTTAAGTCCCATAAGCTTAACAAACATTTGAACATTTTTGAAGCTGGCTGTTTCAGGTGCGAGGGCTTCGGTAAGCACTGTCCCCCCTTATTTCACCCATCAATCAAAAATGTAAATAAGAAGTTTCGTATTTCTTGCTTCAAAATTGCGTTAATAGCAACGTACTTTAAAAAAAAAAAACCGTTCATGGCGAAAAATCGCTGATGCCTACAGTATAAGATAAAGAACGTCTACAAATTTCAAGTTTCTACCGTCTGTAGATTCACTTTTCAGTCCCGTTTTCTGTCCTTTAGAAACGGATGGAGAACGCGAAATTTTTTATTACGCTTTGGCATCTTTAATCTCTTATTCAATTTTTTTCCTTTGATACTGATCTCTGCCCACAGTCGACGGGGGAAAATTATTTTCGAACTCCTCCTTGTATAAAAATACGTAAATAACTAGCAATTCGAAGTTCAAAAGCGGTGTGAAAAGTAAGCGCCGGCCGCGGTGGCCAAGCGGTCTGCGGCGCGTCAGTCACGTTGTGCACGCCACTGCGGTCGGGGGTTCGAATCCCCCTTCGGGCATGGATATTTGTACCGTCCTTAGTATTAGCTAGTTCATAAGTAGTTTGTAAGTTTAGGGACTGAAGAGCCCGCAGTTAAGTCCCATAAGATTTGCAAACATTTGAACATTTCAGTCAAGTGTAGTCACGCATATTCTGTTCGGTACCGCCTCATTAGTTATGCAATCACCCAATGCAGCCTCCAGTAGCACAAAATTTCAAAAGCTTCAATCCCCTGCTTATCAGTACTGTTTCCCATCCTCGTTTCACTCCCGCACAAGGCTAGTCTCAAAATTGCTTCATACAGTATTTCCGGACATTTACATTCATATACAAAGTTTAAAATTTCTCTCCTTTTTTCTCATTGCATTTCATATACCTTGTGGTCCGATCATTTTAAGTTATTTTACTGAGTCAATGACAAAACTCATCTACTAATTGATTTTCTCGTTTCCTAATTCCCTTAACATCACCTGCATTAACTCGACAACATTCCATTATCGGGACCGACAAAGAGGACCGAAGTAAATGGTGAACTGCCATTCCTTGTATGCAGTTCTGGACACGTCCGTTCGCGAACGAACTACCTCTATGTGACTACGTAGGCTTTCCGGCGTAATTATTGATAATATTCTTCTCGGGTTTCCTGCCGGATAGATAAGTTACCGTGACACAATATTTCGGCGGTCTACCTGGCCGCCATCCTTAGGTGACAGTGCTGGTACACCGACTCGTCGAGACTGAGTACAAGCCGCAAGCGGAGGCCCCTGTATACTCCGCGGAAGACCGAGGGCGCGTGCGCAAGAATGGACAGTTCTGCCCTCTACGTTTCAGCGCCGCCAGTGGTAGAAGTCGGCATAAACGATAGATCGCTATTCAGCAGCAACCATTTGTATCTCATCATACTTCATTTTATGTCCCTCAGAAAGACAATGCTCAGCTACAGCAGATTTCTCTGGATGAAGCAATCTTGTGTGTCGGTGGTGTTCAGTACATCGATCTTGAATTGTTCGGATTGTCTGACCGATGTAAACTTCCCCACAGGGACAAGGCATTTTGTATACGCCGGGTTTCCTCAATCCTAAGTCATCCTTTACGGAGCCCAGGGGTGCTCTAACATTGGCAGGTGGATGGAATATACATTGGATGTCAAGTATTTTTAAAATTCTTCCTGTTTTAGAAGAAATGCTTCCAGCAAACGGTTGGAAAGCCAGCGCTTTTGCAAGTTTCCTCTTGTGGTTCCCGCGACGGTCCAAACTGGAAAGCACGGCAGATCTGTTGATCAGTGTATTCTTGAATACCTTTCTCAGATGGTCCGTCTCTTTAGTCAGACTTTCAGCGTCTGAAATGGCAAAAGCTTTTTTTGTCAGTGTGCTGGTAAGGTGGATGACAACTTGTTGCATGCAAGTAGCGGTCCGTGTGCGTGGGCTTTCTGTAAACACTATGTCCCAATGTTCCGTCACCTTTTCTGTACACCATGACATCTAAAAATGGAAGCTTTCCATCTCTCTCCACCTCCATACTGAACTTAATGCTGGGATGGAGGCAATTAAAATGGCCCAGAAAACGGTTCAGAGCATCTTTCCGATGTGGCCATACCATAAAAGTATCGTCAACGTACCTCCAGAAACATGTAGGTTTTAAAAACGGCGCTGAAACGTAGAGGGCAGAACTGTCCATTCTTGCGTACGCGCTCTCGGCCTTCCGCGGAGTATAAAGGGGCCTCCTCTCGCGGCGAGTCGGTGTACCAGCACTGTCACCTGAGGATGGCGGCCAGGTGGACCCGCGAAATATTGTGTCAAGATGACGTACCTATTCGGGAGGAAACCAGAGAAAAATATTATCAGACCAGCTCTAGTTTCCCGGCTGCTGGCTCGCTTTCTGTTGCTTACGACCGCGTCACTAGCGCCTGCTCAGAGGCGGGGCGCCCCCGTGGCCGTCGTCCGGCGTCGCAAAACTCGGCGCTGGCCTCCTCCGGCGGTCGATGGTGTCTGCCTGGAGCGCGTCACCCGCTCCTTGGCGGCGTCGTTTTAATCTGCCCGCCTGACAGCGGCCGACATTTTGCCTGTCGCCGTCGCCGTCGCCGGCCGCTGAAATATCACGCCGCTTCATAACCACACTTCCCGCGTTTGTCTTCTCGGCTCGCGATCCCGCTCTCCGCCCGTCTCCGTTTCCCTTTCCCTTTCTTTTTTTTCTTCTATGTCATCCCCCCCTTCCCCCTCCTCCTCCTCCACCACCTCCTCCTTTTCCTCCCCGTCACGTCTCGTTCTCTTTATTTCCTCTACAGAAGTCCTCTCTGTCTCGGAATACCTTTGTTTGTTGCACCCTGCGGCCTCCGGCGGCGTGGGGCGAAATATTTTTGCCGGGCGTCTTGCACGAAAAATGTAATACAGATGTCGCGCCTACGTGCCGAAGCCTCTCCGACGGCGCGATGGAATGTGTTAATAACATCGACGCGGAATCTCGACAGCCGGTTCGCGGCGACGGATTCGACAGTTCTTTTGACGCGACCCGCACGAGGAGCTGACACCGCGCGACTTCTTCGCGTCTCGTACTTTTGATCAACGATATGGGCGTCTGTTTAGCTCTCCTCCACAACAGCAGTTTCACTCCGTGTGTGTAGGATATAAATCACTGTAAACGCGCAGCAAACACTACTTTTTGTAAGGGGCAGACAAATGAAAACCGAACACCTGCCGCAGCGGGATCGAGTAATGGCCCCATTCAAAAGTGATCACCTCACAGGTTAAGACATTCATCCCACTGGGAAACGTGCCTATCAGTTTCTTTTTCCTAGATGTAGAAAAAGCGTTTGACCATGTCTGGCACTATGGTCTACTGTATAAACTCCACCAATACGACGTGCCACTACATATTGTTAGGATCCTGGCTTCATTTTTAGAAAATAGGCAATTCTTTGTATTTCTTGGTAGAGCTAATAGCGCTCTCAAACATATAGAAGCAGGCGTCCCCCAGGGCTCTGTTCTGGGACCGTTCCTGTATTTCTTATTTACTAATGACATTCCCAAAACTCCTAACACCCATTTAGCTTTATTCGCCGATGACACGGCAATCTATGCAAGTCACCCGAACCTCAATTTCATTACTCTACATCTCCACCGACATTTAGATAAGATCTCCCAGTGTACACTGTGGAAAAGCAATATTAACGCCGAGAAAAGTCAGGCAATCATGTTTACAACTAGAAGGAGACAACCCAACCGTCAGTTCTCACTTGACGGAACGGACCTCCCTTGGGTAAACGAAGTAAAGTATTTAGGCCTAAAGTTTGACTCCAAACTGCTATGGAACTCATACGTCACAGATACAAGAAATAAAGGTTCGGGTTGCATACATAGACTATACCCTCTCTTAAAAGGAAATGGCCTTACACTAGCTGTAAGTTAATGATGTGGAAAACGGTGGTACTTCCTTCTGTTTTATATGGCTGTGAAATCTATGCGATGCCAGCTGACACGCATATCAAAAAGCTTCAGGTCCTACAAAATAAGGCCCCGAGAATAATTACAGATGCCCCTGGTTCGTCCCTAACAAAGATATCCTTAACAACACCAACATATCCAAAATCCAAATAATCATACAACAGAGAACACAATCATTCTATGCTTCTGCAAAAACTCACCACACGAACTAATTTCGTCCCTAGGGTCTGACCCATTCCATTCAACACATAAACACCCTAAAACACTACAACTCGACACTACAGAGTCTATAAAAACATTCTACAAGGAAACACACCTAACAAATTAACCTCAAGATAAAACCCATCAGAACTTTTTCGATTTCCGTCGTCCTTAGTTGCATATGAAATTGGTGGAGGTGTATTACCGTCTTTAGCAACTCAATGAAAGGCGTTTTTTTGTGTGCCATACGCGTTTCGCTTCTTTATTGTGAAGCATAATCAGTGGCCTGTAATACATGGTATTTTTGTATAATATTGCAGTACAGTCATAATATTATATGTATTTTTCACAGTATGACAGTTAACAGTCTTGTTACAATCTCTAAAGTTCGGATCTACTAGGTCAGAAACAACTTCTGTAGCACTAGCTTTTGCAAAGTTAATTTAATTGTCCAGTTTTTGGCCCTACTTACGGTTTTCTGTGTTATTCCTTCTGTGTCTTCATGGAGATGTTTGTGAGGTCTTCAGTTGGATACGGTATTTTCGTTCTTGATGAAAATCCTTGCATTACCAGTTCACTGTGTACTCGTTTTTGAACGTTTGTTTACAATGTTTAGTGTTGCCTACTGTCGCTTTTCGTCTGACTCTTGTTTGTGTTCCTTGTATATCTCTCCTCCCCCTACTCCCATATTCACAAAAAACTAACACAAATAACAACACACACACACACACACACACACACACACACACACACACACACACACACAGTCTACACAGACACCAACACAAACAAAAAACAGCTGATACACTCAAAGATACAAGGAGCACAAACAAGAGTCAGACGAAAAGCGACAGTAGGCAACACTAAACATTGTAAACAAACGTTCAAAAACGAGTACACAGTGAACTGGTAATGCAAGGATTTTCATCAAGAACGAAAATACCGTATCCAACTGAAGACCTAACAAACATCTGCATGAAGACACACATGGAATAACACAGAAAACTGTAAGTAGGGCCAAAAACTGGATAATTAATGTAATTTTGCAAAAGCTAGTGCTACAGAAGTTGTTTCTAACCTAGTAGATCCGAACTTTAAAAATTGTAACTAGGCTGTTAACTGTCATACTGTGAAAAATACATATAATATTATGTCTGTACTACAATATTATACAAAAATAACATGTATTACAGGCCACTGATGATGCTTCACAATAAAGAAGCGAAACGCGTATGGCATTCAAAAAAACGCCTTTCACTTAGTTGCTAAAGACAGTAATACACCTCCACCAATAATATCCCGCCGCGGCGGATTAGCCGCGCGTACTGGAGCGCCGTGTTGCGGTGCGCGCGGCCGTCCGTCGTCGGGGGTTCGAATCCTCCCTCGGGTAGGGATGTTGTTTGTTGTCCTTAGATTAGTTTAACTTAGGTTAAGTAGTTTGTAAGTCTAGGGACTGATGACCAACGTAGTTTGGTCCCATAAGAATTACAAACATTTGATTTGAATAATAACCCATTATTTCAAAACTCCCTAGCTCAGACAGAATGCAAAAACTAAGAATCCTCTGGCCCTCCAGATACTACAGGGGTGTAATGCACCGCCGCGGTGGAGTAGGTGAGCGGTCTAAAGCACCTTGCTGCGGAGCGCGCGGCTGCTCGCCTTGGAGGTTCGAGTCCTCCCTGGGGCATGGGTGTGTGTGTGTTGTCCTTAGGTTAGTTTACCTAGGTTTAAGTACTTTGTAAGCTACAGACTGATAACCACGCAGTTTGGTCCGATAGATTTACAAACATTTGAACATTTTTTGTAATGCACCCACCATGTAAACGTCCAGCGTCCAGTGGTTGCGTGTTATGCGGCAGAGACGGCTCGCTCTGACTATTGCGTACCATGTGGGTCGACACCGCACGGCCTTCGGCGGAGACGCCGGCTCGGACGGACAGGTTATCCAGGGAGACGCCGAGCTCTTCCTCAGAGCGCGGAGCGTAGCGGCGGTCCGAGTGCTGACCCCTGCGGGACCGCCGCCGATATTTAATAACGCGCTCACTCGCTCGCTCTCTCGCTTTTCCGGAGTTAATTACGAGCGGCGGGCTTTTATTTCTGGAGCCGTTAGTTCCGGGCGGATGGCGGCGCGGGAAACGAGCCATATGTCGCCGCGAATAAATCCCCCGCGGCATCGACGGCCGGCGCTTTTTGCAGCATTGCAAATCGGCGGCGCATTAGCATGCAATTATGCCGCACACGGCACTAATGCTCACTGCCGTGGGAAGCGGCTGCCGGCCCGCGACATTTTTACCTGCTGCCCGCTCTCTGCCGCGGCCCGGTTGTTGTTCCATCGCAACCGGACAAAAACGACACGCGTTGTTTGGTTTTATTTCAGTTTTAGCAATGTGAAGTTTTGTTTTGTTGTCGCTTTGTTAACTGCATTTGGCAAATGATTATCGGCGTTGTTACGTTCTGAAAGTACAGCGGTTCCTGTGTAATTCTTATTTATTCATTTTTTAGCGTTTGTCGATTTGGAGAAAGCTTTTGACAATGTCGACTGGAATACACTCTTCCAAATTCTGAAGGAATCAGGGGTAAAATATAGGGAGCAAAGTGTTATATTCAACCAATACAAAAACCAGACAGCGGTTATTAGAGTCGAAGGGCAAGAAAGGGACGCAGAGGTTGGTAAGGGAGTAAGACAGGGTTGTAGCCTTTCCGCAATGTTGTTCAATCTGTACATTGAGCAGGCAGTGAAGCAATGCAAGGAGAAATTTGGAGAGAGCATTAAAGTGCAGGGAGAAGAAATAAAAACATTGCGGTTTGTCGATGACATAGTAATTCTGTCAGAAACCGCGAAAGACCTGGACAATGTCTTAAAAGGAAGGAATAAGATGAACATAAACAAGAGTAAAACGAAGGTAATGGAATTGAATGTCAGCAGATCAGGCGATGCTGAAGGGATTACATTAGGTAAAGAGACAATAAAAGTAGTAGATGAATTTTGTTATTTTGGTAGCAAGATAACTTCTGATGACCGAAATAAAGAAGATATAAAAGGCAGAATGGTTATGGGTAGAAAAGCGTTTATGAAGAAGCGAAATTTGCTGACATCCAATATTAATTTAAATGTTAGGAAATTCTTTCTAAAAGCATTTGTCTGGAGTGTAGCATTGTATGGGAGTGAAACGTGGACGATAAGGAATCCAGATAAAAAGATGATAGAAGCGTTTGAAATGTGGTGCTACAGACGAATGGTGAAAATTAGATGGGTAGATCACGTAACGAATGAGGAGGTGCTTAACCGAATCGGGGAGAAAAGGAGTTTCTGGTATATCCTGACTAAGAGAAGGGATAGACTGGTTGGACATACTCTGAGACATCAAGGAATTGTCAACTTAGCATTAGAAGGAAGCGTGTGGGATAAAAATCGTATACGTAGATCGAGGGACGAATATAGTAAGCAGATTCAAAAGGTTGTAGGCTGCCGAACGTATTCTCAGATGAAGAGACTTGCGCAGGACAGGGTAGCGTGGAGAGCTGCATCAAACCAGTATGCGGACTGAAGACCACAACAACAACAACAACAATAATTTTTCTAATTAAGACGGTCTCACTAAAGCAACATACCGAAGCTCCTACCAAAGCTACGGAATTCTGAAATCCTGACGATGTGGGAAATGCGGTAGTAGAAGCTCGTTCACAGTTTATTCACCACTGCACAGTAATTATAGACTACTCTCAAAAAGCAAAGCATTATAATTTTTTGGAACGGCAGTGGGCTTACGAAGCCGAGCGCACAATCATATCATCCCATTCTTGAAGCCACTAACTGCCCATTCGACCACCCTCCGCCCTTCTTTTCCCATTCCTCGTCTCTCCCTTCGTTGTGGATAAAGATAATACCCTTCTATTTATACCCAATCATTCACAAACTATTCCCAACTGATAATCTTTGGTCTGACGCACAGCCTAGTCAGTGTTTCTACGTGTGTAGTACAGGGAGTAAAGTTTGATCCAGAAAAAAAGAAGAAAAACCGAACATTTTATTACCTGCATCTGTTTATTTATTGCACATTTTATATGATAGAACCTGCTGCCTAATATTTGAAAGCGAGTCGTACATCTCATAATATAGCAGACATTTTTTTACGTTATTATTTAGATAGTCTAAAGTAAAGCAGTGAACAATCCGAAGATTGGTTTGAACAACACAGTGCTTTTCTAGGCATGGTCCTGTTTGGAGGTGGTATGCCGTTGCCTTCCTCTGACCTACGAACTGACTTACCCAGCCAGTTATAGAGGGACCTAAAGTTTAACGTGGGTTCCGAACCACGGTGCTGCTCAGTTTTTTTCACATCAGCAATACTGCCAAAGATGAAAGTATTGGAAAGTGACAAATAAAAATCCTAGGACCTGGCTGGGATCGAACCCGTGACATTTGAATTTTTAGTCTGGCACTCACCACTGTGCTACGGAGCCGCAGTCTAACGAACAATAATAAGAAATAGAAATCTAACAAAAGAAAAGAGAACAAAATATTAGATAATTACAGATTAGGAAAAAAGAAGAGAAAAAAACATTACGAAGAGTGTACGCATTTAGTTCTTTGTCAGACTGTTCTAGGTGGGAGGGTCTCGGATGAGAAATAAATGAATTCGAACCTGTCCTACCTGTATTTAATCGAACAATTTAACATTTGTTTCACTACTCATCTGTATGGTTGATGAGATAAATTAATTTGATGTGTTTAGAATTAGAAAACAGAGAATTAGAAAACAGAATAATGTCCCTTAAGCTGGCTGTTTCAGGTGCGAGGGCTTCGGTAAGCACTGTCACTCCTTATTTCACCCATCAATCAAAAATGTAAATAAGAAGTTTTGTATTTCTTGCTTCAACATTGCGTTAATAGCAACGTACTTAAAAAAAAACGTTCATGGCGAAAAATCGCTGATGCCTACAGTATAAGATAAACAACGTCTACAAATTTCAAGTTTCTACCGTCTGTAGATTCACTTTTCAGTCCCGTTTTCTGTCCTTTAGAAATTGATGGAGAACGCGAAATTTTTTATTACGCTTTGGCATATTTCTTTGTAATTTTACTTTTCAAACTGTAATATGCACTTAACTTTCTTTATTCGTATGCTTGTTGCAGAAAAACAACTGCAGAATGTGCATCAGGTTTCGCTGTATATAACGTCTTTGCTGTTATAGTGTCAAAAGTCATCGCTTAAGTCCGAGTTTTATATAAGCTGACGACTTTCAGCCACTACATCTTCTAGTCATCGACACGGATCTGCTATGGTGTACAAGGAGAGACTTTGTACTACAGCAACACTGAGAGATCGTACGTCTCCATTGTGTAGTTTTTGCTGAATTGCAAAATATTGACAGCCACACGTAGAATTTTATATAAGTCGGTAACTTTCAAATCTCATATCTTCCAACCCAGTATCGGTATCAACCCTCTACTACCAGAGTGCACAATGGGAGACTGATACCTACTACCACATATAAACACTATTCGTTTCGATGTGTAGTTTTAACTGCAGCCGGCCGCGGTGGCCGAGGGGACTGAGGCGCTTCAGTCACGGTCTGCACGGCCACTACGGTCGGGGGTTCGAATCCCCCCTCGGGCATGGATATTTGTGCCGTCTTAGTTCGTAAGTAGTTTGTAAGTTTAGGGACTGATGACCCCGTATTTAAGTCCCATAGACTATACAAACATTTGAACATTTTAACTGCAGAGTGAAATATAGACACAAACACCTCAATTTTTAAACATATTAAGATGTTAGCCTGTTCCATTAATTACAATACTGAATAAGTTAAATAAATAACAAGATTTAATAATATCACTATTAGACACGATTGCAATATATTGTGATTAACAACGAAATACAAATTTTGGTATCATAAATCCGTCTCAGCGCGACCCGACTTCATCCATAAGTAAAAAAAAAAAAAAAAAAAAAAAAAAAAAAAAGCTAGATTCGGCTAACGTCTGGCCGGAACTGGCCATACCGGAACCGAATATCCGGCCGGTCCTCAGTTCCAGTGAATAGGTAAGGCGTAGCAGGAGGCTGCGCGGCGAGTGCCTCGGCCCTCGCGCCAGGCCGCCAGCCGCGGCAGTAGTTCCCGGCGCGGCCGCGGCGCGGCGCCACCCGCCGGGTCGCCAGCGCCAGTGCTGGCTTCCGGCGGCGTGTCTGTCGGCGCTACAAGCCCCGGCGGCCTGTTCTCGGGATTACAAGCGCCCGGATTACGGAGTGCAAGTTTTCTGCCACGTGCGCTGCAAGGGGTCACCTTGGAGGACTCCACCGCGGGCGGGCCGAACTTCTGCCGACACCAGCTAAAATCGCGGACGCGCGCCTGTTTCTATCCTGTTAACCTTCCAGCCTCTACCTCCCCTTCATTATTGGCCCACTTTAGGTTACGGTAGCAACACTGAAAGTGGGCCTTTCCGATCGTCTTTTGACAGCTCGAAATAAAAATAAAATAACGGCTTAACCATTCACCTGACACGAAAATTAATAACCGAATTCGTAGAGGAGAAAATTCTCTACAACTTTGCTCTCCTATGGTTTTTTTTTTTTTTTTTTTTTTTTTTTTTTTTTTTTTTTTTTTTTTTTTTTTTTTCCATATCTCGTATCGTTTCAGAGATATTTGCCAAAAATAACGGCGATTTTGGGATGTACGTCTGTCTTTCCGACTGTCTGTCTGTCCGTAACGTGTTCCCCGTTATAAGACGTAGCGTTCAACCGATCAACGCCAAATTTCGCAGACATAATTGTAGGCCGACAGAGACCAGAACATCCCTTTTTTTTCAAATTTTTCGGACAAAAAATACGGTAGAAATACCAAAAAAAGCCGTTTGTAGTATAATCGTAATTGCAAACGAACCGTTCATCTGACACGAATTTTGAATAACCTAATTGGTAGAGGGGAAAATTCTCTACAACTTCACTCTATTATGTTTTTTTTTAATATCTTGCATCGTTGCAGAGATATTCGCAGAAATAACGGCGATTTGTCGATGTCTGCCTGGCTGTAGCGTTTTACTACTTTTTAGTTCGAACCGTTCAACCGATCGGCACCAAATTTTACAGACATAATTGTTGGCTACCAGAGACCAGAACCTCGCTTTTTCAAATATTTCGGACAAGAAATATGTTAGTAATACAAAAAAAAGCCTTTTGTAATGTAATTTTAATTGCATATAAACCGTTCATCTTACACTAAAATTGACTACCCCGAATTTGTAGAAGAGAAGATTCTCTACAGCTTTGTTCCCTTATGAGTGTTTTTTTTTTTCATATCTCGTATCGTTTGAGAGATATTTGCAAAAATAACGGAGTTTTGACAACCTCCACGGAATTAACGAAAACCAGCGTTCGCAGATATCAAGTGACATTCCTCGCGCAGAACTCTCTCTGGCATCAGCCATCTTGCGTTGGGTATTTCATGATTTTCTTATTTTATCTTACTCGTTGCCATTTCAAAGCAATGGTACACTGAAGAATTAACAAAAACACGTCGTTCTTCGTACGATAAATGATAATCTAGTGTCTACAAATGCCATATTAGCATCAGTTAACAACGGCCATCAATAGTATGAGATTAAAGAAAGCAGTTGGTCGTAGCGTAGTGGGCTAATGCGTTGGACTGTGACGCTGATGGTCAGTGGTGCAAAACTCGCCACTACCTAACAATTTTTTCCTAAAAGGTTTTCAGACGCTCTTATTAATTTTTTATTACATTTTTATTTTGGTCCAAAATGTTTGCAGAAACATATAAAACTACAAATCTAAAGTGGGCCGTAAAACACGTCAGTGCGATTTTTTTGTCTAACAACGAGACCACAAGGGTATCGGATTTTTTTAATATATTTATCGTAATAGTTTAGAACGTAAACAACAATCGGCCGAAGCCATTCGACGCAACTTGCAAAAATTCTCGAGAAAATCGACTTTGAAGTTTTGCAAGTAAGCGTAAGTAGCCTATAAACCATTAAATAAATTGCAGCGTCTGTCGTCGTGGTTTTCAGAGCATGTTTTGTACTAGTAAAAATGGAAGAACACAGCTTTCAAGATATCCAGCCGTGACAGAAAATGTAAAATTGACATCCCTTTTGCCTCCCAAAAAATATAATACTATAATTTCTGGATTTCATCCGCGTTTTGTTTGGGATATGCCAATGGTCGTACGTATTTGTATGTGTAAAATAAAAAGAATATTTTACCTTATTCATTTGCACTTATTGGTAGATGTAGAACACGGTCTTTCCCCTCTACAAAGTGCAGAAATTTGTATCCTGTGAAATGAATGCGGATTTAAATTACTAGGCAATCTCCAGCGATTGTACTCATGATAATTTTCTTTCGGCGAATTATCGTGCTTATCTGGGTTCTATAAACTTTAATCAATAGAATTTCCTATTTGCTATGAAACTATTGTTCAAGATGTAAATAGTCGTTAGTTTCCTGACATTTAAATATCCCTGGCTTTCTGGAATCACATAGATCTATATTATCTCGCAGTGTTAATTAATTCTTTAAAGCAATTATTATTTACAAATATCGTGCTGTTAATTCATCGTAATAATTAAGAAGTACTTGCCACGAACTATTACTATGGATTGCCTGCCATAAAATAGTTACTCGGCCAAAACACGAGTATCAGAAAAAAAGATAAAGAAAGCTATAGTGCCTGAGACATCCTTGAAGACAGAAATAAACTATCCACGGAAAGCCTAGCTACAAACTTTCAAGAACCGCCTTTAAAATATCACTTCAGCATTATACTTCAAACCCGTGTCCCCCATTCCTACGTCTCCCTCTTATAGGAATCGCCAGAAGATTAGTTTAATTAAAAGCATGCACAGAAACATCTAAATAGACACACTTTCTGTATGGGGATGAGCATAAGCCTTAGTGATTGGTAGGACGAGACGTACTCTCTACCTTGCAGTTCGCAGTAGTTTTCATAATATGTTTGTACAAGTATAAATGGAAGAACACACCTTTTAAGACGTTCAGCAGTGACAGAAAATTTCTTTTAGACGGAAACAAATTTTATATAGTGTGAAAGATGTTGCTTTGTGTTTCTCAACTGTGACACAGAAATGTCTGTGATTTACACTAGGCAGTACGTGAGCTTGAACAGTGGAAATTACCTAATCGCACATTTAAATTGTAATATCCTATTCAGCGTACAAAAGGACCATGTTTTCATACGTAATATATTTCGAGGCTGCAGATACCAACAAAAGCAAAATACGAAAATAGAAGAGTCAGCAACGGTGGCACTGAATGAACTCTTTTATTCGCGCCACGTTGAATATCACCCAAACGGAAGCGTGTTTTTGTTTCTTCTTAGTACTACCAACACCATTTACAAGGAGACCACATTGGTATCGGATTTTAGAATTTCTTTACATTTATGGCATGTGAAGTTCAGAACCTAAATAACAACCGGCCAGAGGCATTCGACGCAACTCTCAAAAATTATCGAGTAAATCGACTCTGAAGTTTTGCAAGTAAGCGTAAGTAGCCAACAAACCATTAAATAAATTGTAGCGTCTGTCGTAGCTCAGGTGGTGACGTTCTAGCTCCACAACCGTAAGGTCCGTAGTTTTCTGTTTCTCTCTCTTCATGTCTCACGGCTATATTCATTATCCCAAGTTTAAAGAAGAAGATTTCTTTGTTACTGTATAAACTGCGTATAAATATTTCATTTGTATTTAAAATTAAATGCAAATCGTAATTAATCTTTATTCAATTTATTGTAATTGTTGATGAAACAAGAATTATCCTTATTTCAACTACACGAGATGAAAATAAATATAACAAAGTCCCATCACATACCTAAGCATCCGTCCCATTCCTGCCCTATCCTTTGCGGACCTCTTTAGCTTCGCTTAGGGTTAAAGTGGCGGTGGCGTTGTATTTTTCTTTTGGATGGCGAGATTGTTACGCCTGAAAAGAAAGAGCTTAGTAAAGGAAAAAAATCTTTAGGTGACAGATTAAAAAATTTTTTTTTCGTTGTGTTGGAATACTTACACAATTTTAATATATAATGGTAAATTTTACGAAAAGATCACGAATTTCTGTTTATTCGTAACTTTCTATATATTTTAGAAGTTTGTTAATAATGATGGTTTCATTTTTTTTAATTGCTTTACTATTAGTTGCCGACAGAAGTCTTTTTATTTACCTATGGAAATTATTCCACAATTTTCATATACACACCGTAAGATTTACAAGTGAGATATGTTAAAAACGTTTTAGCTGCAACTTATGAAAATACATCAAAGTATGAAAAGGACGCAACTAACTTTAGTTACTTCTCTTTTCTCTCGATCGTTTTTTAAAGGCAGAGAGAGAAGGGTAGCGTTATTTTGTATACTCTGTCAGAAATGTCCTTCGAGAAAGAAACTATCAGTTTCCTTCCGTATTCATCGCCAGTGCCAGCTGCTAGTCCGTCTCTAAAAACATCGTCACAGACGGGTGTTAAACGCATCAACTAAACCATAACTGTAAAGTACTTAAAAACGGAAGGTTAAAATTATTACAAGTCAAGTAACCCAACAATTTACAGTCTGATCTGAACGTTGTACCTCCAAAGAAAGTAAATTAACCAATCGTTTGAATATTAATTATTGGGCAAATTTCACATGACAGTCAAACTCCTACGTATTTTATGGATAGTGTTTCATTTCTTCTATTTATGTTATTTAAATTGACCCGTTGCATGGTAATGTTACATGTTTCAAGGTTAAACTCAGGCGGAAACGTTAGGTACCTTACAAATACTATAGACAAGATTTATCGATTTTCATAAATAAGACATTTAGGCTAAATATCTACTTGTACATAATTTTTATTTACAATATATATTCACAACTTACGCGGACACCATAACATTGTATCTAAATGTATGAAAACATTAAGTGAACGTTTCTATAGGAGGCGCCTTTATTGAGGTAGAATTGTTTTTCCTTAACCGGTGTTAAAGTTACTTGAAGGTTATCAATATGTGGGTTTTTCAGTCTACATGACAGTATAAGGGTTATAGATCAACTAGGAAAACAAATCTCTGTTTTATTAACTTTTTCCCAGACATGATTTTGGTACAATATCTCAAATCGACAATGCATTTGTAGGTTCTGTAAAATGAATAAAATAATAGCACTGAATATGTAAAATAAATATTGCGCTCAACCTCAAAGTGAAGTTTATTTTGGACAGTTAAGAATGAAATTACACGAAAAAGAAAGGTATAAAGGTTATTTGAGATTACGTCATGGAAAATGCGACACACGCCTTTAATCATCAGCCCGTCACAATAATATTACAAGGTCTGGTAAGATTACTGGTGCGCTACCTAAATACAGCAACGTAAAGAGAGTCCTTGAGAAGTCAGAAATTGTGAATAAATTGAAAAGTGAGTAAATGTAACCACTAATGGTGCCTCAAAGGTGATAAAACATGTTTGGGAATTTATTTTAAAAAATAAACAGTGTAAATACATGTTCGCAGAACAGTTACGACCATAGATTCTGTATGTATTGATATATCTCAGTTTCTAAACCAGGGCAGAAACGCAATATGTTTGTTTTACAGCCTTAAATATAAATTTTTCTAACCTGAAAGTGAGGTAAAAAATAATAAATATGATTTGTTAGATACGCAAAGTGTTTTGAAAGTTCTTGCAAGAAATGTCTGTGAGTGTCAGATATTTGCATGGGGTACAACTTTCTTTTAGAGACGAAATGCGACGGCCCGAAAACAACGAAATATTCCCGAAGTAATAGGGTCTACTGACCAGGTGTGCGTCATCTTCATATTACCTATCACAGTAAATCAATAGAGTTTCAAAATAAAAACTCCAAGAATGACTGTGTCTAAGAAGTGAACGGTATTGTAAAATCTCGCATGCGGAAAGACTGCCTGGATGATAGGCAACACGCATTGCACACGAATTCCCCAGACAGCCTACGCCGCGGCGCTCCTCAGGGGTGCAACCAACAGCGGTGTAAAATACGGCCACTATCGAAGCGAGGCATCGGCAAACATTTTGTCTCGCACGAACGTCTTTGTCCATAATTTATCTATCACTCATAGAATTTGATGCAAGGATTTTAAAACAAACTGTATACATGAAGAATGAGTTTCGCCCTATACAGTTTCCTTTACTGCTATTTCAACACAAGTTCTGTCGTATATATTTTTCCAGTGTGCCAAACCGGGATAATGCTCCGCCGACTGCGCTACCTTTTTCATGTTAGTGTAACAAAAATCTAGTTTGCTCACGATAGGGAAAGAGATCTCACTTCAATCAAAATGAAATACTATTTTTCCAAGATTTAGGCGAAATAGTATTTCATCTTAGTAATTAAAATTATCATAAAATATATGTACAGAAATTCAATATTGAGACTAGAAAATAACTTCATCTATGACTAACTTTATTGATTAGTGATTCGAATCATTCTACAGAATGTTTTTGAAACGAGAAAGGTCTGTGCGAAATGTGTTATGTACATCTTGTCTCTGGAATGGTATGTATACATATATATCCGGGTGCTAAGGACATTTATTTTCTAAATATAAAATAAAATAGAAAAAAGGAAAAAAAACAAAGGTACAATACCTGATGTTATAAATACGATCCCATCACAAAACGAAAAGGTGGATACAACCACATGTAGAAGCAAAGGTTTGAAGACAGAACTAACGCTACTGTGGCAAAGACGGGTTTATGAGATTCTGTAACTGTTTCTCATGGTTGTATAAACGTTTTGTGCATTGAATTCTTTGTCCAGAGGGAGGGGGTTTGTAGGAATATAGAGAGACTATAAGGGACACCCATTGATCTGTATACTACCTGGATGATCAACTTAAGCTGTATGAGGGTGGCAGCCATAGGAGTTAATATGTAATTTCTTGCCTAATTACAACACGTCTGCTACGAAACGCTACTAGAGAATGTACAGTCTGAACAAATTATAGTGAAATGTGCTTGCAAACATTTCCCCGCAAGAATGAATATTATTTCTACACAGTTTTTAAGTCTCATTTTTAATCACAAGGATGATTGAAAATGATTAATAGGCACAGACACGGAAAATGTTAAGAGACACACTCCAATTTTGTGGTTGCGTTGCATTTAACGTTTACTGTGCTGTCATGAGAAAATTTAGATGAAAAAAATTAATTATTCTGAAAATTAATATTCGTAAACAGCATTATTCAAAATAGTAAGCAATGAACCACGAAATATCTACACATGTTTCAGTGCTGTTGGTTGGCATCCACTAGACAACGTAACTGTTGGAGACAGTACTACCTATTATTCGTAAAATATCTGCGGCCAGCTGAAAATTTAGTACATTTAATTTTCTGAATAAACAGGCAGCGATCTCAGGGACGCGATTGCGGAGTAAATTGAAATAATAAAAAGAAATTGCAATTGCATTCCGTGTGCTACAATTTCGTTCCATGCGTTGATGACGAAATACCTTCATCGGCGATCTCTGGGGAAAAAATTAAATAATAAATAAATAAAAATATAAAAATAAAATTAAAAATAAAAACAATAATGAAATTCATTTTGAGTCAAGATCGTTTCTAAATGGAAATTATTATTACCTAGTTGCTTCAATTCAAGATCATATAACAACATAACAAAAATGAATTCCTCTTAACAATTTAATGGAAAATGTTGGGCGACCGCTTTAGTTAGTTACAGGCTCTGGCATACAACAAATGATTGATTAATATTCGTTCTTTGTTTCCTACAGTTATAGTTATGCTGTATCGTTTATTTAATATTAATTTCTTTTTCTTTAATAAAAACTTTACTGTCCTTTTTTATACACAGTATAACCAATATAAAGTTCTGATACATTTAGGTTGTATAGCGTTCAGGGAGAATACATGAACTCCTGAACTAATAAAAACTACTATTTTAAATGTTTCGAAGATATTAAATATAAGGAAAGGCGTTGAATTATAATTAGAGTGTGTGTTGTGGAGGTAGACGTGCCTTAAGACAGTCCGTATAGCCGCAAGGCTTTGTTACTTGAGCGGCTAAAGTATCAGCTTGATGAACAGGAGGTCGTGGGTTCGAATCCCGGCAATAGCAAAATTTTAATTCAACGCCTCTCCTTATATTCAATATCTTCTATGTAATTACGTAAGAATGTCTTAAGGAATTAAATTATTATTGAGGTTTAAATTTTTCGGCTTTTTAGTAATCGAATCTCGAATTGCTTTACAAGTAGACCAAAGGGGTATTGGATTTTAGAATTTATTGATATTTATAGTACGCGAAGTACAAAATTCAAATAACAATCAACCAAAGCCATTCGACGCAACTCTAAAAAATTCTCAAGAAAATCGACTTTGAAGTTTTGCATGTAAGCTTAAGTACCAATCGTTAAATGAATTGCAGCGTCTGTCGGTGTGGCTCAGTTGGTAGCGTTTTGGCCTTTCAACTTTAGGGTCCGTGATTCTAATCCTGTGGTGACAGATTTTTCATTTTTTTCCGTTGGGTTCTAATAGTTACAAAGTTTTAATACCTAATTAGTAGTTTTTACGAAAAGTGCATGAATTTTTGTTTATTCGTAATTTTCTGTATTTTATAGAAGTTGTTAATATTGATGGTTTTAATCAAAAAGCGTAAGTTACATTTTTCCCAGTATTGGCTTCACTGTTAAAGAGCTATAATGCTGTTTTTGGAAAGTCATCTGCATAGTTACTAATGGCTTCTGAAGCAGCTAACCCGCTCAACCATTGTTATAGGTGACGACAAGGTGTTCAGCTCGTTTACGTACACTTAAAAACTGACACAACACGTGGAATTAGAGGTCCCAAAATGTTTTATATAATTAAATTCAGAAACAACGAATATTATTCTGTCACAGTGGCATTCGAACCACTGACTCGCATTCGAACCACTGACTCTATGGTTGTGATGGGTGAACGTTTACGCCTGAGCTACGCCGAAAAATGCTGCTACTGATTTTATTATTGGTACTTACAAGTATTTGCAAAAGTTCAAACTCGATATTCTCGGGAATTTAAGGGAGTTGCGTCGAATGGCGCCTCGGTTGCACAGTGGTAGAGTGCCAGACTTTTTAATCCAGAGGTAGCGGGTTCGATCCCCGCCAGGTCCTAGGATTTTTATCTGTCACTTTCCACTTCTTTCACCTCTGGCAGTGTTGCTGATGTGAAAAATACCGAGTAGCACCGTGGGTCGGAACCCACGTTAAACTGTAGGTCCCCCTATAACTGGCTGGGTAAGTCAGTTCGAAGGTCGGACGAAGGCAACGGCATACCACCTCGAAACAGGACCATGCCTAGTAAAGCACTGTGGTGTTCAAACCAATCTTCGGATTGTTGACTGCTTTACCTTACCTTTGCGTCGAATGGCTTTCGGTGATTGTTATTTAAGTTCCGAACTTGACGTACCATAAATATGAAGAAATTCTAAAATATGTGGTCTCCTTGCTAGAGTGACAGGGGCATGTGTTCTTAAAATTACTAGATCACCTTCGCGGTGCGTGCCGCGTCGGTCGGCGAGAGTAGCCTGCTGCTGCCGCGGTACGGCGGACAATTTCAGTGGCATTTCACGGCCGACCGCCCAGCGAGAGCGGGCGAATCTCAAAGCAGAGCGACAATTTGGTTTTCTCGCGACAGCCGGCCCGACCTCGGGGCAGGAGTGGGAGTGGGGGGTGGAGGCGCAGACATAAATCGCGCCGACAGCCGCCTCGTTTGCCCGCTGCGATCGCCGGCACCGCCCGCTCAGCGCTTTTCCTCTCGCGGGCCGCACAATTTTCTCACTCTCCTTCCTTTTTTTTTTTCTTCTTTCGCCGTCTTTTCCCGCCGGCAGAGAAAAGCGGCGACAATTTCCGCGCGTGGACATTGGCATGCGGCCGGCGGCCGGCGGCTGCGGCCACAATGCGGCAATCACACAGATTACAGGGCAGCCGCGCGCTTTTTACGGGGCGCCGCGCCGGCCAGCGGGGGTGGACGCCACGAGGGCTGGACTCGGCGCCGGGTTCTTCCGCACGCGGCGGGCGAGTGAGATGTCGACTGGCTTCGCGAAGATTGTTATCGGATCGAAAAATCCGTATTTAATAAGCGGCCAACCTAGGTACTGTCATCCAGTCTTGTTGCGGATTGTCTACCTAACGGCATCCATTAAAAAAAATGTTAGACTAGTTGATACCTAAATTATTTCTTGTATAAATTTTCCTCTCTGCGCCCATGTCTTCCTCTCTCTCTCACTCTCTCTCTGTCCATCTACTGCTTCTCCCCCTTCCTTTGTCCCTCTCCACCTCCATCTCTTCTCTCTCTCTCCACATAAACCCCCATAAACTTCTCCAATTCTTCTGCCGCAATGAGTACTGTACATCACACAATTCACAGCAAAATTCGTTACTTGTATTTGCCAATTGTCTATTAGTCGATTTCCTCCTTCCCCCTCTATTTCTTCATCTCTTTTTGCCTCTCCTTTTTCAGCCCATCTTCACCATCTCTACTCACCTTGGCCTCCCGTCCCTCTAACAAGGAGGCCACATGGGTATCGGATTTTAGAATTTCTTGATATTGGTACGTGATACTTGATATTGGTACGTGAAGTTCGTTACTTAAATAACAGTCACCGAAAGCAATTCCCAAAATTTCTCGAGAATATTGACTTTGAACTTTTTGCAAGTACTTGTAAGTACCAAGTTGGCCTCTCATCTATACATCTGCTGTCTCTTCTACCATTTGCATTATCTACTTTCTCCTTTACCTCCTGCCCTTCTTTAGATCATTTTCTCTCCACTTCTATTTTCATTAGTCCTGTTTCTCGCTTGGTGCAAACCATCCTTCCCCATCTTTATTCATTTCTTTCTCGTCTACAAAAGTTATATTTACCTGCCAAGACGGTCTAACTATGACGGAGTATGCTGTAAGGTATCTATCGTACGATGACTGGTGCAGAAGGAAAACAAACATACATGTCCAACTTTCATGGTTATTCGTCAAATGAGGATGAATGCTAATAAATGGTTAAATTGTGTAGAAGTCTATTGTAAGCTACAGCATTTCTGGAAGGACACTATATTTATATATATTCACTAGAATTCATCTTCATTTGACGAATACAACACACACTCACACACACACACACAATATCCTATTTTCATTTGTAAACTGTCCGATAATGAAAAAATATGATTACGAAATGTATTTTGTCTTATGGAGCGTAACGATGTCATTCCGCTTTGTTTCCTACTATACTTAAGAAACCGCATCGTAAAGAACTCATATTTTAACCCTCAAAAAGTGCAGCTCATCGGTTGCAAAGCTAGAGGTTCATTACTTCACCAAAGTTTCGGTTTCAAATATGGGAGCCTTCATCGGAAGTACAAGTTTTTAGTTACATGAAATGAACAGAGTTATATTTCATGTAAGTAAACGCGGGCCTGTTGCTTAAAAACCACTGACTATTCATTTCATATAACTAAAAACTTTTACATCTGATGAAGGCTCACAAAGTTGAAGCCGGAACCTTGGTAAAGTAATCAACCTCTAGCTGTCTAACCTATGAGATGTATTGTTTGAGTGTTAATCTTTCATGATCGGTCGGTGTCTCAACGTTTAAAAATGTAAGAACTTATATTTTTTGGTGCACTGTGTGAAAGCAATTTGATGGATACATCCATTTTAGTTTCTGGGATACGGAGCCTAATATGAACCACGGGCTGTGCACATACCAAATATTTTGTGTTTGTTTCACCCGCTGGCAGCACAGTGGTTGAAATCGCGTGTAAATGTGACCAACACGTTCCCAAAATGAAAATAAGAGGACGGCGAGTGTGGAGATTGGGCGCCTGCAGATGCCGCGCCAGATGGCTTGTGGGCCTTCAGCCACCTGCAGAAACGCCGGCCCGCTTCCCACGCCTCGCCGCTATCTGCGACGCATCGCGCGCTACAAAACACTGCCTGGGAATCCTCTGCCAACGCCCGCCAATTCTCTCAGCTTCACTCTGCTGTTCCTCCTCTCCATGTTCCAGGATTCTGTTTCGTGCTGTTCTACGCCAATCCATTCACCTCTCCGTATTAAAAGTACTACAGGCCTTTTGTTATGTGCTCATTACAAGGTCCAATTTTCCCTTCTCATTCACAACTTGTTTACTATTTTACCTGCTGTAATTTGTCTCGTAACTCTTCAACTCTTTCTCGTATTTATCAGCTATTCTTCAAACTGTCCTACCACATTTCACTCTCATAACTGTTTAGTTACAGTCATACAGTTTCCGGATTTTATATTCCCCTATAATTATCTATTTGATCTGTCGCTGCTTTTCTTTTGACATATTTTCTTGACAGTCTTTTCCAAGTCTTTTTGAAGAAAAAAGAAATTATAAAAAATAAAAAAATAAAATGTTATGCATTGTATTCTGTTCCTCTGTAGACCTGTAATTTATCGCTGCCGAAGGATTTGGCTTTAGACATATCTTCATCAATACTATCAGGTTGTTCACATTTATATTATATAGCCTAACCATGTTACTTCACCAATTTTGTCGTCAATTCCCTCTGAAATTCCTTCTGCTTCTACAAAATATTATCCTTAAATTTTCAAATGTTCAAATGTTTGTAGAGCTTATGGAACTTAACTATGGGGTCATCAACTACAAACTTACAATCTTACAAACTACTTATGAACTAGGTACTACTAAGGACGGAACAAATATCCATGCCCAAGGGGGGATTCGAATCCCCGACCGTAGTGGCCGTGCAGACTGTGACTGACGCGCCGCAGAACGCTCGGCCACTGCGGCCAGCATCCTTAATTTGCAGATTACTGATTTCATTTATACGCTACTCAGTAAATTGTTGTTCTGCTGTTCCTCTTTAACACAATTATATTGCGATAGCATTTATTATTCCACAATTTTTTTTATATCGCTAACCTTCAGTGCCGGTATGTTTATCTTGCACTTCAAATTGGTGCCATTGAAACTGAGGAATATTCTTTGTAATTCTCTAAATTAGTTAATTGTATCCGAAGATTTTAAATTTGAGTAAAATTTTCAGTTATCTCGCAGTGAGTTTTTATTTAATTTTCTGTGAGAAATTGCACTAAGCGTCCATGTTCTCCAGAACTCCTTATCGTTAGAAAATGAGCTTGTCTTTGAATAAAATTTCTCTGCACCGTTTACATAATGTGTAACACGATGTACGATATCATCCATACATTTTGGCCTAAATTATTCAGATGGTAAAGAATTTTGAAATGGGACTTTCTTTAGCCATCCGTGAGCAAGCAAAAACTTGACAAACTCGAGTTTCACATACACTGCTCGTTCAAGATCACATACCGACTGAAATATTCATCACTGAACTTTTCTTCCCCAATTTGGTTTTCTTTCATTTATTTATTTATTCTTTCTTAATCCCGGAACATTGCAAATTATCCGTTTTTCTAGTCACACGAAAGCCCACAACATTCTTTGATCATACAGTAGTTAAGAGTCTTTCATTAAGTACAAAGTCAGTCCCCAGTACAGAAGAAAAACCTTTCGGAATTTCGAGAGCTCTCGTGGCTCACTTGAAGTTCACTCTGTCGATAATCCATTACGTCACGTCACAACAATACGGCTTGCGAGGGGGAGTTTGAAAAGTTTAAGCAGCGATCAATAGTTCATTACAGACTAGGACATCATACTTGTTTTCTTGAAAGTAAATGCTACTTTCGCTATACAAGGACCGCGTGACTTCAGTTTAAAAGCTACTGTGGGCAGATACTCTATAGTAACAGAAATAAGGATGAATTAAGGAAAATCTCGGAACCACAGTAAGAGTTTTGCTATTTGCACTTGATGTAGCTGGGTGGGCCTGATGCTGTACAACGATAGGATAAAAAGCTCGCAAAAGGGACTAAAAATAAAAGAAAGCAAATATGAAGGAAACAAGAAAAAAACTTTTTTCTTGCACATGTTGTATTATTTCACGTAAATTAGGCGCAGTGGAGTGTTACTGCCGTACATTTGTGTTATTTCTTACATATTTGTATCTTCTTTTAAATTATTAAAAAAGATAAATTTCTAGTTGGAATATTACTTCTGATGCATATTTGTGACCATGTTTATTCTAATATCCTTAACCAAAAAAATCTCCTTTTCATTTTAATTGCATTGTAACGTACTAAAAGTATTTATTCAGGTCCCAGTTTTTGCCTTTGCAACGGGATGATTCTTTCCAGGAGACCAAGGATGGCAAGTATGACTAGCCAATCCTTCTACACGTTAATGGGCTTAAAAAGTTACTTTTAAATTAATGTATGTACCAATAGAAGGAAGATTAGGATTTAAGGTCTAGGAATGGGCTGATATTGGTTATAGCGAACTGGTATTTCCTTCGTATTGACAACTTAGTTTTTGCTGTTGCTAAAGGGTAGCTGTTTTCTTATGTACAGTATGCCACGAGTTTTTAAAGTCAATGTAGTCTTAAGGTTCTACCATGAATGCCAGGGTTCTTTTGATTATTAATAATATTTTTTCTTTGTTTGCAAAAGAGTTCAGAAAAATTTTGAAATAGTCCCCTTAGTTTACATTTTTTTCTGTGATTCTTTTCTGTTGCTGCCATTTTATATTAGTAAAAGGATCCTGTTACAATGAGGCTACGAATGTCTTCTAATGGGAAAATAATTAACGACTTTTTCCTAACGACCAGTATCTGTCATAGACAGGTACTGGACTTCTTTTGCGAGTTATAGAAGAATTGTCATTATCACAATTGAAGTGTTTGTTAAGCTAATGGGACTTAACTGCTGGGTCGTCAGTCCCTTAACTTACAAACTACTTATGAACAAAAGACAGAAGACTAAAGACAGCCGGCCGCGGTGGCCGAGGTGACTGAGGCGCTCCAGTCACGGTCAGCACAGCCACTACGGTCGAGGGTTCGAATCCCCCCTCGGGCATGGATATTTGTGCCGTCCTAGTTCGTAAGTAGTTCATAAGTAGTTTGTAAGTTTAGGGACTGATGACCCAGTAGTTAAGTCCCATAAGCTTTACAAACATTTGAACATTTGAACTAAAGACAGAACAAACATCCATGCCCAAGGGGCTATTCGAATCCCCGACGGCCTCGCGCATCGGAGCATAAAGCCTCAATGCGCTCGGTCACTCCGCCCCCGCGTCATTATCGCACTATAGAAGATACGAGAACTGGGGTCCAATTCTTATTACATCCAACAAGCAAACATGTAAATAACACCCATTATTGTGAAAAGGCCCCTTTTACAAGTTTCTGATTAAATCGTGTGTATGTCAGAGAGAGAGAGAGAGAGCGCAGTGGTAAGACACTAGACTCGCATTTGGAAGGATGGTGGTTCAAATCCACCTCCGGCCATCCAGATTTAGGTTTTCCGTGATTTCCCTAAATGACTCCAGGCAAATGCCGGGATGGTTCCTTTCAAAGGGCTCGGCCGATTTCCTTCCCCATCCTTCCCCAAAAATCCGAGCACAAGCTCCTTCTCTAATGACCACGCTGTCGACGGGACGTAAAACCCTAAGCTTCCTTCCTTCCTTCAGAGAGAGAGAAAGAGAGAGTTGTTCCCAGAAAGGAGACTTATAAAATTTGGAGCGAGGCAAAAAAAAAAAAAAAAAAAAAAAAAAAAAAATGCGTTAGAAAATTGAAGCAGCTAAGAAATGCCTTCCACTTGAGTCAAATGCTTCACAGTTTCTACATGTGAGTTATATTGGATACTACGATGAAAATTTTTCATTGGTATAGTCATATTTCCATTTTCCAATGGTACTGTTCCCTTATACATATGGGCATTGTTGTGAATAATTGTAACTTAGCTTACTATGTCCTTAGTCGGCATCGTACACAAGATACTGATTACGTGTGGTGCGATCTGGTGCGGATTCCACGGCCGCTGAAGCGACCGCACTGTCGGCGATTTCAAAGTATAATCAGGGCTGCACACGTGTCCGATCGAACAGCGAACACCACGTGGGGGAGGAAACAAAAAAGGAAGCGCGAGCCGCTGTTGGCGACGGCGTTGGCACTGGGCGTAGCCACGTGTTCCCAGACAAACGGCTCCCGTAAAAGCTTAATTAGCGCCGGCCTGTTAACAAGCGGCGACACAGCCGGGCCGCAGGTAAACAGATTAGCCGGCAAACAGCAGGCGTGCGGTTACTTGGCTGCCAGGGCCGCAGGGTTCGACTCCACAAAAGTTTTGATCATTACTGTACGTCTCTTTTGTTGGCCTCCAGATGAGAATTAACGTGCCATTAAATACACTCAAAGCTTTGCTACGACTACTACCAAACGAACAGCCTGGGAAAACTCCCTATGACGCGTTTAGTGACTAGACGAGCTGCGAGTGCCTCTGTCAGTGGCAACAGGTACCGTTTTGATACTGTGACTTTTCATGCTCTCGGAAGTTAACTCGCGAAGATCGAAAAACAAAAATTTTTAATTCAATTGGTCTTTTAGATTTCAAGGCGTACCTGTTAAGAGGTTGGGTTTTCACGTACATATTTTCGTCCGGTGATGTTTAGTTCTTCGTTCATTAGTAAATAAATTTCAGATCAGTGACGAACAATTTACACCAGCCGCGACATGGTCGCGAATAGAAAAGTAATATGATAAGGAAAACTGATTCTCTTTATTTACGTCTACGATGACAATTTTTAGTTAGTCGTAACTGACAAACAGTTTATGTAATATCTTCAAATCTGTTACTCCCAAAACGAGCATTATGGCCCCTCTGTCTTGAGACATGTTTTAGAAATAATACATGTGAAGATCGTCATGACTGACAGAAACCGGTTGTCTAATGACTAGCATTTTGAAGATTGATGTGAATTAAGGAAATCAGTCCAGCCGCAGTATTTCTGTGCCATTATGGTTGTTTAAATCTGAATGTGGTCGTAAAATAAAATTATTTGGACAGCCAAGTGTAATTCATTGCCTAAAATATTACCGACGAATAAGTAGTGGCAAATTGCAAGTCCTCGCTCTTTTATGGTCGTCTAAGTGCCCTGTGTCTAATAATGATGTTCTCAAAAAAAAGGTAAAGCAGTCAATAGTCCCAAGCTTGGTCTGAACACTACAGTGTTTTTCTGTTTGGAAGTGGTGTGGTGTTGCCTTCCTCCGACCTGACTTACCCAGCCAGTTATTGGGACATGGCACCAGCGCATGTCGGGGTTTTTATGCAAAGACAGATGATTCCTTTGTCTTAGCTTCTTAGCTGCAGGTTTATATACTTGAAGTTTCAGGATTCGACTTTTAATCGTAGCGATCATGGACAGACGTTACGGATTTAAGCTGCGCCACTCACTTTTCCTTACGCAGAATTTAACACGAAAAATAAATGGACTGAAGGTCCCGATGTGCTTTTTCTCTCTATCACACACACACACGTCACGGAAACAGAGGGGAGACGGACAGGGAGGCAGGGACAGAGATCCCCTTATAGATTAGTGCGCTCGCTATTACTGACCTGACCGCGAGTAGCCCAGTGGAAGCAGTGATTCAGGTCGCATCTCCGATTTCTGGAAATGAGCATACGGAAGGTAAATAACAAACTGAATCCCTTCACCACGCCGTATAGACGAAAAAGTGCACAACAAACTCAGCACTGATTCTTACGGCCTATTACAAATTTGACTTCTCTGTATTTAAGCAACATAATAGTTGGGATTGGGGGAGTCTTGTTGCATAGAAGATGTGCTGCAAGGCGATGGTGCCTCTGTTATAGTCCGGGGTTCATTTCATTAGTACGAAATGGGCTTCCTAATTGTCTGGGATGGACTTTGGTCTCCGGCATGTTGAACTGCTATCTGCAGACATTTTTCGCATTCTGTCAAAGTTCTGAGGGCATATGTTTCTCGAGGAGTCAACCAGTAATTGATGCCGGATGTTCAGATGTTTGTAGAGCTTATGGGACTTAACTGCGAGGTCATCAGTCCCTAAACCTACAAACTACTTATGAACTAGCTTATACTAAAGACGGCAGAAACATACATGCCCGAGGGGAGATTCGAACCGCCGACGGGGAACGGCTAATTGATGCCTTCAGCATATATCTAGAGGAAGGACCACAAGGATAAAATTAGTGATATTAACGTCCCGTTGTCAGCATGGTCGTTAGTAACAAAGCTCAGACTCAGATTTTTACGTAAGGATGGGTAAGAAAATTGGCCGTGCCGTTTTAAAGGAGTGATCCCGGCATTTGCCTACAGTTATGTAGGGAAATAATGTAAATCCTAAATCTGCCGCGTGGGAATAGGCGTGTGGATCGTCACGTTACCGAACGCGCGGCCGTCTTAAGTTCGAGTCCTTTGTTGGTCATATATGTGTGTGTGTACTCCTTTGTATAAGTTACAGTTTGTTTAAATAGTTTGTAAGTCTAGGGAACGATGACCACACCAGAGTAATTCGGTACATTATTTTATAAAAATTTGAACATTCGAATCTGCAACTTGCGTCTGAAAAGTTCGGTGAACAGTCTCAGGAAACATAGCAAACAAGAGTTACAAACAAATTACATTTACTAGCCTTCAAAATAATAGCAATTGGCTACAATACTCTTCTGACGTCGGTTGTCCAGCTATCAGCAAAAGCTTTTTGTGGAATCGCTCCAAGCATTGAGGTAACGCGTTGTTGGATCTCTGCAACCGTGACGAAGCGTAAGCCTTTCAGGGCTAATTTGAGACGGAGAAACAGATAGAAGTCTGCCGGCGTCAAATCTGATGAATAAGGAGTGTGTGGAAGCACAATGACCTTGTGTATAGCGAGAAAGTTGAGCATGCGAATCGCAGTGAGTGGACGGCATTGTCGTGCAGGAAATTCCACCGTCCAGTCCGGTACAGTTCTGACTGAACCCGCCTTATGCATTGCTGCAACCTTTTCAAAATTCTCTTCTCAACAAAATTTGATGTTAACGCATTGCCCGATTTTGCGCTCCATGCTGCAATAACGTGAGTTCTCACACTGACCCTGTTCGCTGGGTCTCAGAGTCCACTGCAGTGCTTTGCACGATAGAGGGCGTTTGTTGACATGTCTCTCAATGTGTATACACAGGCACTTCTCCAGCGTGGTTTGTAAATGGGACCGTTCACCAAACTTTTTAGACGCACCTTGTAAATATGGACGGCGAGAGATGCATCTGAACCACTGTCATCCACAATGAGAAACCAGTGTGATACTGCGCCATCTGGCTCAGGCAAGGAGCAATAAGTGACAATGGTACACAGAGTGACTTCCGCCGCACCCGTGGGGTGGCTTGCAGAGTACGGGTGCAGATGTGGACGAAATGAATTAGTGTCAGCTGCGTTCAGTGGAGTACCGGAAACGTGGAGACTGACCCTCATGGCGATTCTATGCAGTCCGCAGGCTCAGAAGAGGCGTCACATAAACCTTCAGTAAGTGTACACGAGTGCTTTGTATTACTACTGCGCCATTTGGCTCAGTCAAAGAGCAAGAAGTGACACTGGTACACAAAGTGTCTTCCTCCACACCCGTGAGGTGGCTTGCGGAGTATGGGTGTAGATGTGGACGAAATGAATTAGTGTCAGCTGCGTTCAGAGGAGTACCAAGGAGTACCAGAAACGTGGAGACTCACCCTCATGGCGATTCTATGCAGTCCGCAGGCCCAGAAGAGGTGTCACATAAACATTCAGTAAGTGTACACGAGTGCATCGAAATAAAAGGGTTACTAGTCCGGAACGACTGGCGTCGCAATGCTGGTACGCCTTCCGTGCCGGATGGGGATCGATGAGCCGCGTCGCCCGCGGCGGGTCTTGGCAGCGGCTAATAACGTCGACAGCCACAATTTGGCGCGCCCGGGGGCTCGAACCGGGCGCCGGCTGCGGCTGCGGCGGGGGGCTTCCCCTCGCGAGGGCGGGGGTTCCCCGATTTATGAGTGGGCCGTCAGCTGCTTCCCGCTTCCCGGCCGCTTCCTTCCTGCGCATTGTGGCCGCCAGGCGCTGTCGCGCGGCGTAATTCTTGCGTCGCTTCCTTCCACGCCGCATTACTCACCGCAGGCGCACCGCGAGGCGAGGGGGCGGTCGCCGGCGGCGCCACGCCAGGCGCTCCCTCATCGACGTCTCCTTTATGCCGGCTAATCCAGAAACTGCATTCCAGTCGATAGGGGACGCTTGGCGCGCTGCCGCCCGCGGCAGTTTATCTGACGGCTGGCTGGCAGCGGAATTGGGTGACGGCGGCAACGCCTGCCGTATGCGTGCGAGTGCCAGCGTACGTGTGCGTGAATGTGCGTGAGGGTATCCTTCCTTCCTCTGCAGGGATTGGACAAGAATACGGAAAGAAAGTGATAGCGAACTGTTCACTTTGTGGTGATGGTGATTACGATCGTGTGGAATGTTTGGCCGGGGTCGTGTTCGGCCTTCCTGGTGCAAGTGACGCCACTCGGCCTACTTGTACGTAGATGACGATGAAACGATGATCAGAACGACATAATACCAGTCCCCGAGCGGAGAAAATCTGTGATCAGTCAAAATGTGGCTTGTTGATCTTTGAAATCTGGGCTAATAGACAGGACTTTCAGCCCTCTCATTGAATATGTTGAGCCACCGTTCCGGTTCCACTGGAGCGGACTCGTTGTAAATGGCGCTGTTGTATTTGACCACAAACAGCCCTTTTGCGAAGCCCTTGAATTATATGTCTATATTTATTAAGCTACTAGCGAATCCGGCAATACTTCGCTATTGGATTTGGATATACCCGTCAAAGGTATGAGTCCTACCTCGGGCATATGTTTCTTTGTGTGTGTGTGTGTGAAAGAGAGAGAGAGAGTGGGACTAGGAATGGGAGTTGCCTTTAAGATATTTAAAGTTGTTTGTAACCGTATGGACTGATGACCACAGTATGTGAATACCATAGATTTCCAAACATTTGAACATTTGATTTTCGAATTGGATAGGCACCCTAATCTCTCCTCTACTCCTTTCCTCCTCGTCCCTCTATTTGTATACTTCCTCCTTTCCCCGCACTTTGTCCTTCTTCTGCCCACTATAACTGTCCATCAGCTTCACCCCACATCCTCTATACCTCTTATCCCATACTCTATCCATCTTCTCGTCTCTCCTCTTTGCATCTGTTACCCCATTCCCTCCCTTTTTTATATCCATCTCATGTCACCTTCTCTATCTCCTCCTCCCCAACTATCTGCCTCCACCTTCTCTCCTCCTCCTCCTTCTCTTCTTCCTCCGTCCACCCTCATTGCATCTATACATCTCCTTCTTCCCTCCATTCTGTCGGAGGTTCGAGTACACCCTCAGACATGACTCTGTATGTTGCTTTAGTTTAAGAAGTGTGTAAGTTTAGGGACCACTGACCTCACCTTTTTGGTCCCTTAGATTACAAACCGCAGCGCGGGAGTGACCGTGGGGGAGTGCGCGTGTGCTTCCCGTCGGAGGTTCGAGTCCTCCCTTTGTGTGTGTGTGTGTGTGTGTGTGTGTGTGTGTGTGTGTGTGTGTGTGTGTTTGTGTCTGTTTTGTCTTTGGCGTAATTTAAGTAGTTTGTATGTCTAGGAAGTCATGTCCACTGTGATTAGGTCCCAAAGCTTTACAAACATTTGAATTTGATTACAGACATTTGAACACCTATCTGATATAAACAGTGGTGCCTGTACTTCGCAGTAACATTTCCAACGTCATATGTTTATTCGAATCTTTCATTTCTCAATCTCCTCCATCCTCACCATATATTAACCTGCTCGTTCCCCCTCTCTCTCTACATATGCCCTTAGCCTCTCTATGTCCTTCTCGATGAAAAATTAGAAATACCTGCCAGCTTTCATGGTGAGTCATCAAACGGCGTTGAAGCCCTTTGCGAGTTACTCTTAGCCATACAAAGGCTTGCAAAGAGTAAAAAACTGCTCCCTGAAAACATACACGCGCCAAGTTTCACAGTGAAGGGTATAACAGCGATTGAAACTCTATTGATCGGTCAAATAGTGAAGAACTCTATTGGCAACGTACCCTTCGCCACGCACCGGAACATGAAAACACCAATAAAAAATACACATGTGTCAGAGTTCATGATGATAGTCAGATCAAATAGTCTTTTGTCAGCTATCATGTAAGCTGCATACGAGAACTTTGTACTTCGTTCTATTTTTCCGACTTTATTTTGTAAGTGTTCCAGGAACATAGGTTCAAATGTTTGTGAAGCTTATGGAACTTAACTGCGGGGTCATCAGTCCCTAAACTTACAAACTGCTTATGAACTAACTTATGCTTAAGACAATACAAACATCCATGCCGGAGGGAGGATTCGAACCTCCAACGCAGTAGCCCGCGCGATCCGCAAAGTTTTTTTTTCTATTTCTGAATTTTATACGATTCACATGTATAAGCAGCATGGTTGTATGCACGCAGTCTGGTCAGAATTAAGAAACGCAGCGCTGCGCGGTTAACTGTTGGCCTATCTTCGTGCTTTAAGCTATGTTAGTTGATCACGGGCTATTAGTAGCTCTTGCGGGAGAGCCAGTATTGTATGGTGGGACTGGACTGATACCAGAATATGCAGGTCATGGAATTTACTCCAATGTTGTGATATTGGATTGAACCTTCTGGCATATTTGGTAACTGTGTGATGGGGCTTGGCGAAAGTGCGAGACCGACAGCTTAACAAATTCAACGGTTAATTTGTTGTCCCTGAACGTTAATCACCATTCTAAGTTACTCCTCGCACGAGGGACACGCTACAACCACGATTCAAACTTGTCTAAAGTGTAGCTTCCTTGTCAAGTCGTTCAACTTTAATAACTGCAGTTTACTGTCTGTAGAAGTTGCAGAGGAGGTGATTCAAAGAAACGTTTCGAACCTTGGAGGACTTGTAGAGGGGAGTGAGGACATAATATTTTGAATATGACTCCTTGTCCAGTGTTTTCTGGTCAACATTGTCAAAAGCCTAATCGAAATCTAAAAAAGAAATTAAGGAAGGTTTTCCTTTATTCAGTTCATTTTCTAGGATAGAATGTAAGGTCCTTATTGCCTCGTGTTTCCTACTTTTCTCCGAACCGCAAACTGTACTTTCCGGAGTTTTTCCATTGTTCTTGGGCATAATGCCTGTAAATTAACAGGGCGCGCGTCTCTACGAGATGTGACGTCACTACAGTGGCCGGCCTTCTGACACCAGCCCGTGCGACGCAGCTGAAGATAACTGCCAGGGCGTGGCGTCGTGAAAAGGCGTCTTAATGAGTGGATTGTGGCGCGTCCCGCTGACCGGCATACGCCGCTGGGGAGGCGGTCCTGGTATCGATCCCCGGCGCGGCCCGCCGTCCCCCACACGCACGCCCCTCGCTCCTTCTTTCTAGCCGCGGGCGCCCTAGCGCGAGATAAGCGCGTCTCCCGGACTGCCGAGGTATTAAGCGCGCTCAAGTTGCAGGCCCTGCGACGCGTCCAAAACAGCAGCCGAGTACGTCTCAGCGCCAACGCAGCGCGAGAGAGCTTCACACCTGCTGTCAACGGCCACTGCCGCGTTGAAGTGTCCTGTGACGCTCTTAGGAAACAAAGCGTTTGAAGTAACTCACAAACACGCGAGAGTGACGGGCAAAGAGAGAGAGAGAGAGAGATTGACAAGGGAAGAGCAGGGGGCGGTATTCATAATTTCACTAGCACTATCATTTAAGACTGAATATGTCTTTCCGCGTTCCACCTTGGACCAGATTTCGAGGCGGTGTAGAAAAATGTATGGAGATGCGGATGAGTGGGAAAAACAATCCCGTGATGTTCAAATGTTTGTAGAGCTTATGGGACTTAACTACGGGGTCATCAGCCCCTAAACTTACAAACTACTTATGAACTAGCTAACACTAAGGACGGCACAAATATCCATGCCTGAGGGGGGATTCGAACCCCGACCGTAGTGGCCGTGCAGACCGTGACTGGAGCGCCTCAGTCCCCTCGGCCACCGCGGCCAGCCCGTGATGTTCGAATACAGCATTAGTGGTCTTTAGTAGTCTGATACTTGACAGTCACATCAATTAAATATCTAGGCATAACGCTCCACAGGAATATGAAATGGCACGGGTATATAAGGACAGTCGTAGGGTCGATTTCGGTTTATTGGGAGAAATTTGGTAAGATTGTGTTTCGAGTGTAAAGAAGACCGCATATAAAACTCTTCTGCGACCCCGTCTTGAGCATTGCTCAAGTGTTTGGGATCCCCACCAGATCCGTTTAAAGGGATATATAGAAGTAATTCAGAGGCGCCTTAGACCGCTCGGCTACTCCACCGCGGCCATTATTACATTAAAATATCCAATGGACAATATTTACACAATGAGAGAGCACTAATAATCAGGTCGTAAAATGTAAAAAGACTTAAAAGTACATTATGTATGGTCATATGAAAAGACATGCAGCATATGGAAACATATAAAGTCGTGGCCGCCGCGGTGGCCGAGGGGACTGAGGCGCGCCAGTCACGGTCTGCACGGCCACTACTGTCGGGGGTTCGAATCCCCCCTCGGGCATGGATATTTGTGCCGTCTTTAGTGTTAGCTGGTTCATAAGTAGTTTGTAAGTTTAGGGACTGATGACCCCGTAGTTAAGTCCCATAAGCTATACAAACATTTGAACATTTGATTTATAAAGTAGTGCAATGGCTTTTGTTATAATTAAAAACAGAATTCTGAGATAATATGTTGCCATTGTAAGATTATAAAATAAAATATTCTTGTCATTGTGTCGGAGCTGAGATGAACAATCACCAGTTTGCTGCTAGGTATGAATGTTTTACGTCTGTGATAAAAAGCATTTTGGTGAAGTGTTTGGCCAGCCGTTGGCTTGAAAATCGCGAGAGTGATCATTGACAGTGCTCAGCGCCGCACGAGGTCCTTCCAATGCGATAAGTAGGCTCGTGGTTGGCGCCTGGGCCGGTCTGGGCGCGTGGCGACGCAACTTTTCATCGCGACAAAGGAGGGCTGCGCGCCGTAATCTGCGGGGAGCGCCTCAGGAGCCACAAAGGAGCCGTTATTGTGCCGGGGCGCCAGTTGCGAGTTATTTCGGCGCGTTACGTATTGTGGCGCGGTGGCGGTCCGCCCGTAATAGCCACGCAGCTGAGACAAAGGCGGTGGCCGGCGGAAAGGGGTGGCGAGGGGGGCGGCGGCCGCAAGACGCTCTTTTCATTACGCCTTATTTCTGGGGGGGGGGGGGGGATTCGTGGGAAATATCTGCAATCAGTTCCTTTCATGTTAAATTACATAGTGACCAAGATCATTTAAAAGTGATTCTTCTTAGATACGTGGTACACACCAGACTCTACATATCGTAGATGCAGAAAGGAGTAAATTACCATAGAATACAGGGTGAGGCACTTAAACTATTTTGTTGGAATATTTGGAAAATACAAATCGGACAAGAAAAAGTTGTTCACGTCCAAGAGTAAGGTGGCCAACCGTCCCGGATTCTGCGGGACAGTGCCACATTTCAAATGTTCAAATGTTTGTAAATCTATCGGACCAAACTGCGTGGTCATCAGTCCCCAGCTTACTAACTACTTAAACCTAGGTAAACTAACCTAAGGAGAACACACACACACACACACACACACACACACACACACACACACACACACACACCCATGCCCCAGGGAGGACTCGAACCTCCGACAGCGAGCAACCGCGCTTAGCAGCGAGGCGCTTTAGACCGCTCGGCTACTCCACCGCAGCAGTACCACATTTGGACTCGTTGTACCGCATAAGCATAATCACTGAAAATGTCCCGCATTCCGGTAATTTTAAAATTGTTGGTCTAAGAGCGCAAGCCGAAACTATTTCCGTGCGGCACGCTGTGTTGCAAGTCAACTTCACAATGCATCTTCGAATAAATAATAATAATCTGTTTCAAAATGACAAATTCGCTAGCAGTGGAAGTTGTTTTTGTTTGAAGCTGGTACTGCAATTGGTGACAGGATGACTTATTAAAACATTCTGTTTTCGTCGTATTTTCTGTGCCTTCTTAAGTAGGTTTCAATAAGTGTAAAGGAATATTTTTCGGTGCTCAAGGTAGAAAACATGATGTAATATTATCACAGTCCGTATGAACGTATTTAAAATCTGACATGCAAATACAATATCAGCATTCATCTTACTTCCTTCAGGAATAAACAGGTGGCGAAACTCTGAAAATGCATCAAAGAAAGTGAGTGAGCATTGCATGTAGTAATCTCTGCACTTCATCCAAAGAACTAGCATAATAGAGTAGTTCAAATGGTTTTAGAAAGTAGTGTTTATCTAATTTAATTCTCTGGGCGAAATGAGCTACTTATCAAAATGTGTGGAGCACGATGCTCTAAGAGCTGGAACAAAGACAATTACGACTTCATCATGAAACGAAGGAAATGATTCATACAAAAGTCACATATTTCTTCACGGAGAATCAAACTTACAATAAAAATAGGGATTCCTATTTAAGATTTCAAAGTCACCCCCCTCGCGCCCTACTGGGGTAATGCAGGGGTATCCAGCTTATGTCAGTGGATGTCCCTTTGCGAGGCGAACAACTTTTATTACAACTTATTTATGGTGGAGTGTTTAATTGATGACGAATTGTTCATAGTCTCCGTTGTATTTGTCCCGATATAGGTAAGTATAGAAGTCAAAGAAGGGTGCAGAATTAGTATCAGTATAGTTACAGCCGCACTTAGCGACCGTCTCAGACCAGTACATCAACTGCTGTAAAATACTCCAAGAAAAAACTCTTCTGCAGCAAGCTCTCAGCTCTCCATATGATGGGAGAACGTACTATGAACCAAAACAACCAAAAAATGTCCACTAAATTTGGGATCTAAAGGGTATGTCTTAGGATCTATGAGCACTTCAACAGATGAGTATCTCAGTTCGAACACAGGGAACAATGTGAAGAACTGTTCATAGCTCTTAAGATATGCATTTTTGTGTGTATAGAAGCCGATATTCATTGGACCGCTTTTGCTTACTTATAGATCATACTGCCTCCGTCTCAAATATGGAAAGCAAAGATCTTGCTGTGGAATAAATTTTTTCGTAGTATCGAAGATGAATAAATATAACTTACTCTCCAGAATGAAACTTCACTCTGCAGCAGAGTGTGCGCTGATATGAAACTTCCTGGCAGATTAAAATTGTGTGCCGGAACCGGGACTCGAACCTGGGACCTTTGCCTTTCGCGGGCAATCGCACTACCGACTGTGCTGTCCCAACACGACTCACGATGCCGCCTCACAACTGGAAACATCCCTTAGGCTGTGGCTAAGCCATGTCTCCACCATATCCTTTCTTCCAGGAGTGCTAGTCTTGCGTGTTTGCAGGAGAGCTTCTGTGAAGTTTGGAAAGTAGGAAGCGAGGTACTGGCGGAAGTAAAGTTGTGAGGCGGCATCGTGAGTCGTGTCGGGATAGCACAGTCGGTAGTGCGCTTGCCCGCGAAAGGCAAAGGTCCCAGGTTCGAGTCCCGGTTCCGGCACACAATTTTAATCTGCCAGGAAGTTTCATAACTTACACTGATATATGTTCGTATATGGTGACAGAAAGAAAGATTGCTACCTGGATTGCCAAGTTTTCGACTTTTGAACGTTCAACACTTCTGCAATTTCAAGAGCCGTTGAACACTAAAAGAAAGTGCACGGCCTGTGAGACCGTGAGAACGCCTGCGCGCGCGACCACCCGCGCGGCGTGGCGGCGTTTCGGCGTGTGCCCGCGGCGGCGTCTTCAGGTGTGAGAATATTCCGCGGGCCCCGGGGCCGGCGCGACGTGTCTTCCGGTGCGTGAGCGCGCGGCCCGCAGCCTTCCGCCGCTTTGATCCAGCCGATCTGTCCGCCAGGCCCCGTGCCAGATAAATCTCTGCCGTTATGCTGGCGGACCCTTACATCGAAGATCCGACACTGGCATTTTGTCCTACAGTGATACCAAATTGACGCGTGGATAGGTTTGCCATTAGCCCTATAATTCGAAGTTCACAGTCTTCGCGGAGTAACAAAATCAAGCATTTACATGATTTTCTGGGCCATTTTTCTTCGCTTTATCGTGTTAAAATTCACGTTTCACATACTCATGTGGTTTCGCACAAGCACAAAGTGCGCGCCACCTACTTTCGCCGCGCGCCGCCATGCACGCACGGCGCGGCGTTCTTACGACGACAGCCACGAGCGCCCTCTGCTGCAACTCCGCTCGTGTCCACCACTGAACGACATCATTCACTTGGGACTGAGATAGCAACCAGTTAGGACCTTCGTAATCAGATAGGCACCAGTGAAGACTTGGCTATCGTACAGGCACTAGGCAGACCTCTAGCTCGACTACGTATCAGCATTCTGTAGTACCGAGCTATGTAAAAGTTGAGTATTGTATAAATTCTGTGCAATATATATATCTCGTTCTAATTTACTCTAGTGTTTCTAGTTTCTGGCTGCTCCCCTCCGTACCTGCACCAGCGTGCTATCTTTATTCCTGTGTCGGTCTCATTCCACTCGGCCACCAACACCTACGACGGAAACGAGACCCAAAAGCGGCGACGAGGCTGGGACACAAAAACTCCTCTTAGAATCTCTTTCTCTATTACTTCTGTTCTGTCGTATATGTGATTATTCACCTACGTTTGTTTCTAATATTCGAAACAACCATGAACAAATTTAAATTATTCCAATCATGGCATACCATTGTATCGGATAAA
Source organism: Locusta migratoria (assembly GCA_026315105.1). Taxonomy (NCBI): domain Eukaryota; kingdom Metazoa; phylum Arthropoda; class Insecta; order Orthoptera; family Acrididae; genus Locusta; species Locusta migratoria. The sequence continues at coordinate 18,376,400 of CM048751.1, forward strand.
CAGGTGATAAACTGACCGATGTACGTTAGTTCTGATCCTGTCCATGCACTGCTGAAGACGTATAATGGAAAATCTGTGTCAAACATCCATGTATCCATTAAATTGTATTCGACTTTGTCATCTAGTCTTCTAATATATAAAGCAGAGTGTCCGTATGTTTGTACGTGTTGCATACAAATCTACAGTTTTGTTCCAATCTTTATGAAATTTTCTACATGTAAGCTTCAATCCATGAAGACGGTCGCCCTAAGTGTAAGAATCACATACGATATATAGTTCACGAGATATGACGTCATAAACGACGAGATGCGCGAAAAACTGCTGTATTTTGCGACAATGCTGCTCATTTTCTCCTAAACTATTGGTCCGATTTCAACCAAATTTGGTACACACAATACTTACCGTGAGGTAACAATTGCTGCATGGTTAAGAATCACAAACGGCACATGGTTCAAAAGATATTACGTCATAACCAGTAACGTTCCGCTGATCATGGAGTAAAACTATGGCATTCGGTATGGCGTTAAAATTTGTAATTTCTACACTACAAATTGTCGCCGCAATAAATTTTACAAACAGTATACAGGCATATAGTCGAGTATACCTTCTAAATTGTATCACAGTACGACCCACAGTTCATGAGATATGAGCGTATAAACAGTAACGTTCATGGAAAACCGTCCCATCACGCACCAAGTTTTAATCTATTACTTATTTACTACTAATCGTATTCACAAGAGATTTTACAGTCCTACAGCCCTTACACAAATGAGTATATAGCTGTAAAATGGCAGAAATAAATAAATAAATAAATACCCGGGCAACGCCGGGTTTTCACCTAGTTGTTTATAAGAACCCCCGGTAAGCTGGGATAACTTCCTCTAAAGTCGAAAGACTGTTCCCATTCCCATGTCAGCCATCTAAATTGATGCTAATAGAAGTTTGCGTTCATAGTTTTAAGAGCATAGATTCAGGTCCTTAGTTACATGAATTGTCTTTCTGGGCCGGCCGCGGTGGCCGAGGAGACTGAGGCGCCTCAGTCACGGCCTGCACGGCCACTACGATCGGGGGTTCGAATCCCCCCTCGGGCATGGATATTTGTGCCGTCTTTAGTATAAGCTAGTTCATAAGTAGTTTGTAAGTTTAGGGACTGATGACCCCGCAGTTAGGTCCCATAAGCTTAACAACATTTTTTTGTCTTTCTGGTTATAGTTAGGTTGATCCAATAGAAATATCAGCTTCTGTGTTCTTCATAAAATTTGTCTTAGCTAGAGCTGCGACGAATTCGTCGATAAACAATTGTGAAATAAGTGTGCTGGAATCTTCCTCGTTCCTATAATAACGCGTGCTCATGAAAATATTCCACGTAAGGTGCCCGTGTCAGTGTAAACTGACTACAGGTGAATTTGTAATTTGTTAACCAGTAAGTACAATAATCATGCCGTGCCCCGCTTGAATGAGCCTGATATTAAAGGACAGTGTTCTCCAAAAGCAATGTGAAAAATCATGGAAAGACTGCAGAAGGTAGACCGGATACTGATTGGAGCCGTATTCATACTGCATGCGCATCCAGTGATTTGTGTGCTCTGACTTTCTATAGTCTGCCTCTGGCTCATTTCCCTCAGTCTCGCGGCAATTGCAGAGAGGTCAGCTCTACACGCGTTTCTTTTATGCAACTACCTTCTCTGAGAAGAATCAATTATTTTGCTATTGTTTAACACTGTTTATCGGACTGGCACTCGATCAGGGACTTTCACTTAGCTAGCAGGAAATCTCACGGAAGTTTCAGAACTGCAAATTGTCCCGGTAACAATGCTGATTAGCGTGATTTAGTAAACAAAGGAGAAAGAGTTAGTGGAAAGGATGAGTAAGTACAGAGAAAGAAAAGGGAAAAGTACTGTGATGTGCGAAAAAGTAGTGCCTCAGAAATTTTTGTGTTAAAACAAATATTTTGGTACAAAACAAACGTTGGTACTAAGGTACTTCCTTATTAATTATTTCCACATATTTATTCCTCAACGTAATCATCCTAGTGGATGAATGCTATTAAGAATAACTAGAAATCTACCATTTGATGATAATGTTCCTGGCAGTTCGAAACAGGTATGGGTATACAAAAATACATAAATAAAAAAATAAATAAATGAAAAAAAAAAGAAAAAAAAAGAAATAAAGAAAAAAATTAAGGATGGAAGCGTTGAGTTTAAAGGTCCCGTCGACAGCAAGGTCATAAGAGACGGAGCTTACGCTCGGAGTTTTTGGCTAAGATGTGGAAGGAAATCGACCGTGCCCTTTCAAAGGAATAATCCCGGCATTTGCTTCGAGTGATTTAGGGAAATCACGGAAAACCTAAATCTGGATGATTGGAGGTGGATTTGAACCCCCGTCCTTCCGAATGCGAGTCCATTGTGTTACCACTGCGCCACCTCGCTCAGTCTAAACACAATAAAAATCGACTAACTGCAGCGTTTCCCCGAATCTTGCACATTTCGTTACCGTTTTTTATATTCATCCAAAGTTATTAATATCTACATATATAACCTTTTAGGGGTCTAATCCGTATGAAGAAGATATTTTTAAAAGTATTGAAACCGAGGTTAGGGCGTTTTAATACACACTTTACTATATGCAACTGCCTGGCTGTTTTCGTTCATTACGCGATTTCTCAGGCTTCTTACTGTCGGTTAGTAATCAGACAGTCGAAAAAGACATCCCAGTTTACGAAAAGGTTACTGGTATCGCTATGTTTGGAATCGGCATTCAGGTCTTCAGAATACAGCGGCACGTATTATTAGCTTCGCAATCTACGACCATCCTTCACTGTAATGACGTTATGAGCAATAAATGATGGGCGTTGCAGCCTCGCGGCGAATACTGATGTCTGGCCCGTTGTCTGTGTGCGTGAGTTTTGACGGACTCTGCAGGAGTGGAGTCATCCGCGGAGGCCCAGGAATCTCGTCGTCCGTGCCAAGAAGTGTCCACTCATTCACATTCTCGGCTCGGTTGCGTTTAGCACCCTCGGGAGGACGCCTCTCTCTCTCTCTCTCTCTCTCTCTCTCTCTCTCTCTCTCTAGGTGCGTCCTGCGCGCGCCGACCGCATCGCGCATGCGACTCCACGCTCCGTCATAAAGTATCGGCGCGAGAGTCGCCAGCTCCCGGGACGGCTTGTCGCGATAAGCAGCCACTGGTGATTCATACGGCCCGGGGTTCAGTCCACTCCCAACGCCTTGTCTGGACTATCGGAAGCCGTCCGCACGTATCCACAACAGCGTATTCTCTTGTGGCCCGAGTCCATTTCCGTGAAATTCTTCCAGGCTGATCCTGAATGAGGCTACCGAAACGCGAGTAGTTTTGTCACATATGACCTAGCAAAGACATCGCCAATAATATTTTTGGTAACATTTTGGCTAACAGCATAAACAGCTAATCAGGTGGGTTTGGCCGCGGTGAAGTAGCCGAGCGGTCTTAAGCGTCTCGCTGCGGAGCGCGCCGTGGAGGTTCCAGTCCTCCCTGGGGCATGGGTGTGTGTGTTGTCCTTAGGTTAGTTTACCTAGGTGTAAGTAGTTTGTAAGCTACGGACTGATGACCACGCAGTTTGCTCCGATAGATTTACAGACATTTGAACTTTCAGTTGGGTTTGACGGAGGACATCCATAGAGTCCAAAGAAGGGCAGCTCGATTTTGTACTGTCACTATACAGGCGAGACAGCGTCACAGTATCTGGGATGGGAATCATTAAAACAACGGCGTTTATCGCTGCAGCGTGGGCTACTTACGAAACTCCAAATGCCAACATTCTCCTCCGAATGCGAAAATATATTGTTGACTCCCACTTACACAGGTAGAAATGATCGTCAGAATAAAATACGAGAAATCAGAGCTCTAACAGAGAGATTCAGGTGTTCTTTCTTCCCGCGCGCTATTCGAGAATGGAAAGGTAGACGAATAGTAGAAAGGTTGTTCGTTGTACCCTCTGCCAGGAACTTAAATGTGATTTGTAGAGTATCCCATGTAGATATAGATAAATCTTGGTATTTTTTTTTTAAATTAAACAGTGTAGAGCGCAAACTTGTTGAACTTATTAGCAACTAGTTTCGATCCATAGGCAGGACATCTTCAATTGGTCCGCACCGCACGGAATGAACGTGTGGTCTCAGGCGTCATGCTATGGACTGGGTGGCCGTTATCGCAGGAGGTTCGGGTCCTCTCTGGAGCGTAGGTGTGTGTGTGTTGGGCTTAGTGTAAGTTAGTTTAAGTGGTTTGTAACTCTACAGAGTGATGACCGTAACAGTTTAGTCCAATGAGTTTACAAAGATTTGAACATTTTGCAATGTTGGCGCGGAGTGGAACAGGTGTCAGCGTTGGAAGAGTGATTTCCAGTCACAGAACCACGGCAAATACAACCGTTTATGCTGCGGTGTTAATGGTACCTGTCAATGATGGGACGATGCAGAATGGACCAGGAGGTGCATTACGTTTTCTTGTACGGGGTGACACAGAAAAACGGAAACATTTCCACAATCCAAAAAAACTGTAAGTCATGCAGGAAAGAAATTTAATTAATAGTAATTGAAATCTTACAACGTTGTGATTTACAAAACATTAATGTCATCTATCATTAAAAGAAAAAAGAAGAAAAAAATACGTCCTTTAGATGGTGTCTCCGTGTACAAATCTGCTGTGGAGATTCTTCATTGACCACTGCCCTTTACACGCTAGTAAATTGACACTTAAGTTTGTTTGTATAGTCTATGAGACTTAACTACGGGGTCATCAGTCCCTAAACTTACAAACTACTTATGAACTACTTACGAACTAAGACGGCACAAATATCCATGCCCGAGGGGGGATTCGAACCCCCGACCGTAGGGCCGTGCAGACCATGACTGGAGCGCCTCAGTCTCCTCGACCACCGCGGCCGGCATTGACACTATGATGTGGTTTTTTATCACATGGGATTATCGCACCGTATTTTTTCGCAGATGAACAGCGAAACACAACAACTGTCAGTGCCGATAGCCACTTCTCGTCGCGAGCGGCGTGAGGACCTCTTCCAAGCCACCGGGAGCGGTTTAATGATTCGAAGCTTATTATTTGTCAGCGAGGACCACACATTATGCCATGACTATATAAGGCGACAGGAAAGAGCCTCTGGATTGTCATTCGATTGGACACAGTACGCAGCTGTCCGAGGTAGGAGAGTTGCAGTCTTGGCCGCGGCATCAGCAGCCTCGTTACCAGGCACGCCTGCGTGGCCAGGTGCCCACAGGAGGTGAACGCGAGGGCCGTCAGAAGCTAATAACTGAAGGGAGCGGTTGACTCGGTGCACAGCAGGATAGGGAGTCTCTCAGACTCTGGATGTCGCTGAGGGAGTCAGAGCAGATGACAGGAAGGATAACTTTGTCGGCGGCTACATAGTACAGCCTGATAGAGGGCAAAAAGCTCAGCTGTGGAGGACTAAGGGGTCCGACGGTCCGTCCCGGACCTCTCGTCTTGGGGAGCCTACAAATACCTCGAAAGCTTTTTATTTTTTACTTTATAAAAAAAATCAAATCAAATGTTTGTAGAGTCTATGGGACTTAACTACGGGGTCATCAGTCCCTAAACTTACAAACTACTTATGAACTAGCTAATCCTAAGGACGGCACAAATATCCATGCCCGAGGGGGGATTCGAACCCCCGACCGTAGTGGCCGTGCAGACCGTGACTGGAGCGCCTCAGTCCCCTCGGTCACAGCGGCCGGCTTCACTTTATATATATATATATATATATATATATATATATATATATATATATGTGTGTGTGTGTGTGTGTGTGTGTGTGTAGTGGCGGGGGGTGGGGATGAGCCATTGGCCTCTCATTCTTGGGTCTCAAAATCTTAAAAGCTGTCTTATTTAGACTGGCTCGTGCCTCTCGCCCTGGGAGCCTCCAAATCGCAAAAGTAACTTTTTTTTCTAATAAGTTAATACATGTTTCTCCAAGTGGATGGGGGCTTTCATTTTGTTTTGCCGCCGCCCCGGGCCTTGTACAGTATTAGTCCACACTGATTTTGCCGGCCGCGGTGGCCGAGGAGACTGAGGCGCTCCAGTCACGGTCTGCACGGTCACTACGGTCGGGGGTTCGAATCCCCCCTCGGGCATGGATATTTGTGTCGTCCTAGTTCGTAAGTAGTTCATAAGTAGTTTGTAAGTTTAGGGACTGATGACCCCGTAGTTAAGTCCCAAAAACTATTCAAACATTTGAACATTTGAACACTGATTTTGGAAGAATGCCAATCTTCGGTTGGTGTTAGTGAGTGCAGTTATGCAGCCGCGTTCGGCCCGTAGTTCAGCGGACCGGGTAGTTCGCCGACGGTGGCGTAACGAAGCCCGCGGTGCAATTAACGCCGGGCCAGGGAAGTCCACGCGCGTCGCGCCTCTGCTCGCTGCGCCGTGTCGCGCCGGTTTACGTCCGCTTTACTGCTGGCGTTTTCTGGCCGTGGCGCTCAGGACGCCGTTAAGTTTTTAGGGCCGTCGCCTCGGCCGGGAAGAGCCCGGTTTTAAGGTTGTCCGGGTCCGGCTTTGTTTGCTGGCGTAATTTACGCCACGTGCGGATCCGTTCGGCTTCCATCCCCGCCCTCGGGAGCAGCGTTTAGGATCGTAATAAAGCCATAGCGCCGGCCGGAGCGCTGTCGACAAGCCGGTGGCGTCTGCCGCGCTGGAACACTGTTAGCCACCCAGAAGAAAAGCCCGCGCAGCCTTCCAGTCCCTCGTTATTACAGAAGCATTTTCTTCTGATGGCGTGTCCGTCAGCGCATGGGCCGAGCTCATAACAGAATCTAACACATATGTATGTGACACTAAACAGTACATATACGAGAAGTATTTGCGGGAAACGTACTGGCGTTTATGTATCTAAGTTTTCTACTTACTTGTAGTGGCCACAGTTTTACCCACGAGAAAGCGTTAAGAAGACGTTTTACTGCCGGCATCTTGAAGATACAGGCGACCTATTCCGTGGAAAGCCATTTGCAGTGCTTCAAGAGCCAGTTACGATCAACCTAAACTTACAGAGATATTTAAGCAAACATTCTTCCAGTCCTACACACGCAAGACGAACGAGAATAAACTATGATGCAATATTTTTTCGATAGCTTGACTTTGAAAGATGGTAAAAACGCCCAAAGATATGATTATTCACTTGATTCTACCGCTGTATATTTTACTGTAAGTTATTTAAAGAAAGTGTTGTGCTCGGTGGTCTTCGGGTAAAGTGCTCGGCTGGAAACCGAAGGGCCGCGGGTTCGAAACCCCTGTTAGACCTCGGATTTTTTCAGTCTGCACTTTAAGCGATCCTTCACCTCTCAACGATGTGGGGAGTCGCCAGAAAAGACGCGTGGTTAGGATTCCACGTTAAGCTGTAGGTCTTCTTTCCTCGGTTAACTGGAGTAAGCTAGGGACACGCAAGTCGCCGAAGTAGTGTTTGAAAAACTTGCACCAGGCCAATAAGCCACACAAAATTATTATTATTTAAAGAAGGTCCGGCGAATGGTATCTGAATGTTATTTCATCTGGTGATGGTATATCACATAAAAATACATATTTAAAAAGAAATTTATAAAAAATCATGAATCATAAGTAATAATCACGATTCATGACTATTAGAATTAGTTTCGTTAGTTCTGATATATGAATTTTTGCGTAATTGAATATCTGTTAAACGATATTCCGAAAAGGTGAAAAAGTAGAAGACTTCGTCTTAAGAACAAAGAGTTTTGTGCCCCTAAAATATCCAAACAACAACAACAACAACAACATAAGAACAAAGGGGTGTATATTGACTGTGCGACCTGAGCGGATGACATGGGCATTTTTTTTCTAAAAACGTAGAGTCAGCAGTCAAGGAAACCAATTGTCCGTCAGAAATTGCTAGATAGGTTGGTCTCCAGATCTCTATTCAAAAGATAAAATATATGACGTACATCTGTGATGGAACTGAATAGGTGATCACCAGCCTGAGAGAAATAGGACTAGTTAAGAATTTCACGTATCTTCGTGAAGTCATCCAGGAGAACGGATAACATTTATGATTTTTGCAAATATCTCGCACAAAAACAAATATTAAAAAATGCACATTGCCAACCATCAGCTGTTTATTATAATATAACTTTATCGTCAATGTCAAGTGACATTTTACATATCTTTTATTGTTTGACATGGATAAGGTGAAAGAAAATTGTCCGACGTAATAAGTTGTTTAAATTACTTTTCTGATGATGGTTCATAACCGAAACCCGTAAAGTTGTAAATATAATAAACAGCTGATGGATGGCAATGTGCATTATATATATATATTGCCTGAGATATTTGCAAAAATCATAAATCTTCAGGAAAACCTCATGTGAACTGTAAAAGACGACAGTGATATATTTTCATTCTGGCATATGACCTATGAAGCGAAACTGCGTTTTATTGGCAGAACCCTTAAAACATGCAAAAGAAACTGCATACACTACGCTTGTCCGACCATTTTTGGAGTATTGCTGCCCAGTGTGGGATCCTTATCAGGTGGGTTTGACGGAAGACATCGAAAGAGTCCAAAGAAGGGCATCTCGTTTCGTATTGTCACGGTACAGGGGAGACAGCGTTACGGAAATGGTTCAGGATCTGGGATGAGAATCATTACAACAACGGCGCTTATCGCTGCTGCGTGGGCTACTTGCGAAACTCCAATCGCCAGCATTCTCGTCCGAATGCAAAAATATGTTGTTGACTCCCACTTACATAGGTAGAAATGATGATCATAATAAAATACGAGAAATCAGAGCTCGAACAGAGAGATTCAGGTGTTCTTTCTTCCCGCGCGCTATTCGAGAATGGAATGGGAGATAAATAGTATAATGGTGGTTCGATGAACCCTGTGCCAGGCACTTAAATGTGATTTGCAGAGTATCCCATGTAGATGTAGATGTCAGTTGGCGACACCTTTGCAGACGGTTGTTGTTTTGACGCGTCGTCGCGGTGCTGGGGCGCCAGCAGCTCCCGCAGCTCTGAGGAGTTCCCACGCGGAGACGCGACTTTACCTGCAGTCTGCTGGCTGGCTGGCTGTGGTGTTTTATGTGTGGGCGGCGCCCCTAATCCCCTTACTCGTTAGACGCCGGCGCTAAATCTACGCGCCTCCTCCTGCGAGAGGACCAAATTAACGCTTCTCGGCCCGTTTTAGTGCGCCCAGTCACGTATTTTACAGCCGCAGGAAACCCGGGGAAAAGGTATGTGCCGGGCCCGGAGGTGATGACGTCCCACAAGCAGCCGGAAAACTCGCCTCCGGAGTATTGGATTCCTCATTTTTAATCACACTTTGGAGATTCGGAGTTCCTAAACACATATATGCCTGTGCCCCTAGTTTTTATTAGTACAGTGTACATATTGGGCATTACAAATATATATCCTATCAACAATAAATCAGTTCCTTGAGAGTCGGCCGCGGTGGCCGAGGGGACTGAGGCGCTTCAGTCACGGTCTGCTCGGCCACTACGGTCGGGGTTTCGAATCCCCCCTCGGGAATGGATATTTATGCCGTCCTAGTTCGTAAGTAGTTCATAAGTAGTTTGTAAGTTTAGGGACTGATGACCCCGTAGTTAAGTCCCATAAGATTTACAAACATTTGATTTTTTTGAGTTCCTTGAGACATACAGTGTCTCATTATACCAAACGTAATGAATATAACGAGAGGCGTTGAAGTAAAATTCGTACTGTGGCCCGGAATCGAACCCGGACCTGCTGTCTACTAGGCAAACGATTTAAACTTCTTTTCATTTATATATATATATTTTCACTTTAAAAGTCCTCCCATTCTATTTTTGCATGGAGTGGTACAGCAAGCGTGTTTCTTTGAAATCTTGAATAAGAGAATGTCGTGGTTGCAAAAATTTTCATTGAATGACGCGTTTCACCCGGTTAGGGCATCTTCAGTATCTGACGTAGAAGGAAATTGCACTAGAACTTACTATATTTACATGACAATATATTATTATTTTTTTCCTGTAAACCAGTGCTGAAGTCGGTAGTAAGGATTCTAATAATGTACGCTACTGACGTTTTACCTACTCTGTTGTAGAGGGGATTTAGATTAAAATGCAGCCATGGGATATCTTACAGAGACAGTAATAATGTAATCCTTTGATTGTTCAAAATGTTTGTAGAGCTTATGGGACTTAACTACGCGGTCATCAGTTCCTAAACTTACAAACTACTTATGTACTAGGTAATATTAAGTACGGCACAAATATCCATGCTCGAGGGGAGATTCGAACCTCCGACCGTAGTGGCCGTGCAGAACGTGACTGGCGCGCCGCAGACCGCTTGGCCACCGCGAATCCTTTGATCTACGTTAACATTCACCGTTTAAAAACCATTTGATATAATGTTTATTTCAATAGCCATTCAGGTACGAATGTTCACTGCTCCAAGATTCGCATGTAAGTATTCCCAGCGCTATTGCATGGAGTCGGATATTGGACCCTCGACATATATTGCGAGCGGTAAATAGAAGCCTTCGAGATGTGGACCTAGCATAGGATGTTGAGAATATCATGGAAAGAACATGTTACCAGAGTGGAGGTTCTGAGAAGATTGGGAAAAGGCGTAGAGATCCTGCGTGAAGTAATTAACAGAAAACTACAATATCTCGGCCACATAATTATTTTGTGAGGCGGTAGTATGATCCAAAAGAAGAAAAACAAGGAGTGGACATGTAAAATGTATACGTCAAACTGAATGAACACTTTACCAGTAGAAGATATATGTTTTTCACAGTATAGAAGATGGAGACGTGCCCAGCATCGCTAGGTGACATTTATAGGCATGGTTTCCTGTTCAAAATATTACGTACTCACTCCACTGTATAAGTTCGTCGATTATTATGTATATTTCTGCCTTTTGTTTCGGTCTGCCCATGTTGGTTAAGGAGTTGCCCGTTTGTCCTTCCTGCCTGCGTTAGACAATTGCTTGTTTTCATTGAGGTAAGATTTATTACTTTATTTACCGGTGTCATAAGCCTAACCGATGCACGTGGGGAGAGCTACATTGTAATTTTTCTTGACGTTACCGGTGATTATGTGACTTGATGTTACTGGCGCTCAAAATATTTATCTGTTTATCTATTAATAAAATTTAGCACGTAAACCGTGGAGGGAAATTCAGGTTTAAACGAAAGGGAATATATACTGTTCTTACAACTAGCTGAAAGAGAACGGGAATAAAGACTGATTAGTTCTTCTTCCGCGTACTTCCACCGACGTTCTGCAGTCGTAGTATTCGACACTAGTTGCATACTGAAATTCTGAGTTGAAAGTTCTGGAGTTTGAATATACAAGGCGTCGGAAAAGAATTTTTGAATTCTGATTGTCGTTTCCTTAGAGCCGTGCTTTATATATCCAATACGTCGTTGCAGAAGCAGGTTGAAATGGATTGCATGTTCGTAAGAGCAAAAGACATACTCCCTTTTGCTCCTGTTCATTATCATAAGTGTCCACATCAGTACTGAAAGAACCGTGAAGGAGTTTAACTTTTAAGAGTCATTGTATTTTCCAAACAAAAACTCAATAAGATTTCTCAAATAGCAGTTACACCGAGAGAATAATTCATAACATCTTTACTTTAGCGTAAGCATACTGTCATTATTCTGTGTAACTAACTTGACTGGAACTGACTCGTAGCAGATGTAATCATTTGCCTGAATAACGTCATTATGGAAATAACGGCTAATTATGATTCTAATCGAATTTGACAGATCTTTCGGCTGGACAACACAAAATACTAAAATATCCGGTGATGCAACATCTTCAACATTAGTCATCTAGTGTTTGGATATATCCCGACATTTGTGGCTTCACGGGACTTCAATTACTTGTCAGCGCCATCTATGTCGCTTCGGTAATGTCTAAACGTTACCCTGTATAATGATTCGTGAGAAGTGGTATAACCCTCACAGCTTAGTTATGAAGTAAGAATGAAAGTTATTTCCATCGCAAATATTATGAAACAACCGAATTATTAAAGAAATAAAAACAGACATATTTTTCTTCAATTTGTTGTGATGGACACTCCTTATTTTCCAGATCACCTTGTCCGTACACATTTTAAGTGATTTCCATCTCCACTGTTACGAAAGACCTGAATTATTAAAGAAATAAAGGCAGACGTTTTATCGTAGACATGCACTTAAACAGACATAGGTCCTTCCTTAGTTTGTTATGATGGACACTAATTACTTTCCAAACCCCTGTGCATACACATATGCATAGAAAAATTGTGCCCAGCTATCATAAACTGTGCTCAGCTCGAGAGTGGGTAATCGCCACAGAGTAGCTACCCCTCCGGTCCGTATGGCTGGCAGTCGTTATTACCGCGTTTCCCAGTACGCAGATTCGTAATGATTTACGGCTTTCCTCCCCCCCCCTCTTACCAATAACAACGCGCTTCTATTCTATTACGAAGGTAAATATTAGTATCCTGCCGTGTCAAGGGAGGTCTAAATCAGCACCCGCGGCAGTCGCCTTATCTCTGGCCTTAAAGATTGAAATGTTAATTACAGATGGTTACTGTCAGCGGCGCCAGACACCGCAGGGACGAGTGGAAAAAAAAAAGAAAAAATAGAAGCGGGCATGGGGGAAGGGGGCGGAGGAGGAGGAATGTTACAGGCGCCGGGGAGCTGGCGAGTTCATCAAAAGTAATATATTCGTGGCGGGCGGAGGGACGACCGAGCGGTAATATAGTGCCGTCGCGAACGGCCGAGGGAAATTAAATATTTTGCACATGTTTACACAGGCCGCCGAGGGGCGTCGCGCGTTTTGCGGCCGCATCAGTAAAAATTTCACTCGCCGCTAATTTACGATCGTGTTTTTCCCCCTATGCGCACCCACCCACCCGTGCCTCGGACTGACCTTTCTCTCTGCAAGCGCCCTGCTCCCTCTCTCGGCCGGCTCGCCAACAGTTTACGAACTTTGTTATAGTCTATTAAAAGTACGCGTCTTGTACAGGAGAGAGAGAGAGAAAGAGAGAGAGAGAGAGAGAGAGAGAGAGAGAGAGAGAGATGGAGATTATGGAAGAATGGCGAAGAGAAAAAGGACCGATAACCGCCTCCGTACCCGGGGCTATATTTCAATCAAGTTTATCGCCCTTATTACGACATAACTGCGCCGTGTAAAAACCGATCTGCTCTTCTCCCCGGCGCTTGCACCTCGCCGTGGGCGAACAAAAGACTCGAGTCCGGTACGTGCGCTGAACAGATTGAGCTCTGCACGTAGGAGCCAACTACGGAGCGTAAGCAGCCCGGACGTCGGAAACTCCGTTGTTGCCTCTCATCGCTTTCCCGATAATCTTATTGCTCCACCCAGTTTTCCACGGAAGCTCCCGCTTTTTGTTGTTTCGAGATGATCGAGGGTCTGATGTACCCGTGTTGTTCTGTAGATGCGGAAAAAATTTTGCAAGCGTGGAGCACGGATTTAACATTTAGGGAACGGCTGGAATATCTTTTCCGTAAGTATCCCACACGTCTCAGTTTTAGTGTGCTAAAAGCAATACTATAGAAAGCCATCAGTGGTTAAAACCTGGAATTTTTGTAACATTTCAACTGACTGAATTTTTAATTCATGTAGAGACTTTACGTATCCTTGTGAAATAACTGCTACAATTACACTTTCAATAGGACTACAGCCGATATATATATATATATATATATATATATATATATATATATATATATATATATTAAAGATGCCATGTATTTGTCTCCTCGTACATTGTTCCGCAATTTAACTGTGCCACTTCAGGCGACTGTTTCCAGAAACCTGCAATCATTTCGTCTCACACTTTTCCATCTGCAACAGTGCTTCTTCTCTAATGATGTTTCTACTGAAGGAGACATGCAGAATCATCTTCATTCTCTGATAAATCTAAAAATGATTCATTTGCGGAGGGCTAGAGACCTAAAGGTATCCTTATTAACGCATGAGAAATAGGAGTGGGAAAATCAGGTGTAGAGTAAATAACATTCTTTGGTATTGTAGTAAGATACACTGTACATTTAAACAAATAACGCATAGACATTACATACGCCAGAAGCAAAATTCCCTTTCACCCGTCATAAAACAGCCTATTTGCGGTGTCCTTTGAAAGAAACCATCTCGAAGTTTGCCAGGAGTCATTTTTGAAGATGACGGAAAACCTAAATCAGGATGGCCGGAGACGAGTTCGAACTTCCGTCCTACAGAATGCGAGTCCATTGTGTTACCATTGCGCCACCTTACTCGCCGCATATGGGAGGAGATCTGCATCACTGCCAAGACTAAACTTACCCCCATCCGAACTCTTAACCTTCCTTCTCGTGACCTATGTGGTAGGAACTTCGAGGTAAAGGTGATTTAGCTTCGCAGGTTTAATGCTTTGGAAATGTAGTGGTACAGAGATGCCTTCAAATAACGTGGACAGCACACAAACTAATGGCAGTTCTGCATTAGAAGTAATCTGTCGACTCTTGTCAACTAAAATTGGTTGAAATATTTTTCTCACACTTTCAGAAGGCAAAAGAACTGAAAGAAAATCTGGGAAGGTCAACAAGGAAAGGCGTAGAGGACATGCTGTTTTGTGACGGAGAGACAGATTAAGAGACTGACCGGAAAACACTCTCAGCATTAAATACACCTTACGCAAAACGGAGCTTTTTGATGCAAGTTTCTATAATTCGTATCCAGTTCGGTTGGCCAATTAATCATTTTGGAGGCCTCATATCGTATGAGATATGTAGCAGTAATCACTTATCACTTGCCAGAAGACAAGAGCAGAAGGGGGGTCGCGGTCGAAGACAGAAGGTGTAGAGGATGTGCACTATTGTGATGGATAGGCCCTAAGAGGCCGACCAGAATGGACCTGCAGCATAAAAGACAGCACACCCAAAACAGAGCTTGATTGATGCTAGTTTCCAGAATTCTTATCCTGGCAGGGTCTCCATTTATATTTTCTTGGAGTATGAGATCTGTGATAGTGTAACATAAAAGACAATACACCCAAAACAGAGCTTGATTCATGTCAGTTTCCAGAATTACTTTCCCGGCAGGGTCGCCATGTATTATTATTATTATTATTATTATTTTTTGAACTGTGAGATCTGTGATAGTGCAGCATAAAAGACAACACACCCAAAACAAAACTTGATTGATGCCAGTTTCCATAATTCTTATCCTGACAGGGTCGCCATGTATTATTTTTTTGAACTATGAGCTCGGTGATAGTTCAGCATAAAAGACAGCACATCCAAAGCACAACTTGATTGATGCCAGTTTTCAGAATTGTTATCCTGGCAGGGTCGCCATTTATTATTTTTTGAACTATGAGATCAGTGGTGGTAATTATGGGAAGTTTATGAGGTGTTGGGCTTCGTCTCATCCTGTGATCTAACTTTTTGTAGGATTGGACTAGAGGTCTCAATTTGCCATTACTCTATCTTGTTCGGTAGAAGTGAGTTGACGTGAGTTGACGGTACCGCCGCGACAGGCTCTGCCAGCCGCCTTTCCTTTCCCTCGGCTTTCGGCGCGCGGCTCGGCCGGCCGGTGGACTGAGAGAGCGGCTGCGGCTGCGGTCGCGACGCCACTTGCGCGAGATTTACGATCGGCCGGTGCGGCCCACTGGTTTCTCGCGGCCATTGTGTGGCCTGCGTCCTGAATTGATGGTGTCAATGAGGAGGCGCGCGCGACACGGCGGTAGCTTAGCGGCCAGCCTTGTAGCAGCCTTAATTAGACAACACCTCGGCGATAGCGCCGCCGCCGCTACCGACGCCGCCCTTTCAAGTCCGCCGCCTCGCCGACCCGCAGCCAGTGATACCAACTTTTTCAGCGCGTCCGACTGCCGCGAACGGCCGTTCGCAGCGTTTCCCTGCCATTAGTGAGACGAGACTGGAGAGGCTGACTTCCTGCTGTGACTAACTTTCTTGTCACATACATCCGAACTCCCATCGATCTATATTATTGCGAATTAATTTTGAAAGGACTTGACTGCGCTTCAAGTGTAGCGACTTCACACCGTTTGCTGATCCATTTATCTGTCTGGAGAGAAAATAGAATTCAGATTATGAAAATGAAACAGTATTCATGGTATTTCATGTGACTCCTTGACAGTCGGCACTGTACAGTTAATTATTTGTTTCAAAGCTCTTTCCGTCTTCATGTCCCCATCTAGATCTTCTCCTCTTTATTCACCTCTACCTCCTTCCTCTTCTATTTCTCACGCCTCTCTATCCATCTCATTCTCCTCTCTCTCTCTCTCTCTTCACTCAATTTTCCATTACCTCAATCTCTCTCTATGTGAATGTCAATCTCCTTCCCTCCTACTCTGACCATCTCCTCCTCCCTCTGTCCACCTACTTCCTCCCCCTAACTATAAAATATTAAATATATCTAGCAGCTTTCATTCTAACAAGTATATTGCAAAGTATCCTGCGCCATTCACATACAGTAGCATGCGGAGAACAAAAACACTTCCTCATAAAGACATACATACATGCGGATGCATTTCATGGTAATCATTCAAACGATGACGAAGACTATTGCGAGGTACTTTTAGCTACCAACTGTACGGCGGTTTACGAAAGTAATAAATGTTTTAATTCGTGCCTAAGCTATTTCCATTCAAAATTTTCATTGGAATCTTTCCAGCAGTTTCGGCGAGAAGGAATAACAAATATATGCACAAATTTCGGCATAAGGACTATGAGTAATTTGGGACTGAAATATGCCATATTTAGATTTAAGAGTGATATACATATAGTGTGTGTGTGTGTGTGTGTGTGTGTGTGTGTGTGTGTGCTTAAAGTGATGCCACTACTGACGCTACTAGATGTCTGAGCGCCACAGTTATTACTATAAAGGTGAGTCCTATTTCGTAACCTCTGAAGCCTAATACTACAAATCGAAAGTCCCGTGTTTCACTCCACAGTTAGTCTTGTGATTTTTTTCTGGTCCTTTGCTTCTTTAAACTCCTAAAGTCATTCATGTGCGTGAAAGCAATACATTTTACATCATGGTTCAGATTGAACGTTGAGCTACTGTCTTCATCTAAGATCTTGAACAGTTGGCTGTCTCTCGATCATACATCAATATTCAACAATATCATCTTTTTAAACCCACAACAATAATTTTCAGTTTTGAATTTTCGCGTTTATTTTTCGTACTTTTTAGTAACACTCCTCTAGCAATATTTCCTCGTTGCAGCTCATATATGGTCTCTCATCTGTTTTGTCGGTAACAGCTACATTCAGTAGTTTAGTAATTCATATGAATTTTCGTGTCAACGTTTCAGTAGTAATCACCATGAGAAAACGTACTGAAGCTTCTTGCGCTGTAACTTTTCGAGCTCAAGCAAATAACGACGTAGTCACAGTATGTCTCACTTCAAGAGGGTAGCGAGTAAATGAAAGTTAACGTGTGATATATCATTAATAGACCGAACACATAGCGTGGTTATGTTTCACATTCGATTTTTTTCCCACAATGTTTACCATACCGAATGCTGGAAGGAATTATTCAGGGGGAAAAAAACTGAGTAATTCACCTCTGGTTTTTAGCCTATTCATATTAACGGGACAAGGAAGTTGGATGTGAGAACGGAACCATAATAAAGCTCGGTTGAGATTGCTTTTCCTATTTCTCTGCCATTCTTATTTCCCTTTTTTCAGACTTGAGAGCTACTTCCTGCTGCTCCATCAGATTTGAAATCTACTTCAATTAAGAGTGTGCGTGCGAGTTGGTAGACGTGTTGATACAGAGCGCGAATAATTGTGTCATAAATAACGGGCGAGTTAGGGATCTGACTTGATTATGTTTTGTAACGAGATGCGCCGGAGAGACGCGAGAAAGAACGGGGAAATAATTATAATTCCGTAAACTACCGGGCGAGGTAATGATACGCTTGCACGCGTGACGTATTCTGCCACACTTTTTGTCAGCGAGAAGTGTACAGAATTGTGGCTACTGAAGATGAGCGCTCCCCACTAGTTAGCTCAACAGAACGGAAGAATAATGAAACAATTGGGCTCTACGAAATAAGACGCGTCGAATTGCGCTGTCCTTTCACATTATATGATTCAAGCCTGCGTGTCCTCCATTAAAACCGGAAACACGGTAAGTTAGTTTCACGTTGTATTAAGCAAATGGTATCCAGCATAATTGTGGTAGGATGAGAAACTTTTACCACCGATGGTAGTTGCTACTATGAAGCAAAATGTTAGCATGCAGCCGCTTTGCAGGATCAAATAAGTCTATGCGAAAGTACGGAAGGTATTATGGTTCAGTTTAAGAACAATATTCAATAACTTAAAGTACATACTTTACGTTACTTGATTGTGAGGATAATGCATTGCAATGTAAGAGAAAATTTTCTCGCACTGACATTAATGATCGCTGATCTAGTGGCGATGCTAGTAAGCGACGACTAATGTAACTGGTAGGTCAGAAAGGCTCTTCTTGGCGGTGACTGTATGTAAATCTGTAAACAGCAGAATTTTCTGTTCGATAAGAGGAGACACCGTATCATAATTGAATATAAATGTCATTGACCCTCGGAATCGTGACGTATTCGTATAAAATTGATCAAATATTTGCGGAAAGTAACAATACAAAAGTCATGGCTCATTCCAGACAGCTTGAAGCGGAAGCTAACACTCTTCATCTCATTCCGCAACGCGTTGCCTTTTCCTACGTGGTCTTTCTTTCAGTATTGACAGTATTGTTATCCATCTTAGAGTCTTCTGAAGATATTTTCAGTTGATGTGTCATTAGCTGACATTTAGTTATTACAAATTGTACGAAATGTGACATGTTTTTGATAGATCTTCAATGAGCCAGGAGAAAAAGAAAAATGAGGGTGAGCTGTGGGGGAATAGCCATGCGCTCCAAGGCGTCTTCATGCAGCGTGCAGTTAAAAAATAAATAAATAAAAAATATGTTGCCTTCATGGAGGCTCTGTGAACGCTTACGTGAAGTGCGGGAACGAGCTACATTGTTATTGCTTGCGTTCCAGTCGGTGACGAGTAGCTTAGAAGCTGGTGACTTGATCAGCTGAAGCGCTCTTCTCACTTGCGATATTTCTCCTCCCTCCTTTCTTCCGAAGAAGCGCTCGTATGCTGATTCATAACTTGCAGAAAAAAATTTGAAGGTTGTGGCGAAATGGCTGCGCGCTGTAAGGCGCATTGCTGTGACGGTCTAAAACGTTTAGGAGGTCCTGGGTTCGAATCCAGGTCACAGCACACATTTTAATTTGTCTCTCCTTAAAGTTAATACCTTTGGCATAACGAGACAATTTTTGTCTCAAGGAACTGAATTATTGTTGATATTTAAGTAGTTGGTTAGCCTTGGGACCGATGACCATTGGCAATTAGGTCCCATAGATTTACCAACAGCTGAATAACTTTTTGAAAATTTGAATCTCAGCAGACCCCGGACAACGATATGACAAAAATGTTCAAATGTTTGTAGAACTTACGGGACTTAACTACGGGGATCATCAGTCCCTAAACTTACAAACTACTTATGAACTAACTAATACTAAGGACGGCACAAATATCCATGCCCGAGGGGGGATTCGAACCCCCGACCGTAGTGGCCGTACAGACGTACAGACCGAGACTGGAGCGCCTCAGTCCCCTCGGCCACCGCGGCCGGCAACGATACGACACTTCTTCGTGCTGTCAGTACGGCTTACGTTTTTCGTGCGAGAAAAACCACTCTGAAAATGCAGGTAAAATGATCTGATACGAGAAATAAGTGCGCCTCGGTTGCACACTGATAGAGTGTCAGGCTACAAATACAAAGGTCGCGGGTTCGATCCTCGCCAGGCCGAGGGATTTTTATCCGTCACTTTCCGCTTATTTAAAAAAAAAAAAAAAAAAAAAAATAGTTTGTTAAGCTTAAAGAACTTAACTACGGGGTCATCAGTCCCTAAACCTACAACAAACTACTTATGAACCACCTACAACTAAGGACGGCAGAAATATCCATGCCCGAGGGGGGATTCGAACCCCCGACCGTTATGGCCGTGCAGACCGTGACTGAAGCGCCTCAGTCCCCTCGGCCACCGCGGCCGGCCACTTCTTTCACCACTGGCAGTATTGTTCATGTGAAAAATACCGAGTAGCACCGTGGTTCGGAACCCACGTTAAGCTGTAGGTCCCCCTATAACTGGCCGGGTAAGTCAGTTCGAAGGTCGGAGGAAGGCAACGGCATACCACCTCCAAACAGGACCATGCCTAGTAAAGCACTGTGGTGTTCAAACCAATCTTCCGATTGTTGACTGCTGTACCTTACGAGAAATAAACGAAGAATGATGGTTTGAATATATAACACTTTTTTTTGCACTATCAGCTTTTTCTTTCGACCGCGCCGCCACTTGTTTCGTCTGATGACCTGCGGACGCGCTGCCGCGCCCTTTCGCGACGCCATCTCTCGGCGCTGCCGCCTGCCGCGGCTGGTAGCGACAAGGAATTCGCCGTCTGCGAGGCAGCGAGCCGTCGCGCGCCAGCCGCGGTCGGCGCCGCCTTTGAAGTCCCGCGGCGGCGGACGTGCCGCGCCAGACGCCCGCGCTTGCCAACTTCTCGCACAGGCCGGGAAGAGGCGAGGACGAGAGGACGAGCGGCCGACACAGTCCGACGCCTCGCCGAGCGCTCGTGGCTTCACAACTTCCCAGAGCTGGTGTCTCAGCCTCGCTCCAGCCCGAGGAAACAGCGGAATAATGAGTCGGGAAACTCGTCACCACTCAATTCAAATCCGGGATACAACCCGTCGGCTCTGACCAATGTCGACATATCTGTGTTAAAGACGATAGCCGGCCGCGGTGGCCGAGGGGACTGAGGCGCTCCAGTCACGCTCTGCACGGCCACTACGGTCGGTGGTTCGAATCCCCCCTCGGGCATGGATATTTGTGCCGTCCTTAGTTGTAAGTAGTTCATAAGTAGTTTGTAAGGTTAGGGACTGATGACCCCGCAGTTAAGTCCCATAGACTCTACAAACTTTTGAACATTTGAAAGACGATAGTTTATTTACAAGCAGAACGTAGATAATAGCTTAAGATTTTGTGTTCAAAAAGTGATCTGCAACTTAAAATTTTGAACATTACTGCTATTGTCAGCCACTGTTACAACGTCAAAGGATAAAAATTCAGCCCTCGGTCACAAAATAAAAATTATTTCACCTCGTTTCGGTAACAACTACGATTGCCTACATCAGAAATTATACATTAAAAGAAGTCAGATAATAATGGCTACAACTCAGCTGTGAAGCTTACGTCAGAAAATTAATTAATAAATAAATAAATTAGAAAGAGCTAGCCACTATGCGCAGAGCCCATAGTGGCTAGCTCTTTCTAATATTTTTTTTATTTTTTTAATTATTTTTTTTTAAATTTTCTGACGTAAGCTTTACACCTGAGTTGTAACTTTTATTGTGTGATTTGATTTAATTTATAATTTCTGATGAAAGCAGTCGTAGTTATTGCCGAAACCAGGTTAAATAATTTCAATTTTTCGACCGAGGGCTGCATTCTTATCCTTTGATCTGTAACGTCTCTCTGATGTGAGGTATAAGTCAACAGAGTGTGTGTGTGTTTTTCTTCCGCAAGTTAGCGCCGAAGGCGCCAAATTTTGGGCCGAGACCTGTGATCGATGGTACATTCTGTTGCCGTCCGCGGTGGCCGAGGAGACTGATGCGCTTCAGTGACGGTCTGCAGGCCACTACGGTCGGGGGTTCGAATCCCCCCTCGGGCATGGATATTTGTGCCGTCCTAGTTCGTAAGTAGTTCACAAGTAGTTTGTAAGTTTAGGGACTGATGACCCCGTAGTTAAGTCCCATAAGCTTAACAAACATTTGCACATTTTGAACAGCACAGTGTAAGGGAAGAGGTATGCACTTACAAGTATACACTGTTAAGAAAGGACTACTACAGGTTAGACGCTGACCTGCGTCGTCTATACAAAAGTCACCATGTGATCAGTTGACCAGAAGATGGACGCAATCATGGTAGTACAGCCTATTAGATTCTAAATCATCTAGACAACAAGTAAGAGTGGCCATATCGCTGCAGTCGTCGACGTTAACGCTTCGACAGTCCGCATGTAGATCGGACCACTGAGCACGACTGTCAGCGATGTTACAATACATTCGAACTCTTTCCATCAATCCATCTACCTATATAAATGTATCCGATAGTAGCTTATAGCTATAATGCCTTTTGAAATGACGTTATTGATTTTTAAGAAATATTCATTGTGATTTGTATTTTATCACCCATTACTGTTGTCTTTAGAAAATTGCTGTTAGTATTCTAAATATTGATCTTACTATTTTACTGTCGATCATTTCAATATGAGCACGATTATTGTAAATGTGCAACTGTCAATAAATATAATGACTGTGATGTGTTATCGAAGAAATGACAATACAGTGATAATAAATAAAATAATAAAAACATTACGAAGAAATAGATTATTTAGTTGTAGTGATTGAGAAATACTGAATGATAATGGACAGACAAGGAAAGTACAGAAAGTGATCCAGGAGAGAAGAAAGGGTTATGTGATCAGCTGGCTAGGTGTGTGACGTGTCGACGAAAATATGGACGTCAGGTATCTTCAAGATAGTTAAAGGCAGACTGTGAATTATATTGGTTGAGAAGGGAAAAATTCGTTATCTGCAAACAACTAAGAAATTCGCTATATACATAATGTTCCCGTGGTAGATGATATGTTTCCTACATAAAGGCAGTGCCAGAAAAAGCTGATAGTCGGGGTGTCGAAAGAAGCTTTGTGGTGTATTTGGGCCGCTAATGTGCATAGTCTGACAGTCGTATGATACACACCACTTATATTTATGGGCGTCGCAGATAATAAAACAAGAGCATCGGTGAATGATAGTGCGCGGAAGGACATTTTTGAACACGGGCAGTGATTGTCAACATTTTTTTATCAACTGAAATATGAAAGCGGTTACACAGTCTGCCTACACACCTTTGGTGTTACAGAAATGGTTATCGGTATGCTAACTGCAGGACTATCTCTGTTCAGTTTCGGAACGTTACCGTGTCACATCCAACGCACTTCTCCGATATTTTAGGGAGAAGTTGGCATCGTAATATTTCTCATTAGGCCTGCTACTGAATGTCATTAATTGCCGCATTTTCAGATTGGCTAGGAAATGGAATAGGTATGTTTATCCAAACGGAAATTTTCGACAAAATTTGATGAAAAAGTGCGTGGTAGGCTTATACGAGGGCTGGAACTTAAATAGTGGCATTACTGCCGTGGAGATACTACGCAGTGGAATCTACTATTGTCGGTGATAGCATACGTTGTTGACATACCTACCTTACCTCCCATCAAATGGGCTCGCCCGTCCCACGTCACCGTCATGCGCACAATCGAGGGAAACACAGTCACTTGTGAGCAAGCGGTCTAACGTAACGTTGTCACTATGTATTCGTAACAGTAAAAACGGAGTTGGATCAAGATTGAATGTGCCAGAGGTCGTACAGCACGACAGTGTCATCAAGGTTTTCAAAAGGCGTACTAGGAATCAGCACTGCCGTACAGAACAGTGGCAAATTGAATTAAAATCCTTCAACGAAAGTCGGCAAACTGTGGTAGACATGCATCGGGCAGGTCGTTTGAAATGTTTGTATAGTCTATGAAACTTCGCTACGGGGTCATCAGTCCCTAAACTTACAAACTACTTATGAACTACTTACGAACTAGGACGGCACAAATATCCATGCCCGAGGGGGGATTCGAACCCCCGACCGTAGTGGCCGTGCAGACCGTGACTGGAGCGCCTTAGTCTCCTCGGCCACCGCGGCCGGCGGCAGGTCGTCCTAGCGTCTCTGAAGAAGAAGTGCATATTGTTGCCGCGTTAGTGGACAGTGATCGACGCCAGACGATTCGAGAGCTCGCCCACGAACCCGGATTAGCGCATACAGCGCAAGCTGTGGCTGTTCGGTTCGGTCGATGGGCTGGGAAGTACTGTACCAAGCACCATAATCCCTGGACTTAAGTCCTTGTGACTTTGGTTTTGTTCTGAAGATGAAGGAACCACTTCGTGGCATTCGCTTCTGAACTGTCCCAGAGATTCGACAGGCAGTAGAGCGCTCCATTCGCTCTGCTAACGGTATACTACGCCTTTCACATCCCTGGCAACGGTTTCTACACAACGCTGGTGACTACTTCGAGGGACAGTAACAGGTGCAAACATGTAACGCTTTTGTATCGGTTGTGAATAAATAGTTGCCATTAATTATGTTCCAATCCTCGTATTATGACTTTAGAATAAGCAGCGAGCTGGAATAAGGATTATAACAAGAATGGGAATGATTGAAACGAAAGAGGTGGCACAGTCATAACCCAATGGTCACACATTCAAATTTAGGTTTTCTGTAGCTTCCGCAGCCAAATGATGGAATGTTTCCTTTTTAAAAGAGGACAACGTCCCTTATGTATTATATCCTAATCCAACTCTAAACGATCTCGTCGTCGACAGGACTTTGTGTCCTAATATTTAGTCGGAATGATGACAGCGAACGAAGTGCAGGTCAACGATGTGGCAGTTAATGTACTTTCGGTGAAGAGTCGGATTGTATTGTAGACTAGTATTCCAGAGACAAAAGGGCCTCGACGGAGAGCGCCAGAGTGGAAGAAAGCGAAGTTCAACAGTTGGCAGTGTCGCGCCGGCTGGAGTCTGAATAACAAGGTGGCCGGGCCGGGCCGATCGGATGGGATCGGCCGCCTCCGGAAAGCTGGAGCTGGAGGCTCCAGCAGCGGGCGACGTGCCTGGAATACCGCGCAGCCGCTCTGCCGGTCTTCACACCCGGCCGTGGAGACCAAGACGACGACGACGACTTCTGCACGGCCGTCGCTCTGCGCCCGTTGTTTGCAGCGGCAGAAACTGCCCGCGCAAACTAAGTTGGCATCTGGCGCGGTGACTGATGGGAGTGACCGGCAATGTAGGAAGCACCCTCAGGTACCAACGCCCAGTGTCAACTTAGCTTTCGCGGTCAGTACGAATATTAACCTATGATTTAACCGGCACGAGAGACAAAGGAAACCGAACTTAGAAATTAAATAATTTTTACGGCACAAATCCTAATGAGTAACCGAGTCTGTCTTAAAAGAATGTAATTTCCTAGAAATCTCTGTCAAAAGTTGGGAAATTACAGACCTCTATTCGGAAATAATAGGGTTTGTTTATCACAAGTAGAAGCGAAAATGTGTCATGTTAGAATATAATTCCCTCATATCTATTACATACACTTGCGTGAATGTTACAAAGTAGCAAATAATATCGTTATTTTATCACTCAGTTTTTCACTTTTTGTTACAGTTTGGTATGTCCTGGCGTAATTTGTTTTTGTAGTTATTTTTCAGTCTCTTGGTTCGGAATAATTTTTCTGCCTCCCTCTCCGTACGGTAACTTTATGGTAATATTTCTTCATATAACTTGTACTAGATCGTTTGTAAACTCTAAATGAGCGTCAAATAATTGTTTCATATTCACACTTTTTCCCAGTTACAAGGATACAGAGTGCTTATGAACATTATTTAGATCAGTTAAGTCATTGTGTGTTTAATGTTTTATCAGATATTTGACTTGCTGGTCCCCTACAAATGGTGGCTTTCAATATCGTACTGATGCACAAAATAGTTCCAGTATCTTTGTGGGTTACAACGATACAGTTTCTAATCTCCCATGTTGGTTGGAATACACATTACTTGCTCGTCATGCTCTTTCTGCGAGATAACAGGAGGAAATACTATTTCTAGGAATGCATGCTCTCGTAATTTTACCAGAGACCGTACAGTGATGAGAACGTCGCTTCTGCGGCATCTGCCGTTGGAATTGACCGACCTCCGTGACGCTCTCGCAATTACTAAATCTACCAGTAAGAAAGCCTGCTGCTTTTCTTTGGAACTTATCGATCTCCTCTAAGAACTGTGTCGGGTACCGATCCTACATTGACGAACAATGTTCAAATATTCGTCGAAGATCGTAGTCATCCGTGACGGAGTTCATGCTCGAATTGATTTTTGCTAAAGATGGGGAAGGAAATCGGCCGCGCCCTTTGAAAGAAATCATTCCGAAAATTTGCGCCACCTCGCTCGGTATACACTACCTGTGGATTCTTTCAGTTAATCCGTCTCGCATCTCCCAGATATTTCATCCAAGTAATTGCTTTATGTGTTAAAGAACGATTTTCTATTTCTTCGAATTCAACCCTTTCCGCAGAAAGCCTCGTGGAACTTCTAAGGTTATGTAGAATGTCTTGTGACAGATAATGGGCCCCGTCGGGGGTTCGAACCCCCCCTCGGGCATGGATGTTTGTGCTGTCTTTAGTATAAGGTAGTTTATAAGTATTTAGTAAGTTTAGGGACTGATGATTCAGTAGTTACGTTCCATAAGCTTTAGAAACATTTGAATAGATAATGGTTCTATGTACGACACTTTCCTTGTGGGGGGAAGGTGGGGGCTGACGTGTGCGTTAATTTAACCCTTTCAGACCCTCTGGCTACAATTGTGTACATAACTTTTACAGTGTCTAAGATAGAAACATTTTTTCTCAATTGAAACAACATGTATATGACTACGAGTGTTCAATCTTTTCATCGTGCACACTTACTTTCAACTGCGGAAGATGACTATAAAAATACCAAGTAGTCAGTGTTGCATTGCGCAGCAGCTTAACTCTAAAGAACACGCAAGGTTGTGTGTTACTTGTATTCCAATGTACAACTGAAAAGTAGTAGTAATTATTTTGCATGACAACTATTGAATGATCAGTTTATTTAGTACAAACGTTAGTGCTACAAAATTAATTATTTTAGACCATAAAAAGAAGCCTTGCTTTTCAGCATATGCAATTTTGTAGTATGTAAATGGATGCATACAACAGCGTAAATCTTGCTCCTAAAATCATTAAAAACGTGAATTAAGAGGAAAATAGCAAAAAGAAATATTAATAATAATTTCCTTCCCCCAGAAGAAAAAAATCAGGTCTGAAAGGGTTAACGTCGGATTACTTCTCACCTTTCAGAATGACATGCTGTGTTCTAACGTTCAGGAACACTTCAATCCTATCATTGAGTTAGTCTCATGTTCCGAATTCTAGTACATTGTACGTACGGAAATATTACTATTCTGTATGTACACCAGAGAGATGATGGTATAATTTCAGGTAATGTAGTTTTGCCTTCATACCTGTACTGATTTCGCATTGTAGAGAACTTCGGTTGAAGTCCCCGTATTGCCATCCAGATACAGGTTTTGCCTCGGGTGGAATCCAAGTTTGATCTGGGACTGCGGAACTGGAGCGATAAGTGTCGCATGTGTCAGCATGTGCGTTTCGTTTCGCGGCACAGTGAGAGGCGAAGCCCCTGAGCCGCTGGCCAACTCGCCGGCGGACAAAGGCGCCGGCATCGGCGTTATTTGTGGGATCCGGGACCTGCGCGGTTTCCCCCGCGTTTCCCGGAAAGCGGCGGACAGCGAGCAGCGAGCAGCTACCTCGCATCGGCTTTCACCTGTCGCCGCGAACAGCGCAGCTGCCGCCGCCACGCGACAAATCAGTCAGCTTTCCTGTCCGAGCGCGGAGCCGAGCGAGGGCTGCGCTTTCTCCGGCACCCCAGATACATCGCCGACCGGCCGAGCTCTCTCAGCCTCGCCCTACCCTCCCTATAATTCATCACGTTCCGAGCCCGCCTCTACTCACCAGATGGCGAGCAACTCTGAGACGTACCATGTTAAGAGGCTATGGATTCGGATTTTGGGTTAAAAAATATATTTTCGTTTTATTGCCTTATTATATTCCGCCGTAGGATGCTACACTTAAAATGGACCGAAAGAAGTACAAATGTGTCCATTATTCAACAACTCAATATCTCCAGACGCCTTTCTTCTCGAGTCGCCGAAAAAATTCTCCAGTTCTTTGGCCATATAGTGAGAAGAGACGGACAAAATCTAGAAAAAAAATCGCACTGACGTGTTTTACGGCCCACTTTAGATTTGTAGTTTTATAAGTTTTTGCAAACATTTTGGACCAAAATAATAATCTAAATAATAAAAAAATAATTAATAAGAGTGTCTGAAACTCTTATAGGAAAAAGTTAGGTACGGGCGGGTTCCGAACCACCGACCTTTAGCGTCATAGTCCAACGCCTTGCACACTACGCTATGGCTATGAACCGAAAGGTGAGTCCTTTAACTCAAACTATTGATGGCCGTTGGTAACTGATGCTAATATGGCGTTTGTAGACATTAGATTATCATTTATCGTACGAAGAACGATGTGTTTCTGTTAATTCTTCAGTGCGCTATTGATTTGAAATGACAACGTGTAAGTTACAATAAGAAAATCAACAAATACGCAACGCAAGATGGCGTATGCCAGAAAGAGTTCTGGGCGATGAATGTCACGTGGCATCTCCGAACGGCTGGTTTTCGTTAATTCAATGGAGTTTCTCAAATCCCAGTTATTTTTGCAAATATGTCTCAAACGATTCGAGATATGAAAAAAACGTAAGGGAGCAAAGTTGTAGAGAATTTTCTCCTCTACAAATTCGGTTATTCAATTTTCGTGTCAGATGAGTAGTTAAGCCGTTATTTTCATTTAAATTTCGAGCTGTCAAAAGACGATCGCAAAGGGCCACTTTTAGTGTTACTACCGTAACCTAAAGCGGGCCTATAATCTTACAAGGAAAGATCGAGGGCACAATACCAAGAGGAAGAGCAGCGAGCAGATGGATACATCAAATCTAGAAGATATTCTGTCTACCTCTTCAGCAGGCACTGAGAGAAGCTGACAAACGTCCGCGATGGAGACGCTTGGTTCATGGGGTCACTACGCTCAGCAATGAGCAGAACGACTTTTCATGATGATGATGATGATGATGATATGCCGCCAAATTTTCTCTTTAAAATGACGTTTCATATATAGCTCTGCTACATTTATAACTATTCCATTTTTATATATTTGTGAGAACGGTTATTGCCATTATTTTGTTTTTGGCCCAAGTCATGCCGATACTAGGCCAATAACCAGTGTGTTCTGGTACCCTACTTATCACTAATTAGTGGCAGACATGACGGAATGTTACCTGGCAGTGGCTGTTTTCCTCGAGTTATCACCGCCTGTTTCGCCACCGGCAGTTGTAATCCCGCTCGGTCGGATCTCGTCGAGCCGGCGGAGTGACGCCATAAATTGAGTATTTCTTTGCGGCGTTTGAGCCGCCGCCGACGAGTTGCCTGCTGCTTCCTTATTCCATCGGCTCGCAATTCCTGCGAGGCGGCCATCCCATTATTCTGCAGAGCCGTGTAGCAATCGAGCAGTTGTCGCCTCGGGTACAAGGGATGCGCCGCCCATTACGGAAGTCCCAGCACGCAGAATGGATCACCGCCGGCGTCCCTCGCCGGTAAACCGGTTCCCTTTGTCACAGATCTTCTTCTGTCCGGCTACATAAGTCACGGAGGACGCCTGCGGCAGAAGGTAGCCGCGTAGCGCAGCGTTTGACTGTGTACTCCTTACCAGCAACTAGTCTGTCCAATATTTTTATTGACATTTCTGATCTTCTGTTTCTAAAATACTAAGTTGACCTCCGACACAACTAGAATAATCCATATCATTTAATGGTAGCTGGCATATCATTTATTGCATATCTTATGCGCAGTTGATCAGCTATTACCTAAAAGTAAACCACCACTGTCGATATATATATATATATATATATATATATATATATATATATATATATATATATATACTGTCGAATAAAGTACCTCCTCCGTTTTTGAAGTCGGTTAAAAATCGAAGTCGGCTTTATGCCAAAGCCTTAAAAATATCTGATTACCGCAAAACAAATTAATGTGATAAATCAAAATTATGCAGGTAAACAGAAAAAAGTTTACAACAAGTTTGTAATTATATATTGCAAGTCGCCAAGTGCTGTCATTTAAACACTGGATGAGTGTAATCGTGTAATTCACGCTACGTTTAACGCGTCTCAATTTTATGACGTCACGGAAACGGACTCGGTGCTAAAGTGCAAGCCTACAAATCCAAAGCTCGCGAATTCGGTTACCCGTCCATCCTACAATTTTTATCTGTCGTTTTCCACTTCTTTCACCTCATAGACCCCACTCTTTCCCCCAAGAGCTCATGGTTCTTTTGTAAGTGCATGGTGAACACGGTGGCCCGAGCTAACGCACTCTTTCTCTAATCTTCCTTTCCTATTCTCACTCCTTCCCCTCCTCGCCGGAGGACTGTTGACCTTGGAAGTTTGGTTCCCCTGACCTGAACAACCCATCCGTCCAAACTTCACCTCTGACGTAGTTGAGAAAAATCCCAAGATGCGCCTTGGTTCGGAACTCACGATAGACTACGGTCCTAGTGTAACTGGCTGAGTATATCGGATGAAGGCAACGTCATACTATCTCCAACAGGACCATGCCTAGCAAAGCATTGTGGTGTTCAGACAAATCTTAGGGGTGACGACTACTTTACTTAATTATCTCCTGAACTAAGTGTCGTACATGTTCTTTGACACGTACTTTGAGTGGTATATCTGAACACTGTTTGGAAGATGAGCTTGGAATAAAGTTAGCAGTAAATAGAATAAATGTTCATCTTGATGCTGAAGCCCTTTTTCGGTCCGTGTTTTGTTTATAAATATTTAAGTTCGTAAATAGTAAAATGTCACATGTGATTAAGTTCTACTGCTTGAACATCACACATACTCGTATAATACAAGATAAAATTGTTTGCTTTTATTATATTGCGAACGAGTAAAACGTCTATAAATGTTTGAAGTTTTATAAAGAGTTTGTTGAAAGTCGTCAAGTGCTCTCATTTACAATCGTTGACTGAATATAGTCTGGATAATTTGCGCGCTTTGAACTGGGCTGCCTCATGACACTGTACACACTTACTGTAATACTTGTCTTTGTGTATTAAAACTTTAACAAAAATTTTACTACTTGGAAAATAGATTATGATAGCACTTCAAAATTTTAAATTATGTATTTTGATACCCCTCCAAACTCTTAGCCGATGTTTAACTGTAGTGTACGCCGTGAACTGAGTTACACATCTCACAATGCAGATAGGAACGCGGCATTTGTTTCTTGCTTTCTTTTCGCGTTAGTGTTTGGTAAAATGAAAATTCATGGACGAGGGCTAGTTGCAGTTATGCGTATTACAGGAATAATGCAGCCAATGTCATATCAGCAAGCGTCTTATTTCAAATGTTCAAATGGTTGTACAACTTATGGGACTTAACTACGGGGTCATCAGTCCCTAAGCTTACAAACTACTTATGAACTAGCTAAGACTAAAGACGGCACAAATATCCATGCCCGAGGGGGGATTCGAACCCCCGACCGTAGTGGCCGTGCTGACCGTGACTGAAGCGCCTCAGTCACCTCGGCCACCGCGGCCGGCAAGCGTCTTATTTATCAGAGCAACGATATGTACAGTATCAGCATTATTAAGTGACGTTATTTTCTTCACGCTATCGATGGAAAGGAGTATTTTATTTTGTAAAATAAGGAAGCATCACTTGCAGCATTTACATTCTCCTACATCGTAGGTGGTATTTAGTTTCACCGTGGATATTTCTCGGCGATTCTCAGCTGATTTAGAAGTGCTTACTGCAAGTTTTTTTTCTGATTTCAGTCGCCTTTTTTTGGAAACGCATGCAGATCAGTAGCAGACGAGACGTCGTAATGGCGTCTGAGGCCGGAGCTTTGTAGTTGCACAGTGCGCCTGCCACCCTTGACCCTGTGCCACGGTCAGCGACGCCGGCGAGTGTTCGCCCTTGGCCGGGTTTCAGCCACTCCACAATATCTACTTCCTGTGCCCTCCCAAGTCAATGAGTTCCTTATTAATTTAAAACGTTATCAGTAGCGGCGCTGGTACGTAACATCCTGTCCGTATCCATGTGAAGGACGAGCAGGCAAAGTGCCCACGGGCTCTGTTTATGTTCCTTGTGCGTGCCAACATGCAGCGGAAATGCGAAAATGTTTTAATGTTTGCTGCCCAAGTAAGCGATCTAGCTATACTTCATCGGAATGCTTCCTTTCTAACCAATCTTCGACTGCAGTCGTGGCAGAGCTAGTGAAATATACTGGCATTAACACTCTTTATTATGAAATGCAGTTAGTCTGCCGACGCAGAGTGGTTGATCTGCAAGTTATGACGCCAATTCAGTAGTTTTTACCCCAGAGTGGAATTATTTTGTTTTAAATTTTTCGCATTGTTTTTAAACCAACGTCTGTCACCACCACTTTCACGAATCTCGAGTCTTGAAATGTGTCCGACACTGTCCCAATAGTCTAACACATATTAATGTCAAATGTCAATCGAAATGCAAGCGAGCAGACTGGCACGTTCAACAGTGTACGAATCTGTGTTCGACTACTGCGGTAGGTACGAGGTGTCGAGCGTTTAAATATCGCTCGACGTTTTCGGAAAGAACTGTCGCTAGTATAATAAAAGTGGGCGTTAGTGAGGGGAATACAATTGCAAATTTAAATATGTTGCCAAGAGGTACCAGTGATTGACCATGGCTAGTTGCCCGCATGCGGGTTGTTGAGAGCACTTACTGTGCGCTGCAGGGTAAGATGTGGAAGAGGGGCGGGGGGGGGGAGGAGTTTCACTAACAGGAAGAAGAAGTTTGTTATTGCTTGTGGAGACATTTGGGCTCGTGGCTATTAAAGGAAACATGCCGAAATTTACCTAATACAGTTCAGAGAATCCATGGGAAATAGAATTTTGACAGCGGGTTATTGGCCATACTCGCACGGCAGTTGAAGTAAAAACATCATGAATGAAATAAATCGCAATTTGCGATCAGTTATGGCTTCAC
The DNA here is from genome assembly GCA_026315105.1 of Locusta migratoria. Classification (NCBI taxonomy): domain Eukaryota; kingdom Metazoa; phylum Arthropoda; class Insecta; order Orthoptera; family Acrididae; genus Locusta; species Locusta migratoria. Next base: position 18,409,317 of record CM048751.1, read on the forward strand.
TTTATTAGGTTTAGATGTAATATCAAACTGTGATGAATGAAAATTTGTACCCGGCCGGGATTCGAACCCGGGATCTCCTGCTTACTAGGCAGACGCTGTGACCACTCCACCACCGAGGACACAGTAATCAACCCGACTGCAGAGGACTCTTCCCTGCACGTCTCACGCCACACACAAATCTCCATTCGCCACGCTGTCTCTTTCCTATACCACAGCCTATTTATTCTATAATGCTTGTAGCCACAATACTGTATTCCCTCATCAGGGAGAACAGACAATAAGGTATCGAGACACGTTGATAAAACGATAAAAATCATTTTCTAAAGAAAAAAAAAAACAAAAAAAACAAAAAAAAAAAAAAAAACATCAGTTTTCGTTTGATTGTACAGAGCTACAGAAACGCAAAGTACAGTGTGTATGGGTTTGATCGATGTATTTTTCCAGGAGACTGTATGCAGAAGAGTTATATTATTTTGCTTTGCCCTTCGTGTCAGCTCTGTAGCTAAGCTGGTGGTCAGTGCTCAGCAGTGGCGTTACTATTATTCAAATCAAATGCTTGTAAAGCTTATGGGACTTAACTACGGGGTCATCAGTCCCTAAACATACAAACTACTTATGAACTACTTACGAACTAGGACGGCACAAATATCCATGCCCGAGGGGGGATTTGAACCCCCGACCGTAGTGGCCGTGCAGACCGTGACTGAAGCGCCTCAGTCCCCTCGGCCACCGCGGCCGGCGTGGCGTTACTAGGACTTGGCTTTGGGGTGGGGGGGGGGGATAGATCTGCTTGATGAGCAAAATTTTAGTCAGTTTCCAGGCAGACTACCATCTACTACGCCCGTTGAAGATTAATTCACTCTCATCCAATGAAATCTTATGGTAAAACACCCCGAGTTTCCAATCTTTACCTTTACTAGATTGCGGTTATACAATTTCTTTCTTTCTTTCCTTTTTTATTTATTTATTTATTTTTTGCTTCGGGGGGGGGGGGGGGGTTCTATCCCCCTCATCCTCCCCCCCCCTCATAGTTACGCCACTGGTGCTCAGTGGTAGAGCCCTTGCCCACGAAATGCAAATGTCCCAGGTTCGAGTCCCGGTTCCGGTACACAATGTGGATCTGCTAGGAAGTTATAAAAAATAGTTAATCCATTGGTTTGGCAATAAATAATGATTGTCTAAAGAAAACCATCAGTTTTCCTTTGATTGTACAGAGCTACAGGAACGCAAAGTAGAGTGTGTATAGATTTGATTGATGTATTTTCTAGGGGAGTGTATGCACAAGAGTTATATTATTTCGCTTTTCCCTTCGTGTGAGCCCAGTAGCTGAGCCGGCGGTCAGTGCTGGTGGCACGGTGAAGCGCAGTAATTGTGCGGCGGCCTTTGTGCTGCGGCAGCGTCGGTGTCGGCGGCGGCGGAATGTGTCGTGTCCGGTCGGCTTATCTCGCGGCGTGGCACGCTTCCCACAGCGCGTGCTCGCCGGCTATTCTGGCCCAGCCGTTTTATCCGGCCGTGCGCCGCTGCACGCAGCTCAAAAGCGCATCACGAGTACTGCTCTGACGGCGAAAGCCGCCGTCACGGAGGCCACCGGGGAGGGTAGTCCAGGGGGCTACTCTGGACGCAGCCGGCTCCACTTGTCTCACACCGACCGCCAACTTCTGTCCCAAGACTAGCAAAAAGTAGCTTTTACCACAAATGCTCAAATGTTTGTTCAGCTTAAGGGACTTAACTGCGGGGTCATTAGTCCCTAAACTTACAAACTACTTATCAACTACCATATACTAAAGACGACACAAACATCCATGCCCGAGGGGGGATTCGAACCCCCAGACAACGGACAGCCCCGCGCACCGCAACACAGCGCTCCACTACGCGCGGCTAATCCGCCGCGGAAGTTTTTACCACGTGGCATTTACTACAGTATCTAGGATTTCGTATCAGATTCCGTACTTCTTTATTGAATAATGTCCTCTGCCGTTTTTTGAAAACATCGATACAGAGCATATATCGTCTAACACTAAAAAATGTTCAAATGTTTGTTAAGCTTATGGGACTTAACTACGGGGTCATCAGTCCCTAAACTTACAAACTACTTATGAACTACTTACAAACTAGGACGGCACAAATATCCATGCCCGAGGGGGGATTCGAACCCCCGACCGTAGTGGCCGTGCTGACCGTGACTGGAGCGCCTCAGTCACCTCGGCCACCGCGGCCGGCGTCTAACACTATAAGACTGTAGATGATCGTACAACATGGGATCGACGCATGCCGTTTTTACAGTGTCACCTTTTTAAATGTGCAAAGCAGATGATGATCCACTTTGGTGATACAAATTTTAATCGTTTGACAAAACATTTTCTCAAGTAACTGTTTTATTGAAAATAGGACAATATTGTAATTTCTTTTCTGAAAATGATGACATAGTTCATCAAAACCGTTAAAAAAATACAGAAAAGAACCTAGCGATCTTGGCTGAAGTAAGTGTGTTTTATATAAATTTTCGATCGCTCTCCATAGGCGTAATATGCCACTTAACTAATTAGTATGAGTTAGACGAAATACATTGTAAAACAATACACTATGCAATAATCTGACGCACACTTTGTTAGTGAGCACCTTTGAGCGTTCAGGTAAAAATTCTATACCCTCCTGCAGCATTATTGTGTCTTCACGTGGGTAGTAACATGACACGACGTATTTTTCCTATTGGCTGTTTGGAAACACCACTACTTGAAAATATAAACAGCCACGAAATGCGTCACCTAGAAGTGTTACAGAACATAAAATAGCTGTTACGTATGTCAAAAAATAAGAACCAATGGAATTCGTCACTTTGGGAGTATGGTCTGCGTGTAGCCGATCGCCTGAATGTCTTCCTGCATATGAGCTCCTCGCGTTATATCACCATTATTGGCCTGACGAAGCTTCCGATGTTCCAGTTACGTAGTATTTTATCATTTTAGATTGTATAGTTATGCCGTTTATTTGCGTTGATTAACTTACGCGGACTTCTCCTAGCGTTAATTTTCGTTCTAAGTAGTTGGAAATAGTCCTTCCTGAGTTAACAGGAGGTTGTCTTGTACCGAAAATGCCAGCTGACAGAGATAGGGAATATTGGAAAATTCCGTTACGCGATGTTGGTGTATCTTGAACGAAGGTGCTGGAAGGCCTTGGTGGGCGTACTATTGCGGTATCGTCGTCACCGCAGCTGGCGATCCACGCCAGCCGGCGGGTGCGGACGTGTTGCGCGCCATGCTGCTTCCGGCCTGTTATCGAGATCGGCGCTCCGCTGGGGGCTTGGCATTCACGGGTCGCCCAGCTTCCTCAATGGTCCCGTGAATGACGCACGTACCTCCACTTGTAACCCTGTCTGCACTCGCGTCTTAATCGCTAACCTTGTAGGCTCGTTACATCAGCGAAGCCACGTGCTTCCGTCCAGACAACAGACGCAGTCTACGAGTGACAGTAATATCGGAACCAAAGCAATACTGAATTCTCGTCATGGTGGCTCGGTGGATGACTGGCGTCAACGTGTTCAATCTAGAGCCAATTGGATCGTGTCTTGAGTCTCTGCAGTTTGAGGGCTAACGAATGTTGGCGTTTTTTTGAAATATACTGCGGGAAAAAATTTGAGTTCTCATTCACAGGTCAGTTACGTGCACTAAGAATAAAATTCACGCGGCCGTGACTTTGATGTAGAGTGTACGACACGATCGCTGGTCTCATTCGTCGACGGCAATCTGATTGGATAGGTTATGTCTTGTCCAAACTGTCTCCAAATGAATTCAGCGCTGTCATTGTGGAGCCGGTCCAGTTTTAAGTCCGCGGTTTAGAAGAAAGCTTCTTCTTTGAATAAGTAATGCAAAAATTGTTTATCGAGGAATTTTCAATGGTGATGTTCGACCTCCACAGGCACAAACTATTGCAGAAAAGTAATATCAGACAAGCGGCTCTATATCGCTGCGAACTACTGCTTCCGATTTTATTGGACATTGTGAGATACCATTAAAACTATCACTTAAATGAAATCCAAAATCTCTGTCACGAAATGAGTGTGCATGAAAGTGAGTGCAAAACCCATTAAAGATGACGGGTAAACCGGTCACTTTTTAAATATTAGAGATTTATGGACACATATTTACTAAACTACCTAATTTTTTAAAAATAACGGTCTATATAGAATGCAATAACACCAAGGCTTCTATATATCAGGCAGTTTGTTAAACCAGATACAGCACTTCGTTTTATGCCTTCTTCAGATACTTTATGTATTACTACGAAGGGAGAATTTAAAAATGATACTATAAGATATTTGCCTTAAAAAGTAATTGAATGTATGTGCTACTTATCTGTATTAAGAGTATTGATATTAAAGCTGCAAAATTATCATGTGTTGCCCTTCTATGAAATCACATAGATTATAGAAGTTATAATTGAAATGATGAATATTTTCTTGTTAATTAAATTATGTGAGTTTTACATATTCTAATAAATAAGCAGTGAGGTTCTTTTGTTTTTTTTATTGTGAAAAAGTAAATTGATAGATTCATTTATTGTTAGATCACATGACAGTTTTTACAATTATTATTGAATTTGTAGAATGTGACTTTATGTATTTGTTTCGCCAGCGCATTAACCAACTAAATATGTAGTTAGAATACTGCATGAGTAAATTTAGCTGAAGTTTGCTGTAGATTTTTTCTCAAGTAGTTAGCAGTAACTAACATATTATTAACAATATTTTTGATAACCTTCATCATGCTCCACACGTTTCCACTAGATACCCTGATTGCCCAAGCTCAAATGATTTTTCCTCTTTTCCCATCAATTATTTCAAGAAATACGAGTATATTACAAACAGATTGAAATATTCGAAAATTAAAGTTGCTTAAAATAAGATCGAAATCACAAACGAAATTCCGCCTTTTTTTCACTCTGTTTTGCAATATCCAAGGGAATGTTAGGCCAACTACGCATTTGACACAACATTTACATCATCAGGCGCTGTCTTCATCAATAAGCGGTTTGCTGAATTATAAGTCGTCGTGAGCATAGGAGTTAATTACATTCCTAAGTGCAAGATGTTATTAAACTGCTTGGGTAGTCCGTGCAGGTGTGACGACCAGTATGCGCGAGTGGCGTAGTAGACAGCTTAATTGCGTAATCGGTGGTAAGAGACCCGGGTTCGGCTCCTGGCCCAATACAAATTTTCAATATCTGTATTGTAATAACGGTCTTCATCGCAGAGATAATTTTTTTTTACCTTTTAACCTAATATAGGTCATCAGGAATAATAATAATAATAATACAGCCCCTGTGGCCGGTGCTGGAACCTATAGCACTGCCGTAGCTGTTTTCTGGCCGTAAGTTGGTAACTGAGCACCAGTCACATGGGCTGTATTATTAGTATTTCTGAAGATGATCTGTATAAGGTTGAAACCGGTAAAATAAAAAAATAAAAAATTACCTTTGCGATCAAGACCGTTATTACAATACAAATATTTAAAATTGTTCTGGGCCAGGAGTCGAACCCGGGTGTCTTACCACCTATTTGGCAGTTACGCTGTCTGCTACGCCACTCGCGAGTATTGGCCATCACCTTCTACTGACTGCCCAAGATCAAGATCTGCGATCAAGATAAATATCGTCAAGGAAGATCGCTGTTTACTCCTGGGACAATGTTTTTCAAATTAATGACAAATTTTCAAGATTTCCGTTTGATTCAATTTATTGCCCACTATCAGCAAATGCCCTAAATACACGTGTGTCTTCGTTTCACACTGGAGAATAAAAAAAGTTAGATATTTGTAAACCGAAGGGCCGAAACTGCTGATGTCACGGGTCCCTAGACTGACAAACTATTTAAGCTAACTTACACTAAGGAGAGGAAGCACATCCATGGTCGTGGGAGGGTTCACACTGTAGACAAACAAAACAAGGCAATTCCGGAAGATAAGTGAACCTCCCTCCCCCCATATGTAATGTGCATCCACCAAAGCTATAGAATTTCACTATCGCGTCAGTATGGCACTCAAAGGTGCCTTACAGTTAACAGTACAGGGCAGCAGAAATGTTGTGGCTGTAAAACTGCAGACTCGTGTATTTAAATGAATGGGACTTTACTCATAACAAAAATTATCTTTGTATTAATTTCGTCCAAACAGCTTCCACTGAATAATTTATTTGAAACCTGAGTGGTTTCGGTAACTGATTTCCAAATTTTGAAATGTCGAGTTGATTTCGTGATGAATGTAGGACAATTGATATTCGTGACATTTAAAATTTGAGTGGAAATGTAGAATAGAAGGCTTAATGATAAGTTGGAGGAGAAATTTTACATCAAATTGTGGTAAATAAGCCACCTTGTACGGTTTCGAATTGTGGACTCCGGCGGAAAGACAATTAGGAAATTCCCGCGGGGTAATTAGAGCGTGTGACGTCACCGGAGACCGGTCGGTTTCGGAAAGCCCGGCGCCCGCCCCCCGCCAGCCACCTTCCTTCCTGTGTGGAGAGATGCAGGGATAGCCGTCCGCGAGCAATGTACTGCTGCACGCGCACCTCTTGTTGCAGACCATCCTCAACTCGATGCACAAGTACCAGCCGCGCTTCCACCTGGTCCGGGCCAACGACATCCTCAAGCTGCCCTACTCCACGTTCCGCACCTACGTCTTCAAGGAGACGGAGTTCATCGCCGTCACCGCCTACCAGAACGAAAAGGTGAGCACACTGTTGTCCGTCGACGAGTTCCCGCTCCGCTACCTATAATCCCCCTCATTTCTTGCAGGGTTGCTCCTCAAATCGCTGATATTACAACTTCGGTACATTGTATTATATTTTATTTATTTTTCCCCAACTTTAACCAACTTATTTGTTTTGAAGCACATCGCCTTCGACCTCCGATGTCAATTTGACTAAAATTCTTTTTTAGCTGTTTACTCGACCTGAAGATCATCGCTGCTACAACGGTCGGGCCGGCCGCGGTGGCCGAGGGGACTGCGGCGCGCCAGTCACGGTCTGCACGGCCACTACGGTCGGGGGTTCGAATGCCCCCCCTCGTTCGTGGATATTTGTGCCGTCCTTAGTAGTAGCTAGTTCATAAATAGTTTGTAAGTTTAGGGACTGATGACCCCGTAGTTAAGTCCCATAACCTCTACAAACATTTGAACTTTTTTTTACAACGTTTTAACATTTCATAAAAACATGGCCTAACGCTCGAGATGAAAGTGAAAACTATATGTTGCATCAATTACTTATATTCGGTAGCTATGCAAATGTGTCTGTCTTTGTACCACATACGCCACAATGAAACCTACGTTAGCAGTTACAACCCTGTCTTTCGGGTTCCAAATTTTCAGCCCCCCCTTTTTTTCTTATTTTTTAAATTTCATTTACTTCCTACACACACACACACACACACACACACACACACACACAAGCATATATGGAAACATTTTTGTTTCATTTATTGGGTAACAGCACTCTTATTTAATTTTCGATCTCTTAGACCATCTTCAGGAAATATAGCTCCATTGATGTTGTGGAGCTGGCAGGAAACTTGGAACTTTCAAGTGCGTCACTGCTGGCTGGAGCAAGGTTTACTGCTCTTAAATAGCTGAGGCTCCGCAAGTCGGAAAAAAAAGAAAACATAATATGGACTGTTCTGTGTGTGTGTGTGAGGCAGCTAAGTCATAACACCCCTTGTATCTCCCCAACCGTATTAGATACAAAGATGCCGTTTGGACAGTGAACCTTCTGAATACATCACATTTCATGTTTGTACAACTTCGTATTACAGATATATGAGGTTTTTTTTTATTTATTTTTTTTTTTTTTATTTAATGGAACCCTATGTCAAATTTTAGCGTAACAAGCTGGGCTTCGAAAAACGTTTTCAAATATGCGTATATCATAGTATTCAGGCGAATAGTTTTTGAGACACAGATATGTTCTCCTATCGTACTCGGCCTTCGAAGCGGCGTATTCCAGTGCGACCTTTCCTGTTGTGTAGACTACACGGTAAACGTTGCGAGTCCATCCTGACACAAACAACGCCGCTTTGATAGACGAATACGATACGGGAACATACCTGTTTCTAAAAAACTATTCGCCTGAATTTTATGATACGCATATATTTGAAAGTCGTTTTAAGCCATACATGTTATGCTAAAATTTAACATTGGGTTCCATTAAAAAAAACTAAAGATGGACTCATATCTCTGTAATAAAAAATAGCACAAACATGAAATGTAATGGATTCAAGTAGCCCCTGTCCCTGCAATTCACTGTCCAAACGGCATCTTTGTATCTGCTACGGTTGGGGCGACACAAGTAGTGTTATGACTTAGTTGCCTGACCCTATATATATATATATATATATATATATATATATATATATATATATATATATATATATATATTTGTGTGTGTGTGTGAGAGAGAGAGAGAGAGAGAGCCGAGAAATGCCGTATTTCGAAAGTATAAGAAGTGATATAAGAAGTAGTACTATGTAATTCGATTAAGAGATTTCTATTGCGTGAAAATAAAAAACAACTACTTCGGCAGTATATATATATAAAAAAGCTAAACCACGTCACATGGGACTCGAAAATTTCGTCGGGTACCGACCGACTGCCGTGTCATACTCCGCCCGAAGGCGTCAGTGGATACGGTGTGTACGGGACGTGGTCAGCGCACAGCATCCCGGCCGTTGTGTCGGTTTTACTGACCCAGAGCTCCTACTTCTCAACCACGTAGTTCCTCAGTTGGCGTCACAAGGGCTGAATGCAGGAGAATAAACTCAAGTTATTTTCGAACTGTACGGAAAATCATACCAATGGTTCGCTTCTTCCGAGTCCTGATTTCACGCTTGTTGATGTACTTTAAGCACCATACAAGTTCGTTCAATAAACTATTACCATAGCTTTATAACGGTAGCTATTGCTACGTTAACTTTAGTACTGTCGTAAGTAATACAATTAGAAAAAAGAAAATGGTTCCGTGGGTATCACTATTTAAATTACGTTAACATAGATATCTAGTATGAGACAGACTTTGTACAAAACTGAACATTCTCCTACTGCAAAAATCAGCAAATTTTATTTCAGAAAAGGTTCATTAGTGCTTGTTGTTCTTTTTGAGATATATTTTTGTTTGCAGTGCTACTGGCGGATATAAATTCTGTAGCATGGTTAATACCAGGTCCTTGTGTTTACTGTTTGATGTTGTCCCGTGTTTGCCGTGCGGTCTAAGACGTCATGTCACGGATTGCGCGGCCGGTCTCATCGAAGGTTGGAGTCTCCCCTCGGATATGTGAGTGTGTGAGTGTGTGTGTGTGTGTTGTCCTTAGCATAAGTTAAATGTGTGTGTGTGTTGTCCTTAGCATAGGTTAAATTCTAAGGACCGATGATCTCAACAAGTTTTGTTCCTTAGGTTTAGAATCATTTGAAAATTGTTTTTCTTCTTTTCTAATGTGTGTTACCTATTACGTTTGCAGATCACGCAGCTGAAGATCGATAACAACCCCTTCGCCAAGGGCTTCCGGGATACGGGGGCCGGCAAGCGCGAGAAGAAGTGAGTATCTCCTCTGAACATGCAATGTCCCACATCAATATGTCTGATTATCCGCTTGGATATAGAGTACTTTCTTTTGGAATAAAATAAATAGATAAAATAAAATAAAAACACACACATCAGTAGTATTTACCACCGTGGTATTTACCATACAGGATACAGATGTAACGTTCGCGACGTTCGCTTTGCTTCATTGCTGTACATTCGCAGACTTTTGCTTCTACCTTGGCACAAAATCACTACGTAGATTCGTTGTTCTTGACGGAGAGTTTTCGTTTTCTGCAATGTGTGATTCCTCGTGCCCAATTAACGTTAACGCGAAACTGATTTGGGTACGTCGATATTGATGCGAGGGCGTTGGAAACCCCAAAATTTAAGCCCATTGTATGTCTTTACGCAAGAGAGGCAGTGATTTCACTCAAAATGGTTGTGTTCTATCGTTCCCATGTAGCAAATTTCGGACATCACCGGGATCTTCGACTAAACTATTAGAGCCACTACCCGATGTGCGAATTAGGGTACCTTTAGTTCCAATATAATTTCTAGTTTTATCCATTCCAGTCGTGAAAAATTTGGGAAGTATGGCCATTGATAAATTTCCTTATGAGACCTAATTTCTCAGATTTTCTGGGTGTACTCAATTCGGAAGAATGTATTCTTATACCAAAGTATGTTTTCGGAATTCTTTCACTGCACACAATACTACGCATACGTTGCAGCGACTGCCTTGGAGTTTGTTGACCTCGGTAACGCAGTTTCGCCGACTAAACGAGATCGTGGCGAAACGTGTTCCTCTTGAGTCTTATCTTGTCAGTCTCCTCTATTAATCCTATTTTTAAGGGTCCCACATTGATTAAAAAAAATAAGAATCGACCGCATAATTACTTCTCTGTTATTCTTAAATACAATTTTGAAGCTGTTTTTGATAAATTGCGATGTATACGGAAAAAATAGTCCACATACAAGAAACACTTGATGTAAGGGTGAAAATTTCACTTGTGATCTAAACCATGTTAACTTACTTAAGAAAAGAGATTTCATTTCTTTCGAAGAAGGTGTTTCTTATCTATTAAGATCAGGGTGTTTCTTATCCAGAGTAAATGAGTTGAAATGCTATGCTAACTAGAGCATAGTATCGTGGTCAGTTGAGAGTGGACAGATTTCCTACAGAAATGCTCCGCCAATCTAACTTCGAATAGCGATAACGTGGAACCTCTGTGTCTTTGGCCTTTTGAGATCCTTAAAATTCTAGAAGGCGTCTTGAGTCGTTACGTTGTAACTGGATCCATGTGCTAGAAATTACGTAAGGAGGCGGTCACAGCCAGACAGTTGCAATCGGCTGAAAGATTACGGTATCGAACTTAAACTTCTGTGCCCGTTTAGCTAATTTTCATAATGATAAGAAGAATTTGCATAAATATTTTCTGCAGGAAGAGACATGACATATCTAAAGGTCGTTGAATCGGGACCGCCAAATTCAAGGTGATCTGTCAAGGAAACTACAGTTTCTTGAAGGAAAAGATAATTTTGTCTGCAGCATTCGATAGTCAATATAATTCGCACATTATCTGTTAGGTTTGCTTCAACCAAGTGTCTACTGTCAATACTTATCTTGCATGAAGGCCACAAATGTATATGTACACAAATATACAAAGTAAGAACTCACAGATCTCTCTTATTCTTTAGTAATGTTTATCACTTTTGGTTTCATAAAATGGAATTTTACACGTTGTGTAAGCATCAGACCCTGCAGGTCAGTGCATAAACGAAGACCCCTAAATTTCTGAATTATTAAAAGCCATGTTTTTGCTTCAGTATACTTTACAGATAATAATATTTTACAAATACTTTGTAACCACTAATACTAATCAAGAATAAAAATGCTCAGTATATTAGTCAGTTTCGTAAATGAGTGTATGCTTCCGTTCACTATGATTTTTCAATCTTTTGTAATACAATAAAAAAATTGAAAGCTAGAGCAAAAATAATCCGAAACTAAACTGCCTAGTTTATTAATAATTTACATTAATTAGTTTGTGATCATTATAGAATTTTGCATATAAATCCGTCTAGATTTTCAGAAAAGTCTTCCTTACTCATAAATTAATATTCGATGTTAGCAAATTTCTCCTTTTCAAAAACACTTTCTTTCCCATTTCTATTCTGTATTTTATATCCCCTGTACTGTGGCCATCATATGATATTTTACTGTCCAAGTAACAAAATTCATCTACAACCTTTGTTGTTTCATTACCGACTCTAATTCCTTCAGCATCGCCTGATTTTCTTAGACTGCAATTCATTACCCTTTCTTTGCTCTGGTTAATGTTCATCTTATACGCTCCTATTGTATACAGGGTGTTTCAGTAAGTGTGTTTGCCTCTGTAACTTATAAAATAATAGGTGACGCGAAATTTTAATGCGGTAGGTCAACACAAGAAATGTTACACTTTCTGTGGAGCTGTGAACATTGTTTATTGTATCATTTTCCAAAGAGTTACAGCACAAAGATATAATTTTTTAAATGGAACAATAGTTTTTTCTATCGCGCATTGGATTTGTTGAAACCAGCTGCGTCCAAATCAATTTAAACTACATTCCTATCACTGTTGGTTTGGGAGCTACAACCCTTCAAAGTTTCAGGGGCAGATACCACAAACGCTGCGCATAATGCAATGCGCCTTCTAAATGTGATGCGGCCGAGTTGTAACGTCGCCGGTGTCACGGAGCGAGAAGCTTCCTCGATGCGCTGTTAGACTGCCGACTGTCGCCGCACACGGCCGTATACCCGACAGTTGGAGCCACACAAACAACCGGGGCTCAATATACCACAGTTACTGACATCGGATGACAATGGCATACACGAACAACAGCGCATCGCATGTAGTTTAAATTGATTTGGACGCAGCTGATTTGAACGAATCCAATCCACGATAGAAAAAACTATAGTTCCATTTAAAAAATTTTATCTTTGTGCTGTAACTCTTTGGAAAATGATATAATAAACTATGTTAATAGCTCCGCAGAAAGTGTAATATTTCTTGTGTTGACCTACCGCTTTAAAATTTCCCGTCACCTATTATTTTATAAGTTAAAGAGGCAAACACACTTAGTGAAACACCCTGTATATCTATACATACAGACACAGTAGAAAGGAGGATTAGGGTAGTCTTCAGAAGCGTTTAAATGTTTGTGAAGCTTAAGGGACTTAACTGCGGGATCACCAGTCCCTAAACTTACAAACTACTTATGAACTACGCCAGAGGGGGATTCGAACCCCCGATGTGAAACGGCCTCGCGCATCGTATCATAGCGCCTCAATGCGTTCGGCCGCTCCGCCGCGGCGGTAGTCCTCAGAGACGAAGCACAAGCTCCTTTCAAGGGAATCATCTGGAGTGATTTAGAGAAATCACGGAATACCTAAATCCGGATGACCGGCGGCGGGTTTTGAACCGCCGTCCTCGGGAAAGCTTGTCCAGTGTGTAAAGCACCACGTCGCTCGGTCCTGATACAGTACTTCTCTACTGTAAAACCACGTAGCATAAATTTTAATAACTGCGTATTTCTGAAGAACAAGTAAGTTAATATTGACGGAGAAGGAGGGACAGCTCGCCCGTGGCCTCTGCTGCTCGCCCGGGAAGCGGAGCGGCGTAATGAATTTTGCCCAGAGGCCCGCAGAGTGCTGTCCGTCAGTGTGTGCAACTGGTGCAGTCGTGTTGCAATCAAGCGCAACAGCCGTAAGCCAGTAACGCGATTAGGGCGCCGCGCGCACAGAAGCCGCATCGGCGGGGTTTCCAGATGGCTTCCGGCTGCCGCGCAGTCCGTCTGCCCGACACAGGACCAGCCGAGGAAACCGCCGCAGCCTTGTCCTGCGAGGAAATGGGCTTAGCACCACTGTCAAGTACCGGTAATGTGCCCACCCCGTATCCTTTATTATTACACTCCTGGCCATTAAATTGTTACACCAAGAAGAAATGCAGATCATAAACAGGTATTCATTGGACAAATATACTAGAACCGACGTGATTACATTTTCTTCACGAAATTTGGGTGCACAGATCCTGAGAAATCAGTACCCAGAACAACCACCTCTGGCCGTAATAACGGCCTTGATACGACAGGGCATTGAATCAAACAGAGCTTGGAGGGCTTGTAAAGTTACAGATGCCCATGCAGATTCAACTCGATACCACAGTTCATCAAGAGTACTTGCTCGGCCACCATTGGCCAGACGTTTTCAGTTGGTGAGGGATCTGGAGAATGTGCTGGCCAGGGCAGCAGTCGAACATTTTCCGTGTCCAGAAAGGCCCGTACAGGACCTGCAACATGCGGTCGTGCATTATCCTGCTGAAATGTAGGATTTCGCAGGGATTGAATGAAGGGTAGGGCCATGGGTCGTAAAACATTTGCGGAGCTCTTGGTAGTCTAAAACAGTTGTTTATTCCCAGGAAGTCTATCCCTATCCTTCAATGTACCCAGTGCGAGGCAGGTTTATTTTTTGTTATCAGGTAATAAGTGTCACAATTGGGCAGCTGGAGACAAAATTTGGCAGCTACACTATGGTATGTGGGGACACTAGAACAGGACTGGGTCGTGAGTACCGTCCTGCGCTCCACAGTCACAAGATGTTGGCTCTTTTCCCTAATCGGGGTAAATATGTCGGATACAGTCCATGATGTGTCTTATTCGGTAGGAAGTAAGTATTGCTACATTTCTCCTCGCCAGTCGTATGGCGTCCTCCCCGTGTCCTCGCTATCATAGTACTCCTGCTGTAGTTCTTCCACCTTCATCTGATGGCTGGTTTCTCATCCACCCTTATGCCTAGTATTTCATCAAACGTATCTAGTTTTCCCTTCTTCGCCTATTACTAGTTGCAGTATAGACGCTAAGTTATGATTTGTTGACAAATGGTCGGTCCTACAATTAGTGTTGCGTAACTAGACACCAAAGACAACCTCTATTTGGAATTTACTTGCAAAAAGTGTTGCTGCGAAGCAGCTACCAGTGTATATAACTAGTTCGAAGAGCACTATGGAGTTTACCAAACTCACCTGTCCTCGAACCTCCCCAGGTTTAGATCTACCTAAATTTTGTGGGATCACCTCGAGTGGGCTGTTCACGCCAAGGATCGTCAACCAAGAAACCTAGCGAAGCTGGCCATGGCAGTGTAGTCGACAGGGCTCCTCGTTAGTGTCAGTACCTCCTACAGCCACACTCACTCACCTCCTGCATGTCTTCCAACAGGACGCACTGCAAAAGGTGCTTATTCATGTGACTGGTCTTTGTTGTTGAATCAAGAAAGGTGGAAATACATCGTTCACAATCCTATCAGCGGTTAACATTTATTGAAAAAAGGTTTGTTCTAAAATTTGTGCGGCATAACTGCACAGGAGACTCCTAGTATTACATCCTGAAGGTAAACAAACCTTCCATCGTGTCTGAATGTGTCGTTCGGTAATGCTTCACTACCCCGCAGGCAGGCAGCCCTGCAGGCAGTATTGCATTTGAAATTCTGTCGCTGAAAGTGTAGACTAAATACTCTAATCCTACAACTTCTTCATCTGCAGTCGGGAAGGTAAGTGGTGTCGTATAGCAGAAGAATGGCTATATAGCACTCAAGAACTATTACAGTTGTTAATGAGTGTGCCACATCACAATTTTGCATAGGCGTACGGTTTCAGAAAGGCTTTATGGCGTTCTTTGGACGAACTGGGGAAGTCTGGGCTACGCCAATTTCTCGAGAAAGAAATAAGATATCTGAATGAATAACGGTATGAAATTCGGTCCCGTATCTGGATATCGAACCCTGCCACCGCTTCCGACAAAAATTATTTTCATCTTATCGTCCATAGTGTCTTATGCGGACTATGCTGATGGTTCTGGAGTAGCGCCCGCTTTATGGCGTTCTTTGGACGAACTAGGAAAGTCTGGGCAACGCCAATTTCTTGAGAACTAAATAAGATATACCGGATGATCAGAAAGTCAGTATAAATTTGAAAAGTTAATAAATCGTGGAATAATGTTGATAGAGAGGTAAAAATTGACACATGCTTGGAATGACATGGGGTTTTATTAGAACCGAAAAAAACAAAAGTTGAAAAAAAAAGGGGCTTCATCGGATTAGAAAAGCAATAATTAGCACAACAAATTAAGACAAAGCAAAGATGATGTTCTTTACAGGAAATGCTCAATATGTTCACCATCAGTCTTCAGCAATAGCTGTAGTCGAGGAATAATGCTGTGAACAGCACTGTAAAGCATGTCCGGAGTTATGATGAGGCATTGGCGTCCGATGTTGTCTTTCAACATGGCTAGAGATGTCAATCGATCGCGATACACTTGTGATTTCAGGTAACCCCAAAGCCAATAATCGCACGGTTTGAGGTCTGGGGACCTGGGGGCCCAACCATGACGAAAGTGGCGGCTGAGGAAACGATCATCACCGAACGACGAGCGCAAGAGGTCTTTGACGCGTCTAGCAATACAAAATCCCATGTCATTCCAAGCATGTGTGTCAATTTTTACCTCTATCTTCATTATTCCGTGATTTATTAAGTTTTCAAATTTATACTGACTTTTTGATCACCCGTATGAATGAATAACGAAAATAAATAGGGTCTCGTATCTGCATATCGAACGCTGCCACCGCTTGCGACTAAAATTATTGTCTCCTCATCGTCCACGGTGCTCTCCGCGGCCCCTGCTGATGTTCCTGGAGTAGCGTCGCCCGCACAGTGGCCAATGACGCCCGCGAGCCGCGGCGCTGTGGCTTCGCAGAAGCGGCGCACGCCTGCCGTCGCGGCCACACGCGCGCCTGATTGCCATGCACGCCGCCACTTTGACGCGGCGCTGCGTGCGCGGGTATTCCCCCCGCCCCCCGCCGCCCCCGCCGCGGTTCCCGATAACCGGCGTGACGTCCGCCCGCGCCGGCCAGCTGCGAATAGCTCGCGGCCGGCGGCGCTTTTGGCAACTTCCGCTGCACCCGGCTGGGTCCTCTTTGATGATGTATGCCCGCCGCCTGCCATGCCGCTGCCGCTGCCGCGCCGTGCGACCAAACTACGCCGGCGACGGCCGACGGCCGTGACGCACGAGGCAGTTCCTCTGGCGCAGGTCGCCACGCCACTCTCCTTCCCCTCTCGGGCTTCCGCGTGCGCACGCCGCTGCACCTGTCTACTGCCTAGGCAACGTGGCACTTCCTCTCCATCTGCGATTATATCCACTATTAGTGTTGTACCTCTCAGAGTATGCTGATACAATAGCTCCGTACTAAAAGAAAAAAATGAGACATTTCCATTGCACTTCGGTTAGGTAGTAAAAAAAAAAAAAAAAAAAAAAAAAATAAAAGCTATAATTTACAACCGGTTACTCAGCGAAAGAACCGTACCCAAAGACTGCAAAATTGCCCAATTTACTCCAATATTCAAGAAAGGCAGTAGGAGTGATCCCCAAAACTACAGGCCAATCTCAATGATGTCGACTTGCAGTAGGATTCTTCAACATATACTTTGTTCGGACATTATGAACTACTTCGAAGAAAACGACCTATTAACCAACAGTCAACAACGGATTCAGAGAGTAGTGCTCTTCCAAAACACAGCTTGCCCTTTATTCACATGAAGCGATAAGTGCCATCGACAAGGGATCTCAAATCGATTCCATATTTCTGGATTTCCGGAAGGCTTTTGACACTGCACCCTACAAGCGTCTTCTAATGAAATGCGTGCTTAGGGAGTATCGCCCCAATTGTGCGATTGGATTCACGATTTCCTATCAGAAAGGACACAGTTCGTTGTAACTGACGGTAAGTCATCGAATTAAACAGAAGTGATATCTGCCGTTCCCCAGGGAAGCGGTATAGGTCCCCTACTCTTCCTAGTGTTTATAAACGATTTAGGAGACAATCTGAATAGCTCCCTTAGACTGTTCGCGGATGATGCTGTCGTTTATCGTTTAGTGAAGTCAACAGAGGATCAAAAGCAACTGCAAAGCGATTTACACAAAATTTCTACATGGTGCGAAAATTGGCAATTGACACAAAATAAAGAAAATTGTGAAGTAATACACATGACCACTAAAAGAAATCCGCTGAACTTCAATTACGCGATAAATCAGTCAAACTTTAAGGTCGTAAATTTTACTAAATATTTAGGAGTTACAATTACGAATAACTTAGACTGGAGAGAACACATAAAAAATATTGTGGGGTGGCGAACCAAGGGTTACGTTTCATTGTCAGAACGCTTCGAAGATGCACCAGCTCCACCAAAGAGACTGCCTACATCACACTTGTGGGACCGTCATCAGGTGGGACTGACGGAAGACATTGAGAAGGTGCAGAGAAGGGCAGCTCGTTTTGGTTTATCACGTTATGGGGGGAAAGCGTCACGGATAAGTTGCACGAATTGGGCGTGATCTGTTTACGAATTTCATTCTTTTACTTCTGAATGTGAAAATATTTTGCTAGCACCCACCTACTTAGGGAGACAAGACCATCCCAATAAAATAAGAGAAATCACATCGAAAATGGAACGATTTAGGTGTTCTTTCTTCCCGCGCGCTATTAGAGAATGGAACGGCAGAGAAAAGTTATGAAAGTGGTTAATGAACTCTCTGCCAGGCACTTAAATGTGATTTGCAGAGTATCTATGTAGATGTAGACGTAGATGTAATAACAGAAAGATAACAATAAGCACGATGAAGAATTTGGAAAAAAAACTCGTAATGACAAATAGGTGGAAACAGCTGTTTGGTCCAACCTCGGGACCTCCATGGAGAGTATACGTACGTCGCCTTTTGAACTAGGTTTGGACCGCACAGTATTGTTCCTCAGGGTGGTGTAACAATAGTCATACTAGCCTTATCAATATGCATGATTAATGGTGCAATCAGACGACCTCTTAACCACTGGCTTCATCTGCTCGATGCGCAACTCGCCCAACAGGCGACCCTTAACTTCCCGGCTACCTGCTCCATCTGTATCAATTGCTGTTGAGCGTCGCTGGATCATCGGCTTCACTGCAGCCCCCAGCTTTCTCTGCTTTCAGTTCTTGAAGAGGAATGTACTGACTGATCCGTAGACGTTGAGACGCCTAATCGGAAATATCCCTAGCAGAGTTCTAGTGCGAAAAGACACCATATCAATGACCGCTTGTAAGTGGTGATGAGATAATGTCGTCAATGTGCCACTAGGTACAGTAGAAGAGAGAAAATTGGAACCCCGTAGGCGATTCGGTTGTTTGGGTGCAGAAGGGTACGGATGGCACCACTAGAAGGCCATCTGAGGATCGCGGCAGCAGAGACGGCGTCGCCGGCAGGTGGCGGACGTGACGACAAGTGCGGCTGACGTCTGTGGAGCAGCGGCGGGCGGACTGCGCGATCAGGGTCGTGGCGGCGGCACAGGTGGTCGGTGGGCGCTATCAGCCATCTGCACGGACGACACGCGCTTCCGGCGCGGCCCGCTCAGAGCTTCCGCCGTCGCCGTCGCCAACGGCGCTCCCCGGCATATGTGGGCTGGCCTGGCGGCAGAGCGCGCGCCTACATCTCGCCGCTGCCACTCCGCGGTCGGCTGATGAGACGTCCAAGCGGCACTTTCCTGTCTAGTGTACCCCCTGCGCGTCTACCACTAAAAAGACATCGAGGCACTGTAACGGCTTTTTGGACGCGTGTGTAGACTGGCGCTGGAAACGGGAGAACGCCACGTGTAATACTGGAACCCAACACTGCCCCATTGTTAAATTATTTCCACAGTGTCTTACAAAGTTGTTGGCCAACGACACCCGTATATTACTGTCGGATTAGCTAACACTTCTACATATATTTGGGATACTCTGCAAATCACATTTAAGTGCCTGGCAGAGGATTCATAGAACCACAATTATACTATTTATCTCCCATTCCATTCTAAAATAGCGCGCGGGAAGAAAGAACACCCGAATCTCTCCGTTCGAGCTCTGATTTCTCGTATTTTATTCTGATGATCATTTCTACTTATGAAAGTGGGAGACAGCAGTATATTTTTACATTCGGAGGAGAATGTTGGCGATTGGAGTTTCGCAAGTAGCCCACGCCGCAGCGATAAGCGTCGTTATTGTAATGATTCCCACCCCAGATCCTGTATCATTTCCGTAACGCTGTCTCCCCTGTATCGTGACAATACGAAACGAGTTGCCCTTCTCTGAACTCTTTCGATGTCAGCCGTCAAACCCACCTGATAAAGATCCCACACTGGCCAGCAATATTGCAAAAAATTTAGGATTAGCTAGTTCATAAGTAGTTTGTAAGTTTAGGGACTGATGACCCCGTAGTTAACTCCCATAGACTCTACAAACATTTGAACAATTTTTTGCAAACGTAGGTTTCCGCGGCCGTTGTCACTTTCAATAAAATTCTTCCGAGCATGAGACCGCGTCGTCATTATATAAACTCTACCGACGTTTCGGCCACTGTTGCAGGTGGCCTTCATCAGGGTCTATGTCTGTGTCAGGCACAGACCCTGATGAAGGCCGCCTGCAACAGTGGCCGAAACATCGGTAGAGTTTATATAATAACGACGCGGTCTCATGCCCGGAAGAATTTTATTGAAAAAAAAAGACATCTCACCTCTTGGTGCTAGTCATGTGGCGCTGCCGGCCGCGGTGGCCGAGGGGACTGAGGCGCTTCTGCACGGCCACTACGGTCGGGGGTTCGAATTCCCCTTCGGGCATGGATATTTGTGCCGTCCTAGTTCGTAAGTAGTTCATAAGTAGTTTGTAAGTTTAGGGACTGATGACCCCGTAGTTAAGTCCCATAAGATTTACAAACATTTGAACATTTGAACATTTTGAACATGTGGCGCTTTGAGCTGCTGCATACTGGTGAATAGCGTCCCTACTACTTGCATATTCGCGGTGTTTGTTCATTGTCGTGCGATCTTAACCAAAGCTAGTGGAGGGCTCAGTGGTGAGCGGTAATTTTTAAACTACCGTATGGCGTGTAGCACAGGGTACCTCAAATCTATACAAGTCATTTCACTCGGAAATAGAGCGACGGGGAAAACCAATGTCTGTAGACCTCCAAAAGAGCCTTTATTCCTCTTATCCTTGTGATCCTTAGGCAATATGTAAGTTGGTGGTAGTAGGAGTGTCCTGCTATCAGGATTTAATTTCTGCCCTCTAAATTTCCTCAATAGTGTTACTCGAACGCAACACCACCTTATTTCCACAGATTCTTATTTGAGTTGTCAAACAATTTTGGGAACTCTCGCATGTAGACAGAACCGACCAGTAGCAAATCTAGCACTCCACCTCTGAACTGCTTCTGATTTCCTTCAAACGGATCTGCTGGGGATCCCAGACACTGGATCGGGACTGAAGAATGGGTCACATTAGTGAGACCTGGTCCGTTGAACAGATGAAGAACATCTTCCCAAACGCGTATTACACTGTGTGTCAGTGTGGCTTTTGCTGCACGGTGTTGCAGTTTCGTTGGCCAGTTGCGTATCTGACTCGGGCAGAGGTCTGGGCGGTAATACAGTGGCAGTATTTACATAGATAGGGGCGGCGGCTAGTCGGGTCTTCCCCGGTCGCGGGAGGCGGTTATCTGGCGGCGCGGACGGCCCCCGGCAGGAAGAAGCTGTTAGGCCGGTGGCGGCTTTATTGGCCCACTTTGCGAGTTATCGGGCGCGCATCGGCGCCGCAGAGTTACGGCCGCGGCCGGAGGCTCCTCGAGCAGCCGGCATCTGAAGGCCCCTCCCAGCCTCTCGCCGACTACTGTGCGGCCGCGTGCGCCACACCCGAGCACGCTCTACACCTTTCCCAGGCGGTCTCCACGTCCTTCCTGAAACAGACGAGGCCACCCATCCTCGTACAATCTGAACGTACGCTCGATTCTTAGCGACCTTGACACAGACGGGTCTACATCTACATGGGATACTCTGCAAATCACATTTAAGCGCCTGGCAGAAGGTTCATCGAACCACCATTATACTATTTATCTCCTATTCCATTCTCGAATAGCGCGCGGGAACAAAGAACATCTGAATCTCTCTGATTTCTCGTATTTTATTCTGATGATCATTTCTACCTATGTAAGTGGGAGTCAACAATATATTTTCGCATTCGGAGGAGAATGTTGGCGATTGGAGTTTCGTAAGTAGCCCACGCCGCAGCGATAAGGGCCGTTGTTGTAATGATTCCCATCCCAGATCCTGTATCATTTCCGTAACGCTGTCTCCCCTGTATCGTGACAATACGAAACGAGCTGCCCTTCTTTGGACACTTCCGATGTCCTCCGTCAAACCCACCTGATAAGGATCCCACAATGGGCTGCAATACTCCAAAAATGGACGTACAAGCGTACTGTATGCAGTTTCTTTTGTAGTTCTGTTGCATGTTTTAAGGGTTCTGCCGGTGGTCATGAGACATTGGGCCGTGCCCCAGGGGATAGCCACTCGCCCAATCAGCTACGCTATCGCAGCGCCCGGAACTTTGAAGCGGAGGAATGATAGGATAGGAATGTAGTTTCAATTGAGTTGGACGCAGCTGGTTTAAACGAATCCAATACACGATAGAAAAAGCTATTGTTCCATTTAAAAAAATTATATCTTGTGCTGTAACTCCTTGGAAAATGATACAATAAACTATGTTCATAGCTCCGCAGAAAGTGTAACATTTCTTCTGTTGACCTACCGCATTAAAATTTCCCGTCACCTATTATTTTATGAGTTACAGAGGCAAACACACTTAGTGAAACACCCTGTATGTAGATAGCGCACTCGTAACAGGAATGGTAGCACAAGTTAGAAGTGAGAACACGGATTACTACTGAAATTATAGCGGAAACAAATAAGTGGGAACTATAGTTCCCACTGGTCGCTAAAGGGTTATGGCACTCAATGCATTGTCATCTTAAAGTATTGAGATCCTATGGTGTGTAAAAAATTCTCCTTCTTAGACGCTAAATGTCAACTCAGTTTAGTGCCGCAGTGTGGTGTAAAGCTGCTGGAGTCCGGACTCTGTGAAAGGAAACAACTAACGATCTGCGGTCGGGTGAGAAGGGGTGTGACTTACGCGGAAGAAATAGCGCCCTAGGCGGGTCACGGAACCTCCCCCCTGGAGTCGGGTGACAATGCCGCCGTGGAGTGGGCGCGAAACCGCAAGCGCGTGCGCGGGAAGGGATGCTGGCCGCGGGGTGGCAAGGGTTGCCGGCCACTGTGTGACAATATCGCGGCGGGGCGGCGTTAAGTGGCGATCGCCGCCCCAACTGCCGCCGACTTGTTGCTCTCCCCTCGCTTCCGGCGGCAACCGTATCCAATAAGACACCCCTGCCGCGCCGCAGGAACCGCGTAACGGACGCGTCTATATTTCGAATGAATGCGAGGGATGCCTGTACATTCTGTTAAAAACGTGCGGGAAGCCCACTTCCGGCCTCTCTCTCTGTCCCCGTTTTGTTTATTTCACTGTCAGGTACAAATACACGAGCTGAAAGAAACTGTCACTAGGATCAAGAAGCAAATACCAGAAAAGGGGTAAGATAAGGATGTGCTCTCTCTCCTATTATATTCAACACCTACATCCAGGAAGCTATAGACCAATTTCGTGAAACTACAGAGGTGGGTATCAAGATTAATGGGCAGAGGATAGACATGCTACGCTATGCAGACGATATTGCTATAGTCACGGAGACAAAAGAAGACCTAGAAGAACAATGAAAAGAATTTTCAAGAACCAGTATAGTAGGGGGGGGGGGGGTGAACGACCAAAGTGATGGTATGCAGCACAGAAGGAGAATATGAACCTCCAAAAATAATAATTGGAAAAGAGGAGCTGGAAGTGATCGAGGAATTTCCTTACTTGGGAAGCAAGATCACAAGAGTTGGCAGAAGCCGGAAAGAAATTGTGAGCAGAATACAACAGGCCAAAATTACGTTCAGTCTGAGGAAAAACATCAGTATGGCGATAAGCTTTTGTCTGGAGTGTGACTCTATACGGTTGCGAAACTTGGACAATAGGAAGAGAAGATAGAAGATAGCTAGAGGCCCTGGTGATGTGGTGTTATAGAAGAATGATGATCAGCTGGAAAGAGAGAGTGAAGTGCTTAGGAGAGTACAGGAAAACAGATCCCTGTGGAGGCACGTCCAAACAAGACGAGACAAACTTATAGGGCACATCCTCAGACACAATAACATCATAGCAGAAGGAGCTATTGAGGGAAGAAACCGACGAGGCGACCAAGAATATCATACATTCAACAGATCATGAATGGTGTTGGACGTAACACATATGAGGAAATAAAGAGGAAGGCAAACAGAAGAGAGGAATGGCGCTCTGCTGCAAACCAACCTGGGGTTGAACAGCGAAGAAGAAGAAGAAGAAGAAGAAGAAGAAAGAAATAGTATTCGTCTTTTGTGTGTTTGCAGTCGTACTATATCGATGTATTGTTTCTTCGAGTTACCTTAGCTTCTTTCTTAGCCCTTGAATAGATAATTATTGAAATATCTCTCCTGCTAAGATACTAATTTTATCATATCTACGGTTCATGCCACTATTTCGAGTCATATTCTATGTGTGGTTCTATGTGTACATGTTGTTGTTGGGTTGTTGTGGTCTTCAATCCGCAGACTGGCTTGATGCAGCTCTCCATGCTACCCTATCCTGTGCAAGTCTCTTCATCTGAGAACACGTTCGGCAACCAACATCCTTTTGAATCTGCTTACTGTATTCGTCCCTTGGTCTCCCTCTACGATTTTTACCCCACACATTTCTTTCTAATGCTAAGTTGACAATTCCATGATGTCTCAGAATGTGCCCAACCAATCTACCCCTTCTCTTAGGATATGCCAGAAACTTCGTTTCTCCCCAATTCGGTTAATCACCTCCTCATTACTTACGTGATCTACCCATCTAACTTTCGTCATTCGTCCGTAGCATCACAATTCAAAACCTTCTATCATCTTTTTGTCTGTATTCCATATGTCGACGTTTCACTTCCATACATTGCTACATTTCAGACAAATGTTTTCAGAAAGGACTTCCTAACAAGATGCAAGTATTGTACTCCCTCCTGTGACGACGACCCCCGACCAAGTCTTTGAAACTCTTTGGGGATCGCGGCCCACATGTTGAAAAACACTGTCCTAGATCACTACAGGCAAATGCCGGGATGGTTCCTTTCAAAGGGCATGGCCGTTTCTCCTTACCCAACAATACGAGCGTCAATTACGTCTCGAATGGCCACAATGTTTGCGGGACGTTAAAACGTAACCTGCTTTCCGTTTTTCGTATCCAGTACGACCAAAAATGTACGTACTATGGATGCCTGCCGAAAAAAAAGAAAAAAAAAGTAGTTTGTTCCCCGCAATGTGGGATGCGATTTAAGGAGAGGCTATACAGAGTAGGCCGCGATCGCGTCGGTAGCCGCTCGCGCACAGCCTGCTACACGGCTGCGCCTAGGCAGTCAGCTATGCGTCCACGATTTACTGTGCGTGACGACAAACCTGGATGGTGTCTGGGGTGGCTTGGCGGTGAAACATCTATCTCAAATGGAGATAATCGAATGGAATTTTTCGCCGGGAGATCGCATACGGGATTGTTCGGCCTCCGTAGTGCAAGTCTCTTGGGCGACACACAACTCCCAGTCCCCTATCGGGAGTCGAACCCAGGCCCCCTGCATTGTAGTCAGTAAAGCGGTCGTCTGAGCTACGGATGCGGACACATCCGTCGCAAAGCGTACAGCAGCCAACAAGTAAAACGATAGCGCCGCGGCCGTCTCTCGGTGGTGATGAGATGCTGATGGTTAGGACAACACACAACACCCAGTCCCCTGCCGGAGAAATCGAACCCGGGCCCCCTGCACGGTAGTCAGTGACGCTGTCGTCTGAGCTACGGAGGCGGACACATCGGTCGCAAAGCGTACGTCAGCGAACAAGTAAAACGAGAGCGACACGGCCGCTTCTCGCTGGCGTCGGTGTGTCGCTCTGCGAGCTGCACAGCTGGTGGTCGGGCGAATATATTGACCGGCTGAGTTGGACCGTCAGCGGTCCTCCAGCGACGCCGGCAGACGACGTTATTAGGCGGGCGTCGGTCCGGGACGTAAACACTGTGCTCAACAGCTGGGCAGCTGCCCGCTGAGACGCCCCGGTGGGCAGACGGAGACGCCTACTGTAGCCGAGCGGAGCGCGCGTGAGAGCGAAGAAAGGGTTGGCCCTGCGGCGCTGACAGCTGCGGCCTCCGTAAGGGCCCCCCCGCAGGCGGCACTTGGCGGGCACCCCGCGGACCGCGTGTGACAACAGTCGCCGGGCACTGCCGGCGCTCCCGGCGCAGTCGCCACGGATCGCACTGTGCAGAAGAAGCGCGTCACATGGTGTACCGCAGGGATGCGTTTTAGGGCCACTACTATTCAGACCATACGTGCAGGGTTATTACTGAACACAAATTACTCAACTTGTACACGTCACTACAGATACAAGGAGTACTAACGACAAGAGATGTCAAACAGATTCCGTATGAAACTTCCTGGCATATTAAAATTTTGTGCCGGAACCGGGACTCGAACCTGGGACCTTTGCCTTTCGCGGGTAAGCGCTCTACCGACTGAGATATCCCGACACGACTCACGATGCCGCCTCACAACTTTACTTCCGCCAGTACCTCGCCTCCTACTTTCCAAACTTCACAGAAGGTCTCCTGCGAAACATGCAAGACTAGCACTCCTGGAAGGAAGGATATGGTGGAGACATGGCTTAGCCACAGCCTAAGGGATGTTTCCAGAAGGAAACTTTCACTCTGCAGCGGAGAGTAGGAGGCGAGTTACTGGCGGAAATAAAGTTGTGAGGCGGCATCGTGAGTCGTGTCGGGATAGCACAGTCGGTAGTGCGCTTGCCAGCGAAAGGCAAAGGTCCCAGGTTCGAGTCCCGGTTCCGGCACAAAATTTTAATCTGCCAGGAAGTTTCATATCAGCGCACACTCCGCTGCAGAGTGAAAGTTTCATTCTAGTTTTGGTCTAATCCGCCACTGCCCGCACCGGAACTAAGTTTATTGTGCGGTATCGCTCACTGTATATCTATTAAAGCCAATCAATGGCCCTTGAACAGTGCAAGGAGTCCCTTTACCAGTTCTTTATTAAACACAATATCTTCAGGTCTGGTTGTCCCAAATGTTGCGTGCCTTTTGCTCTCCAATGCAATGCATTCGAAGATTAGATGTGATGCAGTTTCACCACCATCATCACAGATCCTACAGTTAGGTTCCTCTTCTGTTATTCCCATTGTATGTAGGTGTTTCTTGAAATTTACATGGCCTGTCAGCAATCCAACCATGAGTCTAATCTCTCTCCTGGTCAAGCCCAAGATTACAGAGCTTCTTTTAAAACGTGGCTTTGGCATCATTACCTTGCCATGTTTTTGTTTATAGACCTTGGTCCAATATTCTACGTGCTGTCTTCTGAGCCAGTTACATAGCTCCAATTTGATCATTGCCTTGGTGATTGTCAGGACAGATTCTGGTCCAATAAATGGAGTCTCTGGCTCCATCCTGGCTAATCTGTCGGTATGTTCATTGCCACTGATCCCCGAAGGGTGACTATTACTGAAAACAGTTTAATCAACTTGTAAACGTCACTACAGATATGAGTCATGAATGCTATCGACAGGAGATGTCAAATAGATTCCGTATTTCTAGATTTCTTTAGGGCTTTGGACACTGTACCTCACAAGCGTTTTCTAATCAAACTGCGTGCTTATGGAATATCGTCACAGTTGTACGATTGGATTCGTGATTTATATAATTTTTTATATCTGCCTCGTGCAGTCAGCATGGGGAGGTTCCCTTACTATTCTGGCGTCTACATCATGGTATTCACTTATTCTATCATTACCCTAATTAGTCAGATAACCGTGAATTACTATCTCACACTCGTCAATATGCAACTGCTTACTATGAATAGCAGATTGGTAACAAAGACTGCGATATTCAAAAACGATAATTCAACAAAACACACACACACACACACACACACACACACACACACACACACACACACACATAGCCAAAAATTTTCAGTTGTGCTATAACAGTATCGCAAAATTATCAAACGTCTCCAGTGGAGAGCGAAATACGCCTCAACCTAACTGAACAGATATGGGGAGTTTTACAGCGGAGACTGAGGACCGAATTTATAGCTCCATCATCATTGAAGTAATTGGCAGATGTTTTTGTACAAGAACGGTTAACATTCCGACGGAAACTGTAAAACCACTTCACGAATCTGTTCGTCGAAGTGTTAGAACTGTGATCAAAGCTATATCCGGCCCTCCCTGACTACCTTATCTTACAAACTACCGCGGAAGGTTTCCGAATCACTTCAGTGGTGTAACATAAAAATCTCATCTACTTATCTGTTCCCTGTCTAATTATCTCCTGATACAAGGGGCGTTAAACGATAAGTTTACTTCCTTCTTTCTTATGTTCCTGTTGTTACATCTGTCTTAATTGTCATGTCTCAGAGATCGTATTAAACATGCTAATTATCAGGTATTTCTTCATGTGAGACGAAGTCGAATAATTTACTGCGACTACTACACGAAACTGTCATATTAAAGATGAACTCTCAATACCAGTTGAACTGCCTATAGCAAATTTCTACAAAATTTAGGAACGAATTCACCTGCAGCCAGCATTATAAGTTCAGTAATATATTTTTTTTTTTTATTAGTAAGTACCAGTTAAAGGCAAAAGTAAAACTAGAGTGATCGAGCCAAGATAACTGCAACATTAAACTCTTATTTCTTTCTCCCCTTCTTCGAGGTTGTCCAACATCGCTGTCTCAAGGTTCAGTGAAACTAACATCTACGGCATTGCAGAAAACTAATCGAAGGACAAGACCTTAGTGTTTCGTCGACGAATATATCATGCGGTAGAACGACTGTTTCAAAAGCTACGTTTTCATCACTTAACTGTATTCAAACACAGTGCAGCACGAAAGATTTCGCATATTCAGTTTTAGAGATCATCAAGTACATTAATAATTACGGAGTAAAAGTATAAAACCAATTACCTAAAATAACGGCTAATATTTTCAAATGAAAATATTTTGGACAAGACCGACCACGGGCAGTTTCAGTTGAGGGTGAGGCATGCATCGATGGGAAGACGAGGCGGACAGTGCTTCTACAAGGCGTCCTTGAAAGTAATGGTCTTTAGGGGACGTGCACGTCATAAGTAAAGTGCCGTCGCATTCATTCATGGAGACAAAGTTCCGAATGAGTTACACGCACCGGCGTCAGAGACAAAAGGCCATTTGGACGGCACTGCCTTTACTGATGCATAAATACAGCGGAAATGTTGTTATTTAATGTGCTATTGATATGCAGAATTCCCCGAGGCGACATACCTGTCTTTGAAGCACTCTGCTGCTGCTATGCTACGCTGACGAACTTGAACTCAACGTTACTCACCACGATAATGTCGAAATGCAGAACTGAAACGAGCAGCCAACGAAACTCTCAAAAATTCCCCAGAAAATCGACTTTGAAGTTTTGCAAAGTACACGTAAGTACCGATAATGAAAACAGTTGTAGTACCTGTAAATGCAGCACGGGTGGTAGAGTTCTGGTTTCACATTCATAGAGTCAGGGGTTCGAATCCCACGATGACATATTTTCCGTTTTCGAATTCAGTTATATAAAACATTTTGGAACCTCTAGTTCAACGTGTTGTGTCAGATTTTGTTCATGCGTATATAGACGAGCTGAAAACGCTGTCCTCACATAAAACGATGGTTGACTAGATTATCTGCTTGGAAAGCCATTAGCAGCTATGGAGATTACTTTCCAGAAACAGCGTCGTAGCTCTTCACAAACTGAACAATCAAAGATTACCGTCGTCAACTAATAGTGAAGCCAATACTGAAAAGAAAGTTATAACTTAGAATTCTTGATTCAAATAATTATTATTAACAACCGTCTATGAAATATAGAAAATAGGAAATAACCAAAAATACGTACAATGTTCGTGAAAATTACAATTATATATTAAAATGGTGTAAGTATTCAAACACAACGAAGGAGAAAAAACTGACTCGACAGGATTCGAACCACCAGACCTAGGGTTGTAAGGCCGGAACGCTACCACCTGAGCTACACGTACATATGCTGCAACTGTTTTCATTACTGGTACTTTCATGTACTTGCAAAACTTCAAAGTCGATTTTCTCGAGAATTCGTGAGAGTTGCGTCGAATGGCTTTGGCTGATTGTTATTTGAGTTGTGAACTCCACGAACCATAAAAGTAAAAAAAAAAAAAAATTCTAAAATCCGATAGCGCAACGCCACTCCCTCGCAGCCTTGCAGCTTGCAGGCGAGAATGAAAATGACGATGACAAGTCCGCTGTCTCCCAAGAACTGTATACGTGGGTTCTGAGAATGACGATTAGAATGAAGAAGAGTCACAAAGGATGTAATGCCGAAGTCTTGAAAAACGAAGAGGGTGTGACACCAAAGTTTAAAAGGAGCTGGTGGGTCACAGAGAGCTTATGAAGACAGCGAGCGCGCCGTGAGCTAGAGAGATAGGGCGAGGTGCGGCCGTGGCTTCCCGCCTCAGAGGGGAGTGGCGCTCCGCCTCCCCCACAGACGCCGCCGCCGCCGCCTCCGCCGTCTTGAGCTTTCAATTTGCCGGCCAGAATAGCGCATCTCCTGGCGCCTCGTTTCCATGTAAATGGCGCGTCGGCGGTAAGCTGAGCTGGCTAACCTACATTTAGCCGGGGCGACAGTTAATAAAATTTGCACATTCATGACGGCTGGCGGCGGCGGCGGCGGTTCACAGACGGCGAGGTGGTCGATGGCCTTAACGAGTTTAGGCGCGCTCCGGGGGTCGCGGCCAGAGGTCGCTTTAAAGCCCGGGTAATTCCTCGCCGCGCCTAACTACAGGGCCCGTGACTCAGAGGACAAATATTACCCCAGCGCCTCCCCCCCGGTCGGCGCAGGCCACAAAGGGTGGCGCCAGACCGCGCCGAGATAAAATAATTTGCCCGGGCCGAGGGCGCATCGGCTCCTCTGCTGCCGGCCTCTGCCTTACAGCTGGTCTCTCTGCATACATACAGACAGCCCCCTCATGGATACCACTCCACCTGTATCCCAAGCGCACCCTTAGATGTGAGCTGACATTTCTCTGGCGCATCAGGAACACTCGTCTACAGATACAAGACTACTCTGTAATACGCAGAGTGATTCAACTAAGCTGTTCACTTCAATTATTCCTGGAACCTTTTAAGATATCGTAATTCTGTTTCCACAAATTATAAGAAAGTTCAAAAGTTTGTAAATCTATCGGACTCAACTGCTTGGTCATCAGTCCGTAGCTTACAAACTACTTAAACTAAGATAAACTAACCTAAGAACAACACAAACACTCATGCCTGGAGGACTCGAACCCCCAACGGCGAACGGCCTCGCCTATATAAAATCTGGTTGTTGTACTGGATGATATTTATATATAAAATCATGTACTGCTGGGTATAGTCAAAAACAATATAGATGGCTGGTCAAAGTTAAAACAGTAAAATCTACATAAAATAATGACCATCATCTACATCTACATCTACAAGTACATAGATACTCTGCAAATCACATTTAAGTGCCTGGCAGAGGGTTCATTAACCACTTTCATAACCTTTCTCTACCGTTCCATTGTCTACTAGCGTGCGGGAAGAAAGGACACCTAAATGGTTCCTTTTTCGATCTGATTTCTCTTATTTTATTGGGATGGTCATGTCTCCCTAAGTAGGTGGGTGCTAGCAAAATATTTTCACATTCAGAAGTAAAAGTAGGAGATTGAAATTTCGCAAATAGATCTCGCCGCAACGAATAACGTCTTTCTTTTAATGATTTCCAGCCGGCCGCGGTGGCCGAGGGGATTGAGGCGCTCCAGTCACGGTCTGCACGGCCACTACGGTCGGGGGTTCGAATCCCCCCTCGGCCATGGGTATTTGTGCCGTCCTTAGGATTAGCTAGTTCATAAGTAGTTTGTAAGTTTAGGGACTGATGACCCCGTAGTTAAGTACCATAGACTCTACAAACATTTGAACATTTGAATGATTTCCACCTCAAATCGTGCAACATTCCCGTGACGCTTTCCCCCCTGTAATGTTACAAAACAAAACGAGCTTGTTTTCCACAGTTAGATGCAATGGTATTACTAGTAACTGGCAATAGCATTGCTGCAAAAACACCCATTTGAATAGCATACATACAGTCGTGGGCGCAAAAAAAAAAAAAAAAAAAAAAAAAAAAACCCTCCTTTATGGAAGGCAATCTGGTATTAATTTTCTTTCGTATTTTAATTCCCTCTTCTGCTTCGCTTGCTGCATCAGGTGCTTCCTGTATTGTTACATTTCCGAACGGCAGGTGTGACACCCCATCTCCTTGCCTGAATCCTGTTTTTATATCGATCACCTCAGTACTTCTTTGGAACCTTCCATTGTAACTTTCACAAGCTTTATGAGCATCAGTATTCCAAATCTGTGGATGTGCTCCCAACGTGTTACCCTCCAAATAAATTTGGTTGCGATATCTCTGGTCGTTCTTCGGGTGGCGAGCAGTGCACAGTGGTCGAGGCGAGGCTCCAGACTTTGCGGCGACTGAAGCACCTTGTGAAGCGTGACGTCGCCGCCGCTCTGTGGGGCAGTGGGTGGCGATCAACAGCGGTGGCAGGCGCGAAGCCTGGTGTCAGCCGAGGACCGGTGAGCACCCTCGACGCGACGGCCGGCGCTTGCTCCGCATTATCGACAGCTGCTCCTCAGCTCGAGGAGGATCCAGATCGATAGGCGGGCGGCGAGGCGCGAGTCGACCAGCAGTCTCGCAACCGCCCGTCAGCGAGGGGGATCAGAATCCATTACTCAGCAACAACAGCGTGGCCCGCGGACTGGCAGTCTCCTTTAGGGTGCGTTTATGCTGCCACCTCGCTGCTCGCCGACATGGCATGGCGATGATGAGTCAAACCCACAGAGTCTTACCGGTCCATTTAGCGTGCACCATCGCAGCTCGCCCAGCTCGCTGCTCGCTACGATCCTCGCCAGGCGATGATATCAAACAGGTTTGTGTTTCGCGCCACGACCATCGCCATCCGGCCTGAAACTTGCCCTGTGATTGGTTGCTTCAAGGTCACTCTAGCAGAGCGGCGTTTGGCTGTTGCGCGCGTGGAACTCTCCTACCCATCTCGCACAGTATAGTATGTTAGAGGAAATTTCAGTATAGGCAACAATGAGTGAACATCTGTAGCAGATGATTATTATGTCTGAAAAAGCGATCTGGATAGTTTTTGAGCTGTTGGTAGTACTTGTGAAAGTTTCCGTAGTTGAGAACGTTTAGCATTGAAAGGTTGCGCTCCATACCTCCTCTTCCTTCTCCTTTCCAGTAACAACATTTTTGCAGCGAACCAATCACTGTCACTAAATGTTCACATGTTTGTATAGCTTATGGGACTTAACTACAGGGTCATCAGTCCTTAAGCTTACAAACTACTTATGAACTAGCTAACACTAAGGACGGCACAAATATCCATGCCCGAGGGGGGGATTCGAACCCCCGACCGCAGTGGCCGTGCAGACCGTGACTGGAGCGCCTCGGTCCCCTCTGCCACCGCGGCCGGCTCACTGTCACTGTCGTCAGACCATGTGGAGAACATGTTTGCCGCTTCACGCTACTACTGTTCTGTACTCGGCTGTAATGTAACAGCTGCAGGAGAATACACTCGGCGAGCAGCGAGGTGCCTGTAGCGTGAATGCAACGAGGCTGCCGGCGAGCAGCGAGCTGCAGGTGCCAGCAGCGAGCAGCGAACTGACAGCTGCGAGGCGGCAGCTTAAACGCACACTTAGCGTAAGAAAGCGTAGGAGGACACGGTGCTTTGCGGTTACGCGGAGTCATAACAAAGGTTTCACATCCATTAAAAACACTATCGGAAATGTCTTAGAGTTTGAAATTCGCTCAAGTTTTATTGTGAAAACAATGCATATGGAGAACATTAAAATATTACGTGTGCAGATCAATAGCTCAAGTGTACTGAGGTACTACATGTCGACCCATGCTGAACCGCTGATGTTAGTACGTGGCGATGCCTCCAAGGACGGCAATTCGGGCTCAGATAGTGGCATCCACTCGAATAATATCTTGGGATCACCGCCACTTTGCAGGAAGGCAAAAAGAAAGAGCGCAGAGGCAGGAAGAGAAGCGTTCGGATGCGATCGTGGTTGCAAAGACGAGAAGGGGGATATACGGAATGCTCGTGAACGAACGGCGACCTGAAGACCCAGATGCATTTAGGAACTCTCTACGAATATATTACAATGCCCCTTTCTTGGAAAAATGTAATCCCTCAAGAAGCCCCTAAGTTCAAATCACCACACTCTATGATGGTAAACATCGAGCATTTCTTTCCGTGCTTTCTAAAAAATATATGATGTTTTCAGCGAGTATCTGCAGTCACCGTAACACGAAAAGACCACAAATAATACTTGAGGCGGTTAAAATTATCTTATTGTGATATAAATGATGTTCTGTATCTATGACGGCTATCACCTCTCCATAAGCCTAAGAAAAAAGTTTACATAATAAACATGTTTTGTATTATTTCGATGGAAAACGTGAAGTAAAATTGCCAGTGGATGGCTCACTAGATTTTTATTCCGTACTGTTACCACGTGCCTTAGTTGTTCACAAACTACCTCGCGTTTTCTACTGGGCAATGCAGCCGCTGTTTTTTGCGCATGCGCAGTGTTCGCTGCACTCGAAACTTTAGAACTCCACACCCGGCATAATCGAAAGATTATTGACGTCATAGTCGCAATCGCGCCGTGTTGGTCCCTGATTTACACGACGACAGAAAAGCCGTCCGTGCTTCGAGTAGTCGATTTTCGCAAGAAAGTGGCTCGTGTAAAAGGGGCTGTAGTTGTGCAAGAAAATGGCTCGTGTAAAAGGGGCTTTAGTTGTGCAAGATAGTGGATCGTGTGAAAGGGGATGTGACGAGTGAGGAGAGCGCTCGGCTGCGGGTCAGGCGGGCAGCGGGCGGCCGACTGCGCAGGCGCAGGTGCGGCGCCGACGGCCCAGCGTGAGCACCCTCCAGCCTTGTTAGGACGGTTTTGTCGCCTGCCTTCATTAGCCGCGCCAGCCGGCACAGCGCGGCCCGAGCCGCCTGCTAAAAACGACTGGCGAGCGTGCCTCGCCTCAGGTGACCACTTGATGACGCCGCCTCCACTTGTACAGCAGACGCAGGCTGCACTACACTCCTCTTCTTCTTTCACCGAGCGAGGTGTTGCAGTGGTAACACTCAGATCTCTGGAGGACGCTGGTTCAAATCCACTTCCCGCCATCCAGATTTTTTCCCCCTGATTTCCCTGTCGATTTCCTACCCCAAACAGTCCGAGCGTGAGTTCTGTCAACCTTATCGAAATCTCCGAGCTTATTCCCAACCTCTAATGACCTCTTAGTAGACTGGATTAAACCCAAATCTTTCTTCCTTCTTTTTGTGTGTTTTGTTGGTTGTTAGAAATAACTGTAAACGAGCAACGGGATGTCAACCTGGGGGGCAAGAGGTGCATTCGCCCCCACTTGAAACTTTGGAGGGGCAAGACACGGTTTCTGCCCCGCTTCCCCCTATTCTCTTGGTTTTATCTGATCAAGTGCGCCTCGGTTGCACAGTGGTACAGTGCCAGGCTACAAATCCAAAAGTTGCGGGTTCGATCCCCGCCAGGTCCAAGGATTTATATCTGTCACTTTCCACTTCTTTCTCCTCTGGCAGTATTGCTCATGTGAAAAATACCGAAGAGCACCGTGGTTCGGAATCCCCCTATAACTGGCTGGGTAAGTCAGTTCGAAGGTCGGAGGAAGGCAACGGCATACCACCTTCAAACAGGACCATGCCTAGTAAAGCACTGTGGTGTTCAAACCAATGTTCGGATTGTTGACTGCTTTACCTTTTTCTTATGCAGAGCCAGTGAATGAACTCTGCTGCCGTCAGAAATTAGGGGCCAGTATTTTTGATGGCAGCCATTTTTGCCTTCGACTCAAACATCTTGTAACAAATACTACAATTTGTCCTCTCCTTTTGTCCCATTATTTAGTCTGTGACTGCTAATAGGGGACAACATCTATATCTGTATGGGCCAGTATTTTTAATGGCAGCCATATTTGTCTTCGACTGAAGCATCTTGTGCCGCGGTGGAGTAGCCGAGCGGTCTAAGGCGCTTCACTGCGGAAAGCGCGGCTTGCTCGCCGTCGGAGGTTCGAGTCCTCCCTGGGGCATGGGTGTGTTGTCCTTAGGTTAGTTTACCTCAGATTAAGTAGTTTGTAAGCTACGGACTGATGACCACGCAGTTTGGTCCGATATATTTACAAACATTTAAACATTTTGAAGCATCTTGTAACAACTACTACAATCTGTCCTCTCGTTTCGTCCCATTGATTAGTCTGTGACTGCTAATAGGGGACAACATCTATATCTGTATGCATATGTACCAAATACTGCACTGTTGTTGTTGAGATTATGAGGCGCTCCCTCAAGGTCGCTATTATATATAAACGATACGCAAGCGTGACTTGACAATTATTATATATATACATATATAAGAAAGAAAGAAAACGGGACACCTTGGCTACTTCCATGACCTCAATTATATATTTTCGACGACGTTCAATGAATGAAATAAAACGCAATTTGCGATTAGTTTTGGCTTCACTTTACTAGGTTTAGATGGAATACCAAAGTGCGGCGAATGAAAATTTGTGCCCGGCCGGGATTCGAACCAAATTTTCATTCGCCGCACTTGGGTATTCCATGTAAACCTAGTACAGTGAAGCCATAACTAATCGCAAATAGCGATTTATTTCGTTCCATGACCTTGTCCCCTCCCCCAGACCAAAGCCCTGGAATCATCATTGTGGAAGGCGACGTCAGTAAATAGATTTTCTTGCCTCCCCTCCCCCCTCTAAAGAAATACTTGGTACGCCGCTGTAAACTAGGTTTCACAACAGGCTCTAAACGAGTATGAACTTTTTATTATTTATTGAGATTTTCCTCATTCCCAGGTTCTACTTGTGACGTAATAATTAACTCGGAAACTAGTACACCTAGTACATAAGGTCTTAAATAATCAACATGTTTCTTGAGGTGTCTCGATCTTGCGTGTCCTCTTTTCCTGCGAGCACTCTTCTTCATTGTGAATTGTACTTTTAGAGACATATGGCCACAGATCGTCCTCTTCTTCTTCTCCCCTCAGGTTCCCACTCCAGTTCCAATTTCGGTATTCTGGCATCCTCCATTCTTCGTACAGGCTCGTACCGCTGTAATTTCCTTCTATCCGTCACTTCATCTATTTTTTTTCCATCCTCTTTATTACTCCTTTATTTTATCTTTCTTAGAAATTCTGATCGATCTTCTCCAGAAGTCCATCTCTAAAGCTTGTAGTTTTTGACTGTGCTTCATGATAGTACTCTATGTTTCACCTCCATACGGAACTATACTCTCTGTTATTGATTAATGTTTTATTTTTTAGTTCTGTTCATTACATTCCTATTCCATAGGACTAAGTTGAGCATCGCAATGACCTTCCGCCTACTACTAATTCTGTTATTGATTTCTGAGTCAGACTTTCTCTCAATTTCTAAAATGGATCCCAAAGTACAGAAGGTGTTTGTTTTTTGTTTTCTTCCCCTCTACGTATAGTTAATCTGGATCATTGGTAAAGTATTCTGGTTTATTTTTATAATTAATCTTCAGACTCCAATTTTTGTATGTTATTGCTAGTTGATTACACATGTAGTTTGCATCCTCCCCATTTTGTGCAATGACAACTTGATCATCAGCAAACAATGAATGATGTAGATAGACTTCACTCTAATCTCTAAACCTATATTATTACACTTACGAGAGCATTTTCTAGGGCAAATAGGTATGTAGATTTTAAATAATGTAGGTGACATGGAACAGCCTTGCAACCGACCCTTGCTTGTTTTCAATTTCCGTGAAAGTGTATTACCAATTTCCACTTGGCAACTGTTATCTTTAAACATCTAATGTATTACTTTAATTAAGGAAGTATTTATCTTGACCATATGTTGTGCTATCCAGTTTTCTTGGAACAGTTTTCTTGGAGTACGAACTTCACTACTTAATTTTGCATGAAATATTTTATTCTCTTTGATAGGATCAACTCGTTTCATGTATTCATAGTCTGCCTTTCTCTAACATCTGCAACATGAAATGTTTGATTCAGAATGACATGGCGATGAATGAATTTCTTTTATATCGCGAATAGGCCTCCTCGCGTCTTAATTTTTAAAACAAATACCTTGCGTGTAAATAATGAGGAAGAGACTAATGCAGCAAACATTCACCATTTCAACGGGACTAATAAGGGGATGTTTCGCTGCCTTCTGCTACTCCCCTTACGGGATAATCAATTTCTGCGTCCGGCCCCCCACAGACAGGTGACTGGCCACGGTGTTATTGGAAGTGGCGCGCCGGCAATATCAATAAAGACGTTCCACGGTCCCCTCTGCTCGTGTCACGCCCAGCTACCACCTGCCCCAGCAAATTACTGGCACCGCTAGCGATATTATGTTGCACAACGGAGGAAGCTGTAGCCACCACCAACGCAGTACATTTTTTTCTCTGCAAATATATTTCCCTTTCTAAATCCCAACAACAACTAATCTTATTGTACCAGCAAAAATTACGTATAAAATCTTCAGCTTCTTTATTTTCAACCATTTCTGCCTTTTCTGGTTATTCAAATGTTCAAGTGTTTGTAATTATTTTGGGACAAGCTACGTCGCTCATCACTCCCTAGACTTACAAACTACTTAAACTATGTTAAACATTCATGTCCGAGGGAGGATTCGAACCTCCGACGCGAAAGGCCGCGCTATCAGTTACGTGGCGCTCCAAACCGCTCGGCTATCCAGCGCGGCTTTCTGGTCATCCAATCTTCTTCCAACATTCACTTTTCTCTGACGGTCTATCGTGCAGCATTTCTTTCTATGGGAGTTCTCTTACAATCACACCAACTTTCACATCGTTTCTTCATTTTGTTTATATATTACAGTTTGTCTTCCTTCTTCTCCCAGTTTCTATACACTCTAGAAATGTTTTAGATCTCTTTTCTAATTCTTTCGAAGCAGATAAAGCATTTCGGTGTCTCTCACTTCATTATTTGTTTTAAACGAACCGATTAGAAGAGTGTTTGACGTTGTTTCATTTTTTATTTAAACTCAACTTCCAATTTATTTTTATTTTATCAATTTTTCAAGTACCTATTGAACTGACCAGTAAAATAAATACTAGAATTATAATACCAATAAAAGTGAATCAGCCGATCTAAAGAATAATAAAGCAGTCAATATTAATAAATATCTACAACTATGAACCTAAAGCAATTTGTATAATTGGAAACTGTATTGAAATGTATTAATGAGTAACAAATTATCTCTGTAACTATTAATTGTATAACATATGTTTTATTACATACATTTTACCTATAATTAAAAAAAAAAAAAAAGAATAACAGACCTAAAGTGGAGAAACCAGCCCACCTCATCATGGTTGGGATGGATAACGATGCGGGCAGTAGCAAATATAATTTGATTGAAACACCAAATTTGGCCAGATCACGACCAGCTTTTTACCCAAAGGCAGCTGGTCCGATTCAAGGGTAACAAAAATGTCCTTAGCGTAAGTTGGTTTAAGTACTGTATGTGTGTGGACTAATGACTTGAACAGTTTGATCCCTTCGGTTTTGCACCAATTTCAGAAGTGTTAAACAACTCTCTTGTTAGCAGCTTATTTGTACGTGTGTGGTCGTCACGAGACCACTGAGATGTAGGCTAGGAGTCGTGCAGTGTCGGCGGAAGAGGCGCTGAGACGCGTTGGCTTGTTGCAGAAGGCAGGCGCTCTTGGCAGCCCAGAGGCATCCCGTGTCGGACGGCGGGGGCGGCGGCGGAGGCGGCGGCATGCCGGGAGGCGGCCACCACCAGCCAGCCGGGGGCGGCGGCGGGGGCGGCGGTCCCGCGGGCGGCGTGGGCGCCGAGCTGAAGGCGCGACAGGCGGCCGCGGTGGCGGCGGCGGCCGCGGCGGCTGCGGCGGCCGACGAGGACGACCGCCTGCTCGACGTGGTCGGCACCGGCGCCGACCCGCCCCCTCTACACCTCCACCACGCCCACTCCGGTGAGTCGCACATCTGGGCCACAGTGTCAGCTTCTGGTCGCGCTATATAGCAAACACACTTGTCTTCCGATCACCTGAGAGAAGGATGTGACGTCACGCAGAGTAGCCGCGATCGCGTAGTTCAGTGGCTGGCCGATAGAGCAGAATGGGCAGTACCCTAGCGGTCAGCCAGTCAGCTACACGATCACGGCGTACTGTGCGTGACGTCAGACGACAGCACTGCGGCCCTCTCTTCGGGTGCTGTCACTGGTAGAGTGCACGCAGGATAAGTTGGCCGGTAGATGCGCAAATGGCTGGACAAGCGTTGGGAGAGTGGTAGTGGTGGGGGAAGTGCCCGGCTCACTGGCCGGCAGGCGGAAGTGGACTGTCGCGGACTCCCCTTCTGAACGGAGGAATGAACTCTCCTGGCGCTTCGGTCGAAAACTCGTCTCTTTGCTTCGTCCATCGTATCCTGCACACACTCTTCATAGGTTCTCACAAGTAGGGCAACCTCTTCCATTTTGTAGGCATAACTAAATTCTTTAACTGTGAAGTGTTGGGCTGCAGATAGTCGAGGAATTGTA
This sequence comes from Locusta migratoria, assembly GCA_026315105.1. Classification (NCBI taxonomy): domain Eukaryota; kingdom Metazoa; phylum Arthropoda; class Insecta; order Orthoptera; family Acrididae; genus Locusta; species Locusta migratoria. Next base: position 18,449,638 of record CM048751.1, read on the forward strand.
AAATAGTACCAACAGCTTTTCAATACACGTTGATTAATGCTACCAGTTCCTTCGACTCAATAAATGGTCCTAAAATCTTTCCTTCCAATATTGCATTAAGAATTCGTTGTGCCGCAATGCGTGGACAGTGATATTTTTCCCTTTATTTCTAGCTATCGAATCTCTTGTTTTTTCTCCCACTTTATTTATAACCCACGCTTTGGACGTTTTTCCTTTCCGCCAATCTACATTTCTACTTTGGCTGCTGCAATTTATCCTGTTTCACACAGCCAAGTAATAATTGGCCATACAAATGTTCTGTGGGTTACTTAATTTCCTGATAAGTAAATTTCTTGAGGATTCTTCTACTCAGTCTTAGCCTATCATCTCACTTAACCACGGTTAAGTTTGTATGCCCATTTCACTTCACATCTGTCTGTATGCGAACTCCCACATATTTCTTGGAAATGTTTCCTGTGATTGTTGTTTAGACATGTAATGGTACAATCAAGGTTACTTCTATCTATGCATTGTCAATAAGTTACGTTTGTTTATGTCGACATTCAGTTGCCACTTCGTGCAACAATATTAGATCCGTTGAAGGTTGTTATGATTTCTCTAAACTTGTTGAGCTGAATGGCCATGTTTTGTGACTGGCAGAGCTGACAGCATTGTTATGTGTTTTTATTATCTGTCATGATTTTCCGTCTGGATGTTATGTTCCTTTAATGCATTTATCCACAGAAGGCAAAACTGATTAGAAACTAATATCACCTGCTAAACAAAGGTAACAGAAACCCCCATGTATGTAAGTCTAATAATTCCCATACTCGGAACGTTCAAGTTTTTCGGTGTTGTCTCGGGAAAAGTAAGAGTCCTTGTAGCCCCTAGTGTAAGAGAAACCGCTTAGGTTACGGAAGTCATGGGGTATCTTCTATTATCATGTCGGTCTTTTTCCCGGCTTAATACACCTGCTCGATGTCCGAAGGATTCAACAACTCTGAAAGTCACTTGCAGGATTATTGAGATATACTGCGTCTATAACCGTCTATAATTGCGAAAGATTTGTAGGTGCTGTATTTTGTGGCAAAGTAAGCTATCTGTTGCGTTCGATGGGATTTAATGTTAAGAGAACTGAGTGGCCGAATCATTCACTGGAATTGTCCAGTATGTTATTCAGTCCAACCGCGAACAATTGTGATCCCGCCTCAACCATGTTTACAAACATGGTGTCCACGAACGACTGCAAAAGCTCTTCAAGTAGTCAAAAATAACAATTTCCAGTCGAAGTTTGGTTCATTTGGACCAGAGGACGCAGTAGGTTCCATGTAAAAACAACCCTCACCATTATGGAGGTCACTTGCTTCCCCATTACCTTATTGACGGGTCGATGGCTTTGAACCCTACCATCACCAGCTGCAATCGAGATACATGTGACCAGGCCATGTCTTCCAGTCCCAAAGATCCAATCGAGTTAGTCAAGGGCAGAAGAGAGCTGTTGCAGGCTGTGTAATGGTGTTAGGCCATTAATGCAATTTTGCACTTCGCTTTTAAGGGGTTTGTCAGTCCTATGTCCCACGGATATTTCAAACAGTTTGTTACCGCTGACACCTATAAGCAACGCCACTCGGTCAATAATCTCAGGCCACTGCGTTGACCGTATTCTAGGCACGTTCTCTACAATGTGTATCACCGAATATTTAATTCTCTAGCGACTTCTGGAATGGATTGGCCATTGCCTCTAGCTCTAACTACCATTCTGCGTTCAGTGTCTGTGGATTTTGTCGTGAGTCCTCAGTAATGATGCGGACAGTCTTTCGACATTAATCACCGGAGTGAAGTCGGGCCTGGTGGCATAGAGGTTAAAGTGCTTGACTGAAAACAGAGGTTTTGCGGGTTGTAAACCTGCTCCAATCTTCGTCTTAACCCTGTCTTCACCTGTGAAGTAGTGGTACAGTGTACCCTCCACCACACACCTTACGGTGGATTGCGGAGTATGTATGTAGATGTAGATATAGATGTCAATGATGAGAGGTGTCCCCAACAACGGTAACTGTAGGTCCCCTTACCTCGGTTGGATAACTGGCTAAGGTTAGGGAGACCCAAGTCGCCAAAGTAGCATCCAGTTGAGTTGCACCAGGCCACTTTTTGCCATCGTTGATGAATCGTTACTACCACCATAAGTATGTAAGAATATTACCGTCCCATGGCTTGTGTCACCTGAGTGCTATGTGTTCAGTATGTGTGTGGGTCCGCCGAGAGCGTGCGCGTAGCGGTAGTTGTGCCGGAGACGGGCCCTGACGGGCCGGCCCTCAGCGTGGTTCTCGCTGTCCGCAGCGGGAGCGGGCGCCGCCCCCGAGATGTCCGCCGGCGAGGAGGCGGCGCTGCGGCGGCGGCTGCACCAGCACCAGCACGCGCACGCGCACGCCGTGCCGCCGCCGCTCGGCCACCACGACGACAGCGAGCGCGACGGCAGCGACTCCAGCTGCTCCGAGTCGACGGTCGCCGCCGCCGCCTTCAGCCGCGGCTCCCCGCCGCAGGGCGCCGCCGCCGCCGCCGGCGACTACCCCGCCCCCAACATCTCCGTGGGGCCGCCCATACACCCGCCGCCGCACCTGCTGCCCTACCTCTACCCCCACGGGTGAGTACTGTGACAAGGAGCTTCTCATTCTCCCCACTGTCAATTCTTTTCTTGTTTTTTCCCTCCTTTTTCACCACCTGGAGTTGGCTTATAGCCTGTCCCCTATTCTATAATACCACCTTTTATGTAAGACTAATTATGGTAGTTCGATGTTATAATTTTAGAACAATAAAAAGGATACATTGCAATTCACCATAAAGACAATTGCTGAGTCACTGACAGGCCCGTAGGAAAGCCAATCACAGTCACAGCCAAAGCATTTGGTCACAGCCTGCATCAGAAAAAGATCATGTACACACTTACAGAATCACAGAAATACAACTCACAGACAGTAATACCATCTTGGACCACCACATTATAGTCTGATCCAGAGTCCCAACTTACATCCCACCCCAAGTTCCAACCGCTTCCCAACCCCGAGTCCCAACCTGAGTCTCAATCCGAGGCACAACCCAAGACCCAACCTGAGTTCAAGCTCGAGTCCCAACCTGAGTCCAAGCTCAAGTCCCAACCTCAGAAAGCCCAAGACAAAGAACGAGCCCCAACCCTGAGTGCCTATCCAAGCTTGACTCCAAAACTGAGTCACAATCTGAGACCCAACCTGAGTCCAAGCCTGGAGCCAAAGTCCAAACCCAAGTCCCAACCCTAAGTCATAACACAACTCCAAACCCGAGTCCCACCCTGACTCAAACCCAGGTCCCAACCCAAGCCCAACTCCAAACTCGAGTCCAAGCCTGAGTACCAACCCCAGTCCAAGCACAAGTTCCAACCCAGAGTCCCAGCTCAAATCCACCTCCGAACCTGAGTCCCAACCTGAGTCCAAGTCCCAACCTTGAGTCTCAGTGCAAGCCTGAGTACCAACCCCAGTCCAAGCACAGGTTCCAACCTAGAGTCCCAGCCCAAATCCACCTCCAAACCCGAGTCCCAACAAGAGTCCAAGTCCCAACCTGGAGTCCCAGTGCAAGCCTGAGTACCAACCCCAGTCCAAGCACAAGTTCCAACCCAGAGTCCCAGCCCAAACCCACCTCCAAACTCGAGTCCCAACCTGAGTCCAAGTCCCAACCTTGAGTCCCAGTGCAAGTCTGACTCCAAACCCGAGTCTCAACCGGAGTCCAAGCCTCAGACCAACTCCAAGTACCAACTCGACTCCAAAGCAGAGTTACAACTCAAGCCTCAGACCAAGTCCCAACTCGACTTCCGTTGATTAAGTAAATCTTTTAACTTGACGAGTCGTTCGCTCTCGTTGTGCAGGCTGTACCCGCCGCTGGCGCCCGGCCCGCCACTGTCGCTGTTCGCGGGCCCCGGCGGCGCGCCCGGCGCGGCTCCCGGCCTGCTGTTCAACGCGCAGCTGGCGCTGGCGGCGCAGCACCCCGCGCTCTTCGGCCACTACTCGGCGCTGCACCACCCCGCCGCGACGGCCGGCGGGGGCGGCGCCGGGGGCGGCGGCGGCGGCGCGCTGCACCACCCGCTGGGCGCCAAGGGCGGCCGCTTCGCGCCCTACTCGCTGCCCGGCAACTCGGTCGGCTCCGCCTTCGAGACGGTGACGCCCGGGGGCGGCGCCGGGGGCGGCAGCCCCAAGTCGCACCTGCACGCGCCGCCCCCGCAGCACACGCCGCCCGGGGCGCTGGCGCAGCCCACGCCGCTGGGCCCGCTGTCCGCCGGCTCCAGCTCGCCGCCGGCGTCGCCGCCCCACCAGGACCCGGCGCCGCCCCCGCCGCCCGCGCCCGCCGCCACCGCCAGCGAGCTCAAGAGCATCGAGAAGATGGTCAACGGCCTCGAGGTGAAGCCGCGGGACGCCTCGCCCAAGTGCGGCGACGACAAGGTGGTGGTCTAGCGACCGCGGGCGCCGCGCCGCGCCCGCCCAACGCGCGGCTGACAGCCGACGACTCGGAACGCCTCCAGTCCTCCAGATATCTTCCGCGGCCCAGACACCGGGCCGATTCCTTGTTGTACAGTTAGTAATGTGCTATATCGGCGGCAGTTGTGACACCAGAGTAGAGTGGAAGGAGCGAGCAGTTCATCAACCGTACCGGAACTCAGTGTCAAACGAAATGCCTTTGGTAGAACCACCTGTTTTATGTGATCCGACCATCGAGCGACGCGCTTTTCATTGTTGGCTGCACTGCCGCAAGGTACAGCACAGTCTACTTGTTGACTCTGCATTCTCCTTCCACCTATTCTCCAATCTGTAAAAGCTGTCATGTTTTAAAACACGACAGATTATCGACTGAAGAAAAAAAAAAGGCTATACACACAAGGAACAATGCTGTATCCAAGATTGTTTTGTTTCTAACTTCCCGCCTTACTAGAAACCGCTTAGTTTTGTGGTTATAAAAAGTGGCCGAGTCAAATTCGTTTCCACTACTATACAAAAAGTTTGTTAAATTTCGCCAAGAAGGACAGCGTAAACGCCTACAAACGAGTGAAACGAAACGTTGGTACATGGACTTCTCTTTTGGAAGATAAACGAAATGGACATATTTGATCAACGAGTTTCGATACACTGTCTGTCTGTCTGTCTCTCTCTCTCTCTATCACCCTTCCCCCACATCTGGAAACTAGCGTCGAGGTTGCGCTTTGTAATACGATACCTACAGCTAGCTGTACACATATTATACATAAATAATTTTAAACTATGTAAATAGAAAGAAAATTCAGCAAATAACAATATGCATCATGTACCATAGAAACGTCTGTGTATAAGTGAATAAAATGTTTTATTTATACCAAAGAAAGTATGTTTGTTTATAAAAATACAAAATTATTGTCTCTTGTAAATCATAGTGAACATATGATGCTGAAACATGTGCAGTGACGAGTAGACGAAGTAGGTCTTTGAGCTTTTGTGTGTCCCTGGCCTGCCTTTGTATAATAAAAGAAAAAAAAGTTACTGAAAAACTGAAAAAGATAATGAAGCACGTTTGTAAGTACAATCATGTAATATTTTTGTTTCTGTTAACTGATTTGTAAGGCATGAGACGATAACCTGTCTGCTTGTGATCTTGTTTCATTAACGACACGAACTGTGTGCCTCCTTTTATAAGAGATGCAGTAATTTGTTGAGAACGTTGCTACAGTTATTATACGATTGACTCTCTATATGCGGAATATTTTATGCAGTATATTCTGACGAGTACAAATTTCTTACCATTAATCCTGGGCTCGCCTGTTAACACTTGGATTCACACAGCAAAAGAAAGAGACCAGAACTCATTCTGTTTCAGTAGCATCCGCGATATCTACCTGCCAACACTAGAGCTTTTATGGGTAGTTCTGACTAGTAATTTATTGACGTGTCTCGTCAATGAAGTGTAGATTTGAACAAATGCGGTAGGTTGTCCTAAGAATGTCAAAAGAAAGTGTTGTGAAACGACTGTATATAACCACAGGCGAAACCCTGCATTTAAATGAAGTCCGTCAGCAGCCAAGTTTTATCTATTTCTGAAGTGTTCATTAAGAAAGTTCACGCCAAACTTGTGCAGTTGTTAATGTTCTTTTAGGGGCGTTTTATGTTTCAGTTTCAGATACAATTTATAATAAATCCTTGTAGTGCTTTTCTGGCTGCAAATATATTTTATATAGGCATTTTTAGTTCTCGGGGGCTAAAAATGCTGTGTTTGGTTTCAACGCGGTCGTAACTCTTCGATTTATGAAGATACTTCCTAGCTAGATCTGAAGTATGTGTTCTTACATGGAACACATCGAGGGCGTGCTGATGTGTGACTTTCCCTTGATATCCGTTTTAATTGAAATGTCTGTGGTTCTGCTCGAGTGGATGAAGGCAGTGCGTGGAACCAACAAGATTTTCAATAACAGAAAACAACGGTTTCCGGTGGCAGCTTTATTACCAACAGTCGGTATGAAGCACTTGTCCTGTGACCCATTGTTGCGAATCGTGAAACTTTATTTGTTCAGTTTATCACATAAGAGATGTGACAGTGTATTAAGTATTTAATACTTTCACATAATTGTGCGTTAATTTTATTATCGTTTCGTAACGACCCAGAGTACCTACCAATATCTGAAATTAGTTCTCTGATATCCACTTCAAAAGCATTCTGTCTTCCATAAGGTAAAAACGCGAGCTGAATAGACTGTTTTAAATTATTGAACCTAATGCTACGGTTGCATAAATTTCATAAATTTCCTGTTATAATCCCCTAAAATAGCATTTGCTTATGAATCCCAATTTCGTTAAGATAAGGAAATCACAACAGTGCGTCGAATATAGTATAAAATCGACTAATCACACTAGAATTTTTTCTTTACTTGTTTTGTAGCTAAATTACTCAGTTTTCTGTTCAGTATCTCTTTGCAACACTCTGGAATTCTGCGCAGTACTGTTTGAGAAGTACTGGGCTACCGGTTGTAATCGACTTATCACTGCTAATATGCTTATTGTTAATGTAACACGTGTATTTAAAATATGCAGCACTTGCATTACATCTTGCTTCAAAAATATATCTCTAATGATCAAGGTATACCAGGTTACCAACACAAACTGTTATCTATCGATACTACAGACTTTGTTTTAAATTATCAGATAATACAGAGTCACCATCTGTTATCTATATCTAGGAAGAGGTACCAGTGGCGAGCCTATTGTCTCCCAGTCGTACAACAAGAACTTGCCTGCTTCTAATTGTTTTCTGTTCATTTAGCTCATACTTACTTAATTTGCGCAAAGACAACCTATAATACAATGCATAGAAGTATAGTTATAATGAAGTCATGAAATTGCTATTTTAAAAAGTATATTTTAGTTATTCATACATGTAAGCACTTAACTCTCGAGTTGTCTCTTACACCTTACTGCTGTATTATAACTGCGATGGGGAAGCCGCTTTCCGCCACCAACAGTAACTGGGAACCAGTGGAGAAGTCGCTGGTTGCCCTTCCCCACTTACGATGCCGTGAACACAAAACCGTCAGGGCCATGACGAAGCGGTTCTATCCACTTCTCCCGAACTGCAAATATTTCACAGGAAAAGTGAAGGAACCGAACTCTTAGCAATAAATAACTTTTTCTTAGGCTGCTGTCATTATTGTGAAATAAAGCCATAAACAAGAAAGAACTAACTTTGTGTTTTAACATTTTTTTCCTTCACCAATCCTGTTACCTGTCCAACCTCCGTAGAAAATATATCTATAACTTTTCAGTGGAGGAAATGGTTGGCAATTAATTAACAGCCTGTGCTGCCTCTTAATGTTGTTGGAAGAATTTTAAATCGCTTTACTTGGCTACCACGGCGGTAAAAACATTTTCCAGTACTGCGCAACTTGTTGACACAGGTAAGAAACCAGTTCTGTCTGATTCTGATGAAGTAGAGTGACGCAGTTTTCTTCTTGCTTGACACATTGAACTCTTCCACACGTGGCATGTTTAACAGGATCTTGACTTGACACACGGTTAGCAGAAGTATAGAGTTGCTTCAAATTGCATCACTTTCGAGACTTTGGGTAGGCCACTGCAAAATTACAATGTTTTTAAACGCTACCACCCGACAATAACATGCTGATCTTAATTTCTGGATCAAGAAATGGTTATTCTGCAAGTGGTACAAATTGTGAATCCGATTTCCTAATTTGTGACAGTGTTCATTGAATATACCACCTGTTGTAACACACACACACACACACACACACACACACACACAACCTTAAAGATGTGTCTCAATCTAAGTTTTAGAAATATTCCATATAGTAGCTGTTACATTATTATTTTTGGGCATTAAAATATAACTTTTTACTCCTCGCCCCCACACGTCCACCCATTGTATGGATTCACATCTAGCATTTCATAAATTTGATCAGTACTTCCATTCAAGTGTCTTCTCGGCCTACCATTCCTCGACTTTATGATTTTTTCCCCTATGTGCTGCTCCTCAGCTCACAGACTCCTTGATAGAGATTCTTGGCTTGAAACTCTCATCATATGCCTCCGCGTTTTTTTTTTTTTTCTTTGATTCTGCATGGCTTCTCCTACACTGAAATTATGGCATAGTCTGTTTCTTTCTGCAGTGCAGTAAAATACTTAAGCGGACAATAATATCTTAAAAGGTACGAATTTTCTCCTCCAATTCATTTCAGTTTCATTGGAAAACACTTTAATGGGGCCAAATATTTTTGTATCTACGGTCGCATTTTTGTTTATATTTTAAACATTTGTTTTGGTTGTTAGATCACGAATTGAATGCACATTCACACATAAACGGAACGTCCTGTAGGAAAATTTATGAATTTGATCTTCCATTTCGTTTTCAAGTTCGTTGGCAAAAGGTTTCTGGGTCCAAACATATTTGAATTTTTCTGTGTGGAATGCCTGTTCATTGTTAGCCACATTTTATTTAGAAGCTCACTCATTTAATCAATGATCCCCATTTAAATATACCGTAACAACAAAATGCTTATCATCTGACTACATTTTCATAAATAAGGAACTTACATTATACTACAATTAATAACTTAGCTTAATGTATGGTTCAAAAATTCACCTTGTCATTCCTAAAAGTTTTGCTGTACCCATAACATTCCTCAACTCTCACTCAATGAGTTAATCTATTAAATTGTACCGAAATAAAACGAAAACCTTACGGTGGTATATTATAGGCAATGTCACCTTTTTCCAATTTGCTACAAATGAACCATAAGGAATATAATTTCTCGACTGCATGAAAACTGATTTTGTTTATTCCACATACACCCACCGGTAAAACATTTCGTTCCTACTTACTTCATAAAGGAGAATTTCTACAATTCGTGCTCAAACAAATTAAAACTATAGCAAACTGAATGCGGCCTTCAGATGATTTTCAACAGACAGAACTGACATCTGGCAACATGGGTCAAGGAGGACGCAGTTCATGCTCATGTCTGTTGTTCAGGTACGTATTTTATGACAGTGGTACAAACAAAGAGACGGTACAATACACACATCTTTCTCCTACAGTGCTCCGCCTATCAAACTTTTCTGTATCATTTCATACTGAAACACAAACAGATCCATATTTTTAAAACTATGATATTTGTGTCGATTGGTACAATGAATATTTTCGAGGATTCGACTACTGATACATACGTACACTGAGAGATGAAACACAGCAAATCGCTTTTACTAACTGAATAATGTTGACCCTCATAATTAAAGAAGCTGCAACATTTGCCTGAACTTTGAGGGGGTTGACAAAAAATATGGACACCTCGGAGTATCTCTTTCAGGGTAGGTGGTATGATTTGTATAGCACTATTCCGCCTCACGTTAATGCGCGGTGGTACAAAAAACATACCACTTAATTACAAAGCTGTGACTCATCCAGAATGTTGGTTTATTTCTTGAACCACTCATTGTATGCAAGGTGGTACTTCCCACAGTGACCGAGAGATGTCAGAAGTAGTATTGTTCATCTGAGGCGATTGTTATTTCTTGGTGTGAACAGTGTTGCCGTTTATTTCCCCCCTGCGGTGAACTAGGTATTTTTTCCGTCTTTATGTGATACATTGTTGATTCATATCTTACAGGAAAGATAATCACGTCTATACATTTGGAATCACTATAGATTTCACGGTTGTTGGATTTATTCTATAGAAGACGTTCATGGGTTACTCAAGAGTTCAAAATTTATACCACCAGGCATCAAAAGTCTTCCACATAATATTTAGGAGTAATTTCCAATTTAGTTTCTAATGAGACGCTGTAGGAAAATACTAAAAGGTGATGAAATAATGGCAGTACTCCAACCTAAACTACTCTCATGTCAGGGTTTGTCGGCTGAAGGGGCAGACTGAAGTGATGATGACCCAGGGTTGTGGTACACTTAATGTACCGCCACTGTTTTCGAAAAACTTTTTTGATAAATGTTATAATATCTATTAACATTCTTATTGTAATGTAATTCTACAACATTTCACAAATTTATCATATAATTGTTCTACAAATCAATGTCTTGTGCTACAAAGGCCCAAATTTTTCTTCGTTACGTGACAATGCCTTTATTCTTTTCCTGTTCAAATGTCTTTCAGAAGACTACTACTGCATCTTTTAAGTTTTCATCTGTTGTGGGGAAAGTAATGTTATGTCATATAGAATGAAACCCAGTGTAAATGATCGGTGAAACGCGTGATTTCCAAAGAAGTAAACTCGTTAGTGTAAGCATCAGTGACGAAAACAGTAGAACTGTTTAACGTCCACAGACACACGTTAAGTAGACTGGCAGGGTCGCTGGTTTTAGTGATGCCTGACGCCGCCAACTTACCTATACGAACGTTAAAATAATGTGTATGTTACTTACAAGGAAAGTACATGGACTCGACTTCTGTATGAACGTTTATTTACAGGATCTCTACGTACACCTCAATGTGCTGGTGGCTGTCGTTTTTCTGCAAAGCTCTGCAACCATGTTCTAGATAGCACTGTAGATGTAATTGTAGACGCCATACGTAATGCAGACATCTTAACTATAACTTATGTAATAATAATCGTACATGTTCTCTAGCGAATTGTCATCAAACGCCGTGATGATAGTTGCAACTTTAACCTTCTTCTGGAAATACTGTTGGTATTCACTGCCACTTCCCGCACTTACCGTAGCACTACCGCTTGCAATGAATTGTTCGTCATTATCATCCCTATTATCATTATTAGGAGTTTGTAACGACAGTATCTAACTTATTCTCATATTTCTGTACCGTAACAGATACGAGAAAGCATGCAAATGAATCATGTTCTACACTAATACCATCTTCACGAAGAAGGTTCTTCGTAACTTCATCTCAACTAATCGCAATACATTAGCAGGATTGATTAGCAATCGCCGCCCAATCTGACGCTTCCCTACACAAATAACATCACAAAACGCAACTTCGGAGGCACAATGCACCGTCCCTACTGGCGAACCGACAGGTCAAAGTGCAATGCGGCATGGCACACGCAGACGCCTCTAACGGACGACTGCAGAGTTTTGCAGATGCGGGAGTATCACTAGTGCAATAAGGGATATTTACATTATCTCTCATACGATTTTGGTGTATATGTGTTTGTTCGAGCCCAAGTACTTTCCTTGTTAGACATCTTCTGAACTAAATTGACGTTTTAATCTTTTTGCGGTGGTTTAAATAGGTACTGAAGTTGACCTAATATTCTCATTCTAGCTTAATTTAACATACAAATTGTAGAATAGTTTTATAAGATGAATATTAAGGTACATAAGCCCACATTTAAAGCGGACTACAGTTTTCGTAAGAACAATGCACACACTAGTTATTATCAGCAAACAGCTATCTCGGCGTATAGACTCACTTTTATAACGAGCATACTATTTTAGAAAATGACGCCGTTGATTCAAACTGGCGACATTTTAATAAAAACAGTAAGTTAACACCACTGAAGATACTTCTCACTAGCATTATGTAGGCGTCAACACTAGAAAGGTGGCGTTTGTTTATTACTTTAGTCCTGTTTCTGCAGACTATTATGTTTATCTTAGAAGTTGTTTACAAGCGCTACATGATAGCAATATGGTGATGACTGCTTCAGTCACACCAATGATACAGCATAGGGCATTACTAGTCTAGTTAATCTATGTCTGTGGGAACGTCTAACAAGCAGTAGTATCAGCGGTAATGACAACGTGACAAACGAAACAAGGTAAAACGTTACTAGCCAGTAGGACTGCAGAACTGAGCACTCCGTTTAGATTTTAAAAAAAATCGTGATAATACAAAACGAGCTGCCTTTCTTTGGACACTTTCGACGTCTTCCGTCAAACCCACCTGATAAGAATCCCACACTGGGCAGCAATACTCCAAAAAAGGGCGGACAAGCGTAGTGTACGCAGATTCTTTAGTAGTTCTGTTGCAACTTTTAAGGGCTATGCCAATAAAACGCAGTCTCTGGTTCGCCTTTGTCACGACATTATCTACGTGTTCTTTCCATTTAAGTCTGAAGTAATAGTAATTCCTAGGTGTTTAGTGGAGTTTACGGCCTTCACTTTTGATTGATTTATCTTGTAAATATAGTTTAACGGATTTCTTTTCGTACTCATGTGGACGACTTCACACTTCTCATTATTTCGAGTCAATTGCCAATTTTTACACCATAATGGTATCTTATTTAGATCATTGCGCTGTTAGTTTTGATCTTCAGATGATTTTACTAGACGGTAAATGACGGCGTCATCTGCAAACAACCTAAGAGAGCTACTTAGATTTTCTCCCAAATCGCTTGTGTAAATAAGGAACAGCAGAGGATCAACAACACTACCCTGTGGAACGCCCTATATCACCTTTGTTTAGGTCGATGCCTTACCATCGATTACTACAAACTGTTTCCTCTCTGACAGGAAATCCCCTATCCAGTCGCAAATTTGGGGCGATATACCATAACCACGCAATTTGTGAGGTACGGTGTCAAAAGCCTTCTGGAAATAAAGAAATACGGAATCAACTTAAGAACCTTGTCGGTAGCACTCATCCCTTCGTGTGAGTAAAGAGCTAGTTGTGTTTCGTATGAACGATCTTTCTAAATCCGTGTTGACCTTGGGTCAATAGATCATTCTGTTCGAGATAATGAGCTCAGGATTATTTGTTGCTAAGAGATCAAGTGTGTTTTGACATCCATTTACAACTCTAGTTGGCTCATGAACTGACTGTTCGAAGTAATTCTCAGAAATTCGTTGAGTACAATTTCGCACGATGTTTTACGTGTACCTCCTGATTTGAAAATATATTTTCGCCGACAGATGGAGGCTAAATTATAATCACCGCTTACTATTATTGTGTGAGTCGGGTACATGTTTGCAATTTAACTCAGGTTTTCTTTGAACCTTTCTGGTCTTGTATCGTCGGAGTCGGGAGGCCGGTAAAAGGTACCAATTATTAACTTATAACGATTTTCGAGTACAACCTCTACCCACAATAACTCACAGGGACTATCAACTTCGACTTCACTAACGATAGGATACTTTTTATGGCGACAAACACGATTCATCTAATCTATCCCTTCTGAACACAGTTCGATCTTTTGCAAAAATTCCTGCTCAACTTATTTCCGGCTTAATCCAACTTTCGATACGTATAATGACATTTGTTTCTGTGCTTTCTATTAATGCTTGGATTTCTGGTACTTTCCCGACACAGCTACTATAATTTGCAACAGTTATGCCGATAGTTCCTTAATCTATATTTTACCTGTGATCAAAAAAAAAAAAAAAAAAAAAAAAAAAAAAAAAAAAAAAAAAAAAAAAAAGGTTCAAATGTTTGTTAAGCTTATGGGACTTAACTACGGGGTCATCAGTCCCTAAACTTACAAACTACTTATGAACTACTTACGAACTAGGACGGCACAAATATCCATGCCCGAGGGGGATTCGAACCCCCGACCGTAGTGGCCGTGCTGACCGTGACTGGAGCGCCTCAGTCACCTCGGCCACCGCGGCCGGCACCTGTGATCATCCAGGACCCTTGAGACAGCCCATTTACTGTTTCCCCAATGCCCTTTACCCTAAAAACAGCACAGTCCACGCCACACAGGCCTTCCTAGGTATAGTGGACTCCTGACCTATTCAGTGGAACCCGGAACCCCACCAACCGATGGCGCAAGTCGAGGAATCTGCAGCCCACAAGGTCGCAGAACCGTCTGAGCCTGTGATTCAGACCCTGCTCTCGGATTTGTACCAGAGGTCCACAGTCGGTCCTGTCAATTATGCTGCAGATGGTGAGGTCTGATTTCAGCTTACAAGTAAGACTGGCAGTCTTTAGCACTTCAGAGAGCCGCTCAAACCCTGAGATAATCTCTTCAGATCTAAAGCGACACACATCATTGGTACCGATGTCAGACACCACTTGCAGTTGGCTACACCCTGTACCCTTCATGGCATCCGGAAGGACCCGATCCACATGTGGAATGACTCCACCTGGTATGCACACAGGGTGTACATTGATCTTCTTCCCCTCGTTGGCAACCGTCTAAGAGGCTCCATTACCAGCCTAACGTTTGAGCTCCCAACTACAAGCAAACCCACCCTCTGTGAAAGCCCAGGTCTTGCAGACTGCGTGGTGACTTCAAAATGAGAGACACCATCCAGCTGAGGAACATTGTCCTGAACAGATAGCACTTCAAACCTGTTTGCAAGACGAACTGGGGAGGCCTCACGATAAGTCCCCCGGAATGTCTTACTCTTCCTGTCATGCACTGGAGCGACCTCCCACGCAATCACTGGTTAGGTGTCTGCCTCAAAGCGAGCAGAAACAGGACATGACTCTGCCGCAGGCCTATCGGTGGACACGTCGGGCATCCGTTCTTTCCCCGCGACCGCCAAACAACAACGATACCCCTCGACCATAGCCTCAAGCTGTGCAACCGAGGTTAACACTGATTGAAGCTGGGAACGAAGTGTCACCAGCTCAGTCTGCATCCGCACGCTGCAGTCACAGTCCCTATTCATGATTACAATATAAGAAAAAACTAACAAATAGAAACACGCGATGTAGACTCGATAGAGCGTAACTAAGGTGATCTGGTGCTACTAACACTTGTACGAAAACAAAACAAACGAGTGACTCGGCAAGGAATGCGCAAAGCACTGCTATCAAATTACACTATTTTGAAAAATACGCGAGAGGGGACCTACTAAACACAAAAACGAGAAACAAACGTAAGAATTTACACTGCGGACAGAAACGTAAACGAAAATAGTTCGCTGGTACTTAACTGGTTTGTTGTCGGTGCTGCTTGCTGGATAGCTGATGGCCAACTGAATCACCTGTCGGATAATTATGAATAATTATCTCATCACCCTCGACAACAAAGTAAGTAATTAAACAAATTAATTTCAAATACTGCCGCATTTCAAAATGATAACCCGCCTGAAACAAAGACATATAAATAAGGAGTGCTTTGACAACAAAGTCGCCGTTATGAGGAGTCTTAGAGCAGAGAGGGGAACCACATTTGAGGTTGCAACATCATTGATGTAAATAGCGGATGTTTTGGTACAAGAGTTGATATAATTCTGTTGGAAACTATGAAAACATTTCACGAATCTAATCCTTGAAGAGTTGAGGCAGATATCAAAGCCAGAAGTGGCGCAAATCATTGTTGAATAAATGTTTCCATGTGTCTAGGTGCGAATATTCCTTTCGTCTACCCTTTGCATATATTAAAGTTAGGGCCCAAGGAATTTATGCACATATTTTCTTCACAATAAATATCTCACGGATAGTATTTATACAAATTTTCTTCACCGCGGTGGAGTAACCGAGCGGTCTAAGGCTGCGGAGCGCGCGATTGCTCGCCGTCGGAGGTTCGAGTCCTTCCTGGGGCATGGGTGTGTGTGTTGTCCTTAGGTTAGTTTATCATAGTTTAAGTAGTTTGAAAGCTAGGGACTGATGACCGCGCAATTTTGTCCTTCAGATTTACAATCATTTGAACATTTTTTGAACAAATTTTCTTCAAATACGAAAAGTCTAAAGTACTGAATCGCATGGACGGAGAAATGACGAGCCAGGTAAAAGCAGACGAAATGTACGAAGTTGATTTAAAAAAAACTATACTTAATGTCATTCATTTTAGACGTGGCGAAAGGATGGAGGAACTAGGTTGTAATCCTCACTGCTATAGAGCAGGAGTCGTTGTGGAAAGAGGGAAACAAAAATAACCTAGTAGAAACCTTATACTCAACGACATAAAAATTTTAACTAACACATCATTGATGACTTTATGTGTACGCAAAACAGTATATTATTCGAATCAATCCTAAGATTGAACATTGCATTGGCTTTCACTGCAGATGACATAACATTATCTTAGCCAGAACAGATAATGGCTTAAAAGATGCAGCAGTAGTCTTCTGAAATACATTTGAATAGGAAAAGAGTGAAGGCATAGCTATGTAGCTAACAAAACACAATATTACAGTTGAAAACCAAATGTGAAGAACAGAAAATTATTTATTTAAAAAATTCACAATATCTGTAACGCATTTTACAATAACCTTTCCTCGGGTATTTCATACACTGTACAAGCTCACAATTAGACACCAAGACCAGATGACTACTTTTCATTAAATTTCTTTAGCTCACTCATCACATAATCTATGCTTAAAAACAATCAGTAACATTTGTTGTATCTAGATCAAGGCACTTCTCAATATTGGGGATACAGAGAGGACGTAATACTGCCTAGACGAATAGAGTCTCCCTCTAACTGTAAGTATGAAGTGTATGCTGTCGTTTAGTTAATTCATACTGAGAAGTTCCACCAAACTTAATTCAACAAACAACATGTAGCTTTCATGCGTAACAGCAAAGTACAGCAGAGGTGCACGCACTATAAAAATGTAAACTTTCAGCAAGCAAGAAATAAGCAATAATTAACAAGTGAACAAATCTTAAAAATTTTAAACGCACAAACAAATTGTTGCACTGAGAAAGCTAATTTTAAAGCAAACAAGTAGGGAATTATCAAAATGAGTGTACCAAATCTTTGTTATTTTTAACACACAAATCAATGAGCGTATCAAGATATTTATTTATTATTTATTTTTATTTATTTATTTATTTATTTATTTATTTTTTTTTTTTTTTGAGGAGCGATCATTTTACACACCAACTGTAAGTGCACCAATTTCAGCATAATAAGAAATATAAGGTGGTTCTCTAACTTCTCATACGGATACAAGAAGTAATTGAAATACACTTACTATTCTGTAGAAGGGTACCGATATTCACAGCTAAAAAAAAAAAAAAAAAAAAAAAAAAAAAAAAAAAAAAAAAAAAAAAAAAAAAAAAAAAGCTTAAAATGTGAAGGGGGCAATGTAATAAGAGTAACGGGAAATGTAATCTGTCCTACCACTGGGGTGCAACAGTAATTAATAAATTGTGATACACTTAATTTACACTAGTGATATTGTACCCACGGAGTGGTAAGAGAGAACCTTTAAACTGTCAGAACTCGTGTACGGTTCCGAGAACACGGCAAATATGTATAGGAGTAAGAGCAGGCAGAAGGCAAGTCATCCTAATCTGAGGAAGTAACATGAGAAAACATAACTTGGAGATTTTGGATTCCACGACCGATACGGCAACCACCTCCGGAATAGCAGAATATATATCGGCAGCAACGCAAGGCAACGGGACCTGGCGCGCTAAGTATACACGAAAGGACACCGCGGAGGTGGGCAAAAAGCGCGAAACTCGTGTTAAGGGATGCATCACCCTGGAAAAGAAACATATATTAGCCAAGTAGCAGGTAATACGACAGACAGCAAATCACACCTTTAAGCAAATAATATTCTCCTCAGATTCTCCCGCTGAAGGTAAATAAGCCGCGGCCGAGCGCATTGAGGCGCTATGTTACGATGAGCGAGGCCGTTCCCCGTCGGGGGTTCGAATCCCCCTTCTGACATGGATGTTTGTGCCGTCTTTAGTATAAAGTAGATCATAAGTAGTTTGTAAGTGTAGGGACTGATGACCCAGTAGTTAAGTCCCATAAGCTATACAAACATTTGACGTGAAAGGTCCCATATTTTACAAACCGCGCTGGCAAGGATGAGCTTCTCGCTCATCACATTCAGGGACATGTCAAAAAACGGCCCCTATTGTGCAAAGCGCTGCAATGAAGCAGCGGTGGTATAAGTTGCGACCCAGCAAACAGGGTTATTGAATCATGGAGCAACGCGTTAACATCAAGTTCTACTGTCCAGACTGACGTTTACGAGAGAGTTTTGAAACGGCTGCTGCAACGGATCCGACAGGTTCGGCCGAAACAGTACCTGAGTGTACAGTGGAATTTTCTGCACGAAAATGCCCGCCTGCACACTGCTCGAATGTTCAAATGTTTGTTAAGCTTATGGGACTTAACTACGGGGTCATCAGTCCCTAAACTTACAAACTACTTATGAACTAACTGAGGACGGCACAAATATCCATGCCCGAGGGGGGATTCGAACCCCCGACCGTAGTGGCCGTGCAGACCGTGACTGGAGCGCCTCAGTCCCCGCGTCCACCGTGGCCGGCCTGCACACTGCGATACGCGTATTGAACTTTCTCGAATAATGCAAGGTCACTGTGCTTCTACACTCTCGACATTCTACATATTTGGCCCCGGTAGACTTCTTTCTGTTTCCCCTCCTTAAATTAGCCCTAAAAGGCTTACGCTTCTCACCGGTTGCGGAGATCCAACAACGCGTAACCTAAGTGCTTTGAGCGATTCATAAGAAGCGTTTGCTGACAGTTTACAACAACAGTACAACCGATCTCAGATTGTAGCCAAGGATGATTACTTTGAAAGACAGTAAAAGTGTTTTTTTTTTTTTTTTTTTTTTTTTTTTTTTTTTTTTTTTTTTTTTTTTTTTTTGCTGTTTGGTCGATTTGCTACTTATACAAGGACAAAATAACAAGTATGTTTGTGGTTTCTAAGTAAGGTGCAATAGAAGCCTGCTGGGGGTTAGAAGTGTAGATCGAAAAACTAATTTTGAGTCTGTGAAGTGAAGAAAAGTTAAATTTATGGCGCATATTAACTAAAAGAGAGGACACATCCACATCTTGCGTTATGAAGGAGTCATTAGTTAGGCAATGGAGAGAAATGTGTTGGGAAAGGGCTGGAAAATATATAGGAACTTCATCTCTGGGATGCCGTTACCATGTTCAAATAGATAAAGTTTGCAGTACTTACGTGGGATGAAGAGAGATGCGCAGAAAGAGATCCATGGAGAAGATCAAACCAGTCTTCAGACTGCGGACCACACGAGCAACATGAAAAAAAGGGCAAAAAACTTATCGATAAGGCAATACACTTGTGGGATAAGTTTATTGATAAATATTTAACACAGCTGAAGATAAAATCTTAATGACAGATAAGTAAATAAATAATGATTACATCATCAGGATCCCTATGTTTCAAAAACAGAATGTTCACAATCAGTGAGTTCAGTGAAAAAGACAAAAACTAAGTATATAAATAAATAAAATAAAATAAAAAAGAACTGTGCAAACTACTTCCTGTGTTATAGCATCCTGACTACAGGGCATTGTAAACGACATAAATAAATAAATAATCAGCGAGATCTATCAGTTTTGACGTATGATAAATTAAATGTTCAAATCTTTGTTAAGCTTATGGGACATAACTGCGGGGTCATCAGTTCCTAAACTTACAAACTACGTAAGAACTCCCTTATACTAAAAAGAACACAAACATCCATGCCAGAGGGGAGGGGAGATTCGAACACCCGACGGGGAACGGCCTCGTGCATCGGAGCATAGCGCCTCAATGCGCTCGGTCACTCCGCCGCGGCTTGACGTATGACAATGAGTCATGGAAATTATTTGTGAAAAATATTTGAGAAAAGGTACTTAAGCAACTGATAATGGAGAAATCCATTTTAGAATTTCTTAAACAGACAGAAGAAAGTAACAGGGGTAGTCTCAAGTGGAAGACCTAATTATGATCCTCTTATTTATTTCGTTTCGTTCTTGTGTTTAGACAACTAAGCTGTGTGTGTGTCACGCTGCGTTTTTCGAGTAGGAGCAGAATAATGCAAAGGATAAATCTGACAGGGTAAATTCAAGTCATTTACTATTCAAAATTATACTCGTCTTTTCGTCACTTGGACAATAAATTCACAGTAGCAAGAGTTTACCCTCAAGTATCCTACAGCGCTTATGCCCGGCCGTTAATGTTGTGGTACTGAATTTGGTGCGCTGATACTGGCCCTCGGGGTTATAACACACGCTTATTTCTCAGTTGGGAGAAACCTAACGATATTCGGCTAAGAAAAGTTTCGTACAAAGTTGTCATTTCAAATCACTACACACTTTTGCGTAATATTAACTGCGTATCTAGCTCGTGTTATATTTCCAAAATGATGCTTATCGTTGCTTAGGGATATGTTCGTTTTTTAAAAGCTCCTGTAACTGCCCAACGTATCTCTCGCCCAAAGTCAAGTATAAATTTAAACTGTCTGTCAATTTATATTCGGTCTAAATATTTCAGACCTAAATTATCAACACTGAGCGGTAAAACATTCTCAAAACTAGATTCCCACAGCAATATCCGTATATTACATGCACCAAAGATATACGCATCAAATTGTATTCAGACACGTAAGTAAACTTTAATTCATATTATGACAACTCTCTGTTTTTTAATGGAATGAATGATTATGAGGTGATTACTAATCACTCCTAATAGTCCAAACTCAAGTTCACGACACTACTGGAATGGTGCAATATTACAAAAATAGCATATAAGGAGAGATAGAAAAAAACTAGAAGAAAGTAGAGCCGCGAGTTGATGCCCATGTCAGGGACTGCGACGCCGCTCCCACTGGTGGTTGGAGTCCTTCCTAGGGCAAGGGTGTCTGTGTTGTCCTTAGGATAGAATGAAATAGTTTACGTTGTTTGATTAGTTTAGGGACAGACGACTACAGTAGTTTGGTCCCATAAATATACAAACATTTGATGAAAAGTGGACCCAGGAAGAAAGGGAACGATACTCTCGAAGGATGAAGGCAGTTTGGATTCATCGTATCCTTCAAACGAATTGTTGGAAAGAGGAAGAAGAAGAAGAAGATGATGATGATGAAAGTAAAGGATGAAATAGGTAGAAAGACGATTCATAGTAGACTGCTCGGATTTTACCGGAGGCATCACATTTAACTGATAAAAAGTTGAAAATTTAAATAAGCAGCAAATGTTACACGAAAAAGAGAATACAGAAGGTTAAAAATTGAGACTGATAGGTGAGCAGGAATTGCTACAGAAAAAAATTGGAGGGTATAGAAACATATATAACAATGGAATACATCGATACTACGTAAAAGAGAATTAAATAGACATTTAAAGGAAAGAGAGATAGCTGTATAAATACCAAGAGCTTAGACGGAAGCCTAGAAATAAACAACCTAGGGAAAACTCCACAAACAACTTCCAATAGTACCAGTTTTTACTTACGCTGTTGTTGTTGGTTTTGAGTTTTAGGGGGGCAAAATTTATTTAGGCATTGCCGGGTTTATGGTGTACTGTTATTTCGAAATTTTAGGCTTGGTGCTGTAAAGATCTGGATTAAATACCGCTCATAGAATTGAATGAATTTCGGAATATCTGCAGGAATTAATTTTTTTAAAGATGATGTCAGACTAGAGCAAGGATCATATAGGCATTAAAATATAGCGGTAGTCATTGTTGAAGTTAAGACAGGACATGAAAGCACCACTATAAAAGAAAGTCGGGGAATAGTTACTTTTACATGCAGGATGAAGCGTGGATCAACTGTAGACATTGTTTTGTGCTGGAACACAGAATGAAATTAAACTATCCGTAAATCGATGCTTGGTTACCTTACGCTTCGCGTAACAAAGTCTCACGATAGCATTAGATTACTGACACAATAGGGAAATAAAATCATAAGATATTGGACTTCGCTGAATAAAAATATTAACTGCAGGTTCTGAAATCAAATCAATATAAATTGAATGTAGGAAGGAGTTGAGATTGAATCAAACTTATGCAATTGCGAAACGAATCGTAATAATGACCAAGCATCTCTTTACGATTGACAGCAGCTTGCTGAAAACAACATACAAAAAATTATTGGGAATAGGAGAAGGTGATTTTGAATTTAAAAAAATGTTTGAAATCAGCTGGGGGTTTATTACAATAAGAATAAATAAATAAAGCTCACACTTACATTTCCTAGCAGAGAGTCTGAAGAGACGTCCGATCAGCACAAGAGTGCAGAAAGACGAAGAGCGCTTCCGTTCTCTCTCCAGGCTGGTTGAAAAAATTGATAATCGCAAAACAAAAAAAGTCAGAGGTTTATACTGAAGTGAGAACGGATACGCAAGCGACAAGCGTCGCAGATATAATTTTAGGAAAAATATCTAATGTAATGCTACAGTGTCATAGAGTCACATTGTCAGGTACATATACAGGGCGTTACAAAAAGGTACGGCCAAACTTTTAGGAAACATTCCTCACACACAAAGAATGAAAATATGTTATGTGGACATGTGTCCCGAAACGCTTAATTTCCATGTTAGAGCTCATTTTAGTATTTCTCTTTAAATGTAAATTGTAAATTTTCACATTCAGCATGTGTGAGCTGACGATAATCCGCACGCAATTGTGCAATCACGTCATCAACACAGATTTTCTGTGAACGTTTGGGCAGGAATTGTTGGTGATGACTTGATTGGGCCTCATGTTCTTCCACCTACGCTCACTGGAGCACGTTATCATGATTTCATACGGGATACTCTACTTGTTCTGCTAGAACATGTGCCTTTACAAGTACGACACAACATGTGGTTCATGCACGATGGAGCTCCTGCACATTTCAGTCGACGTGTTCGTACGCTTCTCAACAACAGATTCGGTGACCGATGGATTGGTAGAGGCGGACCAATTCCATGGCCTCCACGCTCTCCTGACCTCAACCCTCTTGACTTTCATTTAAGGGGGCATTTGAAAGCACTTGTCTACGCAACCCCGATACCAAATGTAGAGACTCTTCGTGCTCGTATTGTGGACGGCTGCATCAGCGCATCAGGGATTCCATGTGACGGAGGTTGGATGCATGTATCCTCGTTAACGGAGGACATTTTGAACATTTCCTGTAACAGTGTTTGGAGTCGCGCTGGTACGTTCTGTCGCTGTGTGTTTCGATACCATGATTAATATGATTTGAAGAGAAGGAATAAAATGAGCTCTAACATCGAAATTAAGCTTTTCCGGACATATGACACATAACATATTTTCTTTCTTTTTGTGTGAGGAATGTTTCCTGAAAGTTTGGCCGTACCTTTTTGTAACACCCTGTAAACCCAGATCTTACGTGATCAGGGTTATAATATTTAAAACATGGTAATCGACATGGCAAAGGAACTGCGGGCGACCCCATCATTAAAGCAATCTGTCCCACGAATAATAATGTTTCAGTATCGACGGTTAGGCGCAATTCCTTTACCATGTCGATTACCTGAATATCGACAGGTACTAGTGACAACTATAAGCGGAGTTTTCTTCCAAAAATGTGCCATCACAGTTGCAGCTGTCCTGAGCAGAGTAGTCTGTAAACTGTAGAAAGAGAATGGGTAGTAGTATTTGTAGTGGCTGTAAAACGGAAATTTTCCCGGAGGAAATACTAAAGAAAGGGAAGACCTAAGCCAAAACACGGCTCCTGGAATAGACGACTTTCCCTCAGAATTATCGTTACCCTTGGGAGAGCTAGCCATAACAAAAGTAATCCATGTGATATTTAAAATGTATGAGGCAGACTTCAAGAAGCGTGTGATAATTACAAGTCCAAAGATAGCCGGTTCCGACACGTGTGATTATGTCTGAAAAATCGGTTTATAACTTATGGTTGCAACACAGTAACATGAATTGTTTCCTGTAGAACAGGAAAAGTTTTTGAAAATGACCTTGGAGAAGATCAGTTTAGTATTAGGTGAAATGTAGGAACACCCGAGGCAGTACTGACCCTTCGATTTATCTTCTAAAAAGAAAGCCTAACCTGTGCTCATTGTGTTTGTAGACTTGATGTCAGCGTTTGAGAAAGATATGTGGAATATTCTCTTTGAAAGTTTGAATATGTCATGGTTGAAATACATTGAGCGAAACGTTACTTACAGGTTGCAGGTAAACCAGACGGGAGTTGCGAGAGTCGAATGACACGGAACGGTAGCAGTGGTTGAGAAGGGAGTGAGACAAGATTCTAGGCTTTCTCAAATCTTACTCAGTCTTTATATGGAGCAACTTGTGAAGAGAAGCAAGGAGAAATTTGAGAATGATATCAGTGTTCAAGGAAAAGAAACAAAAACTTTGCGGTTTTGTGGGTGTCACAACACTTCAGCCAGAGACAGAAAGGGGGTCGTAGAGCAGATAAGCTGAATGATCAGTGTCTTGAAACAAGAATATCTGAACAATAACAATAGCTGAACAAGGGAATGAATGTAGTCGAACAAGGGAAAGTGACGGTGACGGAATTAGATTAGGAAATGAGGCACTAAAAGTAGTCGATGGATTTTGCTATTTATGAAGTAATATGACTAAAAATGCTTTTAATCAAATTGCGTGGTTATGGTATATCGCCCCAAATTTGCGATTGGATAGGGGATTTCTTGTCAGAGAGGAAACAGTTTGTAGTTATCGAGGGTAAGGCATCGACTAAAACAGAGGTAATATCGGGCGATCCACAGGGTAGTGTTATTGGTCCTCTGCTATTCCTTATTTACATAAACGATTTAGGGGAAAATCTAAGTAGCTCTCTTAGGTTGTTTGCAGATGACGCCGTCATTTACCGTCTAGTAAAATCATCTGAATATCAAAACCAACTGCAGAACGATCTGAATAAGATATCAGTATGGTGTAAAAATTGGCAATTGGATCTAAATAATGAGAAGTGTGAAGTCGTCCACATGAGTACGAAAAGAAATCCGTTAAACTTTGTTTACAACATAAATAAATCAAATGTGAAAGCCGTAAAAATACCTAGGAATTACTATTACTTCAGACCTAAACTGGCAAGAACACGTAGATAATATCGTGGGAAAGGCGAACCAGAGACTACGTTTTATTGGCAGAACCCTTAAAAGATGCAACAGAACTACAAAAGAAACTGCATACACTGCGCTTGTCTGTCCATTTTTGGAGTATTGCTGCCCAGTGTGGGATCCTTATCAGGTGGGTTTGACGGAGGACATCGAAAGAGTCCAAAGAAGGGCAGCTCGTTTCGTATTGTCACGATATAGGGGAGACAGCGTTACGGAAAAGATACAGGATCTGGGATGGGAATCACTACAACAACGGCGCTTATCGCTGCGGCGTGGGCTACTTGCGAAACTCCAATCACCAACATTCTCCTCCGAATGCGAAAATATATTGTTGACTCCCACTTACAGAGGTTGAAATGACCATCAGAATAAAATACGAGAAGTCAGAGCTCGAACGGAGAGATTCAGGTGTTCTTTCTTCCCGCGCGCTATTCGAGAATGGAATGGGAGATAAATAGTATAATTGTGGTTCGATGAACCCTCTGCCAGGCACATAAATGTGATTTGCAGAGTATCCCATGTAGATGTAGATGTAGAAATAGCATTTCAAAACTGACGAAGATAGCGGACAGGCTTCAACTGCTAGGCATAGATAATGCCAGCTCTCTTTTTTCTAACCTCCTTGTTCAATGCTCAGCGATAATTTCTTACTAAATAAAGAGAAAAAATTGTATTGTTAAAAGATGAAATGTTAAAGAAGATTTGGCTGTTTCCTACTAGTCACTCGAGATGCAACATTGTGATAAATAAAATTTAGTTTCTCTGACAACAGATTGTAAGTAGTATTGGACGAACTCATTATAAATATTTACTGTTTGTGTGAACCGAAAAAGAGTGAAGATTTTTTAATTTTCAATTTTAATTTAATTTTTATATTATTGATGTAATGTGGAGATACAATGTGAAGAATTTTATTAAGGAAATTTTTTGTGGTTCAAGTGAACTTCTATGGAAAATTATCAACGTTTAGCTTTTCTTTATATAGCTCAGAGATTATAAAAAATAACAGTTTATTAAGGCAAATCTACGCAGTTGCTTTAGAAAGTTTTTTTAACAAAAAGGAAGTCGCTCAAGAACTTGCGAACTTCGTTTAATGTGAAAAAATTAAGAAAACTATTTTTCGGTGTATTGGTTTATACAGGAGATTCCTTCAATGAAGAAGTCTGATCAGTCAAAAAGTGGATTACCATTTGAACTCACTTTCCTGAGGAAAGCATTCAAACTAACGACGATTCATAATGATAATAATTAACAGGTGAATTACAAGGAAAAAGAGGGCCGTGCCACTGCAGAATGAAACTAAGTCGACCGTCCTCAATTCCCACTGCTGTTGCAATCTAGTTCGATTTCATACAGCTCTGCTACATAGTACCTAGCTATTAAATCAACGGGACTGTGCCAAGCGACAGATTACCAATGCTACATTCAAACATTACGAAAGTATTTTGCCTGTTCATCTGGATCTCCATATATTTTACTACATTTAGATCAGCAATGGTGCGTGCTACATGTTCACTAGTTCATTTAACCACGAAAAAACTAATCTAAATCTACATCTACATGGGATACTCTGCAAATCACATTTAAGTGCCTGGCAGAAGGTTCATCGAACCACCTTTATACTATTTATCTGCATTCCCTATTGGAATAGCTCGCGGAGAGAAAGAACATCTGAATCTCTCCGTTCGAGCTCTGATTTCTCGTATTTTATTCTGATGATCATTTCTGCCTATGTAAGTGGGAGTCAACAATATATTTTCGCATTCGGAGGAGAATGTTGGTGATTGGAGTTTCGTAAGTAGCCCACGCCGCAGCGATAAACGCCGTTGTTGTAATGATTTCCATCCCAGTTCCTGAATCATTTCCGTTACGCTGTCTCCCCTGTATCGCGATAATACAAAACGAGCTGCCCTTCTTTGGACTCTTTCGATGTCCTCCGTCAAACCCACCTGATAAGGATCCAACACAGGGCAGCAATACTCCAAAAATGGACAGACAAGCGTAGTGTATGGAGTTTCTTTAGTAGTTCTGTTGCATATTTTAAGGATTCTTCCAATAAAACGCAGTCTCTGGTTCTCCTTTCCTACGACATTATCTACGTGTTCCAGTTTAAGTCTGAAGTAATAGTAATTCCCAGGTATTTAGTTGAGTTTACAGCCTTCACATTCGATTTATTTATCTTGTAAACAAAGTTTAACGGATTTCTTTTCGTTCTCATGTGGACAACTTTACACTTCTCATTATTTAGAGTCAATTGCCAATTTTAGGCTGTAATGATATCTTATTCAGATCGTTCTGCAGTTGGTTTTGATCTTCAGATGATTTTACTAGGTAAATAAAGAACAGCAGAGGAGCAATAACACTACCCTGTGGAACGCCCGATATCACCTCTGTTATAGTTGATGCCTTACCATAGATTACTACTGTGTCCTTTCTGACAGGAAATCCCCTATCCAGTCGCAAATTTGAGGCGTTGTACCATAACCACGCAATTTGATTAAAAGCCCTTTGTGAGGTACGGTGTCAACAGCCTTCTGTAAATCAAAAAATACGGTATCGATTTGAGAACCCTTGTCGACAGCACCCATCACTTCGTGTGAGTAAAGAGCTAGTTGTGTTCCGCATGAACGATATTTTCTAAATCCTTGTTGTCTTGGGCCAATAGATCATTCTGTTCGAGATGATTCAGAATATTTGATTTCAGGATATGTTCCAAAACTTTGCTGCAAATTGACGTCAATGAATTAAGCCTGTAGTTTACTGGGTTACTCCTACTGCCTTTCTTGAATATAGGTGTGACCTGTGCAAGTTTCCAATCTTTTGGTACAGATCCTTGTTTGAGAGAGCGGTTGTATATGGCTGTTAAGTAAGGAGCTATCGCTTCAGCATAATCCGATAGGAATCTAATGGGTATACAGTCCGGCAATCGTGCAAACTAATGTTTTGAATATTCACACTATCATTTTTCGTTTCATCCTCGTATCAGATCATTTTATCTGCATTTTCAAGGTATTTTTATTGCATGAGAAACTTTGGAGTCGTGAATATAGGAAGCAAACGAGCCGTGGCGTTAACCATACACTGCTGAAGTTGAGATTCTCTCCTGAACATTCCGGGCGCGCCTTCGATAACGACAGTAGAGGCGAAATGTCGCTAAGTAACATGCGTCAAAGCACCAGCTCCTAATCTAATCGGACACTTCCGATAAACGACATATTTTCCGGAAGGTAACCATTTAGCTACTTCCCGCACATCACGCTGGGCAAGAGCAAAGGCTTTTTGAAGGCGACATCGGCGCCTTATAGTTGTTTTTGGAGCAACATTCGGGAATTTCATAGCCAGACCACTGATCGTCATACACGGGAGCACTTTGAAGGGTTTGGTTAATTTGATGAACGATGACATCAGGCCTACCAGGTCTCGGCTTTTCATCGTGCACATTTGTCACATGTGTCGAACTTGTTTGTCACTCATTAGAAAGAACTCAAGGTGGATGTCCGAAGCTGACGATCCTTTTACAAGAAAAAAGATCATCACACCGGCGCTCTTCACAACTGGCGGGACCTACAATTGAATCGATCGGAGCTGAAAGGCATTAACTCCAAATGTGCATAGTTTTATTGTTCCATATCGAGCGTTGCTTGGGCAAGAACCATCAAACGGCATTGAAAAGAATGACGTCGGCGTTCGCTGCTACATTAAGCTGGTGTTGCATGTAATGCGTGCGCAGCTGAAACGTGTTAAGCCACGGACTTTACAACTCTGTGCCGTGGAAGTCCATGTAGCAGACTATCATGAAATTTTGGAAAATAACGACCATGTTGCTTTGAGAAGACTGTTATATCCATAGGAACTGAAGGGCTCCCAAAGACAAGGACCAAGCGTTTTCTCGCCTAAAATTTAAGCAATTGAAATACGAGAGGAACAAGATTGGAGAGGTTGAAGCGTCTGTTTACATCTACTCTCCTGTTAAACACATACTTTTTTTTTCAGGGAAAGACAAGGTCGCTGCCTTGATCTTACGTATCATGGAAAGGCGTACAAACGCAACGTTCCTAAAGACGTAAAAAAGATGCAGGACATTGCAGCAATAGTGCCTCAGGACGCCATGGAAATTCACGACGTTGTTCTAAAATGGCCAGAAATGAGTACTTCGTGTGAATCTGTCCATTCGTAACAAGTTCAGTGTGTGTTTCTTTATTCATGAATTAAATTGCATTTTACCATACTAATAATATATTTTATAACACTTGTTCATTAATATATATTTTAAAGACATTAGTTGAATATTCCTTGTAGGTCCCGAATTTACTAGTAATCGCGGAGCTGAAAAGCATTATATTTTATAACACTTGTTCATTAATATATATTTTAAAGACATTAGTTGAATATACCTTGTAGGTCCCGAATTTACTAGTAATCGCGAAGCTGAAAAGCATTAAGTCCACTTTCAAAAAAAAAAAAAAAAAAAAAAAAAAAAAAATAAATAAATAAATAAATAAATAAATAAATGCGGATTGAACGTTGATCTTGTATTTTGACAAAGAAAATATACATTTTGAGACTTTATTTTATAGATAACTAGCTGTAAACCCGGCGTTGCCCAGGTGTTTATTTATCCTACACTCCACATCCCCTTCCCCCCTCTATCTGCATCCACCTCTTTCTCTCCCATATTTTTGTTCGATCCACCTTTCCCTCTCTTGGCAAAGTTTACCTGCAAAGTAAACTCTGTCATGTACCACACAGACATTTATGTATCCAGAGATCTTCCTCTTGGTTTAAAGGACATATGTGCAAAAATTCGTAAAGATTGGAGCAAAACTATGCATTTTGTAAAATTATGTAAGTTAAGTAACCTCCACCATGCATCGAACGAAATTTTATACACACAGTGACATTCCTCTTGTTTTTAAGGTAGAGGGAGCAAAGTTTCATCAATATCGGAACAAAACAATAGACTTCTATGCAATAGAGACGCAGGGTTTCATTGAAAAACGCACTTTGTTGTTTTCAAATATTCTAGTTTTATTTCATACAACCCTTGTTATGAAAAAAACGAAGGGTCTGTGGAATCGGTCGAGCCATTCTCAAGTTATGGCGCGACCAAGGTATTTAGGGATCCACTTTTATGTTTCAAACTACCCTCCCCCATGCACCGTATGAAACGTAAAGTAGACGGTGACCTTCCTCGTGGTTGGAAGGCCAAGTGTGCGAAATTTCATGAAGATCGGAATGAAACTGTATATTTCGTGAGTCTGTATGGGAAGTATGTTCTGCCATACACCTATCACACCTTAGCTGATGTTTTCTACATATAAACTACATTCCTGCCATAATTTCAGCTTCATAGGTGAATTAGTTTTCGAATTTTCGTATTTAGTCAGTGAGTGAGTGAATGAGTGTCCGTTCGCATTTATGTAGATAGAGATTAAGAATGCTTTATTTTGGATACAAGAGAATTGAGGGAGACTTGCAGACAAAAATAAATAGTAACACCGAAATCTGTAATGCTAACTTTACTTGATACAAGGTCATTCCTGATGCGACAGTTTTACGGCATCTACAGCGAAACTGTTGTGAGCGGTAGACTTCTTTTCGTTTCATCATTTTGTGGGGGGTTCTGTTATAAAACGCTTTATAAACGTCTGAAATTGCATGCAAACTTTGTCGCAGGTCCTTAACTACTCCCATTTCCTAATAATCGACGCGTGAATCTGGGTATGCTCACGCGGTGGCCTCTCATTATTTATGACGTCATATCTCCTGGTTGCTGAACACATAGAGGACATACAGACAAACATTCATTAGTATATATCTATATATAGATAGCAGAAAAAATCTATATCTATTTGGTTCTGGAACATCTATACAATTATTTGCTTCTCCTGAAAAGTTGTGAAAATGACATTCAGCTCCAACCGATTCAATTGACGCAGCCACGTCAATCGGTCGGCAGTCTAGCGCCTACTGCAGCACTGATGTTTGTTCAAAATCAAATGTTTCTAAATCTATGGGACTTAACTTCTTTGGTTATCAGTCCCTAGGCTTGCAAACTATTTACTAATCATAGGACAAAACACGCACCCATGCCCGAGGGAGGACTCGAATCTCCGACGGCGACCAAACTCGCGCTCCACAGCCGAGGGTGAAAAATAGCTATTCGGTAGAGATTCGCGGTATTTCTGACTAATGGGCTTAGAATGACCTAACACACTCGTTTGCGGTGTACTTGGACAGAGCTTTAATACTTCATTTTGTGGTCATTATGATAGTGCACATGGATCAGTACTGAAATTCTTGATTGCTCTCCTCAGGTTTCTTGGTTTTGGACTTAGATGCAACTGGAGGACATCGGCATACATGTGGTATTTACAAAAGGACACAGCAGACGATACCTCATTCATGTACAATGATAAGAGTATTGCCGGCCGCAGTGGCCGAGTGGTCTGCGGCGCGCCAGTCACAGTCTGCACGGCCGCTACGGTCGGGGGTTAGAATCCCCTCCCTCGAGCATGGATGTTTGTGCCGTCTTTAGTATAAGATGGATCATAAGTAGTTTGTAAGTTTAGGGACTGATGACCCCGCATTTAAGTCCCTTAAGTTTAAGAAACATATGAACGTTTTGAAGATGCGATGTAAAGTATGATCGAAACCACTGCAGCGCCCTTTGAGAGTAATTTAGAAATTCATTGTATATGCTTGAAATTTTTCAAGCGAGGGGCTGATCTAGATTATTTATTAAGAATATATAAGTCAAGATCGTTATTTGAATATTTTATTTTTATTTTAGATGGCCAGTTTCGTCGTTATTATCTACAGATCTTTATTTTTTATTTTTTAAATAGTATGTCATATGATATAGTGCTTGATGTTAAAGTCACAAAAACTACATACATAGTTTAAAATACTGTGTTATGTACATATAAACCAGACGCATCAAATTTAAAATTGTATGCCATAAACGCCACTTTTTAAAAATCAGACAACGTTTTTCTCACTTGTTCGCGCTGTTTGAAGAAGCAACTGTCTAGAGGCTGAGAATGTATATAATAACACATGTCGCTTGTGATAGAAAATTGTCTTGTTTAAAAAATAAGTGGCTGGATATGGCTTTTTCAATTTGAGACGTCTAGTTTATATGTACTTAACACAGTACCTGTAAAATATTTGTGTGATTATTATAACTTAAGACATCAAATATAATTTCATATGAGATGTTATTAATAAATATATATATGGATCTGAAGATAAAATCTAAGATTGAAGAAACCGATCACATAAAATAAAATATTGAACAAGCGATTTTCGCGTATACGACGGTTGGAACTCAAATAGTGGCAACACTGTTGTGGCGCTACTAAGCAATGGAAGCTACTATTGTCGCTGATAGCACACGTTGTTGACATACCTATCTTACCTTCGAACAAATGGATTCGCTTGTCCCACGTCACCGGCGTGAGCACAATCGAGAGAAACACAGTCACTTGCGAGCGAGTGCTCTGTCGCAACGGTGTTGGATCGAGATTGAATGTGCTACAAGTCGTACGACAGTGTCATAAAGGTCTTCAAGAGGCGTGCGAGGAATCGGCACGTTGGGTAAAAGCCTTCAACGAAGGTCGGCAAACTGCGGCATATATGCATCGGGCAGGTCGACCTAGCGTCTCTGAAGAAGAAGTGTATATTGTTGCCACCCACGAAACCGGATTAGCGCACGCGACTGTGCTTTCCATCCTGAAGGAACGTCTGGGCAAACATGAACTAACGGAAATGCAGAAGTGGATCTATTACGACGCTGCTCAGACGAACTTGGAGCGCTATGACCGCGAAGGAGATGCTTTCTGACGCCGTATCGTAGCACTGGATGAAACATGGGCCATATCGTACGAGCCAAAAGTGAAACACTAATGCAACGAATGACGTCATTATGGGTTGCCGCGAAAGTGGAAAATGCGTTAGAGCGCCAGTATGGTGAAAGTTAGGTGATTCTCGGGAACGATTGTCATGGTGTTCCTAACGCATTACGTTCCTCCACGGCACACCGTCAATGCATAGTTTTACTGCTGGTTTCGGTGCATCACTTGCAACCGGCTTTGCGAAAGAAACGGCAACAATCTCTGTACTACTGACCCTTCAATGTACCCGGTAATGCGGGGGCGCATACAGCGCCATCTGTGGTTGCTTTTTTCGGTCGACGAGACTGAGAAATACTGTACTATCTACCATACTCCCGAACTGAAGTCCTTGTAACTCTGATTTGATTCCGAAAAATGAAGGAACCACTTCGTGGCATTCGCTTCAGAACTGTTGCAGAAAGTCGACTTGCAGTAGACCGCTCCATTCGCTCCATCAACAGAACAGGCTCTGCTAACTACGCCTTCCACGTAGCTAGCAACGAATTCTACACAACGCTGGTGGCTACTTTGAAGGAGAGTAAAAGGTGTAAACATGTAACGTTTTTGTATCGGTTGTAAATAAATAGTTGCCAGTCAAAGTTCCTCAGAGGATAAGGATTGGAAATGAAATATCAGAAGGAACCGCAATTGGGCGAGGGATCAGACAAAGTTGTTGACTTTCCCCATTATTGTTTAACGTATAGCTTGAAAAGATTATTGCAAAAGGCGTAGATGGGAAAAGAGGAATACGTATTGGTGGAAAGAGAATAGAATGCATAAGATTTGCTGATGACATGGTATTAGTGGCTGAAGGTGAGCGGACAGCGAAGAACGTGCTTAAAGATCTAAATGATGGGATGGAAATAAACGTAGCAAAAACAAAGAGTATGGTCTTCAGTACAAGACACAGAGTGGCCAATATTAAAATAGGACATACTACCATTAGCCAAGTAATTGCATTTAAATATCTTGGAAGCACAATAACCGAAGACTTAAGATGCCACCAGAAGATGAAAACTCGAATTGCCATTGCGAAGGAGGCATTCAACAGAAAGATGATACTGTTATGTGACAGATAAGGCTCTAAGGCCACTCCCATGAACCACAGACATTGCCGAGGTGGGGTGGCTTGCGTGCCTCAACGATACAGATAGCCGTACCGTAGGTGCAACCACAGTGGAGGGGTATCTGTGGAGAGGCCAGACAAACGTGTGGTTCCTGAAGAGGGGCAGCAGCCTTTTCAGTAGTTACAGGGGCAACAGTCTGGATGATTGGCTGAGCTGGCCTTGTAACATCAGCTAATGTGGCTTTGCCACACAGTAACTGCGAACGGCTGAAAACAAGGGGAAACTACAGCCGTTATTTTTCCCGAGGACATGCAGCTCTACTGTATGAACATATGATGATGGCATCCTCTTGGGTAAAATATTCCGGAGGCAAAATAGTCCCCCATTCGAATCTCCGGGCGGGGACTACTCAGAAGGATGTTGTCATCAGGAAAGACAATACTGGCATTCTACGGATCGGAGCGTGGAATTTTAGATCCCTTAATCGAGTAGGAAAATTAGAAAATTGAAAAAGGGAAATGGATAGGTTGAAGTTAGATATAGTGGGGATTAGAAAGTTCAATGGCAGGATGAACAGAATTTCTGGTCAGGCGAGTACAGGATTATAACTAGAAAATCAATTGAGGTATCACAGGAGTAGAATTGATAATGAATCAGAAAATATGAATGCGGGTAAACTACTATGACTGGCACAGTGATCGCATTATCATTGTCAAGATAGATACGAAGCCAACACCGACAACAGTAGTACAGGTTCATATGCCAACTAGCTCTGCCGATGATGAGGAGATCGAAGAAATATATGAGGAGCTAAAGGAAATTATTCAGACAGTTAAGGGAGAGGAAAACTTAATTGTGATGGGAGACTGGAATTCGGTAGTAGGAAAAGGAAGGGAAGCGAAGATAGTAGGTGAATATGGTCTGGGCAAAAGGTATGAAAGAGTAAGCCGCCTGGTAGAATTTTGCACAGAATATTAGTTGTATACGTGGAA
The DNA here is from genome assembly GCA_026315105.1 of Locusta migratoria. Taxonomy (NCBI): domain Eukaryota; kingdom Metazoa; phylum Arthropoda; class Insecta; order Orthoptera; family Acrididae; genus Locusta; species Locusta migratoria. The sequence goes on from CM048751.1 coordinate 18,484,762, forward strand.
GAGACTAGGAGACACCGGGAGATACCAGATTGATTTTATAATGCCAAGACATAGATTTCGGAACCAGGTTTTACAGTGTATGAATACCCAGGGGCAGATAAAGACTCTGACCATAAATTGTTTGTTACGAACTGTAGGCTGAAGCTGAAGAAACTACAAAAAGGTAGGAAAAGAAGGAGATGGGACCTGGATAAATTGAAGGAACCTGAAGTTCTTAAGAATTTCAGAGGGAACTTTAGGCAACAATTGACAGAAACAGGGGAAAATAAAACAGTAGAGGAGGAATGGATAAAATTGAGAGATGAAATAGTGAAGGTAGCAGAGGACAAAATAGGTAGGAAGGCAAGACCTACAAAAAATCCTTGAATATTACAGGAGATACTAAATTTAATCGATGAAAGGAGAAAATATAAAAATGCAGTAAATGAAACAGGCAAAATGGAGTACAGACGACTAAGAAATGAGATTGACAGGAAGTGCAAAATGGCTAAGCAGGAGTGGCTAGAAGGAAAATGCAAGGATGTAGAAGAATGTATAAATGGGGGAAAAATAGATACAGCCTACAGGAAAATAAAAGAAACATTTGGAGATAAGAAAAACGGCTCTATGAATATCAAGGACACTGATGGAAAACCAGTTCTCAGCAAACAAGTGAAAGCTGAAAGCTGGAAAAAGTATATAGAGGGGCTCTACATAGGAAATCAACTTCGAAACAATATTTTAGGAAGGGAAGAGGATGTAGATGAAGATGAAATAGGAGATACTGTACTGAGAGAAGAATTTGACAGAGCCCTGAAAGACCTAAGTCGAAACAAGGCCCCTGGAGTAGATGATATTCCCTCAGAGCTACTGAAGTCTCTGGGAGAACTAGCCATGACAAACCTGTTTCACCTGGTGTGTAAGATATATGAGACAGGCGAAGTACCCTCAGACTTTATGAAAAATGTTATAATCCCCATTCCAAAAAAAAAAAAAAAAAAAAAAAAAAAAAAAAAAAAAAAAAAAAAAAAAAACAGGTGCAGACAGGTGTGAAAACTACAGAACCATCAGTTTAATAAGTCATGGTTGCAAAATATTAACACGAATCATATACAGAAGGATGGAAAAGCTGGTAGAAGCCGACCTCGGGGAAGATCAGTTTGGGTTCAGGAGAAATGTTGGAACACGGGAGGCAATACGCACTTTACGGCTTATCCTAGAAGATAGATTAAGAAAAGGCAAACCTACATTTCTAGCTTTTGTAGATTTAGAGAAGGTTTTTGACAATTTTGATTGGAATAAACTCTTTCAAGTTCTAAGCAAGCAGGAGTAAAATATAGGGAGAGTAACGTTATTTACAACTTGTACAAAAACCAGACAGCGGTTGTCAGAGTTGAAGGGCATGAAAGGGATGCAGTGGTTGGAAAGGGAGTAAGACAGGGTTGTAGTCTTTATTCAATTTGAACATTGAGCAAGCTTTAAAGGAAAGCAAGGAGAAGTTTGGAGAAGGAATTAAAGTTCAGGGCGAAGAATTAAAAACATTGCGTTTTGCCGATGACATAGTAATTATGTCAGATACAGCAAAGGACCTGGAAGAGCAATTGAACGGAATGGACAGTGTGCTGAAAGGTGCATATAAGATGAACATTAACAAGAGCAAAACTAGGGTAATGGAGTGCAGTGTAAGAAAATCAGGTGATGCTGAAGGAATTAGAATGGGAAACGAAGCAATAAAGGAGGTAGATGAGTTTTGTTACTTGGGCAGTAAAATAACAAATGATGGTCGCAGTATAGATGATATAAAATGCAGAATGGCAATGGGGGAAAAGCGTTCTTGAAAAAGAGAAATTTGTTAACATCGAATATTGATTTAAGCCTAAGGAAGTCCTTTCTGAAGGCATTTGTATGGAGTGTTGCCTTGTGTGGGAGCGAGACATAGACGATAAACAATGCGGACACGAAGAGGATAGAGGCTTTTGAAATATGGTGCTACAGAAGAATGCTGAAGGTTAGGTGGGTGGATCGCGTAACTAATGAGGAGGTACTGAACAGAATTGGGGAGAAAAGAAATTTCTGGGATACCTTGACTAAAAGAAGGGATATATTGGTAGGACACATTCTTAGACATCAAGGAATTGTGAATTTAGCGTTGGAGGGAAGTGTGTGGGGTAAAAATCGCAGAGGAAGACCAAGAGATGGATACAGTAAGCAGATTCAGACAGATGTAGGTTGGCGTTCTTATGTGAAGATGAAGAGGCATGCTCAGGATAGGGTATTGTGGAGAGCTGCATCAAACCAGTCTCCGGACTGAAGACCACAACAACAAGGCTCTAAGGAAAAGGCTTGGTAAATGTTTCGTTTGGAGTGTGGCACTCACTATAAGGTATAGCAGTCAACAATCCATAGATTGGTTCGAACACCACAGTGCTTTTACTAGGCATGGTCCTGTTTGGAGGTGGTATGCCGTTGCCTTCGTCCGACCTTCGAAATGACTTACCCAGCCAGTTATAGGGAGACCTACAGTTTAACGTGGGTTATGAACCGCGGTGCTACTCGGTATTTTTCTCATCTGCAACACTGCCAGACGTGGAAGAAGTGGAAAGTGACAGATAAAAATCCCAGGACCTCGCGGGGATCGAGCCTGGGATCTATGGATTAGTAGTCTGGCACTGTACCAGTGTGCTACGGAGCCGCTCGCACTCACTATATGGTGTACAAACATGAATGTCGAGAGGAGAGGATGAAAAAAAAAAATGTTAGAAGCATTTGAGATATGGATGTGGAGGAGAATGGAGAGAATAAGCTGGACAGAAAGAGTGAGTAATGAAAGAGTGTTAGAAATGGTTGGGGAGAGAAGATGTCTGCTGAAGGTTGTAAGAGAAATGAAAATGAACTGGTTGGGACATTCGTTGAGAAGGGAGTGCATATTAACAGATGTTTTGAAAAGACTGGTTTGTGGAAAAAGACTGACAAGGAAAGTACTTGGGCTCGAACAAACATATCTGTATGAACGTTTGGTTACAGTATCTCTACGAACACCTCAATGTGGATGTCGTTTTTATGCAAAACTTTGCAATCATGCTCTAGATAGCACTGTAGATGTAATTGTAGACGCCATGCGTAATGCAGATACCTGAAGTATAACTTATGTAATAATCGTCGTACGATCTCTAGCGTATTGTCATCAAAAGCCGTGATGAAAGTTGCAACTTTAACCTTCTTCTCGGAAGACTGTTGGTATTCACTGCCACTGCTTCCATCGCCTCTTCCCGCACTTACCGTAGCACTACCGCTTGCAACGAGTTGTTCGTCATTATCATCCCTATTATCATCATTATGTGTTAGTGTTACAACAGTATCTAACTTATGCTCATATTTCTGTACCATAACAGATACGAGAAAGCATGCGAATGATTCATCTTCTACAGTAATACCATCTTCACGAAGAATGGTTGCCGGCCGCAGTGGCCGAGGGGACTGAGGCGCTCCAGTCACGGTCTGCACGGCCACTACGGTCGGGGGTTCGAATCCCCCCTCGGGCATGGATATTTGTGCCGTCCTTAGTGTTAGCTAGTTCATAAGTAGTTTGTAAGCTTAGGGACTGATATCCCCGTAGTTAAGTCCCATAAGTTCTAGAAACATTTGAACATTTTTGAAGAATGGTTCTTCGTAAGTTCATCTCAACCAATCGCAATACTTTAGTAGGATCGATTATCAATCGCCGCTCCATCTGGCGCTTCACCACACAAATGTCACAAAACGCAAATTCGAAGGCACACTGCACCGTCCCTATTGGCAAATCGACAGGACAAAGTGCAATGTGGCAAGGCACACGCAGAGGCCTCTAACGGACGACTGCAGAGTTTTGCAGATGCGGGAGTATCACTAGTGCAATAAGGGATCTTTACATTATCTCTCATACGATTTTGGTGTATCTGTATTTGTTCGAGCCCAAGTACTTTCCTTGTGAGAGGCAGAAGGAGATACAAGATGACAGATGACATAAAGGGAAGAGGAAAATATGCGGTCTTGAAGAGGACGGCAGAGAACTACCATGTGAAAACCTCCTTTTGGCAGAACACTGATGATGATGATGTAAGTTCCAACCCTCGGTATATTCTTAACGAACACTGTGCAGCGTTCGTTGCGTGAAGGGTAATTTGAATAGTAGCCGGAGCACGCATATACCTAATCACGAAGCTAGGAGACGCTGGGACGCTGGGGCACCTGTGTTGTCTCACAGCTGGGGTTGTCACCTGCTCCTAGAGTGACAGCCACGCGCCGTGCCGTGGTTCGTAACCGCGCACGTGCTGCACACGCACCACAACTGTCGTTGGCACTCTCCCGTGTATGTGCGTGTGCCACTGTGTGATCACTAATATTTACGTCCGCCGCCTGCGTCGCCCCTCACACCGGGTACGCGCCGCCGGAACGACACAAATCACGCAACCCGCCCCCGACGAAACCTATTTCTGTTCTAACGAAAAGGCTAAAAAGAAGAGGTGGGGAGGCGTGGCACGAGAACGTTGGGGGGGGGGGGGGGCGGAGGAGACGACGGCTGCCGCTGCCGACGAAAGGGCTGCCGGCGGGGGCGCCGTAACAATCGCCAGCAGATACCTGCTACTCGAAATGGGCCGCGGCGCTGCGCGACGGTAAAATATGTCGCGTGGGGCGGCGCCGCCACCGCCCCCGCCGTGGCGGGCCGCGACGACGCCGCGCGCCGCCATTATCGGTTCAAATTTTGTTTGAGGTCAGATCTTATCGCCGGCATCGGAGAATTTCAATTTAAAGGCATTAAGTTTATACCGCGGGCGGAGAAACGGCCAAGGAGCGCTGGGGTGAGGGAAGGCTGTGAAAGAGGCAAGGGATGAGGAGGGGGGGGAGGGGAGCGGAGGAGGGGGGGCAGGACAAGTGCTGATGGTGGGGGCGGGGGCAGTGCTGGGCGACACACACACACAGCGCCCACGCGTGGCCGCCAGTACCACGCCGTCCCAGGTCGCACGGGCGATCAAAAAACTTGCTTAACTCGGGCGGCGATCAGATTAGGCACGAACCGAAAAACGACAATCAATTTATTAGCGGCGGGCGGCCCGTGCCAGGCCGACGCGGCGCGGCGCCGCCGCCGCCGCCCCCGCCGCCCCCGCGCCGCCCCCGCGCCGCCCCCGCGCCGCCCCCGCCCTGCTGCTCGCTTCCTGCGCCGCCGGCTAACGAGGAGCGGCTTCTTCCTCCACCAGCACGCTCCTGCGACCTCCTGGAAGTCTCCGCGCCAGGTGAAGGACCGCAGGGTCCAGTCCGATAAATGAGCCCCGCCCACCAACCCTGGCGAGAGAACGCCGCACACACACACACACTAGTTGCCCACTTCTTTTCGTACCGTTTATCAATTTTTCTTACCTGTCGTTCTTGCTGTCACGAAGTAGTTCCAAGGTGCAATGCCTGTCAGTTCAGCAATGCTCAAAGGAATAACGGAGTACACTGTGCAGGGTATGACAATCCCCATTTAATCTGGGCTACCGTCATAAATATTAATTTCAAATGTTTGTAAAGCTTATGGGACTTAACTAGGGGTCATCAGTCCCTAAACTTACAAACTACTTATAAACTAGCTAATACTAAGGACGGCACAAATATCCATCCCCGACCGTAGTGGCCGTGCAGACTGTGACTGGAGCGCCTGAGTCTCCTCGGCCACCGCGGCCGGCAATATTAATTTAATTTGAAACTTAGACACGAGTTCACTTTGAAGAATTTTTATTTCTATCACAGATTCATATTGTACAACAGCACCAGAACTAGTCAACAATCCCTCCATCCTCCAGGTGCTCCGTTCGACTGATTAAAAAAAAAAAAAAAAAAAAATGTTCAAATGTTGTAAATCTATCGGACCAAACTGCGTGGTCATCAGTCCGTAGCTTACAAACTACTTAAATCTAGATAAACTAACCAAAGGACAACACACCATATGCCAGAAGGAAGACAGGCGAAAATGGCACTTGAAGGCAAACCAAACACCAAACGGCTTTCACACCGTCAGAAATGAAAGTTAGCAAACACTCTTAGAGATTTTCCAATTCATTCAGGATTTGTTATTGAATCTGTGCTCATGGAGCACATGAAATGGTTACATTTACAAATAATTGGCTCAAGAGGTACTGAATTTGTACTAGGTGTAATTTTACATTCTGCTGAGCTGTCTGAAATGTTCATATGTATGTAAACCTATTGGATCAAAATGCTATGGTCACCAGTGCCTGGACTTACGAACTATTTAAGCTAACTTAAACTATGGACAACACACACACACACACACACACACACACACACACATACTTACATACATACTTACCTGAGGGAGAACCCGAACCTCCGACAGTGAGCAACAGCCCACTCCATGGCAAGGCACCTTAGATAGCTCGTCCAATTCACTGTGGCACGATTTCTTCCACCTTATACTACGCTCAAGGATTGATCTGCAATGTTTTTGTACCATAAAACGTTTGGCTCTGCATCTGTAACAGCCTAGATATCAGAATGCATTGCACGTTACAATCCTGGACAGGTAAGATGTTCTTAACTGTACTTAAAATGAACTGAACTACCACTCCTATAAATAGAAAATAAAATAGATACTGTTAAATGACCTCACTGGGTATGGGTGTCTGTCATTTTGAAGTATTTTACAAGGAAACCTACCCATCGCACCGTCCTCAAATTTAGTTATAAGTTGGCGCTGTGGAAAGGCCATGAAAAACTGAACACAGATCAATCGAGAAAACTGGAAGTTGTGTGGAACTACTAAAAAAAAGCAAAATATAAAAACTGAACGGTCCATCCCAAAGATAGGCAACGTCGAAAAAACAGCCTGAGCATAGGAGTGCTGTGGTCCTGCGGGTAGTGTGAGGAGCTGTGCAGTGAGAGGTCTTTGGTTAAAAACTTCCGTTGAATGAAAGTTTTAATTTTTTTATTTTCCCAAAATTAAGAACTGTCTGTCTGTTCATTGACGTCCCTGTTCGTTGTAATCAGTTCAGTGCCTGTGTTTTGCGACAGTACCGCAAAACCGTGCTATTAGCAGACGAAAGGAAGTGCCTCTCCAGTGGGAACCTAAAACATTTAATCGCAAGGTAACAGGTCAACCGATTCCTCCACAGGAAAACACGTATGATGTTCAAATGTTCAAATGTCTGTATATTTATCGGACCAAACTGCTTGGTCATCAGTCCGTAGCTTACAAACTACTTAAACCTAGGCAAACTATCCTACGGACAAACACACACACCCATGCCCCAGGAAGGACTCGAACCTCCACGGCGAGCAACCGCGCGCTCCGCAGCGAGGTGCTTTAGACCGCTCGGCTACTCCACCGCGGCACACGTATGATGTATTCTATACGACACTGGTGACGGTATGTGCGTCATATGACAGGAATCTCTTGTCGACCTACCTAACTTGTACACTTGGTGAATGGGTAAAGAGATTCTACCTTGCCCGATTTAGGTTTTCTTGTGGATGTGATAATCACTCCCAAAAATGTTATGAAAACGTAAGAGTTTGTCATATAAACCGCAAGAAATTAATACAATCACCTTGAGATCAAATGTTTTAGGTCCCCATTGGAGACGCACTTTCTTTCGTCTGCTAATTGCATGGTTATGCGGTGCGGTCGCAAAACACACACACTAAACTGATTACAACGAACAGAGACGTCAATGAACGAACGGACAGATCATAATTTTGGGATAATGAAAAATTAAAATTATCGTTCAAGGAAAGGCTCGAACCAAGAACCTGTCGCGCCGCAACTCTTCACGCTAGCTGCAGGACCACAACACTCCTATTATCACTATCTTCTCAACGCTGCTTATCTTTCGCTTGTACTGGTCACTTTTTTTTTTATTTTGCTTCTTTTTCTCATAGTTCCACACAACTTCTTCCCGTTTTCTAGATTGATTTGTGTTCAGTTTTTCAAGGACTACTCACTGCGCCTAAATCTGAGGCGGGTGCGATGGGGAAATTCCCTTGTTAGTAAAAGAAAAGTAATTTTCTACTGAGAGGTAAAAATTTAGTTTAATGTCTTTAAAATTCGAAAAAATAAAGGCAAAAAATTATGACTAATTAAACAATGAAAGGTAAAAATTGTAAAAAGGTATAAAATAGCCAAGATCGCTTATCATCATAAAAATTGATGATAAGCGATCTTGACTATTTTATATCTTTTTACAATATTATAAGTGGATCGCCTCCTAAAACGTAAACCAACTCGAAAGGTAAAAAAAAAAAAAAAAAAAAAAAAAAAAAAAAAAAAAAAAAAAAAAAAAAAAAAAAAGGACGGGATTCAACCGTTAATGGTATCATTCTGATAACCCAAACCGTACATATAAACAGAATAATCACGAGAAGAAAAATATCCATCAGAGGGTGGCTCAGATGTTACACCTACACTTGATACAACAATTGAATTGAAATAGAAGAGCCTGTCGCAGTAAATACAGTGAATAATGTACTGGTGTCAGCGATCTTGCAGAAACATGAATAGCTTTCCGCTAGCTTACGAATACTGTTTACTGCGTCGACGGACGCTGCATCCGAGACTCTGAAGTCCTGTCAAAAGCTAACTGGTTTAATCTGTTTAATCTGTGAATTAGCCAAAACGTCCTATCAATCTTGACGAAGTCATGGCTCGCTGACTTCCCTTGTCAAATCTAAGTAGGTGGGGTACTCTGATTCAGCAATCCAGCCCACTGTTGTGCCTTCTCACCACCTACTTATATTTCGTGTAATGATCATATAGATAAGAGAAATTAGGCCTCGTACGGAGGCATATAGGCATCCTTTTCTTTCCTGGTTCTATTTGGGAGTGGAATAGGAAAGGAAATGCCTAGTAGCGGTACAGTGTACCCTCCGTCACGCACCTTACGTTGGACTGCGGAGTATGTATGTAGATATAGATGTATTGTGGCTGGGTAAACATGTCCACAGCTTGCTCTGTGAAACTGCCTTAATTGCATGTGAAGCATGCCACTCGACATTGAGCACCGTGCACAGCTGTTTATGCCAATAGGAAAAACCTCAGTGAGCTGACAGTTACTCGCACCGACTGGTCGTCGCCCAAGGAGGCAGACAACAGAGTGCAGTCACCAGAGGCAGACCGACAGAGGGAGTCTTTTTGTGGCTGGGTCTGTAAACCTATTGCAGGTATTTTCCTAGGAGCCGTGTGCATCGAATGAAACGACGGTGCAATTGATATATATCTGATGGCGTTTCATATTAAAACGATAGGTAAAGAACAAGTGAATGTTATTAGTTTTTCGAATATGTCATGATTTTAAAGGATGTGGTTAGACAGGAACCAAAGGGTACAGCTTAAAGTATTGCGCGTGAAAATGCGAATGATATTTAATGTTATTAAGTGATTTGGTTTAACAGCAACCTAAGAGTACAGTTTAAGTTGTGAGTCAACATCGGTATTAGCTACAGGAATCAGCTGTTCCGCCATCTTAATTTTTCATGACTGCCAATGGAGCGAGAGTCGAACGTCCGATATGTATCGATTGCACTGCCGTTTCATTCGATGTACACGGCTCCTATGAAATTACCCTATTGCACATGCTCGTATCTCAGTTAGCATTCGGCAGTGCGGCATTACGTCGAATACGTTTTCGAAAACGAGTAAAACACGACGAGTTGCTGGATATGGTGCCTGGCAGCTGTGGCATCACGCTACCTGTTGGCTGGTGGCATGAAACTATCATCAGTTAATTTGCTTTCCTGCAGCTATGCAAAATAGTCATATTTTTCAGGTGTATTATTTTTTTCTGGCTTTGTAGGAAAAAGGGAGTACAAACGTCTGAAAAATGAGATTGACAGGAAGTGCAGACTGGCTAAGCAGGAATGGCTAGAGGACAAATGCAGAACCTTAGAATAATGTATAACTAGGGGAAAGATAGATACCGCCTACAGAAAAATAAAAGAGATATTTGGAGACAAGAAAAGCAGCCGTATGCATATCAAGAACTCAGACGGAAAACCAGTACTAAGCAAAGAGGGGAAAAACTGTACTGTGGAAGGAAATAAACTTCAAGGCAGTATTCTACAAATGGAAGACGAAGTGGAGGGAGATGAGATAGGTGATATGATACTGCGAGAAGAATTTGATAGAGCGCTGAGGGATTTGAATCGTAACAAGGCCCCTGGAGTAGATGATATTCTGTCTGAACTACTGATATCGTTAGGATGTTAGAAGATCCAGTCATGAAAATAATATTCCACCTGGTATGCAAGATGTATGAGACAGGGGAAACACCCTCCAAATCAAGAAGAATATCGTAATTCCTATTCCAAAGAAAGCAAGTGCAGACAAATGTGAAAATTACAGAACTATCAGTTTAATAAGTCATGGCTGTAAAATACTAACACAAATTATTTACAGACGAATGGAAAATCTTGTGGAATACTACCTCGGGAAAGATCAGTTTCGATTTAAGAGAAATGTAGGAACACCTAAGGCAATACTCACATTACGACTTATCTTAGAAGACAGGGTAAGGAAAGGCAAACATACTTTTTAAGCGATTGTAGATTTGTATAAAGCTTTTGACAATGTCAACTGGAATATACTCTTTCAAATTCGGAAGGTAGCAGGGATAAAATATAGGGAGCGAAGCGTCATATCCGACTTATACAAAAACCAGACAGCAGTTATTAGAGTCGCAGGGCAAGAAATGGACGCAGAGGTTGGGAAGGGAGTAAAAAAGGGTTGTAGACTTTCCCCATTGTTGTTCAATCTGTACATTGAGCAGGCTGTGAAGGAATAGAAAGAGAAATAAGGAGAGGGAATTAAAGTTCAGGGAGAAGAAATAAATACATTGCGATTTGCTGATGACATAGTTATTTTGTCAGAGAGAATCTGGAAGAACAAGTGAATAGAATTGGCAGTGTCTTGAAAGGAAGATATAAGATGAACATTAACAAGAGTAAAACGAGGATAATGGAATGTAATGTCAAAAAATCAGGCGATGCTGAAGGAACTGGATTAGGTAATGAGACAATAAAAGTAGTAGATGAGTTTCGTTATTAGGGTAGCAAAATAAGTTCTGATGGCCGAAGTAAAGAAGACATAAAATGCAGAATGGCTATGGAAAACAAAGCGTTTCTAAAAATGCGAAACATGTTAACATTCAATATTAATTTAAATGTTAGGAAGTCCTTTCTGAAAGCATTTGTCTGGAGTGTAGCATTGTATGTGAGTGAAACGAGGACGATAAGGAGTTCAGATAAAAAGATGATATAAGATTTTGAAATGTGGTGTTACAGACGAATGATGAAAATTGGCATTTGTCTCTAAATAATGACAAGTGTGAACTCGTCCACATGAGTACGAAAAGAAATCCGTTATATTTTGTTTACAAGATAAATCAATCGAAGTGAAGGCCGTAAACTCCACAAAATACTTAGGAATTACTATTACTTCATACTTAAATTGCAAAGAACACGTAAATAATGTCGTAGGAAAGACGAACCCGAGACTGAGTTTTATTGGCAGAACCCTTAAAACATGCAAAGAACTACAAAAGAAACTGCATACACTACGCTTGACCGTCCATTTTTGGAGTATTGCTGCCCAGTGTGGGATTCTTATCAGGTGGGTTTGACGGAGGACATCGAAAGAGTCCAACGAAGAGCAGCTCGTTTCGTATTGTCACGATACAGGGGAGACAGCATTACGGAAATGATACAGGATCTGGGATGGGAATCATTACAACAACGGCGCTTATCGCTGCGGCGTGGGCTACTTGCGAAACTCCAATCGCCAACATTCTCCTCCGAATGCGAAAATATATTGTTGACTCCCACTTATATAGGTAGAAATGATCATCATAATAAAATACGAGAAATCAGAGCTCGAACAGAGAGATTCAGGTGTTCTTTCTTCCCGCGCGCCATTCGAGATTGGAATGGGAGATAAATAGTATAAAGGTGGTTCGATGAACCCTCTGCCAGGCACTTAAATGTGCTTTGCAGAGTATCCCATGTAGATGTAGAAGGGTAAACCACGTAACTAATGAGGAGGTGCTTAACCGGATTGGGGAGGATAGGAGTTTCTGGCATATCCTGACTAAGAGAAAGGATAGGTTGGTGGGACACATCCTGAGACGTCAAGGAATTATAAACTTAGCATTAGTAGGAAGTGTGTGGGGTAAAGATCGTAGAGGGAGACCGAGGGACGAATAGTAAGCGGATTCTCAGATGAAGAAAAAATGTTCAAATGTTTGTATAGCTTATTTGATCTAACTACTGGGTCATCAGTCCCTAAACTTGCAAATTACTTTTGAACTAGCTAACACTAAGGACGGCACAAATATCCATGCCAGAGGGGGGATTCGAACCCCCGACCGTAGTGTACGTGCAGATCGTGACTGGAGCGCCTCAGACCCCCTTTTTTTTTTTTTTTTTTTTTTTTGTTCTCTGGGTAGTTCTCTTCGTTGCGGACGCTGATCGTTTTTGTTCGAGGTTGTTCGTTGAATTTTTGGCTCAGCTTTTTTATTACAGAGGGCGTGGAGCCCCCTGACCGGGCGCGCTGAGCCACGGCGCCCGGCGACCCCTCGGCCACCCCGGCCGGCTCGGAAGAAGAGACTTGCAGAGGACAGACAGGACAGGGTAGCTTGGAGAGCTGCATCAGACTAGTCTGTGGAGTGAAGACCACAACAAGATTGTAGCGCCGTGTGGACAAGTCTCGCCGGTCCATCAGTTGGCTGGCTTAGATCCGGCAGCTACGGAGCTACGGACACCCGACTTTGGTTTGCCGACTGCGAGGACGAAAAATGACAGCGGCGAAAGCGGCGGCTGTGGGCTCACGCGGTTCGTGTCGCACTTCCTGCGGGCGGCCAGCATGCGTGGCGTGGCAGATAGCGCGAGATTACAAACCGGTCCCCTGGCGCTGGGAGGAAGCGCGCAAGGCCTGCCTCTGTCAGGCTGGGCGACGACTGCGCCGCGCGTTCCCATGGCGTGACACTTTGCGTGCGCTGCGCCAAACCGCGCTATCGGATGCAGATGCCTGCCCTGTTGTGACAGCGTTGCTATCTTCAGAGCAGCATCAGTACTCCACAAGTGGGAAAGAAATGATGTCGGGGTTTATAGTGTAAGTGGACTTCAGAAATAGAGAGTACAAAAGTACAATGACAGTATGAATACAGAAGAGAAACCAGAGGCGAATCAAGGGGAGGAGCGTCAGTCAGCAGCCTGACACCACTGTACCAATATATATATATATATATATATATATATATATATATATATATATATATATATATATGTGTGTGTGTGTGTGTGTGTGTGTGTGTGTGTGTGTGTGTGAGTGTGTGTGTATTTGTCTACCTTCCTTTTTGTCCCCTAAGGTAAGTCCTTCCACTTCTGGGATTGGAATGACTCCTTTTCCACTTCCTTAAAACCCATATCCTCCCTTTCTCCTCCCCTTTCTTCCTCTTTTTCCTGAAGAAGCTCCCAGTGGTGGCGAAAGCTTGTAAGTGTGTTCTGAGTGTGATTTTTATTTTTATTTGTGTCTATCGACGAGCCGGTCCTTTTGGGTAAGTCATCCGTTTTCTATAACCCCAGCAGTCCACAATCCTAAGATTGGTTTGAACACCACAGTGCTTTACTAAGCATGGTCCTGTTTCACTAAGTGTGTTTGCCTCTGTTAATTATAAAATAATAGGTGACGGGAAATTTTAATGCGGTAGGTCAACACAAGAAATGTTACACTTTCTGCGGAGCTATGAACGTAGTTTATTGTATTATTTTCCAAAGAGTTACACCACAAAGATATAATTTTTTAAATGGAACAATAGTTTTTTCTATCGTGCATTGGATTCGTTGAAACCAGCTGCGTCCAAATCAATTTAAACTACATTCTTATCACTGTTAGTTTGGGAGCTACAACCCTTCAAAGTTTAGGGGGCAGAGGCTACGACAGCGACAGCCTCACTTCACAAACTACGGACCTACGACATGAGTGATACTTCCGCTCTGGGTCAACAATACCTAAACAAGATCTCAGGTTTTTTAAATTTTTGTGTTGCACCCTGACGTGGTAGAATGCAACGTGGCCTCTCGCCTGCAGTGCACTCCTATTGGATCACAGACATATACAATCGTAGTCACGCGAATGAGGATAAGGGAAGGAGAAACCCGGAAGAATTTAAGGTACTGTGAGTTGTAAGGGATAATCAGGCTTATAGTAATATCCCCTGGTAGTGCAATTGAAGTATGAAGTGTCCTTTTTCTACTAAACCCATTCCTCGCAGTTTGCACAGTCTTCAAAATAACAATCCCTATAGTACAGACAGGCGATATATTAAAAGATAATTTTGCCTTTCTCCGCCGCTCACGTCAAGGTAGACAGCTACGTGGGCAGCAGAAGGAATCTCACGTAATTGGAATAATAACAATGTAATTAATTAAGCCAGCGCAAATTATTTAGACACTTAACTTTCTTACGTAGTCAGGTAGGATTCTGATATTACTAAAACAGTGTACATGTTATTTTAATTTATTGCGCTAGAATGTTTAACGTCTACACTCTCACTGTGCTTAGGAGCCTACATCAAAGTTAAAATATTATACCTCTTTTCATTCGCAGCTTTACCTCTCAGAGACGACCTCAGTGTCAGTAGTATTTTGCAGCTCTTTCAGAGGTTAGTTGACTGTGGTTTTAGCATTCTCTTCCCAAGTCCACGTGTGTCATGGCATGTAAACACGACGTGCTTCCTACTAGAGGGACGTGGTTGCGCTCTGCTTTGTATGAGTACTGTCGGCTCTAAATTACTATGCCTTCACACACAGAAATGTTAAAGTATTACACCTCGTTATACGGACGCTCTGCTTCTCACATAATATTCACATCAGTACTGTCAGCTAGGTACAAAATCAGTTCGTCTAATTTACCATAACGCCACACTCAGCACTGTTTACAATGATGTCAAACGAAACAACAGTTTTAAACTATCATACCTTGTGACATTTACAGGTATCCTTCGCACGTACTTGGCATAATAATAATAGAAAATCCAGGTTACAATGTCAATAATAGAGGATACGTGCAACTCACCCTTAACATTATCGCTACGGTGCAGACAGGCACGTAAAATAATCAGATTCACATAAAGTAAATTGTGGGCCATATACTTCCTCAGAAAAATAAGTACATACATTGACCAATCATGTATGAATGATTGTATACGCTATTGAAGGCAATGGCCGAAACTTTGAGTGAATTTGGTTTATTCAAAAATGTTCAAATGTTTGTAGAGCTTATGGGACTTAACTACGGAGTCATAAGTCCCGAAACTTACAAACTACTTATGAACTAAATGTTTGTATAGTCTATGGGACTCAACTACGGGGTCATCAGTCCCTAAACTTACAAACTACTTATGAACTACTTACGAACTAGGACGGCACAAATATCCATGCCCGAGGGGGGATTCGAACCCCCGACCGTAGTGGCCGTGCAGACCGTGACTGGAGCGCCTTAGTCCCCTCGGCCACCGCGGCCGGCTACTTATGAACTAGCTAATACTAAGGACGGCGCAAATATCCATGCCCGAGGGGGTATTCGAACCTCCGACCGAAGTAGCCTTGCAGACCGTGACTGGCGCGCCTCAGTCCCCTCGGCCACCGCGGCCGGCTGTGGTTTAATTTAAGTACCTGTATGCGGATCATCGATCGACTTTATCGAGAGTTGCATCTAACCTCTATTATTGACAAAATAATAAAAATACGTACATGTGGCACCATTCTCTCAAAAAGTGTCTTAAATGTACAGTCTAACTGAGACTTGCCGAATGTTCCATCTTGTTGTGGATTTTTTCTGTTGTCCACAGGGCGCATTAATATGGATACGTAGGGGCGATGTTAATGTTCTTCGATGGGTGGTCATTAACTATTAAGCAGACACGTGATTGACTAAGTACAGAAGGTACCTTTAGTATTTTGTCAGCAACAGTCATATTAGGTTTGTCTTTTTTTTCTAAAATATATAAATAGATAAATAAAAAACAGCAACCAGTTACACTTTGCTCTCTTGCATTTTTTATGTTTGAGTACTTTATTATCTCTAAATTCTCAGTCGAAGGATTTCATCTGCCGTATGCAACATGGAAGGCACTAAACAAACTTAGGACAGGAGTGCCACGCTGCAAGACAAATCTCAGATACGCACAACATCTCCTAGTCTGCGAAACGTACCCAACCGCTGCACCATAGAGGACCTACACGCAGCATATGATGTGGCTATCAAGACAGCAGAAATTTGGAGTTTGCGATCCATCTATCAGTTTCCTACAGAATTAGTCACCTCTTTTCATATTTTATGTTTCTTGTTTGTAATTTATTTATTTTAATTGTATATTTATTGAATTTTGCAATCTCTGGATTGTAATTTGTACAAGTAATTGTACATTGTAAGCATATATTTAGTGAATTTGGTGTCTCTAGATTATAATTTGTTTATTATAATTGTATTGTAATTGTATATTTACTGATCGAAAGATATGTTTTAGTCCTTGACACTAAAAATAAAACAAAATAAACGACTTATCTCAGAAGATAAGGAAAGAGAAACCTACGTTTACTAAAAATAAAACAAAATAAACGACTTATCTCAGAAGATAAGGAAAGAGAAACCTACGTCTACAAATTCTGAATGTATCAGGGGTAAAATATAGGGATCGTAGAGTTATATTCAACTTGTACAAAAACCTGATAGCAATTATTACAGTCGGAGGTCATGAAAGGGTCGCAGTGGTTTGGAAGGGACTAAGGCAGGGTTGTAGCTTTTCCCAAATGTTGTTCAATCGTTATATTGAGCAATCTGTGAAGGAATGTAAGGAAAAGTTTGAAGTTTGGAGAGGAAATTAAAGTCCAGGCAGAGGGAATGAAAACCTTGCAGTTTGGTGAAGACCTAGTAATTCAGTCAGAGACAGCAAAGGACCTGGAAGAGCAATTTAACGGAATTGACAGTGTCTTGAAAGGATGATATATTATGAACGTTAACAAGAGTAAAATGAGAGTAACGGAATGTATTGACAGAAAATGAGGCGATGCTGAAGGATAAAAAATGTTCAAATGTTTGTAAAGCTTAAGGGACTTAACTGTGGGGTCATCAGTCCCTAAGCTTACAAACTACTTACGAAGTACCTTATACTAAAGACGACACAAACATCCATGCCCGACGGGGGGATTCGACCCCCGACGGGAAAGGACCTCGCTTATAGGAACATAGCGCCTCAATGCGCTCGGCCGCTTCGCCGAGGCCCATGCTGACGGAATTAGATTAGGTAGTAGATGTAGTAGATGAGTTTCTTTATTTGGGTAGCAATATAACTTCTGATGGCCGAAGTAAAGAAGATATAAAATACAGAATGGCTATGGGAAGAAAAGCGTTACAGAAGAAGAGAAATTTTTTGACATACAATATAATGTACTTTAAACGTTAGTAAGTCTTTTCTGAAAGCATTTGTCTGGGGTGCAGCATTGTATGAGAGTGAAACGTGGATGGTAAGGAGTTCAGACAGAAAGATATAGAAGTTTTCGAAATGTGCTACTACGGACGAATTATGAAGATTAGATGGGTAGATCACGTAACTAATGAGGTGCTCAACAGAATTGGGGAGAAAAGGAGTTTCTGGCATATCCTGACTAAGAGAAGAGATAGGTTAGTGGGTCACATTCTGAGACATTAACGAATCTTTAACTTAGCATTACAAGGAAGTAGGTTAAAAATCGTAGAGGGAGAGAGAGTCAGAAATACAATAAGCAGATTCAAAAGCATGTTGGTTGCCGTTCGTATTCTCAGATGAAGAGGCTCGCACAGGGCACGGTAGCGTGGAGAGCTGCATTAATCCATTCTGCAGAATGAAGACTACAAAAAGTGTGAAACTTTAAATTTATCCTAGCATATTGAATTTTCAAATAACTTATGCTGCCGAATGACGTTGTCGATAACCGACGATGTTTCGACAGGAGCACTACCTGCCTTCTCAAGGCGCAACTGCACTAGACGAAACAATGCGCAAGCGCATTTAATACCTCGGTTTGCAATGGGTAAACAAGGAAGATAACACACACGGTACAAGTCACTACAGAATCAACACAACCAAAAGAATGTTCAAATGTTTGTAGTTGTTATGGGACGAAACTACTTTGGTCATGAGTCGCTAGACTTACGAACTACTTAATCTCAGTTATACTAAACTAAGAACATCACACACACTTCCATGCCTGAGGGGGGATTCGAACCCGAGCGCGGGATGTCGCGCAATCCGTAACGTGGCGCTCCAGACCGCTCGGCTACTCAAGCGCAGCTAAACACTACCAAAGGTGACCAAATATTTAAAAAAAATCTTTGTTTTGATGTCTGGTCACCTATAGTTGAGTTGAGTCTATAGTGACTTGTACCGTGTGTGTTATCTTCCTTGTTTACCCTTTGCAAACCAACGTATTAAATATGCTTGCACATTGCTTCCTCGTCTGCAGTTGTGCCTCGAGAAGGCAGGGTGTGCTCCTGTCGAAATATCGGCGGTTGTCGACCACGTCACCCGCCAACATACCCGTAACTTCCTGGCAGATTAAAATTGTGTGCCAGAACCGAGACTCGAACCTGGGACCTTTGACTTTCGCTCTACCACTGAGCCTATCCCGACACGATTCACGGTCCGCTCTGACAATTTCACTTCTGCCAGTACCTAGCCTCCTACTTTCTAACTGCACACAAGTTCTCCTGCGAACCTTGCAAGACCAGCACTCCTGGAAGAAAGGATATGGTGGAGACATGGCTTAGGCACAGCCTGAGGGATGTTTCCAGAACGGAACTAGGAACGAAAGTAGGAGGCGAGGTACTGGCAGAAGTGTAGTTGAGAGGACGGACCGTGAATCGTGTCGGGATAGCTCAGGTGGTTTTTATTTTTTTAGTATTACAAACACAAAATAAAAGAAGTAAATAAATAAAATAAAAAAAGAAAGAAAATATCGTCTTCATCCCAAATGAAGTCCTACCTCCTGCGATAAATTTTCTTCCGCCCGTGGCGGAATTTGATCTTTTTTTCCCTCTCTTTGATATATTATAGAAAAAAAGAAATGTGCTTAAGGAGACCTCTGGGTAAAAGCGGGAAACCCGGGTTTGATTCACGAGCGCCGGCCGCGGTGGCCGAGGTGTCTGCGGCGCGCAACTCACGGTCTGCACGGCCACAACGGTCGGGGATTCGAATCCCCCCTCGGGCATGGATATTTGTGCCGTCATTAGTAGAAGCTAATTCATAAGTAGTTTGTAAGTTTAGGGACTGATGACCCCGTAGTTAAGTCCCATAAGCTATACAAACATTTGAAATTTTTGATTCACGATCCGGTTCACTTTTCACCTTTGTTTAATTCCAATACCCTAATGTCAATCCTTTCCTTTCTAATCCTGTTTCCTTCCTCTCCTTCATTCATAATTCGAAAAAAAAAAAAAAAAAAAAAAAAAAAAAACTGGTTGACTGCTTGCTCGCGAAAGATAAAGGTCCCAAGTTCGAGTCCCGGTTCTGGCACACAATTTTAATCTGCCAGTAAGCTTCATATCAGCGCAACCGAGCGAGATGGCGAAGTGGTAACGCACTGGACTCGAATTCGGAAGTTTTCCGTGATTTCCCTAAATCACCCCAGGTAAATGACGGGTTGGTTCCTTTGAAAGGGCACGGCCGATTTCCTTCCCTCATCCTTATCCAAAATCCGTCTCTAATGACCACGCTGTCGACGGGACGTTAAACCCTAAGATTCCTTCCTTCCTTCATATCAGCGCACACTCCGCTGCTGAGTGAAAGTTGGGCCGGTCGCGGTGGCCGAGGGGACTGAGGCGCTCCAGTCACGGTCTGCACGGCCACTACGGTCTCGGGGTTCGAATCCCCCCTCGAGCATGGATATTTGTGCCGTCCTTAGTCTTAGTTAATAAGTAGTTTGTAAGCTTAGGGACTGATGACCCTGTGGTTAAGTCCCATAAGTACTACAAACATTTGAACATGTTTTTTTGTGAAAGTTGTTTGAAAACCGCCAGAACTGTTTCACTGGTTTCCATTCATTCCACTCTGCTGTACACGCCAGGCCAATGGAGGACTCCGAGAAACTTGCTGCTCCTGCACGGAGCGCGTGGTTCCCGGTGGCAGTGACCACCGACGGCCGCCACCGCCGCCGCCCCCCTAGTCCGCCGCCGCCCACGCCGCCTTGGCTCGCGGGTGGCCGCCGCATTTGCATTCGTAATTACACATTTCGCGGCCGGCTCGGGCGCGCCGTCCCACGGAAACGGCTCCTCCACTCGTGCTGGCGCCTGCTCCCTATCTTTTTTTTATTTTCTCCTCTTCTCTCCTCCTGCTTCCCGCCCTCTCCTTTTGTTTTTCCTCTGGACCGCGGGTGTCCTCCCGCAACGCCTGTGTCCACCGCACAATCGCCGTTCTTCATGTGCAAACAAGCATCATCAGCGCGCAGCTCCCGGGGCCCACCCACACCCACACACACGTAATTAACCGGTTCTGCTCGCCGCCGCGCCTCCTCCGCCGCCGCCGTGTGCTCCCGGCTTATTAATTTTACGTTGCACGCGCGCATTAACCCCCTTTTCCTCCCCGCGCCCCACCTCGCCGCCGCCGAAATGACCGCCCTGCGGACGGAGGCGCCGCTCCGGAGATTTTTCAGCGGCCGGCCGGGGCTCGTTTCCTCGTTACAGACGCACATAATCGGCCCTGATTAGTGGCCACAAATCAGCGGGTATTATTCGCTAATGGACGCGGCCGAGCGGCGCGGGCCGTCGCGTCCGCCCAGGGGGAAAACTTTCGCTCGCGGAGTGTTCCGGGCCTGTCGGCGGCCATTACAGGGCACTTCGTCGCTCGCGGCTGCGCCGTTAACTGGACGCAATTCGACCTGCAATTTGCAGGCTGCGGGTTTCTGCCGTGGCGATCCGAGTGCTCGCGATTCCTCTGCGGAACGTCCACAAGTGCAGCTCTGGACGTTCCGCCGGCAAGAACCCTCTTGAAAGGTCTGCACAAGAGCTAGCTGTAAACCCGGCGTTACCTCGGGCATGGATATTTCTGCCGTCCTAGTTCGTAAGTAGTTCATAAGTAAGTAAGCTTAGGGTCTGATGGCCCCGTAGTTAAGTCCCATAAGCTTAACAAACATTTGAACATTTTTTGAACCGGCTTTACCCGGGTGTTTATTTGTCCTACACTCTCATATTCCACATCTCCTTCCCCCCTCTCTATGCATCGACCTCTTTCTGTTAAAAGCTGTACGTGTGTTGTGGATGTTGAACCTATCGTTAGATCAGACAACAAATTGTTCCTTGACACAGCAATTTGGTTTAATTATGGCCCTGATACTGATGTATATGCTATTAAGTGAGAAACAGTGCATGAAACTGATTATGTGCGCAACGGATATTTTTAACAAAACAACTGTGACATGTAACCTTTTGAAACAGACACTGACTATACTCAAAAATTCTGACTGCGAGAAAGATATTAAAAAACCACAAATCACTTTCTTAATGCTTGACTGTGAGAATTTTATGCAGATCAGTTTCTAATTATTGAAATTTAGCATCAATTTAGTATCATAGTCAATTAACTATCATTTACTATGGCACCAATAATGAAATCCGTGCAACAATATTATTCACATCAATACTGCACTTTAAATCCACTAATAATTAATTATCAAATGAAGGAAGTAGGTTAATTTTCTAACTACGTAAATGAAAGATGAAAGAAAGTTTAAGTTACTTATTATTAATAATCAGCATTACATTACCTACATAATACAACTTCTGACTTGCTGGCAAAGCAGCCTCTGCTCTACATCGGAGCCATACACACAACCCAACCGCTCTCTAAGCGAGCTGAACCACTAGTACTACTCTCTCTCAGTGCGAGCTACAATGCTATGCAATACATGATCTTTGCCAAAGATGAAACTTCATAAAGGACACATATCGATACATACAGTGGAAGCGATATTATACATTTTCTTGCAAGCAAGTTACTCGATACAAAACAGGAGGCACAATATTGGACATTTTCTTACAAAATAATTTTTTATGGACACGTTTCACTGTCTCATCTCTCTGTTCGTTTCCATCTTTCGCTATCTCGGCAAAGATTTCTGTTACTACACATAGCAGACCAACAGGCAAGGGACAAGACGCAAGTCAATGTTACATGCATTCTCTTTGACTCTTCAGAATTGTGATCACAGCTGGCGAAACTGCAACAAATTCAATTGACAGGAGATTTCATCAGATTAACAACCTAAATCGTGTATTTGGCTGTCTCTACACTTTACATGATGTAAAAAATAAAACTCTCGAAGCTGTTCTTGAAGAATTTGTTAATTTGGAAGAGTCTCTAACTAACAAAGACTAAATATATAGATGCTACTGATCTATACAATGAATTACAAGCCATTGCTAGCAGGGTACCCAATAACACAGGGCCACAAGACCTTCTGAGTTATATTTTTAAAAATGGCATTATAGAGATTGTACGTACTAGAATTACTGCACTAAGAGTGTTGGTTACCCTTCCTGTGTCTGTAGCCAGTGGTGAGCGCCGCTTCCTGCAATTAAAATTATAAAAACGTATCTGCGATGCAGAGTGACTCAAGAGAGAGTTGTGGGGTTGGCAAATTTGTCAATTGAGCGAGAAACAACAGACACAGTTGATTTAAAGGACTTCGTCTCAGATTTTGCTAAAGCCAAGGCAAGAAAAATTAAATTTGTGTAACTCTTCTACATCTACATGAATACTCTGCAAGTCACATTGAAGTGCAGTTACAAAAAGCTTCATAAATGTCCGAAATTACATGAAAACTTTGTTGCAGGTCCCTAACTACTCCCATTTTCCAATAATTGTCTCATAAATCTGGATATTCTCATGCGGAGGCCTTTCATTATTTTTGACGTCATATCTTCTGAGATATGTGTCGTGCTTTTTTGTTTTTGAGTCAGGAACCTTCGTGGACGTACGGTGAACAGTGCACCAAAGTTTCATTGCATTCACATGAATGATTTATGAACACATAGAGGACATACAGACAAACATTCATTTTTATATCTTACCTACTTACATCGGCGGATGTTTCTAAATAATCAGAAACTTGCGTTTGTAATATTCTACTTCCCTCCAATATATAATTTTCTGAATATCATAAGCAGGTTCCTCATCATATGAAAGATTCCTTGCACAATTTCAACGTAACGCAGCTCGTAAAAAGCCCACGCTGCGGTTTTAGGATGTCAGTTGATACATTCGATGTGAGCTGTGAGAGGTAGCCTGTATCTCTGGTGAATGAGAAATCCATTGATCTCTCTACTATCAAGATGCTGAACTGTCTTAGCATGTCAGCCATATATGTTCATATCTCATTTCTTGCCAAATTAAAAAAATGGCTGCTATGAAGTAGCCTACTACTACAAAACGAAAAGAAAATACGTTTCAATTCATTCCATATTAGCCTTCTACTTCCCGTATTAACTTAAATTCCAAAGCAAGACGTAAGAGAGCAATTCTCTTTCACGTAATAACTGATAGAAACTCGTTTTCCAAATTTAAACATGGTGGAGAATGCGAAATCGTGTGTAAAACATATGAATTTGCAGGCACGCTCCAACTTTATGCTCACCCCACAACGAATTTTTACAGAGATCACTGGAGGAAAGAAAAGATACGCAAATCTGCAAAATCAAATGTTCAATTGTATATAGAGCGTATGGGACTTAACTACGGGCTCACCAGTCCCTAAACTTACAAACTACTTATGAACTAGCTAATAGTAAGGACGGCGCAAACATCCATGGCCGAGGGGGGATTCGAACCCCTGACCGTAGTGGCGCAAAGCTGCTTCAGAGCCATATACATATTTATGTACTTATTTATTTTGCTGTCTTTTACAATGACCTGTTATCTAGATACTAAAACTGGTCGTATTTTGCACATTTGATTGGTGTTTACACTGAATAATTTCTTCTTATATCTAATTAATGACTTATGAAATAAAACTATAAATAATAATTACAAATTAATTAAATAATACATATCCATTTAAGAAGAAGAAGTAAAGAATAAGGACAAGTTCAGACGTTTGTGTTCAAAAACGCAGTAAAAGAATAACGTGAATTTATATTTAATAGAAGAAGATGACAGGAGAGAGAAATTATGAGAAGACGAGTCTGACACTTTGTGATGCTTGAGGATCGAGGACTTGGCATTCCCATCAAGTCGTCAACCCTCAACCATTGTATGTTCCACTAACTGCTAATTCAGATTACAGTTGTCTTCTGTTTTGTTATGATCTAATAGCAGGTTTATAGTGCCGTTTTGCCGGTGACAAAAAGCGAAAATTCGCTAACATTTTAATATTTGTCTTTACTACTATAATTATATTAATTATTGACTATTAAATGATTATCACTGTTCGCGTCCGCGTCCGTGTTGGTGTATGTGTTGGGGTCCGTGTTGTTGTCCCTGTCGTGTTCTCTATTTCGGTTCCTTCGCTGATACACTATATGCACTGTGTTTGCTCGCTGCATACGTTGTTGTCTTCTGTATGGTCTATTTCGTTTGTATTCGTCATATGTCGCGTGCGAGATTTTATCTGTTAGTATATTGAGTGTTTTCCATTGGTCCTCTTGTTGTTGTTGTCTTCAGTCCGGAGACTGGGTTTGATGCAGCTCTCCATCCTACTCTATCCTGAGTAAGCCTTTTCATCTCCTCATAAGAACAGCAACCCACATCCATTTGAATTTCCTTACTATATTTATCTCTTGGTCTCCCTCTGCGATTTTTACCCCACATACAATTCCTTGATGTCTAAGAACGTGCCCTCCCAAGCGATCCCTTGTCAATGTATGCCAGAAACTCCTTTTCTCACCCAATTCTGTCCAGTACCTCTTCATTAGTTATGCGATCTACCCACTTAATCTTCAGCATTCTTCTGTAGAACCACATTTCAAAATTCTCTGTCCACACTTTGTCACCCATGTTTCAATCCCGTACAAGGCAACACTCCACACAAATGCCTTCAGGAAAGATTTCGTTACACTTAAATTAATATTCGATGTTAGCAAATTTCTCTTTTTCAAAAATGCTTTTCTTCCCATTGCCATTCTGTATTTTATATCCTCTGCACTGTGACCGTCATATGTTATTTTACTGCCCAAGTAACA
This sequence comes from Locusta migratoria, assembly GCA_026315105.1. Lineage (NCBI taxonomy): Eukaryota > Metazoa > Arthropoda > Insecta > Orthoptera > Acrididae > Locusta > Locusta migratoria. Next base: position 18,509,975 of record CM048751.1, read on the forward strand.
AAACTCATCTACCTCCTTTATAGTTTCGTTACCTAATCTAACTCCTTCAGCATCGCCTAATTTTCTAAGACTGCATTCCATTATCTTTGTTTTGCTCTTGTTAATGTTCATTTTATACGCTCTCTTCAACACACTGTCCATTTTATTCAACTGCTCTTCCAGGTGCTTTGCTGTCTCTGACAGATTTACAATATCATCAGCAAAACGCAGTGTTTTTATTTATTCACCCTGAACTGTAATCCCTACTCCAAATTTTTCCTTGCTTTCCTTCACGGCCTTCTCTACGTACAAATTGAATAACATCGGAGAAAGGCTACAATCCTGTCTTACTCCCTTCCAAACTAATGCTTCCCTTTCATGCTCTTCGAGTCTAATAACTGCGGTCTGGCTTTTGTACAAGTTGTAAATAACTCTCCTTTCTGTGTATTTAACCCCTTTATTTTAACTCTTGTCTTATGGCCTAGTATATTTGTTGTTCTGTGTGAGCATGTAGTGCTGGTGATGTGTCTCTGAGGTGATTGTAGGTCCTGCAGAAAAGGACAACGTTTTCGGGAGATCCCCTCTCCCCTCTCCACATGTGCGGTATGGTGTTTCTCTATGACTAAAGCGGTGGAAGTGCGTTGCATAAGGGCCGTGTCCTGTCAAGAACTGAACCATGCCGCGGCTGGGATCGACATGTTTCATTCTTAGTCTCTCCGCTATGTATGGGAAGAATGAATGGACCCTCCGACCATTAACACTGGCCTCCCATTCCGCTGCCAGGAGTCAATTCTCCAGCGTCTTAGCTAATTTTTATTTTCCAGAGTAGGCCCAGTTACTAAATTCGCCAGGTCTAGTCTGCCCTTCTTTAATCAGTAAATATTTGATGGATAAATCTACCGGGAAGATTCCCAGCACCACAGAGCCATATAGTAGAAATATCTGTGGAGTGAGAATTCATATGCGTAAAACATATTTTTTGTTGTCAACATTAAACAGGAATCGTCACGTGATCTCATGATGAATCTGCTGTTAGCACCTTTATCTTGCCCTTCTGTGATATCGGATGCCTTAGTGTACCTCCGGAATCTTTACGGAGGTCACGTTTATGACGTAATATCTCCTGAATTATGTGTCCTACAAAAATATTATTTACCACGTTCGTAGAGTGGAATATTAGGAACCTGCCTGCGAAATGTGTTGTGAATGCAGTTGATAGTAAGGACGTAGTAAATTATAACCTCATGCTTATTAGGGCGAATTTTCATGAATTTGATTATCTTTGACGTCATAGCACCTGAACTATATGTCGTAATACGATATTATTTCGAAGGTACATCCAGTGGCGTGTATATAAAATGTCTCCAAAATACGTCGAAATAGAGTTAGTAGGAAAGTCGTAATAAATGAAAACGTCATGCGTGATGAGGCGGTTTTTAATGAACTTAATTGTTTCTGACTCCATATCTCATGAACTGTGTATCGTACTTTGATAAAATTTCGAACGTACGTTCAGTGGTGTATGTGTATACTGTCTGTAACATTTCTCGCGAATACAATTAATAGTGTACGAGAAATAAATTGTAACGTCATGCCAAATGCCGCAATTTTACTACGACAAACGTTTTTCCTTTCATCATTTTGCTGGGGCTGCCAGCAAGTAGAAGTTTCCTGGAGGTTCGAAATTATGTTTAAAATTTGTTGCAAGTCGATAAGCGCTCTCCTTTTCAAATAGTGGACTGATAAAGTCCCACTATCACGTGCCGCAAGACAGGGATGTTTTCATTGTTTATGACGCCGTATCTCCACAACTATCGGCCCTATCGCAAAATCCTTTCTTAGCTGACGTCTTCTTCCTGTAAACTACATTCTTGTCAAATTTCAGCTTCATAGGTGAAGTAGTTTTTGAGATTTCGTGTTTAATTAGTGAGTGAGTGAATTAGTGTCCTTTCGCTTTATAGAGATGCCGATTAAATATCACTTTCACTCGTCCTATTGTATCTCAATTCGTCAGTGCCTACTTTAAGCATGGAAGTAAAAAGATTAGGCAGTTTGTTACAATCAGCCACATCTCATCATGTCACTGCACTGAAGAGCGAGGGAAACTGGTGTAGCATGTGTATGCAAACATAATGTAAAAGCACAGAGGACGGCGAGGTGAACAACAGCGACTATATAAGACAACAATTGTTAGATCGGCTACTGCTGATGCAGTGGCAGCTTATGACGATTTAAGTGAGTTCATCGTGTAATAGTCGGCGCACGAAAGATGGGTTATATCGTCTTCGAGGTGACAATGTGGTGGGGATTGTACCGTAAAACCATTTCACGAGTGCGCCATGAATATCGGTAATTCGGAAAAGCATCAAAAAAGTTCCTGCAAGCACGGGAACAACGACTAATGAAGAGAAACGTTCAACGTGACAGAAGTGCAACCCTACCGCAAGTCGCTGTGAATTTAAATGCTTGGGTCATCAACAAGTGCCAGTGAGCAAACCATTCAACGAAACATCATCGATATGGGTTCCTCGGCCTGAGGAACAAGGCGGGAAAGTTCCTATTCGCGTTCTTTGCTGGGGCGCTATTCCAATGTAGGAGAGCCCTGGCAATTTGATACGCATTTCACAGGGAACATGAGGCAGAATTAAAGTATGTGGTGTAGATGGAGACGTGCTTTCAGACAGTCCGTGTAGGTGCTTTGGCTACGACGTTGTGTTAGCTGTGTGGTCTAAAGCACCTACCTAGTACGTAGGAGGTCCCGGGTTCGAATCCTGGCCACAGCATAAATTTAATTGAATGCCTCTCCTTATGAAAAAGGACATATTTACAAAACTGTAAAATATATTGTAGTACAAGGTATACACTTCTTTTCGTTGTATCACTATGTAAACATTCTTTCATCATTAGGCTATTTTGCACTTCCACATTGCTTTTTGTCTTTTTACGGTGTAGGCCTACAGTATGGCATCTGCAACAGTATGAGCGGCTGTTATTGTTATAAGTTTCTATTTTGAATAACTTTATTTTAGCGTGTTTACGTTTCGGTTTTGTTATTATTTTTATCTGTTATTGCGGTTTGTGAGAGTATCGATATTAGGCTGAGTCAATATGAAATCGTACTCACGTTCGTTGGTTGTTCCTATGAATGGGCTTGATAGAACGTACTCCCGTCACAAGGAAACGTATTCTTTCTCTGGCAGTTTTGTTAAATTTACGGTATATTTGCGTGTTTCTCAACCAAATCTCGCAACATTTTGTTGTGGAAACTATAATAAGCTTCACGCACTGAAGTTCGAGTTTCTGTAAAAGAATTTTAGAATCAATAATGAGGTCAGAGAGTTGTACAACAAACCAGATATTGTGGCAGAAATAAAGAGTAATAAACTACGTTGGTTGGGACACGTAGAAAGAAAGGCAGAGAATAGTTCAGTCAAGAAATTTTTCAAAGGAAAGCCACGTGGACGCCGTATGAGGGGTAGACCAAGGACCAGAGGAATGTGGAAGAAGATCTGAGAAGGATGGAAGTTAGAAGATGGAGAGCCAAGGTAGCCAACACATGAGTGGCCGGCCGCTACGAGGTAGTGGCCTGTGTCTCTAAGTGGTGTTGCATTTGAACCCTCTTTTGTTAATTTGTTTGGCATAAATCAATCAATGATCATCTTGTGATGGTGCAGCTCTTGTATCTTCCGTACTAGCTGTATTAGATTTGTGGTTAAATCCGCCATATATAAGACACCTTGTTTTTTTTTTATTTTTTTAAACCCAAACATGTTTTGGCACTTTGCCATCTTCCGCGTTTTTTTTTTCTTTCTTTCTTTTTTTTCCTAGATTACAAGTTACAGAATTTGGTTATACTGTGATTTGGACGAGTTATTTGATTTGACAACTTTGTTAGATATATTAGGCCTAATTTATTTACATACTTGATTATGTCATTTGCATCTGCTTTAGTTGAGGAATGACAAGTTTTCACAGCTTGTCATCTGCAAGCAACAAGACGTTTTTATTTACGAAACTACTGTACATGCACCTTGAAGTTATGTGGGAAGATAGATCTTCTTATTGTGACACAAAAACAGTGGACAGACTACACAGAAAATTACAAAAACAGTTAACACACAGTCAAGAAAATTCCATACACAGAAATACTGCACGCAACAAACCAATATACAGTAGGCAACAAATGTCACATCAAGACTTACAACAACAAAATGACACACAGAGTGGGCAACATACTTAGAAACAAGGGCTGGACATAGGATACAAAACCAACAACAAAATACAGAATAGACTAGGGAAACCGTCCACCAGCACTGAGAAGTGCAGCCAATCAAGAATATATCAGCTTACATGAAATAACTGCCAATCTGTCAGGTCAGACATGCAGAAATTACAAAACAAGATATACTGAACACCTCAGGGCACTAAAAAGTAGCAGCTGTCACTCAACATTTGCTGAACATCTAATAAAACAGAATCATACCTGAACAAACACATAAACTGACCTACATATCCTCAAAACCAGCAACAGCTTATTCCAAAAAGTAGCAATAGAAGAAAACTACCACATCCAGAAACTAGCCCAAGGTAAGAAAGTAGTTAACGAATACACATCACAATGCAACAAAACCCTGTTTGAGACCATAAAAGAAGTATATAAATAAACCCCACCACCACAACACGTCTAACAGACCCCCCCCCCCCCCCCACACACACACACAATTTTTCTCTCTGTTTCAAACACACAGGAAATAAATTCCCCTCTCCACACAAACACAATAAAAACACACACAAATACACGCACACAAAACACCGCCAGGATCAGAACTATTCAAAATTCGCGCGCCACATGACAGTCAAACCACACAAAACAAGTGAATACGATACAACCACCACAACAAGACAAATGCGATATAAGCAGTGCCATTTTACAACCAAAGCGCACTGAATATGACATAACACTAAAAACACGCCACAAACAAGCAAGCAGCAACACCTCAGCTCGAATGTAACTAAGCCACTAAACAGCAACATAAAATATTTTTTTCCAGATAACGTCTTGGCGAATGTACAATAGTTTTCGTAAATAAAAACGTCTTGTTGCTTGCAGATAACAAGTTGTAAAAGCTTGTCATTCTTCAATTAAAGGAGATGAAAGTCCTGCGAATGACATAATGTAAGTATCGTAAATAAATTAGGCCTAATATATCGAACAAAGTTGTCATATCAAACGACTCATTAAAATCGCTGTATAACCAAAATCTGTAACATTTATACTAGAAAATAAAAGGCAAAACGCCACGAAAGATGGCACAATAAGTTGGGGTATTAAAACAAAACAAGGTGTCTTGCACAAGGGAGAACCACAACTGAAATAAAAAGAAAGAGTCAGTAGCTCTCAGTTTCCCTTTGTGACAGGCCTATACACAGCTATATCAAACTCACAAACACATCTTTAGAAAGTTTATCATCTAAGACCTCTCACTCGCTATAGTAATCAGTCACTCTAGAGGTAAGAAACATCGGTGAACAGAAACTGTCTCGGTTTGGACGACATCAACTAAGAAAATAAATAAAATTAATTAAAAAATGAAACAGCCGATGACGTCGCCCACCCAGAACCAACAAAACTCACTTGTTGTGGATACATTTCCTTTTCTTGAATTAAGCGAAGATCTTCTGAACCCCATATAAGGTAATTGTGTTTATTCGGGAATCCATGAAAGTGGAAATGCTCGCATTTAAGTACTCCTATCTTCTACTAAGAAACCAGTCAACAAAATTGTGACTCTTCGTGTGACGTGTCTCATTCAGCTGCTGTGTTAACTGAATTTTGTGACGGGGGCAATGGAAATGGTAGCGGACTATCTCCTTTACCGAAAAACACCCCCAATTCCTGGGAACGGCGAAGAACTGATTTCATTGGATTAAGTGCCACAGCTTGAGAACCACGGAAATGTTTTGTTGTTGACTGTTGAACCCGATTCATCTAACTTTCTCGTAAGTCTGCCCACTATTGATTCATATGGTGCTTCATTTCGCCCTAGAATCACGTGAAGTCAGCTAACACTGCTACATAACTCTCTTAGTTCCGGTAAAAAGTATTCACAGTTAGTGCACGTTGCGCAATAGTGAACTGCTCCAGGGCTGGACAGAGATTGAAGAAAGGCGACAGATTCTTTGAGAATGTAGCAACATTATGAAACAATCGTAACGTACATAACGTACATAAAAAAAGGTTACCAAATGATCCATTACGGGCTCGTCTTTTTAATACCTACTTCAATCCGTAAACGCATCACCCACATGGGTTCTCAGCAAGATATTTTACGAGTATTTTAATGTGTCTGGTGGTATCCTTTGGTATTCTATCAGGTAGGACTTGTTCATATACATGGATCAGTTTAATGTCATTAGTTTTATTTAGTACTCTGCTGTCTGCTGTTTGTGGCACTTGAAGATGGGATTTGATTCCGTAACCGTTAGTGGACGATTGTGTCCAAACAAAGTATAACGATAATACATCTGGGAGGGATTTATTCATAAACGGAAAATTGCAGGGACAGTTGCGAATGTACCATAAAGACCATTTACGCCTTTTCAATAATCTTGTACATTTCTTGTCTACAGATACATTTCTGTGTTGTTCATTCTAGTCTTCTCCTTGGGGATCTCTTTCTGCATCTAGATCAGAGTGTGGCGGAGGGTTCTGTGAGTGCCACTGACACTTACTCCTTTTCCTGTTACAGTCGTGTGTGATCCGCGGGGAGAACTACTGTTGCTAAACATCCGTGGGGGCTGTAGTCTAATGGTGTTTTCGCAAGACATGTATAGGGGGGAACAATTACTGTAATACTCTTCAAGAATCCTACGCCCTAGAAATTTTGTTAGTAGTCCACACGGACATGTAGAACGCCTATCTTGCAGAGATTTAATTTCATCCCTATGAGGATCTGCCTTGAGGAAGCCTCTGGTTTTATTTTTATACTCATACTGGTGTCGCTACAGTTGTAGCATCTTCATTGGGTCTTCTTATTGCTTTAAATTGGAAAAAAGATGTATGTTAGTTTGAACACGATATTACAAGATCGTATTTGTAATTAGAAATTTATAAAGAATTTTATATATTTATACATGCCTCGGTTTACATGTTGAAGTGGTCACATTTTTCCTACATTATCTATGTAGGTCCTTGTTGACAGTTTGCCATCTTCAACTGTATAGCACTTACGTGAAAAACTATTTAATAAAGAAAAATTTGATCTGATTTTTATTTGTATGGTTAAGTCTGGTACTATTTAATTTTACGTGATTGGCATCGGGTAAACTCTAGTCTCCGATACCGCTTTGACCAATGAAGTCATATGACGTCATACATAAAAGAGAGATACTACGAACACATGTTCAGCACAACATGGTATCGGTAGTTAGATTTCACCTAAATAGATCAAATCTACTTAATGATACCACGTCTTCAAAATACATTTAATAATTAGGTAATTTTAAAGAAAGCTTGCATTCGAAGTTGTACGGCCTGAAATGATATATTTATGTCGAACATACAACTGTAAATCGATTGAGTGTTTCTGAACCGGAAATTCGGACGCTACGCGCCATCAACTTTTTTAAAGTGAAAGTTAGGGTGTCTTCAAAACTATCTGACACGTAAACAGTGAGTACCGGTATTGAAACTACGCGCGGGACGGAATGACGTAAACATGACGTCATTGGTCAAAGCGGTATTGGAGACTAGATTTGACCCTTGGCATCTCTCTGTGTGTATGTATTCGTTACATATGAACTATGTTCATCTTACTTGTGTTGGTATCTTCATTGGCAAAACGGTGAAGTAAACTGGCTGGAGTTAGCCGATCATCTGCGTTTGGTAAATGAACCAGTGACGAAGAAATCTGCTCTTCTTTGGATCCCCGCTACCTATTCTAGCAGTCTTATGTAGTACGGATCTCACTTTGACGAGCAACAGTCCAGTAATTTGCATCATTAAAACCTTTATAAAGACAATAATTTAAGGTGGGAAATAAAGCTTAGTCCATTAACGAGGAACAAAAACGCAAGTACTCTTTTAGCAGACCGGGGACCAAACATATAAGTTCGTGTTATGTATTGTGGATGAATCTCAGTAGATTTTTCTGACAGCGGTTTTCTCTCCTGAGGAAAGATTCTGGAGCAGAAACTAACGTTAGGTAACCCCATGTGTGCTTAGAAAACAATTCGCATAAGCGAACTTGCTCACAAAACTGTCAACCGCCATCTCCATATTGCAATAGAGGGACGAGTAATTTAAACCATTCCAATCATTCAACAACATTATCGACTGGACATCAATACATACTTTATTACATTAAGCGGATGCTTTAATTAACCTTCGTTTGTGTCATTTATTGTCCGTTGTCACTCTTGCTCTTTTTGTAGTATGTAAGTTGTTAAATTGGATGTCATCTCTCATTACGTATATAGCATTCCACAAACATATATTAATTGGGCATCTTTGTGGAAGATTATTATGGATAATTGGGGTTTTATCACAAAGTATCACTTCAGATGTACCACGAGAGCGACTAATCAGTGGTAAATGGTTTATCTGACCGTTGCGCACAGTAGCTTATATGAAGGATGCTTTTGTTCGATAGAATATTCCGCATAGAAACATGTAAAGCCAATTGCCTTTTCGGATTAAAAAGACTCAGGTCTTAATTATAAAAGTCTTATGCTAACTGCAATTAAGAGAACTTTTTCACACCAGACACGTCTGATATTTTATTTATAAAGCAGCTTCTGTGGTTCTGTAAATATCGATACACAGGTTTGTACATTTTGTTTTCCATATATCGTTTCGAAACACTTTTAACTTTCCGTATATGTTATGTATTTTTAATAGTTGGTGTATAATTGTAACTTGCTCTTTCAAGGGCCATATGCCAAGTAAGTGGGTTACGGATAGGAAAGACCCATCGCGATTTCCTAACAAGTTCGTTAATGCTGAGGATGCAAAGTTTCACACTCGATTAAAAAATAAATAATACCGAATAAATAAGGACAAGCAAAAGTAAAAAGAAATTTGTTTGATTTTGTGAGCCACAGTGGCGATTTCATACAGATATTTTATAAGTATTTTTTCATGTATACTTGTCTTGAGTTGATAATACTTTTGGAGTACAATTTATATTGCCCTGCAAATATTTTTCTACAGTGATAAAAGCTAATACTATGTATACCTACCTAAATCAGTCCTGTTTTTTTTTTAGTATGTTGATATTTGTTTGTGATTATGCAAGACCCAACTGTTGATCTGATTGATTTACTATTGTTAGATTATTAAGGAAAATTAGCTTTGTATAATTTTGTAAAATCTTATCTCTGATCAATTTATATAACTCGTATTTAAGTATTAATATTTGCTTGAACTAATTTTTAATTTAAATATCGGTTTATGGTTACCCACACTTGCCACCATTAATATATTATGCTGAGTAACAAAACAAAAAACGAAAGAAGCTACTTATCCCTCCTGTCATAGTAAATTTTTTATCAGCATTGGTATAATCATAGGGGACGTCAACAATTCCCTATTATGTAATTGTCATTTGTACTATCTAGTATTTCTGAATGAACGTACAAGAGAGGATTTATGCTATTTTATATTATTATGGTAATCTGGGAGGACTGTACGCGAATAATAATCATTTTATGTATTATTAGTTTTGTATTTCTCGTCAGTGACCTGTTATACATTTATCAGTAACACTGCAAAACTCTTGCATTGTGTAACATGTTAGAGCAACTGGGTGCTCAGGAATACCAGTAGGAACTATAGTAGATTTTTCACATATCTTTTTGTAGATTTTTGGAAACTTTCCGTTTGATTTTTTTCAGCTATAGCTTGACGCCTGATTTGGTAGAGAACAACAGAGTCAGACAATTTCTTTAAAATAAATTAAATAGTGGTCAAGTAAGCCAAAGTGCAAAGATGTGAAAATTTTCCACTATGTTCAAAATTTTTTTCCAGCAAATACTTTATGCTCCAGAACAATGGCGTCCCTCTTGTTTGAGCGTCCTCCCAATTCCACAAACATGTGACATCTCTTCAATACTTATTTTAATTGGACTATTACCCCCCCCCCCCATCCCCACTCCACCCCCCATACAAAGATTCTGTTAAGGCACGATGGAGTACAAAGGACTCCTGGTGGCACTGTGTTGAACTGTTTGTATCTTCCAGTTTTAACTTTAGTCATGAAATATTTCGGTCAGGGACGTTTCTGTTCAGTGAAACTGTTACGTTCTCAAATCAATCCCTTGAATCAAATGTCCCTACCAACCTAGTTCCATAATTAATCATTATATTTTTTATTTAATTAATGTGGGAGTTATTCAGGGAGAGGTTTCAGTTACTAAACTCAGAATCGGTTAAACATCTTACTTTCATGTGTAGATAATCACTGAGATTAGTGAAATTAACAACCAACTGAGTTGATTTTCTATGAAATGAATGTTTACTAATATTTAATATTTCCTTTTTATGAACCAAGAGCATCTGCTCTCTCTCTCTCTCTCTCTCTCTCTCTCTCTCTCTCTCTATATATATATATATATATATATATATATATATATATATATATAGAATCATTGAAAATGAAAAAAGAACGCCATGAGTTCTTCGACCCACCAGAGGGCAATTTCATTGACACATTCTCGAGGATGTCTGCAACACACGATCACAAAGACGGAGCCGTACACACGTCAGCACAGTCACCAGAGTGTGTGCAATGTCGACGCTAGTACCGTGTATATCCTACTTTTGCAGTAACATAAGCTGTAATTCTGCCATGGAGACGGTCGTAGAGGTGCGGAATGTAGTCTTGCGGAATGGTCTGCCATGCAGTTTCGACCTGGTGCCTCAGATGGGCCACATTTCGTGCCGCTGATGCGGACCGCTCAGCATGACGTTTCACGCGGTCCAAAACATGCTCAATGAAGCACAGATCCGGGGATACTGTTCGGCAGGATAGTTGACGTACACCTAAAATAGCACGTTGGGTTGTACGGGATACGTGTGAACGTCCATTATCCTGTTGGAAAAGTATACCACTTTGTTGGTGCTTGAGTGATAGCCAGACGGGGTTGAACACAAGCATCTTTAGAAAATGTAAAGAATCTTTAAACGGAATCCACCTTTCATAAGGAGCCATATTAACAAGAGTGTTCGGCATACTTGATGTGTAAGTTGCGAGGAAAGCTCTATCTAGATAATAAATACCTGTTTCACGGAAAATACCATCACTTTCCTACGTACTTACATTTCCCTATACCTCTTTGAGGTCAACGTTCCAAACGGCCCTGATCGACAAACGAATTTTTAAATGTATAAGCTGAGTGTATGTGTTTGTGTACGTATGTCCAGACACCTTCTAAACATTTAGATCAGTTTTTGTCAAATTTGGTATGCATACTGCCTTCCCGACGGCAATAAGCAATGAAAGATTTAAAACCTCTTAGCTCTGTATAGTTTGGAGACATGTACGGACATCTTTCTATGGGCAGAGTAAGGAAGGGGAGGAGTGGCAAGAAAGATATCTAGAAGGAGGAGTCGATGGAGGGGAGGGAAGAAAATATCGATAAAGGTTCAGAGGAGGACAGAGAGAATGAATGGGTAGACAGGGATTAGAAATGGAGAGGAGGAGACGGATAGGGAGGTGGAGAAGGAAAGAAAGGTAAAGAGGTGGTGAGAAGATGGAAAGAAAGAGAACGAGAAAGTGATTGGCTGAGAGGGGACTCAGGAGGTGGGATGGGTAAGAGGGAAAGGTATGGACAGTGAAAGGAATGACGGAGGACACGGTCAGAGATGTGAGAAGGGCGTATGGAGGAGGAAGAGCTCGACTAAGAGTGGAATTCAGGAGGAAATGTTTGCATTACATGCGTCAAACACACGTTGAATCTCCTTCCAAACCCCTAGATCGATTTCAACCAAATATAGCACACAAACAACGAACATTATATGTATCAGCTCGGTAGGGTTTTATAACTCCTTGCACCGGAGTCAAAGTGATGTACTGCGGGCAGCTAAGGTTGATGTATGTTGTTCAGGACTTACAGCAGTGAGGCTTTTTAAGTTCCATAGGTGCGCAGGATGCTCATTAAAGACAATCTTACGGGTCAAATTTCTCATATGAAACTGTTGATTGCTCAATGCGAGTCTGCATTCCCAAAGAACACGGCCACAACATCGCACTCCACAACTCCAAGCACTCAGTTAAAGAGGGTCAAGAATTGATGAAGAATTGACGCCCCAGGATTGATCGGTTTTTGTTGATGTAAGACTGTATCGAATAGTGGGACTGTATCTCAAACACTTTGGTGAATCACTGTCTAACTTCAGTAAAACATGTATAGATGGTGTAATGTCTGTTCTTTCGTACATGTCTGTAAGAACAGACACCACAGGTGGTCCGCAGGCGCTATGACACTGTACTTTTAACTATAGGAAGGAAGGAGAAGGAAAGGATGCAATTATGCCGGAAACTGCTGTTCCCTAGCGGGAAATTCGGTTCCAAATCCCGCCCCTCACAAATTTTCACTTGTCGCCATTGAATGATTTGAATACCCCAATTCAGGAAACCGGATTTCTTTACTTCCTTTCATGTAAAACTCAACTTTTTGTGAAAATTTAGACGATATTTGTATATAAATTGTGGAAGTTAGCATGTCAGGTTTTATGACAGAAAAAGGAAAATTACGGATGCTTAAAACTCCAAAACGAGTTGTAAAACTAAAATAAAATGAACAGTGTCTGGTAACAGTAACTCTGGGTCTTTCATTCAGTATCTGTACCGATGAATGTCATAACAGAATCAGGCCTAAACCCGAGCAAGGGATCGTGGAAATCATTAAAAGAATAAATACGTTTCATCACGTATTGACCTTGCTCAGGAATGCTATGAAAAGTCTTTCCTGCGAAATAGAAAGTTTTCTCGCTATACTTATAGTTTTCCCCCTTTCCTACTTGGTAACACGTACGCCACAGAGGCTTTTTTATTTTTATTTTTTTATTAACCAAATGTGAAAGACGGCTGTCTGCCATCTTCCCTAGGTTTTTAACTTTGTAAATTATCTAAGTTCACTACAGGGCCTCTTTTGCTAAACGAGAACTCCTTTCGTTCAGAGGCATGAGGAGTAGCGTTTCATTTCATGTTTATAATGTTATTTGCTGTAATAATGTGTTAATATTGCTGGGATTTTATTATGCTAATAATTTATCATTGGGTCTATGAATGTGACAAGATGAATGATTTCTCCGTGACGCCACTGTCCCTGTGAGAATGTGTACTGGCTTTATGCTGTAAGTGCATTTATGAGAATCTTCTAGCATGGCGGTCTGAGTGTATGTATGAGAATTTTCGTTGTCAGCTGCTGGCTGCGTGCTTTGCATTTCTGGCTTCGTGTCGATAGGTAGTCGTTACCAACCTCTGCTTTTGTTGCTACCAAAGAGGTTCCTCCACCCTTTGGTTACAAGTTGGGTTGGCAATGCCCAGTTAGCGAGCCTCAGTTGGACGCGCGAGTTTAGGCTCCCCCACCACCGCGGTTTTTCCAGGGGGCTGGTGGTGGGGGGGGGGGGGGTCTCAGGGGCCAATAGGACATTCTGTGGCTGCACTTCGAGCTGGTAAGACATTCCGATTTTCTATCCTCCCTTGAGATGGTAGCGATTTGTTGTTTTGTTCATTTTTCGGGATAAGTTTCTCCAATCAGGATCGGAAATTTATTCAATTTCATTTCAGTGATTTTGCATAGATAAGTGTGGTGACTATGCAACTAATTCGGTTTGATAACGGCTGGGAATTGGTAACCTGTGTGAGACTAGCTGGCGGTGGATGAACTCTGTTTAATTTCCTTCTAGCTTTGTGGAACGGGACTAATATGCCGACCGCGGTGGCCGAGGTGACTGAGGCGCTCCAGTCACGGTCAGCACGGCCACTACGGTCGGGGGTTCGAATCCCCCCTCGGGCATGGATATTTGTGCCGTCCTAGTACGTAAGTAGTTCATAAGTAGTTTGTAAGTTTAGGGACTGATGACCCCGTAGTGAAGTCCCATACGCTTAACAAACATTTAACTAATATGCGGGAATATTATTTTCTGTATAGGCATGTAAAATGTTCCTTTCCGTTTCCTCCTTCCACGAGTGATACGTACTCCAGGTGGTGTGTTGTTAGAACAAAGCCTTCAGCTACCCCTGTGTCTGTTTCTAGGCCCTTCAGGCAAGAATTCATGTATGTATCTTTCTCATTTTCCTTATTACATTGCGATCTCCTCTCCGTCTATTTTAAATTGCTGTCTCGTTTCCAAACTTGTACTTTGCATTCGGACTCCATCAGTAAATTCTCTTCTTGGCTTGTACGACTCCATTTATTAGCTTGCTTATGAAATACTACATATTTGTAGGGGCTACATGCCGTACTTTTTAGATAATTTACTCCGACTTTGAATTTATTTCACTTTTCTTATTTCTGAAGACTGGACTTCGTCCATCCGTGTAAAAAATTCCCAATCGCCTCTAACTGTATTTCTTTAGCTTCCTTATGATATCCAACGCACTTCTAAGGGTTGCATGCCCTGGCTATTTTTCTTTATTTTTCAGAAATTGAATTTTTGTATTTTTACTGGTTTTCGGAACCACGTGGCTACGAACTCCGACTTCAAGGGTTTATAGCTAGTCACTTAAGTTGTCACCACTGCTCACACACCAGTGCCTTCCTATTGTATATTCTTGCTTCGTAATATGTGTTTTCGTTGGTTTTTGTTGAAATGATTACAATCTTTAAGCACTTCGCCTACAGTGGAGTGCGAATATGTAATGTAGCTGACACGTGCCGTGTGTCTCAATAATTCCGCATGCTCAAGGTTTGATTTGAATGGAAATTACCCTCGCTATTATCGCGTACCATCTCAAGTAAAGAAGGACCGACATAAATGACGGTATCATTCGCGAATAGTCTAAGAGAGATGTTCACATTGCCTCGTAATTCGTTTATAAAGATAAAGAATAATAGGATCCTATAACACTGCACTGGGGAACGCCAGATAACTCTTCTGTTTTAGTCGACGACGTTTCGTTATTTACTACGTACTGTGTCCCTTTTGACAGGAAATCACGAATTCAAACGCAGTTTGATTAGAAACCCCTTTGTGAAGCACTGTGTCGAAAGCCTTCCGGAATTCTAGAATAATGAACTGATTTGAGATACATTGTCGATAGCACCTATCTCAGTAAAGAGCTATCTGTGTTTCACAACGATACTTTCTAATTTCCTGTTGACTATGGGACAAAATATCGTTGTCTTAGAGGTAGTTCATAAACGTTTGAGAAACGTATATGTTCCGAAATCATGCTACAGACGACGTCGATGATATACGTCTGTGATTTTGTCGCCATTCTTAAATATTGGAGTGACCGGTGGAACTTTCCAGTGTTTGGGTACTAATCTTTCGATGAGCGAGTGATTATGATAGCTAGTTATCGGGCTATTACATCTGCATTCCACATTTCAAGTTGATTCTTCACTTATTGGTTCTTGTCATGCAAAGCGTGCCACCGTGATGAAAACAAACTTTTGTGGGTATCACCGCCCCCTTTTTGACAGGTCCAGAAAATGTCGAGTTCTCGCCCGCCGGAACAGGCGCGGCTCTCCGGCTCTGAACCCAGGACCTCGGCCTGGCCGCCAGCAGTGGCTGCCCTCGCCGCCGCCTTTGTGCACCGCGGCGCAGGGCCGCACAGCATTCAGCTGTCTGTAGCGTCGTCCGTCACACGCATTCAGCATTCTCCAGCTTCCTGCCGCGAGCCCTCTAGCTGTCGATCCTCCCAGACACATACACACAGTTTTGAAATATTTGACATGAACAAAATAGTCTAGTTCGCATAAAGGTTTTTGCACTTTACTGTATAATAAGGTGACCGGTTTCGATATTATATAAGATTATCTTCAGACCGTTTTGTCTCATGTGGATTCTGACACGATAATCTAAAACTGATCATAGAATAAAATGGAACAGTGTTAGAAAGAGGGACAAGGAAAATTCATTAGAAAATTGATAATCCCTTGATGGTTACAAGAAAATGTAAAAATATAGGCTACAATCTGTAACCTATAATACCTCTACATTTTCATGTAACCATCAAGAGATTATCCATTTTCTAGTCAATTTTCATTGTCCCTCTTTCTAACACTGTTCCATTTAATTCTGTGACTTATGGATGATCAGTTTTAGATTACGTCCTTGTATGATTATTTTTGTTTTAAAATTATGACTAAATTACTGTTTTCTTCTTCAAATGCAAGCATCAACATAGTATCCCCCTATTTTAACACTGTTCCATACTATAAATTTAGACTGAAGGATTGATGTGATCTAGGTCATGTCCATGTAAGATTATTGTAGTTTTAAGAATTGTGACCTTGTTGACCTTGCTTTATGTTCAAATGTATGCCTTAACATGGCAGTCTACTTGATGAGGCACATGCATCCGTTTGTTCATTACATTTTATATTATATATCTTTGTAAATAATGTCATGTGAAAAAATGAAAAAAAAAAAAAAAAAATAAAAATAAAAAACATCCATCCACCTCTTGCCTGCCCCCCTCCCTCTCATCATCCTACTTCCCTCTCTCCACATCAAATGATATTTAATGCAATGCCTAAGTGTAAGCGTGTATTATGACTCATTGCCACATTGCATTCTGTTGGCATTAGGTTGTATTGATTTTCCGGCCTAGACTATATTCATATTTGTCATAATCTGTCTACAATGCAACTCTTTTCTCTTCTTCATAGCCCATAAATATTAAGTGACATGTTATCCTTATCACTTAATTCACGTACCTTTCGGCTCTTGATATGTTATTCCGCTAGATAGGATCATATATAACCACTGTGACTGTCCTATAGACCATCACTGCCATTGTATGACTATGTATAATGTTTGAATTTGAGCATGTTTAGTTACACCAGGATATGCACCTTATGTGATTCAATACCCTTTCCTCACCCATTATGTTCACCTTATTAAGTCGCCAATTGTATTACATTTAGACTTGGTATACAGTTTGGTTCATAATTGATAGTAACATTTCTTCCTTCCCCCACCTTTACTTGTATTCACTTCCTCCCCACCCTCCGCCATTAATTCCCCTGTATTATCCACTTCTAATTTTAAACACAATACATGCATTACCTGGTTATCCCTGTAATTAATTTTTATCACTACAGTAACTATAGTTAGCTGACACTGCTTAGGGACATCTAATAATCCGTTACAATGTAAGGTGAGCAGCCATATTACTGTCACGTCACAGTGGTCTAGCACGCTTGCTTCTTTGATATTTTCGTGTGGACTTTATCCTGTTATTGGCCACATCCAATTCCATCCTCCATCCTTCTGCCTTCCCACCCCCCCTCCCCGTACACCTAATCCTAGTAGTATGCTTAATGTACTTATAATGTGGTATATATATATATATATATATATATATATATATATATATATATATATGCACTCGCGCTCCTTCGATAATCCATTTAATCTGGGGCAACATCCCAGAGGTAAATTAAATTGGTCCCAAACCCCCAGTCCCGACCAAGATTTCCAGGAGGTTTTCCTTGGTTGTAAAGCGTATGCCGGAACTGGTAAGCCCCTCCCACTTATTCCCAATTAGGATCCCCCTTTGAACCACTATCAGCTTGTCTGATAATTGTTTGAATAGAACCGCTACTCTTTATGGGCCGGATCTCAAACAGCCCGCTCCACTCCTCGGAGTGGAGAACGAAAAGAATAATTTTTTTTTTAATTTTTTTATTTATTTTCTCCTTGCCTTTGGAAACCTGCCTCGATGTTGGAAGTTAGTGAAAGGACCTGATCTTTGCAGATACTGTTTGGCCCGAAGCCTGCTTGTTGCACAGGAATTTCCTTTATGAGCTCATTCTGTTATATACAAGTCTCTCTAGCAGTTTTCCGATCTCGCTATTTCGATGATATCTTTCAACACTACAATGCTTTACAAGGCATGGTCATCTTGGAGGCGTTATGCCGTTGCCTTCCTCCGACCTTTGAACTGGCTTAACCAGCCAGTTGTAGGTGAACCCACAGTTTAACGTGGATTCCGAACCACAGTGCAGCTAGGTGTTTGTCACATCAATAAGAATGACAGAGGCGAAAGAAATGAAAAGTGTGGGATAAAAACACCAAGGCTAACCGAGAATCGATTCCGCGAGGCCGTGCGGAATGACCGCGTGGTACAAGGCGTCA
Organism: Locusta migratoria; assembly: GCA_026315105.1. Lineage (NCBI taxonomy): Eukaryota > Metazoa > Arthropoda > Insecta > Orthoptera > Acrididae > Locusta > Locusta migratoria. Next base: position 18,528,270 of record CM048751.1, read on the forward strand.
TGTTACGAACTGGGCGGCCATTCCTACCGGAGGTTCGAGTCCTCCCTCGGGCCATGGTGTGTGTGTTGTCCTTAGTGTAAGTTAGTTTAAGTAGTGTCTAGGGACTGAGGACCATAGCAGTTGGTTCCAATGGGTGTACATACATTTGAGCATTTAAAACCCGCGAGCTTCGGAATTACAGTCTGGACTTTACAACGCAGCCACCATATATATATTAATTTAGTTACGTGTGTGAATGAATGTAAGCTGATTCGATCCCTATTATGACAGTGGAACACAGACAAAGATGGGTTGCGATTTGCCGCGGTGGAGCGGCAGAGCGCATTGAGGCACTATGCTCCGGTGCGCGAGGCCGTTCCCCGTCGGGGGTTCGAATCCCCCCTCGAGCATGGATGTTTGTGTCGTCTTTAGTGTAAGGTAGTTCATAAGTAGTTTATAGGTTTAGGGATTGATGACCCCGCAATTAAGTCCCTTAAGCTTAGCAAACATTTGAACATTTTTCTTTTGCTTGCGATTTGGAATCGCTCTCTTACGCGTCTCCTAGAAACAGCCTTAACGTCACAACCCGTGACAAGATTTACAGGATTTTAAACCAAACTGATATATACGCGGTGCAGTTTCTCCGACTGCCGTAAAATTCTCCAGATCCACAGCTGGCTTGCGCGTTTACAGCTACTAGCATGTTTGCACCTTGTCAGTAGATGCCTGACCGCTGTACGAGGTCGTGAAAGTTGCGTAGTAGTAAACTACACCCACTTACACTTAAAAGCGTCACTCCGATTTTTATTTCCAGTCGTCAGTTAAAGCAGTTACACATGTAGTCCATGCAGTTTCGCAATCCCATGTCTCGCCATTCCAGCCTGCTGAATAACTTTCAATGCTGGTCACTGCATCTATCTTCTACGAACTTTAGAAGCAATCTTCCACGTTTTTCGAAAATTGCCACTAGATTGTAAAATTCTCTGCCGAACTACATTGGAATACTGTCACCTCAAAACAATGACGCGTCCGTACATCCCCATCGATAGCCCTAGTCCTAGTGATCATTTCTATACATATTACAATAATGGAAATTCTGTATGTCTTGCAGTCAAAATTTTAAATATTTCGCACTTCCAGGAGTCTATCCAAATTGAGCAAATCGGTTGGTTTTTTCACATTACGTGTTGTCTATGGTGGCTTTTATATGGGTTACAAAAGCACCATTTATTCATGGGCGCTTCCAGAGAAAATCACGGAAAACCATGATTTTCGTGTACTAAAATCACTAAATGTGGGGATGCACACTTTGATATTTTATATTCATTACAAATCGACCAAATTGTCACTATATGTTCGTAAGATCATTTTGGAAAATACGAGGGTTGGAACATAAATAGTGGCAACTACTTATTCAAAAGCCATACGAAAGCATTACATGTTTGCTCCTGTTACTGTCCTTCAAAGTAGTACACTGTTAGCAGAGCCTGTGCTGTTGTTGCGAATGGAGCGGTCTGCTGCCTATCGAATCTCTGGAACAGTTCTGAAGCGAATGCCACGAAGTGGTCCCTTCATATGTCCGGGGAGTATGGTGGATGGTACAGTACTTCCCAGTTCCATCGACGGAACAGAGCAGTCACTGCTTTCGCTTGTATGCGCCTGCTCATTGTCGCACAAAAAGATGGATGGGTAGCGCAGAAAATGTTGCCGCTTCTTTCGAAAAGCTGGTCGCAGATGATGCTCCAAAAACGATCAGTAATGCTGTGCATTGTAGGTTTGCCGTGGAGGAATGTAATGTGTTAGGATAACATTATCACAGTCGTTCACGAGAATATCCATAATGGGGCTGTGAGTCATTTTCTACGCCTTTGAAGACCTTGATGACACTATCGTGTTGTGCGACCTCTGGCACATTCAATCTTGATCCAACTCCGTTGTTCCTGTTTCGAAAACGTAGTGACACCGTTACGTTAGGCCGTTGGCTCACAGGAGTTAGTTTTTGACTGAACAGACATTCTTTTTTCCCTCTTTCTACACTCCTGGCCATTAAAATTGCTACACAAGGAAGATGACGTTCTACAGACTCTAAATTTAACCGACAGGTAAAAGATGCTGTGATATGCAAAAGATTAGCTTTTCAGAGCATTCACTCGAGGTTGGCGGAGCAAACAGCAGTTGACCGGCGTTGCCTGGTGAAATATTGTTGTGATGCCTCGTGTAAGGAGGAGAAATGAGTACCACCACATTTCCGACTTTGATAAAGGTCGGATTGTAGCCTATCGCGATTGCAGTTTATCGTACCGCGATATTGCTGCTCTCGTTGGCCGCAAACGAATGACTGTTAGCAGAATATGGAATCGTTGGGTTCAGGAGGACAATACGGAACGCCATCCTTTCAATATGGTCAGTTTCCTGACAGATTAAAGTACTGAGTAGTGAAACCTTTTGTGTCCGTCGTATGTGTCGGTGGCCGAGTGGAATGAGACCGACACAGGAATAAAGATAGCACGCTGGTGCAGGTACGGAGGGGAGCAGCCAGAAACTAGAAACACTAGAGTAAATTAGAACGAGATATATATTGCACAGAATTTATACAATACTTAACTTTTACAAAGTTCATTGCTGCAGAAAGCTGATACATAGTTGATTTAGAGGTCTGCCTAGTGCCTATCAGATAGCTAAGTCTTCACTGGTGCCTATCTGATTACGAAGTGTTAACTGGTTCCTATCTCAGTCCCAAGTGAACGATGTCGTTCAGTGGTGGCCACGAGCGGAGTTGCAGCAGAGGGCGCTCGTGGCTGACGTCGTAAGAACGCCGCGCCGTGCGTGCATGGCGGCGCGCGGCGAAAGTAGGTGGCGCGCACTTTGGACTTGTGCGACACCACACCCCTCCCCCCCAAACCGCCGCGCCGTCGTGGCGTAGGGCTGAGGGCCACGGCGACGGCACTGGGAGGAGGGCCTGGGCGGGGGCGTTACTGGTGGGACGGGCGTCGTAGCAGAGGCTGGGATCGAGACGCCGTCCGCGCCCCGGCATCCGCCTTGCGATCCCCCGGAAAACCCGCCAAAACGAGGGGGAAGGGCGCACCCCTCCGCCCAGATGGAGCAGGTCATCTTCTTCTGAGGTGCGTGGCCCAGGCGGCGGGGGCACGCTCGGTCCCGGAGTCCCTCTCGTTGACGCTGGCAGCTGAGGCACCGACGGAGGCGAAGGGGTCGACTGCATAGGAGGCGCGTCTACATCCATCGGGATCTCGTAGTCCGGGGACGCTGGACCCGTCGGCGAACGATGTGGCTGTGCTCCCTGGCGGTGAACTGGGTCTGGAATCAAGAAACCGGAGACAGGATCGCGCGGCCTGTGCAAGCGCAATTGGTTTGCGTGGCGCCGCAGCACCGACCCTGTGGAAGAACGTACAACATACATATTGCGACCGAGCACGCGCTGAATGGTGCCCGGCATCCATCTTGTCTTGTTGCCAGCAAACACCCTGTACAGCACCGGCGTAGAAACCTGAAAACGCGAAGCGCCATACGAACCGACTCGGTGCGTGGGAGGTTGCAGCAGGTGAAGGAGAGTGCGGTGACGGCGGCCGTGTAACTGCTCGGCAGGAGACGGGCCGTCACGTGGCATGCACCGATACGTAGACAGGAAAATTTGAAGAGCTTGCTGCCTGGAGTGCTGACCTTTCATCTTTTCCATGTGAGACTTGTATGTTCGAACGAAACGTTCAGCTTCACCATTGGACTGAGGGTGAAAAGGTGCGGTGGTGATATGCTGAATGCCATTCACACGACAAAACTGTTGAAATTCCGCACTAACAAACTGAGGTCCATTGTCACTGACGATAGTTTCAGGCAAACCCTCGATGCAAAACACAGATGTTAAGGCACTGATTGTACTAGACGCAGTCGTTGAGTTCATGGCAATCACGAAAGGAAACTTGCTGAAAGCGTCCAGACAATTAACCATCGCGTATTCCAGAAAGGTCCGGCAAAGTCAATGTGTAAACGTTGCCATGGTCGCTTGGGGCGTGGCCTGTCTGAGAAACGTTGCGGAGGAGCCGCCTGATGCTCCGCACAAACAGTACACTGTGACGTCATGTTCTCTATCTGAGCGTCCATACCAACCCAGGTACAATGTCGCCTGGCCAGTTGCTTTGTCCTAACAATACCCCAATGTCCTTGATGCAGGAGACGTAACACTTCTCGTTGCAGGGAACGAGGAACAATCACTCTTGTTTGGTCGTTGTCCGTATGTAACAACAGAACACCCTGACTTAAAGACAATGCATGACGTTGTGCAAAATAACGTCGAACCAGAGGCCGATCAATGTCTTTGGCTCTGGCAGGCCAACCAAAGCGAACAAAACGTGCTACCACACTCAAGTCCGCATCCGCAGCTGTTTCCTGTGCAACTCGACGAGAGTTCAAAGGGAAATCTGCGACAGCGGAAGCATCTCTGGAGTCTATCTGACAACATGCCATTTCTGAAGAATCAAACGACACATCCTGGCCAACCGGAAGTCGAGAAAGTGTGTCCGCGTTGGCATGTTTAGTGGTAGGTCGGTACAAAATCTCATACTGATAATTAGACAATATCAAGGACCATCTCTGAAGCTTTTGTGCCGTTCGTGGCGGAATTGGCTTTGTGGGTGAGAACAACGACGTGAGAGGCTTGTGGTCTGTCAACAAATAGAATTTTCTGCCATAGAGATAATGATGAAACTTTGTGACGCCGTAAATGATTGCTAAGGCCTCCTTTTCTATCTTACTGTAATTCTGTTGCGTTGGCGTCAGTAACTTGGATGCAAAGGCAATAGGACGATCGTGACATCCAATACGATGTGACAAAACTGCACCCACACCGTACGACGAGGCATAAACTGCTAGCACTACAGGCTTCTGTGGGTCAAAAGGAATCAAACATGCATCACTGAGTAGTGCAGACTTTAAGTTGTCAAAGGCAACCTGGCAATCTTTGGGTCATGCAAAAGGAACATTCTTCCTACGTAAATGATGCAGTGGAGCTGCAATCTGAGAGGCATTGGGAATAAATCTGAAATAATAGTTAAGCTTTCCCATTACTGCTAGCAATTCGTGCACATTCTTAGGAGGAGGCAAGTCTTTGATTGCTCTAAGATGTGACTGTAAGGGATGAATTCCTTGGACATTAATCACATGGCCTAGGTAATCTATTTCAGTTTGAAAAAAACGAACACTTTGCTTTATTACAACGTAGACCTACTGCAGTCAAAACTTTGAAAAGGCACTCCAGGTTTGCTAAATGTTCTTCAACTGTACGTCCGGATACCACAATATCATATAAGTAGTTCGAGCAACACGGTACAGAAACTGTCAGCTGTTCCAAAAAGCGCTGAAAAATAGCGGGGGCGGAAGAACTGCCAAAGGGTAGGCGTTGAAATTGAAAAAGACCCATGTGAGTATTAAAGACGAAAAACGTTTTTGACTCGTCATCGAGCGGAATCTGTAAGTATGCCTCTGCTAAATCAATCTTAGAAAAGAATGAGACTGTCCTAATTTGTCCATTAGTTCGTCAGGTCGGGGCAGGGGATAAGTGTCTACAATTGTTTGACTGTTCACTGTTGATTTGAAGTCCGCACAGAGACGAAGTTTTCCTTTCGGCTTGGGTATAATTACTAAAGGCGAGGCCCACTGACTCGCAGAAACAGGAGAAATCACCCCACTATCTTGCCAACGTTTAAGTTCTTCGGCAACTTTATCACGAATTGAGATAGGCACTGGTCTAGCTTTACGAAATTTTGGTACTGCAGATTCTTTTAAAGTTACATGTGCCACGAGGTCTTTTGCACAACCTAGTTCCGGCGAAAACAAGTCACTATATTTTTCACACAATGCATTTATTTTGTCCTGAGGCACTACTGACGAAATTTGAAGACATCTATTTGAATTGATAAACCAAACAAGTCGAATGCATCTAGTCCAAAAATGTTCTGTGTAGATTTGGCCTGAAGAACTACAAAAGCAACTGTTTTTGTTACACCTTGGAAAGAGACAGGCAGTCTACACGTTCCTAGCACGGGAATATTTTGACCGGTATAAACTGTTAGCACTTGTTGACACGGAGACAATTTTGGCGAACCCAGGAATTCATAAGTTTCTTTATTCATTAATGTGACAGCGGAACCAGTGTTGAGCTGAAATTTCACAGTCTTATTTTCTATGCAAAGAGTCACAAAAAGCTTTTGCCTGTGGCGCTCGACAGGTGCGCGAATGTGGGCAACGTCTGCTACGCCTTGTTTGATGCACTTACGCATGCGCGGGCTGCGTAGTGAAAGAAGCGGCGCAGACTCGGCACATAGATTAATATCACTGTCACTAGATGACACTACCGCCGGATCGGCGTCCGCGCAAGCATGCGAAGCAACTCCAGATTTACTAACTACTGCACTACACTCTTGAGTAGCTACTTGAAGTCTACTGTCACTAGCTACACAGTACTGGGCACTTTTACAGTAAGAAGTTGCAGAAGGCACTAGGTTCACTGCAGGATTGCACTGTACATAGTCATTTTGCTTGTCCCGAACCCTTTTCCGTTGCACTGTTTTACGCGCTCGTCGGCGCTTGCGACGTGGCTCACTGCATAGTTGTGCAGAAGGCTCAGAAAAATTGTTTTGCACTTTAGAATCAAGAGAAACACTGTCCAAATCCACAGCGTGTATGACATTTACAGTATGAATCGGTCTTGCACTGTGCGAAGCACTGTTCCGAACGGCACCGTTCTTTGAATTTCCATTTTGCATACACACTGACCGCACATGTTCTGATTTGCCACATTGATAACAGGTTGCGTTGCGGCTAGGGCATTGCGCACGTTTATGGCGAGATACACACTGGGGGCAAGACTTACGAACATTTTTCTGAAATGAACGTTGGCGCCCGTTATTCAAATTACTGTTTCTAACACGACGGGGCGACCTTTGTGTCGCACTTTTACAGTGGCTACTGTTCACTGTCTGTTCAGCACGGCCGGTAAAATTTAAAAAATCACTAGTGCTATACTGAGAACTACGGCTAGGAAAGCGTCCGTTGCGGCGCACTGAATTAACACTGTGGCTTTACATTTCTACGTCTGCTACGTCAAAAGTATCATGCGCTTCAATAAGCTGAAGTACACTGTCTAATGAGGGGTCAGACTGTTTTAGAATTGCTGCCCTAATTCTGGGGTCCTGAATGTTCTGCGTAATTGCATCTCTTAACATCACGTTACTATAAGAAAGTCCACAAGAGCAAGTAAATTTACATTTGCGGGTTAAGCTCTTCAATTCAGTGATCCATTCCTGGTGTGACTGCTCAGGTAATTTTTTCAGTCCGAAAAATCGGTACCGTGCCGCAGCTACGAGAACGTTTCTCTCGTAATGATCATTTAATGCCTCTACTATTTGTTCAAAGTCTACATCATGAGGAGATGCGTTGGGGAAAAGTTTTTGCAGTAACAGGAAAGTTTTGGGGCCCACCACAGACAATAAAAGATGCTTAACAGTCTGACCTGTAAGTTGATGAGCCGCGACGAGTTCTTGAAACTGTGCGAAATAGTCGCTCCATTCCTCCTCACGTCCGTTGTACTGGCGAAACGTAGGAACCGTTGTAGCGGCAGGTGTGGGCTGCTGATGTGGTGGCTGTTGTTGTTGGTTAGCTGCCTGCGCTGTGAGCTGGGCCACTGCTTGCAGTAGTTGAGTGATTTGCGCCGTCTGTAACTGAATAATTTCCATTAAGTTTGGGTTCCGGGTAGTGGCCATGCTGACCGATTAGGCGCCGCGCATACAAGTAAATTATAACAAAACACAAATGCAGTATGAAAGAGGACACTCTGCAACAAAAAGTCCACAAAACACGTAACTGAATATATTCCCCCAAAAATCTTATAATAAGGGTGGGTAGGCGGGAGCAATTTCTGCGTGCTCCGACTGCTGCTGTCTGGCTGCTGCAAGCGGGCTGGTCCACGGTTCTTATATCACTCCTCGTCGCCACTTTTGTATCCGTCGTATGTGTCGGTGGCCGAGTGGAATGAGACCGACACAGGAATAAAGATAGCACGCTGGTGCAGGTACGGAGGGGAGCAGCCAGAAACTAGAAACACTAGAGTAAATTAGAACAAGATATATATTGCACAGAATTTATACAATACTTAACTTTTACAAAGTTCATTGCTGCAGAAAGCTGATACATAGTTGAGTTAGAGGTCTGCCTAGTGCCTATCAGATAGCTAAGTCTTCACTGCTGCCTATCTGATTACGAAGTGTTAACTGGTTCCTATCTCAGTCCCAAGTGAACGATGTCGTTCAGTGGTGGCCACGAGCGGAGTTGCAGAGCAGAGGGCGCTCGTGGCTGACGTCGTAAGAACGCCGCGCCGTGCGTGCATGGCGGCGCGCGGCGAAAGTAGGTGGCGCGCACTTTGGACTTGTGCGACACCACAAAACCATTTTATAAAAACGGAAAAAGGGAGAATGCAGACAACTAGAGACCTGTTTCTATGCCATCGGTTTTTTCTAAAGTTATTAAAAGGCAGTATATTAAAGTTTAACTGATCATTTCAGTACACAAAATTTGTTGTCAAACGTACAGTTTGGTTTCAGAAGTGGTTTAACGACTCAAAATGCTATATTTTCGTTTCTCTGCGAGGTACTTGATAGGTTAAATAAAAGGCTACGAACATTAGACGTCTTCTTTGATTTAACGAAGGCGTTTGATTGTGGATCACAAAATATTGTTGTGGATGTTGGAACGTTATGGAATACGAGGAGAAGCTTACAACTAGTTCATCTCTCACTTAATAACAGGCACAGTAGGTAATTCTCCGCAGTGTTGAAAATGGCTATGACATACTGTCAGAATGGGGCACAGTTAAGTGTGGGGTGTCCTGTAGGTCTGTTTTGGGACCACTGCTGTTTCATATTTATATAGATTATATATCTTCTAGTATAACAGGTGATTAAAAACATTTTGTTATAGGCTTTACCGTGACTGTTGTCTCATATTGATTAAAATTGATTTCTATTTTCTCTTGTAGACAGTGATGGGGGTTTAAGCCCTTGAATCGCGTTGTGGGTGCAATAAACAAAGTGACTTCTAACAGATGTACTCCGTGTTTTAATCGATAACAGGTGATTGTAATTTTTTTTAATTTTAATTTTTAATTTTTATTTTTATTTTTTTATTTTTTTATGATGATGTTGATACCAGCTTGGTAGAGAAGGATATTGTTTGTAATATTGACACAGTATCAAATAGTGCTGTTCAAGAGATAATTCCATGGCTTGTAGAAGATAAATTGATGTTAAATTACAGTAAAACTCAGTTTTTACAATTTCTAACTCATAATTTAACAACAGCTGTCATTTTGATTACACATAATGGGGATATGATAAGTGAAACTGAACAGTTCAAATTTTGTGTGTTCATATATATATATAGTAGGTTGTCCTGGAAAGCCTATATTCAGTATCTTGCTCAGATACTAAATTCTGCTTCATTTATCATTAGAACGGTATCTGAACTAAATGATTTTTCAGCACGAAAAGTAGTCTAGTATGTTTGCTTTCATTCACTTATGATGTACAGCGTTAGTTTTTAGGGTAACTCGATAGATACAAAAAGGATATTTTTGGCTCAGAAACAATATGTGGTGTAAGTTCGCCAACGTCAAGTTGACCCCTTTTCAGCAGTCTGGGAATTCTTACATTGGCGTCACAATACGTATTTTCTTTAATGTACTTTGTTTTTAACAATATACGCTTATTCCTATGAATTAGCAGTTTTCACTCGGTGAATACTAGACAGAAATGGAATCTACATTTTGATCACACCTCCTTGATTCTTTTGCAGAAAGGTGTGCAGTATTCTGCAGCATCCATTTTCAGTAAGCTGCCACTCAAGCATCTTAGTACTAACCCACGCGGTTTCAAATCTAAATTGAAGAGTTACCTCATGCCTCAGTCATTTTATTCTGTCGAGGAACTCCTGGAAAAATTAAAAATAAAATCTAATTCCTTTTATTAGTTATTGATTCTTTTTATTTGTCATTATACTAGATGACCCAGTGAACTTCGTATCACTTACCTCTTAATATAAACCATATTAATTTAAATCATATGTATTTTAGACCCAGTAGCTTTATAAAGGCATCATAAGATAATCTAAGTATCGGCTCGATAGTGGGAGGAAAGTGTGGGAAAATCACGCACACATGTCCAGGATAATGTTCATGTCACTTTCGTGGAAGTTCAGGTTTAAACGGTGATAAAAAAATGGAAAAATTGAGAGGAAAGTTTAGATGTAAAACATGTAAAATAATGACTTGGTTTTTGTGTTGGGTGCGTTCAAAAATATACTTTGAAAGAGTAAAGTTCGCTTTACACGATCTGAAGCAGTATACGAACTGTCAAAGATGAAAATGAATTACTGTTCGTTAGTTTCGCTAAAACTCGAGAACGGCTGAACCGATTTGGCTATATATATATATATATATATATATATATATATATATATATATATATATATATATATATATATATATATATATACCACTGAATCTATTGTGATGAAATCTGGTGTGGAGATAGCTTGAGCGCTGAAGTACCGGATAAGATACTTTACAACGTGTGGAATTCAAGATGTTTTTTGATTTGCAGCATAAAAAGCGAAATATCTAACAATAATTACTCTCTGTAAAAGTTATATTTCTGAAAGCACCCAACACAACAACCAAGTCACTATTTCACATGTTTTAAATCTAAATTTTCCTCGCAATTTTTCCATATTTTATTACCGTTTAAACCTTCCCTGAACTTCCACGAATGCGACATGAACATTATCCTGGACATCTGTTCGTGATTTTCCCACTCTTTCCGCCCACTATCGAGCCGATACTTAGACTATCTAATGATGCATTTATAAAGCTACTGGATCTAACCCACAAATGATTTAAATTAATATGGAATGAAACTTTCACTCTGCAGCGGAGTGTGCGCTGATATGAAACTTCCTGGCAGATTAAAATTGTGTGCCGGAACCGGGACTCGAACCTGGGACCTTTGCCTTTCGCGGGCAAGCGCTCTACCGACTGAGCTACCCCGACACGACTCACGATGCCGCCTCACAACTTAACTTCCGCCAGTACCTCGCCTCCTCCTTTCCAAACTTCACAGAAGCTCTCTTGCAAACACGCAAGACTAGCACTCCTGGAAGAAAGGATATGGTGGAGACATGGCTTAGCCACAGCCTAAGGGATGTTTCCAGAATGAAACTTTCACTCTGCAGCGGAGTGTGCGCTGATATGAAACTTCCTGGCAGATTAAAATTGTGTGCCGGAACCGGGACTCGAACCTGGGACCTTTGCCTTTCGTGGGCAATCGCTCTACCGACTGAGCTACACCGACACGACTCACGATGCCGCCTCACAACTTAACTTCCGCCAGTACCTCGCCTCCTACTTTCCAAACTTCACAGAAGCTCTCTTGCAAACACGCAAGACTAGCACTCCTGGAAGAAAGGATATGGTGGAGACATGGCTTAGCCACAGCCTAAGGGATGTTTCCAGAATGAAACTTTCACTCTGCAGCGGAGTGTGCGCTGATATGAAACTTCCTGGCAGATTAAAATTGTGTGCCGGAACCGGGACTCGAACCTGGGACCTTTGCCTTTCGCGGGCAAGCGCTCTACCGACTGAGCTACCCCGACACGACTCACGATGCCGCCTCACAACTTAACTTCCGCCAGTACCTCGCCTCCTACTTTACAAACTTCACAGAAGCTCTCTTGCAAACACGCAAGACTAGCACTCCTGGAAGAAAGGATATGGTGGAGACATGGCTTAGCCACAGCCTAAGGGATGTTTCCAGAATGAAACTTTCACTCTGCAGCGGAGTGTGCGCTGATATGAAACTTCCTGGCAGATTAAAATTGTGTGCCAGAACCGGGACTCGAACCTGGGACCTTTGCCTTTCGCGGGCAAGCGCTCTACCGACTGAGCTACCCCGACACGACTCACGATGCCGCCTCACAACTTAACTTCCGCCAGTACCTCGCCTCCTACTTTCCAAACTTCACAGAAGCTCTCTTGCAAACACGCAAGACTAGCACTCCTGGAAGAAAGGATATGGTGGAGACATGGCTTAGCCACAGCCTAAGGGAAGGGAAGTTTGGAAAGTGGGAGGCGAGGTACTGGCGGAAGTTAAGTTGTGAGGCGGCATCGTGAGTCGTGTCGGGGTAGCTCAGTCGGTAGAGCGCTTGCCCGCGAAAGGCAAAGGTCCCAGGTTCGAGTCCCGGTTCCGGCACACAATTTTAATCTGCCAGGAAGTTTCATATCAGCGCACACTCCGCTGCAGAGTGAAAGTTTCATTCTGGAAACATCCCTTAGGCTGTGGCTAAGCCATGTCTCCACCATATCCTTTCTTCCAGGAGTGCTAGTCTTGCGTGTTTGCAAGAGAGCTTCTGTGAAGTTTGGAAAGTAGGAGGCGAGGTACTGGCGGAAGTTAAGTTGTGAGGCGGCATCGTGAGTCGTGTCGGGGTAGCTCAGTCGGTAGAGCGCTTGCCCGCGAAAGGTAAATTAATATGGTTTATATTAAGAGGTAAGAGATACGAAGTTCACCGGGTCATCTAGTCGACCCAGCAACGCTTTGCTATTGCTAATAAGTAGGTACTATTGCTTTCAACGTCAAATGTGCAAAATTGTATCGCAATCGTACGAATGATATTGGTATCGTAAAGAAAAGAGCTCTTTCAGTTTTCCACGAATTTTCCTATTTTCTGGGCCACTTATAATTCACTCAAACCTTCCTCTCTCTTTGCACGTCGAATATGTAAAATTTTATCGCAATCAGATGAATGGTAGGCCTATTGTCATTTCATAGAAACACTTTCTATTTTTTCTGAATTTTCCAATTTTCTGGGAAACTGTTCTACATTTTTATTTCATAAGAACGTTTCTCTTGCTTTGAACGTCAAATGTGCAAAATTTTCTCGCAATCAGATGAATGATACTTATTACCCATTGAAAAAAGCGAATTTTCAAATTTTCCGGGTAATTTTCCCTAATTTTTAGTTCATAAGAACGTTCATCTTTCGTTGAACGTCAAATGATCAAAATTCTATCGCTATCGGATGAACGTTTCACAACTTAGTGTTGAGTACATTCAGAAACACAATGAAAAAAGGAACTTGGTTCGAATTTTGCGACTCTCCTTTTTAACTGTCTATTTTTTCACTGAAAACTTTTCCAATACCATAATGAACGAAACAGAAAAAGAATTACCCCTCTCCGTCGTGCGAATAGTCAGAGTTCTCAATAAACACATTGAAAAACGCACTTTCAGTTTTTCTCAAATTTCCCGGCAGATTTTCAAAAAAATTTATTTCATGCAAACCTTGTCGTGTCAAGCCGTACTCAAGTGATGCCCTCACAACCATGTAGCAATTGATTTTTGTTCATAGGAAAAAAAATCGCTTTCAGTTTTTCCTAAATTTTCCTATTTTTCGGGCGACATTTCCAAATTTTAATTTGATGCGAACCTTCCTCTTGTTTCCAACATGAAATGTACAAAATTTTAACCCAATTGGACGAACGGTATTGATAGCTCACTGGAAAAAGCTGTTTTAGTTTTTCCCGATTTTCCCGTCTCCCTGGACTTACACGAATATTTCAAGACTAAAATTAGCCAAATCGGTTCAGCCGTTCTCGAGTTTTAGCGAGACTAACGAACAGCAATTCATTTATATATAGATAGATTTCCTTTCCCACTCAAAAACATCGTACATCAACTGGCTGTTGCCACAAGATGATGAATTAAACTATCAACAAATTCAAATTATTTTATTAATGTTTTTATTACACTCCTTCGGTATAGTTCCTATATATAATGAATCACAGAATCGAAGTATTCAATTTTTTTCTCTGTTTCTCTGATGTTACACACAACTGGTGTTATATTTTCACTCTTCACAAACGAAATAATTTTTAGAAGCTGCAATGTACGCCCAACTTTGTTCAAAGGACACTCTTTAAAAAAAAATCCTTTTTCGAGCAGATGTGTAATAGTCAGCCGGTAAACGTGAGGAGATGTCGCAGAGGCGGAAGCGTTGTTCCGACCAATGTTTGACGAGGGCCGGTCCGGCTTCCTGCCGCTGACACCTGTCCTGTTGCGCGGAACCGCGCCGCACACCGACAGTTTCGACAGCGTTCACCGTCCTTTGTTTTTCTTTAATTTACATTTTTTTACAACAGAGAGAGACAGAGAGAGAGATACACTTGTCGGACTACGAACAAACCAACGACAGGTCGCCCCCACCCCCCACCCGCACGCTGTCAACGGCGCGAAATACCGGCTTCAAACGCATCTGTAAGCGGCCTTTTTTTGCTGCCGTAAGCGGAACACGGGTTAAGATGACTCACTGACAGAAAAGCTATTATTCGCTCGTCAGACAAAATTACCGGCTTGTGGTTTAATTCGGGAATCAATTCCGCCCCGACGTATCTGGACTTTGGTCTGATCAGTCGCGCTGTGTGATAGCGGAGGAGTTTGCGCAGGGGTGTGGCAGCGGCAGGGTTGCTTTTGATGGCGGGAGCGCTCCTAAACGACATAGGCGTGGGGCTGTAACACTGACAGCGCCCAGTGATACTAGTGGGAAAAAAAAACCCCTAAAGCAATCGTTGCATGCCAGCGAGGAAAAACCACTGTCTGCTAACAGATTTACTCACTAGAAGTGTTAGAGCGGTAGACAACAATCAGTACGTAGCTTGTAGTTTAGGATATTGCTGGGTTAGCTAGTTGCTCTTCCTTAACTTTATTTATTACCTAGCTTAAACCCGCGGCTCCGCTCGCGTGCTGGTTGATTATGCTAGATACACTATCTTTCAGTAGTGTGCTATGAGAGTGGTTTTGAAGGATGAAAGGAAATACAATACCTTCTTTAGAAACAAACATTTTTAATCAACATTATCAGGAAAGTAAATAGTGTAGATCAAATCACATGTAAAAATGCACTCCTTTCGAAGAATCCAATCACGAAATTCAGCAATAATGATTGTAATAATATCACAGATTTATCACTTGATGTAATGCGCGAAACGTCAAATCGTTTTTTTTAAAGAAATGTATTAAAAGAAATTTCTTTTTTTCTGTTTTATTTATTCATTCTTATATGTCCTTGTTCGTATGCTTATCCTTACAGAGAAAGAGCTGAAGACATTGTAGCACGCATAGACCAATGATATGGTTTGTGGCATCACCTTTCGCTGTATGTAACCTCCTTGCAATAGAGTCGCAAACGTCATCGCTGGCCTTCAGAACGAATTTTTTTTAATAATTTGACGACTTTCAACCACCATATCTTCCACACCCTGATAGCTATCGCCATGGAACAGCTATGGTGTACAACGGGAGACGTCGGACAACAATTACACACAGACCATCGGTTTGCGTTCTGTAGTTTTCGCTGCAGAGCGAAATATTAACACATACACACACACGTAGAATTGTATATTACTTTCCATCCCTATATACTTCATCCTTTTATCATTATCATCCCTCAAGCAATAATGCAACCAGTAAAACCATTTTCAAAGAGTAATTATTCTTCCGCATTTCGCGGTATATTCTTCAAATTGCTAAATTTCTATCAGGTCGCTATAAAACAATGCCTAAAACCTTCCTCAGGTATAAATCAGTAACTGTACAAATATTTAAGTCTCTGCGTCTTGTCGACCGGACGTGATAAGCGTACACCGACGAGACATTCACATTAATGTATATAGATAAATAGCTATCCGATCACCATAAAACCGTGCCTAAAGCCTTCCCCGGGTAGACATTAGTAACTGTACAAATTTGTAGCTCTTTATGGAGTTATGGCTCAGACGTGATAAAGGTACACCGAACAGACATTCACAATTATAGATATAGATTAGATGATATTAAATAATCAAGTATTTATTTGCCATTTGCGAATTGTGCCGATAGTAACTGCATTATTAAAGATGTTCTATTATTTGGTGACAAATGAAAATTGTGCCGGATCGGGACTCGAACCCTAGTCTCCCGCTTTTCGCGAGCGGTCGCCTTAACCACTCGGCCACCTGGACACGCTCCCCGGCCAGACCCAAACTTCCATTTGTTAAGGAGCCGCTCCAGAAAAGCGGGAGACCCGGATTCGAGTCCCGGTCCGGCACAAATTTTCCTTTGTCACAAAATAACAGAACATCTTTAATAATGCAGCTATTGTCGGCAGAATTCGCAAATGGCGAATAAATAATTGATTATTTAACGTCATATATGCGGCTGCGGTGCCATAAAAAATGTCTGTTCCTTCGGAACAGATGTTTCATAGTATTTATTATCTGCCTTAACGTCGGAGTCGAAACATTTTCGCTGGAGAAGATGACGTTCCACAGAATGGCTGACATTTCGCAGTGACTGTCATAACTAAACTACAGCACCTGGTGTGAAAAATGTGCTGAGAGAACAAAAGTCGCGTGATAGCGATGTCCACGTTGTACGGAAACCAGACAGTAGTTGTAAGAGTTATCCGCAGCGGAGCGGCCGAGCGAATTGAGGCCCTACGCTCCGAAGTGCGAGGCCGTTCCCCATGGGGAGTTCCAATCCCTCCTCGGGCATGTATGTTTGTGTCGTCTTTAGTATAAGGTAGTTCATAAGTAGTTTGTAAGTTTAGGGACTGAAAAAATGTTTGTAGAACTTATGGGACTTAACTACGGGATCATCAGTCCCTAAGCTTACAAACTACTTATGAACTAGCTAAGACTAAGGACGTCACAAATATCCATGCCCGAGGGAGGATTCGAGCCCCCGACCGTAGTGGCCGTGCAGACCGTGACGGGAGCGCCTCAGTCTTTAGGGACAGATACCCCGCTTTAAGTAACATAAGCTTAACAAACATTTGAACATTTTGTAAGAGTTAGGGTAGCTAGTAGCTGAGAGAGGAGTGTGACAGCATTGTAGCGTATCTCCGATGTTCTCCATTCGTCATATTGAGCATGTTGTCAAGGAAACCACGGATAAACTACGAAACGAAATTAAGTTTCAGAGAGAAGGAAACAACTTTTGCCTTTAGCCGAAATCAGTCCCAGACGCCAATTAACAGAACAAATTTCCCTATCAGAAAGCATCGCGAGAGGTGGCATAGTGGTCAAACTCGCATTCGGGAGGCCGTTGGTTCAAATCCACCTCCGATCATCCATTTTTAGGTTTCCCTTGATATCTCTCAATCACTCCAGGCAAGTGCCGTGTGGGTTCCTTATAAAGGGCACCACCGATTTCCTTTCCCATCCTTAGCAAAAATATCTGAACTTGGGCTTCGTCATTATTTAGCACGCTGTTTCCTTCCTGTCTTCCTTATCAGGAAGGGATAGTCTAACAGGATTGCGTACGACACTGGAGACCTATCCACTGTTCTGCCTTTTCGAAGACTATTAGCAGTAACTACGAGGGTGAGCTCCTTTCCATAGAACAATAAAAAAAAGAAGTTGTGATATCCGATCCTTTGAAGCCACGGTTTAAAACTGCAAATGAAGCATCTAATTTGAAGGAATTCTGCCGGTTTCCCTCTTTTATTTTATTCTTTATTTTTTATTTATTTATGTAATTTTTTTTTGCAGGACTGGTCAGGTGAACAAGCACGCCAATATCCTCGTTCACGAATACCATACTGTCATACTCAGCAACTTGTGAACTAGCTGTTTGAACAGTTAATGAATCCTCATCTTCTTCTGCCTGTGGCATTTGAATACCTCCACACTGAAATTTTCGCATGAACTTCAACACGAACAGGTTCTTGTTGCTGATGTTATTTGCCTGAATCTTCTGTCTGAGTCCAGCATTTGCACCAAGCGACTCCAAGTGCTCTCAACTGGTTGTCAAATTTGGACAAAAAATGTTCAAATGTTTGTAAATGTATCGGACCAAACTGCGTGGTCATCAGTCCGTAGCTTACAAACTACTTAAACCTAGGTAAACTAACCTAAGGACTACACACACATGCCCCAGGGAGGACTCGAACCTCCACGGCGAGCAAACGCGCGCTCCGCAGCGAGACGCTTTAGACCGCTCGGCTACTCCACCGCGGCAAATTTGGACATTTCCTTCAACTTATGTATACTGTTGTATACTTGTGAAAGCACACTGTTACCCTGCCTAGGTCTTGAGATACTTCGTGGTTAACACTTGCACTACAAATTTTCGCAGCCGCGGTGGAGTAGCCGAGCGGTCTAAAGCGTCTCGCTGCGGAGCGCGCAGTTGCTCGCCGTGGAGGTTCGAGTCCTCCCTGGGACATGGGTGTGTGTGTTTGTCCTTAGGTTAGTTTACCTAGGTTTAAGTAGTTTCAGTAATTAAAACTTCCGGGCTGAGAGGCCGTGGTCGAACAGTAGAAATTTCTTCCCCTGACGTTTCGTTGCCGGCTGCGGGCAACATCTTCTGAGGTGAGTCGACTCACCTCAGAAGATGTTGCCCGCAGCCGGCAACGAAACGTCAGGGGAAGAAATTTCTACTGTTCGACCACGGCCTCTCAGCCCGGAAGTTTTAATTACTGAAGACGCCGGCCGTGAAAGCCTACACGTTATGTTTAAGTAGTTTGTCAGCTACGGACTGATGACCACGCAGTTTCGTCCGATAGAATTACAAACATTTGATTTTGAACAATTTTCGCATTACCACTTTGATGATGTGCACGAACCGATCCAAGTTTTACGTCTCGCTAGTGCCTGAAAATCCGGTCTCTCTAGAGGAGGCTTTTCCACGGAGCTGTCCCACGCGTGACAACAGCGGCCTGGTGAGAAAAACGGGAGCCCGGCACTCAGCTGGGTAATTAACAGGCACAGCCGCCCGCGCCGGCCGCTGTATTTCAGCTCACTTAACGCCGCGCCGGCGTCAGCGAGCAGACAGGTGCCCCACACTGCTGCCACCACCCAGGCGGCCGCGGAGTGAGGCCGGAAAGGCATTAACGGACTCCACGGCGACTGCGGCGCCTCTGCCGCCGCCCAATTACCGGCGTCTTCCTGAGAGCCAGAGCCAGAGCCAGAGCCAGAGCCAGAGCCAGTCCGGATAGCGCGGCGGCGCGGCTCACACCTGAGCCGCCCGAGCGTCCAGTCGTGAGAAGGACCGCCACCTGCGCTCGACATTCCAGGCCGAATGGGGGCCCTCGTGCCTCAGTGCGTTTTTATGTCTCCAATACCCGTTATGCACTCCCAGCTCCAAACAACGCAGAGAGCTACCTCTGATTTAATGGAACTGCATTTCGAACACGAACGGAAGAGAGCGTTTTACTCTTTGCGGCTGTCCGAAGGTATCTGACGAATTGAGAGTGGCTGGTGAGCTATACAAAAACTTTAGACTCTCGGTCAACCCCTTCATCCTTAATCTGGGCCACATGACCATAACCGTAGGTCGAAACACTAAAAGCAGTATGTGTGGATTTTTTTTCTTCTTATGAAAGTCCAGGTTGGCATTAATAATATAGTGAGGACAGTTTACAACTCACCGCAAAGACGTGGCGACGAGCTGCGACAGGCACATACAAAAGACACACACATACAACACATTCAGCTATCGGCCATGGCCTTCTTCAGAAAAAAGAGCACTCACGCAATCACACAGGCACACAACACAGTCATACAACCATCACTGCTTTGGTTGTATGACTGTGTTGTGTGCCTGTGTGATTGCGTGAGTGCTCTTTTTTCTGAAGAAGGCCATGGCCGATAGCTGAATGTGTTGTATGTGTGTGTCTTTTGTATGTGCCTGTCGCAGCTCGTCGCCACGTCTTTGCGGTGAGTTGTAAACTTGTCCTCAATATATATATATATATATATATATATATATATATATATATATATATATATATATATATATATAAAAATGGCAGATTCGATTGACAGGTTGCAAACTAATATTTCAGAGCTCGATCAGAGGTGCAAGGATTATGATATGAAGATCAGCATCTCCAAAACGAAAGTAATGTCTGTGGGAAAGAGATTTAAACAGATTGAGTGCCAGATAGGAGGAACAAAGTTAGAACAGGTAGAGAGTTTCAAGTACCTGGGATGTATTTTCCCACAGGATGGCAACATAGCGAAAGAACTGGAATCGAGGTGCAGCAAAGCTAATGCAGTGAGTGCTCAGCTAAGATCCACTCTCTTTTGCAAGAAGGAAGTAAGTACCAAGACTAAGTTAGCATTGCACCGCTCTATCTTTCGACTAATTTTGTTGTATGGGAGTGAAAGTTGGGTGGATACA
This sequence comes from Locusta migratoria, assembly GCA_026315105.1. Lineage (NCBI taxonomy): Eukaryota > Metazoa > Arthropoda > Insecta > Orthoptera > Acrididae > Locusta > Locusta migratoria. The sequence continues at coordinate 18,548,522 of CM048751.1, forward strand.
GGTTACATTATTCATAACGTAGAGGTTACAGATATGAAAGTAGCAAGGATGATTTCAGGTACTAATAGATGGGAACAATGATAGGAGGGTATCCATAATGAGAAAATCAAAGAAAAACTGCGAATGAACACCATTGATGAAGCAGTTAGAGCGAACAGACTGAGATGGTGGGGTCATGTTACACGCATGGGAGAAGCAAGGTTACCTAAGAGACTCATGAGCTCGGCAGCGGAGGGTAAGAGGAGGCGAGGTACACCAAGAAGAAAGTACTTAGATTCGGTGCAGAATGATTTTGAAGTAAAAGGCATAACATCAGACGAGGCATCAATGTTAGCATTGAATAGGGGATCATGGAGGAATTTTATTAGAGGTACTTTGCTCCAGACTGAACGCTGAAAGGCATAATCAGTCTCTAATGATGATGATGATGTACAAGTGCTGAAGGTAGTATGTGTAGGAACAAGCGTGTCACTCTGTTAAGTGACCGTGCCGTGCCCGCTAAAATTCACAAATAAATTTTCTGTTGTAGTTTTGGTTTGGTTTGACTAAGCAATGAGACTTAGTACCTTCCTTGGCCCTGTTACAATAAATTGCAACTGACATGAAATGCAATGATCTTAAGTACTTTTTTTATTTGCAACGGATAACACTTTAAATTGTACAGTAGTTAATAAGTTAATAGTAATTAAACTCGTAATTTGTCTACACATTAATCTCGTGTCTGATAAACAATGTTAGCAAATGAAATGTTCAGATCTGCTAGCGTGCACCATATACCAGTAGCCAGCTATACATGCACAATTCGACTCCGAGAGCCAACAAAACAGCGTGCTACTACCGTGATAATTTTGTCACTTGAATAAACAGGATGTCAAACAAAGACATTTGATATTAATTGGATACCAAAATCACTGCACTTGATAATGTACCTATCTGAACAACAATTACCATACTGATTCAACGTAATAAAAAATGTCCTACAAATCCGGTAAAGATTTCAGGTATCACTCACTGCAAGTATTTTTTATCTCTTTTCGTGATCTACTTCTCTTCTGATCAGAAAATCACTTTAACTGTTACTAACATTAACTGACTTAATAATTTGAACTTTCATAAAGACTGAGAAATCTATAACTATGAACTTTATTCTATTTATGAACAAACTACTTCCTCTTTTCATTAATAGACCAATTGTTGTTGTTGTTATGGTCTTCAGTCCGGAGACTGGTTCAATGCAGCTCTCCACCCTACTCTATCCTGAGCAAGCCTTTTCATCTCCTCATAAGAACGGCAACCCACATCCACTTGAATCTGCTTACTATACGTGTATCTTGGTCTCCCTCTGCGATTTTTACCCCACACACTTCCCTCCAATGCTAAATTTACCATTCCCCGATGTCTAAGAATGTGTCCTACCAAGCGGTCCCTTCTTTTAGCCAGGGTATGCCAAAAATTCATTTTCTCACCAATTCTGTTCAGTACTTCTTCATTGGTTATGCGATCTACCCACCTAATCTTCAGCATTCTTCTGTAACACCACATTTCAAAAGCCTCTATCCTCTTCCTGTCCGCACTGCTTATCGTCCATGTTTCACTCCCGTACAAGGCAACACTCCACACAAATGCCTTCAGAAAAGACTTCCTTACCCTTAAATTAATATTCGATGTTAGCAAATTTCTCTTTTTCAAAAATGCTTTTCTACCCATTGCCAATCTGCATTTTATATCCTCTGTACTGCGACCATCACATGTTATTTTACTACCCAAGTAACAAAACTCATCTACCACCTTCATTGTTTCGTTACCTAATCTAATTCCTTCAGCGTCACCTGATTTTCTAAGACTGCATTCCATTATTTTTGTTTTGCTCTTGTTAATGTTCATTTTATACGCTTTCTTCAACACACTGTCCATTCCATTCAACTGCTCTTCCAGGTCCTTTGCTGTCTCTGACAGAATTACAATGTCATTAGCAAAACGCAATGTTTTTATTTCTTCCCCCTGAACTTTAATCCCTATTCCAAATTTTTCCTTGCTTTCCTTCACCGCCTGCTCGATGTACAAATTGAATAACATCGGAGAAAGGCTACAACCCTGTTTTACTCCCTTCCCAACTGATGCTTCCCTTTCATGCCCTTCGAGTCTAATAACTGCGGTCTGGCTTTTGTACAAATTATAAATAACTCTCCTTTCCCTATATTTTACCCCTGCTGACTTCAGAATTTGAAACAGTGTATTCCAGTCAACATTGTCAAATGCTTTCTCCAAATCTACAAAAGCTAAAAATGTAGGTTTGCCTTTCCTTAATCTATCTTCTAGGATAAGACGTAAAGTGAGTATTGCCTCCCGGGTTCCTATGTTCCTCCTGAATCCAAACTGATCTTCCCCGAGGTCAGCTTCTACCAGCTTTTCCATTCTCCTGTAGATAATTCGTGTTAAAATTTTGCAACCATGACTTATCAAACTGATGGTTCTGTAATTTTCACACCTGTCTGCACCTGATTTCTTTGGAATGGGAATTATTACATTTTTCTTAAAGTCTGAGGGTATTTCGCCTGTCTCATAAATCCTACACACCAGTTCAAATAGTCTTGTCATGGCTGGCCCTCCCAGAGACTTTAGTAGCTCTGAGGGTAAGTCATCTACTCCTGGGGCCTTATTCCGACCTAGGTCTTTCAAGGCTCTGTCAAATTCATCTCTCAGTATAGCATCTCCTATTTCATCTTGATCTACTTCCTCTTCCCTTCGTACAACATCGTCTCTAACTTCATTTCCTTTGTAGAGCTGTTCTATGTATTCTTTCCACCTTTCAGCTTTCCCTTCTTTGCTGAGAACTGGTTTCCCATCTGAGTTCTTGATATTTGTAGAGTTGCTTTTTTTGTCCCCAAATGTCTCTTTTATTTTCCTGTAGGCGGTATCTACTTTTCCCCTTCTTATACATTCTTGACCAATTGATCATAACAAAATATCTACACGGAACTGTTCTAATTAGCACATAAATTTAAAAACACAATAATTATGCAACACTATCACAAGAAACAATGATCAGAACGGATTGCAATTCAAATTGCTGAGAGGAACGAGGAACTGGTAATATGACTCAGGGTTAAATGATAAATGCAAGCTGCACTAAACAGTATTCATTAGCAAAAAGACACACACCAACTAAAATAGTTCAAATACAGGCTACCATACATAACAATAGAAAAATACAAGTTTTACCTTATTTGAGACAGATTAATTTTCATACAAAAATTACAAGCTGCAGACTTGGTTTAAGCTTTCCGAATTTTTAATCTTCGAGTCTAACACACAGACTAACTCAACTGTTACACGACTACTACTCATCGACTCAACTCTACCACAATCACACAACGACTGCTCTCCACGACAGTCGCACATCGACTCCTCTGCACGAAGGTCACACAACGACTCTTCAAACGCAACAACTGCGAGTGCAAGACACACTCCAAAGACAAAACAAAGTCTTTGGTTTACAGCAAAGATATGAAAATAAGTATAGTGTGTTATATCGATTAAAGAAATGGTACAAAAATTACGTAAATTTGTTATCTATAGAATTATAGCTTAGGTTTTTATAACAAATCATGCTCAAGGCTGTATGACAGGCAAAAATCAAGTGAAAATTATATTGCGTACTCCTTTTAACACAACCGACCGAAAACACTTTTTGTCAGGAATAGATAAGAACTTATGGTACATCTACATATACAGGTGAAACTATATTCGTGCACTCGGGCTTCGCAGAGCGATTCCTCGCATGCTAGCAATAAAAAAATATCTTTCACAAAATTTCGTCCTGCGCATATTTCCGGTAGTAAATGGACGTCGAAGATTGAGATAGGTGTGTGTCCCGTACGTCAGTATGTTTCATAATTACACCAACAAACTTGTAAGGAATATATTAAGCGTCTGGAGGAACAAAATGAGCATGGAAACCCATGCCCGGAAATGCCATTCAACGACGCTACGGGGAGTCCAAGTTACAGGCACCATCTACTGCCACTAGACATCCCCTCCAGCAACTTCGACGCTCTGTAGCGTCGTTGTATGACGTTTCCGGGCATGGGTTTCTATGCTCCCTTTTGTTCCTCAAGACACCTCTCATATCCCCTAGAAGTTTGTTGGTGTAGTAGTGTAATTATGAAACACACTGACGTATGGGACACACACCCATCTCAATCTTCGACGTCCATTTACTGCGGGAAATATGCGAAGGACGAAATTTTGGGAGACGTTTTTTTTATTGCTAGCGTGTGAAGAATCGCGCTACGAAGCCCGAGTGCACGAATTTAGATTCACCCTGTATATTCCGCAATCCACGGTAAGATGTGTGGCGGAGGGTACACTGTACCACTACTAGGCATTTCCTTTTATTTTGCACTCTCAAACAGAACGACGTAAAAGAATGTCTATATGCCTCCTTATAAACCCTAATTTCTCTTATCTTTCTGATCTTTACCCTAAATGTAAGTAGGTGACAGAAATATAGTTCTACTCTCAGCTTCAAATTCATCAACAGAATTTCTCGAGAAGAACATCGTCTTTCCTCCAGCGATCCACATTTGAATTCCCGAAGCATTTCCGTGACACTCGTGCATTGGTCGAACCTACCAGTAACGAACCTAGCTGCTCGCCTCTGAACTGCTTCCATGTCTTCCTTTAAACTGATCTGCTGCGTGTCCCAATACTCCAGACGAAGTCATACTAGCGTTTTATACGCGCTCTCCTTTACAGGTGAAGTGCATCTTCCCAAAATTCTCCCAATAAACCGAGGTCGACAGTCCGCCTTACTTACAACTGTCCTTACATGTTCGTTCCATTTCATATCACTCTGCAATGTTATGCCTAGATATTTGACCGACGCGAGTGCATCAAGAAGCTCGGTACTAATGCTATATTCGAACATTATGTCATTGATTTTCCTACTAATGTGTATAGCCTTACATTTTTCTATAATTAGAGCTATCTGCCATTCTTCACACCAACTAGAAGCCTATTAAACGCAAACAAATCACTGTTCGTCGAATCCCTGCACCTCAGTACACCTGACAGTCTATGCCATATTACCTAATACAGCCGACTAACTGGCGATAGTAGGGAACACGAACGAGCACGAAACACAAACAAATCCCGCAGACAACCCACACACTTAGAAGTTGGTACGAAAATCGGCCACTTATCTGTAAATCTTGATTGTTGCAGCCAGCATCCGCTGATGGTGGCTCAGGAGACATTCCGGTACCAGCTGCAGTGGGGCGACTTACAAAACCAGATTGACAAATTTATGACAAACACGCATTGAAAAGTGGTACCGAGCTTGCAGATACCCAGTAAATAACATAACCGAACCCTTGCATGATCTGTCGCAGATAGCAAGAAATCCGCTACTGCTCTTACTGCCCGTCCCCGAATGTCGCAGAGATTTTTTCCCTTGGCATTTGCCATGACACTTTTTTCCCCTCTGCCCTGAAAACCGTTCTTATTTCAAAACGTTTTCGACCACACTGTATCTCCAGATGGACCGTAGTAATGGGTAACCCTACCCACACGAAAAACATCACAGTTCCCGTTCCTATGACTCCTACATTAGAAATACTAACACATGCAGAGATGAAAGTAGACCTAATACGATACAATAAGGTTGCATTCGTTTGCTTACAAAATATGAGGTAAGAGATTTTCTTATCTTATGTATATGGTTAAGAGTCTTCGACCTTAAAAACCCGTGGGGCAACTTTTTGCGGAAGTAAAAGTTTAAATATTTTCGCGTATTACTTGGGATTATGGATTCTACAGAAAAATTTACACTTAGAAAAATAAAAGAGCATTAAATATTGCGTCGAATGGCTAAAAACTCCAAATGAAAAATGTCGAGTTATGAAAACTGTAAAACGTGAAATTTCGAGTTAGGAAAGTACCACGTTTTCTTAGTTTTAGGCAATATTAAGGTCTACAGATCCAAAATCGCAGTTATATTTGATGACTACCCTAGTTATTTTCCGCAGACGACAACGAAGTCTTTTGAAAGATCTTGTCATTTAAAGACACCATGTTGTTCATCAGATATCATTGAAGTGACAGCTTCTTGACAGATAACCAGAGATGTTATCTGTCAAGAAGCTGTCACATCAAGACAAAATTGTTAAGTATTTTCAGAACAAATATCGCTTTAATAAAATTTACGAAGCAATAAATAAATTAACTGACAGCAAGGAAACCATTGATGTATGTGGATGTCACGACCAACTATCACCTGATGATGGCGCTAAAGCCGAAATAGGTCCTATGGTGTAATAAATATACTTGTATTTAAAGCAGAACTTGGAATTTCACTGCATGATGTCTCAAGTGAAGAGTGGAGACAGTAAAATATCGTACTGTATTACATACAAATTACAATTGTGACCAATATCAGGAATAAGATACGGTAGTATAAGAATGTATTGTGTGTGATATTTCTCTTGATTCCCGAATTGTTTTGAGCAGTGTATAATTTCCCAGGATGACGGAGTGGAATATCAGAAATGTCTGCGATATGTGTTGCTAATGGTGTTTGTAGTAAAAATGTAACAAATTTCAACCTTACGGGTGATGGGGCGCATATTTAAGCATTGCATTATACTTGACGTCATACTTGACTGTCACGAACTAAGATATTATTTCGAAGGTACACTCAGTATTATATGTGTATACTGTCTGCAAATGATCTCGCGAATAGAGTTAGTAGTAAAGAAGTAATAAATAGAAAACTCATACGTGATGGTTTGGTTTTTCACGAACCAAACTGATTATGTAATCATATCTCATGAACTATGTTTCGTACTTTCGATGGTAACGGCAGTGGTTTGTGTTTGTAAAATGTCTGTAAAAATTAATTAGTAGCATACAAGTAGTAAATTCTAACGTCATAGTAGTTTTACTGCATGAACAGCGGAAATGTAATTAGGGACAAACTTTTTTCTTTCACCGTTTTACTAAGTTTGTAAGCGAGGAAAAGTTTCGTAAATATTGAAACTTTGTGTAAAGTTGTTTGCAAGTCGCTAAGTAGTCCGACTTTCAAATAATGGTTGAATAACGCTATTTCTATGTTAGTACAGTTTTTCGTGACTTTCATTGTTTACGTCTTCATATATGCTGAGCTATGAGAAGTAGATGGATTTTTCCTTAAGGTACAACATATTGTAGCAAATATAGTTTAAATTGGCCTATTACTGTAGGAGAGGATGTGGAACATTGTCGCATGTGGTGAAAGTTTCTCGCGAATTTAATTGTTTATGACGTCAGTCTCCGAGGCTATCTGTCGTAGGTGGTTCTTACCAGACAGCAGCGATTTTTGGCAGATAGTAAGGAATGCGTGCACACACACACACACACACACACACACAGATACACAGCCATACATACATTCATTTTTATAATATGTATATATCGTACAAGAAGGCCAAAGAAACTGATACAGTTCGAACGATGCTATGCAGCTGTGCACAAAATAAAAATATAATTTGCATCCCACCTCATTAGGAGAATAAAAGGAAGCAGATGTTTTCATAATATGCTTTAAAATCTCGAACACATGTAATGAGTTAATATCGAAAATTGACTTGGTACCAACTTAAGCTCTGCATAAAAATGCCACATGAAAGTAACACGTTTATTAGGGACGTTCATGTTTAAATGAACCATTTTCAGTAACACAAATACTAGCCAGATACAGTGCCACAACTGGTATGTCGGTGACGTAGTCAGCAGTGGAAATCAAAACAATGTAATAACGAAATCAGTAAGTATTAAGTTTATTGGTGTGAATATTGCGTTTAATTTTATGTAAGAGTAACTTCGTGGCCATTTTCTGCCACTATTATGAAATTCTTAAAAAGTTACGTGTCTTTCATTTTCAATAATTGGAGCGAGGGATAGAAGAAATGGACAAAAAGATGGAGATGAAAGAGATGTACCCGAGGAAGGAAGAGATAGAAGGAAGAAGACAGGGGATGATAGAGGCAGGAGGAGGAGGAGATAGGTAGAACAGGAGGAAGAGAGGACCAAAAAGGGGATTGGAAGTAAGTAGAAAGAAAGAAGAAAACTTTTCTTTCAAGGACACCTATACGTGCCGTACTCCAAAGTCGCTAAAGCATTTGTGTATGCAGAAAGTAAAAAAACAAAAAAACAAAAAAAACAAAACAAAAAATTACTCGACTGGCTGTACAACAAAGTATGATATTCTGAGAGAACATTGTTCCCGATTTTCCTTTCATTCGACATAAACGCAGCAACCCAAAGCAGGATATTGCTTTGATTGGCGTTTAGAACTCTTTTCTTTCCTTTCGCATTCATTCTACATCAGACTGATCGATAGCGATGTGTGAGCGGGTTAAGCTAGTGCCAAAAAATATCAGATCCGAATAGGGGAATGTTAGTAGCACATAAAAAGAAAATACGTTACGATACTGTTCCCATCCACCGCCATGAACCACAGATATTGCCGAGGTGGGGTGGCTTGTGTGCCTCAACGATGCAGACAGCCGTACCGTAGGTGCTAACACAGCGGAAGGGTATCTGTGGAGAGGCCAAACAAACGTGTGGTTCCTGAAGAGGGGCAGCAGCATTTTCAGTAGTTACAGGGGCAACAGTCTGGATTATTGACTGAGCTGGCCTTTTAATATCAGCTAATATGGCTTTGCCATGGAGTTACTTCGAACGGCTGAAAACAAGGGGAAACTACAGTCGTTATTTTTCCCGAGCCCAAGCCAATCGGAAGGACGGTGGTTCAAATCCACCTCCGGCCACCCAGATTTAGTAGGCATAGTATCTTCTGGGTTGTAAGGCCGTGTTCTTGGAATCTTGCTGCTTCCTGAGGTTTCGTCCGATGGTGCGTCGGACTTCTTCGGACGATGTCCGTCTGTTGAGTCTTGCCGACTGACGGGTCGGGGGAATGAGAGCTTCTTAAATACCATCTAAAAGGGGGCGTGGCTAAGATCCACGTGATAAGCAGAAAACGTAACATCAGACCGTTTTTTAAACCAACAAAGAATATATCCCAATCCCTCAGATCTGTAAAAGATAAACGTTCTTTTGTATTAGCAAGTGGGGTTTATAAAATTCCATGCTCCTGTGGTAAAGTCTACATCGGAACCACTAAGAGAAGTGTAAACACACGTCTAAAGGAGCATAAAAGTCTATGCCGACTCGGAAAAACTGAAAAATCGATTGTGGCGGAACACTGCTTACAATCGGGAAATCATATATTAAAATTCTCTGAGATATAAATTTTATCTTCCATGATGAATTACTATCCAAGGTTTTATAGAGAAGCGATTGAAATATATAAACATAATGATAATTTCAATCGAAAAGAAGAGACTCTGCAGAATCGATGACTGTTTTTATCTTTGACATGGTTCGATTGTATAGCTTTATCTTTGACAAGGATCATCTCTGCTTATCACGTGGATCGTAGCCACGCCCCCTTTTAGACGGCATTCAAGAAGCTCTCAGTCCCCCGACCTGTCAGTCGGCAAGACTGAACAGACGGACAACCTCCGAAGAAGTCCGACGTAGCATCGAACAAAACGTCAGGAAGCAGCAAGATATCAAGAACACGGCCTTACAACCCAGATGATACAATACCTACAATGTCAACCGGTATGAAAGCTTTCACTCTATCACCCAGATTTAGGTTTCCCGTGATTTCCCTAAATCACTCCAGGCGCATGACAGGACGGTTTCTTTCAAAGGGCACGGCCAATTTCCTTCCCCATGCTCGCCGAAACTCCGATCGTCAGCTCCGTCTCTAATGACCAAGCTGCCGACGGGACGTTAAACCGTAAGCTTCCTTCCTTCTATTTCGTGAACGGTTACAGATATCGAAATGCTGTTTTCGACACATGCTAGAGCGTCGAGGGTCACATATATTTTGTTTGGTGAACGGTTTTAGCACCGGTATCAACTGAAATATTGAAGCAAGTACGTTTTTAATTGAACCGCCTACTTTTTATAACTGCATCTGGTAACTCCTAAGATGACAATTACAGTAATACACGTTTTTTAATGTTAACGTTGAAACCTGTCTTAAAACAATCGAGAAATGTCCTCGAATTTGAGGGCATGGTGGCCGGAATAGTCGTTAGCAGGGATCACCGCCAAGTGGATGTCACGTGCTACGTAGCGTCAGAATGTCAGCACGTTAGACCTTGACTTGTCCAAACTGCAGAGCGTTCATCTTACTCTTCAACATGAGGAAAACTGGATTTACTACTTTTATATGGTGAATGTAAAAGATGTGTTGTGCAAACAATACAGCGGTAGAGGACTATCTGTCCAGCTCGCCAATACCCGGCGCACCAGGCAACTGCACGGATCATGAAGACACTAGAGCGGACAGGCTGATTGAACGTCAAACCGAGAACTAGAAAGAAGGCTTCAAACGACAGAGAACACTTGGAAACTGTACTGTACTGGCTACGCAAAGAGTTGCGATACATATTGCCAAGGAAAGTGGAATCAACCAGATGAATGTCGTTCGCATCGTACATCGACAAAAATTCCACCCTTATCATCTGTCACTACATCAGGCACTCGGCGAACGTGAATTTGAACGTCGTACAGAATTTTGTCCGTCTGCCCTTCGGCAGCTGAGGGACGAAACTACGTTTTTCTGGAGTGTGCTCCTTACTGATGAAGCTACGATTACTGAACATGGTAATGTAAATTTGCATAACGTCCACCACTGATCAACCGATAATCCACATTGAGTTTGTCAGGTGTAGAGTCAACGGCCGTGGAGAGTAAAGGCACAAAATAATGAGTATACAGAAAGGAAACTCCCGCTGCAGTCTGTCGTCCAAAATTTAGTGCGCATGCGCGGATCGGCCATCTTGAAAAGCAGTAAACGTGTGATCACTCCCTACTCTGTGGCGTAGTAATGCGCCGTCTTTGTTTGTTAATTGTATATTTTAACAGCCTGGATCGCATAAAAGTAAACAAGTATTTGGTGCAGTGAAAAGAAAGAACTGCTTGTCAGTAGTTGGAGCTGTTCCGTTTTTATTATGAGCAGCAATAAAAGAAAAGGCGGCCGATGGTTTTCAGCACCTAATTGGCGCAATAATTCTAATACAAATAAGGATATAAGTTTCTTCACCTTCCCAAAAAATGCTGAGCAGTAAGTGAACGTCGCTATATGTGTAGTGAAAGTTAGATGTTATGTTTCGAATGATAGCAATGTGTGCATAATTATTAAAAGTAGCCTTGCTTCTTCTCTTGACGATAACTCTCGCTGTTGCTGCACAGTTCAACAGCATCGAAATGTTGAAGTACATTTATATTTTATAAGTTTAACGTTGCAGGGAATAATATAAAATGAATGACAAAGAATAGTGCGTAAGTAGGCAGGTAAAATTTTACTTACGACATTGGAGACGTAATGTGCTAATGTTGGCAACGAATGCTCTTCTGATACTCAAACAAATAGATTGAGGGGAATAATTATTTTATGCTGTTCCTGCTCTGTGGTTGACAGATTCCTCTATATGCCCTTCTCCGATCAGTAAATTAATGATACTCCTAAAGCAAATACAACTTTTATATATGCCCAGACGTCATTAGTTCTGTGTAATCACGTTGAACTGCTAAGTCTGACTCAAAACTTTCTGCGAATTTATTCGTGTCTTGTTTATAACTAATTTCCCAAACATAACTCCATGTTATTTGGGATTTTCCTAGAGATAAGCACCAAATAAAACGATCATCGATTCCACCGTACATTTTCGTAGTTGTATTAAAATTTAGGCCTATTTTTTATTTTCGTTGGATTACAATTAGGTGCAAGAAGAGGGCGCAAAATAGATGAGAGCATAATGAAAAGCCGTTTCCTTACGTAAAAGTCGGTGGGATTAGCTGCAGTTCGTAAAAAGTCCATTTCCATCCAAAGTACTAAGTGGTTATAGTTCCGCGTTTACTGCTTTTCAATATGGCGTCAAGCGCAACGCTTGGTAACATACAGATCAAAGGTGCCGCCCCCAGCTTTCCCTTCTGTATACTCCCTATTCTGTGGTAAAGGCATGGTGCAGCATCACAGGCGTACTGAATGGAAATTCGTGCGCACACTTCCATGCGGACATTCTGTCTGTTCTTCTAGATGAGGTACCACGGGATATTCGAAATTGTATGTGGCTACAACAGACGGATGCCCACCTTGCTCGGTCCCATGTTGCAACGCAAATACTGGAGAAAAACTTCACATTCTTGTTCGATAGGACGACACTCTGTTGTAAAATGGCCTGCGAGGTTCCCGATTGACCCTTCTTGATTTCCTTACTTTTATGTATTTGGTTTTTTAAGGGGGGGGGGGGGAGGCACTCAAAGATGAACTCTGTGACGAAGCCCCAACGCCGCGGTGGAATAGCCGAGCGGTCTAAGGCGCCTCGCTGCAAAGGTTCGGTCCTCCCTGGGGCATGGTTGTGTGTGTTGTCCTTAGGTTAGTTTACCTTAATTTAAGTAGTTTGTAAGCTACGGACTGATGACCACGCAGTTTGGTCCGATAGATTTATAAACATTAGAACACTTGATTTGAAGCCCCAACTTCGCCACACGATATGCGTTCCCGAAACCCTGATGCATGCTCTAACATTTCATCCACTGTAATTACATCTCTTCATCGTTCTTTCGAACGGAAATTGCAAATGTGCCTTTGAGTCCACGGTCAGCACTTTGCACACAAGTTGAAATAAAGGATAAAGTTGTATTTCAGTAAGATAAACCTTATGTTATGTGCTTTGAGTGGTTACAAAAGCATTATTAGGAAATTGTCTATTACAGATACGTGTCTACCAAATTTCATTGCAATGTCAAATAAGTTGGAAGCATGTATTGCACGTAGCTGGTAACACTGACATTATGCACTTACGTTCAGCATGAGAACAGCAGAAGTAAAAGTAAATGGAATAACTAAACTAAGGTATATGTGACGACCAGTGTCCGCTGGCGTCTAAAATGACTTAGATGATTCACTACTTTCACTGCATCATGTATTTTACCTTTCCAAGCAATTAAATCAGTGAACTCGAAAACTGGTCGTTTCCAATTTTTAACCAAATTGAAATTCCGTTACTATACAATTCTACTGATGTAGACACTGGCACACCATTTAGGTAGGAAACAATTCATATCATCCCTTTAACTAAGAAAATATTGTCCTTGAAATCACTGTGTAGTTTGGAAACATGCCATACCCCACCAATAATAGGAGAAATTGGAAAAGATGGCACTATTATAGCCACTGTTGATGACGTTGTGCTCCTAACCCACGGCAATACTTGGTTTTGTGATAGGTTGTGCTTACCCCGCCTTGTGTCACACCTTAAGTATGCGCAAAAACGCCCACCTCTTCTCAAACAGCGAAATATTTGTGACAACGGACAATATAAACGTCATTGACCCTCGAAATCTACATCTTCGTCAATACTCCGGAAGCCACCTCAAGGTGTGTGGTGTAGGGGTACTTTGTGTAGCTTTGTCACTTCAACCTTTTCCAGTAGGTTATGGTTCGAGGGAAAAATGATTTCCTACATACCTCAGTATGGGCCCTAATCTCTCTGATCCTATCCCTGAGGTCGCTTCGCGAGATATACGTAGGAGGAGTAAACATACTGGTTGACTCTTCATAAAACGCACACTCAGCCGTACCGCGAGACAGAATGCTTCTCTTGCGGCGTCTGCCACTGGAGTTTCCTGATCAACCCAGTGACGCTTTTGCGCTTACTAAATGACCCCGTAACAAAGGGTGCTGCTCTCCGTTGGATCTTCTCGACGCCTTTATTACACCTACCTGGTACGGATCCCACACTAATGAGCATTACTCAAGCGCTGGTCGAACGAGGGATTTCTAACGTAGTTTCTAGTTGATGGGCTACCCTTCCTGAGGATTCTTCCAATGAATTTCATTCTGGTATATGCCTAATCCACAACTGATTTTATATGGTCGTTCCATTTCAAATCTCACACATGTCTATTCCCAGATATTTTATGGAAGGAGGCTAACTGCTTCCAATGTTTGTCCATAGCTTACAAACTAATTAAACTAAGGTAAACCAAACTAAGGACAACACACACACACACAAACACACACACCCATGTTCGAGGGAGGACTCGAACCTCCGACGGTGATCAACCGCGCGCTCCGCAGCGAGGCGCCTTAGACCACTCGGCTACTCCACCGCGGCAGGTAACAGCTGCCACTCTACATTTGCCGAACATCTTATGGACATGAAATACAGTCAAACAGATATCAACACAGAACTAAAACTCTTCAAATGCAGCAACAGCCCCCGCAGAAATTATTAAGTAAAGAAAACTACCAAATGCATAAAGCCACGGTTGAAGAAAACAATTAATGAATACATAGCTACCTGCAATGCAACTATATTCTCTGCACACACACCCAACACAGTCAACTGTCAGCTCCACCCACCATATTGCCAAGATTCAAACTTCCCACTCAAAACACAGTCAGCTGTTTACTCCATCCGCCATCTTGTTTTTCACAGTTCACAAATTGTAGCAGTGAACACAAAAGTTCTCCTGTTTTGCTTCCCTACTCCACCGATGAAGACACCAACAAATATAAGTTGATTTCATCAGCAAACAATAAAAAAATTTAAAAAACCCACAGAGATTCTCTTCACAAAAAATTGAGTGCTAGACCTAACTTTAAAACAACACAACGAACAGTTTTCTATATTAGTGCCATATGGTTGCGGGTGACAAACTTTAAGCAAAGACCTACAGGGATGATGTAGGCAAACCAACCAATCCAATATGTAAAACAAGGTATATATACATACATGAAATTCTTGTACATAATTATAATTAACATGATGAACTTTTAATAACTAAAAATATGTTATGTTGTTCACTTTAAAGCAATAAAAAGGACTCAATGAAAGTGCTGCAACTATAGTGAAACTTGTATGGGTATACAAAAACAAAACAAAAAACAGTGTTTTGCTCAAGTCAGATCTTTATCCAAAAGCAAGTAACTGTCTTTCTTTATTTGGATACCGTACTTATAATTTTATACGCTACACAAGACAGCCATTTTCTTACGTATTCTCCCATAAAATACAACATGTTTTTAGAAAAAAGGGGATGGACAGAGAGAAGGGATATGAGAAGTACTGACTCAAAGCTTTAATAAATAAATAAATACCCGGGCAACGCCGGGTTTTCAGCTAGTTTGTTATAAAAAATTCAAATGTTTGTATAGCTTATGGGACTTAACTACGGGGTCATCAGTCCCTAAACTTACAAACTACATATGAACTAGCTAATCCTAAGGACGGCACAAATATCCATGCCCGAGGGGGGCTCGAACCCCCGACCGTAGTGTCCGTGCAGATCGTGACTGGAGCGCCTCAGTCCCCTCGGCCACCGCGGATGGCTAGTCTGTTATAAAAGCGAAGTCGGGACGAAATGTATCACGTAGGAGAATTCGACTCTATTCCTCGTTTTCAATCCGTGTTGTCTTTAGCCACACAGCCGTTCTCACAGTGTGTAGCTGGTAACTCCATTTTAAGATCATCTTAGGATCTCCTAAAGGCTTTTACAGTGGATGCGTCACTATTTGACATTTTTGACTTCTACTTTTGAGGTCCATCTATCTTGATTTCTAAAAATGCGATAAAGGTTAGGTGGCCCAAGATTACATTAAAAAATCTTCATTTTTTACCGGCTTCGGGAGATCGAAGCCGTCATAATCGTTTCTCGAACATCTTTAACCAAACATGAACCTAGTGGCAACCATTGGTCCTGCATTAAAATAGCCGCGGTGAAGTGGCAGAGCGGCCTAAGGCGCCTTGCTGCGGAGCGAGCGATTGCTCACCGTCGGGGTTCATGTCCTCCCTCGGTCATTGGTGTTTGTGTTGTCATTTTTTTAATATTTGTAAAACTATGGGACTTATCTTCTTGGTTATTAGTCCCTATCTTACAAACAACTTAATCTAAGTTAAATTAACCTAAGTACAACAAATACACTCATGCAAGAGGGAGGACTCGAACCCCCGGCGGCGAATGGCAGCGCGCACCACAGTACGGCGCCTCAGTGCGCACGGCCATTCTGCCTCGGGTGTTTATACTGTCCTTAGCATAAGCTACTTTAAGTTAGTTTAAGGAGTTTGTAAACCTCGGGACTGACCAACGTACTAAAGCCCCTTAGATTTACAAACATTTGAACATTTGAACCTTCGTCATATAAAACAGTTTTGCTGATGTCCCACAAAACTGTTTCACTTAATAACACATTGGCAACAGTCACTATTCTGTTATTAAGCAGTATGGGGGAAAATGTTTTATGTGTTACTTTGACATAGGTGTTAGTCTTGAGACGCCGATGTTTCCAGCATCCTACTATTTTAATACAAGACCAATGGCTTACATGAGAGTCAAGTCACAATATGCAGGGTCTCATGATGACAACTTCGATCTACCGGAACCGGTAAAGAGAAAGATAACGATATTTTAAAGCGTTCTCGGCCAACCTTTGCCTTAATAAATTCTTTTAAGCTGACTTTTAGTTATACGAAAGTTTGCCAAATATGTTGTCTTTCTGATAAATCTTCAATGCGCCAAAACAATTGTGAAGCGCGGATGTGGCCTCCAGGGTGGCTTTGCGCAAGTGCGACATGACGTCAGGGGCTACCTACGTTGTCATGAGTACGAGACAATTTGTGCGTTTCCGTTTCACTCCGAGTAGCATAGACGTTGGCGCAAATGCCCATGTTTCAAGCGACGTTTCCTCTCTTTCCTCTTCGCCGAAGAAGCGCTCGCAAGAGGTTCAGAACAGAATATTAACACCAGCAGCGCCTTGGTAACGCTGCGTCATGTTTGCGTGCTATCTGCGCGAGCTAGAAGTTTTTCATGGGGTTAAAAAACAATCGCACTGACGTTTTTTACGGCCCACTTTAGATTTGTAGTTCTATACGTTTTTGAAAACATTTTGAACCAAAATAATAATCTAAATAATAAGAAATTTATTAATAAAAGTGTCTGAAACCCTTGTAGGAAAAAAAAAGTTTTAGGTACTGGCGAGTTCCAATCCACTGACCTTCTGCGTCACAGTCCAACACATTGTCCACTATGCTACAGCTAACAGTTAGGAGTTGCGTTCTTTAATCTCATAGTATTGATGGCCGTTGTTAACTGATACTAATATGACACTTGTAGACACTAGATTATCATTTATCGTACGAAGAATGACGTCTTTTTGTTAATTCTTCAGTGCGCCATTGCTTTGAAATGACAACGTGTAAGTTACAATAAGAAAATCATCAAATACGCAACGCAAGATGGCGTATGCCAGAGACAGTTCTGGGCGAGGAATGTCACGTGACATCTGCGAACGGCTGGTTTTCGTTAATTTAATGGAGGGTGTAAAAACTCTGTTATTTTTGCAAATACCTCTCAAACGATACGAGATAATAATAAAAAAAAATACATAAGGGAACAAAGTTGTAGTGAATTTTCTCCTCTACAAATTCGTTTATTCAATTCTCGCGTCAGATGAACGGTTTATTTGCAATTAAAATTACATTACAAACGGCTTTTTTGGTATTACTAACGTATTTTTTGTCCGAAATATTTCAAAAAGCGAGGTTCTGGTCTCTGGTAGCCAACAATTATGTCTGTAAAATTTGGCGCCGATCGGTTTAACGGTTCGACCTAAACAGTGGGAACACATTACAGCCAGATAGACATAGTCAAATCGCCGCTATTTTTGCAAATATCTCTCAAACGATGCAAGATATAAAAAAAATCATAATTGAGCGAAGTTTTAGAGTTTTTCCCCTCAACCAATTAGGTAGTCTACCAATTAGGCTATTCAATTTTCGTGTCAGATGAACGGTTCGTTTGCAATTACAAACGGCTTTCTTTGGTATTACTACCGTAGGTTTCGTCCGACAAATTTGAAAAAGGGAGGTTCTAGTCTCTGGCGGCCTACAATTATGTGTACAAATTTTGGTGCTGATCGGTGGAACGGTTCGTCTTAAAAACGGGGATCACGTTACGGACAGACAGACGGACAGACAGACAGACATACATCCAAAAATCGCCGTTATTTTTGCAAATATTTCTGAAACGATACGAGATATGAAAAAAAACATAACAGAGCAAAGTTGTAGAGAATTTTCTGCTCTACAAATTCGGTTATTCAATTTTCGTGTCAGATGCATGTTTAAGCCGTTATTCTCATTTATATTTCGAGCTGTCAAAAGACGATCGCAAAGGCCCACTTTTAGTGTTACGACCGTAACCTAAAGTGCGCCAAAACGAAAAACTTTTAAAATGTAAGTAAAATGGTCCGATACTAGAATGAAAACAAGAATGATAGTTTCAATATACAGCTTTTTTGCGAGCGCGATTACATTGGTAACAGAGAATTTGTTTTGATTAGAAATTAAAAGCAAAGCTGTGCAGGTGAGAAAGGTCGAAACCTCTTTTCTCACGAAGCATTATCAGTAAGCCGGAAAGTAGTTTTCTTCTTCTCGCCTCGTCGGCGTATCACCGAGCCAGCGTATGAGATGGGCGGCTGTCTCCGCGTGGTTAAAATTCAGGGCGCCGCGCCGCTCCTCCTCAAGATTAACATCGTGGCGGCGTGTACACCGAGCCGTGGCACGTCTTCAGAATTCCGTGCTCTGACGAGACCCTGCGAAAAAAAGGGACACTTAATTGCGCATACCGTCTCGTGCCTCACAAGCCAGAAATTTACTCAAGTTGCCTTTGCAGGTTCTTCAATCTGCACCCCAACACAAGTCTCCGTATCGCACGCACAGTCGGCATGCATAATGCTACTGCGATGAACACTGCATCCGATTCACGGACTTGTTTCATTTTAACCCCCTTCTTCAACCTGGCCTCCTCGACAGTTTTCCTCGAAACATCTCCACTGATTTTCTCTTCCATCCTCTGATCTCCTTCACACTGTCCAGCCATCTAGCTCTCCGTCTGCCCTTTCTTCTGGTGGAACATCGTCTGCCTTTTATAATTCGTGAGGGCACTTTGTCAATTGTCATCCTCTCCATATGTTCTAACCAGCATACTCTTAAGGACTTAATTTCAGTATATCTTTCCCTTGGTTGCGAGGAATAGTTGAGTGGTCTCAGGCATCATGTTCTGGATTGGGCGTCCGCTCCCGCAGGAGGTTCCTTCAAACACGAATTTCCATATCACAGGTACAGTCGTAATGCGTAAAGCTACTTCGATGAACATGCACTTATTTTATTTCCTTCTCATGAACATGTAATCGATTTCTCACAGTTAGTTATATCCAGACATACTTATTTAGTAACTTATTTTTACACTTCTCTATATGCCGTGCTCCCGGGTGCGGTTCCTCTAGGGAGACACTTGTCCACTGTTGGTCGAGCTGATCACTACGAGTTTACGAGACTAACTGGGGTGTCCGATCTTTGATTGTCTTAAGTGCACTCGCGCTCCCCCGATAATCCATTTTAGAGGTAAATTAAACTAGTCCCAATCTCCCGGTTCCAACCAAGGTTTTCGGGAGGCTTTCCTTGGTTGTAAGGCGTATGCCGAAACTGGTAAGCCCCTCCCACACACTCCCAATTGGGATCCCCCTTTGCCCCACTAAAAGCCTGTCTGATAATTGGCTGAATAGAACCGCGACTCTTTACGGACCGGATCTCAAACAGCCCGATCTACTACTCGGAGTGGAGAATGAAAAGAATAAGGATTGGCACTCCTCTTTGCTTACGGAAAAGATGCATTAAAAGTTAATACAAATGAAATATATAAAACATATAGTAAGATAGTGAATATGTATACACATACATCTCGAATGTACGTGAAATATATTCTTTTCCGTTGAGTGATCTATATGTAACTTTCAAATTTCATTCATTTACTGCTAATGTTAACTGAATTTTGCACAGTTTTCCCGCATTATGTAATTCGAGGTACTGACGTGTGTGCTATACTTACAATAGTTCTGCCCTTGTACATATTCGAGTGGCGCAACAAGTAGGTCGCCAAACCGCCGAACTGTTTCAATATCTGGTGCGTTCTAATCCCACTCACTTTGGCTGATCATTCATTTCTATCAGGGCGTACGTAATGCTAAGTTAGGCAAGAGACAAGTTTACACAGGATAAGTAGAGATGTGTCTCACATACAAGTTAAACAAAAATGGTTCATAGAAATACATGGAGTGAGAAATTTTTATGTGATAAAGTATTTTACTCTTCAGACTACAAGCATATAAGCAAATAAAATAGTTCAGTGTAGTAAAAGCAAAGAGACGTGACAAAATGTTGAAGTAAGTAATTCATCTAACAGCAAAGTGAGGTCTGTTTCACGCACATAGTTGAATAACATGTTGTACTGTATTGCACAATCAAAGACAAGTGACAAAACAGTTGAAGAATATTTTTCGTCTGACTACAGGACGAGCTCTGGTTCGAGTACATTATATGGCATCTTTATTGTTTCCTAAATTCAGTGAAATGATATGGGTATCCAGCTTATTATTTTCAATGTTCCCGCGTCGGAGGTTCGAATCCTCCCTTGGGCACGGATGTGTGTGTTATCCTTAGGTTAGTTTAACTTAGTTTAAGTACTTTGTAAGTCTAGGGACTGATGACCAACGTAGTTTGGTCCCATAAGAATTACAAACATTCGACCATTTGACCATTTTCAATGTCATTTCAAAAGTTTGGCTATGTGGAAACGCAGAAGATCAAACGTTGATAGCAGAACAATTTTCAAAAGAACCGTAACAGCAACATTAATCACAGATCTGGTAATGATCAAACAAATCATCATTAAACGCATCAATAAATGTGAAAGATTTGCGTCTGCCCTGTCGGAAAACCACACATACTCTCTGTTCAATAACGACAAGCCAAAATTATGATTTTCGTGAAAGTAAATACAGTGATCGCTTTAGTGAAACTTCATCTTCATTCTACCAAAGCCGCAAAAATAATTAAACTTGTTTTATCTTAGGCTCACAGTGTTACAGAAGTCGTAGATTGACATAATTGTAACTGATTGGAACAGAACACAGTTTGTCGTTAATAATACAGCTTAACACTGATCAAAGATCAAGGTATAATAATAAAGTCACCAAAGACTCAGTAAGAAAAAGCCCTGTCAAACATAAATTTATCGTCTATATATATCTGCCTAAAATTTTTAATATAAATCTTAAACCCCAAATCATTACATACATTCACAGAAATAATAAATAAAATTATGCCATATATATTCTCTTTGGGAAAAAAATCTGTAAACGTACAGTACACTGAGGCACTGGCGTGTAAATGACTTTAATTCGTAACTGCAAGAAGAATATTAAAAGAACAGCACATAAAAATCGGATGAGTCAGTTAAAGTAGGGTACAGCCTCTGAATACCGTCTGTGCTACACCACCTGTAAATGAATTTTGTAAATTTTATTTATGTAATACTTGGCTGAATACTGTTAACGGAAAATATGTTTTTCCAGAAAGACACCTCACCACGGCAGTTTTGTCGAAAGATATATCTAGTGAAAAAAATATTTTACAGTGATCTGGTCCAACCAATTATAAATAATGAAACAATTATTACAATTGATACATCTTGAGAAAATAAAGTGAACATTAATTGAAACCTCACCCCCCCCCCCCCCGGTCTCTATCTGTAAGCAAAAAATCAAATGTTCAAATGTTTGTTAAGCTTATGGGACTTAACTACGGGGTCATCAGTCCCTAAACTTACAAACTACTTATCAACTAGCTATAACTAAGGACGACACAAATATCCATGCCCGCGGGGAGATTCGAACCCCCGACTATCTGTAAGCCAAAACTAGAAAAAAGTGCAATGCGCCATAACAGAAAAGAATCAGAAGTTACGTTTGTTGAAAATATTGTCGAACTATGTCCGTTGCTTGTAATAATAATCATCGTCTTTGCATAAAATATAAAAAATAATGATTATGCTCAAATTTTCATAATACTGCACATACAGATCAAGTAAAGTTGAAATACAGCTTGCCACCAACCATGACCGCACTAAAGACGAGAAATCCAAAGACTTCCAGCGCAATAGCAGCCCTCCGTTACCTAAGTGCTTCCAGTGGTATTTTACAACATTTTCCAACGATAATTGAACACAGTTGTTGAGAACATAAGAACAAAGAAAATAAACAATGTGTACATCAGATTCGTGAAGCAATTAGCAAGTACCAACAAAAATAACCAAAGCAGAGTCATGATACTTCTGAGTCTGCAAAATCTATGGCCTTCTTGCCTTATGTAGGTAATGTAACATCAAAAATTGCCAGAATTTTACAGAAACATTGGATTGAGGTGATCATCCGTCCGCCAGCCAAAACAGCAGCAGTGATAGGTTCGGTCAAAGATGATCTTTGACTGCGTAATGCCGGTGTTTATAGAATTAATTGTGAATGTGGCCTGGCACACGTAGGACAAACAACACGAACAGTGGCAGATCGTTGTGCTGAACATGAGAGACACACACGCCTTCTGCAGCCTTGTAAGTCTGCCATTGTTTGTCAACCGGACATAAGATGGATTGCACAAGTACTAAGACTTTAGCACAGACTTCAACTTTTTGGCAGTCAGTAATACGTGAACCAGTCGAAATTAAACTGGCAGAAGGAGTTATTAATAGAGGCAGTGGCATTCAGCTGAATAAAGCTTGGTAACCGGTAATTTCAGTTTTAAGATCGCAAAGTTCACATCGTATAGAATATAATACAGATGAAAAAGCAAATTAAGCTTGTGGTCTCACCGTCGAGGACGCTGCTTCATTATTTCAGAATTTTCTTATGAATTTTCTTATGACAGGACCCCATTCCTCATTTCCTGAAGACAAAAAAGAATAAAACCGAGGTGAATATTTGTTTCTCCATCGTTTTTCGTCGCTGAGTTACGTGTGAATGTCGCATAAAATTGAGCGATCGATGAACTTGACGGAAGTGACGTCTTGGATCAAGTGTACGGAAAATGGAAATAGCGCTTCCATCACTTCTCGTTTGGTTTGGGTTTTTCTGTACATGACAGACTACGATTTGTAAACAAATTACGTCATCGATTGCTTGACCGGAAAATGGAAAAATATGACCATCGACTTTTGTTGAGTGCACATTTGTGTTCTGATTGCTATTTGTAAGTACGTTACTATGGCAGTGTGCGGCGGGATGTCGTCCAGTGACAGTATGAGACGTTCACTCCATTGTCAGCGAGATGGGAAAGAGCTCCGGAGTTCTCGTTTAAAACCCATTATGAGAAGATGCTCACCTATAAAGCAATGACAGAGAAATAGAAAAGGAATTAAATTAGAAGAAGAAGAAGTACAAACTAAAATGGTATATAAATACGGAGCAGCAATCGCGTAAAGTGGAACACGAAGCCTTACCTAACGAGACCTCAGAACCAGAGAGCACAATGTGCGAAACTATCGTTGCCGACTTAGTTCACTAAGCGTTTCTATGACAACTCGTTTGGTTTCACTTTTTAATTTCTTCTAAGACTTTTCGATGACCTGACCTATTTCTCACAAGGGAAGTAGTTCATCATCATCATCATCATCATCATCATCATCATCATCATTACAGACTGATTATGCCTTTCAGCGTTCAGTCTGGAGCATAGTGCCTCTAATAAAATTCCTCCATAATCCCCTATTCAATGGTAACATTGATGTTTATTATCTTTTATTATTGCAAAGCGTGCTCTGTATCTTGTTCGAAACCGCTGACCTAGCGTGCGGGCAATTCGGCTACGGAGGTGGGATGAATTTTCGAAGGTAATGTCTCAAAACGTTCGTGGCTGTACTGCGAATTTAGTTCTCTGTAACTTGTGAATTAAACAGGGTTGAAACTCGTCTAGAAAACTAGTAATATTATTCATCGCCAGATGGCAATTTATAATGACATGGATTCTGCTGAAGGTATATCATTATCTTATCTTAAGTTGCCCTTGCATCTGTCGATAATCAGGGCAAAGGGTAAAAGTTATATGTGCCTTTGCCCTTAACAGTTATCTTAAAGACTGATTTCTGCACAAAATAATGTATTAGTAATTTTAAGTCAATGTTCATCACAATTCTAAATTAATTTGGAAATTCCTGAACCTTGGATGTAAATGTTCACAAAAGAACTATCACGTGTTACAAATGTCCACAAACTTAACGTACTTTCAGATCCACGCTTCACAATCAGATGAGTTGAAAAGTACGTGAATTGCGTCCTGTATACACTAATGACTTACTGAAATAACCATACTGATCCTTATATGCTCGCATAGATCCGCAATTGGAACAACTAAAGT
Organism: Locusta migratoria; assembly: GCA_026315105.1. Lineage (NCBI taxonomy): Eukaryota > Metazoa > Arthropoda > Insecta > Orthoptera > Acrididae > Locusta > Locusta migratoria. The sequence continues at coordinate 18,572,893 of CM048751.1, forward strand.
TACGCACATGGCTACAGAACTGCACCCGAAAGATGATTTAATGTCTCTGTGGATTAGTCGTGCATACTGGGGCGCCGTGCTGCGATTCACCGTCGGGGGTTCGAGTTCCTCCTCGGGCATGGGTGTCTGTGTTGTCGTTAGGTTAGTTTACCTTAGTTTAAGTAGTTTGTAAGCTACGAACTAATGATCCAGCAGCTGAGTTGGATAGACTTACAAACATTTGAACATTTTTCGACAATTTAATACTTAATCACACCAATTCAGTGAAGTATGTAACAGTCTCCTGAATACCTCTGGAATAAATTTGAAAATTGCCGCTAGACACAATTTACTAGCTGCTTTTGCTTTTCAAAATAAATTTCATCTTTGGCCCTATCAGTAGCATTCTTTAGGCACTGTACTTCCGCTTAATACTAAGTTATAAATAGTGTTGTACAACTGACAGCCAACTGCTTCACATAAAGTCTAAATTACGACGATGCTCTTGTTATTTTAAGGAGTGAAACCAGTTAATAAGATAATATTAATTTAGACTAGTGGCAGTTTTCAACCACTTGATCTCAACAGTCTCTTTCCCTAGCGGGAAATGTATCTCTTGGAATCAATGCTTGGCTAATTTCCCTCCAAATTCACTGACAAGACAAAATGTCCTAACTTACGAAATCGTTACTACTGTGAGTGTAACGAGAAAGACAGAAGTTACTGTGCTTTTTCCGCATGCTACGGGGCCAAGTGAATTCGAATCAAACAACACTCTGTCTTTAAAGCATTGCCTTCACATATGCTACTTCACTAAAGATCAGACTGTACTAGCAAGTTGAAGTATGGACAAAACAGTGTTTGCATCAAGCAGATGGTTAGGGATTCAAGGTATACAAGATTTTTCTAACATACTGCTTTAGTGGTTCAACAAGCAATATAGGAAAGCTCCATGAAATAGATACGGGATAAAATGATGCCGCGTGAGTCGCGCTTGCATAGATTAGTCGATGAGAATATTGCCCAAAAGAACTATAGACTTGGTATGCATTTGGGTTCGATTTATGGTTCCACACATAGTTTTCAAAAATTGTTCAAATGTTTGTAAATCTGAGGGAATTAACAGCTGCGGTTATCTGTCCAGAGGCTTACAAACTACTTAACATAAGTTAAGGATAACACACACACACACACACACACACACACACACACACACACACACACATGGCCGAGGGAGGACTCGAACCTCCGACGGAGAGCAACTGCGCTCTCCGCAGCAAGGCGCCTTAGAGCGCTCGGCAACTTCACCGCGGCCATAGTTTTACTCTGCCAGAAAGTTCAGGGTAAGTAATTTACAACGCTTTGTTTGGATAGAAATAGACCGTTTATTTAGTTTTCGGAACGCATTAGTATGATATTATCGGGCACGTCAGAGTTTTCTAAACGTTTTTTGTAAACATTCTTCACACTTGATCTTACAGATTTATAACTTATTACATAACATGTATTTGTAACATTATTTGTATTTCTTTGTATTTAACATCTTTCTACACTCTTTGGTCGCTATATTGTAGCGGCCATGAAACTGTATAATAAGTAATTTTGGTAGCTAAAGTTTTAATTGGGTAGTCAATGGTTATATACATGAACTTCTCTATCAGCTCACACAGGTAGCGGTAGAGATTGAAAGTTAACGTTTAAGGAGATAGTATTTTCAATTACGAGGACACAGAAATGAATTCCTATTTTATATCTGTGGTGCCTTTTCACGGAGGAATATCTTAGGAATCGGTCAGACTGTCTTCTAGAGCTGCAGTTTGCAAACAAACTTTATCGCCGAATTAATTTAATCCGCAATGGCTTTACAAATGGAACTCGGAAATCTCGAGTTGCAAAAGTTTTAACCGACTGCATTTCCCATTGTGCAGATGATATGCGGATACAGCTAGCTGCATCGTCTGACAAATGTGCGGCTACGGTTGTTTGCTGTGGTACGGAATTCCACCGGGCTACGTATGCAGCCCTGCCAGTATTTAACCGGGAATTTGTTGCGGCAATGTAAGTTTCAAACGACCGGACCACTTTTTCATTCTGAATAGTACGTTCCGTTCTCTTACTGTCGAAATGTGTCGTCAACAGCACTAGATCTGAATAAATGTCCTGAAATAGTGCAGCCGCTACCTCGTTCGAGTAACGACCAATCCTCGGTCGGGCCACCGGAACTTTAGTCTCACTGTCAGCACAAGTTTGATACTGCTAGCGGCATAGTTCGCTTAAAACTCCTATATATTAACTTGTCATGTTCATACATTAGGTGGTAAGTAACTGCAACTACATACCCACACAGATCAACTATTTTATTTTCCTGCAACCTAAGGTGAGCAAAACGCTTTACTCTTTCGATTAGTTGTGTAACAGACTTTTGAGAAAACGTTATCCTACATCAGCCATTACAGAAAGTTGAGAACTATTTATTTGATAATTCTGAACCAAGAATATTGCTAGATGTTTTATCGATTTTATCAGCTGTGGTCACAGATTTCATAGACACTCTAGTCACGCTATTGCAACTATAGTTTGAATTTGAAATAGGCTGTTGTTAGACTCCAGATACATTCTGTTTGGATAACAAAAGTTGTTTCTGAGTTCGATATTGTTCTTTTTAGCAACAATAATTAAGGTCTGTCAAAATTTCTGTCTTAATCTGTCTCGCGCTTTCTATCTGTTTCAAACTTTCTCTCTCTCTCTCTCTCTCTCTCTCTCTCTCTCTGTCAGGCAGATTCACAAAAAACACTTACAAACACACACACACACACACACACACACACACACACACACACACACACACACATGCTCAAAGAGAAGATTTTTTTTTACCTATTTGACATTCATCTCTTAATAAGTTAAAAAGATATGGAAAATCCCACTTGTTATTCATTACATAGAAGCCTCTCACATAATCGTTTCCGAGACAGACAGAACCCTTAGTACTTAAGGGCATCTCAGGGTGTGCATGCACATATTTCTTGAATAGTGACTGGTTTCGATCTTTACAAGACGATTTTCAGATACACGCCTGGAGAAGAAAATCCTGAATGGGGATGGCCAACGAGCCCACGACAGACGAATAATTCGTGAATATGATACAATCACTGAAAAATAACAGTGCACCTAGAGAAGACAGGAATCTGGACGTTAGACACGAAAACATATTAGACCACGAAAACATTACATCCAAACTACATATACTCCCTGAGATCATCTGGGAAACAGAATATGTCCCATAAGAATGAGAGCTAACTGTTATACGACCCCTTCACAACAAAGGAAACATAACAGACCCTAATAATTGGAAACTAATTTTATTTCTGTGCTCCTCGGTTGTCCAGTGGTAGAGCGCCAACATACAAATCTAAAGGTAGCGGGTTCGATCCCGCCAGGTCTAAGGATTTTTATCTGTCACTTTTCACTTCTTTCCCCTCTGGCAGTATTGCTCATGTGAAAAATACCGAGTAGCACCGTGTTTCGGAACTCACGTTAATCTGTAGGTCCCCCTATAACTGGCTGGGTAAGTCAGTTCGAAGATCGGAGGAAGACAACGGCATACCACCTCCAAACAGGACCATGCCTAGTAAAACACTGTGGTGTTCAAACCAATATTCGGATTATTGACTGCTTTACCTTTACCTTAATTTTATTTCTAACGGTGACTTCTATCGAAAGTCATGTTAAATCGACTAAAGTCTCAGATAGTTCCATTTGAATTTATGTGGTGATGGTGATGGACTGCGATGCTGGGGGTCGATGTTGCAACCTCCAACGAGGGTTCAGGACGGGAAGATCATGCAGTGAAAAAAAATATTGCGCCTGAAACAATATTAACAACACAACTTCAAGAAGGCTTCTGTCTCCATGGTTAGATTATCACTCTTCAACACAGTGAAAGAAATTAAGATACATAACAAGACTGTAAAGGTAAACCAAGAGATACTGAAAAAGAGATATTATCAAACAAAACATCCAAAGTATTAAGGAGAGATCTTGCAAATAAGAGCTCTGAAGGGAGTGCGATAGGGACTTTTCCTCGTGTTGAAGATCTACGGTCAGTCCATATGAGTAAAAAGAGACGATTTCAAACAACAACAGTAACAGAACGGAAAGTCCTGCAAACATTTACAGAGGATAAAGGGAGACAGGCTTACCGAGAAAACTTTTTGAAGTAGTACCGAATAATACGGTGAAAATGCTGTAAAGGATAGTTCTCACATCCAGAAGACAGACGACGGAACATGAAAAAATACCCTGAAAAAAAATCACAAGAGAGAGATTTGAGTGAACGACTGAAGAGAAGAAAACAAATCGAAACAGGAAAGCTGTGGACAGAAGAGAGGAAGAGGTATCAAAGGAATTTATGGAAAGGATTTTGAAGAAGAAAGTACAAAAAATAGCGAATTTTATGGGCGAATCAACGATAATAATAATAATAATAATAATAACAGGTTGTGGATAGAGGAAAGCCTCCCAGATATGAGTGGTATTGGGGAAATTAAAAACCGAGGGCGGAACAAAAACTAGCACAAAAATCCAGACACGTCTTTTTGAGATTTACCTGTCCTCTGGTCAGCGACGGTTCGCTGAGTCGGTACGGCTGCTTCTTTCTTCTGGACTTCAAAACTCCAGTCGTTAGCCTATTTTCCCTTCGGAGTTCACCACAAAACCCATTTAAAACCAAAAATCATGGCAGCACACAAGGAAAAGAATCTGCTATTCTGGGACTCGGACAAGAAACCGAGAAATGGACCTGATCATCGGATTCCGTGGATCAGGCCTGTCATGAAGAGAACAGTCGGAGCTTGCTTGAAAAGCAAGAGGAAAGTATACATCGGCACACCGAACGCAAACACATTACAGAACTTGGCTAAACTCAAAAACCGCACAAGACTCACTTGATAAATCTGACATAAAAAATTGTGCTATACATGAAACACGATTCAGAGACGAAAACTCATTTCGACTTTGAAAACTATACAATTTCCAAAGGAAAACCCGCCACTAAAATTCTCAATTCAAACCGATATATCTTTCGTACAGGATTCGTCTTACACAAATCTTTCATAGATTCCATATTAAATATCCGCTCCAAGAACGAGAAAGTTTCCACTCTCACAATAACGCCAGGTAACAAATTTATACAATAACCAATGTACATGCAACTTCAAAGGATCAGAACAGGAAAAACCCACAAATTGTAGAGAAATTCTGGGAAGACCCTTAAGAGACCATGAAGAAAATCTCAGCAATACACGTGAAAATTCTTCTAGGCGATTTTAACCCCCAGTTGGGCAAGGAAAAGAAACACAATAACATCACAGAACAACACACAGCCCAAAAACGTACAAACAAAAAGGACGAAAGGGTGATCATTTTTATAAAAAATTCAACCAATTCGAGAAACCCCGCCGGAAACTGACAACATGGAAATCACCCAACAACTCCATGGGCGAATTTCAGATAGACCACGTTGCTATCTCGAGGAGAAATTCAAGGGAAATCATAAAGCTGAAAACAATAAAAGGTTTTCTTAACTCCGATTATCATCTGCTTCATACGAAAACACGATTTGGCCCGGTCAGAAAACTTCAGAAAACTAAAACAGTCTTCAGAACAGATCAAGAATCCCTCAAAATTAACAAAGAAAAAGTCATACAAGAAATCTCCAAAATTGCAGAACCCAATTGAACGGAACTTTCAGAGCAAAAGAAAGATCTAATAAAACTAGGCCAACCCCCACGAAAACGGAAACACAGATGATGGAACGCAATGTGCGACTAATCAATCGAGCGGAGGACCTTTGCCTGGAAAAACTTTAACAGTCATAAATCAACTAAATATTTCTTCAAAAACTATTTGGAAGGAAACACGCATCTAAGAAAGCAGCCGTTTCAGAGAGACAGTGGAAGTTTTTACCAAAAACAACACACGCAATTTCTACAGAACCTTCAGGGAAAACATGACCGGATACCAACCATCCAATATCTGTTTTAATAAATCTGATGGATCCTTGGAAACTAACACGAAGAAGAACTGTGAAATTCTCGATCAATACTTCAACAATTTGCTCAAATGCGGAAGTCCCCCACAAAAATTGCACTTCGAAACTTCTGATCCCAATCCTGACTCACAGCCAAATACGTCACATGAAATCATTGAAATAACGAAAACACTGAAAAACAACAGAACACCCGGTGAAGACGGTCTGACCTCAGAAATATGGAAATTGAATCCTGAAAAAAATCACATCCAAAATCCATAAAATTATTGAAAACAGTTGGTTGAGAGGATAAATCCCGGAAAAATACACAAAAAAAAAAAGATGCAAAAGTGATTAAAAAAACTACAGACTTAAATTCAGACTTAATTCAGACTTAAACTGGAAAGAACACGTAAATAATGTCGTGGGAAAGGCGAACCAGAGACTGCATTTTATTGGTAGAACAATTAAAAGATGCAACAGAATTACTAAAGAAACTGCATACACTACGCCTGTACGTCCTTTTTTGGAGTATTGCTGCCCAGTGTGACATCCTTATTAGGTGGGTTTGACGAAGGACATCGAAAGTGTCCAAAGTAGGGCAGCTCGTTTCGTATTGTCACGATACAGGGGAGACAACGTTACGGAAATGATACAGGATCTGGGATGGAAATCATTACAACAACGGCGTTTATCACTGCGGCGTGGGCTACTTACGAAAGTCCAATCGTCAACATTCTCCTCCGAATGCGGAAATATATTGTTGACTCCCACTTACATAGGTAGAAATTATCATCAGAATAAAATACGCGAAATCAGAGGTCGGATGGAGAGATTCAGGTGTTCTTTCTTCCTGCGCGCCATTCGAAAATGGAATGGGAGATAAATAGTATAACGGTGGTTCGACGAATCCTCTGCCAGGCTCTTAAATGTGATTTGCAGACTATCCGATGTAGATCTAGATGTAGATGTATTCTCCCTGCTCCCAGTCACCTACAAAGCCTTTCGAAAGCCCTATTATACCGACTGGGACCTAAGATTAACTACCAAATTGGCGAATATCAAGCGGCATTCAGAAAAAAAAACCGTTCCTGTAGCTAACAGATTTGGAATCTCCGCACGATCCTATCTGTAAGGCACTGCAGGAATAATCCAGTGACATTTATAGACTTCAGAAAAGCGTATGACTCCATTGACCGAGAGACACTCTTCCAGACTGTGAAAGAGATGAAGGTTGGTCTTAAAACCAGAAATCTAATCCAAGAGACCGTCGCTAACACCAGCTCCAAAGTCAAATTCAAGGAAGAATTATCAAAGCCCTTTGAAATCAAAAGATGCGTCCAGCAAGGCTATGGTCTCTCACCCATCCTATTCAATGCAGTCTTAGAGAAAAACACATAAAATGCCTCGCTTTCACGGATGACATCGCCATACTCTCGAATACCAGAACGAAAGCACAATATGACTTAGAAAAACTCCACGACATTTCCATGAAACCCGGTTTAAAAATTTTGTATGAACAAACAGAATTTTTTATACAAAATCATCAGATTAATCCCCACTCAAAACTAAGCACGGAAAAAGTTTACAAGTCAGTGTGTTTAAATATTTTGGAGAAATCATGCAAAAATCTGGCCTGAACACGGAAGCAAACGAAGAAAGACTCTGAAATTACAGAAGCTTATAAATTCACCTGGCCCCACTATTAAAAAATGTTAATCCACGGCCGCAAAAAATACACTAAAACGCTGTAGTCCTACCGGAAGCTCTCTACGCATCGGAATCCATGAGCACCAAAGGAGTGGCGAAAATAAAGGAAACCGAAAAACAAGACATGAGAATTTTGAGAATAATCCTCGGTGCAGTTTCAGAGAAAATATCTGGCAAAAAAGGCCCACAGAAGAACTGTACAGACACTCTGAAACAATCACGACACACATCAGAAAAAGCAAAGTAAAATTTTTCATCCATATCGCTAGATTGAATGACATCAGACTAACTAAAAGAATATTCAGCATAATTTCTACATCGAAATTTGGCACATCTTGGTACAAAGAAGCCACAGAAGACCTGAAAACATGAACCATCCCTATAGAAGACATACAACACCGCAAAACCATCAGAGAAAAAAAATCAAAAACCAAAGAGTTGACTTTAAATCACAACGCAAAAACAACAGACGAAAATGGTCAGATGAACAAAAGAGAGCACAAAATGAAGGAATGGAAGGTTTTTTTGGATGATAAGAAGAAGAAAAAAGTCGGGAATAAAGCTAGATATTTCTAGCGCTCTCCTTAAGGGGAATGTAGGTAAATAATAATAATAATAACAGTGATATATAACGGGATATGCATATTGTATGATCAAGTTACGAGTAAAAAACATTTCTAATGTTGGAAAAGGTTGGGAATGTTTAGAAAATGAGACTGATATACGACGGACAAATATCTGTTTTGAAACCATACAACACATGTCATTTTCCGTTTTATCGATTTACGTATTTTGCACTTAAGGTGGAAAAGGAGGGAAAGCTTACCTTTCATTACAATACCGCTGAAAATCACCCATGAGACAAAGAAATAAATTGCCTTTTATCTCTGAACATTATACACGATCTGATAGATGTATGCGAATGAGCTATACCGCTGAGTCGTTCGAGGCTCATACGGGTTAATTTCACACTTTTGAAGTCTATTTCTTCGCAAATCGGGCTATAACAGTTGCCCCCACTATCAAATCGTCACGTGCACCTTTCGCGCCACTTCTCACAAGACCAGATCCACAAACGTTACCTATTGTTTGGCAGAATGTGGATAATGGGACTCATTGAGAGAAACAGATCGTTTGCAGAGATCAGAAAAGAGACTACCTGTTCTCATAATTAGAGAATGGGACTTTTGGGCAGTTTCCATAATCATTAAGAGCTTCGTTAGGATTCTCGACGATGTGAATAAATTAGATTTATGTGTGCCATCAACTTATTACTCTGTGTATTAAAAAAAGGTGATTCTTCAGTTTCTCCCGGCGTATTTGATAATCAAATATCCACGGGTATACTGCCGGTCTATAGTGTCCAACGGGCACAATATTTCGGCGACCATACATGTCGCCATCATCAGGTGAACTGACAGACTGAGCTCATGGAAACGCGCCGGCACGGAGATCCACACGCTACGGCTGCTCGAAGGGAACTGGGTTCTAGCCCGGTAGCGGGCGATTTAATACCCTCGGCCCGCGGAGCGACCCATCCGCGGTCCGCGCCCCGCGCCGCGGTCGCGCAATGGAACCGATTGCGACGGCGTCTGAGATGACGTCGATGTGAGGGCTCTGTCCCCGTGGTCGTCACTTCGTTACGTTTGCTAGATTTACTCTTAAGTAACCCAATCGCTGGTTCCCAAGCTTTGCTAAGATTATAGCCACACTCACGGTTTATGAGGTCGTCGCTTGTGCGAATTTCAATGGCCTCTCTAACGACGCAGTCTCAGTATCTCGACGTTTGTACCAGAATCCTAGTGCTTTCATACTCCATCGCATGATTCTCCGACAAACAATGTTCAGCGACCGCCGACTTGCTCGGATACATCAATCGTGTGTGCCTCTGGTGTTCAACGCATCGATGCTCGACGGTACGCATCGTCTGTCCACTATATGACTTTCCACACTGACACGGAATCTGGTACACGCCGGCCTTCCTCAAACCGAGATCATCTTTGGCGCTCCCCACCAGTGCACGAATTTTATTCGGCGGACAAAAAACAGTTCCAACCTGGCGTTTTTTCAAAATGCGGGCGACCTTCCCCGAGAGTGCGCCGGTATATGGAACGAACGCAGTGCCTACATCCTCCCTCGTGTTTTCATCCGTTTCCACTGGTTGTGATGTAGTGGTTGGGCGGAGAGCCCGCTGAATCTGCCACTCTGTGTGCCCATTTTTTCGAAATACAGTTTTCAGGTGTTCCAATTCCTGGGGTAGACTCTCTGCGTCGGAGATAGTGCGCGCCCTATGTATTAAGTACCCCATTCCTATGTGAAGGGTGGTGACAGCTGTCTGCGTGTAAATACAGATCAGTGTGCGTTGGACACTATAGTTTGTCCTATGCTTATCTGAAAAGGGAGTGCGAATTAATATTTAGAAGAATGCTGCAGTACTTTCATCAGTGGATAAGTTAACTCTTTCGGGTAGGAAGATTTACTTTCAGTATAATATTCACCGGCCGCCAGCCGCGACAAGTAATTAAAATGCCTGGCACTCCTTGGCCAGTGTTAAATGCAATGGCTGGTGACTGGTTGTTGGAATCATTTCCCCAATCCGCTCTTAAAGAGCTCCTTTTTTTCGCGAGTTGCGTTTTAAATGTGTTCGTTGAGTGTATGTGACTTAAGGGGTGTGTGAGGAATATCATACTACTAGCTGAAAACCCGGCGTTGCGCGGGTATTTATTTATTTATTAAAACCTTGAGTTAGTACTCCTATTCCTTCTCTCTGTGTCCATCTCCTTCTTTCTAATAACGTGTTATCTTTATCGGAGAATATATAAGAAATAAAGCTGTCTTGATAGTAGACAAAATTATTAAGTACAGTATCCAAACAAAGAAAGATAATAATCAAAATGCAAATGATATGTAACATTCATACAGTCATTTATTTCACAACTTTACTATAAACAGTATCTCTTGTTACTTGTCCAGGATCTAATATGAATAATTTCTTTGGTAATGCCACCCCTTAGCAAGTGACATAAAGTTGTCCTGAGAAATATGGGTATATCAACTCCAATCCACAGCATTGAATAGATTGCCCTGTGGTTTACTAATCGTAATAGAGAATGCAAGTCCCATTGGAAACTATTCTCTTGAAGTTAAAAGCCAGATCTGTCGTAAGTAGTGGGTATTCGCTGGATGTACTCTGTTTCATTCTCTTCCTTTCCTTATAACTTTATAGAAGTCTTTTGCTATCGCCTGCATCCGTCCCCCCCAAATTACGCCACCCCGCCCCAACACCCGAGATATTAGGTCCCTTTTTGCAATTTAATATTGAAATTAAACATTTTTTATTTCCCTTTTTGTAAACTGTTTTAGAAAGTCTTCCCCCAGGATGACAAAAAGTAATAATTTTTCACTCCCCCACCCCACATAAATTCCAAAGACGCAGAAATTTGGGTCCGGTAATAAAATAGCATATTTTAAGTACATGTTTACATATTAAAGTAAATTGAATAATTAATTTACTGAATGAAAATGTTCAAATGTTTGTATAGTCTATGGGACTTAACTACGGGGTTATCAGTCCCTAAACTTACAAACTACCTATGAACTACTTACAAACTAGGACAGCACAAATATCCATGCCCGAGGGGGGATTCGAACCCCCGACCGTAGTGGCCGTGCAGACCGTGACTGTAGCGCCTTAGTCCCCTCGGCCACCGCGGCCGGCTTACTGAATGAAAGTTTCACTATGCAGCGGAGTGCGCGCTAATATGAAACTTCCTCGCAGATTAAAATTTTCAAAGAACCTAACACTATAGTTCATTATTCGGACGATGGGAATGGGTAAGCCGCGGTGGATTAGCCGTGCGTACTGGGGCGTCTTGCTGCGGTGCGCGCGGCCGTTCGCCGTCGGGGGTTCGACTCCCCCCCTCGGGCATGGGTTTTTGTTTAGTCCTTATGTTAGTTTAGCTTAAGTAGTTTGTAAGCTAGGGACTAATAACCAAGCAGTTGAGTACGATAGATTTACAAACATTTGAACATTTTTTGGAATGGTAATTCTTGTTTGTTTTCTTAGCCATTGTCCTGGAAAAGTTTTCGGAAATAAATTCCGAAGTAGGAAAATTTAAACAAAGTGCAAGAATCATAATCGCTGACAACAGGAGCAACATATACTGTTTGCGAGACGCACTCTGTCTGCAGGTAAAGTGCTACTCATCGTTTCCTGCTTCTTCCGTATGCATCGCCCAAATCTTTTCCTGGTAGGCTTTTTGAAGCTTATAAAGCGGCACGATAAATGTCTCAAAGACTTGGAAATTGTGTATAAAAATAAGGATATCTCTCATGTTTAATGTATCATTCTGTTTATTTTTTTTTCTTTTTAGCGGTATGATAAATGTCTCAAAGCCTTGTAAATTGTGTATAAACTAAGGATATGTCTTATCTTTAATGTATCATTCTGGGTTGTTTATTTTATTATTATTATTATTCTTTTTTTTTTTTTCATAAGCAACTCTGACCACGATCGACAGGGAAACTTTATTTTCCAACTCCCCCTCGTATTTCGTAATTTAAATCAGAGTATATGCACTTCAAGCGGAAAGGCGATTTAAATACGCCAGAATAACAGTTGTAGTCGTTATTTTCGCTAGCACGGCGCTTTATGCGGCCGCTAGGTACCTGTTAATGAAGACCGTGCCCTTTCCCCGCTACCATTACATACCTTCATGCGCGGGCTGTATGTTGTAGGGCTTATTAAGTGGACTCGTGGTATTCTTAAGTTACCCCTCGTTTGCATATCAGCCCGGAGCCAGCCGGGCGGAAGACGCGCGCCTGTCGCGCGCCGCGACTGCCGACACCCGAGTGGCAGGCGAGACGATGATGGAGGCGGCCGCGGCCGCGGCCGGCTAGTGACTTAATTTGCGACGCCGCTGGGCGGGCGCTGGCGTCGACCGGGCGTCCCTGGGCAGCAGTAGCAGGTGCCGGTAATTGGCCCGAGGTGTCGGGCCGCGCCGGAAGTCGTTACCACCAGCTGCCACACGCGACGCCAGCAGCGTGTGCCCGCATCTCCCGCCGCCAACGGTAGCACACGAGCGCTGCCCCTAGCGGGCCGCCGACGCTCGCGGAAAAAGCCCGGAGCTCAGAACTTCATGTGGGGGACGAGGTGGTTAAAATGTCGTCACCAAAGTCCGGCCGAATATTCGCTTGCGGTTGCGGTTGTATGGCGGCAGGAGATTTCACCACCTTACAAGCTGTGTTTACATATTAATAATTAATAACGTGAATTTATTTTTCGAAGGTAAGGCATCGACTAAAACAGAGGTGATATCGGGCGTTCCACAGGGTCGTGTTGTTGGTCTTCTGCTGTTCCTTATTTACATAAACGATTTAGGGGAACATTTAGGGGAAAATCTAAGTAGCTCTCTTAGATTGTTTGCTTATGACCGTGTTCCTAGGAGAAAGCTACTGTCAGTTCTTCAAGATTATGGTATAGGAAGCAAACTTCTGCAGGCAATTAAAGGGCTCTACGTAGACTGTCAGGCAGCAGTTAGAGTAGATGGCAAATTAAGCTCATGGTTCAGGGTAGTTTCAGGGGTAAGACAAGGCTGTAACCTGTCACCACTGTTGTTCATACTATTCACGGATCAAATGTTGAGGGCGGGATTAAAATATGTCAAAACAAAATAAGTAGTCTCGCATATGGGGATGACTTAGTTGTAATATTTCAGAGGTCGAACAGAGATGCAAGGATTATGATATGAAGATCAGCATCTCCAAAACGAAAGTAATGTCAGTGGGAAAGAGATTTAAACAGATTGAGTGCCAGTTAGGAGGAACAAAGTTAGAACTGGTAGACAGTTTCAAGTACCTGGAATGTATTTTCTCAAAGGGTGGCAACATAGTGAAAGAACTGGAATAGAGGTGTAGCAAAGCTAATGCAGTGAGTGCTCAGCTAAGATCTACTCTCTTCTGCAAGAAGGAAGTAAGTACCAAGACTAAGTTAGCAGTGCACCGCTCTATCTTTCGACCAACTTTGTTGTATGGGAGTGAAAGTTGGGTGGATATAGGTTACCTTATTCATAAGGTAGTGGTTACAGATATGAATGTAGCAAGAATAATTACAGGCACTAATAGATGGGAACAATGGCAAGAGGGTGTCCAAAATGAGGAAATCAAGGAAAAACTGGGAATGAACACCATAGATGAAGCAGTTAGAGTGAACAGACTGAGATGGTGGGATCATGTTACACGCATGGGAGAAGCAAGGTTACCTAAGAGACTCATGAGCTCGGCAGCGGAGGGTAAGAGGAGTCGAGGTAGACCAAGAAGAAAGTACTTAGATTCGGTGCAGAATGATTTTGAAGTAAAAGGCATAACATCAGACGATGTTAGCATTGAATAGGGGATCATGGAGGAATTTTATTAGATGTACTATGCTCCAGACTGAACGCTGAAAGGCATAATCAGTCTCTAATGATGATGATGATGATTGTAAGACCGCAGGAGATTTCACCACCTTACATGCTGTGTTTACGTATTAATAATTAATAACTTGCATTTCTTTATCGATGGTGAGGCATCGACTAAAACAGAGGTGATATCGGGCGTTCCACAGGGTAGAGTTGTTGGTCCTCTGCTGTTACTTATTTACATAAACGATTTAGGGGAAAATCTAAGTAGCTCTCTTAGACTGTTTGCAGATCAAGCCGTCATTTACAGTCTAGTAAAATCATCTGAAGATGAAAACCAACTACAGAACGATCTGAATAAGATATCGCTATGGTGTAAAAATTGCCAATTGACTCTAAATAATGAGAAATGTGAAGTCGTCCACATGAGTACGAAAAGAAGTCCTTTAAACTTTGTTTGCAAGATAAATCAATCAAAAGTAAAGGCCGTAAACTCAACTAAATACCTAGGAATTACCATTACTTCAGACTTAAACTGGAAAGAACACGTAGATAATATCGTGGGAAAGGCGAACCAGAGACTGCGTTTTATTTGCAGAACCCTTAAAAGATGCGACAGAACTACAAAAGAAACTGCATACACTACGCTTGGCCGTCCATTTTTGGAGTATTGCTCCCCATTGTGGGATCCTAATCAGGTGTGTTTGAAGGGGGACATCGAAAGAGTCCAAAGAAGGGCAGCTCGTTTCGTATTGTCACGATACAGGGGAGACAGCGTTACGGAAATGATACAGGATCTGGGATGGGAATCATTACAACAACGGCGCTTATCGCTGCGGCGTGGGTACTTACGAAACTCCGATCGCCAACATTCTCCTCCGAATGCGAAAATATATTGTTGATTCCTAGTTACATAGGTAGAAATGATCATGAGAATAAAATACGAGAAATCAGAGCTCGAACGGAGAGATTCAGGTGTTCTTTCATCCCGCGCGCTATTCGAGAATGGAATGGGCGATAAATAGTATAACGGTGGTTCGATGATCCCTCTGCCAGGCACTTAAATGTGATTTGCAGAGTATCCCATGTAGCTGTAGTTGCAGATTTATAATGTGATTACTGGTATAAGTTTGATTCTGGACAATCTGAAAGCAAATATAGGTAGGAAGAGTGAGAATATTAATGTTGACTAGTCACTGTGTAAACTTGTTGGTGCTGGTAGGTAACATTTAGTATTAACAATATTTGCATGGAGTACTTTTCTTGGTTGGAAACGAGAATGCAGCTAAGTCAGCGAGGGAGGCTGGCAAGCGACGAGGGGAGTCGTAACGGTACCTCGAGGGTGCAGTGTGTTGACCGGGCGGTGCGAGGTCACAGGTTACTGACGGGCCGATGCCGCTTCGCGCCAAAACTTGCAGACGACGCTACGAATGGGAGTTAATTTCAGCCGCGAAATGGTTGAAACGTTCTAGAACTTTCTAGAAGCCGCATGAAGCTTCTTTTTCACGAGAATGATGTTTGGAAGCAAATTAAGGTGGGTATAGAGATTTGAAGCTATAGCTGTGAATGGCTCTTGAGAAAACGGTCTACAGAGACGTGTGGCTTGCAGAAAAGTAGATCGGGATTCGGCTAGCTGCGCTCGTGATGCGAGGACGCAGGTGGGCAGTTGCAGGCAAAGCGTCCAGTGACTCACTTCACAATTAGTGCAACTGCTTTGCATGAACATAATCGTTTCTTTGTGTGCAGAGGAACGAAATTATTACTTCAGTGCACTGTAGTTACACTTCGAAGCACTCATTTACAAGCTTACAATTGAGGTTCTCTTTTGCTTCTGGCCAGTTAGGCAGGCAGTTTGCGACTTGTTCGACTTTGATAATTGACTGACTGCAAATTAGGAGTTTCTTTTCAACGAAGTAGTTCATTCACTGCATAACCATCGTGATACAGTCTCAGGTTCACATTGACCCGACCCATCCACGGTGTCCAGCCGCCGTTGGTCTTATCAGATCAGTATTGGAAATTGGTGATATACGCACGTTGCATTTGCTATAGTGCAGTTAAAGATAAATGTATCTTCCACTAGTTGGCTGTGTTCTTCAGCTTCTGGTTGTATTCTCTATCGAGTTGGATAGTGATTTTTACTTTCTTTTAAAACAATTAACACGTCCTCAGTAGACTTGCGCACAATAGTACGCGATCGGAAGGGCTCACTTTAGTTCGTGGCTCTGCCGCGAACTAGTTCGTTCTTTTAGTTCGTCCGCTCCCAGTGACGGCTGAGCGGTGTGGTCTGCGCATGCAGGTGGAAGGAGAAGTTCTCCCACCTAGCTGCCTCATGCGCTTGCTGCTTGAGCCGCTAACGATATCACGCAAACCAAAAGAAACAGTTTGTGGATAATTTCTCGCGTTTAAGTTTAGAGTTATGTCTATATTTTGGCATTATGGAATTTATTAGTCAGATATTACAGAGTGCAGAATACTTCAAAACAGAAATTTTGTAGCACTGAGCTATGTAATCTAGCAGGCAGACGCTCACTCGAAATGGCTCTTATCAGCAGAAGGCAAACACGTGATTTTTAATTCTGCTGCGCGCCCTCTCGCTATTGCCCGTCGATCTTCGGAAAAGAATCCAGCGAACTAAGAAGCGAGATACCTTTGGCATAATAGTTGGCGACCGGTAACGCATGTTTTAGTTCGCGACCGATCGCGCTTTTAGTTCGCGACTGATCGCGCATATTTTAGTTCGCAACCGATCGCGCATATTTTAGTTCGCGACCGGTAGCTCTCCTTTTAGTTCGCAGCTCGGCCGCGAATTAGGTCGCTCTGTTTATTTCGTTCGCTCTTTTTGGCTTTTTCTACCACTACTAAAAGAGCTCTTTCTTTTGTTATGACAGCTTTTTTATATAATGATCAGTGTTGCCCAATCGTGTGCTATTACCCGTATTGGGGACTTTGTGCAAACAGGTGCTGAGGGAAGTCATTGGTCAACCCCCGCCCCCTTCTCAACCAAGTTCCCACGCACAGAAAAGCATTTTTGTCTAATACTTTGTTTCGGAGGGGCGGCCGCCTCATTGCATCGAAAGTTAAGCCAGTCCGGTCAACCTCACACTTTTTACAGAAATTGATTTTGTGTTAACAAATAAAATAGAAGAAACTTTTGATCTTCACGCTAGCGACATTGATAACAATGGGTTTCGACCTTTACATTCTGACGACAGGCAGTAAACTACAGTTTTGTAGCTAATTAATTCTATACGGGTTCGTTACTTTACAGTGTTAGTGTCACTTATATGACGATATCCTCATCAACATTCTACCCCACGAGCCGTCAACAGCATCATGCAGGCGAGAGAAAATGGTTTATGCATAATTTCTCGCATATAAATGCAAACAATGTTAAGTTTTCAGTTCTCTTTACTTATTTCCACTATGGAATGAGGGTTATATTTAGACACTGCTGAATACCTTAGGAAAGAAAATTTGTGGCAGTGTACTATGAAACTACAGCTGAGCTGCATCTCAGATCGAAATGACGGTAACTGGCAGAAGGGAATCACGCGATTTTCCGCGCTCTCGCGCCCTCTCGCTGTTTCCCGTCAGTCTTAGGAAAAGGAGCGGACGAAGTAAGAGGCGAGGGATCTGCGAACTACTTCGCGTAGTTCGCCTGTGGGAGCGTTCTTCCGAACTAGTTCGTTCGCGAACTACACAAGACTAGTCCTCAGTATCAACCATTTTTCATAATAGGTAGAAGTTGTGCCATCCTTGTTAGAGATTCACTACTTTCGCACATAATTCATTTCTGAATATGTCCACCGTCCCTTTTTTAAAAATTAAATTACTGTATTGAACATGGAATCCTCCGATTTCTTATTGAGTAGGATTAGCAATCCCAACTATCCCTAGTAATAACAAATTGTCTAAGATTGAAACCAAGTGTTTTTGTCTCGATAATTGCCTAATTGAAAGGAGTGACTCATATTTACTTTCTTAATGATACCGTAAACCTGATGAAACACGCGCAAATTAGCGATAGGGCCGTTCATTCAATCTCACGAGTTGCGGTACAAACATTACACGGTTACGGCCAGTTTCGGCCAAAATATTGATTTCGGCCACAGTTTCGATTACGGACAGGAATCAGCCGAATCTCTGCCTTTGCCGAAATTAGCTTTCTCGAACTCTCTGTGAAGTCCGGTCGTGTTCTGGATGGATTCAGTCAACAATAACGCTTAACCTCGGTTGATATAACGCCGTTTAACTCCTAGTAGTCTCTCCTCCCGCGTAAAAATTGTGGGTATTTTGTAGTTAAGTACAATATAATGCAGTCGTACCCTATAGTGATATGTTAGTAACCATTTAACTTGTTCAGTATTGAACGTAATGGAACGGATTATCATATTGTTATGCTGTACAGTTTTATTAATCAGTTTCCTTGAAAGTGAAGTGCCTTTTTTAATAACTAAATAGAGGACCCGTGGGAATACACCGCACCGTTAATGAAATCACGAAGTTGAGAAAAAATGGAAGTAAAGTTGAAAGTTCACACATAGCTTTCTTCAGAATCAATCAATGCAAGTGTTTAAAGGCGCAAATGAAAGAGCTTAATCTGCTGAGTTTTTTTAGGTCAAAAGAACTGCGTACCTTAATTAGAACCGGAAATATCGTAAATCTAACAGATTAAAATATTCAATGCAAGGACAGAAGGATACCGCGTTTCAATAAAAATAAAGGATGGAGAGAAATAATATCTGTGATTCGTTTACTAAATGCAATGAAAGTTAAACCAAAGGAAATTCATCGGCAAATCTGCGAGGGTTACGGACAAAATGGTATGAGTAATTCAGTGGTTAGACAATGGGTCTGAATTCAATGAAGAACGTGAACATGGGCATGATGAATAACGAAGTGGGCGCCCGTCTTTGGTTGCTGATGAACTGGTTCACACAATTGAGGGACTGATGACCAAGTAGTTTAGTCCCCTCTAAACAACAACAACACACAATTGAAGAGAAGATTAAGCAAAACCGTAAGTTTTCATTTAGTGCCCTTGCTATGGTATTTCCGCAATTCACATGATCACTAATTCATGAAATTGTTACTGAAAATCTGGAATTTCTACAGCTCTGCTCACGTTGGTTACCCAAAATTCTTACTGAAAAAAAAAAAAAAAAAAAAAAAAAAAAAAAAAAAAAAAAAAAAAAAAAAAAACCACCGGATGGGCAGTGCACTTCAGTTTTTGACACGCTCCAATGGAGAAGGCGATGGTTTTCTTTCTCGGATAGTCCCGGGGGATGAAATTTGTGTACCGTACGACATCCGTGAAGCAAAAAGGCAACTAATAGAATGAACACACTCTTCATTACCAACGAATGTTAAACCTAAGCAAATCTTGACACCTCGAAAAGTCACGTGCCCCGTTTGTTTTGGACATAAAAAGGAGTTTGCTGATTTATTTCTTACCACGAGACCAAACAATCACTGCACATGGCTACTGTGAGATCATTAAGAAATTGCGCCGCGCAATACAGAACATGGCGAATGTGACCGAACAACTCTTACGGGAATTTCACTGGAACGTGTTTGATCTACCTCCGTACAGCCCGGACCTCGTTCCTAATGATTTCATCTCTTCTTACTCCTAAAATCTGTACTCGGTGGTCAACACTTCAACCATGATGGCGAGCTGGAAGAACATGTTACCACACGGTTGGATACACAGGCGACAACCTTCTATAAAAAAGACATACAAAAAACGTGTGCCACGCTATGACAAGTGTCCACAAAGTTTCGAGAGCTATGTAGAAAAGTAATTTAACAGTTGCAGATTTTTGTATAATTAATATTTTTTTCTGAATCTGTACACGCTTGTTTTATATAACCAAATGAAACATACTTTCTGGAGATACCTCTTATAAGGACAGTCATGGGGAGAATTTTGGAAAGATGCGATTCGTCTGTAAAGAAGATCGCATATAAAACTCTCGTGCGACCGCGTCTTGAGTATTGCTCATGTGTTTGGGATCCTCATCCGTATGATTGCGTTGCTACTTTCACTTCCTTGTTCTTCCGATCCCTTGTTCTTCCCTATCGAACACTTCTCGCCGATGAAACGGAACTAATGCCCGGGGATACACCAAACGCTGCCACACGAGATCAACTATGGAAATGTGTGGAATCATCATGTACTCTTCTATCCCAATCGCACATCCAAAACCTCCTCGACTCAGTGCCTATATGCATAGCATAGCAGCAGTTATAGACAAAATCTACATGCGTATTCGGAAAATTATAATGAAGTGCATGGCAGAGCGTTCATCGAACCACTTTCACGATATTTCTCTTTAGTTCCATTCTATAATAGCTCGCGGGAAAAAGCAACACATAAATCTTTCTGTTTTGGATCTGATTTCTCTTATGATGATCATGTCTCCCTATGTAGGTGGGTGCTACCAATATATGTTCGCATTCTGAAGAGAAAGTTGGTCAAAGAAATTTCGGCAAACAGATCTCGCCGCATCAAATAACGCCTTTCTTTTAATGATTTCCGCCCAAACACGTGCATCATTTCTGTGACACTCTCTCCCCTACAACGCGATAATACAAAACAAGCTGCCTATCTCTGATTTTTTTTTAAATTGTACGTCAGTTCCACCTGGTGTGGATCCCACAATGCGCAGCAGTACTCCAAAATAGGACGCACAAGTGTAGTGTAGGCCGTTGCATCTTCTGAATGTTCTGCTATTGAAACTTAGTCTTTCGTTCGCCTTCCCTACAATATTTTCTATGTGTTCTTTCCGATTTAAGTTGTTCGTAATTGTTACTCCTAAGTATTTAGTAGAGTTGACGGCCTGTAGTTTTGACTGATTCATCGTGTAACTGAATTTTAACGGATTTCTTTCAGTGGTCATATGGATGACCTAACACTTATCATTATTAAGTGGCAATTGCCAATTCTTGCACCGTGCTGATATCTTATCTAAATCATTTTGCTACTTCTGTTCTTCTGGTGACTTTACTAACCGATAAATGACAGCTTCATCCGCGAACAGTCTAAGAGAGCTATTCAGATTGTCTCCTAAATCGTTAATAAAAATAAGGAACAATAGGGGCCCTAAGACAATTCCCTATGGAACGCCAGATATTATTTCTGTTCTACTCGATGACTTACCGTCAATTACAATGTGCCGCGGCGGAGCAACCGAGCGCATTGAGGCACTATGCTGCGATGCGCAAGTTCATTTCCCGTCGGGGGTTCGAATCTCCCCTCGGGCATGGATGTTTGTGCTGTCTTTAGTATAAGGTAGTTCATAAGTAGTTTGTAAGTTTAGGGACTGATGACCCCGCAGTTAAGTCCCATAAGATTCACAAACATTGGAATATTTTTTATCTTATAATGTAGTGTCTTTTCTGACATGAAATGACGAATACAATCGCACAACTGTGGCGATATTCCATAAGCATGCTATTTGATTAGAAGACGCTTGTGAGGTACAGAGTCGAAAGTCTTCTGGAAATCTAGAAATACAACAGTGGCGGCGACGCTCAATACTGACTTCGTCATCTCCCTCACTTCACATAGGACTGTGTATTCTTTGCACAACACGTCATCCATCAAACAAATTTGGCACTGATATCTCAGGTCCTCCTTGGTGCTGCAGCTTGTACGGCCGGCAGAGTACACGATTAAAAAAATGTTCAAATGTCCGTAAATCTAGGGGACTTAACTGTTACGGTAATCAATCCCTAGGCTTTCAAAATACTTACTCTAACTTATGCTAAAGTCAACACACTCTCCCTTACCCAAGGAAAGGACTCAAACCTCTGACGGCCAGCAACCGCGCGCTCTGCAACAAGGCGCCTTAGAGCGCTAGGCCACTCTTCCGCGGCAGTACAGAACTCCTGATTCAAACCGTAATTATTGCTTCTTTCGGTACAATAAATGGGCAATTAGAGGAAATCAGAATTGTGGTTAGAGACATCATGTTTTTCATTTTATGAAAATGTTTCAGTAATATTCCTGTTAAATGCCCCAACGTATCCATTCAGTTAGGCAGAAAATATTCTGGTTATGTGTTTGGTAACAGTTTAACTGTAATACGATCATTGTGACAACGGTGGGGTAAAGTGCCAGTACGTACTTGAGAGCTGCTCCAGGCAATACCAAAGGTCCCGGGTTAGAGCCCCTGTCCGGGATACTGTTTTAATACACCAGCAAGTTCAATACTAGCACACACTCCGCTGCAGGATGGAAATATTCTGAAAAATTACTCCCCCTTGTGACCTTTCTATCGCTACTCGCCAATAAGAGTTGGGCAATACATCGTTCAGGGTAGTAAAAGGTGTACGGCTCGTTGTCTCTATTCAAAGGGGTGACTTATGTATGTCAGCTTCTATGCCTTAAACAGCTACCCAAACTGTTTAAATAAGATCAATAATTTTTAGTTTAGTCATTCTATCAATCTGCATATGATGACGTGAAAATATATCTATACAAACATAAATTAAACCCCTGCATAACCAACAAAATGGATTCTAAGATAAAGAAGTGATTCACTCACGAAATAATTCTTTATAAATGGAGTTTATTACTCATTTTGGACATTCTTCTTCTTTGCGTAGATCTGTCCTCAGACAGGTTTCAACTGGGCGACCTCCACTTCGCTCTTTTCTGGGCATCCTCCTTCATTTGCCTGTAGTTCCTTCCTTTCTTCAGGTCAGTCAGCATTCCAAATCTTCTCCTTCCTCTCCCTTTTCTTCCTGCTACTTTTCCTTCCATTATTCTTAGCAGCAGACAATTCCTACGTAATATGTGCCGCAACCAAGATGTTTTCCTCTTCTGGATTGTTCTAATGAAGGTCATTTCCTCTCCTACCCTGCACAACACCTCCTCATTTTTCATTCTGTCGATCCACTTCATTTTTTCCATTCTTCTCCATAGCCACATTTCAAAACTTTCTAAATATTTTTGTTCTTTCTCTCAGATTGTCCACGTTTCAGATCCATATGACACCACGCTCCATACAAAACATTTGGCGAACCTCTTCCTGAAAGGGAATAATTTTGGTTGTTAGCAGATCTTTTACTTTCCTGTAAGCTTTCTTTCCCACAGAGATTCTTTGCCTTACTTCCTCTGTGCAACTTCCACTGGATGTTATCATGCTTCCCAAATATTGAAACGATTGCACCTGTTCCGATACTCTTCCCTCTAATGTTATTATGATTGTGTCGTCTTCTTTTCCAATTTTCATGACTTTGGTCTTATCAGTGTTTAACCGCATTCCAAAATCTTTACCCACACTTACAATATTTTCCATCATTTCCTGGAGAGATTCTTCTGTTTCTGCTAATACTATCATATCATCTGCATATTTTATAGTTTTTATTTTTTCTCTTCCCACTACAAGTCCTTTTGCTTCTTCCAAGGCCTCATCAATTATCTTTTCAGCATAGATATTGAAAAGTGCTGGTGACATACAACAACCCTGTATCACACATCTTCCGATACTGACTTCATCAGTTTCATCTTCTTCTACTCGAACTACCACTTTCTGTCCGACATAAAGTTGTTTTATTAATCTTCTATCTTTCCAATCTATACCAGCATCTCTCAAAATCTTCAACAACATACTCCAGTTAACTCTGTCAAACGCCTTTTCCCAGTCAACAAAACAGACACATATTCCTCTATTCACTTCTAAAAATCTCTTTGTCAACATCCTAAGGCTCCTAATTGCATCTCTGGTTCCTCTTCTTTCTAAATCCGAACTGATCGTCTCCTATATGCTCCTCTATTTTCCTGTCTATTCTTCTAACTGTCCTAAAATCTTTACCTTGTTTGTCATTACATTTCTTTGGTACTTTATATATCGCTAAATAACTGAATATTTCCCAAACTGTTGTTGATGAGAGCCACAATAAGTATCACACGCACTAGAAAGTAAAAGTTTCAATTTATCACTCGTAAATTAATGAAGTCCATCGAACATTGCAGTTCCAAATTAATCCGCGATTAATTACAGTATCTGTTATCGACCACAGTTTGTCATCACCCGAGTACACGATTGAATGAATTATCGCAGTTCCACAGCCCTACTATCGTCCATAGTTTACCACTTTTCAACCAGAGACTAAGTTCTGGAGTCACAGTCCCGTATATTTTCTAAATCCACACATGCCTATTTCTTCAAATCACAAGTTCGCAACGCGGCTTCAGACCGCCCAGAGTCGCAACCTATCACCACCGCGTCCAAGTTACGAGTCCCTTCCCAAAAATTCGAAAGCGTGCTCTACCTGCTCCAAAAACTGTATCCTTCCGCGCATCCTAACGCCTCATCTTTAACATACAATTTTCCTTACAAAATATTATGCATATGAATATCACAGTATTAAATGCTTTGACCATCTCTCTACAAATGTTGTTTACATTTAACAAACAAATTTATTAAAACTTTGTGCCGGAATAGGGATTCGAACCTGGGACCAATGTCTTTCGCGGTCAAGCGCTCTACCGACTGAGCTGTCCCGGCACGCTTCACTTGCAGGACTAGCACTCTTTGGAAAAAGGATATAGTGGAGACATGGCTTAGCCACAACCTAAGAGATGTTTCCAGAATAAAACTTTCACTCTGCAAGGCAGTGTATGCTGTTATCAAACTTTCTGGTATATTAAAACTTCCGGCCGCAGTGGCCGAGCGGTCTGTAGCTTGCCAGTCACGGTCTGCACGGCCGCTGCGGTCGGGGGTTCGAACCCCCCCTCGGGCATGGATGTTTGTGCCGTCTTTAGTATTAGCTAGTTCATAAGTAATTTGTAAGTTTAGGGACTGATGACCCTGTAATTAAGTCCCATAAGCTCTACAAACGTTTTTGAGATTAAAATTGTGTGCCGGAGCCGAGATTCGAAGCTGGGACTTTTGCCTTTCACGGGGAAGCGCTGTACCGACTGAGCTATCCCGGCATGTTCCACAATCCATCCTCACAACTTTATGTGCCAGTACCTCGGCTCCTACTTCCCCAGGTTCGAATCCCCGTTCCGGCAAACAATTTTAATCTGCCAGGAAGCTTCAAATCAGCACACACTCCGATGCAGAGTGAAAGTTTCAAATGTTCAAATGTTTGTAGAGCTTATGGGACTTAACTACGGGGTCATCAGTCCCTAAACTTACAAACTACTTAGCCGCGGTGGAGTAGCCGAGCGGTCTAAAGCGTCTCGCTGCGGAACGCGCGGTTGCTCGCCGTGGAGGTTCGAGTCCTCCCTGGGGCATGGGTGTGTGTGTTTGTCCGTAGGTTAGTTTACCTAGGTTTAAGTAGTTAGTAAGCTACGGACTGATGACCACGCAGTTTGGTCCGATAGGATTACAAACATTTGAACATTTGTACAAACTACTTACGAACTAGCTAATACTAAGGACGGCGCAAATATCCATGCCCGAGGGGGGATTCGAACCCCGACCGTAGTGGCCGTGCAGAACATGACTGGCGCGCCGCAGACCGCTTGGCCACCGTGGCTGGCCGTGAAAGTTTCATTCTAAAATTAGTACACCTGAAAATATGACGTCGGATTTGATCCGACGACGGCAGGTACCATCTTGTGGATAGTGGATGTACTGATAATGATTTCAAAGTCATCCTCCAATAGATAGCGAAGTATCATGGCTGTCATTCCTATTTAATAAGGAATATTTACAGCCATAAGGCTCATTGCGGTCTCTACTTGTGAAGCATACATACGCCATGCTACGGATACGCATTCGTACTTTCTGCAGCCAACTGAACAAGTGAGAAAGGGCAGAAATTGTGCTCTTCCGAGTGGCGGAATGGTCCTTTCGGAGAATAGCCATACAAGTTAGGATGTGCTGCGGCAGTTGTGATGTTGGTTGCAATGATCAGGCCAACCTTTTCGCACCCTAGACGACGCAGAGCAGACGTCCGCCAAGATCGTGGAATTGTAAGAGCAGCAGCTGCAGATCGTACAGCTTCCACAGCACGGATAAAGGGGTTTGTGAGCACGCAAGTATCAGCAAGTAAATTTGCCAACCGGGTACCAGCAGTGGGAGTACGGGAACTCACACCTCTAGCCCGTCTTCGTCATGTCACACAGCATCGACGCACACGGCCAGGCTGGAGCCGTCAGAAAATTTTTTGGAATGGAAGGCGGTGTTCTTCAGTAACGACAGTAGATTCTGCCCGCACGCAAGCGATGGTCGTTTGCACTAAGATATAAACAAGGCGAATGATCTTAAGTGCATTCGTCCAATACAAAATGACCACAATTCCTTCAGCATCGCCTGATTTTCTGACACTACATTCCATTACTTTCGTTTTACTCTTGTTAATGTTCATCTTATACCTTCCTTTCAAGACACTGTACATTCCATTTAATTGTTCTTCCAGGTCCTTTGCTGTCTCTGACAGAATTACTTGGCCATCAGCAAACCACAAGATTTTTATTCCCTCTCCTTCGACTTTAATTCACTCTCCAAATTTCTCCTTGCATTCCTTCACAGCTTGATGAATGTACAGATTGAACAACTTTGGGGAAAGGCTACAACCTTGTTTTACTCCCTTCCCTGTCACTGCGACACTAATTGCTATCTGGTTTTTGTACAAGTTGAACATAACTCTTCGCTCCCTATATTTTACACCTACTATCTTCAGAATTTGAAAGAGTGTCTTCCAGTCAACATCGTCAAAAGCTTTCTTCAGATCCACAAATGCTTAAAACGTAGGTTTCCATTTCCTTAACCTATCTTGAAGTCGTAATGTGAGTATTGCGTCGCGTGTTCCTACATTTCTCCTAAATCCAAACTAATCTCCCCCAAGTTCGGATTCCACCAGATTTTCAATTCGTCTGTAAATAACTCATGTTGGTATTTTTCAACTAGACTTGTGATAATTACAGAACTATCATCTACATCTACATAGAGAATCTGCAAATCACATTTAAGTGCCTGGCAAAGGGCTCATTAACCATTTTCCCTACCGTTTCATTCTCTAATAGCGCGCGGGAAGGAAGAACACCTAAATCGCTCCGTTTTCGATCTGATTTCTGTTATTTTATTGGGATGGTAATGTCTCCCTAAGTAGGTGGGTGCTAGCAAAATATGTTCACATTCAGAAGTAAAAGTCGATGATTGAATCTTCGCAAACAGATCACGCCGCTATGAATAACGTCTTTCTTTTAATGATTTCCACCCCAATTCGTGGAACATTTCCGTGACGCTTTCCCCCCGGTAACGTGATAAAACAAAACGAGCTACCATTCTCTGGACCTTCTCAATGTCTTCCGTCAGACCCACCTGGTGAGGGTCCCACACTGGAAAACAGTACTCCAGGAGAGGACGCACAAGTGTGATGTAGGCAGTCTCTTTGGTGGAGCTGGTGCATCTTCGAAGTGTTCTGCCAATGAAACGTAATCTTTGGTTCGCCTTCCCCACAATATTTTCTGTGCGTTCTCTCCAGTCTAAGTTGTTCGTAATTGTAACTCCTAGGTATTTGGTAGAATTTACGACCTTAAGGTTTGACTGATTTATCGTATAGTTGAATTAATCGGATTTCCTATAGTAGTCATGTGTATTACTTCACACTTTTTAAATTTAGTGTTAATTGCCAATTTTCGCACCATGTAGAAATTTTGTCTAAATCGCATTGCAGTTGCTTTTGATCCTGACTTCACTAACCGATAAACGACAGCGTCATCCGCGAACAGTCTAAGGGAACTATTCAGATTGTCTCCTAAATCGTTTATAAACACAAGGAAGAGTAGGGGACCTATAACGCTTACAAGGGGAAATATCATTTCTGTTTTACTCGATGACTTACCGTCAATTACAACGAACTGTGTTCTTTCTGATAGGAAATCGTGAATCCAATCGCACAATTGGGGAGATATTCCATAAGGACGCAATTTCATTAGAAGCCGCTTGTGGGGTACAGTGTCAAAAGCCTTCTGGAAATATAGAAATATGTAATCGGTGTGAGATCCCTTGTTTAACTACTTTAACAAGTCATAGTTGAGGTAAGACGTCATAATCAAGAAAAAAAAAAAACCAAAAAAAAAAAAAAAAAAAAAAAAAAAAAAACGTTGAAACGTTTGTAGAACTTATGGGACTTAACTACAGGGTCATTAGTCCCTAAGCTTACAAACTACTTATGAACTAGCTAAGACTAAGGACGGCAGAAATGTCCATGCCCGAGGGGGGATTCGAATCCCCGACCGTAGTGGCCGTGCAGACCGTGACTGGAGCGCCTCAGTCCCTCGGCCACCGCAGCCGGCTCATAATCAAGACTACACATTTTTTTCTTTTACCGGGCTGTCCACACACGTTTTATCATCACTAGGTAATTTGGACAGATACAGCTCCAGACACTCTCAGATACGATAGCGGTGTCCCAGCCAACATGCCACCTCGCTTCCGCTGCGTGACGTGGATGCTGCAGAGGACCCAAAATCGAACAACAAGAGACACTGTGGCACTCTTCTGGGGACTCGCCACGGGACGTAAAACGCTTTATTTATGGATGTCGCCCGCCCTAAATATGCGGCGAGGTTAAGACCGGTGGCGAGGTGTCATCAGGTGGGAGGCTCGGGCAGCAGCGGCCGCGCAATGCGCCCCGCGTCGGCACACCTGCCACGGCGCACTCAGGCGCGTTTGTAGACCTGTTCCGATACGGAGAACGACTTCTGCTTTACGATGCTATCGCCGGTGTAGCCCGCTAACGGCCGGCTGCTGGCAGCTGCGCGTGTGAACAGCCCAGCGCGAATGTCCCGTGTTCCCCGTTTTCACTTCGCCTCCGGGGAATTATATAGTGCGAAACTGCCTCGTATTTCGCCGTCCCACACCGGGGGTAGGGTAGGATACCGCTAAATACGTATTGCGTGCGAGCTATCTTGACATCGCAATTTTTTTTCCAGGAAATACAGCTAAGAAATAGTAACAGCAAAGGGTATTTAAGCTTTCGTAAGACACGTGGGAAGGTGTTTAATGATAGAATGGAGAAGGAAGGTACGCAAACGGGGCAAAAATGTTATTCACTGCCTAAAGCAAAAGCACGATGTAATACGCAGTGTCTCTGATTCTAAGCTCGATAAATGCCTTAATTTGCGGAGGAAAAAAAAAGTCAAAAAGTTTCCTCAGATAATCAACTCGACCAGTTAATGGGGTGACCGCCTGTGTTCATCGTCAACTACCGCGTACTAGTGTCAGGTGGCAACAATACCAGCCCAGACTAACAGAGATGACATAGGTACGTCTGGGAATTTCGGTGTATGGTCCCATATTTTCCGAGGGGAAGTTGGTTGGAAAATAAGTTTCCCCTGTCGACTTTGTACACACACACACACACACACACACACACACACACACGCACGCACACACACACACACACACACACACACACACACACACACACACACACACACACACAAAACACAAACGTATGTGTTTTTAAATGGAAACCCTATATTTTTTCTTCAGCAATCCATAGCATGACAAATCACATAAACAATGGCGTTGCTTGCATCGCAATATTCCAGTTACATCCCGAGATATTGCAACGTGAAATTGACGCTTGAAATACGCGAAACGCGTGGCTAGCGCACGTCCTGAGCAGGATGGGATTCTCGCCTGAGTCTCAGGACGTTCACTAGCCGCGTATTTCAAGCGTCAACTTCGCGTCGCAATATCTCGGGATGTAATTGGAATATTGCGATGCAAGCAACGCCATTGTTTATGTGATTTGTCATGCTATGGATTGCTGGAGAAAAAATATAGGGTGTCCATTTAAAAACAAATAAGTTTGTGTTAAAAACACATTTGCTTTCGTTTTAGAATGTTTCCAAATATGTACATTCATGGGCCCCAGCCGTGCATTGATACCGGTGAAAGTCGTTTTCCAATAGCTGTTATTGTTCCAGAGATATTTTGGGTGGACAAGATAGCTGGGACACGCTGTATATTAAAGGTAAGACATGTCTTTAGTTTTTTTACATGTACATTGAGACATTTGTCAAACCGCTTAATAAGCTTCAAATAAGTCATACAGGAAATAATCAGGGTGTTGCATACGGAAGAAGTATTGAAGGGTTATCGGCGAAAGACGACACAGCAGGTGAAATGGAAAGACGTGATACGAAAAAGGGGCCTGGCCTTCTCAGATCTGGCGTTCTACTGATAGATGACAATGCTAGACCACACTCGGTAATGGCAGGGCAAACCGTATTGCAGTCTTGGTTGGGAGCGCCTACACCATCCTTCAGACAGTCCTCGTTCCAAGTGACTTCCATCTGTTTCCGGCTTTGAAGAAGGCAGAAGGCGCTTTGGAAGCAATGCTGATGTCAAACAAACCGTTCGACGCTTCTTCTGTAAACAGCGCCCTGATTTTTCTCTGGAAGGCTTTTTGAAGTTTATAAAGCGGAATAACAATTGTCTCAATGCACTTGGAAACTTTGTAGAAAAATATATAGTTTATCTTTAATTTCTCATTCTATTTCTTTTCCTTTTATATGCAACTCTGACCACAGTCGACAGAGGAAACTTCTTTTTCAACTCCCTCTCGTTCAAACAGAGCTGGGGACGACGAGTTGCCTCCACATACACATTGAGGAACATGTCAACAAGCGCCCCCATCGTGCAAAGCACTGCAGTGAAGCGGTGGTACACGCTACGACCCAGCTAACAGGGTCAGTGTGAGAACTCGTGTCACTGCAACATACACTACTGGCCATTAAAATTGCTACACCAATAAGAAATGCAGATGATAAGCGGGTATACATTGGACAAATATATTATACTAGAACTGACATGTGATTACATTTTCACGCAATTTGGGTGCATAGATCCTGAGAAATCAGTACCCAGAAGAACAACCTCTGGCCGTAATAACGGCCATGAAACGCCTGGGCACTGAGTCAAACAGAGCTTGGATGGCGTGTACAGGTACAGATGCCCATGCAGCTTCAACACGATACCACAGTTCATCAAGAGTAGTGACTGGCGTTTTGTGACGAGCCAGTTGCTCGGCCACCAGTGACCAGACGTTTTCATTTGGTGAGAGATCTGGAGAATGTGTTGGCCAGGGCAGCAGTCGAACATTTTCCGTATCCAGAAAGGACCGTACAGGACCTGTAACACGCGGTCGTGCATTATCCTGCTGAAATGTAGGGTTTCACAGGGAACGAATGAATGGTAGAGCCACGGGTCGAAACATATCTGAAATGCAACGGCCACTGTTCAAAGTGCCGTCAATACGAACAAGAGGTGAACGAAACGTGTAACCAATGGCATCCCATACCAGCACGCTCGGTGATTCGCCAGTATGGCGATGACGAATACACGTTTCCTATGTGCGTTCACCGCGATGTCGCCAAACACAGATGCGACCATCCTGTTTCTGTAAACAGAACCTGAATTCATTCGAAAAAATGACGTTTTGCCATCCGTGCACTCAAGTTCGTCGTTGCGTACACCATCGCAGGCGCTCCTGTCTGTGATGCAGCGTCAAGGGTAACCGCATTCATGGTCTCCGAGCTGATAGTCCATACTATTGCAAACGTCGTCGAACTGTTCGTGCAGATTGTGGTTGTCTTGCAAACGTCCCCGTCTGTTCACTCAGATATCGAGACGTGGCTGCAACGATCCGTTACAGCCATGCGGATAAGATGCATGTCGTCTCGACTGCTAGTGATACGAGGCCGTTGGGATCTAGCACGGCGTTCCGTGTTGCCCTGCTGAATCCACCGATTCCATATTCTGCTAACAGCAATTGGATCGCGAGCAGAAATGTCGCGATACGATAAACCGCAATCGCGGTAGGCTACTATCTCACCTTTATCAAAGTCGTAAACGTGATGGTACGCATTTCTCCTCCTTACACGAGGCAGGACAACAACGTTTCACAAGGCAACGTTGATCAACTGCCGTTTGTGGATGAGAAACTTTCCTCATGTCAGCACGTTGTAGGTGTCGCCACCGGCGCCAACCTTGTGTGAATGCTCTAAAAAGCTAACCATTTGCATATCACAGCTTCTTCTTCCTGTCTGTTAAATTTCGCGTCTGTAGCACGTCATCTTCGTGGTGTAGCAATTTTAATGGCCAGGAGTGTAGAACCACGCGTTAACATCACGTTTTGTTTCCAACTAGGGAAAACGGCGACGGAGACCCAGGGATGTTAGTGCACGTGTATGTGTTTGAGTTGTTTCTACGATTTATCGACGGAAAGGAAGGTATCGAGGATGAACCATGATCGGGCCGACCGTCCACAATCGCAGTCCCAGACAACATCGAGCTACTGCGACGGATGCTTGCGGATGATCGGCGGCTGTCTTTGAGAATGGCAGCACACGAGTTAAGGAATAGCACAAACAGCATAAGCACTAATGTTCACAAACATTTGGTAAAGCGGAAGATTTGTAGCCGGTTTGTACCGCACATACTGACTGACGAGCATAAGCAAACTCGGATGAAAGCATCCGGAAATTTAATTGACATGTCTGCCCGGAAACCGCTATTTTTAGAAACCGTCAATGAGATTTGATTGATACTACCAATGTGATCCGGGTACCACACGATAGTCAATGGCATGGTATTCATCATCTTCCCCGCCTCCCAAAACAGTCGACAGACAAAAGAGAAAGGCGACGTTGATTGCCTTTTTGACATACGAAGGGGTTGAACCACTATGAATTTGTACCCGAGGGTCATCCTGTAAAGGCGGAAGTTTACGAAGGAGTTTTGAAACGGCTGCTGCAACGCATCCGGCGGGTTCGTTCATAATTGAAAAGGAGTGGACAGTCGAATTTCCTGCACGACAGTGCCCTTCCGCACACTGCGATACGCGCGCTCAGCTTCTTCGCTAGACGAAAGGTCACTGTGCGTCCGCAGCCCCTTATCCTACTGATTTGGCGCCGGCGGACTTCTTTCTGTTTCCCCGCCTTGAGTTAGCCCCTGAAAGGCTTAGGCTTCGCAACGGTTGCGGTTGCTTAACTTCAGAGCTTCGAGCGATTCCACAAAAAACGTTTGCTGACAGTTTCCAACAGCTTGCTTCTCGCCATCGTTCGCTTTAAGCAATTGACATTACTTCAGGTTTTAAAAGCTAACATCTTACTCCTGTACTTTTGCGCGCTTCGTCGTTACTTTGGGTTCTACTAAGTCTTCTAACCAATGTGTTTTCCCTATCAAACGTTACTGTAATCTCTAAACTTATCTTTTTTCTTAATAAAGACCTTATGTTATCTAATTCCAAAAATCGAACCAGTGACTACATGATGTTTCTTAGTATTGAAATGACACCCCATACCCCCAAGGACAATGGCTTTTACCTTTACTTCCAATTGGGTGGCTTTCAAGTCTCAATGGAGGCGTATTTGATATCAGCTATATGTACCTAATGAGGGGCACCAGCCTTTCCAATAGTTTGCCGGATCAGCATTCTGTATGATTGAGTGACTTGGTTGTGTAACGTCAACCAACATAGCATTGCCATACATGTACTCCGGAAGGCTTTTGACACTGTTCCTCACAAGCGGTTTCTAATGAAATTGCATGCTTATGGAATGTCTCCCCAATTGTGCGATTGGATTCACAATTTCCTAACAGAAAGGACACAGTTCGTTATAGTTGACGGTAAGTCATCGAGTAAAACAGAAGTGCTATCTTGCGTTCCCCAGGCAAGCGTTATTGGTCCCCTACTCTTCCTTGTGTTTATAAACAATTTAGGAGACAATCTGAATAGCTCCCTTAGACTGTTTGAGGATGATGCTGACGTTTATCGGTTAGTGAAGTCAACAGAGGATCAAAAACAACAGCAAAGCGATTTAGCCAGAATTTCTACATGGTGCGAAAATTGGAAATTGACACTAAATAAAGAAAAGTGTGAAATAATACACATGACCAGTAAAAGAAATCCGCTGAACTTCAATTACGCGATAAATCAGTCAAACCTTAAGGTCGTAAATTGTACTAAATACCTAGGAGTTACAATTACGAACAACTTAGACTGGAGAGAAACATACAAAATATTGTGGGAAAGGCGAACCAAAGATTAGGTTTCATTGGCAGAACGCTTCGAAGATGCACCAGCTCCACCAAAAAGACTGGCTACATCACACTTGTGCGTCCTCTCCTGGAGTACTGTGTCCCATTGTGGAAGCCTCACCAGGTGGGACTGACGGAAGATATTGAGAAGGTTCAGAGAAGGGCAGCTCGTTTTCTTTTATCACGTTACCGGGGGCAAAGCGTCACGGAAATGTTGCACGAATTGGAGTGGAAATCATTAAAAGAAAGACGTTATTCATTGCGGCGTGATCTGTTTGCGAAATTTCAATCACCGACTTTTACTTTTGAATGTGAAAATATTTTGCCAGCACCCACCTACTTAGGGAGACATGACCATCCCAATAAAATAGGAGAAATCAGATCGAAAACGAAACGATTTCGGTGTTCTGTCTTCCCGCGCGCTGTTAGAGAATGGAACGGTAGAGAAAAGTTATGAAAGTGGTTAATGAACCCTCTGACAGGCACTTAAATGTGATTTCAAGAGTATCTATGTAGATGTAGACTAAAAGTAAGGTAAAAGTATATCCGTTATTTTTCCCGAGGGTACTCAGCTCTGCTGAATGAGTAAATGAAGATGGCATCACCTTCGGGTAAAAACACTTCGGAGTAGAACTTTCGCATCTCATGGGGAACAGCGTGGCATCAGGAGGAATAACGAGACTGGCAGTCTGTGAATCAGAGCGTTAGATCCATTAATCGGGCTGGATGATTAGAAAATTTAGAAAGGGTTAGGCTGACGTTGGCTGTAACGGGGGAGGTAGGACGAACAGAACTGGTCAGATGCAATTAATGTTGGATTTGGTTAGATAACGAATAAGAAAACAAGAGTCATGGCATGACGTCACGACAGTTGGACGGGGTGAGAGGGTGGTAAGGAGGGAAGGTGAGGGAAGGGGGGAGGGGGCGAATGTCACCCCAACAATTGTTTGAAAAGCGGTTTCAAATTTTTGTGTTAGATGACAAAAAAGTGACACTGTTGAACGAATGTGTCCAAGCTTAACTAATCACGTTGTAATGGATTTAGCCCCAGGGAACCCATTTGTTTTGGTTAATGAAGAATTCGATAACCTTCATGTCTACGTATGTAAAAGTAGAAGGGTCACCAATGTATAGTTATTTTCTAAATCTATAGACTACAGGAATTCAGGGGGACAAGGAAGGAGCCTCCACGAGGCCGATAGCAGCACATTAATTGCAGTTAGCAAATACTATCGGCGGTGTCCCCTGGTAACGTCTACTAGTAGACGGCCAATCCTTCCAATACCGGAGTAAAGATGACGCGCAGTAACATAAAGCCACAATGGTTCTTCTCAGAACCAACACTGACAGTAGCGAGCATAAACATCGAGGGTATCACCACAGCTAAAGAAGAAATCTTATCAGAATTCTGTAAGACCTCGAAGTGCGATGTATTGTGCATTCAAGAGACTCACAGAGACCTAACTGCCAGAAGACCGAACATTTCAGGTATGAAATTAACGGCAGAAATACCACACAACAAGCATGAGAGAGCTGTGTTCGTGAAAACTCAAACTGTGGTCTCCTCTGTGGGTACAACTAACCTAAATGGTATAGAAATTATTACCATCGAAATTGGAAAATGCACCATAACCTCGGTATATAAACCCCCAAACCAGCCATTTACCTTTTCGCCTCCACCTAACTTCCAGTCACAACCCAACCAGCTCATTTTGAGTTATGCAGTTATGGGGTTATGCAGAATCGGATGCAAATGGTGATGCCGTAGAGACCTGGGCAGAATTGAGTGGTCTTGCACTAATTCATGACCCAAAACTCCCATCATCCTTCCAAAGTAATGTCTGGAAAAAGGGATACAACCCGGATATATGTTTTTCAAATATCGATCTTGAGGACCGATGTATTAAAGTGGTATATGGCCCCATACCAAAGACACAGCATAGACCAGTTGGTATTAACATCTATCCAGCAGTCAGACCACAGACCATCCCATTCAGGAGGAGATTTAACTTTAAGAAGGTAAACTGGGAAAGCTATGCATCTATGATAGACTCTGAGATACAACATGTTGAACCAAGACCAGAAAATTACGAACAATTTACTGAAATAATAAAGAATACGTCTAGGAAGGTTATTCCCAGGGGGTGCAGACAACAGTATGTCGCTGGAATGTCCAGTGAATCCAAAGAACCTCTCAAAAAATACGAAACACTCTACACTGCTGACCCTTTCAGCGAAGAAACAGTTGACTGTGGAACAGCCCTACTCCAAAAATTAAGGCAAGGTAGAAAGGAGAAATGGACCGAAACATTGGAAAAAATGGACATGACACACAGTAGCAAAATAGCGTGGAACTTGATTAAGAAACTGAGCGGCGCCCCTAAGGAACAAATATTACCATGCAAGGTCACAGCAAACCAAGTAGCCAGCCAAATACTGCTGAACGGGAAAATCAAGAAACAACAAAAGTACCCAAAAATTACCAGAAATATCAATCGGAAGACGAGCCACTTGGGGACACCTTTCACTATGAAAGAACTTCAAGATGGCGTGAACATGTTAAAAAACGGGAAAGCTGCTGGTGTGGATGACATATGCACTGAACAAATCAAGAATTTAGGGCAAAGGGCCAAGAGTTGGATTTTACAATTGTTCAATACGTGCTGCAAAACTTGCAAAATCCCAAAACCCTGGAGGAAATCTAAAGTAATAGCGTTACTTAAACCAGGAAAGGACCCAGAGAATCCTAGTGGCTACCGACCCATCTCCTTGCTCTGTCACTTTTTTTAACTGTATGAGAGACTTATCCTGTCCAGGATAGGAAGATATATTGACAAACACCTCATCCCACAACAAGGAGGATTTAGACCTGGCAAGTCCTGTACCGGATAAGTCCTTGCACTGACAGAACATATTGAAGAAGGGTATGAAGGGAAGCTCATAACAGGGGCAGCCTTCGTAGATCTGACAGCAGCCTACGATACCGTCAGGCACAACATATTACTCCATAAAATCTATGAGACACTCGGTGATTACCATCTAGTTAGGGTCGTACATTCATTGTTACAGAACAGAAGGTTCTTCGTATTGTTGGAGGGCAAAATGAGTAGATGGAGGGACCAAAATAACGGCCTCCCTCAGGGAAGCGTCTTAGCTCCAATGCTCTTCAACATATACACAAATGACCAACCTACACCGACCCACACTAAGCAGTTCATCTACGCCGATGACCTTGCAATATGCGTTCAAGGAAAAAGATTTGAAGAAGTAGAGGAAAAACTTGAAAATGCCTTAAATCAATGACTGCGTACTATAATCAAAATTCCTTAAGACCCAACCCTTCCAAAACTCAAGTCTGTGCTTTCCACCTTCGCACGAAAGAAGCCAAACGGAAACTCCAAATTAAGTGGAACGGGAACACCTTAGAACACACAGACCACCCTAAATATCTTGGCGTGATTCTGGATCGGTCACTAACTTATAAACAGCACTGCATCAAAACGAGACAGAAAATAACAACGAGAAATAATATACTTAGAAAGCTAACGGGTAGCAAATGGGGTGCATGTCCTGGTGTGCTACGAACAACGGCACAGGCGCTCTGTTTCTCAACGGCAGAGTGTGCGTGCCCTGTATGGAATAGATGCGCTCACACGAAACAAGTAGATGTGACCCTCAATGAGACCTGCAGGATAGTGACAGGGTGCATGAAACCAACGCCGGTCAGACTCTTGTACAAGGCAGCTGGTTTTGCAGATCCCACAGCTCGCAGAAACGCTTTAGAACATGTAGAGAAAGTAAAACAACTCGCAGATGAGCGGCATGTCCTCTACAGAGCTCGACCACCAGAGACACGACTGAAGTCTAGGAGAAGTTTCCTTGTAACCGTCCAGGACGAACCGCCTGAAAATTTCCCTCTCCCCCAGGTTCAGTGGACCGGCCAAAACCTAAATTTTAAGACCTGGAGAACCTTGAATAGGCTCAGAACGGGGGTCGCCCCAGTAAAAGTAAATATGCTTAAGTGGGGTATAATCGACCAAACTGATGTGAACTGCGACTGTGGAGAAAGTCAAAATATGGAACACCTTCTTACATGTGACAAATGTCCATACCGGTGTACCCTCGAAGATTTATGGCTCGCGAATACTAATGGAATAGACGTAGCCCAGTACTGGGCCGATACCCTTTAAATAGTCCGGACACGATAAAGTAAAGTAAGTAACAGGAATTCAGATATTATAAAAATGTGTATACCATAATTACTGATTCAATCCTTAATCTGTCAGTACTTTATTTTCATTCGAAAATTTGCCGCAACTATAAACAATAATACAATAATCAACCAGATTAATTTTCGCAATATCAATGGAGCAAGCGTTTCGAAAAGCATTGTAATGCAAATAATGTTATGAAAATACTTTGTCGTTCTCTAAACTTTACCGTCTTGACCGTTTACTGCCAAATAACTTTCGTTTACTAAAAATTTATAATAATAGTGTGATAATGATAACACTGTTTTCTTGTAACATGATACAATTACCCATATTACTACAAGAATATAATTATTACCATTTCTTAAACCTATCTAATGTATCTTACGCATTTTGACATAATCAGTTTGTAACGAAACTATACAACTGTTTTATTATTCAACAAGTTTAATTGTGAAAACAAACAACACTGCACTAAACTTAGCCGGCCGCAGTGGCCGAGCGGTCTGCGGAGCGTCAGTCACAGTCAGCACGGCCGCTACGGTCGGGGGTTCGAATCCCCCTTCGGGCATGGATGTCTGTGTCGTATTTAGTTTAAGGTAGTTCATACGTAGTTCGTAAGTTTATTAATGATGACCCCGCAGTTAAGTCCCTTAAGCTTAACAAACATTTGAACATTTTTGCACTAATCTTATTTTGCATATATGTTTGGTATATAATTTTATTCGCTCTATTAATATTTATAAAATTGTCTAAGGTTTGTGCTAATTAACCTGACGAATATCTTATTTATAAAAGATGCCTAAATTAATCACGGAATCATAATTCGGGAATGTGACTGTACAACCTTTTTTCTGTAACTTTCTAGAACCTAGCATTATCTATAAATACGACTGCGACGAATCATAGTCAGCCTTAATGTGGCTCACGCTTAGATGGAACGGCCTTTAACTGTCTCAGTCTCAGTGATAGTATCACCATGTGGTAGTATCTGTTTGTTTTCTTTCTTTTATGCCGATGCAAGTTATGTTTCTAATGATAATGAATAGAAGTCAAACATACAGTAATGTACTTCCATTTACTACCAGAAACCCAGGCTGGCAAATTAAATTGTTTCAGGACGACATGAATAGTACGGAAAAGGTGATCAACACAACAGTTTTGTCTTCAACAGCGAAGCAGGTGATGAAATGTACCATATTATAATTATTAGAACTTGTGTTGCGGTTGTGGCAGTTCTATTTTAACTAATAAGTAGGATTGCCACAGAAAAATTAAGAGACATAAATGCTAGTACCTTCCGTGACAACGTGAGGCTCCTTGCGGAGTAAAGATATAGATGTAGAAGGATTCTGGATGTTGTGAAAATGTTCAAATCTTTGTATAGCTTATGGGACTTAACTACGGGGTCATCAGTCTCTAAACTTACAAACTACTTACGAACTAGCCAACACTAAGGACGGCACAAATATCCATGCCCGGGGGGATTCGAACTCTCGGCCGTAGTGGTCGTGCAGAGCGTGAATGACGCGCCGCAGTCCCCTCGGCCTCCGCGACCGGCTCTGGATGTTCGATTGATAGATCACGTTATCAATGTCGAGGAGCTGAATAACAATGGGGAGAAAATTGTGGCGTAACATGAATGAGACAAGAGAAGGGCCGAGGCGGAATAACCGCGCGCACTAGGGCCCTTGTTGCGTTGCGCATGGCCGTTCGCCGTCGGAGGTTCGAGTCCTCCCTCGGTGTGTGTGTGTGTGTGTGTGTGTGTGTGTGTGTGTGTGTGTGTGTGTGTGTGGTGTTGTCCTTAGAATAAGTTAGTTTAAGTAGTTTGTAAGTTTAGGAAACGATGACCACTGCAGTTTGGTCCCATAACTTTACAATCACAAAGAAGAAAAATCAAATGTTTGTTAAGCTTATGGGACTTAACTACGGGGTCATCAGTCCCTAAACTTACAAACTACTTATTAACTACCTTATACAAAAGACGGCACAAATATCCATGCCCGAGGGGGGATTCGAACCCCCGACCGTAGTGGCCGTGCAGACCGTGACTGGAGCGCCTTAGTTTCCTCGGCCACCGCGGCCGGCCACAAACAAGAGACGGGGTGATATGACACATTTCTGCCACATCGAAGAATAAATTATTATTCAAACGAGGTAGATTGGCTGGTCAGTAGTTATCTTTTTGCTGTACTGCCGATAGTTACACTCAGAAAAAAAGAAGGAAAATAGCGAGCTTTCGAAACTGTGTTCCTTCTTCAGGTGGAGAGAAGGGAGAAAAAAGAAAAAAAGGAATGGGAAAGGGAGGGAAAGGTAATTCACGAAGTAGGTCATGAGGATTGTATTAGGACTGTGGAAGTCAGAGATACTGTGTATCGAAGAATAGTTAGTTTAGTGTTAGAGGGATCATTGGGTGGGGGGGGGGGGGGAGCTGTAAAGGAAAACAGGTTCAAAAGAACATAGGCTACAGGCGAATATTCAGATATGAAGGCGCTTGCAGAGGACTGTGTAGGGTGGAGAGCTGCGTCAAAGCAGTCTTCGCACTGAAGACCACAACAACCTAGTGCTCCTAACCAAACAGTGCGGTTGTCGAGGCTCTGAGGCCTCCTCGTGCTGTTAATGACCCACGAAGCGCAGTGGGGAGAGGTTCCGGCAGTTGATTACGTGGCGACTAGTGACAGACGGCGACGCAAGCGGCTGGCCAGAAGACACCCCCTCGTACAAACAGCGTGCGCCCCGCGGTGACCATCCCTCCCTGTCTGCCCGAGTAGCGGCGATCGGCGACCCTCCGTTGCCGGAAATCAAACGGCATGCGGGCTTGTCCACGCTTCGCAAACTCGACCAACGACCCCCACGTCTCCGGAAACTTCTCCGCCCTTACAGCTGATTGAGGATAAATCTTCAAAGGGAGGGAGGACACGCGACCCGTGGTGATAGCAGTACACACTGCGACACGCCCACAGCTACAGTGCTACATTTCTTCAACGTCGTGTCTTGGCAGAGTTAACAAAGGACCTCCTTCCTCCCTCCCTTCCTCTCGCCTCTCGCCTCTCTCTCTCTCTCTCTCTCTCTTACCCTCTCTCTCTTTCTCCCTTTCTCTCTCTCAAGTCCGCAGGCAGGGGGTAGAGAAACAGGTGGCTCACCTCGTCCCCGAAATGTTTGGACTAATATGATTTTGTCAGTAACATTCATGTGAATGAATTTTGTAAAGAAGAGTGAAACTTTCAGTCTGCAGTAGATTGTGCGCTGATATGAAACTTACTGGTGGATTAAAAATGTTTGCCGGAACCGGGACTCGAACCTACGATATTTTCCTTTCGGGGATAAGCGCTCTAACCACTTTTTTTTCCTTTTTTTGCTCTATCGTTAGTTCTAGTCGTTGCGGACGCTGATCGACTTCGTTCGTTTTTATTCGGTGAGTTCTTGGGTCAGCTTTTTTATTACAGAGAGCGTTCTGCCCTCTGACCGGGCGCGCTGAGCCACGGCGCCCGGCTAAAACTATTTACAAACTAGCTAACACTAAGGACGGCTCAAATA
This sequence comes from Locusta migratoria, assembly GCA_026315105.1. Classification (NCBI taxonomy): domain Eukaryota; kingdom Metazoa; phylum Arthropoda; class Insecta; order Orthoptera; family Acrididae; genus Locusta; species Locusta migratoria. Next base: position 18,614,786 of record CM048751.1, read on the forward strand.
TCCATGCCCGAGGGGGGATTCGAACCCCCGACCGTAATGACCGTGCAGACCGTGACTGAAGCCCTCGGCCACCGCGGCCGGCAACCACTGAACTATGCCGACACGACTCGGAAGGCAGAGGTCCCAGGTTTGAGTCCCGGTTCGGGCTCACAATTTTAATCTGCCAGGTAGTTTCATAACAGCGCACAATCCGCTGCAGAGTGAAAGTTTCATTCTGGAAACATCCCTTAGTCTGTGGCTAAGCCATGTCTTCACCATATCCTTCCTTCCAAGAGTGCTAGTCTTGCAAGGTTCGCAGGAGAGCTTCTGTGAGTTTTGGAAAGCAGGAAGCGAGGTACTGGCAGAATTGATGTTCTGAGGACGGACCGTGAGTCGCGTCGAGACAGCTCAGAAAGGCAAAGGTCCCAGGTTCGAGTCCAGGTTCAAATGTTTGTAAATCTATCGGACCAAACTGCGTGGTCATTAGTCCGTAGCTTACAAACTACTTAAACTAAGGTAAACTAACCTGAAGACAGCACACACACCCATGCCCTAGGGAGCACTCGTACCTCCGACGGCGGCAAGTCCCGGTTCCAGCACTCATTGTTGTAAAGAAGTTGATGGACAACATCAGATAAAGATTCCCTTAACTATATGAGTCTTCAACATGTACAGCTGAGTAGATGGTCCTCAGTTTCAAAACGTTATTAACTCTCTATTTCGAAGAAATAATTGACGGTAGTTGAAAATTTATTAGCCAAGGACAGGATTGAACTAATTACCTTGTTAAGTTTCTAGTCTCGGTGCCATATTTAACTATAGAAGCAAAAATTTAGATACAATAAGACTGAGAAACTTCTTGGTAGATTTCAAACTGCGTGCTGGAACTGTGATTTGAACCGGGAGCTTCACCTTTCGCGGGCAAGCGCTTTATCTACTGAGCTATTTCGCCACACTTCTAGGCTCATTCTTACACCTATACTTCCGCCAGTTCCTCGCCTCCTAGTTTACAAACTTCTCAGTTATCCTGCAACCCATGCAGTACTAGCAGTCTTGGAAGAAAGGATATGTTGCAGACGTGGCTTAGCCTCAGCCTTGGGACTGTCTCCGTGTGGTTACAAAACGCTGGACGAGATTTCTATGCAACCAGAATCGAAAAATTGGTTGACAGTTCCGAGAAATGTTTACAGTCTCTTGGAGACTATGTAGAAAAGTACACTTACATAGTAATTTGTCATAGCTTTGAAATAGGTTGTTTAATAAATAACCATAACGTGGAAGTGCAACTTACTTTTCGATCTTGTAACTATGATCCTTCAGTCAAACACTATGCAGTCGCGAAACAATAAAGAAATGTAAAATATAGATAAATGATTGATCAATAAGAGACGTTTTATGCACAAGTTACAAATTATGTAGGCAACGCCATAGAACACAATTGAATGATTATTGAAATTGCCGGCCGCGGTGGCCGAGGTGATTGAGGCGCTCCAGTCACGGTCAGCACGGCCACTACGGTCGGGGGTTCGATCCCCCCTCGGGCATGGATATTTGTGCCATCCTAGTTCGTAAGTAGTTCATAAGTAGTTTGTAAGTTTAGGGACTGATGACCCCGTAGTTAAGTCCCATAAGCTTAACAAACATTTGAACATTTTTTTTTAAATCTGCAGGAAGTGATCCTACTCAACCAACAGTAATAAAAAGAAACAAACCTGATAAAATCAATAGTAGAGATGCGTTAACCGCGTCAAGAGAATGGGGGACAGGCTTTCCCACCGGGGATTCGATTCCATTTTGGATATGTGTGTGTTAGTTTGTGTGTGTGTGTGTGTGTGTGTGTGTGTGTGTGTGTGTGTGGTCCTTAGAGTAAGTTAAAGTAGCTTGTACGTCTGATGACCACAGAAATTTGGTCCAATAGGTTCACAAACATTTGAACATTTCCCCAACTAAGTAATCTTTGACGATGTCAAACACTAAGCCCACTTCGCGATCAAACAGCACGCTAAATCGACAGGTCAAAATAGTCGATCTCTTAGTCCGACGAATAACACATAAACCCTCTTAAATTCTCGGGTGGACTCCTGTAAGCTGTGCAGTTTCCGCAGTGGAATCGGAAAAAGTTAAAGTTCTTATGTTGGCATTCATCGCCAAAGTTAAAGTCCCGACAAAGTGGCCGTTTGCTACGCATATTCTAGCACTGTCCCAAACGAATCACTTTAGCTATCCTGGCAGGTACTCCTTCTTCCAATACGAGTCACAATGTGTTTTTATAGCACCGAGATGTTCTCTATATTAACAGTCCAAGTATTTTACTGGACAACAGAAGTGTTCTGCCATAGCCCTTTTCTCATTCGATGAAAGATTTATCTGAAAATGACTACTTCCACACTAACTTAGCACTTTGACAATATTAAATAGAACGGTTACATACATTCAGTCAGCTGGGGACTATTTATCAGCAGTACAGATAATGTATTAAATAAAGAAAGAAACAAGCGAGCTTGCCCGCTCATACTACACAATATTTTTTAAATAGTTACAAGAACATGAGGACAATACGGAAACACAATGCTACTTGCAGTTTCTGAGTTTCTGGGAGAATAAGATAATGGCATTAAATTTTTGTTAATAAATTGATATAACAAGTAATATCAAAAAGGAACAACTTCCTGATGTTCTGCAAAACTTTTTTATTGGTCACAAACCGGCTTTCGGCTTCTTAGGCCATCATCAGGTGACAACTGAATGTAGTACATATGTTTTCAAAGATGTTAAGATTTACAAAGATGTTATCACAGACATTCGATACTTCACAGGAAAGTTCATCGCAAAAACTTATTTATGAGACTTATTAACATTTATATAAAAATATAATAAATATGTGTAAAGAATCAAAACTAATAGGATTATTTTTGTGGAAAAGGAAGGTTGAAAATAAAGCTTATTTTAGTAGAGGTGTAGAGGGGAACTGGATCTGATCGTATAATACTAAACTAGCATCCTGAGCCAAATGTTTATTGATTTCCAATATTTCCAGTAGTGTCATCTTTCTGCTTTTCTTCAGGGAATGTAGAATCTCACAGTTTACATCATAATCATGGCCTTCTCTGAGCAGATGTTCAGCAAAGGTTGAATCTGTCTTTTTTAACCTCCAGCTTCTCTCATGTTCTGATAATCTAATAGCTACAGCCCTGCCAGACTGAACAACATACAGTTTCCCACAATGTTTGCATGTGATCTTGTATACACCACTATGTGATAGGGGTTGAATTTTGTCCTTACTATTGAATAAATATTTAGAAATGTTATTAGTATTGTAAAATGCAGGCCTGTAATTTCGAGATTTTAACTTTCTACCAATTTGATCTGAAATTTTGCCTAAATATGGGATGACACACCAGTTTTTCTTACTATTAACTTGTTCTTGTTGGCCAGCATATAAAACTGTTCTGGTTTTTCTGATTTTCTTCTTATTCATTATACTGTCAATAAGGGCAGGGCTATAGCCATTACTGGAGGCTATATGTTTGATTGTTTGTAATTCTGATTGAAATGCAGAATCAGATAATGGAACAGATATGAGGCGATGGACCATTGAATGGAAAGCTGCATGTTTATGCTGGCCAACAAGAACAAGTTAATAGTAAGAAAAACTGGTGTGTCATCCCATATTTAGGCAAAATTTCAGATCAAATTGGTAGAAAGTTAAAATCTCGAAATTACAGGCCTGCATTTTACAATACTAATAACATTTCTAAATATTTATTCAATAGTAAGGACAAAATTCAACCCCTATCACATAGTGGTGTATACAAGATCACATGCAATCATTGTGGGAAACTGTATGTTGGTCAGTCTGGCAGGGCTGTAGCTATTAGATTATCAGAACATGAGAGAAGCTGGAGGTTAAAAAAGACAGATTCAACCTTTGCTGAACATCTGCCCAGAGAAGGCCATGATTATGATGTAAACTGTGAGATTCTACATTCCCTGAAGAAAAGCAGAAAGATGACACTACTGGAAATATTGGAAATCAATAAACATTTGGCTCAGGATGCTAGTTTAGTATTATACGATCAGATCCAGTTCCCCTCTACACCTCTACTAAAATAAGCTTTATTTTCAACCTTCCTTTTCCACAAAAATAATCCTATTAGTTTTGATTCTTTACACATATTTATTATATTTTTATATAAATGTTAATAAGTCTCATAAATAAGTTTTTGCGATGAACTTTCCTGTGAAGTATCGAATGTCTGTGATAACATCTTTGTAAATCTTAACATCTTTGAAAACATGTGTACTACATTCAGTTGTCACCTGATGATGGCCTAAGAAGCCGAAAGCCGGTTTGTGACCAATAAAAAAGTTTTGCAGAACATCAGGAAGTTGTTCCTTTTTGATATTATTATCATGTTCTGTCAAGTACCGACGGAAAAATCAATTAATTTGATATAACAAGTGTAATAAAATCCTTAAAGTAATAGATGAAACTGTGTTGCTTTCAAAATGATAGCTGGAGGTAATAAGCTATCATCTAAGACATAGTTTGTTGAAATTTTGTTGGTAATTTTTACTTTATTTTTGCTATTTCAGATATTGTGAACATTAACTTTTGCACTTTCGAAGATATTAACAAATATTGTTGGTTAATGAGCTGTGCCTAATTGTTTGACGTCATATATGCCTTCAGAATTCTAAGTTAACATAGTGTCAATCTTTTAAGTATCTACAAGAGCGTCCGTTATTATACCTCCCTGTGGTCGGTTGTCTTTGCTCAGCCCCCGTTCTGCAAGGGTTTACCCATTTTAGGCAGAGTCTATTAATGTCTTACGCGGTATTAAGTATTTTACTGTGGCCACAGCCAGGGTACACTAGCCGTTGTCCTGGCTGGTCCTGCCAAAACGGAAGCAGCACGCCTTAGCGCCCCTAGATGAGTGTCGCTATGCTTCCCATATAATTCCAGAACTTTTATTAATTGACAAACTGAGTAAGTATCCGTTACGTTACTCATCTTCCTCAATCGCTGCAAAAAGTAGAGCGCTTTATCGCTGCTCAGTCAACTTTGTTTTGCTGTACAATATTAGTATATTCTGCAGTGTTTTCCGTCAACAGTTTCGTGGCATATCATTAGTTATGAGTGCAATAAAGAAAACAGTCCCTTAAATAATCTTTACACTTTTCTTGCCTCTAATAATTTTCGAGAAAGTCATCAGGAAAATGACAAATTTCTCATATCTTCTCTACTTACACTTTTTTATCATAGGAACAGACCTCGTAAAATAAAAATGCTCAAGTCAATACAGCTCCTCCCAGTAGTAGAGGCGATGGACAATAATTCAGTTGCACTTGCCTCATATACAAAGAAGATCGGAATAAATTGCAGGTTGAATTAGCGGAAAAACTACTTTTCCTTCAATGCTAATGGTAAATTTAGAATATTAATACACTAAAAATAGTGTTCGATAAAGAATTGTTGCATTTTACATATAATATACACTGCTGTCTGCGTCTATTTCCGTTTCCGCTTGCGCTAAAGTTTGCTTCTGCTTTCTTCATCACACTTCCATTGCATCACTGCTTACAGCCTTATTTCAAGGGGTATGATATCAATGATGAGTTGTAGCACAGACTTGCTTCTCCTGAAAATGGAGCGAAAAATTACCTACACTATACCAATAATTTGTTATACCGAAATTTTAATTTTTTTTCGAACTATTTATTTCTACAGCCTTTTTACCTTACACTTTTTCTGCTCATGGCTGAGGCTTTATAGCGTTCCGAATACGTGACTCTGTCTGGACTGTGTACTGATTTGACTATAAAAAATTTAATCTTTAAATTGCTAGTCAAAAGGAACCTGAATTTGATCCTTTACCTTGCAGAAGGATGACAGAAATAATCTGAGAGAGAAAGAAAGTAGATGATCACTTTGACAGCTGACTTAGCTATTCTCAAAGAAACGAAGAAGAACTTTATAACCTGCTGAATGGGTTGAACGGTCTACTGAGCACGTTATTTGTACTGAAGGTAAGCCAAAGAGAGATGAAAGTAATCAGGAACAGCAGAAATTATGATTAGCAACGAACTTGGCATGAAAACTGAGAAACATGTAGTAGTCAAAGTAAAGAAATTGCTTGGAAGGACGACTTGGAAGCAAACAAACGCATTATGGACAAATCGAGATAGGCAATAGAGGCTTCCTCTACTTGTATCAAACGTATGCTTTAATTCTCTGTAGGATTTTATGAATATTTACAACTGAAGCCCAGCATTAGATGGAAGTTAATCATGAATTATGAGAAAACCGGAAAGAAGGTTCTTTTTAAAATGTTGAAACTTAAATTATTTTTATAGGAGAGGAAATGATCAGGATCTCTGCAGAATCGATGAGGAAAAGTATATACGGTGAATTCTTACAAGGAAACATCGCCAGATTAACCTTGCGTTTTAGGAAGGAAAAGAGCAGAATTATAACTTAAGAGCTCCAGCAGTCGAGCCTGCACGAAAATGTTTGCCATAATCCTGAAAGTAGGTCACTATAAACTGAAAGCATAGAGATTTAAACCGGCTTTTTTGTCGCTCGTACCGCACCACTGGTACATCTTAAAAATATGAGCGGGAATCAACGCACATCGAAGTAATAACCAAGGCCGGGTTTTGAAGGCGAAGGAAACGAATGGGAAGCCGAACATCGTATTCTGAAATATTGTCCGAGAACACAGGTTATCATACGTTAAAAATAGTAATATGTTTAAATCGTCCATCTCACGCACACATATGTCAGGTATTGTTTTGTTCATCAGTATCCCTTTCTGGAGTTCTGTAGCTATCTATAAGCCTCAAAATCAACATGAATAAACTTAATCAACTGATCAGTTATTATGGAGTTAATGATTTTAGATTTACAATTCAATCATAATAATAATTTTGGAAAACAGTGCTTCATTTTAACAGTACCAGGTTTAAAATGAAAACAAAACACAATATCGATGTTATTATTACGTAGTGCTATGCTATTTCTTCAAAGTTACGCTGATTCTTCCCATCTACTTGAAGTGTATTTGTCAACCGAAAAGTGTACAGACACCTGTACCACCTGCTAAATGTTGGAAATTTCGCACTATGAAACTATGAAGAAAGCATGTTATCAATGTTAAAACAGTGCTTCACAAACCTTTACCTCACACCTCTGTACACCACATTCACTATGTGTCTGCAGTGGGACGAAACAAGTGATAAAGAACTGGTGTGCGCGATAGTTCGAACGGTGGACTTCGAGAAAGTCATAAATTCGTACTATCAGAATTGTGTCCCCTTTTTCCCCTCTGGATTTATTTATGGGACTGATACCTTCCAAACGTGCATTTTTCTCCTTGGAATATGAGGTCATGTTGGTGATGTTTCTTTGCGAACAGTAGAAGATTCAGAACGATAGGACACGTGTTAAAGACATCAGAGAACAACTTACATGGTGACAGTAATAGTATTAGTAGCAGTAGACGATAACACAAGGGAAGACAGAGCTCTGAATACACGGGGAAAATAAAACATGTTTCTGGGTGTGTTGGGAATGGATACAGACAAAGACACTTATATCTATATAGAATCAGTACCTATTTCCGGGAGATATCTAGTCACAAGATATCATAGTGATTACGCAGAGAGTCAATGAATTAAAATTTTTACAACGGCCGGGATTCGATGTTCAAAAAATGTTCAAATGTTTGTAGAGTCTATGGGACTTAACTACGGGGTCATCAGTCCCTAAACTTACAAACTACTTATGAACTACTTACAACTAAGGACGGCACAAATATCCATGCCCGAGGGGGGACTCGAACCCCCGACCGTAGTAGCCATGCAGACCGTGACTGGAGCGCCTCAGTCTCCTCGGCCACCGCGGCCGGCGCCGAGATTCGAACCGGATCTTCTGCTTACCAATTAGTCTCTTTATGTGTACAATAACCGTGGCATCCTCCATAAGGCGAATGTACAGAGTAACCTAAATTCGTTTCGCTTCACAACACAGAGTTTAATTCGTATAAATTACTATTACGTTTAATGCTGGGATGCTATTCCGCTATTCGAGAATCTCGGCAATTGATATGAAACTTAGCTAACAACACATCTAACACAGTAAAAAAAAAGAAAAAAAAATCACGAGCCCAAGTCCGCAAAGAACCGATTCCATTAAAATAAAAAAATAAAATGATAAATGAAGAGATCTAGGTTTGAATCCCGAAGGTGGCACAGATTTTTATTTACCGCCTGTATAACCATCATATTGAATTTATGAACTGCTGGTATAAATGAGCAGAATTACTGGAAAATCATTGTAATTGAAATTCTGTGAGATACGTACAGATAGCCTAGTGTTAGATTCGAATCACTGCCCACTACTGACAATAGGAGGTAAATGCAAAACTGAAACGAACATGTTTGCCTAGGAGTAGAATCGTGATGACCGTATAAAACCAGACAGTAGACAAATGAAAAGGAGGAAAAAAATTATAAATTTAAACTATGTTGATCAAGTAAAGTCAGTATGAAATGTGAGTTGTCATTCCACGTGGAATGCAGAGCACATTGTTTACCATTCACAATTGTCACTCACCAGCAGCTAGGTGACAAGGATTTGCTACGGAATTGTTACTGCTGAACCTGCTTGCCTGCTCGAGACTGTGGTGTCGCACAAGTCAAAAGTGCGCGCCACCTACTTTCGCCGCGCGCCGCCACGCACGCACGGCGCGGCGTTCTTACGACGACAGCCACGAGCGCCCTCTGCTGCAACTCCGCTCGTGGCCACCACTGAACGACATCGTTCACTTGGGACTGAGATAGGAACCAGTTAACACTTTGTATTCAGATAGACACCAGTAAAGACTTGGCTATCGGACAGGCACTAGGCAGACTCTACATCAACTATGTATCAGCATTCTGCCATATTGAACTATCTAAAAGTTAAGTATTGTATAAATTCTGTGCAATATATATCTCGTCCTAATTTACTCTAGTGTTTCTAGTTTCTGGCTGCTCCCCTCCGTACCTGCACCAGCGTGCTATCTTTATTCCTGTGTCGGTCTCATTCCACTCGGCCACCGACACCTACGACGGAAACGAGACACAAAAGCGGCGACGAGGCTGGGACACAAAAGAGACTATTTTGTTACCTCCAGTGCGAATGTCGATTAATTTGTAATTAGTGGACTGAATACATCAATCGCTACTGCATAGACACCACAATCTGGTAATGATGCTACCATCATATGGAAGCCAAGTTAGTGATTATTTAACGGATATAGCCTTGAACGATTCACTTACAGTAACCGTTAACGTAATTAATTTGAAATGTACGGCGTGGGTAAAAGAAATGTGGCTCACAATATTATCGGCAGAACGAAGAGACGTGTAGCAATATCCAACAGGGTGGATAATGTGCCTATACAACCGGCCGGACCTAGAAAGCATACGTACACAGACTTCACGCCTGACGAAGAAAGGGGAGGAAGAGCCGCGACGGATTAGCCGTGCGCACTGGGACGCCGTGCTGCAGTACACGCGACCGTTCGTCGTTAGGGGTTCGAGTCCCCCTTCGGACATGGGTGATTGTGTTGTCCTTAGGTGAGTTTACCTTAGCTTAAGTAGTATGTAAGCTACGGACTAATGACCAAGCAGTTGAGTCCAATAGATTTACAAACATTTGAATTTGGGGAAGAAGTGACGATTACACATAGGTTGTTCCTTAAGGACACGTGACTTTAAACACTGCCTTCTCTCCATGTCCATTGCTTCCCTTCGTTCAGAGTCTTTTATTTTCTCCATGTAGCATTTAGGAACTTAGGGCTATTACAAAATATTATTGTTCACAATTTCTTCCACAGTAACTGTAAGTGTGTTATAGCAATTCTGAAACATGCTGCATAAAAGACAGAAGGCAGTGACTGTACAGACAGTCAGTGATTTTTACTTCCTGATTACAATAGCGGGAAAAGTATTCGAAAGCTCAGTATTTTATTCAAAGTGACATTGTTTTGGAGCTGTAGACACTGAAAGATAAACGGACACACTGTTACTCATTTGAGGCATCATGATATTAATACGTGAACACTTTTATTCTTATCTTTCGTATACATAAATAAAAGTGTTCCTGTGTGTGTTTGTTTCTTTGTAATTCGTATAAATATACAGTTTTCTTACTTTGATATTGATGAAATTTTGCACATTTTACCTTCATAAAAATGTTCAGACAAAAAGATAATAGAAGCTTTCGAAATGTGATGCTACAGACCAATGATGAAGATTAGATGGGTAGATCACATAACTAATGAGGAGGTGCTTAACCGAATTGGGGGAGTTTTTGGCATATACGAAGAGAATTAATAGGTAGGTGGGACACATTCTGAGACATCAACTTAGCATCAGAAGAAGTGTGTGGGGTATAAATCATAGAGGGAGACCGAGGGACGAATACAGTAAGCAGATGCAAAAGGATGTTGGTTGCCGTTAGTTTTCCCAGATAAAGAGGCTTGCATAGGACTGGATAGCGTGGAGAGCTGCATTTAACCAGTCTGCGGACTGAAGACCACAACAACAACAACACCAATTATAGTGAAAAAAAGTCATTCTCACTGGATGTTTCTACCTGACTCATGAATGGCCGTTCTTACTTCCGATCAATTCTCACGCCGTTAGCAAAATATAACATGTACAACTTAGAAAAAATAAATAAATAAACACCTACGCCGTACGTGCTTCTTATCGCTGAGAAGTTGTATGCCTAAAGAATTGATATCCCCGCGAGCGAAATGTATCGTCACTTATAACAGATAAAGCGTAATTCGCCAGGAAAAAAGGGTATTTCACATCAAAAAGTGTATTTACACCTGGGAAACACTTTAATTTTTGAAATAAATCGCAATTTGCGATCAGTTATGGCTTCACTGGCTAGGTTTGGATGGATTGCCAAAGAGCGGCGAATGAAAATTTGTGCCACTCCGGGATTCGAACCCGGGATCTCCTGCTTAGTAGGCAGCCACGTTGACCACTCCGCCACCATTTTTTTTATTGTAAAGCAATATGGGTCTCCATCCTCCCCTACAACCCGTCCTTCCGCTCGCCAAAATAGCCTTCATCGGCTAGCTTCAGTAGCTATGATATAGTACTTGTATTCCTAGTAGGAAAAAGCTATTTTCTTCTTTAGAGACAAATAAAATTTCTTCTTGTAAAAGAGTTAAATTGTCGTGAGGACTCCTTCTTCTAGAGTCTGTGAAAGAAAACGTTTTTCTGAAACCAAATTGAAACTTCTTCTTTGAAGTATTTGTTTAAATGTTCTTCTGCGAAAGCCAAATTAAATACAAACAGGACCTAAAATAAATAAATAAAAATTGATCCTTCTCCTTCCTTCTGAACTTCTATAGATACACATGAGCTGGAAATAAAGGGACCTTGATGAAGGCTGATAAATCAATCACATCATTCTATACAGGCGTTCCTTTTTCATCACGGTGTATGCCCTCGGAGTTCGTCTTGCCGAAATTTATTTTGTATTTTACCGTTGATAATCGAATTCGAAATGTTCATCCTCTCATCTAATCAATATTTATTGCAAAACTGGGGCTTCTCTTAACTCCGATTACGCAACCGGCCGAAAATTTCAGCGCTCAATATTTCATTAAGAATGTCTTGTTACAATCAGCGTTTCAGATGATTGTTCTTCTCAGAAAACATGCATAATGCTTTTTGTAATTTTTTCCTCGAGTTAGTGTATGGTGTTGGGTCGTGATGTAGAGCCAGTAATCTTCCTTGCTCTTTTTATCGTAAGTCATGATGTAGTGCACTGTGTGTCCTATTATCCAATGGACGACATTTCGTTTGGTCATGGGGTAAGGATTTGACTGTGGGTTCAAAAAGTCTGATGGTTTGTAGACATTAGGCGTCGTCCTATTGATCGTCGCTAGTTTCTGTGTGACTAATTGCCAAATGTCCTTGACACTGTCACATACCAGCCTGTGTTCTTCTGTATCAGTAAGATGGCATGGTGTACACAAGGGAGAGTTGACGAGATGTATGGCATGAAGTTTGTCGTTAGTTGTTATTTTCCGGTTTACAGCTTTGTACCATGTGGCTCTTACTTTAGAAGGAAGGTTGGGGTCGTGAATATTTTTCCATATTATCGGCCAGTCATAAACAGGATATTTTTGTTCGATAGCATTATTTCCCTTGTTTTCCATGAGTTCCTTGTAAACCTCCTTCTCGATCATCATCTTCTGTCCTGTTACTTTCGAAGCTATATAGTTATATTCGACTAAAAAGTCTCTAAGATGATAAAAGCCAATAGGAATGTGATGTACATCAATTGGAGGTTGTATACTGACAGGAACTATTTCATTTAGCAAATGGGTCGTGAGGCTGCTGGGCGACGTTTTCCATATCTTCTACGTTTTGCACACATACAAAGATCTTAACTTATAGTTGACATCTGTGAGGTTTATTCCACCTTTCTGTGTAGGAAGTGTGAGTGTGCTGAACTTCACTTTAAAAATATTGCCTTGGCTGACAAAGTTCCCCAATGCCGACATGATTCTGTTGGCGATGTCGTGCGGTACGGGAAAGGCTTCTGCAACATAATTAAGTTTCGATGTCACTACTTTCATGGTATTAAGAAGGTATTGATGATTAACTCTGTCAAATGCCTTCTCAAAGTCTAACGACACTATTGCACACTTTATTTGACAGACTTCCGCAGTTGATATGATATCCCGGTATTCGCATATATTTTGTAAGATACTTCTGTCTTTACCGACACATTTTTGGTACTGGCCAGTTATTGAATTCATGGTCAATTTTATTCTTCTTGCCAGAATGCGTGCGAAAATCTTATAGTCACTATTCAATAGTGTGATCGGACGTAAATTTTCAATTCCTTTGCTTATTGAATTCTTAGGAATCAGGACTATGACGCCCTCTGGGAATTCTTTTGGGATGTCGACATTGCCGGTCAGAAGTTCGTTACACATACGTAGTAATTTGCTCTTCAGTATAGGCCAGAAAACTTGGTAAAATTCTATGGGGATCCCATCAGGTCCTGGGGATATATTTTTAGGACTCCGTGCTATTGCATCTTTCAGCTCGTCCTCTTCTATATCCGTTGTGAGATGTCCTCGTTCCTCCACAGTGAGTCTGCCTGTTACGTTACGTCAGCTCATCGTGCATATTTTCATCAGTGGGTTTATGTGACATTAGTTCCAATACGTAGTTATGAATTGCATCTTTAATTTCATTTTGTTTCGTAAGAGTTTGTCCATTGGGTAACTTAAGTTCTGTCAGGATTTTTCTACTCCCTCTCTTGTTTCCAAGCATAACGTGGAATATTGACGGTTCTTCCCCGTCTATATTATTCTGCACTCTAGACCGTATTTTAAAACCTTCCGCTTGCTTCCGTTTTAGAGCTAAAATTTTTGTTCTGATTTTCTGAATCCTTGTGTAATTGTCTATCATTTGTTCATACATGGTGTACAAATCCCTAAGACATTGGAAATAAAATTCAGTCGTTTTTTACACCAAAAGTTCCTCTGTCGTGAGTATTCAATCAGCGTTTTTCGTATCTTTGGCTTCGCACACTGCAGCCACCAAGCTGTGATCCAACTGTATGACGGTATTCTGTTCTCACATTGTTGCGACATTCCTCATCTTGCAGATGTGAGATGTTGAGTTTCCATAAGCCTCTAGCTCGGTAAGTCTCTTGTTTCTGCAAATTAATTGTTGTGATGTAAGCCGCATGATCAGAGAAGCAGGTGGGCCACACTTCAGACTGGAGAATGTGGTTCTTCATATCAGCTTGTACATAAATTCTATCAAGCCTGCTGGCTGAATGACTGGTAAAGTAAGTAAACCCAGGCGCCGCACCGTGGGTATGTTCCCAGGTGTCGGTTAATTTCAGTTGATGTACTATACGTTCAAGTTCGACGGATTTATTACAGTTTGGTATCTGATCTTTAGGACTAAGAACACAATTGAAGTCACCGTCTAGGATAATATGGTCTTTATGGTTACGGAAGTGAGGAACGAAGTCACTTCTATACAATTCCTCTCACGCACGCCTGTTATTATTTCCGGATGGTTCGTACACATTGATAATACGCGTGTTGTTGATAGTTGCCGCAAGTCCTCTACTACTACAAGTTTTTCTATTTCTTCGACACGAATGCCTTCTTTCGTTAGAATTGCGGTTCCAAGTTCTGCACCGTTACCTGGTTTGGTGATTACATTATAGCCCTGTATCTGATACTTCCTGCAAAAGTAGTATGTCAATTTCGGCTGCGTGCGCATAATCTTTCACGTGTTGGAGTCGGATGGAGGAGCGTATCTTATAAATATTCAGCGTGGCGATTTTGAAAGCTTGTGTTGCGTTCATGTTGTTATTCATTTATATTAAAATTGGTCATATGAAGTGCTGTCAGAGACATCTCCTGTTCCACTCATCTGTTCCAAGGAAGTTGTATCCATCATGTTCAGTTCCTCTTCCTGTTGATCAAGGGGCTTCGCGGTTGTAACAATATCCGCCATTTCTTCATCTGCATTCCTTTCATTGAATTCCTCTGCCCAGCTTTTGTGCTGGTTGCTCTTCAGGGTGTCTGCGTTCGAACCTCGTATTTCGGAAGAAACTTTTACATTGCAAGGGGGTTTCTGCTTCATTTTTCCTTGTGGCAGATGGTCCGGTGGGCTAAGACTCAATGAACGTTTTTCAACTTGCACTAGTTTGGATTGCTGCGTGCTCGCAACTGAAATCTTCAGTGATTCCTCACGTTGCTTCTTGCTGATTTCCTTAGCTTTTTCTCGCAAGGGACGTGCTAGTTCTTCAGCATTCTTAGCAGCAAGTCTCCTCTTCTTATTTCTTCTTATAGGACTTTGTTGTGGAGAAGCTCCACTTTCTTTTGTAGCGGCAGTTGTTTCTTGAATATGGTCTTTGGCTTTTGTGGTTGAAACCTCTAGCTTTTTGTCTTTGTCGCCGGTCAATTCCGTCAGATTAATATTCAGCTCTGCGCTCGGTGGCGTCTGAGTAGAAGCAGTAGCTTCTTCTTCCTGACGATTTTCTTGAGTCGCCACTGTCATTGGGCTAGTGTCCATTATTAAGTCTGAAACCTGTTCCTCCACGACTACAGCAGATGTTGGAGTTTCAATTTGCGTAGAGGGGTTCTGTTGTGAGGTTTTTACATTCTCCAAAATGTTATCTGCCTCAGGTACGTCATAAAACGTGCTGACTTCGGGGGCCGTAGTTGTAGCAGCGGGTCTGCGCGCCGCGGCGGCGTACGTCACGGGCATGGATGTCAAAACGGGGGGCCTGTCTGCCTCGCCGGCGGGCAGCTGCGCCACGCGCCGCTGCAGGCATTCGGCTCGCACCTGGCCTGTTTTGCGACAAGCTGCACACGTCTCAGGCTGGTAATCGTACGTAACTATCGCACGGTAACCACAAACCTCAATGTACGATGGAATGTGTCTCCGTAGATCAACTTTCAATTGGCGGACCCCGTTTAGAACCGGAAATTTATGGGCATTGGACCATCTCTCGCCAACGTTAGTAATAACTCTGCCATACTTAGAAATCACGTCGTCGATCTCTTCACTGGTTATTTCAAAGGGAAGTTCAAATATGCGAACTGTCCGTATTCCAAAGCCAGCATGAGAAACGTAAACAGTGCTTTTTCGTCACTGTATTTAAACTTTGTCTCGCCTCCACAAGATTCGACAATTTTCGAGCATAAATCATATCGAGCTAATTTCACGAAAACCATGGTGCTTACAATCGACAGATTGATCCCGATTATGTCATCTAGTTCTAGTTTAAATTCAGTCTCTAACCATTCCTCAATTTCGGACGATTTTGGTCGGAGCAAGTTCTTATCAAACGTGAAGCTCAGGGTATCTTTCCTATCCTTTACAACCGGTTGCGTCATCACGAAATCGTTCTCATTTTCTGTAAAGACAACGAATACCGCTACAGCAAGCGCAGCGACTCACCACTCGTAAACAGTGTCGGCGCAGCGTACAGCACGGCACAACCTTCTTCCTTCTTCCTCGCCGTCCGCTGGCAGACTGCACACCGAGAACACAGTGACCAGCTCGACTGCAGAGGACTCTTCTGTGCACGTCTTCCGCCACATCCAAATCTCCATTCTGAACGCTCTCTCTTTCCTATTACCACAGCCTAGTAAGCAGGTGATCCTGGGTTCGAATCCCGGCCAGGCACCAATTTTCAATCGCCGCACTTTGGTATTCCATACAAACCTGGTACAGTGAAGCCATAGCTGATGGAAAGTTGCATTTTAATTCAAAAATTAAAGTGTTTCCCAGGTGTAAATACACTTTTTGATGTGAAATACCCTTTCCTCCTGGCGAATTACTCTTTTTCTGTTATAAGTGACGATACACTTCGCTCGCGGGGAATATCAATAATTCTTTAGGGATACAAGCCATAACTGATCGCAAATTGCTATTTATTTCATTAATTGTACGCTATAAGCCGTCAAAAATATATAATTATACTTCAATTTTTACCTGCGAAAAATCCGGGAATATTTTGTTCTTGTCCGCATGTTTGTAGTAAATGTTCCGTGGAGCTCCGCGTCGTCAGTAGGCAGCACGCGTGGTGGGAACAAGTGGGCGGGTGACCCATGTTGCGGGTCGCTGGGTGCCGCTCTTTTAACAGCGGCGGCGGCGGCGGCGGCGGCACAGCGCTATCACATTCCGGCGCGGCGCCTATCGCGGACCACACACCGGCGAGAGCAATGCCGTGTCGCCCTGATTCCGGCGCCGCAGCCGCGGCCGCCAATTAGTAAGATGCTATCTGCTATCGCCGGCGCCTCAGCGCAGGGCCGGACTAGACTTCATTAGTACCTGCCACCGCCACCGCCACCGGCGCGCACCCTCCAGCCACTGTCCAGCGAGTGTGTTACTCCCCACGGGCCGTATCACGTTGCAGGAGTGATGGGCAAACACGTTCATTTTGACACACTGTAGTTACGTTAGTAACACTAAGGCCCCGCGCATACTCGAGGCAGCACAGGCAGAGCAGAAGCAGAGGCGAGGCGCACGGCCTCTGCGGGTTCAGCGTACACTTCATACAGCACAGGCGGACGAGGGCAGCGCAGCGTGTAGCGCTCAAGCAACGGGGCACTTTCTGCATTTCCACTGCAAAACATCTCGCTGCGATTAGATTTAATGACTGAGTCCCTTCAAAACTCGATTAATTTAATTTCTGTGTGTGTGTGTGTGTGTGTGCGCGCGCGCGCGCGCGCGCGCGTATTCTGGTACAGTGCGCGTAAGAGTAGAGAAAGGTCTGTTGAGCGACAGGTAAAAGGTAGTCTATGGAAGTTCTTTTAAACTACTCAGCTATTCTGATTAAACAGACGTTAGTTCAGAGAGGTTCAGATGCTGATTAAGAAACACTTAAAATACAAGCAAAGTAATTTTGTGAGACATCATACCTACTAAAGAAAAATTAGGGATACGTCTTAGGAATGTCATTGAACTTTAATTTTCTCTAATTTCTTTTATAATTAAGAGAAACAAGTCTCACTGCAGATTCAATAATTGAAAGAACCTTTATGCACCTGACACATTTAATCGTGACTGTGGTTCAGTTTATACCAGAAACAGTTTTCTTCTCAGTAACACCTGCTAGGCTTTTCAAATGTCTTAGATGGAAATATGATTCTTTTTTTTTTTTTTTTTTTTTTTTTTTTTTTTTTTTTTTTTTTGCAAATTAACGTTTCCTTGTTTATCTGCATTTACAGGAATTGAGTTTCATTGCTTAGGTCTTAATTCTTAGCTCTGCATGGCGAAACACGTCCACTGAATGTGCGGTCGTATTCCAGTTTGACTTATTCATTAACCTAAAGTGTTTCTCCACCATTAATGTTATCTGTCTGTGTGTTAATTAGTTTATTCTTTTTATTAATGATCAATGCCCCATGTTTATGTGTTTGCCCCATATTTATAAATGTTTTCACCCGTGTAATTTAACTTGTGTGTTCATGTGAATGGGTGCCGGCCGCAGTGGCCGAGCGGTCTGCGGCGCGCCACTCACACTCTGCACGGCCGCTACGGTCGGGGGTTCGAATCCCCCCTCGGGCATGGATGTTTGTGTCGTTTTAGTATAAGGTAGTTCATAAGTGAGTTTGTAAGATTAGGGACTCATGACCCCGCAGTTAAGTCCCTTAAGCTGTACAAACATTTGAACATTGTGAATGTGAATGTGTGTTCTTCAATGGTCCTGGTCTTAAAAAAAAAAAAAAAAAATAAATAAATAAATAAATAAATAAAAAAAGCAACTGTTCTTTATGGCCAATATTTTATTATATTGCGTTCCTATTTTGTCTGGCATCATTTCTAATGATAATTACCGTCAACATCCATTATAATGGTTAATAATTAGTAGCCGCGGTGGAGTAGCCGAGCGGTCTAAAGCATCTCGCTGCGGAGCGCGCAGTTCCCACCGTGGAGTTTCGAGTCCTCCCTGGGGCATGGGTGTGTGTGTTGTCCTTAGGTTAGTTTAGCTTAGTTTAAGTAGTTTGTAAGCTACGGACTGATGACCACGCAGTTTGGTCCGATAGATTTACAAACATTTGAACATTTTTTGAATAATTAGTAAAGCTACGCTAGTATTTTTGCAATTGCTACATTTCTGAAAGTAGTATAAAATTCAGCTAGAGGAATACTTGACACGAAACGTTACTAGATTTCTAGATCAGTCATCATCTATGCTGAAGGAGGGGACAGTGTGTTTCAACAAACGGAAGAAGGCAACTGATGGTAAAGAGAATGGTTTCGCGTCTCTCCAGGCTTCATCAAGCTGTTCAGAGAAGGAGCAGGAATTTCAGCTTATATACTTTTTTCAAGTCCGTCAAAAAGTGATACCAAGGATTATAGACCGTAAAAAAACACAATCAGCATCTTCAGTTTATGAACCTCGCTGTCTTTCTGTTTCAATAAGTTATTCTTTTCCAGTTTTGGTCTGTATCAGCAGCATACGAAGAAGAGAGACACGAGGCAGCTCCGCACTCGGCACAGCAAGCGCGTCAAACGTATCTCACGCATTTTCTCGAGAACTGAAAGAGGTATGGTTCTCCTTACAGCGTTAAAAACAATTTCGATATGTTGGCTACATTTCGTACACACTAATGAATGGTGTAAAACGCACCAAACGCGAACTGACTACGGTCACAGTGGCCGAGCGGTCTGCGGCGCGCCAGTCAGTCTGCACGGCCGCTACGGTCGGGGCTTCGAATCCCCCCTCGGGCATGGATGTTTGTTTCATCTTTAGTATAAGATAGTTCAAAGTAGTTTGTAAGTTTGGGGACTGATGACCCCGCAGTCAAGTCCCTTAAGCTTAACAAACATTTGAACATTTGCAAAATGGCCAGCGACTACATTTTTCACGTCAAAATATGCGCGACGGTGTACTTTACTTCTTATTATAACAATAACTACGGGCACGAACTACAAGAAAAGCAGTCGAATATCATGAAGTGACTTTTGGCTATAAGATACAGAAAAATATTTTTATTCTACTGTAATATTGATTGAAAAAACTGCGCTAAGGCTGAAAACGCTGTAGTTCCAAAATGTATTTTTTAATTTTTTAGGTGAAAAGTACAAGTCTTAGAGAAAAACTAAACACAGGGAAAGATGTAGCTTATATTCGTCTAGTACCGGACAGAGGCATGACCGAGGAAACGCCTGCCGCGGCAGCTTAGCCGCGCGCATTAGAGCGGCGTGCTGTGGTGCACGCGGCCGTCTGCCGTCGGGGGTTCGAATCCCCACTCGGACATGGATGTCTGTGTTACCCTTAGGTTAGTTTACTTTTGTTTAAGTAGTTTGTAAGGTACGGACTGATGACCATGGAGTTAAGTCCGATAGCCGGCCGCAGTGGCCGAGCGGTCTGCGGCGCGCCAGTCACAGTCTGCACGGCTGCTCGGCCGCGGTGGCCGAGGGGACTAAGACGCGTCAGTCACGTCTGCACGGCCACTACGGTCGGGGGTTCGAATCCCCCCCTCGGGCATGGATATTTGTGCCGTCCTTAGTATAAGCTAGTTTGTAAGTTTAGGGACTGATGACGCCGCAGTTAAGTGCCATAAGCTATACAAACATTTTATACAGGTTTTTGCACTTCTGCTACGGTCGGGGGTTGGAATGCCCTCGGGTATGGATGTTTAAGTAGTCTTTAGTATAAGGTAGTTTCAAATGTTCAAATGTTTGTAGAGCTTATGCGACTTAACTACGGGGTCATCAGTCCCTAAACTTACAAACTACTTATGAACTAGCTAATACTAAGAACGGCACAAATATCCATGCCCGAGAGGGGATTCGAACCCCCGACTGTAGTGGCCGTATAGACTGTGACTGGCGCACCGCAGATAGCTCGGCCACCGTGGCAGCGTAAAGGTAGTTCATAGGTAGTTTGTAAGTTTATGGACTAATGACACCGCAGTTAAGTCCCTTAAGCTTAACAAACATTTGAACACTTTTTTTTATAGATTTACAAACATTTGACATTTTGAGGAAACGTCTGCCCTCCGCCTCGGCTGCATTAAGTGTGCACTGTCCCATTCGAAAGCATGGCTTACAGAAGGCTGGCGGTCTATCCCCTGCCTGTGCTGCGACAAGTGTGTGTCGGGTCTTAAAGTGGGCCATTGCGATCGCCCTTTGTCAGCTCAAAATTTAAATGAAAATAAGGGCTTAACCGTCCATCTGGGGGTAATTGAATAAACGAATTAGTAGAGGAGAAAATTCTCTACAACTTTGCTCTCTCTCTTTTTTTTATTTGTTTTTACATTATTTGTACCGCTGCAGAGATAAGAAAAGGCGATTTACCACTGTCACTTTATTTTATGGAAACCAGTACAGTCAAAGAAAACAAACTAGAAAAGGAGGACAAACTACCACGGTAAGACATGTGATGATATTTTAACCAAAAAAGGTCAATATGGGACAGATATTAAAGTAATAGTTTAAAGAGGTTAAAAGTTAAAAAAAGAGTATTTTTGTCATAGTTGAACTAAAATAACAAATAATTTTGGCTTTTTGTTAAAATGCGGTCAGTGAAAATAGTACGTGTTGATTTGCATACATATTATTACAATCGTAGAGTCGTAATCGTATCGTCCATCATTTAACTTTATGTTGTTTATATTAGTTTTGTACGAAATTTTTGAAAAACAATCATTATACTGCAGGAAATCTAAAATAGCCATAAAACAAGCAAGTGCGATTTATTGGAACTATTTCACTAACAATTAAAGACTACCGTCGTCAACTTTTTGGATACAGTTCCAAATGTTCAAATGTTTGTAAATCTATCGAACTGAACTGCTAGGTTATTAGTCCGTAGCTTACAGACTACTTAAACCAAGTTAAGCTAACCTAAAGACAACAGACACAACCTTGAGCGAGAGAGGATTCGAACCTCCGACGCGGGAGGCCTCGCGATTCGCAACGTGGCGCTCCAGTCCGCTCGGCTACTCCCGCGCGGCGAAACAGTTCCTTTCTACTTGTTCATCGTTCTTTCTATCCAATGAAAGGCAATCAGAATAGTTAGAAACCGAACATTTGGTTCGAAAGCTACTCTGAACAGTCATTCGTGACATACGTTCACACTTAGTACCGTTGCTATGGAAGTTCCGCAAATCTCACGATCAAAAAATGTTCAAATGTTTGTATAGCTTATGGGACTTAACTACGGGTTTATCAGTCCCTAAACTTACAAACTACTTACGAACTAGCTAACAATAAGGACGGCACAAATTTCCATGCCCGAGGGGGGATTCGAAATTTTTACCGCTAAACTGAAATTTCGAAAACTTTCTTCACGTTAGGACCCAAAATTCTTACTGAACAACACAGAAACAACGGTTGGGCATAGCAATTCAATTTTTGACACTCTGCAATGAAGAAGGCGATGGCTTTTTTTCCCGGATAGTCACGGGGGATGCAACTTGGGTATCGTACGACACCCCTGAAACAAAACGGCAATCGTCGTCTTGGAGCTTGGAGGCGGACTTCATTCCCAAAGAAGTTTTTTTTTGCGGGTGGGAGGTGCAAGTAAGATATTTTGCCGATTGATTTCTTACCATATGGTACTACGAGACCAATTAAGAAATTGAACAGCGTAATACAGAACAAGCGCCGAAGATTACTGTCAAAAGGTGTTTTTTCTTCTTCCCCCTCCCCTCCCTCCTCTCACGATAATGCCCGACCTCATAAAACGAATGTGACCAAACAACTCTTACGGGAATTTTATTCGGACGTGTTAGATCATCCTCAGTACAGCCCGGAACTCACTCCTAGCGATTTTCACCTCTTCTTACTCCTGCAATCTGTCCTTGGTGGTGATGATGAGCTCAAAGAACGTTACCACATGGTTGAATACGCAGACGGCAACCTTCTATGAAGAAGGCATAAAAAACTTTTTTCCACGCTATGACAAGTATCTACAAAATTTCGGAAGCTACGTAGAAAATTAGTTTAACAGTTGCTGATTTTTATACAATAAATATTTTTTCGTATCTGTACACGATAGTTTGTAGAACAAAACGGATCTTACTTTGTGGACATATCTCGTATTTCAGTGCACTGATATAGTTTCTGGAACACGTGCGGTAGATTTTTCCATCCTGGTTTCAGTTTCTTGTATACTATAAACCATGCTGTTTCTACAACGTATTTATTAAACTCCAAAGAGGAATTCAATGAAGTGTTGTTCCTAGCATTAAATTATGAATGGCGTTTTCGGGTAAGTTGACGAATTTACTGGGCGCGCAAGATGACAACTCATGACCTTTCCCAAAAAATTCGTAAACAACAATAATGAGATTTTCATACTAGCGTGTTGTACTGAGGCGTGTAACAAATATAAATGAAGGACCAACAGGCAGCAATGGCCACAGGAAGAGAGGAATCGATGACATTTTGCACATTATGCAATATAAATATAATTTCGTTATTTACTTGTAGGCTACTTACAGCCTCTCTATAGCATTTTACATCATGGTTCAGGTCACGAGTAAAACAATCCGCCTTCCATTCTTCTTCCTTTTCTATCGTTCCTCTCTCCTGCCCAGAGTTGCCAGATGTAGGGAATTTTCCCTACACGTAGGTTCTTTTAAGCATTAAAGTCATGTAGGGAATTTTCATTCCAAAGCCCCCAACGCGTAGGTACTTTGGTAAAATTTTACAATCGCCGACACAGACCTAGCGGGTAATGATGGCAACAGAAGAGTTGTTAGCACGCCGGAATGAAGCCGACCAATTGTGGCAAAGTTTGAAGTAGCCAATGATATTTTAGACGGCATAGTTGTTTCTGTTCATAGTAAACATTATTAATTTGAAAATATAGTTTCAGACACATTAAAATTGATGCGAATTACGATGATTTCAATGTATATCAGTGGAATGGACAGTCGGTTTGGAAATAGTGTTAAAATGTCAGCACAAGAAAAATTGCCGGCCGCGGTGGCCGAGGTGACTGAGGCGCTCCAGTCACGGTCAGCACGGCCACTACGGACGGGGGTTCGAATCCCCCCTCGGGCATGGATATTTGTGCCGTCCTAGTTCGTAAGTAGTTCATAAGTAGTTTGTAAGTTTAGGGACTGATGACCCCGTGGTTAAGTCCCATAAGCTTAACAAACATTTGAACAAGAAAAATTCATTGTTTCCATGAACGAAACACTTTTATTGACTACACTGTTATTTATTTACGACAGGACGATATACTAGTAAGTACTTTGAGAAGATGCTGACAAGAAAACGCTACAACATTTGCGACAGTCAACGTTATAATGAATAAAGCGCTAGATATTCGTAGCATTACTCTTTGAAAATCGAATCATGTAGAGTGACGGACTTCCTTTTTTTGCTCTGACTGTGAACTAAATAATTAGTACTGTTCCTACTCTATGGTTGATAGTGTCTCGATGTATCCTTGTGCGGTCAATAAATCAGTTATCCTCATGCAACAGTGCACTCGAAATTAGCGGCATATCTAATCCTCTCTATGGTTGCCAGGTTCTTGATGTACCCTTGTCCGATCGATAAATTAGTAATCTTCTCGTTACGGATCACTTGGAATTCGCAGCATAATTGATTCCATCAATAACGATCAGTCACTTGAAAGGCATATCTAGCAAGTCAAGGACTATGCCAAATATTTATTTTAGAGTTTTTCAAAATTGTAACTTGTCACATTAATCAACTGGTTAACGTCTGCTGCCCGGACTCCTAGATTCAGCCACCTCGCAGACCCAAATCCTGGCTACGACCCTGATGTAGGGGCATTAATGAGGTGGTAGGGAGAAAGTAGGGAAAACGTAGGTATATTATTGTGTGACTGTAGGCATTTTCTCTCTCTGCCACCTGGCAACGCTGCTCCTGTCTGAAGATGGATTGATTTCGTAAGCTAGTACATGCATTTTAGTCCATTTTTTTGTGTTACTATCGGCGGTACGTGGGTGAGGTAAGTACCATAAACACTATCTTTTTAATTAAGTTTTTCAAACTTAACTTTTACTGGTCAACAGTGAATCTTACGTATAATTCTCCAACTTCTACGGCGGAAATTCTCCGCGTTCCTTCCTGTCGCGGGCGTTTATTTTGCTTTTGCCCTCTGGTCGTAAACGCAAGACTAAGTGGGCGAATTAATCGGTTCGGACTTCGTCATCGACGCTCTTACAGAGAGGAAAACGGCTTATAAATTTTCCTACAAAGAGAGAGAGAGAGAAAAAAATAAAAAAAAAACAAGAAGCGGAGGAAAAATGATGATGACGTTTGTAAATCTATCGGCCGAGGTAAGATGGAGAGACCCACCGCAGGCCGTCGGAAGCGGGAATTTTGCTGTAATGAGGCGATTAGTGGAATGCGAGTGGTCGGCCGCCGACAGGTGCAAAGAGTTCGCGCGTTAAGAGCTGGACACGGCTAGCAGACGCGGGGCCCGCATATCAAGTGGGGGCGGCGGCGGCGGCTGAAAGGCGAAACCCGCTGGAGTGCCGGCACCTCATTAACAGCGCCGGCCGCCGAGGAATTCATAGATCATTAGCCGCGGCCGGCGTGTCGTACTAAAGGCCGCAGTTTAGTGGGCCGGTAACAGCTTATACCGGTAGCCGCGGAACGTCGGGGATTCTTGAGGGCCGGTCGCTGCCATTAGTCAGGAGCCCACCAGCCGCACGGCCACTCGTCGCCGCGGCGTTATCTGCCGGATAGGCGAGCGCGCCGCGCCGCAAAGGCGGGAGCGCGGTGGGTCCCAGCCGCGGGAGCGGCCCAGCCGACACTAAACGCGTCTAATGCTTTTCCCGTAGATAAGGCAGGTAGCACCGCGTGGTCCTTGCGCCGTTGCGGGCGCCATGTGGACGAGTCGAGGGCGGCGAGACTGATGGTACGTTTCCGACGGCGACTGGTCGCTGCGCAGGTTTGCCGCAGTGAGTTTCACATCTACATCTACATTGGATACTCTGCAAATCACATTTAAGTGCTTGGCAGAGGGTTCATCGAACCACCATTATACTATTTATCTTCCATACCATTCTCGAATAGCGCGCGGGAAGAAATAACACCTAAATCTATCCGTTCGAGCTCTGATTTCTCGCATTTTATTCTAATGATCATTTCTGCCTATGTAAGTGGGAGTGCACAATTTATTTTCGCATTCGGAGGAGAATGTTCGCGATTGGAGTTTCGTAAGTAGCCCACGCCGCAGCGATAAGCGCCGTTGTTGCAATGATTCCCATCCCAGATCCTGTATCATTTCCGTAACGATGTCTCTCCTGTATCGTGACAATACAAAACGAGCTGCCCTTCTATGGACTCTTTCGATGTCCTCCGTCAAACCCACCTGTTAAGGATCCCACACTAGGCAGCAATACTCCAAAAATGGACGGACAAGCGTAGTGTATGCACTTTCTTTAGTAGTTCTGTTGCATGTTTTAAGGGTTCTCCCAATAAAACGCAGTCTCTCGTTCGCCTTATCTACGTGCTCTTTCCAATTTAAGTCTGAAGTAATAGTAATTCCTTGGTATTTCGTGGAGTTTTCGGCCTTCAGTTTTGATTGATTTATCTTGTAAACAAAGTTTAACGGATTTTTTTTCGTACTCATGTGGACGACTTCACATTTATCATTATTTAGAGTCAATTGCCAATTTTTACACCATCCTGATATCTTATTCAGATGGTCCTGCAGTTGGTTTTGATCTTCAGATGATTTTACTAGACTGAAAATCACGGCTTCGTCTGCAAACAACCTAAGAGAGCTAGTTAGTTTTTCCCCTAAATCGTTTATGTAAATAAGGAACAGCAGAGGACCAATAACACTACCCTGTGGAACGCCCGATATCACCTCTGTATTAGTCAATGCCTTACCATGTTGTGGAAGTAGCGACATCGTAGGAAAGTCTTTGTCGTATGGCGTGTTCCGTTCATAGGGCCAATACCTCAATCGAAAAACGGAAACAATATAGGGTTGTAACGGTGTCGAGTGTATACGTTGCGACGACGGTGTGCTGAAGTTTAGGAACTTGCAGGACGTCTTTCAGGACTATTGAACAATCGCGAAGCTACTATATTGAAACTTCTAGAGTTTAGCAAAGCTTTTGATACTGTTAATTTTGACATACTGCGAAATGAAATAACTCAAATAGTGCACTGAAGTGGTTTGCAGCTACTTAAAAAATTGGACGGCCAAGTGTTGTCTTTGGGAATGAAAAATACCCCTGCAGAAATGTTTTTGGAGTGCCACAAGGATCCGTTTTTAGGTCCACTTTTGTACTCCTTATGTTGTTGTTGTGGTCTTCAGTCCGGTGACTAGTTTGATGCAGCTCTCCACCCTGAGGAAGCCTCTTCATCTCCTCATAAGACTTTCAACCTACATCCATTCGAATCTGCTTACTGTATTCATCCGTCGGTCTCCCCCTGCGATTTTTACTCCACACACTTCCCTCCAACGCTAAACTCACGATTCTTTGATCTCTAAGAATGTGTCCTATCAGTCTATCCCTTCTTTTAGTCAAGGAATGCCAGAAATTCTTTTCTCCCCACTTCTGTTCGGTACCTCCTCTTTAGTTACACGATCCACCCACCTAATCTTCAGCATTCTCCTTGTAATTCAATGAAACTTCATCGGTTTTGACTTTCTGTAAATATCACTTCTGTGCAGGCG
Source organism: Locusta migratoria (assembly GCA_026315105.1). Taxonomy (NCBI): domain Eukaryota; kingdom Metazoa; phylum Arthropoda; class Insecta; order Orthoptera; family Acrididae; genus Locusta; species Locusta migratoria. Next base: position 18,641,967 of record CM048751.1, read on the forward strand.
ATCTCCAGCTCTATAAAGGCACCAGACCTGAAGATATAAACCCTGTGATTACCCAGATGAACGAGGATCTGTCTTCAGTAGTAACATGGGTGAAAAACCTGGGACTAAAATTGAATGCCAAAAAGTCGCAAGTAATCTTACTCGTCCATCACATTCCGAATTACGTTATCAGGTATTCCCATTCAACTTGATCGTATCCCAATACATATAGAAAACAGTTTAAAAACTGGGTGTCATTATCGACGAACATTTACATTGAGCAGATAATACCGTCACTCTATTCAGAAAGACCTCCGCCTGCTTCTACGCCCTTAAAACGTTTTCTAACCTCATTCCACAAGATTTAAAATGCAAATTAGTGCAATCACTTGGTCTACCAAACCTCCACTATTGTGATGTGATTCAGCATGGTACAAGTAGCGAAAATACAAGACGGTTAGAGTTAACAATTAATGCGTGTGGACGGTATATATGGTCGATATGACAATATTAGTGCTTCAAATACCCAGTTACGATGGCTGCTGCCGGACAACCAGACGGGATTACCAGACTCTGGTAATCCATCGACAGCTCAGAGAGCCACCACCCCAGTACCTTACCTTAGAATTTAATTATCTTCCGTACCATCATAGTTTTAACAAAAGATCCTACTTATCTAGTACTCTAGCTGTGCCCGTTCATAAAACGAAAACATCTGCCAACTCCTACGCTGTCTCTGCTGTTCGCCTCTGGTACAAGCTGCGCTGCTCTCTTCGCACTATTCAGTCTTCTACTACATTTAAGAAAGATTTATAACAGTTACTTATGTCATCCTCTTTCAAACTCTCGCCAAAGCTAACGTATACAGTCAAATTTCTCTCTTGGTGATAGTAAAATCAATGCTCTTCTCTCCGTTATTTCTCTCCCTCCTCTTTCTTTCACCATAATCTGCTCTTACGTTATGTCTCTTTATGTGAATATTATTATTCTAATTTTCCCCCTCTTTGCCACCCCTTCCTCCATGCCCATTGCTTGTAGCAGCCATAATTAAAACCTTTTTGTTTTGTAATACTTGCCATGTTTCTTATTTATCATATACAAACTGTGTATGTCTTTTCTGTTACCTGTACTGATTAAAAATTTTAATTTTTGTAGATTTAGTGTAACTTCTGTCATATTGGAAATGTAAAATATGTAGCACGCCTGGTTAGGTGTAAGAGAGGCCCTGAAGGCCCTAATATTGCCAGTTTAAATAAATAATAAGTAAATAAAAATTTGAAGACGTTTACTATGCAGACTAGTCTCAGTAGAATACTTGTGTTGCCCGGGTGTTTATCTATTGCCGGCCGCGGTGGCCGAGGGTACTGAGGCGCTCCAGTCACGGGCTGCACGGCCACTAGTGTCGGGGGTTCGAATTCCCCCGAGGGCATGGATATTTGTGCCGTCCTTAGGATTAGCTAGTTCATAGGTAGTTTGTAAGTTTAGGGACTGATGACCCCGTAGGTAAGTCCCATAAACTATACAAATATTTGAACATTTGTTTATCTATTCCAGTCTTCTCTCAGTCCCTCTCACGTCCTCTCTCTTCACACCTCCGCGTCCATCCGCTATCTGCGCATCCCTCCTGCCTACCATACCTTCCACCTCCTTCTCTACCTCTCCTCCTGCTCCTTCTCCTCCACCATCACCACTGACGGGCAGCAGCTGGACGAAGCAGATGCCAGACTTAGTCTCATTGGAAGAATACCCAGGAAGTGTAGTCCATCAACATAAGAATTGGGCTACAAAAATCTAGTTCTGCCGTCGCTTGAGTATTACTCATCAGTACGGGATCCGTACCAGGTAGGGTTAATAGAAGATATATCGAAGGTTCAACGGAGAGCAGCACGCTTCGTTACGAATTCTTTTAGTATGCGTGAAAGTGTCACAGAGGTGCTTCCAGTGGGAGACGCTGCAAGAGAGGTGCTCTGTGTCATGAGACACGCTTTTGTCAAAATTCCAAGACCATATGTTTCATGATCACTCAACGAATATATTGCTCCCTCTTATGTATTCTCTACGACAAACCTAGCAAAGTTAATGGTACCCTTTACTAACATTACCAAACCTTGCATGAACTGTCGCAGATAGCATACCGCTACTGCCCTTGCAACCTACCCCACTGTAGCAGAATTTTTTTTCCCTTGGCTCTTGTCTTGTACTTTTTTCCTCTGCCCTTACATACCTTTCCCCTTCGGTTACCTTTCGACCACTAATATCTCCAGATGCACCGTATTAATGGGTGATCGTGCCCACACGTACGAATAACATCGCGGCTCCCACATCCCGTGATCCACCATAGGAAAACTAACAAGTACGAAGGTGACAGTAGAACTACTGAGTTGGTTACCACGTTGGTGTGGGCGTGGAGAGGCCCCATTCTTTGCCTACATCTCGCGAATAGACCACAAGGATTAAGATCTCAGAGATTAAGAGCCCACACAGAGACATACAGGCAATCATTTTTCCCGCGAATCATACGAGACTGGTATAGGAGGAAGTGACAATGGTACGAAATCTAGCCTCCACCACAAATTGTGACGTGGCTTCTGGAGTAGATGTAGTTGTAGAAGTTGCTTTCTTTGGACTGCCTGTGCCCTGCTTTTCCACTACAAATGTTTGTAAACCTAATGGACCACTCTGCTATACTCATCGTTATCTAGAATTACAAACTACTCAAACTAACTTAAACTAAGGATAACACACACACACTCCCAGTCCCATGTCTGTGGGAGGACTCGAGTTTCCGGCTGGAACGGCCGCCCAGTCCGTGAGACCGTTCCGCGCGGCTCTCTCATTACGCCTGCTTAACAATTTGTTGACTGTATAGTTAGGCCACTCCTACAATGTCCAAAGTATGTCTTCTTGCTGCACACAGAGCAAGTAGAGCATTCGTTACGAACGCTCTCCCTCTAGTGATAAATGTTCAAATGTTTGTATAGTCTATGGGACTTAACTACGGGGTCATCAGTCCCTAAACTTACAAACTACTTATGAACTACTTACGAACTAGGACGGCACAAATATTCATGCCCGAGGGGGTATTCGAACCCCCGACCGTAGTGCCTCTAGTGATATTTCGCCGAACGAGAAATTTACATTTTGCTCCGCGCCCTGATATCACATACCTGTGACCTAGGTTAAAATAGATGTAAATTTCATCCGATCGACTCATAGCGAGAAATGAAACATGTCAAACACAAGACTACACAATAAATACTTTGAAAATAAGAATATATATGCTTAGGGATACTATAAAACCGGATTAATCCGGACGTGTCCTCTCTTTTAACTTTTTGTCCTGCGTCCTGGTATATTTTTACATTGTTCTCCTTGTGCTGTTTCAGGCTTTCCCGACGTAACATATTCTTGAATGGTTCACGGGAGTACCGTCGGATACTATTGTAATAATCGCACAATATTTCTGCGAGACAGCTGCTCGCCATCTTCAGGTGAACTGCCGCTGTTGCTTCTCTGCTCGCAATATATATGGTGGCTCGTTACCACGGCGCAGGCGCCGCTGCTGTGACGTCATGGCAGACCAGAGCGTCGACGGCGGGAACATGGAGAGCCCCCTACCGGAGGGCCGTTGAACGGGCCGCTGGTGGTCTGCGCAGGCGCGGCGCGGGCAAGAGCGGCCGCTGGCGGTGGACCCCTTGTGCGCGCGCCAACCGGAGGAAAAAGTACGTGTTTTACGAGTCTTTACTTCGATGACCCATCTGCGTCGATTGGTGACCATCGTCTGTCTGCGGCTGATGTTGTCTCAGTACTGCCAAGGCCGGTTCCCATGCTTTACTAAGTCGGAATCCCGTGTCTCTATTAATTAAATTTTCTGAAATGCGTATTTCGACGGCCTCTTTAATTATTGAGTCCCAATAGGTGGAAGCGGAAGAAATGATCTTCGTCTCTTCGTAATTAATGCAGTGTCCCGAATCAAGACTGTGTTCAGCTACAGCCGATTTTTGTGGTTGACACAATCTTGTGTGGCGTTTATGTTCGTCGCATCTGTCTTTCACAGTGCGACACGTCTGTCCAATATAAGACAATCCACACTGGCACGGGATTTTGTATATTCCCGGTCTTCTGAGGCCGAGGTTGTCTTTAACGGAGCCCAGCATTGTCTGCACTCTCGCTGGAGGGCGGAAGACACACTTTATATTATGTTTTTTAAACAGTCTGCCAATCTTGAACGACACACCACCGACATAGGGCAGAAAAACCATCTTAGTGGAGCTCTCCGTTTCTTCTAGTTCCTCTTCAGGTTTCGAGCGAGCTGGTCGAAATGCAGCACGAATCTGTTTCTCAGTGTAGCCGTTCTGGGCAAACACAGAGCGAAGATGGTTGAGTTCTGCTTGTATACAATCTGCATCTGAGATCGCTCTTGCTCTGTGTACGAGTGTCCGTAGTACACCGCTGCGTTGAGATGGATGATGACAGCTCGTAGCATTCAGATAAAGGTCGGTGTGTGTAGGTTTACGATACACACCATGTCCCAAGGAACCGTCTCCATTTCGGCGAACCATGACGTCCAGAAACGGGAGTTTGCCATTTTCTTCCAATTCCATAGTAAAACAGATGTTCGGGTGGAGTGAGTTGAGATGGTCTAGGAACGAAGGCAGTGTGGCAGACCCATGTGGCCATACGACAAAGGTATCGTCCACATACCTCCAAAAACATTTGGGTTTCAATGGCGCCGTCTGAAGGGCTTTATCCTCGAAATCTTCCATAAAAAGATTAGCTACTATGGGAGACAGAGGGCTACCCATAGAAACACCGTCAGTCTGCTCAAAATATTCGTTGTTAAATAAAAAGTAGGTCGAGGTGAGCACATGTTTAAAAAGATGTAAAATGTCCTCTTCCAGCGCGGCCCCAATGAGTTGTAAGGAGTCCATTAGAGGCACCCTTGTGAACAGGGAGACCACGTCGAAGCTCACCAATAGATCTGTAGATTCCAGGCGTAGGTTCTTGAGACGCCGTATAAAATCTTCCGAGTTCCGAATGTGGTGTTCACATTTTCCGACCACAGGGCTGAGCAGAGTTGCCAGATGCTTAGCCAGATGATAGGTTGGGGCTCCAATATTGCTTACAATCGGTCTTAGCGGAACTCCACTTTTGTGCACCTTTGGTAAACCGTAAAGGCGAGGTGGGACAGGCGCTCGTACTCTTAAACTCTTCTTCAGAGGTTCCGGAAAGTCGCTGGATTTGAGGAGGGCGGATGTCTTCCGTTGTACTGCATCCGTCGGATCTTTCTGGAGACGACGATACGCTGAGTCCTGTAGCAAATTCATCATGTCAGTGTAAGACGTCGCAGGCAGAAGAACAGTAGCGTTGCCCTTGTCAGCTGGTAAAATCACAATCTCTGTGTCTTCTCTTAAAGAGCGGAGTGCTTTCCTTTCTTCAAAGCTGATGTTTTGCTTAGGTGCGGGCATCCTTAATTAATAGAGACACGGGATTCCGACTTAGTAAAGCATGGGAACCGGCCTTGGCAGTACTGAGACAACATCAGCCGCAGACAGACGATGGTCACCAATCGACGCAGATGGGTCATCGAAGTAAAGACTCGTAAAACACGTACTTTTTCCTCCGGTTGGCGCGCGCACAAGGGGTCCACCGCCAGCGGCCGCTCTTGCCCGCGCCGCGCCTGCGCAGACCACCAGCGGCCCGTTCAACGGCCCTCCGGTAGGGGGCTCTCCATGTTCCCGCCGTCGACGCTCTGGTCTGCCATGACGTCACAGCAGCGGCGCCTGCGCCGTGGTAACGAGCCACCATATATATTGCGAGCAGAGAAGCAACAGCGGCAGTTCACCTGAAGATGGCGAGCAGCTGTCTCGCAGAAATATTGTGCGATTATTACAATAGTATCCGACGGTACTCCCGTGAACCATTCAAGAATTGTTCTCCTTTTTCGCAAATTTGAGGGTAATAAAATTATATTTATAATTAGTCGCGCTCTATTGCTCCGTTCTAAAATACTTGGCCTAGTCGCACTGCTTTCGTTGTGACAGCAGGATCTTCGATTTTACAATGGATCGATCCATAATTAGGAGCAAATATCGATTATTTAAAATTTCCATTCCGCACCCTCAGTTCCGGTTCCATATTGTCGTGGCTTGATGGTGGCATTATAGGTTACATATCGTGCATGTCGGACTTTTGAGTGCAAATTGATGTTCAGTGTAATTGGGTGAGTTTCATAAAATATCTGACAATGCCTAAGTGCAGGTATACATTCTTAGGTGCTATTTTTTGCAAACGTCCTTCCGTCGCAAAAGGGAGAAATTAATTTGAAGAAGAATGTTAAGTAAGTGAAGCTGGAACTTACGTTTCAGTGCACAATTAAAGAAATAATACCACGACAGTAAAACAATTTAATTGTATTCTGAAGGTTAAACTGGAGTTTCCACGTCGGCGGCTGCTGTTTCACATGTAGATGTTGGTATCGGTGCGATGAATGATAGGAGGTGAATCGTCATTACGCTTTTAGCTTTGTAAAAGTTCAGTCTTGTAGACATGATTGTGTTTTGCGAGTAATATTCCAAAACTGCTAACAAATCTTCAATTGAAAACGTACATCAAAAACCAGTTAGTACATTAGTGCAACAGTTTGTTCGATATACAAATACATCGTTAAGATGCCGTGTCTTCGATAAGAAACGCTTTCTTAATATTAGTTTGTACTGTAACTAGCCAAAAAACATCAGGCAGTTTTCTACGAATGTGACATGAGTTTCGATTATATAGTTACTCTGGCTAGTAGATTCAGATCGACGACGCCGCAAGTAAAATTTAAACCCCAATTGTTGACACAGTGAAAAAAGTAGAGTCGTATTCATTGGCTGTCTAAACTCATTGCTAAGTATGTTTCGTCTGTTAATAATCAACTTATTTACTAAATATGCACGTATGATTTGTGCGACTTCATTTTTCATACTTTGTCCGTTTAAAAAAAAAAAAAAAAAACAAAAAAAAAAAAAAAAAAAAAAAAAAAAAAAAAAAACTATCTATACTCTCTTTTACGCAATTCCATCTGGTCACCTAGAAATGCTAGTACCTTTCACGATAAACGACAAATGAAATTTCCCTTGTGGATGTCGAATCAGTCAAATACACAAACTTTTAAGCGTATTTACAACAGTTAAAAATGATCCTGTCAGATCACAAAAAAGGAAAACGTATTCCTGTTTAAAAGACTCTGACAGATAAGTGAGGAACCAGTTGCATCATTACTCACTGCGTTTTCTTCGCCCAAAATTTTTAAATGCGAACAGTCGCGGTGGAGTAGCCGAGTGGTCTAAGAAGCCTCGCTACGGTAAGCTACTGACTGATGATGCAGTGAAGGCTTTCACGACCGGCTGAAGTAATAGCTGTTGTATCTTCCGGGTTGTGTGGTCGTGGTCCAAGAAACATATCTGTTCCTGACGTTTCGTCCAGAGCTGCGCCGGACATCTTCAGAGGTACGGTAGCGGTGAGTCTTGCCGACTGACGAGTCGGGCGTCGGAGAGCGGTATAAATACTGTCCAAAAAGGGGCGTGGTCAAGTGTTCACGTGCGCAGCAGAGATAAGCCTTGTCAAAGATAAAACATAACTTTCGATAGTCGATGGTCAAAGATAAAAGCGTAACTACCTACTCTGAAGAGCCACAGTCCATATGTCGTTAAGTTTCATTGTTTCTTCCTTTCTATTAAAATTATCCCTATGTTTGTATATTTCTATTGCTTCTCTGTGCAGTCGTGGATAATAGTTCGTCGCTGTAGATAAAATTTCTGTTTCGGAAAACTTTACTTCATGATTTCCTGATTGGAAAACATGTTCCGCTACAGCTGATTTCTCAATTCTACCTGTGGTGTCGCACAAGTACAAAGTGCGCGCCACCTACTTTCGCCACGCGCCGCCATGCACGCACGGCGCGGCGATCTTACGACGACAGCCACGAGCGCCCTCTGCGACAACTCCGCTCGTGGCCACCACTGGACATCGGGCACTTCGGACTGAGATAGCAACGAGTTAGGACCTTCGTAATCAGATAGGCACCATTGAAGACTTTGCTATCGTACAGGCACTAGGCAGGCCTCTAACAACTATGTATCAACATTCTGCAGTACTATGTAAAAGTTAAGTATTGTTACATTCTGTGCAATATATATCTCTTACTAATTTACTCGAGTGTTTTTAGTTTCTGGCTGCTCCCCTCCGTACCTGCACCAGCGTGCTATCTATATTCCTGTGTCGGTCTCATCCACCCGGCCACCGACACCTACGACGAGGCTGGGACACAAAAGCGGCGACGAAGTCGGGACACAAAAGTGGCGACGAGGAGTGATAGACGAACCGTGGATCAGCACGCTTGCAGCAGCTAGACAGCAGCAGTCGGAGCACGCAAAAATTGCTCCCGCCCACCCACCCTTATTATGACAATTTTGGGGAAAGATATTTTGTTACGTGTTTTGTGGACTTTTTTGTTGCAGAGCGTCCTCTTTCGTATTGCATTTGTGTTTTGTTATAATTTACTTGTATGCGCGGCGCCTAATCGGTCAGCATGGCCACTACCCCGAACCCAAACTTAATGGAAATTATTCAGTTACAGACGGCGCAAATCACTCAACTACTGCAGGCCGTGTCGCAGTTGACGACACAGGCTGCTCACCAACAACAACAGCCGCCGCTTCAGCAGCCCACACCTGCCGTCGCAACGCTTCCTACATTTCGCCAGTACAACGAACGTGAGGAAGAATGGAGCGACTATTTCGCACAGTTTCAAGAACTCGTCGCGGCTCATCAAATTACAGGTCAGAGAGTGAAGAACCTTTTCTTATCGATTGTGGGCCCCCAGACTTTCGTACTATTGCAAAAACTTTTCCCTCTCGCATCTCCTCGTGATGTAGACTTTGAACAAATTGTAGATGCACTGAATGCTCATTATGAGAGAAAAGTTCTTGTAGCCGCTGCACGATACCGATTTTTCAGACTTAAAAAATTACCGCAGCAGTCACACCAAGAGTGGATTACGGAATTGTAGGGCTTAACCCGCCAATGTAAATTTACTTGCTCTTGTGGACTTTCGTATAGTGACGTGATGTTGAGGGATGCGATTACGCAGAATATTCAGGACCCCAGAATTAGAGCAGCAATTCTGAAACAGTCTGACCCCTCATTAGACAGTGTACTGCAGCTTATAGAAGCGCATGATACTTTTGACTTAGCTGATGTAGAAATGCAAAGCCATAGTGTAAATTCAGTGCGCCGCAACGGACGCTTTCCTAGCCGTAGTTCTCAGTATAGCACTAGTGATTCTTACAATAGTAAAGGCCGTGCTGAACAGACAGTGAACAGTAGCCAGTGTAAAAGTGCGACACAAAGGTCGCCCCGTCGTGTTAGAAACAGTGATTTGAATAACGGGCGCCAACGCTCATTTCAGAAAAATGTACGTAAATCTTGCCCCCAGTGTGTGTCTCGCCATAAGCGTGCTCATTGCCCTAGTCGCAACGCAACCTGTTATCAATGTGGCAAATCGGGACATGTACAGTCTGTGTGTATGCAAATTAAAAACTCAAAGAACGGTGCCTTTCGGAACATTGCTTCGCAGAGTAGAGTTGGCTACTGAGTTGATGTTTCGACTCAGTGAATCGAGTCAGCGAACTGTTCGACTGAGTCGACACTTGAATCGGCACTGTTTCGAAACAACGAATTTTGTGATTCATGTATCGGACGCTAGATACCGTTAACATGCGCTTTGCTGTCTGTCTGCCTGGGTGAGTTCGAGACAGCGCCCAGGCGTGCAACAGGTTTGAAGTTGTTCTCCTAATGCGCAACGCGAGATTTTGAATTATGCTACCGCTACCCTTCAACTGAGGTTTGAAAAATGGGATACCATCGAGAAAAGTTGTGAAGTCCTTCGGTGTTTTGAGGTAGTTTCGTGTGGACTAAGAATTGTTATGCATTGTTGCTACATCTGTGCCAGGTGAACGCATCTTTTCGAAGCAAGGGCAAATAATTTCAGTGAGACGAAACTCAATTCTCAGTAAGATGTCAAAAATAACGTTTTTTAATTTCAATTTAAAGAAACTGTAACTGATTCTCTTTTATTTGACTGACTGAAGATAATCGGATTATTAGAATACCTATCTGGATATTGGAAGATTTTAGTTCACTTTTGTGGTTACATCATGTAAATTGTGAAATGTATTTCCCTGTGTTAATACTTGTAGTAATATCTGTTGATTGCATAAATATGTCTTAGGAACAAATCTTAAATATTTTGTTTATATTGATTGGTTAGAAAAGTTATTCATTTCTGGGTGCACTTAGACGTTTGAAGCATGATCTTTCATGTTTTACTTAAACTTAATTTTGGAATTTTGATGGTTAGAAAAAGTTTCATGACTTCGGAATTTGGACATTACTATTTTGTGCTTCCTTTTTACAATATTTGTTTGTATGAAAATACGAGTAACATAGGAAACGTTTACGCTTTAACACGATTGTAAAATCGTAGTAGCAAACAAATCTTGTGCCGTTCAAGTAAGTCTAGTAAATGGCGTATTAAAACCATGTTGATATTTCATAGATGTTTGGTATTTGCTGTATCGCCCTACTGGAGCTTTCTCGGATCACGCGAATCAGCGGAGGTAGCAGGACGCAGGATTTCGGCACGTCAAGTGTTTCGAGTGCCGAAGCAGTGAGTCGACTCACTAGAGTCACATGATCCGTATGTTTCGAAACAGTGAAATGATCCGAACTGCCCATCACTATCGCAGAGTGCGAGAACAGTTCATTCTGTAAATGTTATACGGGCTGTGGAATTGAACACTGCTTTCCTTGGATCTCAATTGCAAGAAAGTAGTTCTGCGCCTATGGCAAAACTATATAGTGCACCACGTAGCAAGCGCCGACGAGCGCGTAAAACGGTGCAACGGAAAAGGGTTCGGGACAAGCAAAATGACTATGAACAGTGCATACCTGTAGTGAAAATAGTGCCTTCTGCGACTGCTCCTTGTAATAGTGCCCAGTACTGTGTAGCTAGTGACAGTAGACATCAAGTAGCTACTCAAAGTAATTTTAGTGCAGTAGCCACGCAATGCGCGGACGCCGATCCGGCGGTAGTGCCATCTAGTGATAGTGTTGTTAATCCGCTGCGTGCCGAGTCTGCGCCGCTCACTTCACTACGCGGCCCGCGCAAGCGCAGTAAACAAACCGTAACAGACGTTGCCCACATTCGCGCACCTGTCGAGCGCCGAAAGCAAAAACTTTTTGTGAATCTTTCCATTGACAATAAGACTGTGCAATTTCAGCTCGACACTGGTTCCGCTGTTACCTTAATTAATAAAGATACTTATGAACTTCTGGGTTCGCCAAAATTATCGCTGTGTCAACAAGTGTTAACAGCTTATACAGGTCAAAATATTCCCGTGCTAGGAACGTGTAGCCTGCCTGCCTCTTTTCAAGGTGTTATGAAAACAGTTGCTTTTGTTGTTCTTCAGGCCAAATCTACGCAGAACATTTTTGGACTATATGCTTTTGACTTGTTTGGTTTATCAATTCAAAGAGATGTGCTTCAAATTTCGTCAATAGTGCCTCAGGATAAAATCAATGCATTGTGTGACAAATACAGTGACTTGTTTTCGCCGGAACTAGGTTGTGCAAAAGACTTCGTGGCACATGTGACTTTAAAAGAATCTGCAGTTCCAAAATTTCGTAAAGCTAGACCAGTGCCTATCGCATTGCGTGATACAGTTGCCGAAGAACTTAAACGTTGGCAAGATAGTGGGGTGATTTCTCCTGTTTCTGCGAGTCAGTGGGCCTCGCCTATAGTAATTATACCCAAGCCGTCAGGAAAACTTCGTCTCTGTGCGGACTTCAAATCAACAGTGAACAGTCAAACAATTGTAGACACTTACCCTCTGCCCAGACCTGAGGAACTGATGGACAAATTAGGACAGTCTCGCTTCTTTTCTAAGATTGATTTAGCAGAGGCATACTTACAAATTCCGCTTGATGACGAGTCAAAAAAAATTTTTCGTCATTAATACTCACATGGGCCTTTTTCAATTTCAACGCCTACTCTTTGGCAGTTCTTCCGCTCCCGCTATTTTTCAACGCTTTTTGGAACAGCTGACAGTTTCTGTACCGTGTTGCTCGAACTACTTCGATGATATTGTGGTATCCGGACGTACAGTTGAAGAACATTTGGCAAACCTGGAGTGCCTTTTCAAAGTTTTGACTGCAGCAGGTCTACGTTGCAATAAAGCAAAGTGTTCGTTTTTTCAAACTGAAATAGAGTATCTAGGCCATGTGATTAATGCCCAAGGAATCCATCCTTTACAGTCACATCTTCGAGCAATCAAAGATTTGCCTCCTCCTAAGAATGTGCAGGAATTGCAAGCAGTAATGGGAAAGCTAAACTATTATTTCAGATTTATTCCCAATGCCTCTCAGATTGCAGCTCCACTGCATCACTTACGTAGGAAGAATGTTCCTTTTGTATGGTCTAAAGATTGTCAGGTTGCCTTTGACAAACTAAAGTCTGCACTACTCAGTGATGCATGTTTGATTCCCTTTGACCCACAGAAGCCTAAGTGTGGTAGCACGTTTTGTTCGCTCAGGGTGGCCTGCCAGAGCCAAAGACATTGATCGGCCTCTGGTTCGACGTTATTTTGCACAACGTCATGCATTGTCTTTAAGTCAGGGTGTACTGTTGTTGCATACCGACAACGACCAAGCAAGAGTGATTGTTCCTCGTTCCCTGCAACGTGAAGTGTTACGCCTCCTGCATCAAGGACATTGGGGCATTGTTAGGACAAAGCAACTGGCCAGACGTCATTGTACCTGGGTTGGGATGGAGGCTCAGATAGAGAGCATGACATCACAGTGTACAGTTTGTGCGGAGCATCAGGCGGCTCCTCCACAGCGTTTCTCAGACTGGCCACGCCCCAAGGGACCATGGCAACGTTTACATATTGACTTTGCCGGACCTTTCTGGAATACGCGCTGGTTAATTGTTGTAGACGCTTTCAGCAAGTTTCCTTTTGTGATTGCCATGAACTCTACGACAGCTTCTAGTACAGTCAGTGCCTTAACGTCAGTATTTTGCATCGAAGGTTTGCCTGAAACTATCGTCAGTGACAATGGACCTCAGTTTGTTAGTGCGGAATTTCAACAGTTTTGTCGTGTGAATGGCATTCAGCATATCACCACCGCACCTTTTCACCCTCAGTCCAATGGTGAAGCAGAACGTTTCGTTCGAACATTCAAGTCTCACATGGAGAAGATGAAAGGTCAGCACTCCAGGCAGCAAGCTCTTCAAATTTTCCTGTCTACGTATCGGTGCATGCCACGTGACGGCCCGTCTCCTGCCGAGCTGCTACACGGCCGCCGTCACCGCACTCTCCTTCACCTGCTGCAGCCTCCCACGCACCGAGTCGGTTCGTATGGCGCTACGCGTTTTCAGGTTTCTACGCCGGTGCTGTACAGGGTGTTTTCTGGAAACAAGAAGACATGGTTGCCGGGCACCATTCAACGCGTGCTTGGTCGCAATATGTTTGTTGTACGTTCTTCCACAGGGTCGGAGCTGCGGCGCCACGCACACCAATTGCGTCTGCATAGGCCGCGCGATCCTGTCTCCGGTTTCTTGATTCCAGACCCAGTTCACCGCCAGGGAGCACAACCACATCGTTCGTCAACGGGTCCAGCGTCCCCGGACTACAAGATCGTCCCGATGGAGATCGACGCGACGCCGCCGCTGTCGCCGCCGCAGATGACAGCGTCACCGAGAGGGACTCCGGGACCGTGCGTGCCGCCGCCGCCTGGGCCACGCACCTCAGAAGAAGATGACCTGCTCCATCTGGGCGGGGGGGTGCGCCCTTCCCCAGGTTTCGGTGGGTTCCCTGGTGGATCGCAAGGCGGATGCCGGGGCGCGGACGGCGTCTCGATCCCAGCCTCAGCTACGACGCCCGTCCCACCAGTAACGCCCCCGCCCAGGCCCTCCTCCCAGTGCCGTCGCCGTGGCCCTCAGCCCTACGCCACAACGGCGCGGCGGTTTGGGGGGGAGGGGTGTGGTGTCGCACAAGTACAAAGTGCGCGCCACCTACTTTCGCCGCGCGCCGCCATGCACGCACGGCGCGGCGATCTTACGACGACAGCCACGAGCGCCCTCTGCGACAACTCCGCTCGTGGCCACCACTGAAGGACATCGGGCACTTCGGACTGAGATAGCAACGAGTTAGGACCTTCGTAATCAGATAGGCACCATTGAAGACTTTGCTATCGTACAGGCACTAGGCAGGCCTCTAACAACTATGTATCAACATTTTGCAGTACTATGTAAAAGTTAAGTATTGTTACATTCTGTGCAATATATATCTCTTACTAATTTACTCGAGTGTTTTTAGTTTCTGGCTGCTCCCCTCCGTACCTGCACCAGCGTGCTATCTATATTCCTGTGTCGGTCTCATCCACCCGGCCACCGACACCTACGACGAGGCTGGGACACAAAAGCGGCGACGAAGTCGGGACACAAAACTACCTAGTCGGCAAAGACTTTTGTGTTCTTTCAGTCGTGTATTCACACTCCTTTTTGTAGTACCAATATACACTTTTCCGCAAGAACACGGAATTTTGTACACTCCACTAGATGATAGAGGAGGGCGTTTGTCCTTAACAGATCGGAGTGCCTGACATCTTTTTTGTTGGTTTAAAAACCGGTCTGATATCGTGTTTACGTAAAATCTTTCCTATCCGATCCGTAACTGTTTTAATGAAGAATTGAATAGGTAGAATTGAGAAATCAGCTGTAGCGGAACATGTTTTCCAATCAGGAAATCATGAAGTAAAGTTTTCCGAAACAGAAATTTTATCTACAGCGACGAACTATTATCCACGACTGCACAGAGAAGCAATAGAAATATACAAACATAGGGATAATTTTAATAGAAAGGAAGAAACAATGAAACTTAATGACATATGGACTGTGGCTCTTCAGAGTAGGTAGTTACGCTTTTATCTTTGACCATCGACTATCGAAAGTTATGTTTTATCTTTGACAAGGCTTATCTCTGCTGCGCACGTGAACACTTGACCACGCCCCTTTTTGGACAGTATTTATACCGCTCTCCGACGCCCGACTCGTCAGTCGGCAAGACTCACCGCTACCGTACCTCTGAAGATGTCCGGCGCAGCTCTGGACGAAACGTCAGGAACAGATATGTTTCTTGGACCACGACCACACAACCCGGAAGATACAACAGCTATTACTGACTGATGACCACGCACTTTGGTCCGATAGATTTACAAACATTTGAGCATGCGCTCTTTTAACACAACTAGGCGCAATCCTTTTCCCGGGTCTCTCACTGTACTGAAGATCACAGACACAGCAGCCCCATTTCCCAGCCTCTCTCTACATGTGTCTCTGCTTTCACTCGTAAAATAAGTGAGTATCCATACATTCCCATTACGAATTTTTGTAATCCCTCAAAGGCTTTTGACTGTCAATCATGAAATTCTTCTACATAAACTTAAGCACTGTATTATTAGTGAGGCAGTGAACAAATGGTATACTTCATACTTAACTAGAAGAGTGCAGAAATTTTAAGTAAGTGATTCAGGTAAACTGCAAAAATCAGATGATTGAGGGTTAATCCAGAATGGTGTGCCACAGGGTTCAGTCTTGGATCCTTTGTTGTTCTTGATATATATAAATGATTTGCCATTAGGTATTCGTGATGATGCAAAGCTAGTTCTTTTTGCTGACGATACAAGTATAGTAATCACTCCTGACAAACAAGAGTTAACAGGTGAAATTGTAGAGAATGTCTTTCAAAAAATTATTAAATGGTTCTCTAGCAAATTGACTGTTATTAAACTTTGATAAAACACTATACAAACAGTTCCATACGTTAAATGGCATGGCATTATTAATAAATATAATCTGCGAACAAGAGTGTGTAGATAAGGTATAATATTCAAGGTTCTTACGTATATGCACTGATGATAAATTGAACTGGAAGCAATAAATTGACCACCTACTGATACATTTGAGTTTAGAAACTTATGCTATTAGGTTATTACTAATTTTGGTGACATGTCAGTAAATTAGCATACTATGCCTACTTTTATTCATTGCTTTCATTATGGCATCATATTTTGTCGATAATTCATAATAGTGCAAAAAGAGTATACATTGGAAAAAAGACAGTAATTAGAATTAATTCTGGAGCCCACCCAAGTTTATCTTACAGAGACTAATTTAAAGATCTAAGGACCCGTACATTAGCTTCACAATATTATCAATTATGGTATTTGTAATTACTAACCCAACCCAATTCTAAAGTAATAGCAGTATGCATAGCTACAACACTAGGAGAAAGGATCATCTCCTGCATTCAAGGTCAAATCTAAATTTGGCTCAGAAGGGAGTGTATTATGCTGCCACAAAAGTCTTTGGTCACTTACCAGACAACATCAAATGTCTGAGACATAGCCAACCAGCATTTAAAAACAAATTGAAAGAATTTATGAATGCTAACTCATTTTAATCAGTAGATGAAATTTTACACAGAAGCTATTACTCCCTCCCTCCTCCCAATTCCAGAAAAAAGATAAAGGTAATAAATAAAAATAAAAAAGTGTATGTCATGTAATATTATGTTTTACTAAACTGACTCGTTCCACATCATTACGAAATCTCGTATTCATGGTCTATGGAAAAAGTTTTAATGTAATCTAATCTAGTCTCTCACATTTGTAAGGCTGTTTGAAAACTGTTTCCCCAAGAACTAGTTAAGTATAATTGAGGAAACTATGGATTACTAAAGTAATAAAAATATCTTCTAACCGGAAAAGGGAACTATACCTATCCGCAAGAAAGAGTAATAACCCAGAAACAATCAAATATTATAAGAACTACTGCGCTATGTTATGAAAAGTATTAAAAGAATGCAGTAGCACCGGCATCTTGTCTGAGATTAGTTCGTCTGACAATAAAATTAAAACACTTTGGAATATTATTAAAAAGGAGACAGGGCAACCAAGAGCGCAGGAAGAGGGTATTACCACCAAAACAAATGGAAACTTTAGTAGCAAAATGTCAGAAGTTGAAAACATTGTTAATGATTACTTTTTAAATGTTGAAGAAAAAATAGGATATAAATGTTCATCAGAAAAGCCAGTCAGTTAATGGAAGAGGGCTTACCTACACAATCTACACAATCCATCCACCTCTCCTTCAAAAATTAGGAAAATATTAAACTCTCTCAATAGAAAAGGTGACATGGCATTGATGGCATTTACAGGAGGGTATTAAAAGCTTGTTCTGAAGAGATAAGTAGGAGTTTTAGCCATATCTCTAACTGCCCTTTAAAGCAAGGTATTTTGCCAGATATATTGAAATATGCTATCGTTAAAACTTTGAATAAAAAAGGGGATATGTCTGATGTTAACAACTACCGCTCCATCTCACTTTTAACAGCTTTAACAAAAATTTTTGAAAAAGTTATCTATTCTCGAGTAGCTTCACATATTCATAAAAATATAGTTCTAACAAAATGTCAGTTTTGTTTTCAAAAAGCTTTTCAACAGAAAATGCTGCATAGACCTTTACTGATGAAATATTAAATGCTTTGAATAACCGGACATTTTCAACAGAAAATGCTGCATAGACCTTTACTGATGAAATATTAAATGCTTTGAATAACCGGATATCATCCGTTGGGATTGTTTGTGATCTCTCAAAGGATTTTGATTGTGTAAATCAAAGGGATCTTCTTGACGAGCTTACGTATTGTGGTATGAGTGGGACAGTGCACTAATGATTTAAATCATACTTAACTGGAAGAGTGCAGAACGTTGAGAAAAAAAAGTTCACATGATATAGACAAAACAATTAATTCCTCTACCTGGGAGTTATTAAAAATTGGGTCCCACAAGTTTAGGTCTTAGGTCCTTTGCTGACCTTAATATATATCAACAATTTACCATTCTATATTCACAAAGATGCTAAGCTAGTTCTTTTTGCTGACAATACATGTATAGCTATCACACCTGACAAACTGATGAAATTGTAAATGATGCCTCTCAAATAATTATTTTGTGGTTCTCTACAAATTGACTCTTATTAAACTTCTATAAAACCTAGAATATACAGTTTCATACAGTAAATGTCGTGACACCATTAATAAATTTAGACTTTGCACAGATATCTGTAACTAAGGTACGCTATTCAACATTTACAGGTGTTAGTGTTGACGAGGGATTGAATTGGAAGAAACACATTGAAGATCTACTCAAACGTTTGAGTTCAGCTTTTTATGCTATCAGGGTCATTGCAAAATTTGGTGATATATATCACAGTAAGTTAGCTTACTGTACATATTTCCATTCACTGCTTTCATAAGGGATCATATTTTGGGGCCGGCCGCGGTGGCCGAGGGGACTGAGGCGCTCCAGTCACGGTCTGCACGGCCACTACGGTCGGGGGTTCGAATCCCCCCCTCGGGCATGGATATTTGTGCCGTCCTTAGTTTTAGCTAGTTCATAAGTAGTATGTATGTTTAGGGACTGATGACCCTGTAGTTAAGTCCCATAAGCTTAACAAACATTTGAACATTTTTTGAACATATTTTGGGGCAATTCATTGCACAAAAGCGTGGAATTAGAATAACTGCTGAAAGCCCACCCAAGATCGTCCTGCAGATATTTATTTAAAGATCTAGGGATCTTCACTGTGGCTTAGCAATATATATATATATATATATATATATATATATATATATATATATATATATATATTTCTTATTAACAATCCGACCAAATTCAAAAGTAACAGCAGTGTGCACAGCTACAACAGCAGAAGAAAGGTTGATATTTACTATTCAAGGTTAAATCTAACTTTGGCACAGATAACTCTGACAGATAACCAATTGGTATTTAAAAAGAAATTAAATGAATTTCTGAATGGCAACTCCTTCTATACTTTAGATGAATTTTTAGATAAAACTTACAATAAAAAAATAAAAATAAAATAAAATAAAATGAAAATAAAAAATGCTTAAAATATTGTCATTTATAGACACCATTTACTACACTGACACGTTCCATATGATTACGAAATGACGGATATATGATGTATGGAACAAGTAGTAATGTAATGCAATCTAATATAATCTCTACATATATCTTTGCGGATAGATTGATCGGGCCTGTAACCCATAGACTGCGAACCTTTAACATTTGGGTAAAAGAAATGGGGAAAAGTGGACAAAATTTTTCTTGTTATAGTGCACTCTGAAGCTTATGTACGGTCTCCAAACATCTCTGTTCCTCATTTACTGTGTCACATTGCTGCCATCTCTATTTATCTTTTTTACTGCTGTGTCTCTCTACCACTGCCACTGTTTCACTTCTTCCTTCATTTCCTGTTTTTCTATTTCCGCACAAAAAAAGCGCGAAAATGTCCTCCTATTAAAGTTTTAGGTGAGTCTTTAAAACATAAACTTATATCCATTTCTGTGCTGCGACAGGAGAATTATTTACATCTACATCTACAATTCATTTTAAGTGGCTGTCAGAAGGTTATCGAAGCGCTTTCTCTACCGTTCCATTCTCTAATAGGGCGAGGGAAGAAGAAACCAATAACTCTTTCTATTTTCTTCCTGACTTATTTTATTACACTGAATGTGCCTTCTCATTTCGGTGGACCATAACAAAATATGTTCGAATTCGGAGGAGGAAGTTGATGAAAGAAAATTCGCCAGTAGATCCCGTCGCAACGATTGAAGCCACTCTTTCAATTATTTTCACCCCAACTTCTGCATCATTTCCGTGACACTGCCTTCCCAGTATCGCGATAATAGTGGTTTGTTTCTTTACTTGCTACAGCAAGATGTGCTGCTTGTAAGAGACAAGTTCTAGGCGTCTGTATAGAACGAAAGGAAGGAAGGAAAATTATAATTTACGTCTCGTCCAGGTCGTGGTCATTATAGGCGGAGCACAAGCTTCAAGTGTTTTGACAAACAAATCGTTGGGACGTTTAAAATGAACCATCCTGGATCTTGCATGATACTATTTGGCAAATCAACGTTAACCTAAACTGGATGGCCGAAGGTGAATTGGAGCCGCTTTCCACTCAAATGCGAGTCCACAGTAGATCTGTAAAAATTTTAGTTCTTATATGCTTCGACACATTTACATAGGCCATAGGGAGTAACAAAAATAAATTGACATTTATCGAGAGAAGATAGAAGCATGTACGACGAACAAAATACAATTTCTTCACCGATTAAATTTCTAAAAATGAAGTGACAAGTATTTCCTAATGGCAGGATGGAAGTGAGCAAACCTTTTGGACACGCCCGCACGGATTTGAAACTTTTATCTGCAGAACGAAATGAGGTATTGCTGTGTTCTCAATTTTTCATAAAATTTCTTTGTCTCCCCTGGATTCTATTCACTGCTATATATGATGTGAAGTCTACTGAATGTGTTTTTACTTCCGCAAATTCTTTAAAATATGTGACAATACTTTACATAGTTTGATGCTTCACGATAACTGTAACGAATAACGAAAATAAAGTCAAACCTTTAGTTGGATATGATGCCGAAATAAAAGGTATGCATAAACAAATTACTTTTCGCCAAGTAGACTTCTTAAATTCGGTTGGTTAGTTTCATAGCTTCTCCATCTTCATCACTTAGTACAAATGGCACTTTTGTAGTCGAAACGTCATGGTTTATCGTGTTTATAATAGATAAACATTTTGGGAAGCAGTAAAATGTTTCTAGATAAATCACTACAGAATATATTGTTAATACTTGAGAAAGTTGGTTTGATTAGGTGTAAAAACGGCTGAAAACTAATTTTTGTAATTTTTCATGTAAGTACCGTAACGTTGAACTTTCGGATTTCGATAATGGATAAATGTACAAACAATTTAAAAATTATGTAATCGTAAGAACACATGGTTAAAATTTAGACGATTTGAAATGAATGAAATGTATAGGAGTGGCCATTCCCACGATTCGTAATTTTTGTACCCAAATGTCATGTTTTTCGTGGTTTTCTCAGGTACGACCCATGAAAAATTGGTGCTTTTATAAGCCGATTAAAGACCACCCTAGACCACACATAATGCACAAACACCAACCGATTTTCTCAATGTTTCACTCCTGCAGAAAGTGTGTAATACTGTAAATTTGACACTGTACCACTGAATGCTAATGCTTCTGACGGGTATAATAAATGGTCACGGCTATTCAAAGAAGTTCAGCCCTTACATCTTTGATGAATATAACGCGAGATAAGGATCCCTGAATAAATGCCATTTCACACAAGGAGTTTTCCAACATATTATACCGTGCATTTGTTACCAAATAATAAATGTTCCAAGGTACTTAGGAGCATACGATAATTCTTATACTATTTCATACACGCAATCACCACTAAAAACTAAAATAAAAACACATTTTAGAACACTTACTTACAATTATTGCCTTGAGACTAATTGTAGTGATTGCAGAAATGATTAAGCAACCATTCTAACGGTTACATTCGTGGATGGAACAAGAAGACCCCTTAACACGTGGTACTGTAAGAAGTACAATCTGCCATCCACTGTATAGTGGTTTGTGTATATATAGGTATAGAAGTTTTATTCTTGCAATGACTCGGTCGACCGAATTACAACATTTTCAAGATTTATATTTGAAGAATGCCAAAACGGAACATTAAAATAAAATGACTTGATGTAGACTGTTCTTTCTTTACTAACCTGTATTTTGTTGCCTGGATTCATATTAAGTGATGCTCAGTTTCTTGTCAGTTTCTTTGTGTAACATGAAATGATGTCACTTTTTGCATTGATGACTCAACTATCAGCTCGTTACTTAGTAACTATGGAAACGTTTAGCGACGTCTCTCCTGTTTCTGGGCCCATATGACGATGCTGAATTCAATCTGGTGACGTACACATGAAAAATGTAAGTGGACCTTATACTGAACCCTATGTTATATCCTAATACTAACAAACATGAACAAGAAAATCGACGTACCGATTTATAAAATTTACCATATAATAAGGCCAGAGACATTTACAAAATCCAAAACGTATTTTGCCTTAGATGCGCCGAAAAATTCATGTTTGTATGTAGCTATTAACATCGGTAATGGAAAGTAGAGACTTTGACAGCAGTAGTTCTAATATTACATTCTCCACCATGTTGTATTCAAATCTCCAGCTCTTATCAAGTGAAGGTCGAACATTAAAGTTCTAACAACTTATGCCCTGGGCATAATTGAAAAACGCGATAAAACCCGTCGGCTTCGAAAAAATTATTTCGTATCTGAGTCTCACAAGATAAGTTACGTGGATATACCTACTAACAAAACAAATACTATCAACGAATATAAACATACAGGATAATATCGTAATACTTATGTATTGAAGAAAATAAATAATTGTGATTATCCTTGTAAATTATAGGTTGTTGTTGTTGTGGTCTTCAGTCCAGAGACTGGTTTGATGCAGCTCTCCACCCTACTCTATCCTGAGCAAGCCTCTTCATCTCCACATAAGAACGACAACCTACATCTGTCTGAATCTGCTTACTGTATCCATCTCTCGGTCTTCCCCTGCGATTCTTTCCCCACACACTTCCCTCCAACGCTAAATTCACAATTCCTTGATGTCTAAGAATGTGTCCTACCAATCTATCCCTTCTTTTAGTCAAGGTATGCCAGAAATTTCTTTTCTCCCCAATTCGGTTCAGTACCTCCTCATTAGTTACGCGATCCACCCACCTAATCTTCAGCATTCTTCTGTAGCACCACATTTCAAAAGCCTCTATCCTCTTTCTGTCCACACTGCTTATCGTCCATGTTTCACTCCCATACAAGGCAACACTCCATACAAATGCCTTCAGAAAGGACTTCCTTTGGCTTAAATCAATATTAGATGTTAACAAATTTCTCTTTTTCAAAAACGCCTTTCTACCCATTGCCATTCTGCATTTTATATCCTCTGTACTGCGACCATCATTTGTTATTTTACTGCCCAAGTAACAAAACTCATCTACCTCCTTTATTGTTTCGTTACCTAACCTAATTCCTTCAGCATCACCTGATTTTCTTACACTGCACTCCATTACCCTAGTTTTACTCTTGTTAATGTTCATCTTATATGCACCTTTCAGCACACTATCCATTCCGTTCAATTGCTCTTCCAGGTCCTTTGCTGTCTCTGACAGAATTACTATGTCGTCGGCAAAACGCAATGTTTTCAATTCTTCACCCTGAACTTTAATTCCTTCTCCAAATTTCTCCTTGCTTTCCTTTATAGCTTGCTCAATGTACAAATTGAACAACATTGGGGAAAGGCTACAACCCTGTCTTACTCCCTTTCCAACCACTGCATCCCTTTCATGCCCTTCAACTCTGACAACCGCGGTCTGGTTTTTGTACAAGTTGTAAATAACCTTACGCTCCCTATATTTTACTCCTGCTTGCTTCAGAACTTGAAATAGTTTGTTCCAATCAACATTGTCAAAAGCCTTCTCCAAATCTACAAAAGCTAGAAATGTTGGTTTGCCTTTTCTTAATCTATCTTCTAGGATAAGCCGTAAAGTGAGTATTGCCTCCCGTGTTCCTACATTTCTCCTGAACCCAAACTGATCTTCCCCGAGGTCGGCTTCTACCAGCTTTTCCATCCTTCTGTATATAATTCGTGTTAATATTTTGCAACCATGACTTATTAAACTGATGGTTCTATAGTTTTCACACCTGTCTGCACCCGCTTTCTTTGGAATGGGGATTATTACATTTTTCTTAAAGTCTGAGGGTACTTCACCTGTCTCATACATCTTACACACAATGTGAAACAATTTTGTCATGGCTGGTTCTCCCAGAGACTTCAGTAGCTCTGACGGGATATCATCTACTCCAGGGGCCTTGTTTCGACTTAGATCTGTCAGTGCTCTGTCAAATTCATCTCTCAGTATAGTATCTCCTATTTCATCATCATCTACATCCTCTTCCCTTCCTACAATATTGTCTCGAAGTTCATTTCCTTTGTAGAGCCCCTCTATATACTCTTTCCACCTTTCAGCTTTCCCTTCTTTGCTGAGAACTGGTTTTCCATCAGTGTCCTTGATATTCATAGAGCTGTTTTTCTTATCGCCAAATGTTTCTTTTATTTTCCGGTAGGCTGTATCTATTTTTCCCCTATTTATACATTCTTCTACATCCTTGCATTTGCCTTCTAGCCATTCCTGCTTAGCCATTTTGCACTTCCTGTCAATCTCATTTCTTAGTCGTCTGTACTCCATTTTGCCTGTTTCATTTACTGCATTTTTATATTTTCTCCTTTCATCGATTAAATTTAGTATCTCCTGTGATATCCAAGGATTTTTTGTAGGTCTTGCCTTCCTACCTATTTTGTCCTCTGCTGCCTTCACTATTTCATCTCTCAATTTTACCCATTCCTCCTCAACTGTTTTATTTTCCCCTGTTTCTGTCAATTGTTGCCTGAAGCTCCCTCTGAAATTCTTAAGAACTTCAGGTTCCTTCAATTTATCCAGGTCCCATCTCCTTATTTTCCTACCTTTCTGTAGTTTCTTCAGTTTCAGCCTACAGTTCATAACCAACAAGTTATGGTCAGAGTCTATGTCTGCCCCTGGGTATGTCCTACACTTCAAAACCTGGTTCCGAAATCTATGTCTTACCATTATAAAATCTATCTGGTATCTCCCGGTGTCTCCTGGTCTCTTCCACGTATACAACCTTCTTTTGTGATTCTTGAACCAGGTGTTTGTTATAACTAAATTATGTTCCGTGCAAAATTCTACCAGGCGGCTTCCTCTTTCATTCCTTTTGCCCAGACCATATTCCCCCACTATCTTCCCTTCCCTTCCTTGTCCTACTACCGAATTCCAGTCTCCCATAACAATTAAGTTTTCCTCTCCCTTAATTGTCTGAATAATTTCCTTTAGCTCCTCATATATTTCTTCGATTTCCTCCTCATCGGCCGAGCTAGTTGGCATATAAACCTGTACTACTGTTGTCGGTGTTGGCTTCGTATCTATCTTGACAATGATAATGCGATCGCTGTGCTGGTCATAGTAGTTTACCCGCATTCCTATTTTCTTATTCATTATCAATCCTACTCCTGTGATACCCCCAACTGATTTTGTATTTATAATCCTATAGTCACCTGACCAGAAATCCTGTTCATCCTGCCACCGAACTTCACTAATCCCCACTATATCTAACTTCAACCTATCCATTTCCCTTTTTAAATTTTCTAATTTTCCTACTCGATTAAGGGATCTAACATTCCACGCTCCGACCCGTAGAATGCCAGTATTGTCTTTCCTGATGATCACATCCTCTTGAGTAGTCCCCGCCCGGAGATCCGAATGGGGGACTATTTTACCTCCGGAATATTTTACCCGAGAGGATGCCATCATCATATGTTCATACAGTAGAGCTGCATGTCCTCGGGAAAAATAACGGCTGTAGTTTCCCCTTGCTTTCAGCCGTTCGCAGTAGCTGTGTGGCAAAGCCGCATTAGCTGATGTTACAAGGCCAGCTCAGTCAATCATCCAGACTGTTGCCCCTGTAACTACTGAAAAGGCTGCTGCCCCTCTTCAGGAACCACACGTTTGTCTGGCCTCTCCACAGATACCCCTCCGCTGTGGTTGCACCTACGGTACGGCTATCTGTATCATTGAGGCACGCAAGCCACCCCACCTCGGCAATGTCTGTGGTTCATGGGAGTGGAATTATAGGTTACAGTAACAGAATGTACCATCGATCACAATCTGCCAAACATTTGCGCCTTTGGTGCTCACTTGCTAAAGAACACATCTCTGATAACCTATACCTATCAGAAAGAATTACAAATCACTTTTTAAACAGAAAGACTGCTTTGTGAAGTAAGAATTTCCATTATGTAATCGATAACCTTTCTAAATTGTTAATTCAGGAACATCCACACATGCAAACGTCGGATTTTCAGATCAGTATCATACTAATTTTGTGCCACACCACTGATCAGAGGCAATCAGGTGAGGTATACAACCGCTGTCGCAATAGCGCAGTAATATTTTCTGGTGAAAGTATTTTCTGTTACGGAGCTCAAGGTTATTGCGTGTCTACGTTCGCTATAATTCTTTTTATTTTTTTTATTTTCTTACTTTCCCATTGATTTAATATTACACTAAGCCACTCCGCTTGTGACTGGGTGTAACTAGTAAATAAAGAAATATTAGTAAATCCTACATTGTTCACTGTGGAACACATCGAAATATCAGTGCTTCCAATAATATGCCCTGAGGTGTATCACATGACACGAAAATTTTGTAATAGAGAGATTCCTCTGAGGAAGCAGAATCACAGTATTCCCATTACATCATTGACAATCCTTTCTAAAGACCTTATTTAGAAACTTCCAGACTTGTAATCCTCGGTTTTCAGATAAGTATGATTCTTTCGTTCAAAAATGTTGAAATGTTTGCAAAGCTATGTTAGCAATATGTTGTGGCCATCGATCCCTAGTTATAATCTACTTCAAATAACTTATGCAAACACACTCACCCATGCCCAAGGGACGACTCGACCTTCTGACAGGGAGCAGTCCACATCAAAGTGCCTTAGAGCGCATGGCCGTTCGCGCGCGACCGACGTTTCGTCTGGGAAAGTGCTCTCTTCAAAAGAGCACAAGGCTGTGATGTTTCTATGTCCGCAATTTCTGTTGTTGTTGTTGTGACTTTTAATTTTTCTATTCATTTGTTATGAGGCTCATACCCAAACCTCCATATGTCAGACACTCAGTTAGGTAACAAACGTTGTATATCAATTGAGTGTCAACCAAAATTCCGATATAATTCGTTCTCTGTGCTGACGTCCAGGAGATCGTAAGTAAACTGTAATAATAAGGAACACGTGGCCCACAGAGTGGAGGAAAAGCGAAACAGTGTGTTATCGACAGTTTACTTTTGCTTCGTTTATGTGAAAGCAACAAACCTGTAGGGTTTATTCGTAGTTTCACAGAATAAACAAACACAAGAATAAATAAAATGCAACACACATGCAGCAGTATTAATGTTATTATTATTACTATTAATACTTCCGCATGAATGGCAGGATTATTTCTTTATTCATGTGTTACGATTGCTTCTGTTTTTTCTTAGAAACTACAGATATACTCTACAGGTTTGCTGCATTAAAATAAACGAAGCAAAAGCGAACTGCCGAAAACTTACTGCTCTAAAATCCGAGCACTCCTTTTACTTTTGCATGTCAGACACGTTTAACCAATATAATACTCGTGTATGCAGATGTAGCACAATAGCCACAGTAATAAAGAAAAACAAGTTTGCATCACCAAGGCCTTAACCCAAATCCCTGAGACGTCAGACATGACGTATATCGCATTCCCCACGAGCGGATAACGCGACGCAGTCTCCCAGATATGCTTTTCCTGTACTCTGTAGCACCGATGACACTTATTACTTTCCGTTTACGCACTTTCTCCTGCACGGCAGCACATAGGGCGAATGATATCGAAGTTTTGGTTAATACTATTTTGATATGTTACTTTTGGTACCCATCTGACTGTTTGATATGTGAATGTTTAGATGCCAGCTACATCGCAGTGCGACTGAATTTAACTGGTATATAGACAAAATGAGTGGACCCAAAATGTCCCCTGTGGTAGATCACACAACACGAAAATTCTGGATCAGAGAAACTGTTCTGTAAGCCAGGAGCATAGAACTCCCACTACGTCATCGACATTCCTTTTGAAATTGCTAATTCAGAAGCATTCAGAATTGTAGCCATCAGCATCTTACTAATTTTATGTGACAACTCCAATCGGAAGCAATAAAGCAAGCGGCAATATTTCGTCCCGAAAAGTGGACCATATTACAGAGTGCAAGGTTGTGGTACATCTAAATTTACAATAATTATTTTATTGACTTTCGTAGTCATTTGTCGTAACAGTGGAGTCTGCTGAGTTTACTAAGATAAAAAAATAAAAAATATAAAAAGAAAAAAGAAAAAGAAAAAAACCACCCTAATGAGTAATGAGTGGATCCAGTATTGATCCTTGCACAACATATCACAATATTAGTGGACAGAATAGTGATCCCAGCGGGACATTATATCACACGAATACTCCGAAACAGAAAAAGCATTTTGTGTACTCAGGATCACAGTATTTTCATTACAGCAGCGACACTCCTTTCGAAATTCCCAAGAGACTCTCAGACTTGCTGACGTCGGGTTTTCAGATCTGTATCATACTAATGTTGTGCGACAGCTCCGATCTGAGGCAAAATGGCGAGCTATGAATTGCCTGTCATAATAGCACAGCAATATTTCGTCTGGGAAAGTGTTCTTTATTGCAGAGTGCGAAGTTGTGGTATTAGTTCTTTCATATACTTTCCTATTCATTTAACCGTAATAGTGGAGAGTTCTGAAATTAAATATGATATTATGAGTGGATCCAGTATCCAGTGTTGATCCCTGTAGAATAAATCAAAAGGTTAGTGGACCAAAAAATGATCTCTGTGGTACATCATATGACTGAAACAGAAAAACTGTTTTGTGAAGTCAGGTGCACAGTATTTTCATTACAGCAGGGACGCGCTTTTCGCAATTCCTAATTCAGCAACTTTCAGACCTGTAGTCGTCGTGTTTTCAGATCGGTATCATACTAATTTTCTGCGACAGCTCCTATCAGGGGCAATAAGGCGAGCTATACATCGGCTGTCACAACAGCGCAGCAATATTTCGACCGGGAAAGTGCTCTCTATTTCAGATAGCGAAGTTCTGGTATAAGTTATTTTATCCACTTTCCTATTCATTCAACAGTGACAGTGAAGACTTCTGAATTTAGTTATGATATTATGAGTGGATCCAGTATTGATCCCTATGGAACACATAAAAATGTTAGTGGACCCAAAGATGATCCCTGTGGTACATCATAAGTCTGAAATAGAAATACTGTTCTGTGAAGTCAGGAGCACAGTATTTTCATTACAGCAGCGACCACGCCTTTCGAAATTCCTAATTCAGAAACTTTCAGACTTGCGGTCGCCGTGTTTTGAGATCGGTATCATACTAATTTTCTGCGACAGCTCCGATCAGGGGCAATAAGGCGAGCTATACATCGGCTGTCACAATAGCGCAGCAATATTTCGTCCGGGAAAGTGCTCTATATTCCAGAGTGTGAGGTTCTGGTATAAGTCCTTTCATCTACTTTCCTGTTCATTTAACAGTAACAGTGAAGATTTCTGTATTTAGTTACGATATTATGAGTGGATCCAGTTTTGATCCCTGTGGAACATCAAAATGTTAGTGGACCCAAAAATGATACGTGTGGTACATCATACGTCTGAAACAGAAAAACTGTTTCGTGTAGTCAGGAGCACAGTATTTTCATTACAACAGTGACACGCCTTTCGAAATTCCTAATTCAGAAACTTTCAGACTTGCGGTCGTCGTGTTTTCAGATCGGTATCATACTAATTTCCTGCGACAGCTCCGATCAGGGGCAATAAGGCGAGCCATACATCGGCTGTCACAATAGCGCCGCAATATTTCGCCCTGGAAAGTGCTCTCTATTACAGAGGAGGCGCGGCCCCTGGCGGCCCCTGGCGGACAATGCTGTGGCCGGTGCCGGCGTCGAGCCCCGGCGCCGTATTTCAGGCCGCTGAGTGACAGCTGAATGCGCGCGCCGCCGGCATGCGCTGCGCGGCCACTTCGCGCCCAGCTTTCTGGAAAGCGCGCTGGCGTCCGCCAAGAAGTCGACGCGACGCCCTTTTTGCGCCTCTCGCGCGCGCAGGGAGCGGCCGCGCACAATAATGCGCTATCTTCCAGGAATTTAGTGCCCGCGGAGACACGTACGATGAAACAGGAACCTGCCAGGGCAGAGGCGCCGCGCGGCGCGTCGTATTAGATTTGTGGTCACTCGCGCTGACGTCCCACATCGCTTTTCCCGGAACCTGTCGGGAAAGTTTGCTCAATAAACACCGCTCCGGATTCCGACGCTGGTCGAGCCGCGAAGGGCTGCGTGTGTCGTGTGTGTGTGTGTGTGTGTGTGGCGGCGACTTGTAAAGTGAATTACATGTACGGGATCAGTTGCATGCTGGCGTTACGATTTCTCGTGTGTCCCCTGATCTGGATCTTAAGACGTTGGAAAAGGAAACAAGAAACCTCTATTAAACTTTACACTTTAAAGGTAAGGAGAGGCATTGAATTAAAATTTTTGCTTTGGCCGCGTTTCGAACCCGGGATCTTCTACTCACCAGGTAGGTGCTTTAGACCACTCAGCTAACACAGCATTGTAGCCAAAGCTAACACAACATTTTAGTCAAAGCAACTACACGGACTGTTTTAACGCACGTCTCCCTCCACACCACATTCTTTAATTCTGCCTCATGTACTGTGTGAAATGCGTATCAAATTGCCAGGGCAATTGAAGTATGTGGTGTGGAGGGATACGTGCTTTAAGACTGTCCTTATAGTTGCTTTGGCTACAACACTGTGTTAGCTGAGTGGTAGCCGGGCGCCGTGGCTCAGCGCGCCCGGTCAAGCCGGGCGCCGTGGCTCAGCGCGCCCGGTCAGAGGGCTGAACGCCTCTCTGTAACAAAAAAGCTGAGCCAAGAACTCATCGAACGACAACGAACAAAAAGGAGCAACGACCGCAATGAACTGATCTATCCATAGAACAAAAAAAAAAAAAAAAAAAAAAAAAAAAAAAAAAAAAAAAAAGTGGTATGAAGCACGTACTTAGTAAGTATGAGGTCCGGGGTTCGAATCCCGGCCACAGCATACATTTTAATTCAATGGCTCACCTTATGTTCCTTATGTTTAATACCTTTGGTATAACGAGACAATGTTGTCTCAAGGAATTCTATTACTTTACGCTTTAGCCCTATTTTTGTCAAAATAAGAGGAAACTCTTAAGCCCGTTTTAAACGATGAACGAAGTTGTAATAGACTGATAATGAGTTGCGTTAATGGCAGCCGTCTGCGGTTCGATCGGCTTCACTAGTATGTTCGTGCCAGCATCAACGCGCATAATCGTAGCGATAAAGAAACAGGGCAAGTTCTAAATTCGGTACTAGTGGGTTTACTGCGCGTGTGCGAGCTAGTAACTGTCTGCTGCAATCACCGCTCCAGTTAGTCCGCCATTTTCCTTCCTATTCACGTATGTTTTGCGATTGTCAAAGTTTATGATCACAACGTATTTCTAATGGCGGCATTCACACTTCGTCATCGGATGTTAACCTATTTTCGTCACGCGATTTTCTTGTTGTAGTCGACGATTATACGGTTTACACGCAAATGTCTCTTATTAATCTTTATTTTATTATTATGCTTTGCTTTTGCGGTAAATTGCAAATGTTTCATGACGACTTACATATTTTCCACAATTGAGTGTCCTCCTAAAAAAAGAAAAAGTAAGGTCGTATATCTGAAACCGAAAAACGAATTATGTTTTACATCATTGTAACAGAAAAGACTGAATCCAATTGTTTATTTGGATAAGATTGTTATTTTATAACGCAGTTTTCATTAAATAACATTTTAAATGAAAAAAAAATTCAGTTGTGTATGACAATATTAACAGTGTCAGCGGGCAAATCGTAGTGGACAAAGTAAACAAGCTCTGTTTATACTCTTATAAACATTGTTTCATGAGTTCATATGTTTATTTTTCGCTTGAGAATAGATGTAGATATTTTGAAATGTTGTTTCACTTCCAAGCACTCTACCACACTATGTTGACCAAAATCATACGATGTAAAGTTTTCTTTGGCCGTCAATAACATTTAGCGTTGTTGTTTTCTCAATTCCAGTATGGAACTATGGCTATCTACATATCAGATCGCCAGTTATAAGCTCACTTTAAACATCAGGTATTGGGATAAACAAAAATCACGTGACACACAGTATGAATACTACTAAATGTGACGGTGCCGTAACGAAACGTTGACGTGACGGACACAGTGGATTGGCCTTTCGTATCCAGAAGATGTACCACTGGTTTACAGCCCCGAAAAAGAACAATAAACTAGATTCTCCAGCAGCATATAGTGCATGGTTTATAGTGTGATAACGTTTATCATCTAAAAACGCTGCAAAAAGATCTTGCATGTAACTTCCTGGCAGATTAAAATTGTGCCGCAACCGGGACTCGAACTTGGGACCTTTGCCTTTCGCGGACAAGCGCTCTACCGACTGAGCTACCCGACACGACTCACGATCCCGCCTCACAACTTCACTTCCGCCAGTACCTCGCCTCCTACTTTCCAAGCTTCACAGAAGCTCTCCTGCGAACCTTGCAAGATTGGCACTACCGGAAGAAAAGATATGGTGGAGATATGGCTTAGCCACAGCCTAAGGGGACAATGTTAGCCAATAGCTGATGACTGTTTTCAAGACCACGCCCTTTCAGTCACCGGCGGAAATTTTCTGTGGGATGAGATGAGACTTGCGATCTGATGTCTTTCCCACGTTTCAAGCATGTTGTCTTTATCTTCTGCATTCCTTCTTGTTCAAGAAAACAGTTCTTTGTGGCAGCTGTCTGTGTTAGACCTGTCTGGTATGTCACTTATCAGAGTCTTTCTCCCTGGCCAGAAACATTGTTATGGTGGAACCACTTTATCTATACTGCAAGTCAGTCTCTCTCCCACTCACGCACGTGTGCAGTGCTGGGGTTTGCTTCCCTTCTTCCCGTCTGCAGGGGTCCACGGTTTATCTGCGATACCATCGCTTTTTAGAAACCTCTGGTGTCTGAAGATAAGGCCTTTCTCTGCACATGTCCTATTGTGTCTATATAGTTCTAAGGGCCTCAATTCCGTTCGTCCGTTGTCTCCATTTATCTGCACTCTCCTAAAGTCAGGCTGGGGCGGGAGAATACGGGGCGGCGGCCGATGGCGAAGGTGAAAGTTGGGGTGTCTCCCACTGGCTGCATTCCACTCCCCAGTCCGGTGGAACGCCCCAGGCTGGAGGCCGACGTGGCGTACGTGAACCGATCAAAAGCGCCCCTGCTCGAAATATTACAGTATTTACCACTTTACGCGCAGTTTATAACTTTGTACTTGAAAATACACAATGTCTATACCTATGATGACCTGTATTTCTTGTTTTACACCCTGATATCATAACGTGTACCAGAGATGCATCAATCCCTAGAAGATGGCCCATCCAACCCCAAATCCACCGGGAAAGATAGAGCACCAAGAAAGTAATGTGGTCCAACCATTCCGGACTTACACTATTATTTATTTATTTATTTATGTTTATGTTACTATGTAAAATGTTTATGTTGAATTATTAAGATGCTGGTGTCAGAATATCGAATCATCCACAGTGACACAAAACACGAATGTCGGCAGCATCACAAACCTCTGTTATGTTCTTTTATTCAATTTATGCTCAAATTAACCGATACAGTACTTTAAACGTCCTATAGGTAATTACGGTGTGAAAACACACGTGGTGAATAATTCAAGAGAGGCTTATGCAATATAAGTGTACCTAAATAGGAAGATATAAGGAAATTTGCATAAAAGCAAGCCTAATCTCTATCTATATAAAAACGAAAGGACACTCATTCATACGCTCACTCACTCACTGACTAAACACGAAAACTACTTCACCTATAAAGCTGAAATTTGGTAGGAATGTAGTTTATAGGAAAGAAGACGTCAGATAAGAAAGGATTATAGGGCTGATAGTTCAGGAGATATGACGTCATAAACGTCATAAACAATGAAAACTTCCCCGTCTGGCGGCACTTAATAGTGTGACTTTATCAGTCCACTATTTGAGAAGGAGAGCACTTAGCGAATTGCAACCAACTTTAAACATAATTTCAAACCTTTAGAAAACTCTTACTTGCTGACTACCCCAGCAAAATGATGAAATGAAAAAAAAAAAAAAAAAAATTGTCGCTTACTACTTTTACGGCGATCATGCCGTAAAATTACAGCATTTGGCATGACGTTATAATTTATTTGTCGTATACTATTAATTGTATTCGCGAGAAATGTTACAGACAGTATACACACATACCACTGAACGAAAGTTCGAAATTTTATCATAGTACGGCACTCAGTTCACGAAGTATGAAGTCATAAACAATGAGATGCGAGCAAAACTGCTGCATCACGCGAAAACATTACACATTTCCTCCTAAACCTCTGGACCGATTTCAACCAAATACATACATTCCTTACCGTGAGATAACAGTTCCTGCAGGGTTAAGAATCACATACGGCACTTTGTTCAGGAGATATGACGCCATAAGCAATAGGAATCGCAAAGCACTGCCACATAATGCGACGAGACTTTATTCATACACTGCATAATTTCAAACTTTTATTATATTTTTCTTCACCGACAACCACAGTAAAATTTTGAAAGGACAAACGTTTCTCGCTTACTACTTTACCACTGTTCATGGACTAAAACTACGGCATTCGGTATGACGTTACAGTTTATAATTTCTACACTACAAACTGTAGCCGCAGGAAATTTTACAAACAGCATGCACACATATGGTGTGTTACTTCGCCAGTTTTTTTCTTTTGTCTGTTTTTTTTTTCCTTGTAGTACTATGATATTAACTACGAACAAGATGAGAAACTTTGATAAACTTTGATTTTACTAACAGTGATTTCAAGACAAGATCGCTTACTTTATTTTAATTACGATGACTGGTTTCGATCTCCATTGGCCTCATCATCTGATCTGCAAATCAAGCACAGAGACTATTTAGAAAAAATGCCTTAAACTACACCATAACTTTTATCAAAACATTTAGGGAACATTAGTATATGTGAAAGTTTGCAGATCGCGCGTTTAGCAACGTCAGTATACTGCTCACATGGTAAAACGTCCGTTTCATAGTCCGCGATGTTAGTAAATCATGTATTTCATCATCTAAAGCTGTTAACCTGCTTGAAGTTTCTTGTAATCTACAGTACAGAAAATTTTTATTTGAAGTAGTGTAGCCGAAATTATTCACATCTGCAACAAAACGCGTGATATAGACTCTATCCCGTGGTCTTCGCCGCTTCAGATTGTGAAGGCGAGACGAAACTAGCGTTTAAATTCTCAGGTAGAGCTACGTTCTTAAGAATTTGTGGTGGTTGAACTCGTGCACGCAATTGCTCGTCCTATTCACGTAATGCAGCCAGTTCTCTCTGCTCGGAAGTTAATTCAGGGTTCCGCGAGAGTACATTCTCAATCTGGCGTGTTGTCTAAGTGAGATGATCAGCGTCGGCTATAGTAGCTTCCGTTCCGTGTGCCTTATGACAAATAGCGCTTAGTGCAGTGAAAAATAACGGCTAAACAGTTGGCACAACTTTTGTCTTTTGGCACCAAAGAGGTTCCTTGTTTGAGCGCCACTAACAAACACAGACCAAAGATAACATATACTGCACATGCCCCTATCTCTGCTGTGTTGTGGTTTGAAACCAACATCTAATATTGCACCGAGTCACTTGACTGAGGCTTCGTCGTTACGAACGACAGTGTTTCTAACGTACAGGTGAAGTCAAGCGTTGATTTTAACAATGAAACGACTTCAAGTATTCCTATTACACATTTTGTAGTAAAGGTAACGTGATTTCTCCATATTACTGACATTACTGCGGTGATTATCGTTTTTACATGTGGGCAGGCGAAAAGTATTGTCAGTTCCGTTTACAAGCAACAATATTACACATCCTCAAAATTTGTGATGCCCTATGAAATTTTACTTTATTCCCAACTGACCAATGTGATTTTTAATGGGAAGATAATTTCAGCATGTCTTGACTCAGTATATAAGTCAGAAAGTCAATAATTTCTGGTGCATATCTGCCATTATTAGCGTTACACAATTCTGAAGATGAATACAGACTGTTTATTATCCCTATAAAGCTAGTTCTTGTCACGTACATCAATAATTTTTAATCACATTACAGTATTTAATGTCAGTGGCCAATAGTTTTCTTGTTTTATGTTTTGTCTTCACTGTGGGCGGCAAAAGTCATAACATATAAACACACTTGTATTATATTATAATCGGACATTATTGATGCAAACCGATTTCAGGTATCTATAAAATCATGACAAAGCCTATCATATGTATTGTTGAGGAATCGTATGAAAACTGATGTTGCGTGTCAAACTGGTATTTAGTCTCCTGTGTTAGGAGATTCCCAATACAACAAAAACAATCATTCGCTATAGAACTGCAATTCTGTTGCGTATAAAAGAACTGTGAATACATTTCATCGAGGCACAGGTAAAAACTGTAACCGTTGCACTGATATTGCGAATTGCGGAGAACTAACGCCCATTGTACTACTGAACATGTAATAAGAATACGCTAAGACGTGTTATTGTCGAAATCTACGCTTAATTTGCACTAGCGAGGAGAAGAACTGCGACTCTCAGCTGCACTTCACATTTTTTGTAATGATGAACAGGTTTTCCTGCCCCGAGTCACGTGACTTAGATGCTGGTTTCAGTATAATGACGTCACCCGCAGTCTATCTTATCTTTCATAGACCAAAGATAACATAGACTGCGCGTGTTCCTATCTCTGCTGTGTTGTGGTTTGAAACCAACATCTAATATTGCTCCGAGTCACGTGACTGAGTTTTCGTCATTATGGCAACGATTTTTCTCATTTACAGGTGAAATCAAGCGTTGATTTTAACAATAAAACGACTTTCTTATTCCTATTACACATCTAGTAGTGATGCTAACGTAATTTCATCATATTGTTTATATTAATGCAGTGATTGTCATGTTTACATGTGCCCAAGTGAATAGTACCTTATTGTCAGTTATTTTTAGAAGCAACAGAATTATATATACTCGGTGTTAGTATTACGCTTTGAATCTTTTACTTTTTGCAACTTACGAATGTGATTATCGATGGGAAGATACTTCAAGTTGCTCTTGAGCAAGTTTATATGTTAGCAGGAAAGTCGTTTCTGGTGAAAATTTACTTTTAGTAACGTTATACAAAGCTGAACATTCATACAGACTAGTCATTATCCCTTTAAAGTTACTTCTTGGCAAGTGCATCGATGACGTTTCCTCACTACCCTATTATTTAATGTAAACAGCCAATACTTTGGTTGTTTTACGTTTTAGCATGACGATGTGTAGCAAAAATCTTAAAATATAAACGTTTGTATGTTGTTAAAATCGGACATTATGGATGCAAACAGATTTCATTTCTTATAAAAGCACAACGAAACATATCAAATGTATTGTTGAGGATTTGTAATGGAGCTGATGCTCCTTTCAAACTGATATTTTATCTTCCACTCCTGTGTAAAATACAAACTATAAGACTCACAGTACAACAACAACAATCTTTCGCTTAAAATCTGTAGTTCTGTTGCTTTTGAAAAGACTGTTAATACATTTCAGCTAGGCACATGTAAAAACTGTAGCCTTCGTAATAATTCTTGCAATTGCGGAGAACTAACACCAATGTACTACAAAAGATGTAATAAGAACACGCTAAGACCTTCATTGTACAAATATACGCTTAATTTGCACTACAAAGGATAAGAACTGAAACTCTCAGCTATATTTCGCATTACCCGTAATGATAAAACGATTTCCTGCCCCGAGTCACGTGACTTAGATGTTCGTTTCAGTGGAATGACGTCAAGCGCAGTCTATATTATCTATGGTTTATGTTATCTTTGGTCTATGCTAACAAATGATGCCTACAACGCATATGTTTGAAGCAGTTCTTTATACTGATAACAGATGGCACCACTGTTGCCTTGACAACGTAAACTTATTTACGCGCATGCATATACTCATATAAACTCAATGTTTGTCTAACAAAATTACTACTGCACAGATCAAAAGTTTTTGAAATGAGTGTCTCCTCAGTTGAGTTGATTTTTAGATGAATAGTGCACCAGACTTATCTGACAGTATACAATGTGATGGCGCGTCGTCGTCTCTGCGTCCTCTCGGCGTTGAATCTCACTTAAGATCCCAGATGCAGTCGACTCGAAGTGCGGAAGGATCCCTTAGTGTAGGATAGCCCGAGTTTTGGCACCAAATATGGGATTTCGTTACAACCAGGGCTTCGAAATAGTACTAGAGCTACAGCTGTTCCAAGAAGGATGCCATCTCGAGTCACACTTACACTTTATTAATCAGATATTAATAAACACAGAGTAACAAGTCACACAAAGATTACACATAACATAAAACTGTTACAAAGATATCACTCCACAGCATATCTTCAAAGCTGAGTTTTAAAACTTGTAGAAACTGCATGTCATGTAGAGTAAAATAATGTAAAATGTTTCAAACTATATCAATATGAATGTCAAAAGCCACCTTCGAGTGATTTGAAATTACGTTAGATGTACTTTTCGTTTCAGTTGATCCAAACTGATGAGATCATCTTGGATGTAGGAGATGTGTTTTACCAGTCATCCATGATGTTATAACAGCAGGTATGTTACCGCTAGTCGTCTAGGGCTTACTGAATTTGTAGAAACGTGTGGTTTTGTGCGGATAGGTCAAAGGTGGTGGACAGTATTAGCTTAAAAACATAGCCAAATATATCGTCTTTGTAATACAAATGAATCTTATTATGTAACATATATACTTGAATAAAATTATTTTGTTCACAATTTATTTCATAATCTATGTACATTTGCCTCTTGTTAATTTAAAATGGTTAATTAGATTTCTACGTTCATTTGTCAGAATGCAGCTTTAGTGCATATAGTTATGTTTCATATTTCAATGTCTTTCAAGTAGGACTGCATTTATTTAGTCTTTTGTGGCTGGTATAATAAATGGCACAGTCTTAGATAAACCTATATCATTTATCTTGTTAGATAGATTCTTTTAATATCGATTAGTTTGAATTCATTGCAGTTATAATACGTTTATTGTCATGTTTGAAAATTTTTCATCATCCGAAGTTTATGCCTGTTAATCTTCAATTCTTTTATTTGATATTTGGCAGTATGAGTAGCTGCTATGAGCATGAAAGCAGACATGTACATTTCAACGTCTACGATTTAAACGTGTCATGTTTACCTAGAGTGGTGTATAGTCCATTGCTGTTTGTGGAAAAACCACATGTTAAGAGGGTGAGGACACTATCAGCTACTTGCTTGTTGGCTCTGTTATTGGTAGAACAATGAGCGAGTAATGTCACACTACTCAGCTATTTCTCTACTTACTTGTACAACTCACAGCATGTGTGGAAGGATACAATTTTTTTTTTTTTTTTTTTTTTTTTTTTTTTTTTTTTTTTTTTTTTTTTTTTAAGTGAATATTTATTTTGTATTAGCGAACCGTCGTCCTCTTGCTGTTCCAGTCACGTATCGCTACCGATAAGCCCCCCTGTGGTTTACTATCTAATTTTATCTTCATGCTCTTTGTCGAGACAAATCTAGGAGGAATAAACGTACTGAATGTGTCTCTTCGCGAATCATGCAGTCTCGGAACTTCGACAGTTGCACATACTGTGATGCAGAATGCCTCTCCTGAAGCGTCTGCCGTAGGAAATGATTTATCATTTCCGTAACGCTTTCGCGTTTGCTAAATAAATATGTAACGAACCCTTCTTGCACTTTCCTGGACTCGTCTAACTCCTCTGTCATTCCTATGAAGTGCGGATGCCATACTGACGAGCAGTATTCAAATATTGCTCGAACGATTGCACTGTAAGCCACTTCTGTGGATTCCGAGTTGGATGCGGCACCTAAGATTACCACACCACGATCGATTCGCTGTTATGACCGTTGGAACAGCGTGACTTAGCTCTCGTAGCAGCTTCTTCAACAACCTCAACTGTAGCTCCCGGCCGCCATTTCGCGCAACATTCAGATCACGTAATATTTAACAGTATAAGGAAGGGAGATACAAAGAAAGGGTACTAAGAATTTTACTTTCAGCTTGGACGACGATTGTCAATAGGACTGTAATTTTACTCTTGAAACCGACGTAGCTAAGCAGTCCGGAAGAACAGGCACCATATCAATAATGGTATATATGCCAACAACGAAACAATACGGGTGGTAGATAAGTTTTGTTACTTGGCCAATAAAATAATGTTTTTGAACAAAAAAATAAACAAATTTACTAACGTAGTTATTAATTTTAGCGTAAAGAAGTCTTTTCTTTCGAAATTTGTGTGGGGTAGTGACTGATACGGGAGTTAAACTTGGACCACAAACATTTCAGATAGGAAGAGTATAGAGGCTTGTAAAATGTAGTGCTACAAAAGAATGTTGATGATTAGGTGGGTAGATCTCGTAACTAATGAGGAGGTACTGAATAGAATTATGGAAGTAAGGAATTTTTTGCATACTTTGACAAAGAGAAGGGATCGATTGCTAGGCTACATTCTTATTCATCAAAGAATTGTAAATATAGGATTGGACGGAACTGTGTGGGCTAAAAATCCCAGAGGGAGACCAAAAGACAAATAAAATGAACAGATTGAAAAGGATGAGGATTTTTCGTCTTATTAGGAGATGGAAGGCTTGCTCAGGATAGAGGAGGATGAAGAGCAGCATCAAACCAGTCTCCGGACTGAAGACCATAACAACAACATGCCTCCAACTAGCAGTTGGAAATTTCAATGCTGTCGCATTAATTCGCTGGATCCCTTGTGGGAATCCAGTATAGGCTGCAAAGAAGATGAGTTAATGGGCAGATGGCACTACCACTGAGTGTGCTAGATGTTGAGAATTTGCTCTGAAAGGGAAGCGTACCCGGATAACCTAATTCATTAAGACGACCCGAATCTCGGTCTAGCACAAATTTTCAACTTTGCCTTTGAATTTATTTCAACGCCCTGAAACGGTCGAAATGCGACAGTATTTTGAGCACGTATATGGATCCATGGACCCAGACGTACTTGAAGTGAATATTTCCATACATTACAGTGAAAAATGACTACTGATGACGATTTATGCTTAGGTTCATTTATAGTCAACATTTGTTTCGTTTTTATAGTGGCAATCATCTATAATGAATGGCTCGGACTGTTTACCATGCAGCTATTTCGATTCTCATGCTCAAATGTTCTACTACGACTGAAATTAGCCAGTTTATTTAATCTCTTGTGGGGAGCACTATATGATATTCAGTGATCATAATGTTATGCAGTTTAATGTAAACCAGTTAGTTACTTAACTATCTGTGTTAAGGGCCAGTATTTAATTAAAATAATTGCTGGTTCCTGCGCCCAGTCAAACAGTATTAACTTGTAAAAGTGCAACAGATCCTTGCACATACGCTTAATTCAGTGATTACTCACAGTTATTGAAATGTATTACATTTCTGATTCCTAAACCTACTGGTAACGGTTATTGGCCATTGGCTAGTCACCACTTCCTTGAGCAAAAGGTATTACTAAAATTGGTGCTGTTATCATAGCCCCATAATGAGAGCTCAGTATTGTTCCACACTAAACCTCAAGCAGGCGTATTGGATGAAGATTCAAAGCCCTTCATTATATGTGATACTGAATACAATCTGTTAGAATACAACTGTATCCATTTTTAGTTAGTCACTGAGGCAACTGTTTTAATGTCTGCCAGATACACTATTAGGTGATCAGATTATGCGTATTTACAATCATTCAGATAATTTTCGTCGTTAATGTGAGGCTGATTTATATATGAGTTCTTAAAAAATAAATTTGCCCCACTGCTAGATTATTATTTTAAAACTATAGGGTAAGGTGGTACAATTGCGATCATTTCGAACACTTGTTATTGTAACTGGAAATATATTGAGAAAAGAAATAATTTTAACTAGGGCATTTGTTCTTGGATTTTTAATGTATATGTAACACAAATATTATACAATTACAAAAGTTGGTATAAACACAAAAAGAGGTTACAGAATTGAGAAGAATCGATCGAAAATGTACCACACTACGTACAAGTGTGATCACTTCCTGGTACAATTTCGATCACTTGCATCTTCCACATATAAAACACTTTTTTTCCTCGGGCACCAACGCATACTTCGTAGTACCAAACATTGCATTTTTGGCAGCGAATTCAGTAACCCTTAGCTAATGATTCTGAACTATAATAATTCAATAAACAAAATCCACAATTATTTTCCTTGTTTGCTGGCTAATTGAAGCTTGGTAAACTTCTTTCATCATTACTTACAGACGTACATTTCCGTTTATTGTTCTTGTTGCATTTGTTCATTGTTTTCCTTGTGCCCTGTTGAAAAGGTTTCCTCTTGCTGCGGAGGTTATCCAGGTTTTCATCTGAAGTGAGTCTAGCTGATGTCTGTGTTTTCCTCTTCCGAGACGATCATTTTTTCTCTGTACTTGGCAAAATGTCCCTGACAGCATCGTGCTGAGAAATTGTACTGGACCCTGGCGTTACGGATTTGCCGTGTTCGTCAGTTACATCTTTTGACGATGAGGGTTCTTCTCCCATAATGCTGTTAGTAGCTTGACTGGCGGAGACTGAAGGAGCAGGAGCCTCGAGTAACGTTGAAGGTGGAAATTTCTCCTCGGGAACAATGTCTTTGCAAAAGGGCATTATTCCTCTACATTGGAACCCTTTGACTGCGCATCCAATGGACGCAGCTTTACCCCAGGCATCACAGAAAATCGTAGAGAATTGTTGTTTTGTAATGTTTTCATTGGGATTGCGATGAATCCAGTTAGTTGCATTTCTGTGATATTGAGCCTTTAGGGACTTGAAAAACGTTCTATCTAATGCAAAAGTTCTATCCCATTTACCGACAATATTCTTCAACATCTAACCTGGTGTGGCTGCCATGGTTGTCAACAATAAGAACTGTAATAGGGCTACCCATTGTTTTGTATTTGTTGAAGTGTCGCAGCTGGACTCAATTTATTGTAGATTTTCTTTTCTGCTCGTTTTCGTGGCATCTAGAAAATAAGAGGTGGCTTTAAAAATCTTTAAATATACAGCATTTATTTGCAATAATTGTGTATTATGTGTCTATGGTAACCAATCGTGACGGACAAAACTGAAAAACTGCAGTGATCGAAATTGTACTAGGGTATCGAAATTGTACCATTTTTCTGATCGAAAATGTACTACTGGCGTGAGTGAATACACGAGTAAATAGTAGTGAATTCTGCCAAGAAATGGCAGCACATGTCACAGAAGCTTTCTCTGTAGGTGCCTCATAACACGCCCGAATGGAAAACAAGTTTCTAACCTTACTAATATAGAATTTGCAAGCGCGTGGAAACTAGAAAATTTATAAGAGCGCGTTAGACTAAGTAGCTTCACTTACCTCTTAACAGGAAAAAATTTATATCTCCGTAGTACAAAGTGGTGTATTGTTGAAAAACACAGGAGGAGATGTAGAAGCCTGCTACACTACGACGCCACACAAAGGCAAGTGCTACCAACACTAGGAGAATGACAAATGGCGCGAAACCTTATGTTGATCGGAATTGTACCTATATCGAATTTGTACCACCTCACCCTATTTGCAGATGGAATCTAGAGTGATCAGAATAGGTCTACGTTCTAGTTCGCAGAGCAATTTTGAGGAATCTTTCCGAGTACTATACTTTTTATAAATGAAACAGATCTTGTAAACGATAAATTGAGCGGAAGTTTTGATAATTTTTTTTCCTTTTTATTCGCTCTGTTAGAATATTTCGATATTGAATTCAGCGACTTAGATTGATTTCAAACTGATTTGGTATGGTTTTATTAACATTTTTAGCCTTATTTCTGAGTTACTAATGCAGCGTGGCACATTTTACCATAAAAATGAAATATTTCAGTCTTTTGCAATTGAAGTCTTTTTATTCTTCAATGTCATGGTAATAAGTTCCTTTCTTATACAACAGAATTTTTTTTAAATTTTTTATTACTCAGTAGTGTTTCATCTGTAAAATGCGGGCGTTTCTTATCTTAATAGTAAAATACACTAAACTGAGTTAATATTTTTGCAGTGGGCTTTTTCACAGCTCCTGAAATTTTATTGGTCTTTCGTGACTTTCACTGAAGTCGTGAGGTCAGGGGGAAGTTTTTCACAGTGGAAGACATAGAAGTATCAATAAGAAAATAATGATAATTGTCATGCAGATTCTTTCGAGAATAAGTGATGCACAAAATCATGCAGTCTAACATAATGTCATTTCACTTACATTGCGACATAACAGTTATTTAGTTTTCATTCGATGGTATTTCTGTACACCATCAGTTA
Organism: Locusta migratoria; assembly: GCA_026315105.1. NCBI lineage: Eukaryota > Metazoa > Arthropoda > Insecta > Orthoptera > Acrididae > Locusta > Locusta migratoria. The sequence continues at coordinate 18,686,215 of CM048751.1, forward strand.
TTATGTCGTGTTGCAATAAATACAGTGTATTTTAAAGGGTCAACAGACACAAAGTCTGCTGTTGTTCATGTGTTGTCGATAGCCTTCATTCGTATTCGTGAGAAAGAGAACACTGAGCATATATAAGATAAAGACCCTTTCGGATGATGTAAGTTTGATTGTCCTTATTGTGTAAGTAATAACAAAAGTTACTTCTTCAGTTTTCGTATTTCGGTATTTTGTAATGTTTTGCTACTAATATACGGAATAAAGGCTTCTCTCACATTTAATGAAACGGACCATTGTAGCAGTATCCTCGTAGAAGAACGTCGTGTAACAGTTATCAAATTCACTTTGTCCCTCTGTATTATATGTATTTAAACAAGTGACAGTCCATAGCCGAATTAAATTACATGCTATATGTGGCACATTTTAAATAATGTACCGCATGTGATAACTATGAGGTCTGGTAATTACTTGCAGTGGTATATAAAACTTGATTAAGATATGGCAGGAGTGTTTGTGATTTAACGTAGTAAGTAGGCATATAATGTCAGTAAGTTTCGTGTTTTCCCAAGTGAAAGCTACGATTTCTGACTGCATACGCCTGATTTTACTTGAGGCCACAAAGAAGCTGTGAGTGATCTAACTGACGCACTAAATGGCTATGTCGTCTTATTACGGACTGGGCGGCCGTTCCGTCAGAGGTTCGAGTCCTCCCTCGGGCATGGGCGTTTATTTATTTTTTTTTTTTTTTTTTGGGGGGGGGGGGTGGCGGATCTGTTGTCCTGACTGTAAATTAGTTGAAATAGTTTGTAAGACTACGAACTGAGCACCATAACAGTTTGGTCCAATAGGTTTACAAATTTAAACATTTGAGTGATCTCTGTTATGAATATGAGTATTATTTACTAGTCAACCCTAAATCATCAACAGTGTGGTCGCATTACTGAGATTGTGCGATGCATTATTTCTTTGGATAATAGCTTCCACGTCCATTTATCGTTCCGGAGCTACTGCAAAAACTGTTGTTATCTTGCGGGAGCTGCTCATCGTCAAGAACTGTTCAGTCCAGGTTACTTGAAGTGAGACAACATACGGCCTGCTTGTGTCGCAACCTCTGCTACGACGGAATTCGCCTGCCCTCGAAGAACACGACAAGTAACGCTCCTAAAGAGTCCAGCGGAGATGGCAAGACGGATGCCAGCTGCCATATACTACCCATCGCGGGAGACATTAATTGCACTTCTTGCGATCCCCTTCACAGCGACGGCGAAGTAAACTATCTCCTTCTTAGTGGGGCCAGAACTGGTAGGAGAAGCTTCTCGGGAATGTCAGTTGTCCAGTACAATAAGTCGATGTCCTTTTACTATGTTCATCGAGGAGCAATATCATCCGGAACGCTCACCATTAAAATGTAATTTTAAAATCAATATTTTATCTATTCATACTGGGGAATAAAAGATATTTACCTGCACAACAGTTCACCCATATCTTGTATTCTTCAATATAATATATGCTCCAATAAAAATTCCAAAAGTCCAACAGTTCAGCTAATACTAATTATTGTTTATGTAGCGAACTTAGCACAGTGACAAAAGTGATAAGAGATTGCCTTATTTCATATTCGTTTAAATGAAGTCGTTTCCCCCTTTTGCTAGCAGCTACTATGCAATAACTGGTTTAAATGAACTGCTTCAGTTTTCGTTTATTTTCTAGAAGGGGAAACCGGTCATTTAATTTCTTACGTCCATTTTGCACACTTACGTTTTAGCATTTCCATAAACAGTAACAAAGCAAATTATTGTTTGCGGAAGGTTGCGTACTAATAAGGTCATATTGAACGAACCGCAAAGATAAATTCCAGAAACTTAAGTTTGATTCTTCCTTCATAATCAAGTAAAGGCTTGCACAACTTGCATCTCATAAGGCTATCTCGGAGATCCATGACTTACGTAGGGCGTGGGTGCTCTAAAGCGATATAAAGAGAAACAATATCGTGGCGGATTTCGGAGACGCTGCTATAATACGGCAATGAAGTCTTAATACGTGGGATACATGTATTAATAAAAAAAAGCGTAAAATCCAGTTCCTAAAACTCCCTAAAGAAAGTTAACTTCAGAAACGACCGGGCAATCTAATTATAACCCTGAACCAAGAGTTGCATTTGATTACACGTTTTATCAATTCCAATCATCGCACGGATTTTTAGGTTACTTTTTAAGTAAGAACTAGTACTCGCGACTTGGTTATCTCCACGTGTTGGCCGAAAGACTGGTTTCAAAATTAACTGTTCAAATTTTTGTAAACCTTTGGGACCAAACTACTGTGGTTATGTGTCCATAGACTTACAAACTACTTTAACCTAAACCTAACCTAAGAACAACACACAAACGCAAATTCTCGAATATGGTTACTTAGTAGTAAAGATGTAATAAATGGCAACCTCGTGATTGATAGGGCAGTCCTTTATGAACAAAATTATTTATGATCTTGTGTCTCATGAACAATCTATAATTTCTGAAGTACATATAGTAGTATGTGAGTTTACAGTCTGTAAAATGTCTTTCAAATACAAATGGTAACGCCCACGTAATGAACTGTAACGTCGCGCCAAATGCTGAATCCTTTACTATTACTGCCTGAAGAGAGAAAAAATAGTGAGGTATAAATAAACGTTATTCATTTCATCATTTAGTTGCGGTACTTAGCGCAAAATGTTTTCACTTATGTATAAAATTTCTTGCGTGTCGCTAAGTGCTCTCATTTTCAAATAGATGATGAAGAACGCCTTGTCATTCACACGTCGCATGTTGTGGAAGTTTTCATTGTTTTGATGTCATTTCTCCTGTACCACGTGTTGTAGCTTATTTTTATTCCCAACGATTGTTTTCAGATTGTAAACAATATTTGCATTAAGTTTCGTTGTCATCGGTCCTTTTGTTTAGGAGGAGATGTGAAACATTGCTCCATGACGTGACAGTTTTCCGCGAATTAATTTGTTTATGAGGTTTTATCTTCTGCATCACGTGCAAAAATCGCTAGCCAAAGGAACAGTTGCCGCACAGTGTTGCGACATTACTCAAATCGAGTCAAACAAGTGCCCTCGACGTTCATTACATTAGTGCCTGTCTAATGTACGGGTCATCAAAAATGAATGTAGCAAAAATTATTTGGTAAAATTTTAGGCACTTTTCATATTAAGAGGTATAGGTATCCCTGCAGCAAATATTAAACGGCCCTCTTCGGATGGACCGAAGTTATTTGTGAGGTTATAGGGAATGACCTATACGCGTTATGAAAATCACATTGGTGCAACGAGGCTTTGTTCAAAAAATTGATGTGAAAAGTAGCAGTTACAGATAAGGAAGTTACACTCATTTAATGAAAGGTCGACCCACTGGAACGTAAAGAGATACTGAAAAGTATAGACGCCACGCGAAATGCTACTGACTGAGTGGCCAATACGTTTACAAACAGTTGTACATTTTGTACCTAAAAAACTGAAAAATCACTGAACGTTTCACCTACATTTAGCAACTCTTAAAAAAAACAATCCCTGTATCTGTCCGAAAGAATAGACACTACATGAGTAAATTAAGGGGAAAACGGCCATCCCCCTGCATGACTCTTGTCTGTTTGGGAAAGCTCACGGAGAGTTCACTCCTGAACTTGACTTTGGAGGTGGTGTTATTTCGGGTAGTCTGAACGAGTCTGGTAGTCTTCTCATCTAGGCCTAATTCCCACAAGGAAGCGAAGAGAGTGTGTCGATCTATCGAGTCGTATGCCTTTCTTAAGTCTACAATAATGGCTATCCAGGGATGTCCCCCTCGGCTTGCCGTACACTGAGGACAAGAAATTTATTACAGTGTTCACTGGCAGCTACCGTCGAAAATTCCCTTGTGTGCTACTTAAAAGCGCCAGTTTACCATGGATACTTAACGGCCGTAGGTAACTGGGGGTCGGCCGCAGTGGCCGAGCGGTCTGCGGAGCGCCAGTCACAGTCTGCACAGCCGGTATGATCGGAGGTTCGAATCCTTCCTCGGGCACGGATGTTTGTGTCGTCTTTAGTATAAGGTAGTTCATAAGTAGTTTGTAAGTTTAGGGACTGATGACCCCGCAGTTAAGTCCCTTAAGCTTAACAAACATTTGAACATTTTTTGATAGCTGGGGAGAGAACCAAATCCATGGTGTATTTGTTTTTTAATTGGCAAACTGTTCCCCAATTTTAAACGTACAAACTCATTGGAAGTCAGATACTTTGGATACTTACCTGAATGTACTTCTTGTACTTGAGAACTGCACCCCTCCTCCCGCCCCTAAAAAACTGAAAAATCACTGAACGTTTCACCTACATTTAGCAACTCTTCAAAACAATCCCTGTATCTGTCCGAAAGAATAGACACTACATGAGTAAATTAAGGGGAAAACGGCCATCGATCCTTCCATCTGCAGAATTGGTCTAAAGTATGAGGTGAATCGGCGAAAATCCGCGAGTAATGAGCGATAATAGTCAGCTGCCTGCATTAGTGGTGTTGAGAATTTACACGTGACGGGAAGCGTGCACGAGTAGCCCCCGCAGGCGTGTTGGCCACTGTGGACACAGTGTCGCAGTGGTCAGTGCGTCTGCCTGCTAAGCAGAAGGACCTGGGTTCGACTCCCAGATGGGCACAAATTTTCAACTTTAGACATGATTCAGAACCCATAGGCAGCTACTCTCGTAAATGCTATTGCATCCTAATTAATAGTAGCTACAGGATGAAAATTGGTGTATGTTTCTTAGAACATGTCTGTAAGAACAGACACAACATATGTGTATACATACATACATACAACAATTAGACCACTTTTTTTTTTTTTTTTTTTTTTTTTTTTTTTTTAGTTTGAGTACCCGCTTGATTTAAATGATGCAACATTGCCTATACAGATTTTGGTCTGCCACAGTTGGAAGGCGTCTGTGCTCCTCACTAACACCGGCCTTGTAAAGAAAACATTCTTCGCCTGAAGGTGACTGTATGGAGCATCGAAACGCATAGCGCCAAAACAAATAAATGAATAACCCAGCAGAAAACGTAAGAGGGCTATTCAATAAAGAAAGATCAATCATTTTTATGGTCATAATTTTCCGAGCTAAGATTTAATCTTTTGATATTCTGTTAGCTTAATGTGAAACGTAACGCCGTGGTCGTTTCATTCTTGGGACTCCCGATTCTCGCCTGTGAAAGGCAAGTTCAGACATGTTTAATATCGCCTACCGCTGCAATGTTGGTAACACCCGAGGGACAATAAGGGGCTTTGAAATTCTGCTTTCGTCTAAAAAAAAAAAAAAAAAAAAAAAAACTTCAGCTAAAACTTATACAATGTTTCAGGAGGCATATGCAGAAAATTTTCTTCCTACCGCACTGCTCGAAGATGGTTTGAAATGTTTAAAGAGGGCAGACAATTAATTTCAAAGGAAGGTATGCCCGGTGATCCAGATACTGCTCTTACGAAAGAAAACATCAACACTGCTGCTGGTAATGTCGACGAATTATCCTAAGATCACTTCCTGGAATACCGAACATTTCATTGGTTGCCAACGATGATGTCAGAAACATTACACTTGAGCCGTGTTTTTGCGCGATGAGTTCCAAGACCGCTGATTTCCGAACAAACGGACATTTCTCGTGAATGAAACGCATGCAGTTAAAGTTGATGTTGGTGGAAGATTCGGATTTTCTTTCAAATGTAATCACTCCTGATGAAGCTTGGCGATATCATTTTGATCCAGAAACCCTCACCCCCTCCCAGTAAAAAAGGAAAAAGAAACGTGATTGCTTATGCTGGGAAAGTCATAGTCACCTCATTCTTTGATATTCATGGAATGGTTTATCATCATGACGTATCTGAACACACATCAGTAACCGGACGGTACTACAAGGATGTCATAAAAACATTGCAAGTCCATTTCGGGCACAGAAGACCAACTATCCGTCAAGCAAGTTGGATGTTGCCCCACGATAATGCGCGGCCGCATATTGCCAATGTTGTTGTTGAATATCTTGAAATATCAACCTGAAGTGCATCCCTCACTCTCCCTACAGTCGAGATTTAGCTCCATGTAATATTTTTGTATTCCCAAAGTTGAAGAAACGCCTTCGTGGACGGCATTATCCATCAGCAGAAGCATAGTTGAAGGCTGCGGAGATGATTTTGAATGACTCTCAGAAAATGGTTTCCATCCTGTATTTGAAGACTGGTAGAAACCCTGGAACAAGTGTAGCGCATTCATGGGAGGCTATTTTGAGATGAGCCATCCAAATTATGACGACGAGTAAAGGTATGATGTCAGAAAAAAAGCCTTGTATTTTTTTCATTTCGTTTCGGCCTACTGGAGACCACGAGGCTCGTCTTAACTATCAGGTAGGGTCTTCTGCTTTCTCTTGGCCCAGTACGCCTTTATCTTCTGGATATGAGCCTGCTTCCTCTCATCCGTCCATTTAGGTCTGGTGGTGCCTGTACACTTCTTGCTTGTGAGAGACTGTGGGAAGACTCCCTGTATGATGGCCTGTCGGTATTGAGATTGGTTATCGGTTGTCTGTATTGGGATCTGCAGTTCTTCTAAGACTGATCTAACAGAGGTGAACCACTGGGCTTTGGACGCGATTCCCCTGTTTGTCACTGTGAGGATCTTCTTGGTGCCCATAGAAGGGCAGTCGCCTTTTAGTCATACATGAGACTATGTCTTCGTGATTTCATAGAGGTGGTTATTGTGCCTGATTCTGTAAGTACCGTATTCCTCTCTTATGGGTCCTAATATTCTCTTCAGGATCTTCCTCTCTTTAAGTTCTAGTTTCCTGAGTGGACCCTTTCGATTCATGAAGAGGCACTCGGAGGCACAGAGTGCAGAGGGTCTTACTACCGAGTTGTAGTGCTTCAGTTTTAAGTTCTTGGAGGTATAGATATTCTTACAGGAATGATAGGCTCTCTCTAACTTGGTGCACCTGGCGTCTATGGCCAAGGTTTCGCCCTCGCTTGCTTAAATCCATTCTCCCAAGTACTTGACTGCGGAAACTTCTCATATATTATTGTTTCCTAGTGGGATTATAGAAGAAGGCTGCTTGATATAGGTGATGGAGTCAGTCTTGTGTACCTTCAAGCCGGTTTTTACTGCAACATTGTAGAGGCTCTGTAGTTAATGAGTAGCTTCTTCTATGCTGTTGGCCAATAGGGTGAGATCATCAGCAAAGGCTAGACATGGTAGGTTGTCTTTCTGGCAGCCATGCTTCAGTCCTGCTTCTGGTGACACTGTGGAAATCCATTCTCTGATGATTTTCTCCAGAATACATTTGAAGAGGATGCACGATAGGCCATCCCCCTGCATGACTCTTGTCTGTTTGGGAAAGCTCACGGAGAGTTCACTCCTGAACTTGACTTTGGAGGTGGTGTTATTTCGGGTAGTCTGAACGAGTCTGGTAGTCTTCTCATCTAGGCCTAATTCCCACAAGGTAGCGAAGAGAGTGTGTCGATCTATCGAGTCGTATGCCTTTCTTAAGTCTACAATAATGGCTATCCAGGGATGTCCCCCTCGGCTTGCCGTACACTGAGGACAAGAAATTTATTAAAGTGTTCACTGGCAGCTACCGTCGAAAATCCCCTTGTGTGCTACTTAAAAGCGCCAGTTTACCATGGGTACTTAACGGCCGTAGGTAACTGGGGGTCGGCCGCAGTGGCCGAGCGGTCTGCGGAGCGCCAGTCACAGTCTGCACAGCCGGTATGATCGGAGGTTCGAATCCTTCCTCGGGCACGGATGTTTGTGTCGTCTTTAGTATAAGGTAGTTCATAAGTAGTTTGTAAGTTTAGGGACTGATGACCCCGCAGTTAAGTCCCTTAAGCTTAACAAACATTTGAACATTTTTTTATAGCTGGGGAGAGAACCAAATCCATGGTGTATTTGTTTTTTAATTGGCAAACTGTTCCCCAATTTTAAACGTACAAACTCATTGGAAGTCAGATACTTTGGATACTTACCTGAATGTACTTCTTGTACTTGAGAACTGCACCCCTCCTCCCGCCCCTCCTCCCCACCTACACCATCACACTCGACTCAACTCACAAGAAGCAGTTCAGCGGGAAACCGACGCGACTTGCACGTATGCAAAGTGTCTGACGCCGGCTGACGAATGATGGCCCGGCGAGGTAATAACACAATGACGGGAACGTAAATGACCCGGTCGGCTTTTTCCGCGGCCGTCCCGCGGGCGAATCAAGCTGCCAGCGGCCGTATGCCGCCGAGATGGATGGCCGCGCGCGCTGCCGTGTCCCTCTGTCCGCCTTTCCGTATTCTGCGCAACAATCTCCGAAACAAGGCCGCTATAACGGCCAAACCGCGACGGGCTAGCTGGTGTCGGCGCTACCTGCTTTTTCCGCCCGGCCGCGGCGCGATTTTCCCATTCTCGACAAAATAGCGCGCCGCAAAAAAATAAGTATATATAAAAGGTGGGGGGGAAGGTGTGCGCAAAGTTTGTTACTCCCGGCTGGGATCCTTGTAACGGGCAGAAAATACTGAATCCGCGGCGGCTTTTTCTGGCCGTCGTCAGGATGCCGTCAGGCGTCGGGGGCGGCGGGAACAGGGAACAGGTCCTCGCTGGTGCCACATTCCGGCCGCGACATTTCCACATAATGAGCGGCGGACACGCCGCCGGACACCTTACACGCCCGCCGCGCCGCGCCGTCACACAGCTGCGGCAGTCGCCGATCAGGTGACAGGCCGACTGCGGAGGCGAGGGCAGCTGCCGGCCGCTCCGAAGCCGCTCCTCCAAGGTCGAGGTGCGAGGTGCTGGGCCATCTTCTGGGAGTCATTCCTAAGGCCAGTGTCGTCGCGATAATCAGCTTTGGGCAGTCTCAAAGTCTTATCTCTTCACTGATTAAATATCAAATTATTTGAATAACCGGACATCACCAGTTGGGATGTTTTGTGATCTCTCAAAGGCTACTGATTGTGTAAATTATGGGATTCTTCTAGATAAGCTTAAGTATTGTGGTATGAGTGGGACAGTGCACGAATGGTTTAAATCATACATAACTGGAAGAGTGTAGCATGTTAAAATAAGCAGTTCACACAATATAAAAAATCAATTAATTCCTCTTACTGGGGAGTTAATAAAAATGGGGCCGGCCGCGGTGACCACGGGGACTGAGGCGCTTCAGTCACGGTCTGCACGGCCACTACGGTCGGGGGTTCCAATCCCCCCTCGGGCATGGATATTTGTGCCGTCCTTAGTTGTAGGTAGTTCATAAGTAGTTTGTAAGTTTAGGGACTGATGACCCCGTAGTTAAGTCCCTTAAGCTTAACAAACATTTGAATATTTGAACAAAAATGGGGTCCCACAAGGTTCAGTCTTGGGTGTGGTGTCGCACAAGTCCAAAGTGCGCACCACCTACTTTCGCCGCGCGCCGCCAAGCACGCACCGCGCGGCGTTCTTACGACGACAGCCACGAGCGCCCTCTGCTGCAACTCCGCTCGTGGCCACCACTGAACGACATCGTTCACTTGGGACTGAGATGGGAACCAGCGAACATTTCGGAATCAGATAGGCACCAGTGAAGACTTGGCTATCGGACAGGCACTAGGCAGGACTCTAGCTCATTTGTGTATCAGCAGTCTGCAGTACTGAGCTATGTAAAAGTTAAGTATTGTATAAATTCTGTGCAATATATATCTCGTTCTAATTTACTCTAGTGTTTCTGGTTTCTGGCTGCTCCCCTCCGTACCTGCACAAGCGTGCTACCTTTATTCCTGTGTCGGTCTTCTTACTCGGCCACCGACACCTACGACGGAAACGAGACACAAAAGCGGCGACGAGGCTGGGACACAAAAGCGGCGACGAGGCTGGGACACAAAATTGGGTCCTTTACTGTTCTTAATATATATTAATGAACTTGCCATTCTGTATTCAAGAAGATGCTAAGGTAGTTCTTTTTGCTGACAAACAGGAATTAAGTGATGAAATTATGAAAGACGTCTTTCAGAAAATTATTAAGTTGTTCACTACATATGGACTCTCATTAAACTTTGATAAAACCCACTATATACAGTTTCATACAGCAAATGGCATGACACCATTAATAAATTTACACTTTGAACAGAAAGGTGGAATATTAAAATTTTTAGGTGTGTGCATTGGCGAGGGATTGATTTGGAAGACACACATTTAAGATCTGCTGAAACGTTTGAGTCAGCTACTTATGCTGTCAGATTCATTGCAAAATTTGTTGGTATTTCATCTCAGTAAATTAGCTTACTATGCCTATTTTCATCCACTGATTTCATGTGGGATGATATTCTGGGGCAATTCAACATCGAGTAAAAAAGTATTCATTGTACAAAAGCGGGTAATCATTTCGGAAGCCCATCTAAGATCATCCTGCAGATATTTATTTGAATATCTTGGGATCTTCACTGTAACTTCACATATATATATATATATATATATATATATATATATATATATATTCACCCATGAAATTTGTTTTTAACAATGTTCCGATTCAAAAGTAATAGCAGTGTGCATAGCTACAACATTAGGAGAAAGGTTGATATTAACTATTCTATTGGCACGGAAAAGTGTGAATTATGCTGCCACAAAAGTCTTGGGTCACTTATCAAGTAGGATAAAAAAATCTGACAGATAGCCAACTGCCATTTTCTGAATGGCAACTCCTTCAACACTCTACATTATTTTTTACATAAAACTTTAAAAAATAAAAAGTAAAATATTAAAAAAATTAAAAGGAAATAAAAATACTCAAAATATTGATTGTCGTATAAAGACACCATTTACTAAATTGACAGTTTCCACATCATTACGATACGTCGTATATATGATCTATGGAACAAGTATTCATCTAATTTCTAATCTAATCGAATCTCCTGTAAAAATAATAATACGAAAACATTCTTTGTTCTATTTTTATAGGGTCCGCAGCAATGAATATTTCGTAATACGACATTTTAATGAGATATTTTACTTTTGAATGCTACTGACTAGTTTTATTTAACTACTACAGCTGTTTCACAATTATGTCATTGTCAAGTTATCTGCAAAAGTGTAAATAAGTTTTTTAAACAAATATTTTTCGAAACAAAATATAGTACATTACCATAATTTTAAATATATTACTTATATTTTATTTCTTGTTGTTCGATATAGCATCTGTACCTCTTTTTGATATTACGCCTGTACATTTGTTAGAAAGTCGTTTATAATTACGTATTAGTTAAATGACTTTTCTTTTTGACAGCTCTTGTGATGCTATATGTTTACAAAAATCTTGCATTCTGAAATTAGTGGTGTCTTTCGTTGTGATCAAGGAGGTTAGAATAAAGGGAGGTTGCTTTGCGTTTGCTGATAACAGACATTGGTCGAAGCCATAGGGACCATGCTTAGTGCTCAAAACAAAGATTTGTTGCTTAAAGCCCTGTATGAATAGTGACCTCTTCTCGTAAAGTCACTAAATTGAAAGACACATAGGAGTATTTAGTTAGATATGACGTAAATTTCAACGACTATAACTACTATACACATGCACTTTGGCAAATGTTTTAGATACAAACAAATGCCGGAGTTAGCAGTTTTCTGGTTTCACTTTTTTGATGTTAGGGTATGTCTAGAGATTCTAACGTCCTTGGTTGTGATGTACTTTGCATCTATGGTCTCTAAGATGTTTATTTTCGAATTTTGTGGTATCTTTGACTGTGGATATGTTCAGAAAGATATTGTATTATGAATTTCGTGGTAATTTTGGCTATGAAATAGTGTGTCTCTCTGGTCTCCGAGGTATTGTATGCTATTCGGAATTTTGCAATGTTTTTGACTATGAAAAAATGTGTTTCTCTCGTTTCTGAGATATTGTATATTCGGAATAATATGTAATATTTTTGTTACATTAGAGTTAGTGGTGAAAAATATTGTTTTTAATTGGTTTGAAAATATATCTGCTAAAAAATTACCGCTATTGAACTCCCCATTGCTACACCATCTGCTTGGTTGTGTAATTTTCCATGAAACTGAAAATAATTCTGGCCAAAATTACTGTTAGTATATGTATCAGTTCTTGTGTTTCTGTAACTGATGTTTTTTGTGTATGAGAAGGTTTTCTTGTATATTTGTATGCTTTCTTTTTTGTAATGTTTGTATATAGGTTTTTTAAGTTCAAAGATACAAATTTACTATTTGGTGGAATAGTAATATTTTTTAAAGTGATTGCTAGAATATGTGACATTTTTATTGTTTATCTTTCCTTGTATATGTATAATGTATGAAGTAGTGCGTTAATTTTTTTGCTTATAAGCTGAGATCATATAGAGACTAATTGTTTATATAATTTCGGTTGGGCTTGAAGTGCTGGTGTTTTAAGAATCATAATAATTAGAGATTTCTTTTCATATTCAGGTATTTTTTCAGAGTTTTTGATACTTTTTTTAAAACTCGGCAGCAAATTTGTTAATAGGGTTATGAGGTATTTCAATTATATTATTGTCATGAGTGAAATCCATAACTTTTTGTATGTATTAAGTTTTCTTCATTATGAGAATACAGTTTCCTTTGTCTGATTTTACTGCTGTTGCATTATTTGCTAAAAATGTTTGGTTTATGTTAGTTACACTATTTTTCTTCGATCATATTTTTTGAAAGGATCTTTTTGCTAATTTCTTTATCAATCATTTTGGCTATATTTATTGTTGCAACCACGAATTGGCGGTTGGCTCACTGAGAGAGGAGTGATGAGTCTCGTAACAAAGTGTGTGGTCACCGGTGTGCCGGCGTTTGGTAAACATTCGCCAGCGGGTGGAGGCACAGTCTTGCGGAACAAGCAGCTGAGCAGACAGTGCTGAGGCAGCGACAAGCTCCGCCGGGGGCCGGCTGGTTGCGTCAAGAGAGCTGTGCGTGTGCGAGAGAGAGGGTGGCACAGTGAAGTATCCATATTGCTGACAAGTGGCAATTACAGCCGAGCGGTGCTATCCTGAGGCCGGGCAGCTGGCAACAATGAGCCTTTATATATATATTAGTATAAACAGTGGATGAACCGACGCTACTGGAGAGTCGATCTGGAGCATGGACAGCGAGCACTAGTCCGTAGCCGAGCACCCGGCTGCAGCAGGCATGGTCTTGGGAGACTGTTGCAGCCTCTACGGATCCAGCTTACCGCCTGCCGAGATGGCGACGCCACCGCTGACTGGAAGCTGCCCGTCTTCCGCAACTTTGGCTTCGACGCGGGCCTAGTAGGCCGCCACCCGCTGGCTGTGCGGTCAGTACTTCGAGACCCGGCACTGGGCGAGTGTGGTGTCCGGGCGGACGCTGACGGCGAACAACTCGGCTATCGACTTCACGGCTCCAAGGGCCAGGGGTCACTAAATTCGGTCTCCGGGCGGGCGCTAACTGCAGAATCTCGCCCACCGACTACACGACATCGAGGGCTGGGGCCCACCGCCTCCAAGACAGGGTGGAGAACCTGACTGTATGAGGGTCGAATAATAAATACTCGTACATAACTATGGCTGGCTCTCTCTCAATACTTCGGCAGCGCAAGTGTTACCATCCTGACAAGCACGCCAAGAACCACTGCTAGTGGTTTGAGGGCCTTGGCTGCAACATTGTGGTGAAATGTTCAAATATTTGTAGGGCTTATGGAACTTAACTACGGGGTCATTAGTCCCTAAACTTACTACTTATGAACTAGCAAATACTAACGACGGCACAAATATACATGCCCGAGGGGGCATTCGAACCCCCGACCGTAGTGGCCGTGCAGATCGTGACTGGAGCGCCGCAGTCCGCTCGGCCACCGAGGCCGGCTCATTATGGTAAATTCGTTTTGTTCTCTAATTGGTCGATTAGTTTTATCTATTGCAATTTTAGCAGTTATGAATGCATATTTTATTGAATATTTGTTTAAGTCTGGTTCAATATTATATTGGCGTCCTTTATTGAGTAAGCTTGTTTTGTTTGGTGAAAATTCTATTTCTGTTAGATTTTTCATTTGGAGATAAAATTGGAATGTAGTGTGTAATTGTTCGAATGCTGGTGGTTTTTGTCTTTGTAGTAGTGTTGCAAATTTTTTATTGTGTTCTCTAATATTCATTCAATCTATTTGCTATGCCCCTTCTTATAAATCTTGATACCATGCGCTTAGCTGAGATGTTCCTCTGTTGTTCGGTGGCAGCATTCTGTCTCCCTTCTTGTATATGGGACTTACATCATAAGTTTTCCATTCCTCCTACATTACTGATTTCCCCCACACCTGTTTTATCAATGCGGCTAATCATTCATATGTCTTGTTTCCCCCTCTTTGATTAACTCTGTTGATCTCATGTGTACTCCTCGGGCCTTTCCCACTGTTTAAACTATTTAAATATAAATTAAGAAACCCAGACACGGTTTTTCGATCAAAATATGTCTATGACATTGAAGATGAAGGTGAAGCAATGAATTAAAAGTTTGATGCGGTCGGGAATCGAAGCCGGACCTCAATGCTTACTAGGCAGACGTCTTACCGTTAGACCACCGCACCAGTAACGAGTAAGGCGCCTCAGAATAGTCTAAATACGACTTCCCTCCACGTCACAAACTTTCATTCAGATACCTTGTTCCATTGATAATTGCCTCTTAGTTTCTTAATTTATGTTTAAATTGATATTTATATCATCTTAACAGGAATGTTCCACTATGTCCATTGCCGGGGTGCTATTCCGCTGGATGGAGAGCCTTGGCAGTAGTGACAATTATCTATGGAAGAAGGAAGCTGAATTAAAGTTTGTGACTTGGAGGGAAGTCGTACTTAAACTATTCCGCGGCGCCTTACTCGCTAGTGGTGTGGTGGTCTAATGTAATACGTCTGCCTAGTAAGCCTGGAGGTCCGGGTTCGATTCCTGGACTCATCAAAAATTTTAATTCATTGCTTCACCTTCATCTTCAATGTCATAGTTTAAACTATTATTGTGTTCTTTCAGCTCCATCAGTGTTGGTTTCTGGAATAATAGTTGCGGTTTATTTTTACCCTGTTTTCGTTTTTGTAGATGTGTACGGGGCTGTTTAGCATTTCTTCGAATAATCTCCTCCAGTTCTGTAGATTCCTTCAAATAGTTGTTATCGGTTTTCCATCCTCATCCTTCATTATCACAGACTTGGCTTTATACTTCTTTCAATGCCTACTACTTGTCATGTAAAACTGCTTGCTTTTTGCTGCTCCTCTGGTCCTCCTCAGCATTCTCTATTTGTTTATTATGTGAAACATCTTTTCTCTCGCCTTGTTATTTCTTTCATTTCTCTCGTGGCTGTCCTGTTGTTACTTGCTTTCCATAGTAGTAATTGCTCATCATTGCGTTTCTGGCTCTCTCTTGTCCTGTAAGGCTTTTCTACATGTTTTATTACACGATAATTTTGGATTGAAACAGCATTTGCTGTGCTGTCTCCTTTACAACTGTTGTTATCTTGTTCCATTTTGTACTGATATCGTCGTCTTCTTTCCTACTGCTTTCAGTCTCTAAATGTGTGGACCTAATTCCTAGCTTAATCTTAAACTGTTCATTCACTTCCTCTTTTTTTTAGCCTAATCATATGTTATCTTTGGGTTTCTTTAACACTGTTGTTACGACTTGGTTGTTTTGATAGTGTTTGTTTCATCTTTATTGGTACAAGAGAATGGTCTGAACCTATCTCAGCTCCTAGCATTGTCCTAACATGTGGTACTGACTTGTTTGTTTCGTCTCTATCAATACATGACCCGTTTGTTCTCTAGCAAACACATCAGGTGAGTTTCATGTTGCTTACTATGTCTTTATGAGGAAATGATGTACCGACTATTTTCAGATTTCTAGATGTGGCAAACTTAATGAGCCTACCGTTTACCATTTGATTCAGGGCGCAAGTTAAACATGCCTATGTGTTTCCACTGGTTTTCTCGTCCTATTCTGGCATTTAACCTTCTACCACAATTTTGGTGTCATTATGTGGTAATCTGGAGTACATCTAGCCTAAGGTGGCACAGAATTCGTCTGTCTTCCTCCTCGTCCTCTGTTTGGGCATGGACAGTTATTATTGAAAAAATCCTGTATTGACCTTTGTTTCTAATGGATCATATCCCTTGTAGGAACCAAATTGACGGTTATTTTATTAGGTACCGCAAATCCTGCGCTAAATATATGGAATCACATTTCTTTACACTGTATATTATTATATAATTTTTCTGTGTGTGCATGATTTCTCCAGGCCGTCTTATCTCCTGCAGGGCTTTTTGTCCATCTTGTATACTGGTACTTCTTCATCAAGTGTCTTTCGTATATCCTGTGACATATTGTGGTTTTACATTCTATGTTCTTCTTGTTCATATATCTTCATTCGTAAGCTTGGCTCGCTGCCCATAAAATCCATTCCAACCCAAGGTTCGGTATGAGTTTTATGGTAATCTTTCAGTTTATTCCTATGTTGAATGGCTAGTCCGACGATTAATCCTTTCACTTTGTTGAAGTTTGGAACCAGCCGAATGCTAATCTTCTTCCGTATGTAGTTTATGAATGTCTGTGTATAGCAAACTTAAAGGAAACCAAGGAGAAATAAAAACCACGCAGTCCACCGATGACCTTGTAATTCTTTCAGAGATAGCAAAGGACTTGGAAGAGCAAATGAATGGAATGGAGTATAAGATTAATTTTAAAGAATTATGAATTACAGTCGAATTAAATCACGCAAATTCTTCAAGAATTACTACATTAAATAACGATACAATAGAAGTGGTCAATGACTTTCGTTATATGCGTAGGAAAGTAACGTATGATGGCAGAAGTAGAGAAAATATAAAATGCAAAACGGATATTGAACGAAAAACATTTCTGAAGGAGACAGATTTGTTAATAACGAATATCAAAGTACGTCTCCCTCCACACCACATACTTTAATTCTGCCTCAATGTTCCCTGTGAAACAAATTTTGATTAAATACCTCTCCTTATGTTTAAAACCTTTGGTATAACGAGATAATGTTGTCTCACGGAAATGTATTATTGTTGATATTTGTAGCACTTAGGCCTGAGGAACAAGGCGGGATTGTTTCCATGTTCTTTGCTAGAGTGCTACTTCAATATAGGAGAGCCCTGGCAATTTGATATGCATTCCACAGGGAACATTGAGGCAGGATTAAAGTATGTGGTGCGCAGGGAGACGTGCTTTAAGACAGTTCGCGTAGTCGCTTTGTCTGAAACACTGTGTTAGCTGAGCATCTAAATCGCCTACGTAGTACGTAGGAGGTCCCGGGTTCGAATCCCGGCCACAGCACAAATTCTGTTTCAATGCCTCTCCTTATGACGAATATTAATTTATTAGGAAGTCTTTTACGGAGGCATTTATCTGGTGTGTGTAGCATTGTGCGGGTGTGAAATCTGAGCGATAAATAGTTCAGACAAGAAGAGGAAAGAAGCTATTGAAACGCAGTGCAAGGGTTGATCGGTAGATTGCGTGCCAAATCAGAAAGTAATGAACAGTATTGGGAAGAAAAGAAATTTGACTAACAGTAGGGATCCATTGATGGGACACATTCTGTGACTCGTCGGTTTAGCATTGTAGGAGAGCGCATGGGGGTAAATATTGCATGGGGAGGCCGAGAAACGGTAAGCTGGTGGAAAGGGATGTATGTTTCGTTCTCATTCAGAGATGAAGATGGTTGTGCAGGGTAGGGGAGGGTGGAGAGCTGCACCAAATGAGACTTCGGAATGTAGACCACACCAACGACACCGAGCGAGGTGGCGCAGTGGTAACGCCCTGGACTCGTATTCGGGAGGGCGGTGGTTCAAATCCATCCCTGGCCATCCAGATTTAGGTTTTCCGTGACTTCCCTAAGTCACTCCAGGCAAATGCCGGAATGGTTCCTTTCAAAGGGCACAGTCGATTTTCTTCCATGTCCTTACCCAAAACCACAGACAAATATATACAGATGGGAAACCTCCGTAAGGGCCCGGTTACATGCTCAGGAGTGCAGGGTGGGAGGGCCAGAGCAGTTCTGTAAGATGTCCCATGATGGCGCTGAGGTCAGAAGCATCCCTTTAAGACTGGCCAGAGCAGGCGGCAGGTAGAGCGGCTGTCCCCACCACCACTTCCCCTCAAATGCCGGCACGCCGGACACAGCCGTCGCCCCGTGGAAGGCGGCACGAGCTCTTCCCTCAGCCTCCCCTCCACGCTACCCTCTCATGGCAAGAGGCACCCTCAGAAGCGCCTCTAGGTCGTCTACTGGTACTAAGCCAGGGAACCGCCAGACATCTGCTGTCATCTTACGAAACTACGAGGGGAGCGTAGGACAGAGGTTTAGGGGGGGCTTCTTCTCTGTATATGTTACTCCGTGCCAAAACTCGGAGCCGTTAGCTCCGTCTCTAATGACCAAGCTGTCGATGGGCCGTTAAACCATAATCTTTTTTCCTTATTTTTCACAACAACGACAGATTAAAAAATTTTTTTTTCTTTGTAAAATGACGAATCTTTGACTCTGTGGGCAATAAATTGTCAGTTTCTCTTGTGGATACGGAACGCTTTTGGAAAACCTACGTCTCTCTGCCTTCCTGTCCGTAACTTCGCCACTGGCGCAGGTTGATCTCACTTGGCCTAACTCGACGGCCTCCCGATGCTCCCCCTCAGACGAGGCGTCGCGCTAAGCTGTGGGCCGGGCCGCCTGTAATTCGGGCTTTTTAGCGTGGCGCGGATTACAGAGCACGGGCAGCTGGGCGGCTACCCTGCCCTGGGTCGATGGTGTCGGCGGCGGCTGAGTCAGCGGCCATTAGCATGCGCCTCCAGACGGCGTGGCTGGCCAGGGGTGCTCCAGCTGGCCAAGGCCGCACCCCGTCGCCTGGCAACAGGCTCCCGCCGCCTGAGGTCGCCACACCACTACCTTGCCGAAACGACGCCGATGCGTACACCGCTGGCTTCGGAAGAAGTACTGGACAGCCGAATACATGTAAGAGTACGCTTTCGAAGCCGCAAACTTTTTGAGAGCACATAACGCCCTTGGCACGGCCACATCAGCTGTGCTCTCCAGTTCCTATCACAAAGAAAGAGCGTCAAATAAAATGTACGTACATAAAAAATAAATCTCTATTTCGCTAGTTCACGTCAAAACTTGAGAAAGGCTCGATATATATATATATATATATATATATATATATATATATATATATATATATATATATATATATATATATATATATATAGTGTGTGTGTGTGTGTGTGTGTGTGTGTGTGTTTGTGTGTGTATGTGTCTCAACAGCCAGGCTCAATACGTCCAACACGCAATAGTTTCTGTAATTATACCTCTAGCTCGTTTCTTTTTGAATGCCCCTTATATTTATTTGCTCAAAATCAATTTCATTTCTACCTTGTCTAAGAATTCGCTCCAGTGGACATTTTACAAATTCCATCGCGTTGATTGCTTGTAGTCTTCGGCGATGCATGGCTGTGCTTCGGTGTATATATATTTCTACTGCTACCCTATTAATTGGACTTTTGTTTCCGTCGTAAAGTGATTACAAACTAGCTGAAATGCAGCAGGCCTGTGCTATGGGAGCGGACTCATGCTATGGGAGCAGACCAGGTGCATAGACCAATCATGGTGGCCGTCGCTGAGTTGACGCTACTGTTTTCGTACAGGATTTTCCTGATGATGTTGTGGAATAAATTAATGCCTCTCTGCATTGACTCGTCCACGGGTTTTTCCCAACTCTAGTCACAGGAGGTCTACCGGACAGGCACGAGGTTTGGTCTTGTGTGTTTGGAAGCCCTCAAACACCTAGCAGCACAGGGCCATTTTAGGCAGGTTTCTGCATTACCAGTTTCACGTTGCTATGATCTGCAAGACGAAATCTTTTCGCCTTTGCTGCTTGTTCCAGTGTATATACAGACAGAATAGAGCAGCAGATGCATATGTTTCTGTTTGGTGAACTCCTCCTTCGGGTACGGGCATGGCATTGATGACCTCAGTATTTTGGTCTCTTAGGTAGAAAAATAAAATCTAATACCCCGTCTGCTGCTTTATTTGTGAAGACCAGGTACATTGTATACAGATAGTTCAAAAATATCCAAATGTTTGTATAGCTTAAGGGACTTAACTACGGGGTCATCAGTCCCTAAACTTACACAATAATTATGAACTAGCTAACACTAAGGACGGCAGAAATATCTATGCCCGAAGCGGGATTTGAACCCCCGACCGTAGTGGCCGTGCAGACCGTGACTGAAGCGCCTCAGTCACCTCGCCACCGCGGCCTGCTACAGATAGTTGACATGAACATGCACAGTTTGTGTAAGACTATATGAATTGACTTAAATGTTGAGAGTTGATTCTCGTACGTAGAATTTCTTCATTAAATTTTAATACCTGATCTGCAACTTAGTTTCTATAGACTAAATACACTGCTTGCACAGTGTTTAGATTTACAGATTAACAATGGGCTTAACATATAAATTCGATAAAAGAAAAAAGAAAGTCTGCGCAGACCACACGGTCTACCCGGGAGATGCACCACACTTGAAGTTAGTTGTAGATATTTATGTTATATCCCAGCTGCGGAGTAATGGGATTTCCACCGCTCTGGTAATGGAACACAGGATAGCGGGGATCCAGCCGTCAGTCATAGCGAAGCACTTCTTTGAATCGGGACTCCTCTACAGAGAGGGAGCTCTTGACCGCTAATACGTGGGGCAACCGGACAATGGGACCTGCCGGAACGCCACGGGAGACGCTGAAGTCTGTGAATAGCAGAGGTGGTCTCGTTGACAGCGGAAAGAGGTCGAATCACGCTTGTTAAGGGGCCTGCACACGATCATCATTATTGACAATACTAGTATGTCAAACCTTCTCTGCACCGTCAATTGTATTATAATGAAATAGCGAAGAGGCCACGTTGATTAGTACTATATAAATACACACCATCAGTGTTGTTTTCTTCGTTTCTAGAATTTTCCGTTTACTTGGCAAACGGTTTCGACACTATACTGAATTCATCTTCAGGCCCCACCAAGCAGTATATTCAGAAGATACTACTGCACTATGTTCATAGTATAGTGACAAACGTCTTTATCACTGGGTTCCAAATAAATTACTTGTGCTGCCCGCTTAGTGCCGCCTGAAGATACCTCAGTGCAATGTCGAAACTGGTTTCGTAATTCGACTGATCGAAATTTTGATCTGCAAGAGTAACAAAAAGTGAATTTGTGTGGAAATCTTTATCACAACTATATCTGCATAATTCATTTGCGAGACATACGATATTCTCATAAGTCTTCACTTCTGAATTTATTAGACACACAACTAGTTTCGGCGTACTATGTCGCCATTTTGAAGTGTTTGCGAAAAATTCCCCCATAAAAACTATCCAATTGAACCTTAATTTTTTAAAAGGTAACTAATCTTTGGCTTGTCGTTATTGAAAATTAACCAGAATTCTGCATATTACTGCAACTCTCTTAGGTTGTTTGCAGATGACGCCCTCATTTACCGTCTAGCAAAATCATCTGAAGATCAAAACCAACTGCAGAACGATCTAAATACGATATCACTACCATGTAAATGTTGGCAAATGACTCTAAATAATGAGAAGTGCGAAGTAGTCCATATGAGTACGAAAAGAAATCCGTTAAACTTTGTTTACAAGATAAATCAATCAAAAGTGAAGGCCCTAAACTGGACAAAATACCTAGGAATTATTATTGCTTCAGACCTAAACTGGAAAGAACACGTAGATAATGTCATGGGAAAGGCGAACCAGAGACTGCGTTTTATTGGCAGAACCGTTAAAAGATGCAACAGAACTACTAAAGAGACGGCATACACCACGCTTGTCGGTCCTTCTTTGGAGTATTGCTGCCCAGTGTGGGATCATTATCAGGTGGGTTTGACGGAGCACATCGAAAGAGTCCAAAGAAGGGCAGATCGTTTTGTATTGTCACGATACAGGGGACACAGCGTTACGGATGACACAGGATCTCTATTGGGAATCATTACAACAACGGCGCTTATAGCTGCAGCGTGGTCTACTTACGAATCTCCAATCGCCAACATTCTCCTCCGAATGCGAGAATATATTGTTGACTCCCACTTAAATAGGTAGAAATGATCATCAGAATAAAATACTAGAAAGCTGAGCTCTTACGGAGAGATTAGGGTGTTTTTTCTTCCCGCGCGTTATTCGAGAATGGAATGTATACAGCTTAGCTGAAATTCTTAGTTAAGTTACTTTTATTATACATAGTACGGTTATTTTAGTTTCCGGATTTGACTGTCTTATTCCACCATAGGTGAAGTTTGTCGAATTATTTGTTATTAAAGAGAAAATTATGACAATTATTCTTAATTTACTCAGTTCCAGATATTCCATAAAATCACATCCGGTGTTAACTATGGAAAATTGGCATAATTTTCTCTTTAATGACATAGAATTCTATGAACTTCACCGAATGTGGAATAAGACTGACCAATCTGGAAACTAAAACAACCACAGGACATGAAATAACAGTAACTTAGCTCAGCAGTTTAGCTGAGCTACATAAATTTACGACAGTTTGTTCAAATGCAGTCATTTTGGTTAATTTTCAAAAATGTGAAGTCAAAGATTATTTTTTATTTTGGTTTTTGTACTGTTTACTGCATACTCTTGAAAATGACGGAAGTACGTCGAAACTTGTCGTGTGGCTAATAAATACATAAGTGACTGTTGGATTACGAGCATATTAATCATATGTCTCAGAAATACATTAACCATAGACACTCCTGACCGGCAATATGTTGGATTATAAAATATATGTATAACACTTTTAAAAGTAAACAGTCAACAATCCGAAGATTGAATGAAACTTCACTCTGCAGCGGAGTGTGCGCTGATATGAAACTTCCTGGCAGATTAAAATTGTGTGCCGGAATCGGGACTCGAACCTGGGACCTTTGCCTTTCGCGGGCAAGCGCACTACCGACTGTGCTATCCCGACACGACTCACGATGCCGCCTCACAACTTTACTTCTGCAGGTACCTCGCCTCCTACTTTCCAAACTTCACAGAAGCTCTCCTGCAAACACGCAAGACTAGCACTCATGGGACTGCGACAAGCACAGACAGGTGCGGTGAAAGCGTCTCGTACAAAAGTTATCAAAAAGGGTGTTCCATTTGCACCCCAGTGACTCATATAAAAGCTTTGCTACCTGGTTATGACCGTAAGACAGAAACTAACATGCTCAGAACGCGCAATGGTAGATCCAGCTAAATGCATGAGACATTCCATTTAGGAATTCGATAAGAAATTAAAAAATGTTCAAATGTTTGTAGAACTTACGGAACTTAACTACTGGGTCATCAGTTCCTAAACTTACAAACTACTTATTAACTGGCTTATACTAAAGACGGCACAAAAATCCATGCACGAGGGGAATTCGAACCTCCGACGGGGAACGGCCTCGCGCATCGTAGCATAGAGCCTCAACGCGGTCGGACGCAAAGATATTCAGTATTCTGAGACTCGCAGTGTCAATAATGTGCCGATAAAAATTCGGCATTACCTCTCGTCACGCACAACCGAATGGTCTTTAGTATTCTACTCCTGAGTTCCTGGTTGGAAATAAACTTGCGGTCCACGACCAATTAAAACAAAAACCGCTACTTTTCTAGCACCTAAAAGAACCTACTTTGGTGATAACGCCTATTTTTGCCTATTGCAGGTTTGAAATCTTGAAAGACACGTATTTCTTCTATTTCGAAAATACTTGCTTAGAAGAATCAAAGAAAAGTGTATTCCATCGGTGTGCACCAGCGGATTTAACGCTGCGTAAAAAAATTACCTGGGCTCAACATATACCGAAGAACTGCCGAGAAACAGATGTTGCAGGGCGTTGCACGTTGAAACTACTGTCACTCTTGGCCGGCACACTGCAAAACTTATTGTAGGCTATTCAGACCTTATTTGATATGTTCAAAACAATTCTCAAAGACTAAATAATGAATATTTGCATACTTGTCAACACCAGGTTGAAAGTGTTATATTCAAAAGGCGTAAACGAAAATGAAGTCCTTCTGGCTTTGACAAATGCCGCTGCACATATTCTTCCACCGTTTCAATGCTCCAAGTGTTGTACCCTTTGATGCTGCATGTAACATGTGTAGTACATGATATAAACCATGTAGCACAGCTCGTAAGCTAGAGTTCCCTAATGTAACTGAAAGTATTAATCTCCATGGTACGACTGTTTTTGACAAAGCTTCGTAAAGGATGTAGGCATTCGAATAATAATTTACAGATGTCTCCTTGCACCTGAATCTACTGTTTCCCGCTGGGCAAGTGTTTAGCAACAATACTGCGGTAACCACCTGCCAGCTCTTCAGAAGGTAGTTGAAAATGTAACGAAGGATGTCACATCTGTAACTTACTCATAGATCCCTCAGTTGAAGTTGACTTGGTTTTATTTATGGCGGGAGTTATTTCCGAATTAGAACGGTCACAAGAACATTGGTTTACTGGAGGAAGTGAAAAAGAAAATTAATGAATTTCAGGTGAAGTTGGGGAAAACGTACGGGAAAAATGCAGCAGGTTTACCAGAAGAACAACAGCCTGAAGGGCATTTGCGTGGCAGCGTTCATATTCAGCAGAAAAGGATATTCCACTGAAAGCAGCGTTCATGTCCAACACGTGCCGAAACTGAAATAAGCCCCTCTCACGTCTTTTGACGTGGGAACGTTTCTTCTCGGCATATAAGTTAATACTAAGCGCCATGGTTTTTCTCCGGAAAACCTACAAAAGATTTCAGTCATTTACTGTGAAGCCCACTATGGTCTTAATGTTTGAAACCAGTGTTTTGTTAAACAGTGTGTTACATGTTTATGGCCTCCGATTTGCGTTGTATTTTTATCTTCGAAAAACTATAAAAGGTTTGATATCAAGTTCATCACTAATGCTGTGCGATGTTTTCTGTCATGAAACTGTGCACGTTTTCATTTTCCTTATTGTAAACGAAAAAAAATATGTGCTGTCAAGTCAACACTAAATATTTTACATTGTGTTTTTCTTTTCATCTGATGAACACCTGTTAGGGCCTATTTTAGATTTTAATTGGCCTACATGAGGTACCGTCACGAAAGAGCCTATTTTAGGTGTCTAAAATTCTCTCCTTTCGACCTAAAAATCCGCGGTCTACTCATCAGCCTGCACTTAACGTCTGAAAGCAGTGGCGTTGCGTGGAGTTGTAAGGATAGCAGGCGTAGCGGAAATCGATGTGCGACGCACGGCGAACGTATTCTTCAGGATAGTGTTGCGCAGTTGGCCAGCAGGCGACCGGTTAGACTGCCTCCTCTAAGAGCACCGGTTCGCCTCAGCTGCTCTCCTGGGCTCGCGACTCTTTTGTTTTGACCCTAGACGGATGGAAAACAGTAGCTTGTCAGATAACACTGGTCAGAGCTGACAGTACGATTCAAATGGGGGCGCTGACTCCATGAAGCCACGGATCCAATTGGTCAACGTGTCACTGAAACAACTGGTGGTGGCTCTAAAATGGTGTGGGCTGATTTTGCGTGGATCGGACTGCGACCACTGGTCAAACTGAAATGATGACTGACTGGACATGGTTATGTTCAAATACTTGGGGACCATTTGCATCCTTTGATGGACTTCAGATTCCCAAGCAAATCTGGAATTTTTACGGATGAAAATGCGCCATGGTGCCTGGTTACAACTGTGAGGATTGGTTTGAACAAAGCTCGGGAAGATTGCAGTGACTGATTTGGCCACCGATGTCGCCCGATATGAATCTCATTATACTTTTATAGGAAAGAATCGAAGGGTCAGTTCTTACACAACACCCGTCACCGGAAACACTTTTCCACTTGTAATGGCAGTCAGTGTAAGCAGAGCAGCCGAGAATGCTTGTTTCAAACTCCTGTATTGATACCGGTTTCGGGAAATCTATAACGTCATCTTCAAATCTATAAGACATATGTAGCACTTATGAGCACAAATTGCATGGGACTGTAACATATTACATAGTGCCACATTTGACTTAATTACATACCCTCTAACGTTTAAATATCATTTAGTAATATTTCATCCTGTCCACTTTCCGTCTACGCTTGAACTTGGATATATCGAAAATGAAACGGTTTTCAAATTTTTACTGAGATGTGTAGTAACAGCCATAATATACTTTAAAATGCATATTGCCAACCATCAGCTGTTTATTATATTTATAACTTTACCGTTTTCGGTTATGAACCATCATCAGAAAAGTAATTTAAAGACACCGATTACATTGGTACATTTTCTGCCACCTTATCCATGTCACTCAATAAAAGGTACGTAAAATGCCACTTGACATTAGGTCATGACCCAATATACATGTATGTGTTCATATATAGGAGGGTGAGGATAGGTGGAGGGAGGGAGGAGACGGACAGAGAGGGTAGATTAGATTAGATCAGAATGTATAGTTTGCACATCTTTAGGGCGAGATCTGCTTTAATAGAAAAATGATGCCAAAGATCGCTTTTTTGCAATTTTTTGTTTTTTGTTTTTGCGCGACCAGTATCAGCAGTCTAGCTGCCATCGTCAGGTGCTCTACAAATATACAAGGAAGAATGTAACAACTGTATACAGAATTTTTACAAAAAATCTTATTTGCCTAATGTTATATACATACCATTTACATCAAATAACACAAGCTTGTTGATGTTTATGGAGAGTGCTTAGTTTAAAAAGCCTGCTTGTTTCATCTTACATTTTAAAATACATGCTAGGAGACAGGTTCGTTAATTTGAAAAGTCTCCTAGCATACTGGACATATTCGTGACAAGTATTTTGAAATATAAGATGAAACAAGCAAGTTTTTTTAAACTAAGCACTCTCCATAACCATCAACGAGCTTGTGTTATTTTATATAAAAGGTATGTATATAACATTAGGCAAATGACATTTTTTTGTAAAAATTATGTATGAAGTTGTTACATTCTTCCTTGTATGTTTGTAGAGCATCTGATGATGGCAGCTAGACTGCTGAAACTGGTCGTGCAAAAATAAAATTTTTTGCAAAAAAGCAATCTTTGGCATCATTTTTCTATAGATTAGAATTGTACTTGTTCCACAGATCATGAATACGACACTTCGTAATGATGTGGAACGTGTCAGGTTAATAAAAGATCTCTTTACAAGATATTACATTCTTACAAACTATTACATGACACTATTTTTATTTTCGCAGATTTACTAATTTATATATAAAAATTCACCTAGTGAGTAGAAGGAGTTGCCATCATGAAATTCTTTTAATTTATTTTGAAATGCTAGTTGGCTGTCAACCATTAGATGCTATTTGGTAAATGATTCCTTTCTGTGGCAAAGCTAGATTTAATCTTGAAAGAGGAGGAGACGGATAGAGAAAGGGGAGAGGAGGAGAATGAGAGAGGGGAGGAGATGGTGACAGACAGGTGACAGGAGATGAACAGAGGGAAAGGGGGGAGGAAATGGTCAGACAAAGGGACAGGAGTAGACAGGAGGCAGGAGTAGGTGAACAGAGAGAAGGAAAAGGAGGAGATGGACTATTGGGAGATAGGAAGCCTCGTCTATATTTGTTCGTTTGTTCGTATTTTATGCGCTGCCATAATGTTTATCTGATTGCGACAAAACTTCGTAAACTTACTTCTTGCCTCGAAATTTGTTTTTGGTGAGGACGGAGAAACAAAAAATTATTGTCTACCCTAAAGCACTTGAATAATGAAGACAACAAAATCAAATAAATGTCATTTATACTTCTCCTTTATGTAGCGTTCAGTTTCAATAAATGTATTTGCTATCAATTATAAAATGAATATTTACTTCTATAATTCGCAATTAAATAAGAGAACACTTTCAAATTTCAAACATTTGCACAGTTATTTCTTCTTTGGCAGCAATGCGCGGGTTACCAGCTAGTCTCTTATAAACTTGAAGGTGGCAACATAAACTACTGGCCATCACAATTGCTACACCATGGAGAAATGCAGATGATAAACGGGTAATCATTGCACAAACATATTATACTAGAACTGACATGTTAATTACATCTTCACGCAGTTTGGGTGCATAGATCCTGAGAAATCAGTTCCCAGAACAACCACCTTTGGCCGTAATAACGGCCTTGATACGCCTGGGCATTGCGTCAAACAGGGCTTTGATAGCAAGTTCAGGTACAGATGCCCGTGCAGCGTTAACGCGATACCGTAAGTTCATCAAGAGTAATGACTGGTGTATTGTGACGAGCCAGTTACTCGGCTACCATTGACCAGACGTTTTCAATTGGTGAGAGATCTGGAGTATGTGCTGCCCAGGGCAGCAGTCGAACATTTTTCGTATCCAGAAAGGCCCGTACAGGATTGCAACATGCGGTCGTGCATTATCCTGCAGAAATGTAGGTTTTCGCAGGGATCGAATGAAGGGTAAAGGCACGGATCGTAGCACATCTGAAATGTAACGGCCATTGTTCAAAGTTCCGTCGATGCGAACAAGATGTGGCTGAGACGTATAACCAATGGCAGCCCATACTATCACGCCTGGTGATACTCCAGCATGGCGAATGAAAATACACGCTTCCTATGTGCGTTCACCACGATGTCGCAAAATACGGATGCGACCATTACGATGCTGTAAACAGAACCTCGATTCATCCGAAAAAATGACGTTTTGCCATTCGTGCACCCAGGTTCGTCGTTGCGTACACCATCGCAGTCGCTCCTGTCTGTGATGCAGCGTCAAGAGTAACCGCAGCCATGGTCTACGAGCTGATATTCCATGCTGTTGAAAACGTCGTCGAACTGTTGGTGAAGATGGTTGTTGTCTTGCAAACGTCCCCATCTGCTGACTCAGGGATCGAGACGTGGCTGTACGATCCGTTACAGCCATGCGGATAAGTTGCCTCTCATCTCGACTGCTGGTGATACGAGGCCGTTGGTATCCAGCACGGCGTTCCGTATTGCCCTCCTGAACCCACCGATTCCATATTCTGCTAACAGTCATTTGATCGCGACCAACGCGGGCTGCATTGTCGCGATACGATAAACCGCAATCGCACTAGGCTACAATCCGACCTTTATCAAAGTCGGAAACGTGATGTTACGCATTACTCCTCCTTACACGAGGAATCTCAACAACGTTTCAAAAGGCAACGCCGGTCAATTGCTGTCTGTGTATGAGAAATCGGTTGAAAACTTTACTCATGCCAACACTTGTCGGTGTCGCCACCGGCGGCAACCTTGTGTGAAAGCTCTGAAAGCAAATCATTTGCATATCTCAGCATCTTCTTCCTGTTGGTTAAATTTCGCGTCTGTAGCACGTCATCTTCGTGGTGCAGCAATTTTATTGGCCTGGAGTGTAGATTTGCCGAAAACGGTACCAATAAGGGAATTTTAAAGAAGAAATGTTGGCGCCTCTGCTTAAGCAGAGTCCCATTACGAGATGCTGGATCGCTCTCTCGACGTGGATGATCTAAAGCACGTACGACTTTTCCAGTTATGGATAAGGCAGCACAGCTTTATGTCCAGCAGGAAACTTGCAGCGATTTGTCAATTCCACTCCACGCCTAGCTGCTGCACTCGGCGAGGAAAAATCTTAGCAGCGGCGGTGGCTGCAGGCATTTTGCCACTTTGTGCGTTAACTTAAAGCGCCGCTGCCCCTTCCCTCCGCATTATCGCACGTAGTCATTGTTAAATTTGTTTCCTATGTGACGAATTATTTCCACAAAATACACCCACTCGTTTCTTTTTTGTGAATATTTCTTTAATATCAAACTAAAACCAGTGTTGCGTTTGCAACTTTTCTTAAAATATTTTCCTGTGATGAATTATTTCCACAAAATACACCCAATCATTTCTTTGTTGTGAATATTTCTTTAATGTCAAACTAAAGTCACTGTTACGTTTCCATTGCAATACATTTTATGCCTACCTCAAAAATTAATATGTTAAAGACGGTTAATTTATGTCGCCCGTAGAGCATAAAATTAAAATCTGATTACTTTCACTAATTCCTTGAGAGGGAGCGTCTTACCCATTAATTGTTGTGTGAATCACGGGTTCCGTAAAAGCACTTTGTACAGATACATTTATCGTCACATCTGGCACATACTCGCCTCTTCAGTGCGCACTGAACTAGTGCCAGGATATCTAAAATACATATTTACATTCGATATCAACTGCGTCCTTTAATACCACCGATTAATCGAATTAAAAATCTCTCAGGGAAAATAATAATGACACTAATAAAATTAAAATAAAAAAAGATAAAAAGGATTTTACTATTTGAAAAAAAAAAATGTTCAAATGTTTGTTAAGCTTATGGGACTTAACTACTGGGTCATCAGTCCCTAAACTTACAAACTACTTATGAACTACTTACGAACTAGGACGGCACAAATATCCATGCCCGAGGGGGGATTCGAACCCCCGACCGTAGTGGCCGTGCTGACCGTGACTGGAGCGCCTCAGTCATCTCGGCCACCGTGGCCGGCTTACTATTTGATTTTATGAATAATTTTTATTTCCAACTTATTCATACACTTCTTTTTTATTTATACAAGATACTTCCATTTTCTACGGTCTTGTTTAATGTAACCTTTTGTGTTGTTGTTGTGGTCTTCAGTCCGGAGACTGTTTTGATGCAGCTCTCCACAATACCCTATCCTGAGCAAGCCTCTTCATCCCCACATAAGAACGGCAACCTACATCTGTCTGGATCTGCTTACTGTATCCATCTCTTGGTCTTCCTCTGCGATTTTTACCCCACACACTTCCCTCCAATGCTAAATTCGCAATTCCTTGATGTCTAAGAATGTGTCCTACCAATCTATCCCTTCTTTTAGTCAAGGTATGCCAGAAATTTCTTTTCTCCCCAATTCTGTTCAGTACCTCCTCATTAGTTACGCGATCCACCCACCTAATCTTCAGCATTCTTCTGTAGCACCATATTTCAAAAGCCTCAATCCTCTTCCTGTCCGCACTGTTTATCGTCCATGTCTCACACCCATACAAGGCAACACTCCATACAAATGCCTTCAGAAAGGACTTCCTTAGGCTTAAATCAATATTCGATGTTATCAAATTTCTCTTTTTCAAGAACGCTTTTCTACCCATTGCCATTCTGCATTTTATATCCTCTGTACTGCGACAATCATTTGTTATTTTACTGCCCAAGTAAAAGAACTCATCCACCTCCTTTATTGCTTCGTTTCCTAATCTAATTCCTTCGGCATCACCTGATTTTCTTACACTGCACTCCATTATCCTAGTTTTGCTCTTGTTAATGTTCATCTTATATGCACCTTTCAGCACACTGTCCATTCCGTTCAATTGCTTTTCCAGGTCCTTTCCTGTATCTGACAGAATTACTATGTCGTCGGCAAAACGCAATGTTTTTAATTCTTCTCTCTGAACTTTAATTCCTTCTCCAAATTTCTCCTTGCTTTCCTTTATAGCTTGCTCAATGTACAAATTGAATAACAATGGAGAAAGACTACAACCCTGTCTTACTCCCTTTCCAACCACTGCATCCCTTTCATGCCCTTCAACTCTGACAACCGCTGTCTGGTTTTTGTACAAGTTGTAAATAACCTTACGCTCCCTATATTTTACTCCTGCTTGCTTCAGAACTTGAAAGAGTTTATTCCAATCAACATTTTCAAAAGCCTTCTCCAGATCTACAAAAGCTAGAAATGTAGGTTTGTCTTTTCTTAATCTATCTTCTAGGATAAGCCGTAAAGTGAGTATTGCCTCCCGTGTTCCTACATTTCTCCTGAACCCAAACTGATCTTCCCCGAGGTCGGCTTCTACCAGCTTTTCCATCCTTCTGTATATAATTCGTGTTATTATTTTGCAACCATGACTTATTAAACTGATGGTTCTGTAGTTTTCACACCTGTCTGCACCTGCTTTTTTTGGAATGGGAATTATAACATTTTTCTTAAAGTCTGAGGGTACTTCGCCTGTCTCATACATCTTACACACCAGGTGAAACAGGTTTGTCATGGCTGGTTCTCCCAGAGTATCTACAAGAAAATTAAAAAATCTGCCGCCCCCAAACTTTGCCGTTCTGGGCGATGGCACGGTTCGCCCCGGCTCCCGCCCTCTCCGACCTTTTACTGGGCCTGCTTATGAAATAACCCACCATTTTTGTCTCCTCGGGGTAAACCTGTGAGTGAATAGGAATTAAATTTCAATAGAAGAGAGAACACAGTTCGTAGCCAAGATTGCTATACTGATCATTTATTACGGATTAACGATTTCGACAAGCAATGGTGTCATAATCTGATTTATTTTTTACTTTTTATTTATTGATTTTTTTTAATCACTAAAATAGACAAGGTCCTCCGGTAGTATTTCCATTCTAGGTTTGCCCCTAAAAAATAATTTATTAAATAAAGCGTTTACCTTATTCTTCAA
The DNA here is from genome assembly GCA_026315105.1 of Locusta migratoria. Classification (NCBI taxonomy): domain Eukaryota; kingdom Metazoa; phylum Arthropoda; class Insecta; order Orthoptera; family Acrididae; genus Locusta; species Locusta migratoria. The sequence goes on from CM048751.1 coordinate 18,718,645, forward strand.
TTAACTTCTCAAGCACAAAAGTCATATCCTGCTGACGTTCGGCTATTACTATTTGGTCATCTGCAAAGAGAATAGTATGTAAATGCCTGTCTCCGAGATGTATTCCCATCGGTCTACATTTTACAATTCAATGTTCAAGAGCCGCGCTTAAGTACTGCGCCTACTACGAGTCCTTGCAATAGAAGCCATATTAAAATAATTATAAGACTAAAGCCTAAATATGTACACTCTCGTGTTCTTCTTTACGCCCACTACAAGTCCTTACAATAAGAGGCATATTACAATAACAATAAGACTATACAATACCTTTATTATAAACTTCAGCAACATTAAATGTTCTATAAGTAATGATATCACGACGTTGAAACTGTGAATACCACCATATCCATTCAAAACACCATAACGAACAACCGCTACAAAGTATCGCTATCAAAAACAGAAGTACCATCAAGTATTGGCTGAGATCCTATACCTTAAATCTTCACCTAATAACTCTTTGTAACATCACCAGACGTTACTCCAACTCGTAATTGGGAATACTGATCACTTGGGGCCCGTCCCGCTGGCATTTTCTATAATCTTATCAGTGTTTTTATTGAGAGAGACACTCCATGCTGCTGAGGAAAATCAGAGGAACATTCGCGTAATTGTATGATGCTTCAACTCTTCCATAGCACAGCACACTGAACAGAGAAAGAAACTGGTACACCTGCCTAATATAGAGTAGGGCTCCCGCGAGCGCGCAAAAAAGGCCGCAACGCGACGAGCCATGGACTCAACTTATTTTCGAAGTAGTGCTGCAGGGCAATGACACCGTGCATCCTGAAGAACTTTCTATGAATCTGTAAAAGTACGAGAGGGTACAGATCTCTTCTAAACAGCGGGTTGCAAGGCATCTCAGATATGCTCAATAATGTTCATTTCTGGGGAGTTTGGTGGCTAGCGGAGGTGCTTTCATTGGAGTCAGTGTCTAGCAATTCTGAATGTGCGGGGTTTCGCATTGTCCTGCTCAAACTGCCCAAGTCCTTCGGGACGCACAGCTGACATGAATTGATGCAAGTGATCAGCCAGGATGAGTAGAAACGTGTTGAAAGCAGCTTGTTAAGTTTTCTGTATCAGATCTCGGGCAGTTGAGATCTGTAAATGCAAGTTCAAACGCTCTCTACTGCTCTAAATTACTTTGCGAGTGGTCACAGTACTTCCGCAACGGAAATTTATCTAACTGCTCACTCCGTGTGTGTGTGTGTGTGTGTGTGTGTTCTTAGTGTGTGAGGAATGTTTCCTGAAAGTTTGACCGTACGTTTTTGTAACACCCTGTATACTTTTATTACAGATGATATAATTACTCAACTTTTATGTGATGTGCTAGTGCTACAAAATGGTTCTGCAATGATCTACTTCAGGCAATAGTAATGTGCGGTTTTAGCTAACGTAGACGGCTGGCTCATTGTACTTGCTCTGTACTCGATGGTAGATTGAACGTAGTCCTCCGCTAACTGCTACCGTGGCTGTCGGTGCGCCGGCATATCTTGGCGACCCCTCTTCTTCTGATTGGCCGGTGCGCGAACCAAGGCAGAGAGGTATGATGATTTCGGACGCACCCGCGGACGAAGTATTGTGTGACGACTTATCGCTGGCCGTCTACTTGCGCGACGGCTTGAGCGGACCGCCGGCGTCGTGGAGAATGGCGACGCCAACAGGAAGCTCTCTAAAAATGTTCAAATGTTTGTAAATCTTATGGGACTTAACTACGGGGTCATCAGTCCCTTTACTTACAAACTACTTATGAACTACTTACAACTAAGGACGGCACAAATATCCATGCCGGAGGGGGGATTCGAACCCCCGACCGTAGTGGCCGTGCAGACCGTGACTGGAGCGCCTCAGTCCCCTCGGCCACCGCGGCCGGCGGAAGCTCTCTGTGTGAGGCGCCTCTGGGCATCTCTGATAGTCACGGCACGTGATTTACGCATGTGTCGTATATGAGCTTTGGGATTTTGCGAACAGCTGATATCCCTTTTTTTCCATACGTACGTCCTTTGGCTCTCCATTGTAAATGACCAATATAACGATCTTGGCTGTGAAGTGTGTTTCTTCCATTAAATTTTAAGATAACCGTCATTCCATCATGAGGATATTATGGGAACTAAATATCGTTGAAGGATTTGATAGGGGTGGGAGAGGAAGAGGAAGTGTGTTTAGGAATCTGTGCTTCCCGCCCTCCCCTACAGAACTCACAAAGAGACAACATGGGTATCGGATTTTAGAATTTTTTGATATTTATGCTACGGTGAAGTTCAGAACTGAAGTAACAATCAGCCGAAGCCATTCGACGCAACTCTCAAAAATTCTCGAGAAAATCGACTTTGAAGTTCTGGAAGTACGAGTAAGTACTAATAGCTAAAAGAGTTCTAGCATCTGTATGTGTAGCTCAGGTGATAGCGTTCTGGCCTGTTCACGAAGGGGTCGGTGGTTCGAATCCTGCCGTGACAGATTATTATATATTTTTAGTTGTTACAAATACTTAAACAATTTCAATATCTAATGGTAATTTTACGAGAAATTTACATATTTTTGTTTATTCGAAGTTTTCTACATTTTATAAAAAAAACTTAACATGTTGCAATTTTTCCAGTACTCGCTTCAAAGACGGTTGTCTTTGATTGTTCATTCTGTGAGAAGTTACAACGCTGCAAAAGTATGCTTACCTGATCGAACGAGGACGTGAAATTAGTGATAGAGAAGATCGTATCGAAATTCATTCTAACATCACTACCAGCTGTCCTCTCCAGTCTTCGGAGAAACGATCAGGTATGCCTGGTTCACTTCTAAACTGTGCGATGCAAGATAAATCTTTATTACCGTAAATGATGTTCAAATGTTCAAATGTTTGTTAACCTTATGGGACTTAACTACGGGGTCATCAGTCCCTAAACTTACAAAATACTTATGAACTACTTACAAACTAGGACGGCACAAATATCCATGCCCGAGGGGGGATTCGAATCCCCGACCGTAGTGGCCTTACAGACCATGACTGGAGCGCCTCAGTCAACTCGGCCACCGCGGCCGGCACCGTAAATGAAGTTTGCTTTCCATTTGATATATCAAAGAAAAATTGCGACTCTAAATGTGTACCATTTGTACGATGTGCTCAATGCCGTGAAAATTGTTTCCATGTTTTTACAATGCTTATCTCCCTGAAATGTGTGCGACAAAAAATGTTCATATCTTTGTTAAGCTTATGGGACTTAACTGCGGGGTCATCAGTCCCTAAACTTACAAACTACTTATGAACTACCTTCAACTAAACACGGCACAAACATTCTTGTCCGAGGGGAGGAGGGGGGGGGGGGGCGTAAGAAACCCCGACGAGTAACGGCGTCGCGCATCGGTGCATAGCACGTCAATGCGCTCGGCCACTCCGCCGCGGCTCATGTGTGAGACCAAATCGAAATGAAGAATATTTTTTAATTTCAAAGTACTGTCACAGTTATGGAATTTGCAATGTTTCTTGTGTGTTTCCCTTTTTTTAAATTTAAGTCATCATTATTGAGAACCAATTATAAAATATATAAAAATTACAAATCAACAAAAATACGTTCATTGTTCATAAAATTACCGCTAGGTATTAAAATGGTGTAAGTATTCGAATACGAAAAAAAAAAAAAAAAAAAAAAAAAGAAAAGAAAAAACCCTCATCACAGCGGGATTCGGGCCACTGACTATCATTATCAATGCAGAATGCTAGAAACTATTATTTTTTAATTCATTAATTAATTTATTTATTTTATGGGCAGTTCTGCTCTTTGCGGTCGTTGATCGTGTTTGTTCGTTGTGATGTTGTGTTCTTGGCAGAGATGTTTTGTTACAGACGGCGTTCAGTCCTCTGACCGGGCGCGCTGAGCCACGGCGTCCGGCATCTGAGCTACACCAACTGTAATTCCATTAATTATTGGTACTTTTATGTACTTGCAAAACTTCAAGTTCGATTTTCTCGAGAATTTTTAGGAGATACGTCGAATGTCATTTTATTTAAGTTCTGAAATTCACGTACCATACATCGGAAAAAGTTCGCCGGCCGCGGTGGTCGAGGGGGCAGTGACGCGCCAGTCACGGTTTTTGTGTCCCAGCCTCGTCGCCGCTTTTGTGTTTCGTTTCCGTCGTAGGTGTCGGTGGGCGAGTAGGAAGAACGACACAGGAATAAAGGTAGCACGCTTGTGCAGGTACGGAGGGGAGCAGCCAGTGGGACAGCAGAAACTAGAAACACTAGAGCAAATTAGAACGGATATATATTGCACAGAATTTATACAATACTTAACTTTTACGTACCTCAGTACTGTAGAATGCTGATACATAGTTGAGCTACAGGACTGCCTAGTGCCTGTCCGATAGCCAAGTCTTCACTAGTGCCTATCTGATTCCGAAGTGTTCGCTGGTTCCTATCTCAGTCCGAAGTGAACGATGTCGTTCAGTGGTGGCCACGAGCGGAGTTGCAGCAGAGGGCGCTCGTGGCTGAAAGAACGCCGCGCCATGCGTGCATGGCGGCGCGCGGCGAAAGTACGTGGCGCGCACTTTAGACTTGTGCGACATCACAACGGTCTGCACGGTCACTACGGTCGAGGGTTCGAATCCCCCCTCGGGCATGGATATTTGTGCCGTCCTTAGTAGTAGCTAGTTTATAAGTAGTTTGTAAGTTTAGGGACTGATGGCCTCGTAGTTAAGTCTGATAAGTTCTGCAGACATTTGAACATTTTTTGAAAAAAGTTCTAAATGCCGACACCTATGTGGTCTCATTGTCAGCCGCGGCCCCGGCGCTCGTGGCTGGAGTGCCGCGCTCGTCGCTCCCCCACGGTCAGCGCCGCCAGACTGTGCCCCCTGCTCGTTGCATTAGCACTCGCGGGGAATATAAACCAGCTGTCCGCGGCTGGGCCGCGTGGACGTGTCGTATCGCGGCGGTCGCATCTCGAAACCCGAGGCCCGCGACCCGGCCGCCAGGCGCTGAACTTGAATAACAAGTAGCCAGTGTTCTGGAGGGGCGCTGCGCCCGCCTCAGGTGCATCTGGCGTCCCAGCAGAGGGACACTCCATGTGGCCACTCTGGCCCCGCTGAGCCACGGGCGGGCGTTCGCAGTGTCGTGCGCCAAACACCGATCTACAGCTGTCGGCGCACGGGCAGTTCATTTGAAGACAAACGTCGAGTGTGCCCTGTTACCAAAGTCACATAAGCTTACAGCAGCGAGGTCAGCGAGAAAGGGCGCGGTGCGCACGTCATGTCACGTAGGCTGTAGGCAGTGGGCTGTACCCCAGCGGCCGGCCACTCAGCTAGCGATCCCGCCGGCTCAGGACTGCCTTCCTTACGTGACGTGTCGTGCGCGCCGGGGCCTGTCTTTCTCGTTGCCCTCGAGCTTACAGAACACTAATAGCAGATTAATTTTTCATGTTACTGCCAAGTCGATACGCAAATTACAGAAATATAGATGCCTAATGCTGTTCTGTCAGTCTAAATTTTTGTGTCCCCACTTCGTCGCCGCTTTTGTGTCCCAGCCTCGTCGTAGGTGTCGGTGGCCGAGTGGAATAAGACCGACACAGGAATAAAGATAGCCCGCTGGTGCAGGTACGGAGGGGAGCAGCCAGAAACTATAAACACTAGAGTAAATTAGAAAGAGATATATATTGCACAGAATGTAACAATACTTAACTTTTACATAGTACTGCAGAATGTTGATACATAGTTGTTAGAGGCCTGCCTAGTGCCTGTACGATAGCAAAGTCTTCACTGGTGCCTATCTGATTACGAAGGTCCTAACTGGTTGCTATCTCAGTCTCAAGTACCGATGTCCTTCAGTGGTGGCCACGAGCGGCGTTGTAGCAGAGGGCGCTCGTGGCTGTCGTCGTAAGAACGCCGCGCCGTGCGTGCATGGCGGCGCGCGGCGAAAGTAGGTGGCGCGCACTTTGGACTTGTGCGACACCACATAAATGTTCACAGATTACTACATACATGAAGAAAGATGTCGCAGCACCAGGTTTTACGAGTTCATCACCATTTGTAAAAAAATAATATACTTAGGTTGGCGCTTAAAAAAATGTTCACATGTTTGTAATTCTATCGGACCAAACTGCGTGGTCACCAGTCTGTAGCTTACAAACTACTTGGCGCTTTAAAAAAATGTTCAAATGTTTGTAATTCTATCGGACCAAACTGCGTGGTCATCAGTCTGTAGCTTACAAACTACTTAAACCTAGGTAAACTAACCTAAGGACAAACACACACACACCATTGCCCCAGGGAGGACTCGAACCTCCACAGCGAGGAACCGCGCGCTCCGCAGCGAGACGCTTTAGACCGATCGGCTACTTCACCGCGGCAAGGCGCTTAAATAGTGACAACTATTTATTCACAACCGATACAAAAGCGTTACGTATTTCCAGTTACTGTCCTTCAACGTAGTCACCAGCGCTGTGCAGAATCCGTTGCCAGTGATGTGGAAGGCGTAGAAACCGTTGGCTGAATCTGTTCTGTTGATGGTGTTAAATGGACGGTCTACTGCCTGTCGAATCTCTGGAACAGTTCTGAAGCGAATGCCACGAAGTATTTCCTTCATTTTCGGAATCAGTCACAGGGACTTAAATCTGGGGAGTATGGTGGCGGGTTCAGTACTTCCCACTCCCATCGACCGAACAGAGCAACCCTCGTATATACAAAAACAAGATTTGAGTTCTCTTTATTGCTCGTGATGACAGGCAAGTTGTATGACAATAACGTAGAAATTCTGAATTTGTGTTCCTGATTGCAACATACAACAGCACCCCTAATACCTAGTAATTCATCCCTTCCACTGATCCATGCCTGTGTTCGTCATGGCATACTGTCCACTAGATCATCAAGGGACTGTTGGTCCAGATGAAATTCGATATAGATTGGTTGGCGGTTCGTCTCGTTCACAAACAGCCCTTTTCAATGTATTCCAGGTGTAGGGTTCATCTCAGCAGAAAATACAGGCCAGTCTAATCTTGCGGTATAGTTATCATGGAAAAAACGCATTCACAAGATGTATTCGAAGAGTGTGAGAATTGTGCTCCATTACGACGACTGCCAACATGATTGCATTATACGTCGGAGGTTGACATCCATGAGCCGCGTAGCATTCTGATTACCTTCGCCGAGCACCAGTGGCGTACTTTTCGCTATGATTGCGCAGATCTTCACGGAGTCGAAACCTTTTCGATAGCAAGATGAATCCTCATGTAATATTCAGTTGCTTTCTCAAGAAGAAGGCGAATAGTCTGGATATGATATAGTCTAAAAACCTCTCAGCAATCCTGCTTTCTTCACAGGTTGGCATGAATCGAGTTCTCTTGTTAGACGGTTTGTTATGATTTTATTTAGGAGTTTGTAAAGATGTGACAGAAGCTGACTGGGCGGTAGTTCTACATATTTTCCTTATCGCCCTTATAGAAGAGAAATACCACTTCAGCATTTTTTCCATGTTTCTAGTATTCTTCCTGAGTTGATGCATTTGTTGATTAGTATCCTATAAGCTGCTATCTGGTTGCTTCCTGCATTTAATTTGTTATATCTTCACCAGGGGAATTTCTGCTTTTTAGTTGTTAGAGTGCATTTTCAACTTTAGCAGTGATTACTTCCAGTGTTTCTTCCTGTGTATCTTCCAACGCTACTTGTTCATTCTCAGGTAGTCTATCAATGGTCATAGCATGCAACACATGGTAAAAATCTCTAAGACTTTTAATAATATTATTTCTGTCTATGACATTTTGAGTTTATAATTTTTGCTCTTCTTGTAGACACGCATGTCTTTAAAATTTTTATACTTTGATTGCTTTCAATCGTCTGTATTATCACTTTATTTTTAAATTTCCTCAAGTTTTATATTTCTTTCTGGATAGTCTTATTAAGACCTGTATATTTTACTGTGTCCCTGTACATTTTTTTCCATTCTTTGATAAGTTGTATGGTACTAACTGAAAGTCTGATGCTTGTGTTAGATTTCTGGATTGGGAGCTTGTTACAGCAGTTTGCATTCTGTCATTGAGTTCATTTACGTCTAAGGTTTTGAGAAAATTTCGTTGGACGCAGTTTTCAGATAAGCTTTGCTGAAATATAACGTTGCATGTCCCTAGCTCATCTGCTTTTGGAGAAGTGGGTTTTCTTATCATTTTTGCTCGTCGAGATTTAACGTTGAATGTGGAGGTTGTTCATATTAGCTTCCGGTGTCGAATCTATTGAGCACAGATACATCTTTGCAGTTCCGTTTGTTGTTGTTGTTGCGGATGGAATCTAATTCGTTTTTGGTTTAACTATCTGGGTTTTCCATGTCCATTTAGGTTGGATGGGTTACCCGAAAAAGGTATTCACCCAAAAAAGATTTGCAGCTCTCTGATACTCAAGCATACGTTCGCCTCATCCGTTTCTACTGCCTAATCAACATTTACCAATATTCCATGGGTCTCCATCTTTATTTTTGTCCAGTTTTTGCATTGAAATCTTACATACTGATATGCACTTGTGTCTTGTCGGAATCTTTTGCTTCAATGATATCTTCATGTAGTTGTTCTACCTCATGTTCAACAGAATTGCTGGTTGGAGCATAAACCTGAATGATCTCTATCTTACTGTTCAATTTGAGGGCAAGGTGTATTACTCTAGGGGATATGAAAACCATATTGTTTCCTGATGAAAGGATCTCATCTTTTTCTCCTTGTAAACGTTTCTCACAGATACCCAAGAAATACCATTTAATGTCATGAAGTTCTTGTTCCAGCCTCCCATAGTTCTTATGGTGTATGTGGTAACTCTTGTTTTTTCCCTTTTTCTTCTCGAATTGTTGCCTCTCCCAGAATCCTTGAGGCAAACTGATGAATTATCAGTGTGAGATTCTGAGTAGTATACTCTAATCATCTGAGGTAGTTCAGTCTGAAAAGTCATCATTACAATTTATGGAAGGTGATTGGCATTTAAACACCGCGCTTGCCAGGCTTGTTGGTGAGTTGATTTTCAGCCGTCCGTAACATGCAGAGGAGGCGCTGTTGGTAGCCGCCCATAACCTGGAGAGCAGACGCTACCTCATATCATCATTAGAAGGAGGGCTGCCTCTTCCGCCAGTTTCTCGTACCGATGAGCTTCATCTCCGCCTTCACTGCCACTGAGGTCTCCATCGTGACCCTGACTAGGATACCTAACAAGGTACTGCAGGGGCCGAGCGGTAGGTTCCCAGCTTGATGTCAGGATGAAGCGTGGAACCTGGTGGAGCACCAGAGAAAGCTAGTAAAACAGTATTAGAGTTCACAAGTTTATTCCACGGACTACAAGATTCCGTGGTGTAGGCGTTGGATCGGTAGGAGCTAGATCAGCAGGGGACCTCGCCTTCGGCAGCGTTAGCTCGCCGTTTCGTCGCGTCTTCTATGGACCGGCTGCTATACGTTCGGACGGATGTGTCCGCGCCGAGATGTCTGGGGTTCGAAGCAGAGACTGCCAGGTGAAGTCCTCGGTCCCTCCTTCTGTCTAGGTAGCTGCTTCTCGGGCCATGCTCCGAACCACTGGAGTCGGATGACAGTTGACCGCTGGCAAGGTTAGCACCGGAGGTAGCGAGTCGGCTCGTTCATTGACCTTTAGGAAACCAACCCAATTATTTAGAAAATCTCTTCGCAAAGAATCCTATTTCTAGCCTTTCATCTGTTCTTAAATTACTGAAATATTTACAGAATATATGAAAAACATATCACTTGCACAACCACGATTCAGTTCATATCATAAACAGTGACAGCAAACATTTAAAGAGTGGTGTCCCTTCACCACCCGCCAATGAAGCCACTGTCACGTATGACAAACGTTGAAGGAGGACATACACAAAAGATGTAGGATAACTTAACTACTACAACAGGCAGAAACGAGGAATAAAAGACCGACTGATGATGCTAGAAACGTAGTGAGACACGTTTGGGTATGAAGAGGAAATACCAGTGTTTTTCTCAGGGCAGTCCTTTATAGTAAAAAAATTCTCAGAAGATTTGCTGTACAACTGCTTGTAGCAGTCTGGAAGTGTGGTGCTCAAACAATACCCCTGCTCCATCTGTGACATACACTCGCGTGAAATTTGCCAAGTTAGTATACATTCTTCCCCAACATCAGGGAGAGACTAAGGGTGAAACATATTGATCCCATCATGGTCGTAGTACATTTCTTAATCGGCACTGGGCCATACATGGTTCAATTTCTGTGGCTAGGTGTATGTCAACTGTTCCTGTGGAGAGAGAGGTGCCATTGTACGGACGTCCTTACCAAACGTAACAGTCACGAAACTAACAGAGATTTTTCTGCAAACTGTAGCGCTGGCAAATCTATGGGTCATATGAACATACCGCAAAACGAGTGTATGCTGTCTGTGTAGTTGGAGTGGAGCAGCACCTTCAAAATGCGGTCGTGTTTTGGAGCTTTTGTTGCAGGAGCCATGAAAAATATAAACTGGAAATATCTGATTAGTTTTGTAAAAGATGCTGAGAAGTAAGTATATAATTTTACGAATAACAATTGTTAATTTACGGTGGTAGTTAACAATTCCTTCACTTAGAAACTTCAACTGTTAATGAGTATTAGCACGTGACGTTCTTGAAGATATACATCTTTATATTTGACAAGTAGCTAAAATATCATGATAGGTACACGCAAGGCGTATAAGAAAGGGCAAGGCAAAAAGGGCGTTTATACGGAAATATAGCATTTAGTCTCCAAGAATGTAAAAATTGTGTCTAGTATAGAATGTATTAAAATTTCTGAAAGTCGCTAAAAAAAAAAAAAAAAAAAAAAAAAGAGCATGAAACGATTAAGTAGGGATCGAGCACGCGGATATAATCGTAATCAGTTCCTTTTTAACTTGGGGCACAAAGTTGTAAATAATTTCTGCTGTTGGAACGTTTTTTGGACGTTACTATTACGACTCTGCTACTGTAGGCCGTGTGTATTTCACACATACATATATTACTTGTCTTTAAATGCCGTATACATTATCATTGCTGTCACTGAATTCTCGCCGCCGTATTTCTATACTATAAGCGTTTGACCTGTCGTGTGTTTAATTACAGAAAATAGTCATAAAAATAAGGATGGACTGTCGTAGCTACGTTGAATTTGGAGTTTTGTCAAAACGGTCAATTCGTGTGTTATAAACGGCTTTAATTTTTCGTACAGTAATGAGCTGCACTGAATTGATACTTTTATTAATCTGTAACCAATTTGATTCCACTTCGGTTTTCTTTCAGTAGTATGGACGTTATAAAAAGTACTACTTACCGTGGATAACAAGTATCTTTATTCTTTTGAGTTCTTACGAAAACTACAGTCTGCTTTGATGTATACAGTAATAAGTCGCGTCAATGTTCTGTTTTTATTAATGTTGCCAGTTTCGATCACTTCGGCTTTTCATTGAATTATATGACCGTTATAAATGTGTTACCTGAAGTGGTGTAACACGTATGCTTATTCTTCCGATTTATTCTTCCGTTTACTTTTCCGATAACTACAGTCTGCCTTAACGGTATTAACATGTTCTTCTCATAATACCATTCTGAAAGGTATGTGCTAAATTTAACTACTACGGATGTATTAGCTCAAATGCGAATCATATTTAAACGAAGTAGTAAAGCTAAAAACGTCATTTAGTGTTAGAAGATCATGGTAGTGGAGTACGGAAAATTTTTGACTTGAGGTGAAATAAGATGTCGTCGTTAGGCTTCAGTCGGAGAGGTAAGTTTGCCAGTCTAGTACTATGTCTGTGGTATTACACTGCATTGTCATTTTGTTATAATAGACTGTCATTAACACAAGAAGCGATAATACAGATACGTGCATCATTTGGTTCTATTTAAGGATTCGTCAGTGCAGTAGAAGGAGTTAGCCATTAGAAAGTCTTTTAGGCTCCTCTTAAATTGATTTTTATTTGTAGCTAATTTTTTATGGATGTCGATAAATTATTGAAAATGTGTGTTCCTGAGTAGTGGATCCCTTTTTTAACTAAAGTAAATGCTTTTAAGTCCTTATGTAGATCATTTTTGTTCCTAGTATTTTAGGTGCGAACTGAGCTGTTTGCTGGGAAAAGGGATAAGCCGCGGTGGAGTAGCCGAGCGGTCTAAAGCACCTCGCTGGTGGTTCGAGTCCTCCATGGGGCATGGGTGTGTGTGTTTGTCCGTAGGTTAGTTTACCTAGGTTTAAGTAGTTTGTAAGCTACGGACTGATGACCGCGCAGTTTGGTCCGATAGATAAAAAAAAAAAAAAAAAATAAATAAAATAAAAATAAAATAAAAAATAAATAAATAAAAATATAAAAGATATATCAAATATACTGAGAGGCAGTAGTTAATATACCCACTTCTACAGGACGTCAGTGAATTACTCCACAAATAATATGTATTACATGCTTTTGGACTCTGAAGACTTTTGACTGACTTGTAGAGTTTCCCCAAAATATTATACCACATGACATTATGGAATGAAAGTAAGCCTCCTATGTCTGATAAAACTCTTATTGAAAAAAAAAAGTTGAGTCGTTTCTGCAGTTCTGTGGTGTGCTCCTCCCAACCGAATTTATTCAAATGTTCAAATGTTTGTCAAGCTTATGGGACTTAACTACGGGGTCATCAGTCCCTAAACTTACAAACTACTTATGAACTACTTACGAACTAGGACGGCACAAATATCCATGCCCGAGGGGGGATTCGAACCCCCGACCGTAGTGGCCGTGCTGACCGTGACTGGAGCGCCTCAGTCACCTGAATTTATTATCAAGCTGTAATCACAGGAATTTTATACTGTCAACCTCTTCTGCCTGCTTTTCTTCATACTCTAGCATATACTGGATGGGAATCTCTCTCTTCCATGTTCCGAACTGCATGTAGTGAGTCTTTGGAAAGTTTAATGTCAATGAGTTGATTTAAAACATTTATTGATGTTAATGAAAATGTCATTGGCAGACCTTTCCATAACTATTCTCGACATGCTATTTATTGCAATACTTGTATCGTCTGCAAACAAAACGAACTCTGCTTCTGGCATTGTAACTGATGAGAGGTCATTAATGTAAACAAGAAAAAGCAATTGCCCTAAGATCGGTCCTTGTGGGACCCCACATGTAATTTCTTCCCAATCTGATGATGACTGGTGGCTTAATGCACTAGTCCCTTGCACTGACACCCTTTCTTTCCTGTTAGCGACGTACGACTTGAACTATTTTGCAGCAATTCCCATGACACCATAGAATTCTAATTTACTTTTAAGGTGTTATGGTTCACACAATCAAATGCCTTTGATAAATCACAGTAAATACCTGCTGCTTGTTATTTGTTATCTAATGAATTAAGTACATTCTCGCTGTAGGTGTAAATAGCCTTCTCGATATCGGAACCTTTATGAAATCCAAACTGTGTTCTACACAGTGTCATTTGAGGTTAGGTAATTGAGAAGTTGCTTGTACATTAAGAATTTTTGAGAATGCCGTTAAAAGTGAAATCGGTCTGTAGTTTGATAGTATCTCGTTATCCCCTTTATGAAAGTAACAGCAGAACGTTCTCCGTTTGTACCTTGCCAGTCTTCTTCCTACTACGTAATGGCCTCTCTGAGCGCTAGCATCGCTTAGCAGCACTCTTTCTCCAATAGAGCTTCGCGACTGTTAGTTTTATACTGAGTGTTTTCCCCTATAGGGCTTCGCGACTGTTTGTTTCAGACTGTGTGTACACTGTGCCCGGTGGGTTTGCTGCCTGTGGCGCCTAATGGACAGCTGCGCATTACACAGAGGTGTCGGGATACCTGCGATCGGACAGAGCGCGCGGGCGCTGGCCTGTGTGGAGACGCCTGGCGCCGCTTCCGCGGCCCGGAATGCGCGGCCGCTACCTGGCGTCCGTTCTTTATGGCATTCCAGGCGCGCGCGGCTGCCGGCAGCAGCCGCCGACACCTCCGCCGGCTTCCAACAGGCCATCCGCGGTCGGTATATCGGGCTGTCGGCCGTTTTCACTGCCGGTGAATGGAGCTGCATTTGCGTGCCAGTAACACCACCTGAACTACACCATACCCGGCGCCAAAACCGGGTGAGAAAAGGAGGAGGGGGGGTAACACCTCTTTAAAAATACCTTGCTTCACATGGCCCGGGTGATAGTACAGTTACTGCGCAAAATTGTGACAAATAAACTTGTTAAAATCGTAGATTGCTCAAGAAATCGCCAGCCAAGCTAGGCGGAAGCACGTCGTCGGCTCCGTCGTAAGAGACGCCAGTCTCGTGTGACGACAGCTGACGCTGCGTCGGCGAGTTGAAAGCTTACGGTCATCAGACTGTTGACTGCGGCGGACGACCCGGAGAGCGAGAAGCAGCTTGTAAACATTTCATAACTACACGTTACTCTGTGACAAGACTGAATAAGACCGAGAATACGCCAGCCGCGGTGGAGTAGCCGATAGGTCTAAAGCGTTTCGCTGCGGAGCGCGCGTTGCTCGCCGTGGAGGTTCGAGTCCTCCCTGGGGCATGGGTGTGTGTGTGTGTGTGTGTGTGTGTGTGTGTGTGTGTGTGTGTGTTGTCCTTATGTTAGTTTACCTAGGTTTAAGTAGTTTGTAAGCTACGGACTGATGACCACGCCATTTGGTCCGATAGATCTACAAACATTTGAACATTTTTTGAGAATACATCAGCGGTTAAAGTGAGTGAACGCTGCCCTCACAAACAGGGCACATTCGGTCATTGCGAACCGTCCCATATGTCATTGCTATAGCTGTTTTCTGTATGCAAACTCCCGCTTTTAGAAGTGTACTCACTTGGTCTTTGGAGCCAAAGATGCTCAGAAGAGAGGTCGTCGATCCAGTTATCTGATCTATGTATTCAGCTTATGTCTCAGATAAAGCAGTACAGACTAATAGCCACTAGTTGCAGCTAGGAGATCGGAGACAAGTACTACGCTTCGAACTGACCATCATCTGGGGAGCTGGTGAATCACTGTCTGCCGTCTTCACATCGCTGAATATGGTTGTTGCCTGACGCCAGCACAGTAGATAATACAAATGTTAAGTTATAAACCAGTTGTACAAGGTTTCAATTATAGTCAATGATTAAAACGATTGTTTTAAGGTACTATTTTATCATTGAGTATAACTGAAATCCTATGTAAATGGTTTACAACTTGGCATGTATTTTATCTTAATGTTTTTTTTTATTTGTTTTAGCATTGATAATGACCACAGAGTGGTCGAAATCTACATCTGTGAATAAATGAATACTTACGACTGATTGTTGAAAAAATACTACAAAATGATACTGGAGTTTATTAATGACGAAAGAGAATTAATAGTAGATGTTATCCTCATATGTCATGTAGCAAATTTTTTACACAATTGAGAACGTAAATAATAGGAAAAGTGTCATTCATACTTCTGAAAACTTACAAGTTTACTTGCTGAAGACAGTTTATACTGGCAAACACATGGAAAAATATAGAAAATGTAGTAAAAATCGACTATTTACTTTAGTTTTCATATCTTGATAAGTGTCAAAATTAGATCGAAAATAATTTTCTCGTCTAACAATTATAACTCTTCTGTTGATATAATTTTCCGTAAAACATGTTTATATAGTTAGGCTCGTATATATACATAATGTAGGCCTTTTTCCCGTAAAACTAAAATATTTTTCTGTTTGCATATATTTCGTCTCTTTTGTAGGAAAAAACTTGTAGAATAAAGAATATTAGGCCCTGGTGCAACTTTCTCGATGTGATGAAAACACAAAGCAATCAACAGAATAAAGTTAAAGAAGATGAGAAAACATTTCTGTAATATGAATTTACTCGACCAGAACAGATACGACCACTGTTACTTGCTTCTGCGCAATCGCATTCAGCTGCTGACTCGGAAATTTAGAACTCTACATTGACGTCATAGACGCACTCGCGATGGGGTTGTCTGCTGACTAACACGCGGGCACCAAAGACACACGCACTTCGAATAGTCAGTTTCTACCACAAAGTCGATCGTGTAAAACGGGCTTTGCACACGATCAGTGGTGCTTCAGATGACTGGGGGTTCACATCTTTGAGTGCCGGATCTTGATAGTGGTGCCTTCTCCCCACCCCCACCCCCTTCCCCACACTTCCCCCTCGGCGTCCAAAGAGACAATTTGGCCCACCTCTTCGAGTGGCGCCAAGCGATAAAGCACCCCGATTTGCCCCTCCCCCCTTTAGATATATTTTCGTTGAAAGATCTGCAGAATGTTTACCTCGGTTTGTTTCGCTTGCTTAAAATTGAGCTGGCGTCGGCCTACCAAGCTTCTTTATTTCACAATTTTGTTCCAAGCTTAAAGCTGAGTTATTTGTTTCAAAAAGATACTGAACGTTGTTCATTTTTCTGTGATAATATACACCAACAACACATAAATATGCACACGAACAGTAAAACACAATATGTACCTTATTACACTGTTAAGTGACTGTAGTAAAATGTATCTGGTATGAAGAAGAGACAAGCTACCTTCGGGTTACGTGACACTGTAAACACCATCCACTCCCAGCCTTACGTATGCGCAAAGGCTGCTCTCCCCAACATCTTTTCAAACAGTTAAATACTTGTTACAACGAAGAGTGTAAATGTCATGTACTCTCGAAATCGCGGCACATTTGCTAAAACGTCTAAAGATATGTGGTAAGTAATAATAGAAAAGTCATTGTTCTTTCCGTATCTGCTAAAAAGGAGATTAGATTTAAATATTTGCTTGCAGTCAGTCTCGAATCCACTACCTCCAACGACGCAGCGCGGTGAAGCTCACTCGGCTATTATTGCTTAGCTGGAGAGAAGTGACTATATTATTCTTCATGATCGGTTCTTCTGAAGGCTTTTACAGTTGATGCTTCTTTAATTTTCAGTTTTTCACTGCGCTCCGGTTGCACAGTGGTAGAGTGCCAGAGTATCATCCAAAGGTCGCTGGTTCGATCTCCGCCAGGTCCTACGATTTTTATGTTTCACTTCCCACTTTTTTCACCTCTGGCAGTATTGCTAATGTGAAAAATACCGAGTAGCACCGTGGTTCGGAACCCACGTTAAACAGTAGGTCCCCCTATAACTGGCTGGGTAAGTCAGTTTGAAGGTCGGAGGAGGGCAACGGCATACCACCTCCAAACAGGACGATGCCTAGTATAGCACTGTGATGTTCAAACCAATCTTCTGATTATTGACTGCTTTACCTTAAGATATTTTGTCAAATATGACGAGTTTCTTATGAATATTCAAGCACCAAAAAAGCAAATATATAGAGCGCATATTTCCTTCGCGGAGGATTTGCGCATGCGCAAGGTGAGGTGCGCAATAGCTCCGTTGTCTTGCTACGGGACTGTTCGTGAGTAACCACCAGAGCTCGAGTAGCCAAGAGCTGGCATCTCTACCAGCTCCAACACCAATGTTAAAAGCCGGCGTTTGCCGCAGAGCAGTGTCCGAGCCCACTGAGGTGCTATGCTTCGATGCGGAACGCCGTTCCCCGTCGGAGGTTCGAATCCTTCCTCGGCCATGGATGTTTGTGTTGTCTTTAGTATAAGTTAGTTGATTAGTAGTTTGTACGTTTATGGACTTATGACCCCGCAGTAAAGTTCCATAAGCTTAACAGCCATGCAGCGGAATAGACATATTGGAGCATTCCTGTTAATGTGATATAAATATCAATTTAAAAATAATTTCAGAAACCCTGAGACGGTTTTTCGTCTCTAACATGTCTAGGACATGGAGAGCCTTGGCAGTAGTGGCGATTATCTATGGAACACAGAAACTGAATTAAAAGAGTTTGACGTGGAGGGAAGTCGTACTTACACTATTCCGAGGTGCCTTAAAAAATGTTCAAATGTTTGTATAGTCTATGGGACTTAACTACGGGGTCATCAGTCCCTAAACTTACAAACTACTTATGAACTACTTACGAACTAGGACGGCACAAATATCCATGCCCGAGGGGGGATTCGAAACCCCGACCGTAGTGGCCGTGCAGACCGTGACTGGAGCGCCTTAGTCTCCTCGGAGGCGCCTTAATCGTTAGTGGTGCGGTGGTCTAACGATAAGACGTCTGCCTAGTAAGCATGGAGATCCGGATTCGATTCCCGGCCACATCACGAATTTTAATTCATTGCTTCATCTTTAACTTTTTATTTTATTTATTTATTTATTTATTTATCCAAAGGCCGTGGGTTCGATCCCCACCAGGTGCTAGGATTTTTCATGACGGGATTTTTTCCGGGAGTGGACGCATAGGTGCATATCCCATGACATTTGTTATTTCTGTATATTTAGCCTACGGGCCATTTCGCAGTTGTCCCGTTCCCTTTGCCACGAATTCCCTCTGCAGGTTTAGAAGCGTGGCAGGACCGCGCCGGTGGCTGCGCCAGGAGGCGACAAGTGTTCCCGGATGCCCGGTCCATCCTTCCCTTTCCCTCTCCCCGCGTCGCGACGTGCCGAGGTGCGGACGCGGGCCGCGGTCCGCGATGGCATCGCGCGGCTAACGAGCGGCGCTGCCCGTGTTACGTGACCCCGTGACCCGCACGCCGTGGGAACAGATGCCGCGTTTTCGGCGTGCCTCCCGCGAGATGCGCGGATAGCGGCCCCTGTCTGTCTGTCACCGTCACGAGCCGCGCACGCCTGCCTGCAGCTAGCCGCTGCCCCTTTTTCCCGCCGTAGGACCACAGACTTTCTCGCGAGACGAATGCTCCTCGCATTAAAAAAATCAAACAAATAAAAAAAATATATAAAAAAATCCTGGGAGTTGATTACGTTCTCACCACGAAAAACCGAGCGATCGATGCCGATCCAAGTATTTAAGCTACAAATAAATCGCATATTTCATACCTGCGTGACCGGAAGATGATGGTGACAGTGGACGGACAATCTTCGGACACTCGACCTGTATTAGCCGGACTACCTCAAGGTTCGGCGCTCTCTCCCATCCTGTTTAACGTGTATGCAAACGACATACCTACGGTGGAAGGCGTACAGATAGCACAATTCGCTGACGATACAGCGTTCCTCACCAGCGAAAGACACGTTCAAGCCAACATCAGACGTCTCCAAAGTCAACTGGATGCAATCGAGGACTGGTGCAAAACCAAC
Source organism: Locusta migratoria (assembly GCA_026315105.1). Classification (NCBI taxonomy): domain Eukaryota; kingdom Metazoa; phylum Arthropoda; class Insecta; order Orthoptera; family Acrididae; genus Locusta; species Locusta migratoria. The sequence continues at coordinate 18,737,773 of CM048751.1, forward strand.
AAAGTGCTACTGAATCCGGCAAAAACAACTGCCATCTACTTTACTAAGAAGCGTCCACGACTGCCAACTAACCTGAAACTTTACGGACAAAACATATCATGGGGAGATACGGACATATCTAGGGGTCACCTTAGATAAGCACTTTCTCCTTCATAAACACGTCGACGGCTTGAGGAATAAAGCGTACGCAATGGCGAAGAGCCTAATGCCTTTCTTCTTGAGCACTGACCTGAGTACTGGCGCCAAATTACGCCTGTACAAATCCACTGTTCTATCAAAGATGCTTTATGGCAGCTCAGTCTGGGGACTGGCCAGTGCTACCCAAATTCAACGGCTGCAGGTGATACAGAACAAAACCTTACGATGGATCCTCAGGGCAAACAGGTACACGCGGAACACCGACATCCATGATGGATACTATCATGGGAGCCGTCCAAGAAAGAGCGACGAAGATTCACCACAAGATTGATCAACTACGGGATACCGTACACAACATCCGCACATTAGGGAGGACAATGCCACTTCCATGGCATAGATACAAAGTGCCACGGGCATTGACTAATCGATAAAGTTTTATATTAGATGTAAATACAAAGTTTAATTGAAATTGTCATTAATAAATCGAGAGGGGTACCTTACGGACCAAAATAAAGGCCCTTACAAGTTAACCCCTAAAGTTTATTCTCATAAATAAAGTAATAGTTAACCCCCATATCCTCAACTGTGAAGTGTAAATCGTCCATAACGATGGTACTTCAGTTACTTTGTACCACCATTAAAATAAATAAATAAATAAATAATAAAAAATTATATTTCGGTATAACTTGGATCTCAGTTTTTCATTTTTTAGAAATGAAATTGTTCTACCTGGAATGCAAAATGTATGATACACGACGTGAGTGCTCAGCTAAGAGCTACTTTCTTCTGCAAGAAGGAAGGAAGTACCAAGACTAAGTTAGCGGTGCACCGCTCTATCTTTCGACCAACTTTGCTGTATGGGAGTGAAAGTTGGGTGGCTACAGGTTACCTTATTCATAAGGTAGAGGTTACAGATATGAAAGTAGCAAGAATGATTGCAGGTACTAATAGATGGAAACAATGCCAGGAGGGTGTATATAATGAGGAAATCAAGGAGAAACTGGGAATGAACACCATAGATGAAGCAGTTAGAGCGAACAGACTGAGATGGTGGGGTCATCTTACACGCATGGGAGAAGCAAGGTTACCTAAGAGACTCATGAGCTCGGCAGCGGAGGGTAAGAGGAGTCGAGGTAGGCCAAGAAGAAAGTACTTAGATTCGGTGCAGAATGATTTTGAAGTAAAAGGCATAATATCAGGCGAGGCACCAATGTTAGTGCCTGCCGCAGTGGCCGAGGGGACTAAGGCGCTCCAGTCACGGTCTGCACGGCCACTACGTCAGGGGCTCGAAACCCCCCTCGGGCATGGATATTTGTGCCGTCCTTAGTCTTAGTTAGTTCATAAGTAGTTTGTAAGTTTAGGGACTGATGACCCTGTAGTTAAGTCCCATAAGCTATTTGAACATTAAAAGAAAAAAAAAAGAAAAAACAATGTTAGGATTGAATAGGGGATCATGGAGGAATTTTATTAGAGGTACTTTGCTCCAGACTGAACGTTGAAAGGCATAACCAGTCTCTAATGATGATGATGATGATGATGATGACAAATACCTTCAGACGTCAAGAGGAATTCCAAATACTAAGTAAGCAAGTGTAGAAAAGTGTGAAATTCAGAACTATCAGTCTAATAAGTCATGCATGGAAAATGTTAACAATTATTTATAGACGAATGGAAAAACTGGTGGAGTCCCACCTTGGGGCAGATCAATTTGGATTTAGGAGACATGTTGCGACACGCGAGACAACACATTACGACTTATCTTAAACCCAAACCTTCAGATGTCAGACACTCAGATCGATACCAAAGTTGTATATCTATAGAGTATCAGCCGAAACCGTCCAGGAGAACGTGCGAAACCGGGAAATAATATGTAACACCTGTCCTACGGAGCAGAGGAAAAGCGTATCTGTAGGTATCTGCCGGGCTGAACTCTCGTGGGGTAGTTGATAGAGCGAATGTTTGTCGATACGAGGGTCCTCAGTTCAAGCCCTGGTGACGTGATTTTTTTCTGTATGACGCTGCAAATTGTTCTTCGTTGACAAACGTACACCGAGTGTTACATGGGACAACATGTTCCTGAAATGTAGAAGTAAAAGGACTATTCGGATTTTATAGCACTATGTAATCGGCAGTTTACTTCTGCTTCGTTTTATTTGAAAGTAGCAAACCTGTAGCGTATATTCGTAGAAGAAAGAAACAGTTGCACCATACTTGCGTAAGTATTGATGTAACAATTATTATAATAATAAGTGACTGCTAGATAGGCAGCACCGCCGTGTTGTGGCTAGAGCGCCGTGTGTTTGCCCACACCATCAAGTGGGGCTGACAGTGCTGTTTGGCGAAATGAACCCGTGGAACGTTACAGACATTCTCTTTTAACAATTTTCAACGTTTCAACGTACTGAAATTTTAAAAAAAAGTGCTCTGGACGAGGCTTGAACCCACGCCCCCCATTTTGATGAACTAACGCTCTAGCGACCAGACGATGGTAGCGCAACGTGATAAGCTCTCACAGTTGTGCTTTTCCTCTAATCCGTAGGTTAGGTTTAACTTATTATTATAGCTTACGCACGTTCTCCTGGACGGCAGCACATAGCACGAATTATATAGAAGTTTCGGTTGATTATCTGTATACAACGTTTTGTACCGATCTAAGTGTCTGACATCTGAAGGTTGGGTGTTAGAAGATTGATTAAGGAAAGAGAAACCTACGTTTTTAGCATTTGTGGATCTCGAGAAAGGTTTTTTACAATGTTGACTAAAATACACTCTTTCAAATTCTGAAGGTATCAGGGGTAAAATATAGGGAATGGAGAGTTGTATTCAACTTGTACAAAACGGTAATTTTGACAACAGAAACATCTCTTTGGGACTCCATTATTAAAGAATCTATGGAAATACGTTTTGTGTCCTAACTTCGTCGCCGCTTTTGTGTCCCAGCCTCGTCGTAGGTGTCGGTGGCCGAGTGGAACGAGACCGACACAGGAACAAAAACAGCACGCTGGTGCAGGTACGGAGGGGAGCAGCCAGAAACTATAAACACTAGAGTAAATTAGAAAGAGATATATATTGCACAGAATGTAACAATACTTAACTTTTACATAGTACTGCAGAATGTTGATACATAGTTGTTAGAGGCCTGCCTAGTGCCTGTACGATAGCAAAGTCTTCAATGGTGCCTATCTGATTACGAAGGTCCTAACTGGTTGCTATCTCCGTCCGAAGTGACCGGTGTCTTTCCGTGGTGGCCACGAGCGGGGTTCCAGCAGAGGGCGCTAGTGGCTGTCGTCGGAAGAACGCCGCGCCGTGCATGCATGGCGGCGCGCGGCGAAAGTAGGTGGCGCGCACTTTGTACTTGTGCGACACCACAATACGTGGCGCGGAAAATTTGATGAATCGGGATAGTGGCTACCAACTTGACAAAGCGTGGAATCCCGTCATTACTACAATTTGCTCAGATCGAAGACGACAGAGAGCGCCGACGTCGGCTGTGAGCGGCAGTGGCAGTGCAGAGGACAGCTGAACTCCGCGGCTCCACCAGCGAGGGCGCTGCCGTCAGGCAGTGAGGCCAGTCTGTTTATGATTTGAAGCATGCGCTGTAACCGACAAGTTTCCTATATATATAGGAGAACGCTGGTCGCACTCTTCAGTCTTCATCTACTCACCTGAGGATGGCTAGCAGGTGTCTGGCCGAAATATCGTGTGATGTTTTAGACGACGTCCGGCTGCATACCCGAAACTTCTATGAATAGGCAAAGGAAAGACAAACCTACGTTTTTAGAGTTTGTCGAATTGGAGAAAGCTTTTGACAATGTCGACTGGAATACACTCTTCCGAATTCTGAAGGTAGCAGTGGTAAACTATAGGGAGCGAAGAGTTATATTCAACCTATACAAAAACTAGACAGTGGTTATTATCAGCACGGAAGCTTTAAGTAATGACGATACCTGCCGTGAAAGCCTTCATTCTATAGTCAGGCAGTGGTTATTAGAGTCGAAGGGCATGAAAGGGGCGCAGTGTTTGGGAAGAGAGTAAGACAGTGTTGTAGCCTTTCCCCAATGTTGTCCATTCATTGAGCAAGTTGTGAACATTAACAAGAGTAAAACAAAGGCAATGGAAAGCATTTGTTTGAAGTGTAGCATTGTATGGGAGTGGAACGTGGACGATGAGGAGTTCAGACAATAAGATTATAGCTTTTGAAATGAGGTGCTACAGATGAATGACGAAGATTAGTTGGGTAGATAGGATACCTTTACATATGGCTGGGTTAGTCGTTACCCAGGTCGGGGGATGGCAAGAGCAGATGACAGCAATAGTAACGCTGCACTACATAACAATTGCTGCACCCCGGTTTTAGGTTATACTGCTTCTCTGGACACAATGTTATCGAAAAATAAATTAACGTCTGCCTGGCTGTGGCTCGGAGGGTCTTTTTTTTCTTTTCCTCGACCTGATGTGAGACTATATCTGATGATAAACTGAAAAAGGCGATACAATACATAACAGTTATTACACATGGTTGCCGTACCAGCCGGAGTGCAGAGTATTTTTGTAATTTATTTATTCTACCAGTTTTGCCAACACAATTTCGCCACCTTAGAAGTCCCTGAGCAGACGCAGAAAATCGTCAATGGACATACATACGTTTTGCTTAAAGTCCGGACAGCCCTCAAATACTAGTGCACCTATTTACGGACACCAGTATTTGAGTACTACTTAATCTTCATGCAAAATGTATATGTTTTGTCGGTTTGTTGCGTTTATTCAGGAGCCTGAAGATAGCAGGAGAATATTGCCGAAATTAGTAGGATAAATGAAAACAGGTGGCCAATATGTTATTATTATTACGTTCTGTTCAAAGTGGTTTTTTCTCGGGGCGTAGCAGACTTCATCTCTCTTTCTAACTGATGCTAAAAAGCCGAGAATGTTACAGTTACGGCTGTAGCCAGTAATAACCGAAAGTTGCTATTGGTCGTGACTGTTACTCGTTCAGGCTGGACGCCGCAGAAGTTGTTTTCGTTTGGAAGCGACTATTACACGAGTGAGGTGTTAGCCAGGCATCCCGCTGCGTGTGCAGGTGTCTAGCCCCGACTGCGGGAAGCGGCCGTTTGTGTCACTGTTTTCACCACGCTGACTGTCCGGATGCGTGCCGTATCTGAAAGCCAAAGCGGAAACACGACACGAGTAGACGCCAACACTAAAAGGCCTGCCTTTTTCGGCTCCCGGTAATTTGTATACGCCATTAATATAAAAATGTGTCATATTGTGGGTGCAACTTTAAGCTGCAGGTACCCGCATGGTAGGGTAGTGAGTATGTTCTTAACGCGGAGGGAGACAAAGAGAAAGACATTCTCGCCTGGCCGCTTGTTAAGTACCGGTAGGTGGGCGCCATCGGGGCACCGACTTCCGACACGTTAGCGGCACAAACACACTGGTGACGTCAGATAACCCATAGACGGGTTCCAGACGCCTACAAAGAACAGCTATCGGTAAAAATCTTCGTATTGTAAGGAGTGGAAGATAGCATAGCTACCACATCGTAGATGAAAGGGTTTGTGAAGCCAGGAATGTCAACACGAACTATTGTCAACCGGTTACTTGCAGGAGGACAACCGTCATCCAGTCACGCCACAGCATCGCAGTCCACGGTTCGACTGGTTCCGTCAGAGGATCACTTGGAAGATGAATGGTGGGGCGCGGTGTTCAGCGATTGAAGCAGATTCTGAATGCAAGCAAGTGACGGTCGTTTGCGCGTACGACATAGACCTGGAGATCGCATTCCTGAAAGACACCATTCCTTGGGTCAACTCTCTTTGACTGTTCGGGGATGAAGCACTCATGTATCTGGTACTGAAGTCACCTAAAGGTCAAAAACAATTGCAACATAATTTAGATAATAAATTTGCACGGAGTGAAAACTGGAAATTGACCCTAAAGAATGAAAAGGGTTAAATTATCCTTATGGGGGAAAAAACCATGAAACTTCATTTACACGATAAATCAGTCAAATGTTTAAGCAGTTACAAGTACGAACAATTGTAATTGAAAGGAATACATTGGAAATGATATGGGAAAGGCGAAGCAAAGATTGCGTTTCATAGGTAGTACATACACTAACAAAAAGCAACAATTCTACTAAATAAACTGCCTACACTACACTGGTTCGTCCTTCTTTTCAGTTTTGTTGTGGTCCTTACTTTGTGTGATTCCTACCAGCTGAGACTGCTGAAGTACATCTAAATCTACTTACATTCGCAATCCATCGTAAGGTGGGTGGCGGAGGGTACGCTGTACTAGGCATTTCCTTTCCTATTCCACTCCCAAATAGAACGAGGAAAAAAGAATGTCTATATGCCTCCGAACGAGCCCTAAGTCTCTTATCTTGTCTATGTGATCACTACGCGATATGTAAGTAGCCGGCTGGAAAATCGTACTACCCTTAGCTTCAAATTCCGACCCTCTAAATTTCCTCAACCCTAATTCACAGAAAGAACGTCGTCTTTCCTCCAGCGATCCCAAAATGAGTTCTCAGAGCATTTCCGTGACACTCGCGCAATGGACGCATCTACCAGTAACAAACCTAGCTGCTCGCCTCTAAAGTGCTTCTATGTCTTCCTTTAAACTGTTCTGCTACGGGTCCCAAACACTTGAGCAATACTCAAGATGTGGTCGTACAAGCTTTTTATAGGCGGTCTCCTTTACAGATGAAGTACATCTTCCCAAAATTCTCCTAATAAACCGAAGTCGGTTGCTCGCCTTACTCACAACTGTCCTTGCATATTCGTTCCATTTCATGTCACTCTGCAATGTTACGCCTAAATATTTGAATGACGCGACAGCATCAAGAAGCTCACTACTAATGCTGTATTCTAACATTATGGGATTGTTTTTCCTACTCATGCGCATCACCTTACATTCTTCTACATTGAGAGCTAGCTGCCATTCTTCGCATCAACTAGACATTTTGTCAAAGTCATCCTGTATGCTATTGCAGTCAATTAAAGACGACACCATCCCCTACACCACAGCAACACTAGCGAACAGCCGCAAATTACAAGTTACTCTGTCCATCAGATCATTTATATAGATAGAAAATAATAGCGGTCCATCACACTCCCCTGGGGCAGGCCTGACGATACACTCGTCTCTGATGAACACTCGCCGTAGAGAACAACGTACTGCGTTCTATTACTTCACAAATCTGTGAACCTATTCCATAAGCTCGTATCTTCGTCAGCATTCTGCGGTGTGGCACAGCGTCAAATGCCTTTTTGAAATCGAGCAAGTTCAGAGAACGTTAAGAGGACAGCCGATTTGTATTATAGTGATGCAGTGGAGATAATGTCACATATATAATACACGAGTTGGGGTGGAATAATGCGTTATTCGATGCGTCGAGATCTCTTTGAGAAATTTCTTTCACCAACTTTATTCTCTGAGTGCGAATATATTTTCTTAGCAAATAAACTTAGAGAAATCAGGCAGAAACGGGAAGATTTAGGAGTTCCTGTCATCTGTATGCTGTTACAGTGTAGAAGTGAAGATAAATAGAATGAAAGAGGTTCGCCAACCCCTTTGCCCAGCACCTACATCCATTTGAACGTGCTGACTGCGTATGTCCCTTGGTCTTCCTCTCCCACTTTTACCCCACACACTTCCCTCCAATGTTAATATGTGTAGTCCCATAGATTTACAAACATTTGAATATTTAGCTAACAAACATCATAGGGACTATTGAACACAAAGTAGTCGTAACAAGATTGAATAACTTTTGTCACAAATCCACCAAAATTAAAAGTATATTTACTCAAAAACGCAGGAAACATTCGATTAACGCTTTCCTGTTATAATCTCTAGTCTTTCGAAGCTAACAATGTCACTTTACATCCGATGTGGCTTACATTTATTGAATTAATATCGACAACCATTGACAGACTTATACCAAACAAAATTTAATTAACAAAAGAGGGGACTGACCCGCCGCGGTTCACAAAACAGATTAGATCGCTCTTGCAAAAACAAAGAAAAAATCATGCAAAATTTAAACAGACCTTAAATCCCTAAGACCGACATTCTTTTACAGAAACTCTAAATTTAGCACGAACTTCAATACGAGTATCTTTTAAGAGTTACCACAAAGAAACCCTGTGGGAAATCCTAATAAATTCTGGTCGTATGTAAAGTATTATAGCGTAAAAAACAATCAATACCTTCACTACACGATAGAAATGATGATGCAACTGATGACAGTTCTGCTAAAGCAGAGTTACCTAACACAGCTTTCCGAAATTCCTTCACCAAAAAAGTCGAAGCAAGTGTTCTAGAATTCGAATAAAGAACAGCTGCCAACACGCGTGATTTAGATGTAGATTTTCCTGGAGTCACTTAATAAAAGTAAGTTCCAGAGACCTATTTGTATACCAACTAGGCCGCTTTCAATAGCCCCATAACTAGTTATCACATACAAGCACTCACTCAGTGAAATATCCGTACCCAATGACTGAAAAGTTACACAGATCACTGTAATATTTAGGAAAGCCAACAGGAGTGATCCGAAAAATTACAGGCCTATACCATTGAGGTCGGTTTATAGCAGGATTTTAGAACATATACTTTCCTCAAATATTATGAACTACCTCGAAGAGAACTACCTATTGACCCATAGTAAACACGGATTCAGAAAGTATCGTTCTCGTAAAATGCAGCTAGCTCTTTACTCACATGATGTGATGAGTGCTATCGACAAGGAATCTCAAATAGATTCCGTATTTCTAGATTCACGGGAGGCTTTTGATACTGTACCTCACAAGCATGTTCTAATGAAAGTGTATGCTTACGGACTATCGACACAGTTGTGCGGCTGGAGGCGTGACTTCCTGTCGTAAAGGACACATTACGTTACAATTGACGGAAAGTCATCGATTAAAGATAAGGGATATTTGCTGTTCCCAGGGAAGTCACAAGAAAATCAAAAGCAACTGGAAAATGATTTCGATATCTGTATGGTGCAAAAATTGGCAATTGGCCCTTTATAATGATACGTGTGAAATCATTCATACTAGCATTACAAAAAATCCTTTATACATCATTCAACTACAAAGCAGGACGTAAATCCACCTAAATATCGAGGAATAACTATTACGAACTACTTAAACTGGGAAGAACCCAAAGAAAATATTGTAGGGAAGGAGAACCAAAGGCTACGTTTCATTGACAGAACACTTACAAGATGCAACAGTTCTACTAAAGAAACTGCTTACACTACACTTGTGTCTGACCGAGTGGGTGTGATGGATGATTTAGGGAAAAAGAAGGGCAGCTAATTTTGTATTATCGCGATATATGGGAGAGAGTAACAGGGAAATGATGCACTTGTTCGGGGCCGGCCGCGGTCTGCACGGCGACTACGGTCGGGGGTTCGAATCCCCCCTCGGGCATGGATATTTGTGCCGTCCTTAGTCTTAGCTAGTTCATAAGTAGTTTGTAAGCTTAGGGACTGATGACCCCGTAGTTAAGTCCCATAAGTTCTACAAACATTTGAACTTGTTCGGGTGGAAATCATTCGTTGCGGTGAGATCTATTTACGGAATTCCTTTCACCAACTTTCTCTTCCAAAGTAAACATATTTTCAATATAATAAATATAGTATGTAGAATTGGTCGTTTTTTATTAATGTTTTTTCAGATCGATTTGGATCACATAATGATCATCTTCAGTGCAGATGCAATGCAGATGATCAATATGTGATCGAAATCGATCTGCAAAAACATTAATAAAAAACGACCAATGCTGCATACTATATTTATTATATTCATTATTTTGTGGTCGCTGAGCACACCGTTCCAAAAAATGGAATCAAACCTTTAAAAAAAAAAAAAAAAAAAAAAAAAAAAAAAAAAAAAAAAAGAACATATTTTGTTAACACCCACCAACATAGGGAGAGAAGACCATCATAATGTAATCGAACTGTAGAAAAATATAAACCAGTTTCATCAACCATTTTCCATGCACTTTGATTTGATTGGCAGACTATTTATATAAATGCTGATGTAAAAGGCGCAATGGGGTCCTCAGAGCTTAATGTCCACATCCGACTGACGGATCACCATCAACAGCGTTGCAGTCCCCTACCCCAAAAGACACTACGGAGAGATTTGGAATTTCACTGGCGAAACGTCTGATTATCAGGGGCTTCGAACCACCACCCTCCTGTCGCCTCTGTTCTATGGCGAAAGGAAAATGGTCAACAGTACGCGACGTACCCATACAACCAGTGGCCACGTTCCATATTGCATAACCACTCATTTGGCGGGAACCGGGGTATCATTTTTTTTTTTTTTTTTTTTTTTTTTTTTTTTTTTTTTTTTTTACTCTCTAGAAAATCCTCTAGCTGAACTGATTAGTTTAATGATAGTGAATATTTTCCAAAAGTCACAAGCGTCAGTTAACTGTATCGGTATGATTAGTACAGTTCCTTTCCGACAGTTGTACAGCCGTAAAAACTAAGCAAAATAATTATTATAATAAATAAATAAGAAACAACTGCTGCCACAAAGTGCGTGACACCATGAAGTCCTAAGAAGTTCCCGTGAGGCTCGAGAATAACCTGTCGATGATTGATGAGAGCCACAGCCGTCTCTCCATCCTTCCGGCAGCTACTAAAACTTCCGTTATCGGTCTCCTGTGAACCCTTGACGTTGCACATAAAGGCTCTCTCGTTGGGGAAAATTAAGTTGATGTCACTCTCTGGAAAAACACGCCCAGTTTTTGTTTAGTAGGTGCACGACGTGCAGTACCTGCAAACTTTCAAGTGTTATGTGGGAAACTGTTTCACGTGTAAAAAAATTCCAAATGAAAGTAGCTTCTCTCCGCTTAAAAATTATCAATAGATACCTCCGGTCCTATATTATCAAAAATAATGCAGTAATTTCGCTTCGTTTCTCACTTTACCGACGAAAATTCTTCAATAACCTCCTCAGTAGTGATTAAAATATGCCTTTATACAAAACTTCGCATAAGGGAAAGCTGGCTGGTAGTTTCTAAATAAAAATTGTTTTACGTACATTTCTTTCCAGGGCATTACAGCAGCTTATGTACTCGAGATTAGTGTAAAATATGATTACAAACAATTGCTTACTTACTTTCTTGTAAAATATTATAAACCTTAAACTACAAAATTTTCAATTTTGCACATGACACAAGAGAAATCCTGTCAGAAAGAAAGCAACAGGATAAATGGCCTTATAATGTCCATATTGGACTGTGGTAAACGACTGCGACTGGTAATGGTGATAAAAGTTCAAATAAAAACAATTATCTGCATCAGTCATTTATTTTTATTTCTCTCACGACGCGTTTCGAGAGTTTACATTCTGATCTTCAGGTGGAACAATGTTTCTTCTTTGCTTACATTGATCCTGCCACGATCCAGCCAGTTATTATTTTGGGTTTCATTTTGAATTTCTTCCAGTGTATATAACTCTGTAATTTTTCACACATAAGCATTCCAGTAAAACTGCACACACTGGGCATGAACCAAAGCATAAATATTTATGTTTTGGTTCATTCCCAGTGTGTGTAGAAGACTTAGTTAGTTGTGAGAGTTCTTGCAATAAATTAAATTTATTAAAGCCGTACCCTTTTTTTCTTTGTTCTGTTTTTAAAATCACGACTTGGCAATGTGCACATTCCGTATTTCAGGGAAACTCTCAACAGCTTCTTGCAGTATCTGGTACGTTCCTTTCTCCATATTCGTTTTTGCTCCATTTCCGTTATTTGTTAACTTATAATACGTTGGATGCTAGAATGAAATTAATCGCAATATTTGGTAAAAGAATAGATATATATGTGATGCAGACAACAGATTTACAAAACCTCGCGTTTTCATATGGCAAAAATTGGAAATGAATTCTAAAAGCTGCGAGTAACTTGCAGAAGCCTCTCTCACACTGTTTACAATGAAAGTGAGATACTTGCAGCAAGTCACTTGTGTAGTTAATTGTTAACTGCCCCAAGTAGACTTGACGGTGACTCCGCAGGAATGTCGCGTGGTCTAAGACGCCTTGCCGCGGAAAGAGAGGCCGCTCTGTGTTAGAGGTTCGTGTCGTCCCTTGGGCATAATTTTGTGTGTTGTTCTTATCATAAGGAAAAGTAGTCTAGTGAACGATGACGTTAGCAATTTGGTCTCTTACATCGACAAACATTTCAAAATTTATTTTCACTTGATGACATGTTTCCACTTCCAACTAATTCGACAAGTTCCTCGTCACCAGTAAATTGCTGCAATGATTTGCTAGTGTAAATCCTTTTTCTTTGTTTTCCATTTAACCTGGAAAAAAGCACAGCAGCGCGCGGCCTGGTACAGCTAGTCTATGAGTACGACCATCAACCTACATAATTTTCAACCTGCTTATTACTAGAAGGAGTTAGAAAATAAGTTTCCCATGTCGACTGTGGCAGAGTAGTGTATGAAAGGAAAAACATAGAATCAGACATTAAAGATAATAGATATCTTTATTTTTCTACATAATTTTCAAGTACACTGAGACATTTGGCAATTTTATGTTTGCCGTTGCAGTTACATTCAGGGCATTCACAATGCCCACTGAAGATGCTCACTATGTGATTGAAATCGATCTGTTGTTTATTAATAACATTAACGGCCAATGCTGCTCAATACATCTGGTGTGTTCATTTGTCAAAACGATTTATAAGCTTCAAAAAGCCGTCCAAGAAAAAATCATGACGTTGCATGCGGAAGAAACGTCGAACGTCTGGAGTGGAAACATCCGTCATCATCTGCCCGAAAGAAGTTCAAAAGCAGTCCGTCTGCTGGTAAAGTGCTACTCGCCGTTTTCTGGGACGCCCAAGGAGTTTTGTTGCTGAAGTTTTTGGAGGATGTAACCATCAATGCTGCGCGGTACTGTGCCGCTCTGTCGAAGTTGAAAGAGGTGATTAGGGAAAAGCGGCCTGGCCTTCTCAGATCTGGCTTTCTGCTGTTGGATGACAATGCGAGACTACACTCGTCAACAGCAACGCAAAACCGTATTGCAACTCATGGTCGGCAAGGCCTCTACCATCCACCATACAGTCCTGATATCGCACCAAGTGAATCTGTTTCCAGCTTTGAAAAAGACTCTCGACGGAATACTCTTTGGAAGCAATGCTAACCTCAAACAAGCCTTTCAAGACTTCTTCCGTATGCAACGCCCTGATTTTTTCCTGGGAGGTTTTTTGAAGCTTATAAAGCAGTATGACAAATGTCTTAAATCACTTGGAAAGTATGTAGAAAAATAAAAGTATGTCTTATCTTTAATGTCTCATTTGTAGGAGATGGAGAGAATATAGATAAGTAATATGAGAAAGTGGCAAGTGGCGAGTGAACTTTGACGCAGAAGTTGAACATGGAAGTGGTGCTGTATTGAAAGCAGGCGTGTGACTTAAAGCAGAGCGGGACAAGCACGTTTATGATTTCAGCAAATAAAGTGGAGCGGCTTGGCGAAGCTTCTGGTGACGCAAGTTGGTCGGCAAGGACGCCGAACTGCGTAACAGCCAGACGGCTGTACTGCTTAGAGGAAAAAGTGGCTGGCCGCGGTGGAGTAGCCGAGTGTTCTAAAGCGCCTCGCTGCGGAGCGCGCGGTTACTCGCCGTGGAGTTTCGAGTCTTTCCTGGGGCATGGGTGTCTGTGTTGTCCTTAGGTTAGTTTACTTTAGTTTAAATAAATTTGCTTTACAGGTTTAACAATCGAAGAGAACTACCATATACAGAAAGCCATAATAGAAAGAAAAGAAATAATAAACGAATACACAGCCCTCTGCAACGGAACCATATTTTCTGCCCTCAAAGAACTTACAGAAAACTTATAAACACACACACACTAAAACAAAAACAACATGATTCAAAACTCCCGCCCCCACCACAGTCAGCTGTTCCTAACACTACTCCCAGAATTCAACTTCCCACCATCTTGTTTTCATAACATAAACATTGAGTGAAAATGAAAATGACACAGTGCCTGTCCACAACACGAAAAACAGCGCATATCCACCAAAGTAAGTGACAAAAACTTGTTATAAACACTTAGACATTTTGTTATAGAAGCAGTAGCTACAATAAAATCAAACCAAAACACAAAAACTACGCCCTGTATTTTCGTAAAAATCCCGATATTTACAATCGAACTATTCACCTCATTAAATACACACGTTTTGGTTTGCAGATGACAAACTGTCAAAAACTATCAGAGACATTTTGTGAGTGGAAAAACCACAAACATAGCAACATGTGGTATTAAGGTAGGCCTAGCATACCTATGAAAGTAAGAAACTATGTATAGTAGTCTCACAATTATCTGTAGTTTTCACTGTTAATGTAAAAAGTAATAATCATTCCACTGTTAATTTGACAAACAATAAACATCCCACTGATGATGCTGCAACGCCAGCGAAACATGTCTGGGAGAAATTAAAGAAACATTTGTGTTTGCTCAAGGGGAACAAACCTGTAAAGCAAATTTAGTTTGTAAGCAAACACGGTGATTGAAGAGCTTTTAAACCCCAAGATGAATTAGTTTAAATAGTTTGTAAGCTACGGACTGATGACCACGCAGTTTGGTTCGATATATTTACAGACATTTGAACAAATGGCTGGGGCGTACGCAATCGGAAGCAGGAGACCGCTCACATGTAGCACAGATCAGCTATGCCACACTTGTGAAACACAGGCCGACGGGGTCAACCTCGTATAAATATTGGCGGGAAGACAGGTTCAGCAGAGGCAGCCATGGCTGGGCGGTCATCTGCCGCCGGGACTGGACCAGTCGTTGACAACAGTTGTTATTAGTGTTATTGCACAATTGAGTCAGTCACAGGCTGGAAGCACTTCGACGCAGCGCGGCCAGCAGTCAGTCATCACGGTCAACACGGCAGTCCCGACGGGAGGCGCAGCCTGCAGAATAACGGCGGCACAGCCTGATGCAATGGGCAGCTGGGTCCCGGCCTCGACAGCAGCGCAACGAGGCGTCGAACCCACGCATGGCGCGGAAAGGCTGCAGCAAAAGGTTAGCCTCTCACTCGGGGGCATGGCGTGGACGAAAGGACGCGGCCACACCTGAATGCGCTCCTGTGACCGTCTGGAGGGCGAAGCAGCAGCAGTGGGCGAAGGAGGACCCGGGTTCAACTCCCGGACCGCGGCCACCGCGGGACGACCATCGCGATGGTGGCGGGCGCGGGGGCGACACCTCTCCTTGTCATGCAGGTAAGATGATGGTCTGCTGTGACGATGGAACTCGTCATTGGTAATTAGTAATACCACTTTGCAACCAACACTGTTTTTACTTGAAATTACATTGTAGCTAACTGTGTACCGTCTGTCACAGTGTGTGTATTTTGAGATTATAGTATGACAGCAGTTACAATTATTTCGCCGGCCGCGGTGGCCGCGGGGACTGAGGCGCTTCGGCCGCGGTGGCCGAGGGGACTGAGGCGCTTCAGTCACGGTCTGCACGGCCACTACGGTCGGGGGTTCGAATCCCCCCTCGGGCATGGATATTTGTGCCGTCCTTAGTTGTAGGTAGTTCATATGTAGTTTGTAAGTTTAGGGACTGATGACCCCGTAGTTAAGTCCCTTAAGCTTAACTAACATTTGAACATTTGAACTGAGGCGCTTCAGTCACGGTCTGCACGGCCACTACGGTCGGGGATTCGAATCCTCTCTCGGGCATGGATATTTGTCCCATCCTAGTTCGTAAGTAGTTCTGGAAACATCCCTTAGGCTGTGGCTAAGCCATGTCTCCACCATATCCTTTCTTCCAGGAGTGCTAGTCTTGCTTGTTTGCAGGAGAGCTTCTGTGAAGTTTGGAAAGTAGGAGGCGAGGTACTGGCAGAAGTAAAGTTGTGAGGCGGCATCGTGAGTCGTTTCGGGATAGCACAGTCGGTAGTGCGCTTGCCCGCGAAAGGCAAAGGTCCCAGGTTCGAGTCCCGGTTCCGGCACACAATTTTAATCTGCCAGGAAGTTTCAAGTTTCAGTTCATAAGTAGTTTGTAAGTTTAGGGACTGATGACGCCGTAGTTAAGTCACATAGACTATACAAACATTAAACAATTATTTCACTATCAAGGTTCCTAATCACATGCCGACGTTTTATACCATTCACGAAAAAAAAAGGTAAATTTACATGGAATAGCAGCAAAGTAATTATGAATGAAGTAACTTTGTGTCATTGGCTCAGAAAAAAGACAATTTCACGTGCAACCGTTAGCAAAGAAGTAACCATTTCATATTCTGAGCTAAATAACCTATCTACAAGTAAATTATCTTGAATATGTAGTTGTTTGCTATATTAAAGTACTGGTATTCTTGCACCAATATGAACAATAAGATTCAATTAAAGACATTACAAAATCGGTTGTGCGAGTCTGCAAAAGTTCAATAAAATTCAGATACAGTGAATTAACGGTCTTTCGTTCAATACTTTTGAGATAAACGCGTTTTTATCAGCTCCCATTAAACACGACGCGCAGCGCATAGCGTTGAAACCTCTGAACCCGCTAGCTGAGAGCGGCACAAGAACCCGCGAGCTGAGAGCGGCACAAGAAACATAAATTCTTTCTGGCACGCGCCTGTGAAAGCGATGTGAGCGAGCTGAGGCGGCAGCGCGGGTGCACTATGGCCACCCCAATGGGATCACCCACTGGGTTTTCCAGCCGTCTCCGTGCCGCCACGAAGCAGGAAGCGTGGAGCGGCCCACTATGGCCGTACCCTACGCAACACTGAGGCGGCAGCGGCCGGCAGACAGCCGCATCAGCGAGAGGGCAGCGTCACGCACTTCGATACTCGTGGCGTCAGCTGGACGCGCATGCACACGCCACTCGCCTCCGGCTGTATTGTAAGCACGAGTGTCAATAAAATGTTTGGTTATACTGGACCACTGTTTCATTGCCTCCCCATCTTCCGAGTTCAGTACTGATCTCACAGTCCTCATGGAACGAACTAAGTGTCGCAATCTGAATATAGACGAAGTCTGTGTAGACCATTCATCATTTGCTGTCGAAACCATCAAGTACGCCCTAAATCTGTTACATTCGGTATCAGAAATGGCTGCCCCGTTACACATTCTATTTTTTTCCTTTCACACGCAACTCTGACCACAGTCGATAGGGGAAACTTATCTTCAAATTCATCCTCGTGTGTACAGCGTGTTTCTAAATGATACCAACAAACTTCTTGGTGTGTTAGAGGATGGCTTGAGGAACAAAATGAGGCAGGGAACCCGTGTCCGGAAACGTCACCCAACAGCCCTTCCGAGCGTTAAAATTGTAGGTGCTAGCGCCTGCCACCAGGCCACCCCTCCAGCAGCTAGTGTGCCGTTGTTTCCTTGCATTTACGGTATCCATTCAAATGTTCAAATGTTTGTATAGCTTATGGAACTTAACTATGGGGTCATCAGTCTCTAAGCTTACAAACTACTTACGAACTAGCTAACACTAAGGACGGCAAAAATATCCAAGCCCGAGGGGGGATTCGAACCCCCGACCGTAGTGGCCGTGCAGACCGTGACTGGAGCGCCTCAGTCCCCTCGGCCACTATGGTATCCATCCGTTAAATACACTAAAGGTGTCGACATCACGAAATATCTACTTTTATTCATATCATGTAGCACATCGCTATGGTCGTGGCTGCTGGATAAAACGACGTTAGTCTACAAAACAATATAGTACCGCTGTCATTCTCTGTCAGTTACATCCATTTTACTAAGCTATTACGTAGAGCATCGGAGATTGTGTTGGAGGTTATGAGAGGCAATAAACCGTGGGGAGAAGGCCAAGTACGTCACCAGCAGCCATCACGACGAGAGAGCATGGCATTCATAGGAAACAGAACCTGCCCATACAGATTCTAGTTCCATCTTCTCCACCGGCGATCGTTGCAATCATTCGCAAACTCCGACTATAAGAAAACCACATATTACAGACCTGCCCGCGGTCTGTGTTTGCATAGAACGACGCGTGCGCCGTCCGAGGAGTGGCCTAGCGGCAGGCGCCAGCACCTGTAATTCTGACGCTCGGTAGCGCCGTTGGGTGACGTTTCCGGACACGGGTTCCCTACCTCATTGTGTTCCTCAAGCCATCCTCTAACACCCTATGAAGTTTATCTGTTGGTCTCCCTATCCAATTTGTTCAAATTCAAATATTCGCAAAGCTATGCGACCGAACTGCACTGGTCATAGGTCCCTAGACTACTGAAAGAAACTTACGGTAAGGACAACATTGACACACACACACACATAGATACACTTACGTACCTCACAAACGGCTTTTAATCAAATTGCGTGGTTATGGTATATCGCCCCAAATTTGCGATTAGATAGGGGATTTCCTGACAGAGAGGACACAGTTCGTGATAATCGATGGTAAGGCATCGACTAAAACAAAGGTGATATCGGGCGTTCTACAGAGTAGTATTATTGGTCCTCTGCTGTTCCTTTTTTACACAAACGATTTAGGGGAAAATCTAAGTAGCTATCTTAAGTTGTTTGCAGATGACGCCGTCATTTACCGTCTAAAATCATCTGAAGATCAAAACCAATTGCAGACCGATTTGATTAAGATAGCCCTATGGTGTAAAATTGGCAATTGACTCTAAATAATGAGATGTCGTCTACATGAGTACGAAAAGAAATCCGTTAAACTTTGTTTACAAGATAAATCAATCAAAAGTGAAGGCCGTAAACTCCACAAAATACCTAGGAATTACTATTATGTCAGACTTAAACTGGAAAGAACACGTAGATAATGTCGTGGGAAAGGCGAACTAGAGACTGAGTTTTATTGGCAGAAGCCTTAAAAGATGCAACAGAACTACAAAAGAAACTGCATACACTACGCTTGACTGTCCATTTTTGGAGTATTGCTGCCCATAGTGGGATCCTTATCAGGTGGGTTTGACGGAGGACAGCGAACGAGTCCAAAGAAAGGCATTTCGTTTCGTATTGTCGCGATACAGGGGAGACAGCGTTACGGAAATGATACAGGATCTGGGATGGGAAACATTACAACAACGGCGCTTATCGCTGCGGCGTCGGCTACTTACGAAACTCCAATCGCCAACATTCTCCTCCGAATGAGAAAATATACTGTTGACTCCCACTGACATAGGTAGAAATTATCATCAGAATAAAATATGAGAAAACAGAGCACGAACAGAGAGATTCAGGTGTTCTTTCTTCCCGCGCGCTATTCGAGAATGGAATGGGAGATTAATGGTATAATGGTGGTTCGATGAACCCTCTGACAGGCACTTTGCAGAATATCCCATGTAGATGTAGAGGACTCGAACCTCCAACGGGTAGCAGGCGTGCACACCGCAGCAATGCGGCAATTCCCACGCAAATCTTCGATTTGTACCCCGCCACACTTCTCTCTTTAGCTAAAGAGAAACAAAATTTAGTAGCGAACAAAAACTCGGGGGCATTACTTTTGATTACGGCCCGCGTGTACTCGCCGGCAGCGGCGGACAGAGGCGTTTCCCAGCAGGCGGCAGATAAAGGCCATCCGGCAGTCGGCAGTCGACAGTCGGCGGTGTGTGCTACTGTCGCGCAGGTGCTGAGGGCGAGTCCCGCGTGTAGATTTGTGTCTCCGGCGTGTCGGTGCGCGGCAGAGGTATGCGGGCGGCGGCAGGTAACACGGAGATGGGCGGCAGATAGGCCGCCAGCCGCGGAGGCGCGCAAAGCGAGCGGCTTCACACGCCGGCAGAGCGCCAGCACGCGACACACACCCACTGCTGTCTGTCGAAATCTGCAGCCTATATCTATACCTGTACTTCCCAAGCCAAAAACCGAGCAAAGTCACGCAACTGTAAGTACTCTGGATTCGCATTCGGGATGACGGCGGTTCAAACCGGCCTCCCGCCATCCAGATTTAGATTGCCATGGTTTATCATTCTAGGCAAATTCCGCTCTGATTCCTTTGAATTAGCGCGGTTAGGTTCCTCCTCCACCCTTAACCATCAAACGAAGTTAAGGTAAAGGAAAAGCAGTCAACAATCCGAAGATTGCTTTGAACACTACAGTGCTTTACTAGGCATGGTCCTACTTGGAGATGGTATGCCATTGCCTTCCTCCGAACTTCGAACTGACTTACCCAGCCAATAATAGACGGACCGACAGTTTAAAGTGGGTTACGAACCACGGTGCTACTCGGTATTTTTCACATGAGCAATACTGCTAGAGGTGAAGGAAGTGGAAAGTGACAGATAAAAATCCTAGGACCTGACGGGGATCGAACCGCGACCTTTGTATTTGTAGTCTGGTAACTGGGCAACCGAGGCGAAGTTCTGCTCTCTTTATTTCATAAATGATGTTCTAGGGTCCGAAAGCATGCTGATTTTATTTAGCTATGAAAGGTCTTGTATCACTCATGGACACCATGCCCAGAAACCGATACTTCCGGGTTTCAGCGTGGGACAACACAAGCAAATCATACAAGATTAAGAACACCCTACCTCAGGGGTCAGTCTTAGGCCCCCTTCTATTTAATCTGTACATCAGTGACATGCCTCACACAACAGCCAGAAAGTTTAGCTACGCCGACGATTTAGCGATAGCAACACAAGACTAGACGTTTGAAGAAGGCGAACAAACACTCACTAATGGCCTCGAGAACTTACAAGGACAGTACATGGGCTGGAACAAACATATCTGTATGAACGTTTGGTTACAGGATCTCTACGTACACCTCAATGTGCTGGTGTGTGTCGTTTTTCTGCAAAGCTCTGCAACCATGCTCTATATAGCACTGTAGATGTAATTGTAGACGCCATACCTAATGCAGATATCTTAACTATAACTTATGCAGTAATCATCGTACATGTTCTCGAGCGTATTTTTATCAAAAGCCGTGATGATAGTTGTAACTTTAACCTTCTTCCGAAAGATTGTTGGTATTCACTGCCACTGCTTCCATCGCCTCTTCCCGCACTTACCGTAGCACTACCGCTTGCTATGAGTTGTTCGTCATTATCATCCCTATTATCATTATTATGAGTTTGTAACAACAGTATCTAACTTATGCTCATATTTCTATACCATAACAGATACGAGAAAGCATGCAAATGATTCATCTTCTACACTAATACCATCTTCACAAAGAAGAGTTCTTCGTACCTTCATCTCAACCAATCGCAATACATTAACAGGATTGATTAGCAATCGCCGCCACATCCGACGCTTCACCACACAAATAACATCACAAAACGGAACTTCGGAGGCACATTGCACCGTCCCTACTGGCGAACCGACAGGTCAAACTGCAATACGGCATGGCACACGCAGAGATCTCTAACGGACGACTGCAGAGTTTTGCAGATGTGGGAGTATCAATAGTGCAATAAGGGATCTTTACAGTATCTCTCATACGAATTTGGTGTATATGTGTTTGTTCGAGCCCAAGTACTTTTCTTGTTAGAAGAGTACCACAGGAAGTGAAGACTCTGCCTACGCCCATGCAAAACTGAGGTCAGGGCATTCCATCTCAACACACGCCAAGTAAACAGGGGACCGAACATAGTGCTTTGCGGCAGGAGACTACAGTACAACCGCTTACCCAGATACCTGGGAAGAACCCTGACATACAAAAAGCAGCTGGAGACTACGGGGCAAAAATTAAAAAGCAGGAACAACATAATTAGGAAGCTAGCTGAAACATCATGGGGAGCCTGTGTCGACACACTAAGAACAGCCGCACAATCACTTGTTCACCTAGTTGCTGAGTACTGCTGTACTGTATGTGAGGAAGAAGCAACAACGTAAACGAGATCGAGGTTCACTTGAACGACACAATGAGACTGGTATCTGGGACTCTGAAATCAACACCTTCACCTTGGCTCCCAGTTCTCACAAACATAGCACCTCCATCCACTTTATAAATACACTTTGTGAGAATGACAGTACTTAGCGACTTGCAACCAACTTAATTTCGAACCTTTATTAAACTTTTTCACGCTGACAACCACATCAAAATAACGAAAGGAAGAAGGTACCTCGTTTACTACTTTTCCACTGTTCATGGAGCAAAACTACGTCATTCAGTATGGTGTTACAGTTTATAATTTTACACTACAAACTGTAGTCGCAGGAAATTTTACAGATAGTATACACGCATACAGCTGAATGTAATTTCAAAATTGTATCACAGTATCACACGTAGTTGATGAGATATAAGTTCATAAACAGCAACGTTCATGGAAAACTGCTCCATCACGCATCAGGTTTTAATCTATTACTTCTTTTCAACTAATTCTGTTCACACCAAATCTTACCGACATAAAGCACTTATACAATAGAAAATATAACTGCAGATTTATGCAGTTGTAGAACATGTAACTCAATAAATATGAGATTATATATGCTGCGATAGGTAAAAACATGCCACATCCTGCACCAAGTATTAATACACTTACATATTTACCACTAAAGCACTCCTGTATTCCAGTCAGTTAAAGGAAATTCCTGAAAACTGATTGATCTTGAAAACTTTGAACCAACTTCGAACCGTGAAGTGTACACGACAACAGGCGAAAGCAACAGACTTCTCTAGAGCTACAAGGAAAGGAAGAGAATGAAACAGTGTACATCCAACGAACACCCTTTATTTCCAACAAATCTAGCTTTTAACTTGCACAGACTGTAGTTTCCAGTGAAACTTGCATTTTCTATTACGATTAATAAATCACAGGAAAATCTATTCAATACTCAGGAGTAGATTTGACATGTCCATGTTTCTCAAACGGATAACTTTATGTCGCTTTCTCACAGGTGGGCTCACCAAAGAAATTATTTATATTAGATCCTAGTAAAGTCACGATAAAAATTGTTTACAGTAAAGCAGTGAATTAAATGAATGTATGTATGTTCAATATCATTTGTACACTACTGACCATTAAAATTGCTACACTTAGAAGAAATGTAGATGATAAACGGATATTCATTGGACAAATATATCATACTAGAAGTGACATGTGATTACATTTTCACACAATTTGGGTGCATAGATCCTGAGAAATCAGTATCCAGAACAACCACCTCTGGCCGTAATAACGGCCTTGATACGCCTGAGCATTGAGTGAAACAGAGTTTGGATGGCGTGTACAGGTACAGTTGCCCATGCCGCTTCAACACTATACCACAGTTCATCAAAAGTAGTGACTGGCGTATTGTGACGATCCAGTTGCTCGGCCACAATTGACCAGACGTTTTCAATTGGTGAGAGATCTCGAGAATGTGCTGACGAATGCAGCAGTCGAACATTTTCCGTATCCAGAAAGGCCCGTACAGGACCTGCAACATGTAGTCGTGCATTATCCTTCTGAAATGTAAGGTTTCGCAGGGATCTAATGAAGGGAGAGCCACGGGTTCAAATTGTTCATATGTTTGTAGAGCTTATGGGACTTAACTACGGGGTCATCAGTCCCCAGAGCCACGGGTCGTAACACATCTGAAATGTAACGGCCACTGTTCAAAGTGCCATCGATGCGAACAAGAGGTGACCGAGACGTGTAACCAGTGCAACTCATACCATCACGCCGGGTGATACGCCAGTATGGCCATAACGAATACACGCTTCCAATGCGCGTTCACCGCGATGTAGCCAAACACGGATGCGACCATCATGATGCTGTAAACAAAACATGGATTCATCCGAAAAAATGACGTTTTGCCATTCGTGCACCCATGTTCGTCGTTGCGTACACCATCGCAGGCGCTCCTATCTGTGATGCAGCGTCAAGGGTAACCGCAGCCATGGCCTCCGAGCTGATAGTCCATGCCGCTGCAAACGTCGTCGAATTGTTCGTGCAGATGGTTGTTGTCTTGCAGACATCCCCATCTGTTGACTCAGAGATCCAGACGTAGCTGCACGATCCGTTATAGACATGCGGTTAAGATGCCTGTCATTTCGAGTGCTAGTGATAAGAGGCCTTGGATCCAGCACGGCGTTCCGTATTGCACTCCTGAACCCACCGATTGCATATTCTGCTAACAGTCATTGCATCACGACAAACGCTAGAAGTAATGTCACAATACGATAAACCGCAATCGCGATAGGCTATAATCCGACCTTTATCGAAGTCGGAAACGTGATGGTACGCATTTCTCCTCTTTATACGAGGCATCAGAACAACGTTTCACCAGACAACGACGGTGAACTGCTATTTGTGTATGAGAAATCGGTTGGGAACTTTCCTCATGTTAGCACGTTGTAGGTGTCGCCTCCGGCGCCAGCCTTCTGTGAATGCTCTGAAAAGCTAATCATTTGCATATCACAGCATTTTCTTCCTGTCGGTTAAATTTCGCATCTGTAGCAAGTCATCTTCGTGTTGTAGCAATTTTAATGGCCAGGAATGTATTTTGATGACTATCTTTCTTTGTGTTGACACTGCACTTATAATTTTGTACATTATGCAAGACAGCCTTATTTCTTATACGTTCTCTGATAAATATAAGAGGTTATTGGGAAAAAAAGAGATGGACAAAGAGAGAGAGAGAAGGGATAGGAGAAGTATCAACTCAAGGCTTGTTTAAGTAAATAGTTCAGTATGTTTGTTTTAATGAGACAAATACGTCGCAGGAAATTGAATTATTGTTGAGTGTCAGATCATTGATGTAATTAAAAAAAAATAAAAAAGCAGGTTAACCCTTTAATGCTTGACTTCTTATGTGACGCTATAAAAAACACTACAGTAATGTATAATGTGTATATGCCGAGAAAAATATTGATAAAAAATCCCTTAAAATTATTATTCACTACCAACAACAAACCGTTTATAGCTGGTCAGCTGAATAGTGCTTCCATGAAGTACCCGATGCAGTAAATGTCACTATTGTGCCTCTCATATTTCCAGAAAGTAACTCATAATGCAACAGTGTTTGGTGATTGACAACTTTTACATGGCAACGTAGGAACACTAAAGTAAACAAACGGACATGTTAGGAGTAACTCAATGCAGCTAACTGTAGAACTGTTTCAGTAGCGTTCTGCGATTTATAATTTCTAGGACAAGTTACTAGCATATGTAACACTGTGTATAGAAGCAGTTACAAATGAATTTGCGGAAATATTTTGATCAGTTTGAAAGATAATGGGAAAAATAAGGTATGTATCGATCAGCTTGAAACACGTGCACTGAATGTGTGGTCGTGTTCCATTTTTGAGTTATTCATTACTCTAAAGTGTTTCTGCACCATTAATATTGTCTATTAGTAAGTTACTTATTTTTATTCTGTTTATTAATAATAAATGCCTCATTTTTATATATGTTTCCACCTGCATGACTGAATTTGTGTTTTTATGTGAATATGGAAGGTTGCTTTCAATGTTGACTGACTGCCGTGCAATGGCTTACAGTCGCAGCCTCGCACTTTAGGGCTTCGTTTACTTTAAGTAAGAAAGCGTGGCTTCAGTTTGTCGACTGCGCTGGCGTCTGCTGGTTGGCCAGAGACAAGCTTAC
This sequence comes from Locusta migratoria, assembly GCA_026315105.1. Classification (NCBI taxonomy): domain Eukaryota; kingdom Metazoa; phylum Arthropoda; class Insecta; order Orthoptera; family Acrididae; genus Locusta; species Locusta migratoria. The sequence continues at coordinate 18,763,410 of CM048751.1, forward strand.
TTGGCAAGATGGCGAGGTGGTCGTGTTCTTATCTTGGACGAAAGAGGTGTCACGAGACCTCTCTGGGAGCCGTTGAAGAGGGTATTATCTTCCTGAGGTAGAGAGGGTTGGTATATACTATGCTCTGAACGCGCTCTGTATGGGTTTTTAGCGCGCTCTAAATCCGGTGTGTGGTGGAGAAGGTTTTGGCGTGGTCTTAGGGCTTCACTCTTGCTGTGACTGAAGAAGTAACTACTTCGTCGAATCACGCTCAGGGGAAGGCAGGCTGTTAGAACTTTGCTTTATTTGTGATCGGGCAGTCTTGGTTCATCGATGATAGTTTTCTTGAATAATTTTTTCGCTATGCGAGGCGAAGTGTATCTTAATTTACAGAACTCGAGTAATTCGGTATAAATTTAGCACTTGCATTTTCATTCTGGTGATGATTTTGTGTCCGGTTTTTCTCATGTTAGAATACTCGTGTGTGGCCTTCAGCCTTTGTGTAGACTTAGTATGTTTAACTTTTCTTGTTGTTTTTTAACTAAAGTTTTCATGTCATGTCTTTATCCATGAGTTTGCTAAATATTTCTCAGATTTTCTACTTTGATTCCGTCTTTCTTGTCTTGTAGGACCAATTGCACGAATTGCTTTCGTAACAGTCATTACTTTGACCTTCAGCCATGCTTTTATCACTAGTAGCTTCCTTCTATATGAATTCTCGCTTGTGCTTTACTTGCTTATTCTAAATTAATTCCTTTTTGTAAATTGTAAATTCTATTCACTGTGATCGCACACCACATGGTACTTAAGAATAGTATGCCACTACCGTCCCACACATGAGTTGGTTTAGTGCATAGTGATTTTAAATTTGAGCTTTAAGACCCCCGACATCTTGTCAAAAACGCCACCGCCGCTTCGTTTGTCGCTACTGTCAAGTAATCCTGGATGAGAAGAGTGTTGCAAGCACTATGCGGGAGTCTGTGAATGAATAAATGAGTGTGCTTTCCCCTTCCGATTATGTATCTGCAAATTTCCTCCCATGAGAACGTCATATTCATAAAGGGCAGTAACAATTTTATTAAGGGCAGTAACTTTATGGTTTAATTAACTTTTGTACAAGGTGTGTGTTTTATTGTGCTTAATTTGATCTCCCCACACTTATTAGCTTTTTCATTTTATTGAATAGATGCTTTAAAAGTATCAAACATCTGCTTCATAATTTCATGCTCCCCATCCCATGTTTAATTATCTATTGATTTATTTTTAACATTAATTTTGTGTTTGTTGAAACGTTGGCTGCTCCCTTAAGTAACGAGCAGTTAGATAAATTTCTGTGGGCACACGTACAGTAATTTACAGCAGTGAGAGTTTTAACTTGCATTTGCAGATCTCCTCTATACCGATCAGTTTTAACGTCTGAAAGTTAAGACTATGCCTGTATTGAACAACTGATGTAGTACTTCGGACCACACGGATTCCGAATCGCTACAGTGTGTGTCTGAAGCGCCAATGTTTTCCCGTTTGGAATAGGCTGTTTTGGAGTAGGTATAGAACAGTTACCGTAATTGAGTCAAAAGTAGTTACGTTGTCACAGAAATGATTCTCTAACGATAATTATATCATTAGATGTTGTTGTTGTTGAGGTCTTTAGTCCGCAGACTAGTTTGATGCAGCTCTCCACGCAACCCTCTCCTGTGCAAGTTTCTTCATCTGAGAATACGTTCGGCAACGTACATCCTTTTGAATCTGCTTACTATATTCGTCCCTCGGTCTCCCTCTACGATTTTTACCCCATACACTTCCTTCTAATGCTAAGTTGACAATTCCTTGATGTCTCAGAATGTGTCCAACCAATCTGTTCCTTCTCTTAGTCAGGATATCCCAGAAACTCCTTTTCTCCCCGATTCGGTTAAGCACCTCCTCATTAGTTACGTGATCTACCCATCTTGCCCGAGATCTTGCTTAAATAATTAAACTGGCGACTTTCAAGCTGCACTATTCATTGATGATGATGATGATCGTGTGGCATTTATGACCGTTACACCCCTGGGGTCGTGTTCAGCCTGCCTGGTGCAAGTCTCTTTATCTGACGCCACTTCGGCGACTTGCATGTCAATGATGAAGGAATGATGATGAGGACGACACAACACCCAGTCCCCGAGCGGAGAAAATCTCCTACCCGACCGGGAATCGAACCCGGGCCCCCTGCGTGGCAACCAACCACGCTGTCCACTGGACTACGGAGGCGGACGCACTATTCATTAAAGGGTTACGTACCCAGGCCGAACTTGAGGTACCTCCTATTACAGGCTGTTACTTTTCGAGTTCGCACGAATCTGGCAAGGCGAAGGTGCGGCGAGAGGGTAGGTCTGTACCACCCAAACCCTCTCCGACGATTGCCGCAGGACGCAGATTCCACTGCTGTTGCTAACAACGCTGCATTAAAGAATGGGGCCCGGCCGCTATCGAGAGGGCAATTAAAAGCGTTTATGCCGCGTCGCGGACCCCCCAGCGCCAGCGCCAGCGCCAGCGCTACCTGCCGCTATCTGCCGCTAATGGAGGCGCGCTGTCGCGCTATCTGCGGCCGGCTCTGCCCCCGACAATTGTGTTAGCCGCGTGGCGCCGCCTTCCGCCGCTTTTGAGGCCACCGGCGCCCCCACATCCTGACAAACTGGTCCGACCGGCGGCCGCGCGACGAGTCGGGACGAGGCGAGGCGAGGCGAGGCGGTGCCGCGACAAGGCGCCGCTTCCTGTCCAGAGTGTGCGCTCCACACCAGAGGGGCGGCAGCGAGCGGCGGCACGTGCCCAGACCTCACACTCCTCAAGGTAGAGGTCTGCGCCGATAACAAAAGTGTTATCCGCAACGCCCATATCCGCAACCGAGGCACTTTCATCCGCAAGTTCGTTATCCGCATCCGCAGATATTAAAGTTTTGAATGGGTAATAGTAAAAGATAAGCAGTCAACAATCCGAAGATTGGTTTGAACACCACAGTGTTTTACTAGGCATGGTCCTGCTTGGAGGTGGTATGCCGTTGCCTTCCTCCGACCTTCGAACTGACTTACCCAGCCAGTTATAGGGGGACCTACAGTTTAACGTGGGTTCCGAACCACGGTGCTACTCGGTATTTTTCACATGAGCAATACTGCCAGAGGTGAAAGAAGTGGAAAGTGACAGATAAAAATGCTAGGACCTGGCGGGGATCGAACCCGCGACCTTTGGATTTGTAGTCCGGCACTCTACCACTGTGCAACCGAGGCACTAATGTGCAACCGAGGTAAAAGATAGCTGTATTTAAAACCATGGTGAGAGAATCAGTTTGGATTTAGGAGAAATGTAGGAACACGGGAGGCAATACTCACATTACGACTTATCTTAGACAAAATTTCTAGTTGGTGCGAAGAATGGCAGCTAGCTCTCAATGTAGAAAAATGTAAGGTGATGCGCATGAGCAGAAAACACAATCCTATAATGTTCGAATACAGCATCAGTAGTGAGCTTTTTGATGCGGTCGCGTCGTTCAAATATCTAGGCGTAACATTGCAGAGCGATATGAAATGGAACGAGCATGTAAGGACAGTTGTGAGTAAGGCAGACAGCCGACTTCGGTTTATTGGGAGAAATTTGGGAAGATGTACTTCACCTGTAAAGGAGACCGCGTATAAAACGCTTGTACGACCACGTCTTGAGTATTGCTCAAAATTTTTGGGACCCGCAGCAGATCGGTTTGAAGCAAGACATAGAGGCGGTTCAGAGGCGAGCAGCTAGATTTGTTATCGGTAGGTTCGACCAATGCGCGAGTGTCACGGAAATGCTCCGGCAACTCAATTGGGGATCGCTGGAAGAAAGACGACGTTCTTTTCGTGAATTTCTGTTAAGTAAATTTAGAGGGCCGGAATTTGAAGCTGAGTGTAGTACGATCTTGCTGCCGCCTACTTACATTTCGCGTAAAGATCACAAAGACAAGATAAGAGAAATTAGGGCTCGTACGGAGGCATATAGGCATTCTTTTTTTCCTCGTTCAATTTGGGAGTGGAATAGGAAAGGAAATGCCTAGTAGTGGTACAGTGTACCCTCCGCCACGCACCTTACGGTGAATTGCGGAGTATGTATGTAGATGTAGATGTATCTTAGAAGATAGGCCAACTCCCTTCATGATAACATCCGGTTCCCTATGGAAGTAGAGCAAAATGGATGTTTGCCTTTTTTAGATGTTTTACTTAAAAGGAAGGATGATGGCTCTTGGGGACACTCAGTTTATCGGAAGCCAACTCATACTGATTTATATTTACAGGCTTCAAGTTGTCACCATCCATCGCAAACCAGCAGGGTCCTGAAAACACTTGTTCACAGAGCCCATACAATCTCAGATGCTGATAGTCTGCCACAAGAGCTGGCTCACCTCCAGCAAGTGTTTCGAGACAACGGATATTCTAACCAGCAAATAAGTAAGGCACTCTCACTTAGAAAGAAGAACAAGAAAGTGGAGAACGAGGAGGATACACCGGCAAAATCTCTGGCTTTTCTTCCGTTTGTGGGTAATATTTCTTTCAAAATAGCAAGAATTCTCCATACATTTCAAGTGAAAGTAATTTTCCGCCAACTATTAAAAATTTCAGATTTGCTGGGTTCGGTTAAGGATGACTTGTTGTTACGTAAGGCTGGTGTCTACAAAGTTCTCTGCTAATGTGGTATGGCTTACATAGGCCAGACTACACGCACTGTTGAAGAACGTTGCAGTGAACACAAACGCAACACACGCCTTTTACAGCCAAGCAAGTCTGCTATTGCTGAACATTTCATTTCCACCGGACACTCTATGTAGTATGATAAAACGGTAATTTTGACAACAGCAACATCTCTTCGGAAATTCATTATTAAGGAATCTGTGGAAATACGTGGCGCGGAAAATTTGATGAATCGGGATAGTGGCTACCAACTTGACAAAGCGTGGAATCCCGTCATTACTTCAATTTGCTCAGATCGAAGACGACAGAGAGCGCCGACGTCGGCTGTGAGTGGCAGTGCAGAGGACATTAACAGCTGAACTCCGCGGCTCCACCAGCGAGGGCGCTGCCGTCAGGCAGTGTGGCCTGTCTGTTTATGATTTGACGCATGCGCTGTAACCGACAAGTTTCCTATATATATATATATATATATATATATATATATATATATATATATATATATATATAGGAGAACGCTGGTCGCACTCTTCAGTCTTCGTCGACTCACCTGAGGATGGCTAGCAGGTGTCTGGCCGAAATATCGTGTGATGTTTTAGACGACGTCCGGCTGCATACCCGAAACTTCTATGAATAGGCAAAGGAAAGACAAACCTACGTTTTTAGAGTTTGGAGAAAGCTTTTGACAATGTCGACTGGAATACACTCTTCCGAATTCTGAAGGTAGCAGTGGTAAACTATAGGGAGCGAAGAGTTATATTCAACCTATACAAAAACTAGACAGTGGTTATTATCAGCCCGGAAGCTTTAAGTAATGACGATACCTGCCGTGAAAGCCTTCATTCTATAATCAGGCAGTGGTTATTAGAGTCGACGGGCAAGAAACGGACTCAGAGGTTGGGAAGGCAGTAAGACAGGGTTGTAGGCTTTTCCCCAATATTGTTCAATCTGTATATTCAGCAGGCAGTGAAGGAATGGAAGAAGAAATTTGGAGAGGGCATTTAAGTGAAGGGAGAAGAAATAAAAACATTGCGGTTTGCCGATGACATACTAAGTCTGTCAGAGATCGCAAAGGAAGAGCAATTCAATGGAATGGACAGAGTCTTGAAAGGAAGATATAAGATGAACATTAACAAGAGTAAAACTATGGTAATGGAATGCCATGTCAGAAAATCAGGCGATGCTGAAGGCATTGGATTAGGTAATGAGACAATAAAAGTAGTAGATGAGTTTTATTTGGGTATCAAGATTAATTCTGATGGCCGAAGTAAAAAAGTATAAAATGCAGAATGGCAATAGGAAGAAAAGCGTTTCTCAAGAAACCAAACTTGTTAACATCCAGTATTAATTTAAATGTTAGGAAATCCTTTCTGAAAGCATTTGTCTGGAGTGTAGCATTGTATGGGAGTGAAACGTGGACGATAAGGAGTTCAGATAAAAAGATGATAGAAGCTTTTGAAATGTGGTGCTACAAACGAATGATGAAAATTAGATGAATAGATCACGTAACTAATGAGGAGTTGCTTAACCGAATCGCGGAGAAAATGAGTTTCTGGCATATCTTGACTAAGAGAAGGGAAGATTGGTTGGACACTTTCTGAGACATCAAGGAATTGTCAAATTAGCATTAGAAGGAAGCGTGTGGGGTAAAAATCATACAGGGAGACTGAGGGACGAATATAGGGAGCAGATTCAAAATGATGTAGGTTGCCGAACGTATTCTCAGACGAACAGACTTGCATTGGACAGGGTAGCGTGGAGAGCTGCATCAAACCAGTCTGCGGACTGAATACCACAACAACATGTAATGATATAATTATTGTTAAAGAATCATTTCTGTGACAACTTAATTCCTTTTGACTTCTCGAATTACGGTAACTGTTTCATACCGACTCCAGAAAAGGCTATTCCGGACAGGAAAACAGTGGCGCTCCGAACACACACAGTAGCGCTTTGTAGCCCGTGTGGTCGGAGCACTACGTCAGCTGTTTGATACGGGCATCTTCTTAACTGTCAGTGGTTAAAACTGATCGGCGTAGAGGAGATTTTACTGTGTTTACATGAAAAAAAAAGGTTCTTTCGGAGTTTTACAAAAGGGACACTTTCTTTTCCCAATATTAACGCACAAGAGGTTAGGTGACATAAAGCAAGAGCGTCATTTCAAGTGTTAAAACTGCCGTCTACTTCTAAATGGTAACTTTCAGCAAAAAGAGACAATGTCGGCTGCACCTACGGCCAGCCTATACAATCTAACATTGTGTACCTTCTTAAATACGTCACTTTCACTGTACACAGTATCTGATTATGAAAGTTGCTATAAAATGCTATTGTCAATCTGTATTACTTCCGTCGTCATTTATCTAATACGTAAACATGAATGTTTATTCGTATTTAATGGGCGGCTGTACCGTTTGTCCGGTTGTGATAAACTTTGTCAACGTATTGCTTGCACTTTCGCGACGGTTATTGACATAATTAAATAACAGTAAGACGCGTAGTTAACAAGATATGACAAAATAAACAGTGAAATGCACGGTAAATTGCTGCATCACGCGACAATGTTGCACATCTCCTGCTAAACTACTGGACCGATTTTAATCAAATTTGGCGGAACTTCAGGAAGGTTTGCATCTGTCTTGGTATTTAAATAAGTAATTATGCTACTTTGTCCTGTCTCACACGAATGTTTCAGCAAATTTGAAGTTTCACTTTTGTGTACATTGCAACAATATACTTTTTTTACAAGCAAAAAGGCCATGAATTATTAAACTAATGATTCTGTAATTTTCATGCTGTCTGTTCCTGCCTTCTTTGGAATGCGGGTTATTCATATCAATGCAGTCTTACAAATTTGGAAGATAGCAGAGGTAAAATATAAGTAGTGAGGAATGAATTGAACTTGCACAAAAACCAGAGAGCAATTATTAGAGTCAAGGGCATGAAAGGGACGCAGCGGTTGGGAAGGGAGTAAGACATGGTTGTCGCCTTCCCCCCATGTTCTCCATTCTGTACATAGAGCAAGCTGTAAAGGAATGGATGGAGAAATTTGGAGAGGTAATTAAAGTCCAGTGACAAGTAACAAAAACTTTGCGGTTTGCTGATGACATAGTAATTCTGTCAGGGACAGCAAAGGACCAGGAGAAGATACTGCACAGGTTAGCCAATATTGCAAAGGTCAAAGGATGGATATTAACAAGAGTGAAACGAGGGTAATGGAAATATAGTGTCAGAAAATCCGGCGATGCTGAAGGAAATATATTGCATAATACAAGAAAAGTAGTAGATGAGGTTTCTTTTATTTGGGTAGCAAATTAACGTCTCATGGCCGAAGCAAAGGAGATAAGTCGCAGATTGGATTTGGGAAGAAAAACGTTTCTGAAGAAGCGAAATTGTTGACATCCAATTTTACTTATGTTAGGCAGTCCTTTCTGAAATCATACGTCTGGAGTGTAGCATTCTATGGGGGTGAAACTTCGACGATAAGGAGTTCAAGAGAAACAATGAACCCTACAGCATCTCGCATACAGTCGTAGCCTAAAATCCATGAACAACTTTGCCCCGTCAGTCTAACTGTTAATTCAAGAAATAATCCTTCATAAAGATGCTCTAAAAATTCGGTGCTACAGACGACTGGTGACGATTAGAGGGATAGATTGTCTAAGGTAGTACTGAACATAACTGAGGAGAAAAGAAATTCATGGCGTATCTTTACCTATTGTGTTTCGCCCTATTTCTCAAACGAACTTTGTACCAAAGAATAGAGGCCACTTTACTTAGAGTTTATATACATGTTTGGGCCGTACGCCTATTGTAGTTGTTTAAAGTGTAATTTTACTGTGAACTAACAAACGCTAATTATGCTATACCAATTGTTTCATTACTGTGATTAATAGAGCTAAGTACTGGACATGTTTTGTGCTAAATAAAAATACTTTTAATTTATATCTGAATCCCAGAAACATGGTTTCCTTCTTCTGTTACATCTGCCGAAGCTTGAATTTCGATGTCCCTGATGTTACAAGATGTTGCGCTCCATTTTCGGTTGTTGCTGCCACTAAGAACACTACAGCCCATATATCATTTCTTTGTGTCCATTATACATTATGGACGCAGGCAGAGCAGACGAACGTTATTTGCCACGAAATAAACAGTTTATTCTGAGCGGACAAAATGTTTTGATGGATCTATAAATCGAAATTCCTAACGTTATTTTTCTTATAGGAAAGCCCGCACCATATTTAATTATGATAATGAAGCAATGTAATGCTTCTTAAGGGAAGGTACCATTGTGGAATTAAAAAATGACAAGGGGTTGAAAATTTGTTAATGAATATATTCTGGCATGCTGAATTCAGTGGGTGTACCAAGTTGGCTAAACAAAAGTATTTTCAACATTATTGGGTCTTTTATTGTTGGAAAAAGAAATCATTTATTCGTACAAATATTTTTTCTTCTTTTTTCCAAGGAGGTTAAAATAAGGGGAGACGGTGCTACTTTGCAAAGCTGAGCTGTCGACTGAAGCGAGTCCACCATCTTGCGGAGCCAAAGAAATATCTTCCAGATTTAAGCAGTGTGTCGTTCTTGCCCTGTTAACTTTCATGCATTTAAATGACAGTCATTTCTGAGTACATATTTCATATAGTATATTTTTGTGGACAAATACAGACATTTCAGATAGCAGAACTGTTTCCAAGAACAGTGATTGCCAGCTATAGTAGTTCACAGGCAATGTAGAAAAAGGTTTTTCCAACAATGGCAGACCCAAATTGTATCATTGTCGTAAGTTCAGTACTGAACACATTGAACAATCTTTCTATAGGTTCCACGTCATTAAATACACTAAATTCTGTACCACCAGGTCTTTGAAATTTCAAGGAAACCTATGTCTCGTAAAATTAAAAGTTTGAAGTCATTGAGGGGAAAAACACTGAAACAAAATACTAAGTATCACTTAAAAAAACCAATAAAAATAAAAACCGATTTCCTTGTTCTGCTTGGACGTCGATAAGTAATGCAGGCAATGTTTGTTTGCATTTCAGATAATATGGCGACAATGGCTTCACTTCTGTGGCGTTAAGGGCATCTTCCCTTATTCTAACCTCCTTGGTTTTTTCATAAGCAGTACATACGATATCTTTGGTTTCAGTTAAGCCACAGCCTTCTAAATCTGTTGTTCTTAGGTTCTGGCACCCACAGCCTTCTATAAATCTGGTCAAACTAAATTTATAAACAAAAACATAAAATGAAAAAATCTTAAAACTATGTCTTTAGGTTATCGGCATGTAATTATCTTTTTTATAGAACAGAAATGTTTCTAATTTCTAGTCAGTTTTTACGAGCAGTATATAAAATACCCCAGGTTACAGGTAAACCACAGCCTTGCAAATGCATTGTTCTTAGATTCCAGTAGCTTTAGCATTCTATAAATATATATCTGTCTGACATTGATTCTGCCACTGCAGTCACCATCCATTAGTTTGCTAAAATTTTGGTTATCGGCATAATATAGTCCCTTTTATACAGCAGAAATGTTATTTCTAACTTTTGGTCAGTTTTCACGAGCGCGATATATATATTGAAAGACGACCGTCTGTTGTCTTCCATATATATTTTATACTATTGTAATTTCATTGATGTCGCTAGATCAGCATTTTGTTACAACTAGAACTCCTCTTTTCAAGGCATGAGAAATAGCATTTTATTTCATGTTTTAAAATATTAAATTCTGAAATGTTAGTTAATATTTGCTAGGATTTCGTTAGTTTAATAATTTATTCTTGTGGTTTGAATGTGGCAGTAAGTAAGGCTTATCCGCTACGCCACTACTCTCCCTTGTGAGAATATGTACTTGTTTTACTTTTAAGTGGATGTGCGTGGGTCTAATGGCTGTCTGATTGTGGGTAGTGATAGCTCGCTTTGCATGGTTCTCTCTGGCTCAGAGTCGATAGTTAGTCGTTACCAACCCATGCTGCTGACGCGACCAAAGAGGTTTCTTCACCCTTTGGTTACAACCTAGTCGACGAGCATTCTCCAGGGCGAGTCTCACGTCCCCACCACCGCTGTATCTTGGGTTTTGCCCAGTTTCCGGTAGCTTTTTCGCGCCTCCTGGCCGCTAGGTCGTCACTTTGTGCTCGGACCACGGTGAGGCAATGTTGGTTCTACTCTGGTACCTGCGGAGATGGTAGCGATTCATTGTCTAGCATGTTTAACTTAGACTCTTGATCTTAGATTCATTTTTTTGGAATATTCCTTCCGATCAAGCGCGGAAATGTGTTCTAGTTTTTCAATCCAGTGATTTCCAACAGATAAACGCAGTGTGTGTGTCACTAGTTGCAGTTTGATAACAGCCTGGTATATTCAAACCTTGCCGCGGTGGAGTTAGCCGAGCGGTCTAAGGCGCCTCGCTTGCGGTTGCTCGCCGTCGGAGGTTCGAGTCCTCCCTGGGCTATGGATGTGTGTGTTGTCCTTAGGTTAGTTTACGTAGTTTTTATGCTATGGACTGATGACCACGCAGTTTGGTCCGATAGATTTACAAACATTTGAATTTGAACATATCCAAACCTTTTGTGATTATGTGGCGGTGTACGAACTCTGTGTAAATTCTTTCTAACATTGTGGGGCTCGATTGTTCATTTTTGTACAGTGCATGTAAAAGCTTTGTCATTGTTTCCTTCCGTGAGTGATATGTGTTCCACGTGGTTGGTTCTTAGAACAAAGCTTTCAGCTTCAACTATTGTTTGTCCCATGCCTATCAGGCAAGTAACTATGCGAGTATCCTTCTGATTTCTAATAACACTTCGTGATCTTCTCTCCCCGCCTATTTTAATTTTCCTGTTTCTTCTCCGAACTTGTAGTATGCACTCAGTCTTTGTCAGTAATTCTCTCCGAGCCTTGTACAACCTCCTTCAATAGCTAGCTCATGAAAAATCTGTGTATTTCTAAGGGTTGCATGCCGTAGTTTTCATTCTCATTTTTCCTGTCTTTGTAATTTATTTCATTTTTCTGGTTTTGAGACTGGACTTCATTCGTCTCTGTAATCGCTCCCTATCACGTGTAGCTGCATTTCATTCGTTTCCTTTTGTAATTCTAAACATTTATATAGGTTGCATGCCGGAGTTAATTTTCTTTATTTTTCGGAAATTGAATTTATAAATTGTTATTAGTTTTCGAAATCACGTGGGTCTGAACTCCGACTTCAGGGGTTTGCAGCTAGTCATCTGAATTCATGCCACTTATCATAAAACCAGTTTACTCTCAAACTGCAGCTTAAGAGTCCGCCGTGATTTTGTGTGATGAATCCGATTTTTACCCACTTCACCTTCAGCGGAGTGCGATCATGTAAGGTAGCCGTGTGTCGCCGTTACCATATTAGCTCGCGGTCTAATCTAAATCCAACTTAACGTGGCTATATTCACGCACCATCTCAAATCAGGCATGACAGACCAGGGCCATCTTCGCGGTTTCATTGTATATTGTGTTGTGTGGTGTTTCCGGGTTTGCTGAATTTCACCTACGATAGCGGCGCCTGCTTCTGCATCGTCTCAGCACGCTGATTTTGGTGAGTTTCGTTGTTGCATTGCGTGTATGTGAGTGAGTGAGTGTTGTTTGTAAATCTTCCCCCCAGTAGCGTTACATTCTGTGTAATTTATGTTAATTTCAATGCTGGGCATCGTCAGTATTAGTTCCTGTAAATGAGATGCTTTTTATTGTATTAACAAAATTGGTTCCCCATTTTGATTCTGTTCGACCTGAATAAACAAGTTAAGTTCAGTATAATTTAGACTTGCCTATAAATTGTAGTTTTCGAGCACCTTTCCCCGTTTATTTAATACTGTTTTTCACCAGTGCTGAGAACAAGCTCAGATGCAATTTTTTTATGATTAAGTTCCGTTGCGCCATAAATGTTTTTCTTTAGCCACGTTTATGAAATGACTTTAATTGTGGTGGCTTGTTTAATAATGCCTGTGCGAAATTTCGTATGAGCTGCTACGTATATTGGCCACTGTATCGTTAACTTCCTGTAATTAGAGTAATTTGAACCAAGTCAGTTCTCAATTTGGGCCAGGTAGCACACATGGACCTTTTGCTAATTTTATTACAAAAATTAAGCTTTTTTATAACAGTTAATTCTTATCTGGATAATCCCTCCTCCCAGAACTGAGCTTCTATTTCGTACAGAGGCCTACTTTTAATGTATATGTTGTCGCGTTGAAGTGGGAGCAGGCTTGACTTAGAAGGCAACTGAACACAGCACTTATACTCAAAGCACGTTTATTACGAATTCAACATACACGCAGCACTGACTGACTCTCGGGCAGAGTGCTCTGCTATTTATACACCTACAGAATTTACCAGAAATTAGAAGAGTTAATATAAGAAACAAGTAGAATTTACAAGTGAACATAATAAAGATGTAGAACATTCTGGAATTGTTAATTACAAAGAAATAAATTTGTGCCGGTGAGCGGGATTGAACCGGCGAGCTTCAGCACCGCAGTCCGTTACGCTATCCCCTGAGCCACGCCGGCAGTCGGTGTTCGTGGTCTCTCGCGGCAATATATAATACCTCTAGTTAAGGTCATTCATTTCATTTCCGTGTCCAGATCAAGTTTTGTTTTTTCAATAGTTAACCACCGCCACGGCTTTGTCATTGGCTTGCAGCAGGTCACTGAAACTGCAGGGCTCCGGCAATAGTCGGCACATAAGCAGATGTGGCTCGTCCTGAACCTCTTCGCATTCACAAAGAGCATCGTCATCGTTAGTCAGCAGGCCCCACCTGCGCAGATTAGTTTTACATCTGGGTACACCAGCCCTTATCCTGTTTAGTGTTCTCCAAACTGTATAGGGAAGCTTGTTTTTCAGGTGCCATTTCCTCTATTGGCGTTATTGGCAGTCCGGTTTGTTCATTCTTCCATATACAGACTCTGTTATCTTCCGTCAAGGACCTTAGTTCTTGAGATGAAGCTGTTTCTAGATTTGAGCCTGAGTGACGTGCCCATTCAATGGGTGTCGGTAATCATTCTCTTTCTTTGTTCTCTCAGCGTCTGGTGCCACCTGCCTTCTTTTCCTGAGTGGGGCAATTCCAGCAAGGAGGTACATATTACCTGTTGGTGTTGGTCTGAGACATCCTGTAACAAGCGCATAGTCTCATTGACACTTACATCAACCTGTTTAGTGTGGGCGGATGCATCCCATACTGGTGCTGCATATTCTGCTGCTGAGACACATAGAGCAAGTGCTGATGTTCTCAGTACTGATGATTGAGCTCCTCATTCATAGTTTGTCAGCCTGCGGATGATGTTATTTCTGGAGAAAACTTTGGCCTTCGTATTTCGGCAATGTTGTTTGAAGGAGAGTATTCTGTCAAGTGTAACCACGAGGTATTTAGGTTTTGGACAGTGCTCTAGCTTCTTACCCTGCCACGTAACGTCAAGATCAACTCCAGCATCTCTATTGCGTCTATGGAAAGCACATACTTGTGTTTTACAAGGGTTTGGCTTTAGGTGATTGGCATCGTAGTATTGAGCAAGTTCTTCAAGACCACTGGATAGTTTTTGGGATACTTCATCAAAACTGGATCCCTGAACAGCCACAGCTGTGTTATCAGCATATACGAACAATCGTGTATCTTGAGGGATATGTTGGTCATTAGTGTACACATATGACCAATCTATCCCTCAAGATACACGATTGTTCGTATATGCTGATGACACAGCTGTGGCTGTTCAGGGATCCAGTTTTGATGAAGTGTACACATATGACCAACCTATCCCTCAAGATACACGATTGTTCGTATATGCCGATGACACAGCTGCGTCTGTTCAGGGATCCCGTTTTGATGAAGTATCCCAAAAACTATCCAGTGGTCTCGAAGAACTTGTAACTGAGTTACAGGTAAACCACAGCCTTGTAAACGCACTGTTCTGAGATTCCGGCAGCCACAGCCTTCTATAAATATAGCCGCGCCTGACACTGATTTCCGCCGCGGCGGCCGGCCTCCATCAGTCTGCTCCGGCGACATCTCGTCTGGCCTTTGCAGGCAGCGCCGGCCGCGAATTGACAGCCGAGGCATCCGGCGTCTGTAGGTGGAGCCGCAATTACCGCGTCCGGCCGAGCGTGACCGCGCTGTTAATCAGCGGAGGCGTGGCCCTTCATGGAAGAGGAATGAAATCGGCGCGGCCGGTGACAGCCGCGTTGCCAGGCGCGCCACGCCACGCCACCGGCCGCCTTTTTGCCGCCGTTCTTTCCGTGAAACGCCGAGCACCGGCCGACCCAGCTGCTGAGCTCACGCCGGGAAAATCGCCCGCCACAAAAGATCTGCCCCGTTCTCGGAATATCACTCCCCGGGCGTCGGTGCTCTATTTGGCCGCTGAGGTCTAATTGTAATTATCGCAACACGCATTGCTGCACTTTCTCTTCTAGGTACCGATCGCGGAGAGTAGATCGTTCTTCCAGTGCCAACTTGT
The DNA here is from genome assembly GCA_026315105.1 of Locusta migratoria. NCBI lineage: Eukaryota > Metazoa > Arthropoda > Insecta > Orthoptera > Acrididae > Locusta > Locusta migratoria. The sequence continues at coordinate 18,778,540 of CM048751.1, forward strand.
TGGCTGTCTTACTGGTTGTCATTAAGACCAAAAATTGGAAGTAATAAACGCTGAAAATGGTTTTTGCCGATTAAAAATACGCCATATATAAAAAGAAACAATTTTCTTTAGTATTTTATTTCATTTTCTGTTTCCTCGGTTACCAGGAGAAGAAATGTGAGGGAATAGTAACGCGGCAGATACAACTGCCTTTGTGTTGGTATACCATGTGTGAGGTATCAAATTAATCAGAAAAGCGATGCGGTTCTGTTTCTGCACATACAATTGGCATGTAAAGAGGTGAGAAATTGTTGACTCCTTACACCCTAGATGAAAAATATTCTTCCTTCCTTTTCAGTAGAGTGTCTTTGCCGTATATTATTATAATTAAAATGAGTGTGCAGGTGTGCGTATTTTTATGACAATGATGATGATGGTGGTGGTGGTGATGGCCATACTGGTTGTGATTTGATTATGGTACTGATGATGATGTCAGTTATAGTGCTGAAGATGATTATGGAGATGTTGCTGGTGATGATGATTGTGATGATGATGATGGCAAAGAAGATGATGATTGTGGTGGTAGTGATAATTACAGTGGTGTTGTTATTGGTGGTAGTGGGTGTATGGTGATGATGATGATGATGATGATATGGTAGTAGTGGTAATTACGGTTGTATTGGTGTAGTATTGGTGTTGGTTGTATGGTGGCGATATTAATGATGATGGTGGTGGTACTGGTAATTATGGTAGTGTTATTGGTGGTGGTTGTATGGTGCGATGATGATTATGGTGGTGGTAGTGGTAATTATGGTAGTGTTGGTGTTGGTGGTGGTGGTTGTATGGTGGCAGTGATGATGATGGTGGTAGTGGTAATTATTATAGTGTTGGTGTTGGTGGTTGTATGGTCGCGATGAAGATAATGATGGTGGTGGTAGAGATAATTATGGTAGTTTTGGTGTTGGTGGTTGTATGGTGCTGATAATGATGATGATGGAGGTAGTGGTAATTATGGTATTATTGTTGTTGTTGGTGGTGGTAGTATAGTGGCGATGATGATGATGGTGGTGGTGGTGGTGGTAGTGGTAATAATGGTAGTGTTGGTAGTGGTGGTGGTTGTATGGTGCAATGATGATGATGATAGTAGTAGTGGTAATTACGGTGGTGTTGGTGGTGGTGGTTCTATGGTGGTGATGATTATGTGGTGGTAGTGGTTGTTATGGTAGTGTTGGTGGTGGTGGTTGTAATATGGTGACAATGATGATGGTGGTAGTGATAATTATGGTAGTATTGGTGTAGTGGTTGTATGGTGACGATGATGATGGTGGTAGTGGTAATTATGGTAGTGTTGGTGGTGGTGGTTGTATGGTGGCAATGATAATGATGATGCTGATGGTGGTGATGATGATGATGATTATGATGATGGTGTTACTGATCGTATAGTATCACATGGCTCTTATTTCAATTGAATTTGAGACGATA